>JAIRCJ010001060.1:1304402-2595652 GCA_020883675.1 Bruguiera gymnorhiza
GCCCGCTTTGCCGGGCCAAGGTCTTGCCGGAGGAGATTGTGGCTGCTCACCGTCGGCAGAATCAGATGGTGGACGACGAGATGGATGAAGAGAACACGTATTTGTTTGCAGCATGTATGTTTTGGTGAATAGCCCGCACAAGAATTTATGATTATTATCATTGTTATTTTATTTTGATTAAGTAAAGAAGGTAATTTGTGAATATATTAAGTATTTATGAATCAGAACTAAGAATAATTTATTAACATTCTCGTTCCACTCATTCCGCAAGAATATTTTAATTGCTTGCTCTGCAGAATATACATATATATTTTGGTCGAGGTATCCGGACTGGGTGAGTCTCGGTCCTGGTACCTTATACCAGCGACTTATATTGGGGTCCTTCATTTACCTTTTCTTTTTGTTTTTTTTTTTAATTTTTTATTTTTTTTAGTTTTTTATATTTAAAAATGTAATCAAGCTCCCTCGATCTAGCTACCCTTTTTCGTGTAGAATAGATATATATATATATATATCAGTTGGTGGGACTACCAACTAAAATGGTAGCCTCGCGAAGGAATGGAATGGAAAAAGATAGGGTTCTTTAAGAGGCAGGGTCCTGTGTACCAAACCATTTATATAATATAAATGTATAATATAAGTGGTTTGGGTTTATAATTTTCAACGTGCATCTCTAGTTTTTAATTTGGTGCTAGAAATTCTTGCGTTTCTTAATTTTTGCAGTCAATCAAGTTTTCTAATGGATAGAATATCACATGTCACGTTAAGATTGATATTTTGATTCTTTGTCCAGTAACAGGCTGAGAAAATATTTAAAGATACCTATCTTTTTAATTTTTCCTCTCTTTCTTGTACAAGTATTTTCTGCAGATAAATCTCAGATTTTTCCAATAATATACAGAATATTGAATTTTGATTTAATTATGATAGTTGCCGTCCAGCTTGTTCTATCGGAGAGTCAACAGGTGAAAGCATGTCCATGGCTTGTGCTCAAATGGCGCTGCTTATGATGTAGGCTTTTCCTTTTCTTCCCTCTCTAATGCCTGCTTATGTATAGATTTTGGAAGCTTTTTTTTTTTTTTTTTTGCGTCCCGAATACGTGTCAGTAACTGCGTTGAGATAGTGCCCTGTACAACACAATAAACATAAAGACTATGTTAAATGCTTGTGAATTCTAAGTTTGAGCATTCATTGTAGCATTTAAACAACATTCAAGAGTTCTTTCAACTTGTTTGAGACATCTCACTTCAAAAAATGTGATGATCTGCTATGATTACTAATTTTGACCCAAATAAACGAAATGTGATTATTAAACTTAAATGTGAACCAATATATTTGAATGTACCATCTCATTCAATCAATTGAACTCCACCACCAACCAAAAAAAAAAAAAAGGGATTTTTACTTGACAATAAAATTCAACTAGTTCACTTGGCCTCATTTAAAATATTTATATTGTCTTCAAAAATTTATAAGAATATCTTAAAAGGTTAAAGTGTAATCAAAATATTGTGAAAAAACTTGAAAAATATTTTGTAATCCCAAAACTCAAAATCTACAATATGAAAAAAGAAATGGGTGTACATATACACAATGAAGATCTTGATAACAACATAAATTTATGATCTTTGAAAAAATATGTATCAATTGAAGCTAGAATGCCCTAGTTCATGGATATGGTAGATAGAAAGACCACATGTTGTATCCGACATGTGTTGAGCATGGATATGCATTGAATACACAACTAACTCCTGTCAGATACAACTCAATGTATTGAATCAAGGTTATGGTGATAACAATATGACATACCTTGGGGAAAAATGTAGGACATCCAAGGTGTATTCTACTCTCTTTTCTTTTTTCTTCCTTCTCTTATTATGGACTCTTAGATTCATTTTGTAGAGAGAAGAAAAGGTAGGAGACATCAACTTTTACAATATTTGTTAGGCGTTGAAGTAGAAAAATTACACCTTCAACTTAGTTATAAACTAATCCTCCATGTGGGAACAATGTCCTTGTGGCCACCACAAATCCCAAAAAAAAAAAAAAAAACAACTATTGTTTTGGTCAAGCAATCTTTGAGTTATTTAATAATATGGAATTGCTCTCTTATCTAAGTATGTAAGAACACCACCATTAGTCAAAGGCCCAAAAAGGTAATAATCACATCAATTGCATTATAAAAATATGAAAAATTGGGGATAAAAAATCTGAAAAATTGGGGATGAAAAAGGACTTCTGCCCTTTTCCAAGTATCATACAACGAACTTCGTCCATATTCAATGTTTATGCCACCATATAAAATATCCTGTAAATAACAAATGTATAAAATAGAGTGTGAGGCTGAATCAAATAGACACATGAGAGAGCAAAGCAAAACATATATAATTATCAGAAAATCTCAAAAGACATAAAATTCGAATGTGCCAAAAAAATGGAGCAGAAGCAGAAGAAGCTTAATGGGATAGAAGAAAACTAAGAATTAATTAATCAACGTTTTCAGTTTCCTAAAAATTGATTTTGGTTTTCATCTTTTTAGTATTCCAAACAACCGATTTTAATAGATATTAGTTTTCTATTAATAAGTATCCCTTAATTTTTATATTTTCTCAAAACTAAAAATCAAAAGTAAAGAGTCGGCTAATATTTAGATTACACATTTATTGTTTCAAGATTAAAAATAAAATACTTCAAAATATTCCAAAATAACCAAAGGGCCGTGCCATGTGACTGTTATTCGTCATAAAAACTGTACACTTATATATATATATATATATATATATATATATATATTCATTTTTTATTTTAAAATATATCTGAAACAAAAGAATGAAATTACTATATAAATTGAATTGATTCTATTTTGGATATTTATGGTTTCGTTTGGAAAAAATGTTAATATTATTCCTTTCTTGTTGCCTTTATACGGAATCCATGTTCCACGAGGATCCAAACGTTGGGACATAAATGTAAGAAAAAAAAAGGAGCATTTTGGGGGAAACTAAATAAATAACATTGGGACAAACGAAAAGGATGAAAATCACAATTTAAGAGGCCGGCGACAGCCAACTCGAGGTTTCGACAGCCGCTACTATGAAATAACCCTTTAGAATTCTTCGCATATATTGATCCACATTTGTCTCAAAAATCAAGTTAATAAGTAAAAAAAATTTATAATATTATAAATTATGTTATATTTTTTATGTTCTCAATAAAATTTGAATTTTATTTCCTTTATCTCTTTTTAAGTAATTCTGTAGCTTCCATACCTTTTTTAAGTGTTGGTGCCAGTTTTATAGTATTGAACAGAGCTCAGACGTTGAAAGCTTTCTGAGTTCAAAGGCTCCCAAGAAGACAATTACACCATAAGGCATTATGTTGGGGCTCCGTAAAGTCCAAACCAATATCAATAGCATCATCTTCTTGGTCCATTGTTGGAAGAAGGAACTAAGTTCCTGGGAATCGATGAGAAAAGAAGAGCAATAACAGAGGACTTTCCCTCTAAACAAGAGAAATAAGACTTCCTATATCAGCTCCAATAGAGTCAAACTGCTACTGCAATAGAGCCTACAACAGCTGTTGTCTTCCAAGGTTTGCATAATGTGATGGTTACCATTCTCTCAGGTTGTCGTGTAAAGGAAATTGCTATGCTGGTGGGTAGTCCAGTTTTTTTAACCATCTTTGAAGAGAGCCTTTTCTTGGCTGGGGTGTAGAGTGGTGTCTGCAAAATTCAATATTAGATCTTTACATGCAACTGGTAGGCCTTGTCTATGGTAAGGCACAAAAACACTTATGGATGATCTTTCGCACAATTGTGTGGACAGTCTGGCTCAAAAGAAACGAGCTTACGTTCAGTGGAGACCAACCCAAATGGGAGACACTTCCAGACTTGGTGTTAATGAAGCCTAGCTTTTGGCTCAAAGGGACCAATGCAACGCTACCTGCTTATGGCCAACCATTGGACGTCTCTTCTGATGCTTTAACACAATGGATGGTTACAAAAATAGGCCACTTTATCCACCTCGGACACCCCCTTTGGCCCCTGTCCTAGAGTGGAATGTGGATAGTTCCACCGAGGGGAAAACTGGCCCTACAGGTATTGGAGGAGTCTTAAGGGGCAGCAATGATTGCCTCATATTTTTATTCTCTTGTTCACTTAGTGTTTTAGATTCCAATTATGCTGAGCTTCTTGCAATCCTAAAAGCTATGGAGCTCTCTTCTTCTAATATAAATTTTGTGCGAAGAAATTTCATCTTGGAATCAGACCCTTCAATGGTACTATCATGGCTGCATAATGAAGGATTGCGTGCCTGGAAGTTGAGAAAGGAATTCAGCAAGATTTCAAGCTATCTCCAAGGCAATGCAAATTGGATTTTCAAGAATATAATCAGAAGCGTCAATTGCATAGCTGATGAATTAACAAAGCAGGAAACAACGAGGCAAAATAATCTCATTGCTTGGTTGTAATACTTTATTTTGTTTTCTGAGTTATCACTAGATGCTGATTGCTGTTGATTACTGCAAAGGGGTGCGTAGGATGCTTATTTCTTTTGCTCAGGCCTGTCTTCTTAAGTGAAACTTATAAATGGATCTATATGTAATATTTGCTACATTTAATAAAGGCTCTCCATTTATCAAAAAATAGTCTTTTTTGGGGTAACTGCTGCATATGTGTTTTGTGGTTTTATATATGGGCTGGCGGTAGTTTTGGGTGATAACCTACATGAATCAAAGGTTCTGGGTTTTTGCTTTTTAGGGAGCTCGTCGACAAATGGCTTTCTATGACCAATTTTGTCAGTCCTTCTGCTGTATAGGCACTGCTTCTTGGGACAATTCTGGTTTTCATGCAAGTTGCCTGAGAATGATACTGCTCAAGTGTTCAACAAAATAAAAAAAGAACAGTGAAAGAGTAACACTTAAATCAACTTCCTGCTGACCAAAACCTATAAAAGACTATGCCGTTTAGCTAGAAAACCAGTACATGCAGCAAACACAATGTTGTTTAATCATAGTCTATATAACTCAAAAACTAGTATATGCAGAAAGTGCAAAAACTCACCGTTGCTTCATTACATTATATAATTTTAATGCTTATTAAATATGGCGAATTGAATCAGTTTTTGGCAGTTTCCAAAAATCCCAATCTGCCTCCAAACCGCCAAGGGCAATTTTTCTTTTTTTTTTCTTTTCTATTTTTAAGTTTTGGTAGGTGCAGATATTGGTGGCCGGGTTGGGCAATTTTTGACAGATTTGGCACTTTGTGAACACCTCTACGAAGAGGGAGGGGCTCATTTGGTTGGTGCTTTCTCTAACATTAGCTACTTGCTTAGGCTAATTGAGAGTTATGGCAGTCACTTTACTGTGAGTTGGGTCATACCTTAAGAGTTATTTGTTCGAGAGAGGAACAAGGTACTGATAATCCTAGAATGACATGGTTGGAAGGGCCATTGATTTCAAGGGGATGATTTGCGTCAAAATTGAAGAACCCCAAATCGAAAAAAGCAAGTTGCATCCCCCTATCATGGCTCATGGCATAGTTACAGTTGCACAAGAAGCTTGTGAAATTATGGCATTGGCCCGTGGTTTGTCAAACGAAGTGCTATAATGTTCAAGTTCTATCTTCTTTATTCCTGCAAGTTCATATTGATGATGAAGCATTTGCAAGACATTCCCCACAAGCTGTAGCCTAGAGTTATAGTAAAAAAATTAATAAAAAAAGTAACGAGAGAGAGAGAGAGAGAAATTAAACCAAAGAAACACTTAAACGGAAATCCATCAAGCTTTCCACTACTTTCTCTAGTCATCACTCTCCTCTTCCCCTGTTTTCTTTGTCTCTAGTGATGCAGATGGAACAGGGGCATTATGGTCGCAAGCCAACTAGGCATATTCTAACAAGAGAATTCCTTTCCCAATACCAAAGTTGCAAAACACATTGTCTCTCTCTCTCTCTTCCTCACTCCCCACTTTAACGTTCCATAAAATCACCTTTTTTTCCTTAATGTGTAAAAATTAGTGCTCAAATCCTAAATCCAAAACTAAAAATTCAAATAACACAATCACTAAATTTTATGACCGATGACCATAAAATTACATCATCTATCCCGTTAGCAACGTTGCTCCCTTCCCACTTTACCATTCCATAAAGTTACTTCACCTATCCCGCTAACAATGTTGCCCCAAAGAGACTGCCTTTCGATTGTAAGTATAACAAGAGAATATAATTTTGCTAGAATATTACTTATTTTGAAAAATAAGTACCCTTCACTACTAACCATAAAGTCTAGTTATTAAATTGCATCAACTCTCAGTTTCTCAGTTAAGTTTCTCAAACCTTACTTCTTATAACCTGATAAAAGAAATAAAAAGAAATAAAGAGAAGATAATACCAACAATCCAAAATAATGGCGACCCAATGCAAGGTAGATACCTTTTCCACTTTTTCCATGGTAAAAATAAAATAAAATAAAAATACAAGATTGGAAAATAAAATTTTTTAAAAAAAATTAGAATGGTAAATTAAACACAACTAGTTTATAGTTAAAAATGAGGGGGTAGTGAAAAGATAATTCAGAATGGACTTTTTTTCTTTTTCTTTTGGATAAAATTTTACCCTCACAAAGAGTTGACATTAGGAACATAATTTGTCCACGTAAGAAGTGGGCACTTAGGATAACTTATCCGCGAGATAGACAAATTAGCGAACCCTTTTATATACACATAACCCTTTTGTATACATAAACACCCGAACTGGTAATAAGTGATACAATCATCCTTTCGTTAGTTATCTCAAACTTCTTAGCATTGAAGTATAGTACTCCATCGGTACTAGGAATTCTTCGTTCGACATTATTCGAATCGAAGCACCCTTGGTATTTTACCTACATAAGATACTTTAATGCTGGACTTAGATGTGTAAGGATCCCAGCAAAGACTGACCTACCGCAATAGCACGTCACTCCTGTTGTCAATGACATACTTCTCCCTCCCACTCATAGTAGGCCTAAATTTTTCAGCTGATGAACGTGCTCGGTTGGGAGGGGAGGAGGAGACCAATCTGATCCTGTCATCTCACCATCAACATCCTCCACAACATATTCCTGATAAAGTACAGCGCCATTTGGCAAGAAAATCAAGTCATGGTGCACTATTCAAACAAAATCATACAAGCAACAATGAATCTGTATGTTGTAGTGCTCAATGACAATAACCATACAATATCTAAAACTTTGAGCACGAACCATCTCATGGCCAACTGAGAAATTCACGGTAAACAATACCTTTTGGATCTCTCGTTTGCTTCTCCAGTTAATAAACATTTGACATATTACCTTGCTATCATACTAAACTTGGCTACATTTACAGTGCCTAGTATTAGCACCACCCTATTCAATCTGTCCCATAACTTTTCCCTTTTCTAAGAACCTTTATTTGGAGGTAAGTGTATCTTTGACAATTTCAGCTAAAGATTTAACAGCAATAAATTTGAACAGAACTTCCTTCTTAAGTTGGAGATCCTCAATTAGTGCACAATAAAATGACATGACAGCATATTGTAAAGTTCCAAATACAGGTTATACGACTCACCTTTGTTAGCATCCTTTTTGCCAGTATGTGATAGTGCCGCTGCCAGATACGTTGGCCAACCATTGTAGCCACCAAAACACTGTAGAATATCCCAATCACGGTAAATAATCCCAGCACAACCAATGCCAAGATGAATAATAATGGTAGCCCTGCTTCCCCAGCGCCTCCTAAACAACCACATTCACCAGCTGCACTTGCACAACTTTCGAAGCATGTGGTACAGTCAGTCCACATACACAGTGTTCCAGGTAAATGGCAGTCTGCACACATTCTGCAAGACAAGGAAAGCCAAAGTCACCTGTACCATCATTACCTTGGTTTCTAGTGCAGAACCATCTGACTTTGTAAAGGATAAGAATTAAAATTCCTTGACCAAGCATTATTCTTGTATAGTTTACATTTGATGCTTCACAAAATCCAGGCTAAACAAAATCCTGAGCCAAGGTTACATGATGGGATTATGGAACTCACGGCTATCCAGAAGTTCCTTTTCACATATTATGCCCCAGTTATCCAGAAAAAGGCAAAACAAGGACAAATTGAAGGCACAAATAATGTTGCACTCATGTAACTCATGACAACAGTCCATTTTCTTGCCATGCAATCACACAATAAGAGAGGAATTTCCTCAAAACATTGGGAGAGGAAAGAGAAGGGAACTGATGTGAAGAGTTTTAACTAATTGAAGGCATAAGCATAAACATATACATATACTCATAAAGCAATGTCTTACAATAAAAATCTCCATAAAGTCATTAGTAAGAGATAAGTTGATGAAGACCACCAAGACTTCTCCAAGATGGAAATTGTATACCAAGCACAAGATTATAGGACCTTAATGCAAACGAAGACAGGTCCTAGAACATAATATAGCAAGTAAAACAAATCCACAGCAACAATGAGAGCTTTAGTTTTTTTCCCTTTGTTAAAGAAAGCAAGGTAGCAAAAATGGTTATACGTGTTACTTTCTGCAGTGGAAATTCAATATCTTGACTGCTGCATTATTCGCTCAATTCATTTTACTCAGTGCCTCTCTCTCTCTCTCTCTCTCTCTCTCTCTCTCTCTCTCTCTCACACACACACACACACACACACACACACACACGCATGCATGCACGCACAATCTCACTCACTCTCTCACACATGCACGCATTCTCTGATACAAACACATACATGTATAAAAGGTTTATAAAACCACAACATCACAGTGCAAAACCAGAGTCATCATTTTGGACAAACCAAAGTGAGGAAACCCAACTCATCATCCTTCTAGCTCAAATAAGCACAACCCCAGCAGTAAAAATTCTAACTAGATCAAGCTTTTGCAAGAATATAATATTATACCCGGGCTGACAGCAACAGAGGCACAATTCTCGACAAGGCTGAGCTAAATCATTACGCACTCTTCGATCATAGCATGTAATGAAGCACCCAGATAAGCCCAACAATGCAAAAAAAAGAAGTGCTCCTGCCAAAGAGATCCATCTAAGTTATTGATAAAAAAACAAAGAGTGAATTATTACGAATGAACAGATAACACAAATACTTGATTCACATGTCCTTGCTGTGTTTAATTAAATCAACATTTTTTTAACCTCTTTGTGAGGTAAAAAGTCAATAAATATTTCCTACTTATTCATCACAAGTATGCCAATAAATAGAGCAATGGTACAATTCTTAACAAGCAAGTAGCAAAATAACAATTATGAGTCACATTGAACAATGTGTCCACAAGCAGATAAACTTCACACTGCACTGTCAGCATGCAAATGAAGCTTTACTTGATTGTACTATCTAATTTGCAAAAGGGGGACTAGCATCTTAATGCAGCAAAAACCTCGTGCATTCATATCCTTTTGGCAACCAAAAACAAAAATCACAACACTTTTGATGGGGGCATGAGAATCATTACAGATAATGAGGAAGCATGCATTGAAAGGCATTATCATTAATATCACACTAGGTTCCTGAAATATTACCACAAATATAATAGAAACTAAGCTCACTGTCAAAGCCCCAAGCAAGACGAAGCCAGGACTGTTGATATCTGTCGATTAAACACACCAAATATGCCAGCGAGGCAATTACCTGCAGAGAATCAATAAGATATATAACAGCAAAATCCTTTGAAAAGAAGAAATTAAATATTACTGAAGAGATTCATAGGAACAAATGACATACAAACTGAACAGCCAGAAATATGAAAACAATGTCTCTAGTCACAAAGAATCGAAATTTTAAAGCTCTCCATTTCCTATCAGCGGCAACATGAACTCGCAAATGGTAAGGAGCCTTGCAGGTTGTGCAATGGGCAAATGCGAATCCTTCCTGTGCAGAAATTCAAGAAAAAAAATATATTGCAAAAATTAGGTTCCTTTGGGGTATGTTGCCATGTAAGTTGAACCAACTTCATGAACTCAATAACTAAAACCTACACTTAATGCAAAACACAAACTTTGTCAGTTTTTTTTTTTTTTTTTTATCAGAAATCATGTATGACACCTTTGGCAATCAGGTGAACAACTTCCAACATGATAATTGAGACACAAGTACAACATACATGAGGTTATGGAGAGTATGAGCAACTGTGGATAAACATAAGATAACATCTATGTCACTATGCTTACATGAGAAATATGACAACAGCATCATGTTGCATACTCCAATTTGAAATCTATAACCAAAAAAACAAAAGAAAAAAAAATGGAAACAGCATCTGTACCCTAACAGCTCGCCAGTGATCCAAACATTCCCGATGTACATACTTTGATGTCCCTTTACACCTACATGGTGCAATAAAATCTCTCCCTGACAGAAAACAACAATAAGAAAACAATAATCATTATCAGCCTGAATCGCTGCACATAAATATAAAGCTTGCCTGCCCAGTTCTTAAGAGTAAAGTGGTTACATAGGATAGTAATATTCTAAAAGCAGGATAAAACACACTAGAGCCCTCTTGCTAACCACTAAAACACATTAGATTTCAACAAAGTCTGATTAAAGTATGAAACCAAAAATAAGCGAGCAGATTCAGGACTTCCATCCTCGTTTCTCTATAAACAAAAACAGAAGTAACAAAAGGCTTCAAAATGACAGTTGTTTGTATAATTCTTCAAATATCGACTCTCGCTGCCGTCAATAGTTAAGACACCGATAGAACCAAGTTACCAAGAAAGAAGAACTTAAGCCTAACAAACAATCTGGACTCTCCTAACATTAAAATTCCACATTCCCAACAACAAGCAAAGAAAAACTGAAACACCCACATGCAATGTGAAACGCTAATTTCAGAAAAATACCCAATTCTCGCAGGAACCAAACAATTACTAAAGAAGCCAAATATATTTCTTTTTCTTTTTCTTGTTAACAAAAAAAAAAGGAAAGAAAGAAAAGCAATCGAAAAAAAAACAAAAATTTCAAAACTTGAAGGTGGGGTTGGAGAAACCACCGTCGGTTTCGAGGCAGATACGGCACTGGATTTGGTCGCCCGGGCCGGCCTCGAGGTCGATCTCGGTGGGCTCGGTGATCGGAGAGGGAGGGACGAGAGGCGCAGAATCCAAATGCTCAGCCATTGACTGACCTACAATTGATTCCAATACAAAAGAAGAACAAAAATATATTATATTCTTACGAGTAATCACTGAGAGAGATGCTCTCGCTCTCTCTCTCTCTCTCAAATCTGAACCTCTCTTCCGCTCTCTACGACTCTGCTGCTCTCTCTCTCTCTCTCTCTCTCTCTCTCTCTCAGAAGGCCTCTTGCCCTACTGTGACATTGTTCGACTTTTGTCAGCAAATAAACTAAACCACAAATATATAGCTATGTTCAGACAGAAGGGACAGACCCGTACGGCCACCAACTCGGACACAGCCTGGCTGTCAACGCCCCAATAAATAAATCAATTAACATAAAATTTTCTCTATTGAAATAAATTTATATGTACACATGTAATAACAAAATTACATATATATATATATTTATTTATTTATATTGTTTATTGTAAAAAAAAATCTAATATTGAAGATAATTTCAAAAACAAAGGCAAATATACTTGTAGATGGCCTTTTGCTCTCATCTTTGATTTTTTTTTATATTTTTTTATAAACAAAAATGTTAAAATTTGTACTTTTTTAAAATCCAATCATTTGTTTCTGTTCTTTTTTTTAATAATTTACTACTAATATATTTTTTTATTTACAATTAAAAGATAATCTAGTACGGTGTAGTCCTACAATTTATGAGATTAGGCAGAGGAGATATTCATAGGGAAATTAAAAAAAAAAAAAAAACTGGATGGTAAAAACAATTTAATAAGACAAATTTAAAAGTAATTAGGAAAAAAACAAAAAAAAAACTTAAATGAATAGTTTTACAAAGGTGCCTTTATTACATGAGATAACATATATTAATATAAGTTAAATCTTGTTCAATCATATCTCATATTTAAAAAAAAAAATTATTTAGATAAAATAATTAGAGATAATTATTTCTTCATAATAAGTTATTCTTATTTTTAAATACTTCTTTCATTTATTTTTTATTATTATAATATATTTAGGATGTTATCCCACTTAAATTTATTTTATTATTTTTATTTTAAATAAAATTCATTTATTATATAATTGAACATCATCAATGTGTGGTCCGTCGCCGACTGCCATTATCATCGCCCGGCACGACCGTACAATGCTTGTCGCCGCCGAGAAAATAAAGAATTTTATCTAATCATTGTAAGAGTATGAATGGTATTTAAACCTACTTCAACTATCCAACTTAGGATTATTTCAAGCATGTAAGAGGCTAATTATTTGTCAAATGATTCATATCCTATACTATCTTTTCATGTATTCTCCTATTTCCGTAACATATTTACCCAAAATATATAAGAAAAATATGTATGAAAGGGGGCCATTGGGTATGTAATGACTTGTACCCGCGCTTCTTCGCTTGATAATGAGATAAAGAATGAATTTGCACTCCAACTTGGGTCATACTTTATTTATCTCATTATTTAGGTTATAAATCATTTATTCATCTTTCTTTCTCTTCTTAGTGGACGTCAAAGAAGTGTTATAGTCTACTCTTTTAAATAAGTAACGTTATTATCATCACGAGACATATAGAATAAAACCAAAGATTACTCTGATGGATAGACAAGGCTCTAAAAATAATGAAAGTATCACAATCTCTTCTCTTAAATAAGTGACGTTTTCATCGCTACAAAAGACACATAATAAAATCATTGGTCGGACCACTTATCATCACTAGATGTATACTTTTATTTGTGATTATTGCATGCTTTGGAAATAAAACTGTTTCAAAGACTCATTTCGCAAGTTTGTTGCTTTCTAGGTTTCTTCAAACAAACTGAGACCTGTGACCATATTATTTTCTCTCTCGGATAAAGCATCTCTTTTGGTTGCAAAGGTTTTAGGATTTTTAAAACACAATCCTACTCTGTTTAAACATTTCAATTAAATCTCAAATTTTAGTTAAATTAAAAAATCAAATATAATTGTAAATGTTAGTTAAATTCTCCATTTAAGGTGATTGTTGTTGTATGCAATGGTGCAATGTAGAATCCTATGTGTTAGCCGAGTGGAGCACTCATAAATTAATTTACCATATCATTAGAATCCACACTTCATTTATGCAACTTCACCAACATGTTTTTTTCCCCCTTCCATTTTGACCCTCTATTAGTTTAAAATGATTTTTCCTTGTCAATTTTTAAGAAATTCCTCTAGATGAAGTAAAATACCCACACCTTTTAAGCTAACCCAAATGGCAAACCCTAAGGAATATATCAATTTATTTGGATTCAAGTCTCAAGAAGTTAATACAAGAATGAAAAAGTGTTAGATACAAAACCTTCTTTCATTAGATACCAATATGTAAACTTTGAATAATTTGAATTTAGTAAGAAAAGAAGAAAAAAATTATTGCAAAATGAAATCTCTAAAAATTCAATCTTAGTAGAAAATAATTTATATATATATTAAGAGCATTCAATTAGACAATAATTTACAATTGGAATGAGAGAATAATAATAAATAAAGATAAGTACACATTTAAAAAATTATACAATACATAAGTTAATTTTCAGACTAAACTAATAATTTTGACTAGAAAAACTAAAAATTAGTCTAGTTTTTGTGGCAAAATAACAATATTTTATGTATCATTTATAAAATTTATGTTAGGGGTCACTCTCAAACTTTAATCTTTTCAAACATGTTTTTACTCAAAAAATTGAGTTGTCACGTACCACCATTTATTCTATCTTAAAGTAATCATGTATGTTTATATTCTTTTATGGTGGATTTTATTAACTTAATCCTTTTTATTAATTGTTCTCGACTTATGTAGTTGACTCTTATATATACATGTTCATGAAAATAGTATACTATCACTCCTAACGCATTTAATTAGATGCTCTACAAAATATTTCAATTGAATTAAAAAATTGAGGCAAGGTATCTAACAATAGTAACTTTCAATTTATTACAATGTCAAAGCTTACATCTATGTAATTTTTCTCTTCATTCATAAATTCTTTTTTTTTTTTTGTTTGATTGAACTCAAGTTACGTAATTAAAAGGGGTAATAGATTGGCCAAATGTTGAAAGAGAAATTGAAGGTGAAAAATTGCATAAAGAGAATAGGAGGCAAAATATTAGGTTATTACAGTAAGCATTAATGATCAAACCTTCTCATTTTTTGAGCTATGATAACAATTATTGATGGTAAAATCTTCTCTTCTTTGCAAAAAAAAGGGGAAGAGGGAAAGATGTTCACAAAGAAATACTATCCTGTAAATTCTACCCCAATAAGCATAATTTTTATGGCCTTACAACCTAAATATTATCTTTACTTATATATGTGTGTGTGTGTGTGTGTGTGTGTGTGTGTGTGTGTGTGTTTGTATGTGTGTGAATATAGATACTTTTGTAAAGTCCCCAAAATTCAACCACTAATGTTTGAGTTGTTATAAAAGGAATCAACCAATAAGAGTTGTTAAAAGTTTTAAGATATAAAAGAATGCTAGTAAAAAAGGAAAAACCAATAATTAAAATAAGTGAAAAGTAAGCCATTTAAAACAATTACAATCTTGTATATTCACTCTTACAAATTTCAGAGAGCCTAGATCATAGTTCCAAACAATGAAGAATTTCAAAAATCAACGTAGGATTTTTAAGTTGTTAGTTTTTGGGATAATCCAAGAGAAGGGGTAAATAAAGTTTATTCAATTTGATCGTCCAACTCACCACTCAATTCTAATTTTAAAAAGTAATAACAAAATAACTAATAATAAATAATAAAACAAGTAATGTAAGCAATAGAAAGTAAATAAGAGAAAAAGAGTATGTACAATAATTTAAAATGGTTTGACTTAAACTAGGAGTTTACGTTTATTTCTTCAGGTTTGTTCCATGAAAGTTCAACTTCACTAATTTATTCTTCTCTTACAAGATTAAGAGAACTCTTTACATGAAATCACCTAAACTTTAACTACAACAAAACTTTTGCAAAGTTTCCACAAAGTTTTTATTACAACTTAGAAACTTACATTATATTACTTTTCACAATCCCAATTAGAGCACTATTACTCTTTCATAATCTCAACTTCTTAATCTTAAAGCTCTTGCTTTTAATTTCTCACTTTCTCTTTCTTTTTCATCTTTAATCAATCACTAAACTCAATATAAAGTCTCTAGTATCTTTCCTTATGTTCTATAAAAGAGTTTTACAACTCTCTTATAAACAAAAACAATAAACTAACCATTTAATATTGATTTTGTTCAATAAAGAAAATCAATTTTTAAAATAAAAAATTTTATCTTTAAAGCATTGATCAACTTGCCCAAAATTTCTATAACTTTTTCAATTTCTGTACTTTTAACTTGTTCAGTCCTATTGGTTGACCGTAATGATTAATCAAGTCAACCAACCTAATTTCTCTATAACTTTTACAATGTTGCAGCTTTCAACTCTTGAGTTATTTTGAGTCTATTACAACTACTAATCAAGTTAACCAGTCTGAAATCTTTATAACTTTTCTCTTTATAATTTAATACCTTTTTTGGTGTTTAGTTAATTATAGGCACTAGTCTTATTAACTAACATAAATTCTTTATTTCTTTTCTCTTTGCAATTTTTTTAATATTCAGTCAATCATAACTATAAGTTTAGTCGATTGACCCAAATTTTTTATTTATTCTCTTTATCCAGTTAATGGAGAAAGTCAACTAATTCCAATTTTTGCTAACTCTGAACCCTTACGTGTCTTTTCATCTTTCTTTGAGATCATTCACGATCTTACTTATTACCTTTTTATAAATAGAGATTTAATAAAAAAATAAGATCTTTACATAATTGTTAGTATAATTCAAATTTAAAATTCAAAATTCTTAGTATATATAAATCAAATAAAAACTATATAAATAAAGATAATACTTATCTCACGAGTAATCACATCAATCAAGTATAAGAAACACATCAAAATATAGAGGAATAAAGAATAACACATGATTCACCAAACTTAATAATCTCATTTTTAGTTTCAGCAATCTCTTCCCTTTTGATGATGACAACCATGATTAATTAATAACTAATAAGATAAACAAAAAAAATGCAATAACTCACCCTGAATGTGTATTCTCCTTCTTACTAGTGTAATCAAAGTAATAAGACATCAATCAATCAACAAACAAATAATAAAGCAAACATGATTAAAAATCATTAATCAATCAAGTAAAGGCAAAACAAACATTAAAGTATCATAAATATTAAAGCAAACATTAAGTATAAGTATAAATGTAAAAGAGTAAGAAAGTATCATTAAG
Source organism: Bruguiera gymnorhiza (assembly GCA_020883675.1). NCBI lineage: Eukaryota > Viridiplantae > Streptophyta > Magnoliopsida > Malpighiales > Rhizophoraceae > Bruguiera > Bruguiera gymnorhiza. The sequence goes on from JAIRCJ010001060.1 coordinate 1,320,834, forward strand.
ATACAATCATTTAAAAATAAAAATAGAGAAAAATGTTCAAACATTTAAGGGAGGTGAATGGGTGAATGGGTTTAATCAAAAGTTCAATTCAATTAAGAGTTTAAGGTGAGCAATGGATCAAAGTTTCATTAATTATTTATCTCTCTCCCTTTTTGGCATCATAAAAAACAAACTTAAGCATTTTAAAGCCTTTCTAGCACCACAACTTCACTACTTCCTCTTTTTAGAGCTACCTTCTAATGGACTTTTCTTTTTCAATAATCTAAGGATGTAGGCAAAGTTATGTTAAGATTCCTTTATGAAATCCCATAACTCTACCCAAATTTTGTCCACATTATCCCTAAGCTCATACACATTTTCTTCAATCTTATTTTCTTTCTCAATCCAAGAAGCCATATTAACATTAGTGGAGGCTTAAGGAGGAGTTTTGTTGAGGCTATACTTGATGGCTTTAGACTTAATCTTGATTCTGTCAATGGTGTAAATCATTTTTCTTTGTTTTGACCTAAATGCATTTGCTTAAGAGTAGTGATACTAATGAATTATCCTAAGTTAACATGAGATGGGCCTCTCAAACAGTAAGTATACCTAGTTTTTAAAGGAAGTAACTCATATGCATACCACAAGAGAACTTTCACATTGACTTCTTTTAAACTTTTTTAATCACTTTCATCGTGTGCTTTAGTCAATTGAATTTTTTATTCTTTAATAGGTAGGTTGATAGTTACATATTAAGAAAGGTTAAGTAGCTATAGTGACCCTTTTTAAGATTGATGTTATAAGTCATAATCCTTTGAATTATCTTTAGCTTAAGTGACAAGGAATATACTTTAAAAGGCTTTCTTATGTTATCACTTTCTTCACAAAGATTAGCATATCTCTTAAACATTGTTTTCATTTGTTCTTAAGCACTAAACTTGCCTAAATTCTATGAATCGGACTAGTTAACAAATCCATCTTCTAGTAGTAAATTTAAGAAATCCACAATCACCTTAAGAGTGATTTTCATTTCCTTCAATACTCATAAGAAGTAATCATAGTGAAATTTTTATTGACTTCTATATTGGAAAAAAAAGTACTTCAGCATCTCAATGTAAACATCTCTTTTAAAAGTGATGAACCTAATCCACTTTTGAAAGGCAAATCATCCAAGAAACCATTTGATTCAAACCTAACTATAGAATCTAAGTTTAACAACCTTCCAAAATACACAAATCTTTTCTTTTACTTGTAAAAATTGTCCTTATTATAAAAAATTCTAAAATGGAAACTATAAAATTTCAATATATCAAATAAGTCAAAGGATGAGTGGCCTTGTGTAGTTGTCATTTGTAGTGATAGATTTAGTGGTAGAGCCTTAGGTGGTGTTGTTAGAGATGATAAAGACATGAAAGATGTGTTTGATAGGGTTAGTGTTGGCTTTACACTCTTTGATTTCTTACTCATTCTCTTTTTTGGTACTTGTTTAAATCTTTTGGCTGCAGTTGATTTAGGTCTCTTTTGGGAAGCTCGACAACTAGATAAGGGGGAGGAATTGATAGTGACAAGGAATTAAATGGTGTTGATGACAACCTATACTTAATAGTAACTTTCTACCTTGAAGTAAAGGTTATTAATAACACTATAAAAGAGGGAGGAATGTTGACAATACTACGCATCCTCATGGGGATAGAAATCGATTTCTTCATATCTGACCTCTTCTTCTTTAAGGTTAATGCAAATTTCAATTCTATAATTGATAGGATTAAGTGATTTATCCTTTTAAAAATTAATTTTAAATGAATTTAAGGTTATAAGATTTGAATTTTGAAAATAAAAAAAGATTTCAAAAAAGAGAAATTTTCAAAACTAGAAAACTGTAGGGACAATTTAAAAATGGCATTAGTTGATCGAAGTAAGTTATGGTTCAACTACTCATATTACTTGACTTATACTTTTAGTTTAATTAACCAATCCCACTTAGACAAAAAAAGACTAATTTTTACATATAAAGCATAATATATCTAAATCATCATGCAACATATAATCATGTCATAAAACATATCAAATCACAACAATCACATAATCAAAAGATCAATCTAACTCAATTATATACAATTTCTCTTTAATGGTCATAAACTTATCATCATTTAAAAGTTTGGCAAAGATATCAGCTAATTAATCTTCAGTGTTCACAAATTCTGAGGACACATTTCCCTTGAACATATCATCCCTAATAAAATGATGTTTTAAGTTAATATGTTTGGTCAAAGAATGGTGTATAGGGTTCTCAATCATATTGATTACATTTATGTTATAACATTTGATAGGCACATGGAAGCAATGCAATCTAAAGTCCTCTAAGGTTTGTTTTATTTAAAGAAAATAAGTATAACAAGTTCCTACTGCAATATACTTTATTTTAGTTATAAAAAAGTAATTGAGTTTTGCTTTTTACTGCACCATGAGACTAAAATTTGGCTAAAGAACTAATATACACTTATGATACTCTTCCTCACAATTTTATCTCCTATAAAGTCTAAGTTTAGGTAACCAATTAAGTCAAAGGTTGATCTTCTAGGTTACCAAAGTCTTAAACTTATGGTCCCTCTCACATACTTGAGTACTCTCTTAAGGAAAACTAGGTGTAACTCCCTTGGGTTAAAGTGAAATTTTACATGCAAATAAATATCAAACATCAAGTTTTTTGTACTAATAGTAAGATATATAAGACTATTAATTATAACTCTTTATTACTTTTCATCCACAACCTTACCGTTTATGTCATTGTTTAACTTTATGGAATTGGTCATTAAAGTACCGAAAGGTTTAGAATCATCTATGTCAAACTTCTTTAATAATTTCTTTACATACTTAGCTTGGTTGATGAAGATTTCATTCTTTCTTTAATTTAAAGTCCAAGGAAGAAATTTAATTCTTTCATCATATTTTTTCAAATTATATTTTCATATTACTAGCAAACTTATTGCACAACGACTCGTTAGTAACATTGAATATGATGTCATCGACATGAATTGGAACAATTAACAAATCCTTATCTTTGGATTTTGTAAAAAGAGTAATGTTAGCTTTACTTTTAGTGCTAGTTACATTTGTGAAACAAGTGTTATAGTATTAATATTCCTATATACAAATCGAGTTCTCATAAGATTAGAAGGGCTACTGATAACTTGATCCTAGAATGTTTTTTTAATATGTTTATATTCTTTTAGAACTCATTGAACAACATTATTAAGATTGTCATCTTATAGAAGATTGGATTTGTTCACTTCAAGTTATTCATTTTGTTCTATTTAAACATTATTATAATGTTGTTGTTTCCTTAATGACTCATTTGCCTTTTTTAAACTTTTGCTTCTTAAAGCTTTCAACATCATTAGAAAGAACACTTTTGTGTTAGCTTTAAAATGAAGAATTTATGTACTTCAATAGATGATTTAATTTTAAGTAAAGCAACAAAGCCCTTAGTCTATTAGGCTTACCTTATTCATATGTTGAGAGCTCATGTTCCTTAAAAGCCATCATGCTCAAGCTTGGCCTTTTGTTCCCTTACTATACATAAAAGTAGGTCATCCTTTAAGCTTAAATACTTTTCTTAATCATTTTTTAACCCAATCAAAGTTTTTAATCCTCAAAATCCAAATTTGATAATTTTTGTTAGCCTATTCTCATATCCATTCCAAAATTTAGATATCTAAATAACTAATTCTTGAATTTTGTTAGCCAATTTCATGTTTCGTGTTTCCAACTTAATGCTTTTCAAATCATAAAGAGGCAAAAATGCCCTAGGAAATTTTTTTTTTTAATTCTTCAATTTTCAAATAGCAAAAAGGTGGAATAGCCCCAAGCAAATCCCCCAATTTATCAACTTTTTAAATCATTAAGTGCAGGAGAGCCCTAAGCATATTTTTTTTTATTCCTTAACTTTCAAATCACCAAGGCATAGGAGAGACCCAGGCAAATCCACCCTAATTCTTTAGCATTCAAATCATCAAGGAGAAATAATACTCTAGGAAAATTCTTTATATCTAAATTCTTTATGTCTTATCAACATTCAAATTGTCAAAGGGCTAGAGAGCCTTAAGCAAACTTTATCCAAGCAGCTAGATAACAGTTAAAGAGCCTCGAGTAAAACTTCTCCTAACCAAACAAAATGTCTTGGTTATTTCTCAAAGGAAAGAACTTGTTGTGAAACATAGATTCTGCACCTTTACCTGAGAACCTAATGATGTGTTGGGCTTTTTAGGCCTATTGAGGACCATACAAGCTTTTTACCATGACTTGCTTGGGCAGTGCTATGATTAGATAGGCTTGTTACAAATTATTAGGTGGACTAAGGACCTAATAATAATGAAGTCTATGGGATTACTATTAAAGGCTACTAAACTTATTGTTGAAGAGGATTGTTAAGCCTACTGGACTTATTATGGTTGTTATTGGACTTGCTGAGATGGACTTATAGGTTGTTATCTTTTTATGACAAATGTTGGGTCTACTAGAGTGTCTTGGGTTATTTTCCTTTTTTTCTTTTAATTTTTGCAAATTTTGCTATTTTTGTGTATATTTTGGTCTTTGCTATATTGGGTTTGTAGATAAGAATTGGGCTTAAGACCCATACATATTTGTACATGAATATTAGAATTTAAAGCCCACAAACAATGACATAATAATCCAATTAGCTTTGTCTCTTAGTCATGCATGACCATTTACACAAGCAAAATGTACTTCGCGCCAATCCAAACTCTCTCAAATGCTCACAAAGTATAGAATTTAATTCTAATGAATGAAAAAAGAAAAAAGAAAAAAAAACAATTATGCTGCACATGCATGCACCGGGCGAGAATGGTTTACTTTATGTAGAGCGTCAAGCAATGAAAAAATGGTCTCCAGCAAAAGTGAAAGGGTATCCAAACTTGAGGAGTTTAAGAAGTCGAAATTGTCTCTCATGATTTGTATTTCAAGGTCCTACAAAAGGGGCAATGATGCACTAGTCATTCTTAATGGCAATCTGCTTTAGATAGCACTTAAGAATAAGACGAGGAGTAGGAAAAAGCAAGTGCTTACTTGCGTGACGTTTCTATTTCTCTTCTTTATTTAATAAAAAGCACACAGGGAATATTGAAAAGATATCACCATGGAATCATCCAACAAGTCACGTATAGCTAGGCGCCACCACAAGCACGGTTGTAAACTTTACACACACATCATTGCCAGCGTGACCTAATTATCTGATAATTGAAACTTACCACTATCCTGATTTTTTTTTTACTTTTCTTCTCTCTCTGTTTACATTATCCACGCATTATTTCTTGTTAATTATTCAGATGGGTCATGCCAACTGAATTCGACCTCTTGAATAATTAGTTCTATATAATGCAGAATCCATGCACTCGCGACTTGCTTATATTAGCTGGCTTGCCTTGAAGTGACTAATATGGATATTTAATTAGGATAGTGCTATCATGAACAATCCCAACATAAACAATTTGGTAGAGATATTAATATTGCCATTTTTTTTTCTTTTTTCATAATAACGGGGAATGCCTTGCCGGATAACTTGTGTCACCACCCTATCAACTTGCTTCTCGGTTTTACCATTAGAACGATAACTCGAATCTCAAATTCTCTGTTACTTTTTATGAAACAATAGCGAAAAAAACAGAGAATTTTACTATATAGGACCTGGATTCTCGTAAGTATGGCTGGCTAAAGAAAGAATGATTTATTCTTTGATTAGGCTTTATATTCTCAGAGTCAAAGGGGTTGGCTTGGCACCATTTGAAGCATGAGAGCGAGGAGAGAACTCGGATCAACATTGATTAGAGTATATAAACTGGATAGCGTTTGAGATCCAAAAGCAATTGATCCTAACAAGAAAGAAACGGCTCCTACTTTTCGGTCGACATCGTTTTCCACTGCAAAAACATTATGAACTGTCAAATTGGGGTGAGAATTTCTCCTACCGTAGGATTATAGAATGGGGACGCCAATTTCGTTGATGGTCGTACCCATGGGAGTTTTTCTTTTTTTCCTTTTTGTTCGTTAGATACAATAAAAAGTAACTATCCCTATTCCCATAAATTCTAAACCCCTTCCCAAAATTAAAGGGTGTCCATTAATATAAGAATTAAAGATAAAGTCGAGTAATATAGAAGTTAAATATATATTAAATTTATATATTATTTACTCTTCTCTTTTTTTAATATAAATTCTTTAACTATATAATTTATATATTTATATTTAAAATTTTAATAGTCTCTCTTTTAAATATGAATATTTTTCGTATTAAATTTACTCTCTTTTAATACATTAAAACCTTATTATTATTTCATTATATTCAATCGAGGGTTAATTTTATTACATCTATCAATATTTCAAAGACTATGCTCAAATATATACATATTACCACTCTTATACAATTTAAAATCCTAACATTTACCTCACGAGGGCCCCGCGCTCCCACCCTCACCCCCTTCCTTCTCTCTGGACACAGGCTCTTCTCTTCTCGTAAATAAAAATTTAATTAGATAAATAAAGGCACGCCATAGGGTTATGTCCGTTTAACAATTGAGCATGGAACCCTAAAAATTTTATATTATATTACTGTTTTTCTTCGTTATTTATTTAGAACTTTTCCTCCAGAATTATGTTTTCTTCGGATCTATTTTCTAATGAAGTGACTGAGCAGTGATTTTAATTTGCGAAATGTCATGTGCAATATCGAACTATACAACGGAGGATTGAATGAATGTCCCATAAGGTGAATTAAATGAAAACATTAAAAAAGAAAATGGATCTCTAGCACCGTTTATGAAGGAAACACTGCAACCCCAAAACAATTGATGTATAAATGGAAAATTTTAATTTCTAGAAAATATTTTATTAAGAGCAGAAATTATAGGTAAAAATTTTATGCAAAATATAAAATTATATGTTATTATAATTTTAATACAAAGAAATATGGGTTATAAAAAAAAGTATTCAAATTTTAATGAGCTAAAAAATTACTTGCACATGTTATTCTGAAGATATATTAGAATTGAAAAACTTATTATTCCATGAAATGCAACAGCTTTTGGGGGGGTGGGGTTGAAGGTAATCTAGTAAAACAGTCTAATTTTCTGATATTTAATTCTTAGGGTACCCTTTTGACTTTGAGCCAAGAGGGAGGATTCGACATCGCTTTCATCATCCCAACGCCAATCAAATGGCCTTTTCTCGAGAAAGATCTGAGCTTTCTATTATTTTTGTTCATGACAAACAAATTTAACAAGTCCATGAACAATGGTCTTTTTCTCTCTACCTTTTTCTTCTTGTTTTTCTTCTTCTTCTTTTTATATATATATATATATATATATATATAATTTTTTTTGTAGCTTAAGTTCATTGATAACCTATTGTTCAGAACTTACAACCTGATGGATTTTCAAGTTCATACAAATGGTCTCGTGCATAACATTGGATTCAAATTAGAGGCATTGGAGAGGGCCTAACAAATGATTGTCGTCGTGTTCTTGTCTCTTGTCATGAATTGTTATTAAACCAATTGTTATCGGCCGTGCTCTCGTCGTCTTTTGTTTTTGTTTTTTTATTTTATTTTATTTTATTTTTAATTTTCTCAGACTCTTTTAGGAACAGCGCGTGCGTGCACTGGCCACACAAACTAGAAAGCAGGAACGAAACCGATGACCGCAGGCCGAAAGCAGAAATCGGGGATTGACGTCTCGTGTGGTGTAAACGCGAGATGGTGCGCGGAATAGGCATTTTAGGGGGAGCAGTGACGGGGACCGGATGCGCACATTGAGCGTCAGTGGAAGCATATCACCAATGTTATGCATTTTCATATCTTTTCTTTTCTTTTTATTTATTTATTTATTTTTTTTTTGACTTGCTGTAGCTCACGATAAGCCTTGACTTGCGTTTGTGCCCACCCAAAATTATTCAAAAAAAAAAAAAAATTCAAGACAGACAATATATATATAGAGATATATACATATATACATACATACATACATATATATGTATATATACATACGAATAATAAGATTTTTCATTTGACTTGTCTATAGTAGGAATTAAGTCGACTCATTTTTATATGTAAGAAAATAATAAAATTGGAAATTTATTTCTAAGTTGAAAGAATGGAACAGTTAACTCGGAAGTCATTTTAGAGCTGCTGGTGATGGAGGGGGTGGTGGTGGTGGTGGTGGTGGTGGTGTTGGCCTGGTGGTGTGATTCGAATCTTGGTTGGAAATGAATATGACAGAAATAGGATTAGTGCAGAGAGTATTTATTATTATCATTATTATTATTGATAGTGGGAGTGGGAGTGGGAGTGGGAGTTTCTGTTGGTGGGACTTGCTTTCCAAGTTTGGCTTCTATGTTTCTGGTGCTCGCCGGAGGAGGCGGGAAACTGAAGTTCTTGCCGGTTTGATTTGAACAACAAACACACACACACACACGAACGCACACATACAAAAAAGAAAAAAGAAAAACAGGTACGTTCTTTCTTTGATGGGGCCTTGTTTTTTTCGGTTGTTTTTCTCTTCCTTGTTGGGTTGGAAAAAGGGAGAAGCCTCGAGAGGAGTGCGTCCGTCTCTCTGCACTTTTAGGGTGGGTCTTCGGCTGTTGTCCGGTTTGTTTAAAGACACGGAGCTGTTTTGCCTCTTGTGGTTTTACCTTGTGAGTGTGGACAGGGGTAGTTTTATGTTGTCAATGGGCTTTTGACATGGTGGGGGAGTGTTTTGCTCGTGGGAATTTGCTATTTTTGTTGAGAGAGTTCGGCTATTGTTTCATTTTATAATGGTAATAAATCGGCTATTGATTCAAACGTCCTTCTCTTTCCTGATTTATTGTTTCGAAAGTTCTGTCAAAGACTAAAGCTCAGTTCCTTTCTAGTTTCCGGGTCACTTTAGGGAGTAACGTTCAATACTTTGTCATTTCGTTGCCCACCCTTTAGAGGGGGACGCGGGAAAAATAGCTGGATTATTTGTTGATTGCCCTGGTTTCTGATCCTATTTCTTGTGCCAACTTGTCTTATTTATATTCATCACTGCACTGCGTGTATGTATTTCTGCTGCAAGCTTACTGAGAGTCAGCCTGGCTCTATTGCCAGTATAGGCAGCATGAACTCGCCATCCACACAGTTTGTTGCCCCTGCAAAGATGGACATTTATGAGTCTATCCGCCACATTGGGACGTGGGGGGAAAACAACCCAGAATATATGATACTAACAGGCAATCCAGGCGCGTCTGCATCGATAATAGTGGCAGACATGAAGCAAGACAATCAGGTGTACATTGTTGAACCCTTCTATTCTTTAGTCTTGTACTCTGGACCACGCCTGTTGATTGAGACCTGAACCAGATTTCTTCTCCAATTTCTCTAGTCAGAGGATACTTCCCAGGGTACCCTTGGACCTTCAAACAAGTTTGATCAGGAAGCAAGCAAACCTATTGATAGGGTCAGTGTCAGTCTGTGTATCTCTCTTTCTCTGGACCAATATATATATATATATATAAACCTTTTTTAAAAATTACATTCCATCTGTTTATTGTAAATTTTTATAGAATCTCAAAGTTGGTTTTGCTCTATTTCTACACCCTTAGTTTGAGATTTTCTATAAAGATATCAATACTCTAATATTGCAGTTTTCATGGCCCTTCTGACGCTTGACATTTTCATTTGTTTCAATTTTGACTCTTTTAATAATGTTTTAATCTTAGATTCAATCATTTCTCGAAATTGGACCCATAAGCTTGTCATATTGCCATAAAATGTCTCTTTTTGGGTTCTTTCTTGACCTAAACATCTGGTTCACAACTCATACATGGACGATTGCAGGTACAAAGACGTCTTGCACAAAATCGCGAGGCTGCTCGTAAAAGCCGCTTGAGGAAAAAGGTAGGAAGGGCTATGCGTTAAAGGCAATAATTACATGCAATAAGGACCTTAGTTCTTGTTAAACTTCACTTGTTCCTTGCAGGTTTATGTTCAACAATTGGAATCCAGTCGTTTAAAGCTGATGGAATTAGAACAAGAGCTTGAAAAAGCTAGACAGCAGGCATGGAGAAAGAGTAGCTATTTTCATTTCTCCTTTTTTATTGCTCTACTACCAAACAAGTCTCCTACTGTTTTATATTGATTCTATTGAAGCAATTGAAGCTTTTCTGCAGGGATTATATATAGGCAGTGGGTTAGAAGCTGGTCATCTGGAGTTTACTGGATTTATAAACTCAGGTTTGTTTGTCAATAACTTGACTCTCTGTTTCTTGTACTGGCTTTTGAGTTGAAATTGCCTCTCCCCTGCATTGTGATTGACTTTGCAGCGGGCGATGAAAAGCGCAGTGTGGAATCCAAGTAATTTGGGGCTTGATCTTGACATCTTCATTATTATTGCATTAAAAATGCTTAATGCATTGGACTTTACATTTCACGTCACAAAACTTTCATGAAATTCTGCAGCAGAGGCAGATATTGATTCTGGAAGAAGCCAAGCCAATGCTAGAACAATAATTTTGTTTCATTTGATGTGTTTACCCCATTGCTTATAACAAAAAACATTAAAGTTCCCTTTCTAGCATGGTTGAGATCCAATGTTTGATGTACTGAAGGCCCTGAAAAGTGCAGGGTGTTGGGACCGAGGCCTATGCTTGGGCGTGCCTAGATATGCTTGTGGAAAGCATGGGCATCACACTCCTGTGCTGTGCTTGTTTTGAACTTAGAGCAAACAATGGCATCCCCTCACGAATTAAAAGAGTTAGAAAGGTGGCAAAATAGAGAAATGATAAAGTTGTCAAGTATAAAAAGGCTGACTTTGTTCCCCCTCTCCCTTTCCTCGCCCCCCCCATAACCACCACCATGCATTCCTGTTTTGTCTTTTATAAGTTCATGCTGGAAAATATGGAGGCCATGAAGGATAAGCTGCTGGTCTGGAATTACTAAATTCATGCAATTGATCGAACATAGGATAGCTTTCTGAGGTGTTTACTACAATTCGCCGCAATGAATGAGGCCTACGCTTGATATTTACACAAATATTCATTTCAAAAGTTTGTGAAATGCTCGGGCTACAAAATGATTTCATCATGTTTCTGCTACTTTATACTTGTGGATACTTTGGATCTGCTTGGAATGTGCACCAGTCTAGTATTTTCTTTGAATGGCGAGCACCATTCATTTGTGCTCAACCTCAGAATTCTATTCATTTGGGTTGAATGGTTTCTTCACAACGCCTATCTAAAACATGCCCATATTCACTAATGTTCTCATTTCATATTCTCTTAGTTTCTGTTCTTTACTCTTCACAAATTTTATTTGATCACAATCCCACACTGAAATTCTTGCAGAGATTGCAACCTTTGAGGTGAAATATGGAGAGTGGTTGGAAGAACAAAAAAGACAGATTTGTGATTTGAGGACTGCTTTAAATGCTCGCATAAATGATAGCGAGCTTCAGCTCCTTGTAGAAAGAGGCTTGAACCACTATTCCGAACTCTTCAGGATGAAAGCTGCTGCTGCAAAAGCTGATGTTTTTTATCTGATGTCTGGCATGTGGAAATCATCAGCAGAGCGTTTTTTCTTGTGGATAGGAGGGTTTCGTCCGTCAGAGCTTCTTAAGGTGACACATGAGTTTGTTTAAATTTTTAACTGACTGTATTCAAGTGGAAGGATAGCTGCCTAATTGATACTGGGTTTAGAACCAATGTGCTTGCCATATCCTGCACTAGATCCACCTTTTATAACATGCATGGAGTTTCTCTTCCTCTCTTACCCTCTTTCTCTCCCTCTCCTTCTCCCTCTCTCTCTGCCCCGCATTTTCAGTTCTTTGGCAATCGCCCAGCTTAACTTATCTGGGGAATTCTCTTTTGTATGTACCAGTTGGTTATAGAATTATTCCCTTTTTGCCCATAATCTGTGCAAGTTAAGAGATTTATTTTCTCTTAAAAACTCTTCAAGCCATCCTGTTCTAGGTTGGTTGGCTTTTTCTTCTTCTTTTTTTTTTTTTTGTTTTTATTTTATTTTATTTTTATTATTATTATTTTTGTGCAGGTACTGTTGGCTCTCTGAAATGAAACTTTCAATTGTTCGATAAAACTACACATATTACTTGGGAATTTTATTTCAAACTGTTGTTAGTGAAAGGTGAAACCATGCAAAATAGGCATCTATGCCTAAATGTTAGAAACATATGTTTATATAAACTAGATCCTACATTTTTATGTAGTCTTCAATCCTCTATGTACAACTCATATGCCAAACAATAAGAATTTCAAAAACGGACATTATGGTTCTGTGATCATAGGATGTTTGTCATGCTTATATAGTCAATTGCATATGTAATTCCCCCGCCAGAGAACCGAACTTGACCCATGACAACTGCTAGAATTGGAAGTCACCGTTGTCCACATGCATGCCTGAATAACGGGTAAAATGCCATCTTCCTATTAGATTCATCTGTTTCAATGGCATCGTTTGTTGTAATATCCATTCTATTATCTTTCATAGAACTTTTCTTGTTACATGATCTAATGGAATTATACTAAAAAGCTTACTTCAGGGAATGATCCAAGTTCTTGTTGATGGCAGGTTCTTTTGCCTCAGCTTGATCCCTTGGCAGAGCCACAAATTATGGAGATCTCTAACCTTACACTATCATGCCAGCAAGCAGAAGATGCTCTTTCACAAGGAATGGATAAACTCCAGCTAACTTTAGCACAGTCAGTAGCTGCTGATCATTTGGGCGAATCAAGTTACATGCCACAGATGGAAAATGCAATGGAGAGGTTGGAGAATCTCGTCCGGTTTGTGCAGCAGGTCTACACTATCTTCTCATTCCTTTGTACTGCAAATTCATTCATGTCTCCATGCCTCTCTCTTTCTCAAACTTGATCTTGACGCATCATTTGATGGTGAATGGAACTGTTGATATATTCAGGTTTGGTCGGTATCAGTTGCGTTGAGTTCTGTATGGATTGTAAAGAGCATTTAATGGAGAAAAACAAAGTTTCATGTAAAATTTTCTGGAACCAAAAGTATTCCACAGAAATATCACTGCAAACGTCTTCTTTCACTTCTGAAAAGTTGCATTGTACTTGTTCAAAACCAACTCTAAACTTCATTATTAAACAGGCTGACCATCTTCGCCGAGAAACGCTGCTGCAGATGCATCGGATCTTAACCATCCGCCAGGCCGCTCGAGGCCTGCTGGTGTTGGGGGAGTACTTCCAACGGCTTAGGGCTTTGAGCTCACTATGGGCAACTCATCCCCGTGAACCTGTTTAATTTTGCATTTGAAGGACCCCAGCAGTGTCAAAATTCCAAGTAGGTTCATCACCAGCAGAGAGAATTCCAGCAACCAATGCTGTGCATATGGGAAAATGATGAAATGATGTTGAAAGCTTATATGGACATTGTTTTTTTTTGGGGGGGGGGGTTAATATATGGACATAATTCAAGCTGATAACATTTTACAGGCGGCCTTTACATAATCTGGAAGGTGTACATATGAATAGCCATTTTGTCAATGGGACTTTTGTCGTTAAAATCAAATTTCAACACTGATTGTGTTGTACTTCCTTCAAAGAGATAAGACGTTTTGATTAAACCCCAAATCAGGTTAGTCTTGTCATGTATATTTCAGCTCGACGTATCCCTGTATGCTGAACCCGTTGTACACGTAGAAGTCTGACAGTTTTTGGTACAGCTTCCCATCGGGCTTTAAAATCAACAGATGCTTCTTTCGTGATTACGGGAATGAGTTTGCAGTACAAAGATAATTTGCTTCGAGTGGCAACAAGACTCTGTCTTGCACATTGGCTTTTGTTAGGATATTTGTGAGAATGACTACTATGATTGTCCTTATTTTAGAGACTCTCTTATTCAGAAGTGCTCAAATGTCTCAGTACAAGATCTACGGTGAGTTGCTTCACCACTACACATTTGTTGAAAAGCAATAAAATCCATTTGGCTTAATTAGGCTCCCGTCGAAAAGCCATGCCCATTGCTCTTCAACTCATCTGTGGTTGTGCGTGTGCTAAGATTCACAAATTTGTTTTGACTGCTCTTCTTAAGAGCTCAGACCCAGTTCAGAATTATGCTTATAGAGGAAAACAAAAGAGATCTTAAGAAGAAATCTTGTGAATTAATTGAGATGCTTAAGTTGACCTCTATGACAATCATTTCCTCGCATTCAACATTTGGTTGTTAGCTTGTTATGTTTTGTATTCAAATGCCTTTAAAAGTTGTGGAAACACTAATCCAGGAGAAGGCTAGGATCAATCTGAAAATAAAGATCTAACAGAAGGCATTGTGGAGTTCTTGGATCATCAACCGCATCCTGCACCTCATTCGGTCAATTCCACAATTTCATTATATCTCTGATGTATACAGGTGTTATCTCCAACTCACAGTGTTTGGGTTGAACTCAACCCTCTTGCTTTTCACTCTGCATGGTTTCTCTGATGTATTCTTCAACATGATTTGCATCTCAATCTCAAAATTAAAAGGGAATTATGTCAAATTCACAGAGGATTAATCCTCGCCGCATAATACCATCTAACTCAACCAAGCCTAGTTGAATTGTGAAACAAACTGTTACTCATGTCACGATAAGTTCATATTATTTGAAATTTTCTTTGTATCCTCATTGCAAATGACATACATGACGAGTTTGATGTCAACATGGAAAAATTGAACATTCACCTCAGATTCTGGTAGACTCTTTCTCACAATTTTGACATTGAATAGTCCAAAGCATCAACAAGAAAGTCTGCACTCATCAAAACAAAAATGTTCCAATCAGTTTTTGTCATTGCAAGGAACTCTACCAAGAGTCACATAATGTGTTCTGAAGGCGATCTAAAATCGTTTAGGTCAAGATGACTTAATTGTTAAATGCAATTCATTAGATTTTACCTGCATCGTCTTTGGTGAAACACATCGGTGGTTTTATTCGAAAAACATTTCCATGTAGGCCCCCTTTCCCAACTAGAATGCCAAGCTCTGCAGTCAAAGAATTAGTAAATGAGTAAACTAGAAAACTGGAGCCACCCATTCTCCTAGCCAAAAGTTGATCTTTGTATCTTGGCTTGACAGGCTATGCATTGTTACCTCTAAGTTTCTCAAACAAAATTGCAGCTTCTGCCTTGGCAGGTGTCTTCTCCTTCCGGTCATTGACAAGTTCTATTCCCACCATCAAACCTCTTCCTCTCACATCTCCAATGACTGAAAAAGGATCACAAAGTATAAACAGCTTGCCATGCAACCAATCTAAAGCATGCCTTACCAACCACTCCCCCCCCTCCCTGAATGAAATAAACAAACTAATGGAAGCATAGAATGCCCAAGAGTTGACTTTTAAGTCCACTTGACTCTTTAGAAGCAATAAAATTCATTTAAACTAATTAGGCTTTGCTGGTAGACTGGCCATGCTCATGGCTCCTCTAGACATCCATGAGCACGTGTGTGCATAGGATTGAGTAAGTGGGCCAATTTTTATGGTTGCTTTTCTTGAGACAATGTGTAAAAGCATATGTATGACTCCTCAACTGAGATTGCTTCTAGCCCAAAACAGAGTTCAAGTTGATTTGTATGAACCAAAACTCAGTTGCTCATGTTCAGATTTCATAGTTGGCTTGTTTAGCACTGTATTGGAGTGCATTAGAGCTTGTGCAAACACTAGTCCACCAGAAGGATGGGTCAACAGAGGTATATGGCTTTTCTCTTTCCACTTCTACCCTTCAATATATAGGAAGATATAATAGAAGAAACAAAATAATGAAAACTGAGCAATTACTGTCGTGTCTTTGCTGCATGTCTCTCAAGCGTCCAATCAAATGAGAGCCAACAGAAGCACAATGTTCTTGACGTCTCTCTCTGTCAATAACTCTCAGCACTGCATGTCCAGCAGCAGAACATACAGGGTTCCCACCAAAAGTGTTGAACTGGATTTTCTGAGCCATAACATTTGCTATTTCCGGTGTTGTCACCACTGCACCTAGTGGTAAACCATTTCCTATACCCTGACAAATGATACAAATTGTCATGAGATGGTTAGGCAAGATTTGCAAGGTGGTGACACTCAAGACATCCGCAAGAGAATTACACAAAAGAAACCTTGCTAAGAAACTGCAAATTTAGAATTTAATGATACATCAGTTTCAGGGGCCAAATGATATGGAAAAATAAAGGATTATTATTTAAAGACCTTTGCCATGGTAACTATGTCAGGAATAACACCCTGCGTCTCAAAACCCCAATAATGGCTTCCTGTGCGACCAAAACCAGTTTGTACTTCATCAGCAATGCAGACGCCACCAGCACCGCGTACAATGTTGTAAACCAATTTTAGGTATCCAGGGGCTAGTTCAACTGCTCCTCCAACACCCTGGAGTTAACCAAAGTGGAAAATTCGTAAAGCTGATGAAGCTGCCTCATTCATGGTCATCAAATTGCAACAAAATTGAAAGCAACTGTTAATTACGAGATGCCGACCTGAATTGTCTCAGATATAAATCCAGCTACTCTTCCTGAAGTTCCATATTCAATGTGATCTTGCACATCTTTGGCATAGCCAGTAGGATCAGAGCCAAAGGCACCTCTGTATGGATCTGGGTTAACTACATGATGAATTTCACCCTGCGGCAAGGCCATAATCAGAATCCCAGGCAAGACACTGGCAAGTGCCCCTCTCATTTAACCAAAGCAAAACAGAATTCTTTTATGGCTAAATCGTTTAACTAGCTGCAAAAACCTGTGGAATAGAGTACTTCCATGTATTTAAAGCAGTTAGTCCAATTGTGCCAGAGCTTCCACCATGATAAGCATTTCTCAATGAAATCATTTCAAGATTACCCGTGTAGAGTCTGGCCATCATCATTGCCAATTCATTTGCTTCCGAACCAGAATTAACAAAGTAAACAACCTGAATTTCAAAAGGAGCTGAAGTAATTAGATAACCGACATGATAATGTACTACCAAAAAGACTAAAACTAAGAGTCCAGCTGCCATTATAACGAGTGGCTAGTGGCAAATCCCAATTGTATTGCAATAGCAACAGCCAACAAATCATTTTCTGTATCCATAATGAGAGCTTCATGATAATGGCAAAAAGAGACTTAATGAAGTACTACATCCAAGACTGAAAAGAATGAAGAGTGAGCGAGAGGGAGAGGGACCAAAACCTTAAGGTTTCCGGGCATCTTGGCAGCCAAAGCCTCGGCGAAGTCGGCAATAGCGGGGTGCAAATAGATAGTGGTGGCATGCTGGAGAAGCTTGCTCTGCTCTATAATGGCATTCAATACTTCTGGGTGGCAATGCCCACATGACACTGTCACTATTCCAGCAAACGCATCCAGGTACCTCTTCCCACTCTCGTCATACAAATATTGCATCTTCCCCTCCACAATATTTAGCTATACAGAACATACATACACACACACATACACATATACATATACAATCAATTGTGGCCCAGAAAAAAGAAAAGCAAGAAAAATTCAACCTTTTCAAGGATTCTTCTTGAGAGACAATTAAAGAAGGGTGCCGCCTGTGTGTGGTGTTATGCTATATATGATCAGTGTGAGAACTAAAACTCACAGGCTTCTGGTAGTAGTAGAAGAGGGATGGACCCAGAAACTTCTTGCGTTTTTGGAGGATTTCGTCGGCCAAAGGTCCCTTGTAGGGCTTCGGCTGACAGTCGAAAGGCGGAAGCTGCGGCGGAGCATCGGCGGGAGGTGACGGCGGCGGCGGCGGCGGCGGTGAGGATGATGATGAAGGAACGACAGTAGAGAAGGAACTGACGAAGGGTGGGACCCACCGGTTCTTGTCAGGACAAAGAAGCTTGGCTTTGGGTAAATGACATTGCTGTACGCCTCTTCTCATGATTTGCCTCTGCCACGCCATTTCTCTTTTGCCCCCCCCCCACAATAACAAAAAAAAACAAAAACAACACGCAGACAGACAGAGACAGAGAGAGGCTGAGCTGAGTTGCTCTTCTTTCTCTGCTGATGTTTGTTTTGATGATGGTTGTGGAGGTGGCGGGGGCTGTTTTATCTTTTATGAAAAGTGGCTCTGCAGTTGGGTTGGGGCAGCAGGCTGGCGTATGATTTCCAGCAACACAAACCGGTAACCTTACGGTCTCTTTCCGCATTAATAAGATCAAGAGAATCTGAACTGTAGCAGTCATTTGACGGAAAGAAATGATTTCCCTTTACCCAATCCACGATTTCCGTGTCATAATCTTCATTAACACAACAAATTATTGCATATCAGTCCTCCGCACTCTGTATTGTTTTGCCAGCCAGCTATCGTCCCGTGGGGAATGCTAAGTGGGCCTCTCTGGGTTAGCGTCACGTACATATTCAAATCACAGCCCATGGATTTTGTGGCAACGTCCACACTACCCCAACCCGGAAAACCTCTCCACCCTGTCTAGCTAAAACAAGTATCCTTTTAATTTATAGTGTTTTGGTAATTTTACTCTTAAAATAAACGAGTGTAGTAAATTCACATTGAAATTACAAAATTATCGATTGCCTGCTTCTGTCTCCTTCCATGCCTTCTAATTGCGTCTTCCTGTTGTTTTATTTTCCTGGATTTTCAAGTCAATATGATGTGTTAAAATCTTAAGGGCAATTTTCATGTTGGTATTATAAAGTGACTTATTTTCAGCTTGGTTTACGGTTAGTTGTTATTAAATAAGCTTGGGCTAAAGGTCTTTCATAGATAAAGTGTGTCCTGGCTGCAGTTGTGTATGTTGGCCGCTTCAGTTTCTTGGAAGCACTTTTATGGATCACCAATTAGATTCACTGACATCGTCAACAACTAGCTTGCTTTAATATAATAGTTTTCTATTGCTATTTAAAAAAAAAATAAAACAAAGAAAAAAAGACAATTCTTTAAAATGGGTGAGCCTAGTATTTTATGTTTTAGGGAACCACAGTAATCCTTTGGTATTGAATAAGTGTCGTAGTTTTGGTGAGCCTATCTGCTTAAGTTTCTTACATGACTTTGATTTTGAAATAATGATCTTTGTGGTTGTATCTTAAGCATTTGCTATACAAAATTTCACAATGGGCTGAAATTTTTAATATATATATATTTGAAATTTATCTAAAAGAATCAATTTTAGAGTTCTATTTTAAGTGTTATTGTGTTGCATGGTACAAGGAAAAATCCTTGTTACAATGAGTGGTGAAAGGGAACTAGGAATAGATAACAATGCTAAGTTGATTTGTTATTTTCTCTTAGATATGATTTTTCTTTTACCAATAAATTATGAATTGATTTTTTCATTACCGGTAATTGAGGTGGATGGTTTTTGATTCTAAGTGTTTTTTCTTTTGTTATTCCTTCAAATTTAAAAATGTCTTATTATAAAGCTAATTGTTCATCTTAAGTCCACGTATATACGACCAATTAGGTGTCTAGTGCTAAGTTCACAGGATTTTTGACTTTTTTTTTATATGTTTAGATTATGGAAATGCCTTGTTCAGTAACAAGGATTTTGTTCTGGTGAAATTTTGTTATATAGAAGTAAGTGTAGAGAAGAACTAGTTATTAAGATCTTGTTCTTTCAAGGATTACCTTAGTTTGAGATTATTATCTTTTATGTACATTTTTTAAGTATTCTATTTCTAATTTAAATGTTTTGAATAAAATGTATAGCCTTTATTCCCAAATAAAAAAAACTTACATATCAAATGTATATGTTATGTATATGTATGACTTATTTATGTGTATGTATTAAATATGTTCAATATTTTTGACTTTAAAACTATTTTGGTTATATTATCAATTTAATGTTAATGAGTTGAAGTAATGGTATTTGCATTCAGGGCTTTTAGTGTGTGCTTTTGAACGATAGTTTATAGGGTGAAAATGTTATTTATTATGTGGTATTTATTTATTTATTTTGTTGAGAATTAGAGTCATTATGTTTTGCCTTGACAATAAATGAACTCAAGGAAGTCAAGGATGTTGAGGGATTTAGTAAGCAGACTATTAATGTAGGACAAAGCAAAATTGGATTAAATGCATACAAAAAGAGAGAGCATACATAAAACACATCTAATACTAAGGTATAATGATGGTTTAGTTAAAAAAAAAATGTATGCAAATTTATTCGTTAAATGCTTAATATTAAACTTCAAAGGAATATAAGTTAAAATGACTATCAAGTTTTAAGTTTATAATGAATTTATAAAACAAATATAGTTTAAAAGAATTGACATATTTAAATATTTACACTATTATTTAAATTGACATATTTAGTTTAAAAAATACTTTTAATCAATTTCATGAACTAAAATTTAAACTTAAAGTTTACTTCATTTTAGGCTTTTTAAGTAAAATGCTTTTGTCTGTGTTCATGAAGATTTTCACTTTTATACTTAGATGTGCTTATTAAAACTTGTTATCATCATTTCTTTAACAACTCTTTCATACATAAATAGAAAATTGTTTCTTATTATCAAAGAAACATACATAACATTTGATATGGATAAGGTGTGAAATATAAATGTTCATTATTTTGCCTTTCGTTCATTTTAACTAACTCATACACATGGTTATATTTTTGTTTAATGTAACAAAAATATCTTTAAAAAAAGTGTGCAATTTTGTAGTTTATTAATACAATGAAGTATTTTGATGATTATAAGATGATGACAATATAATCATTTGGGTTTGTGTCATGTTAAAAGTCCATGTAATTAGGATGGACCTTAAATTGATTAAGTTTCTAACTCAAAACTTTGATTGCACTACTTCATGTCTGAATTTGTGTAAGAGTAAGTTGAGTTTATCCCAAAATGAAGTCAAATGAGTGATGAAACTTTCATCAAATGGAGTTAAGGTTGAAAATTTCTTAAGGATGGATAAGGATTTTAAGAAGTCATTTAATTTGACAAAATCAAGGATTAAAGTTTTCAAGCTTATAAAAGATCTGAAAAATCTTCCCCTAAATGATGGGTTCATATTCAAGTTCTTACTTTACATGGTTAGCATAGTACTTTATGTGAACACTTCATTTCACTATGTCAACCTAAAGTTGCAAGGCTTGTTGAAAAAGCTATCATTATGCAAGAATTTAAATTAGATTAAATACACCTTTGAAAGTTTAGTTGAAGGAATTAAATAATATTAAGATAAGTAATATAATGCTTATTGAACATAATGTATAATTAGATGTGTCTTGTTGTTAAAGATAATATATGTAATGTAAACTAAGTGCTTAAGGTCATAGAAAAATGTCTAGAATTAATATTGTCTTCTGTAAATGAGTTTGTTTCCATTGTTAATTGTGACTTTTCTTTTTTATGCAAACTTTGGTCTTATTTTAGATATTATACTTAAAGCACTTGATTGTGGCACTGTGAAAATTTTCTCATCATTGGTGCAATGTTCCACTATGAACACTCTACATGCCCAACATAGGAATTCATGCAAACACTTCATTTTACTATATCGACCCAAACTTATTGGGCTTATTAAAGGAGCTACCATTGTGCAAGAATTTGAATTAAGCTAAATACACCCTATAAGGTTTAGTTGAAGGAATTAGATAATAATAATAAGCAATGCGATGCTCGTTGGACACAATGCATAACCGAATGTATCTTATTGTTAGAGATGATGCATATAATGTAAATTAAGTGCTTAAGGTCAAAGAAAAATGTTTGAAATTGATGTTTTCTTTTATAAATGACTTTGTTTTCATTGTTAACTATGACTTTTCTTTTCTTTCATGTAAACTTTAGCCTTATTTTAGATATTATACTCAAAGCATTTGGCTATGATACTACGAAAAATTTCTCTTCATTTGTTTAATGCTCCACATGTGATGGATTAGAACAATCACACCATTAGCAACGCTTTAAAAAATTTATTTAAGATTAAATGACTTACTACTTATCATAATCAATTATAATAAATATTCAATATTTTATAATAAAAATTGCATACAAAAATAATATCAATACATTTATAATTCACAAATTTAAATTACAAAGTCTTTGATTTGTGAAACATAATAGTTAAATTGCAAATAAGAAAAAAAAAACCTTTTAATGGTCAAAATAAAAAGTAAAAGTAAGTCTTACCAAATCATTGGTAATCTTTAAGTCCAAGGTCCCTTATCAAAATCATCAATTGATTTATCAAGATTCATTAACCAATAAATGTTGCAAAAACCTATCTAATTCAAATAATTTGATTTAACTTATCTGAATTTCAACTTAATTTAGTTTGTATTAATTGAAGAAATTAATGATCTATATAGAATACAAAACATCTATAATTAAAATGATCCAAACTTAAAACAAAAAAAAAAAGAAATGTAATATATCTATAACTTAATGAATTCAAATGTCATGTATTTAAAAACTTTACTTGACAAATTTAAGACTTGATATATGCAAAATCTAAGATATTTGAAACCCTTAAAACTTAAAACAAGTCAAGCCAAATTTGATCCTATTTACCTATTTTCCAACATTGTTAATCACTAACTATTTTCAAACTTGATCCTAAAATCTCTTTAAACTTACATCAAAAAATAGAATCCTAGCACTAATAAGAAAGAGAAGTTACATCATCACATGTGACACTGATAATAACAAGTGAAAAACATAAAATCTTTATGAAATAAAAAGGGACAATAATGGTCAATTTTTGGTTAATGGATAAGATAAGTAGTTGTCAAAGATTTTTTATCAACAAATACGACAATTAAAGGTTGCTTGTGGGTACATGTTAGATATATCATTAATTATGTGAAAATAGATAAGTTATTAATAAATAATTACTCACCTTAAAATAAGTATGTAAAAATGGTTTACTATTTCTAATGAGTAGATTCCATCATTTTAATAAGAATTTTAAAAGGTTATAATCTTATATATGGAATTGAACTTATTTAGTATGTTTTCAAAGTTAGATTAAAAATAGATATAATTTAATATATAAGAATTTGAATATTTATTTTATTATGTAACTGATAAATATATTGATTGAGAAACACTATTATTAGAATTATTAGTGTGACTTAATATTTATGTTATTAGTATGTTTTTCAATTGTGTGGTTTTTTTTTCAATTAATAAAATTGAGAGTATTTTTATAATTTATTAACAATGATATTAGAATTAAATGAATTCTAACAAGTATACAAAATTAAATTTTGTATTAAAATAAAAAGATAGAGTTTGGAGAGAAAAAGTATTGAAAGAGAGAGACAGAGGAAAAATTATAAAGAGAGAAAAGAGTAGGGAGAAAATGTAGGAGGAGTAAAAAGTATATATATAAAGACTCTAAAGAGAGAAAAATATAGAGAGAATAAGGGATAAAAATGTAGAGAAATTATAGAGATTATATAGAGAGAAAATGTATAGAATGTAAAGAGAGGAAATATAGAAAGTAGATAAAAAAAGAGTGGAGAGAAAAAAAGAGATATATTATTTTATGCATATTGTAGAAATGTATTTTATTTTTAAGATGTTCACATTGTATTGGATAGTCTACCCGAGATACAAGGCTAGCCATGGCAGTGGGATAACGAATTAACAATCTCATGTTGTCCTATGCTATTGATTCTATATAGCAAGCACACCCTAAGTTGAAACTTTTCAAGAAACTCTCAAAGGCATTATGGGATAGCCATGGATTGTGATATTTTCTTCGTCTTCATTTTTTTTTCATTTTTCATTTTTCATTTTTCCATTTTTGTTATCCTTATCTTAACTACGGGATTGCTTCATAGTGTATTGGCTTGCCACTTAGTTGACCGTCCCAAGTTCATACTCCATACCAATTGAAACATCCGAGAAAGAAATGATTTAAAGCAATTGGATATTTAAATATATGTTATGGCAATATGAGTACTATTACATACTGAAGAGGCATTGGAGAGGATAGCCCTCGCCAAATCCTTAACAACAAACTTGTAAGCTTTTGCTCCTTTTATGTTTAACTTTTACTTCTTTTTCGTGGAAGCACAAACCAGTAAAGCGGACATTGAATACATTGCTCTCTGCTCACTTAGGTTGATATGTGAACAATTTATCATATATGGAAGAATGAAGATTATTTTTCTATTTTCTCAAAAGAAAAAAAGAAGATTGTTTTACTAGGGCTTTTCCTATGGAACACAATAAATAGACTGAGATGGTGAGGAGGAGGTTGCTTCGGGAAAACTAAAATACGTTACGGAAACTTGATCCCAATTAAGTGGCACCAAGTTTAATTGTTCAAAGAATAAGCAATCAGTGGCAAGAATTCCAAGAAATTAAAGGGTTTCTGTCATCAATTAGCAAATAAATTCGCGGAAGCGTAGCTAACAAAAAGACTAGTAGAATGAGCAAAGTTTAAGCTTCGAAGATAGACAGAAAAAAAATCATAAAAGAATCTAGCCAACCTAAAGCTGATTTAATCAGAGAGATTTGCGTATATATTCGCAATTGAAAGTTTCCATACGAAACCAATAATTAAGCTAACTAAATCAAGTCCCCATTTGCTGAAATTCTAGTTGCAAAGTCGGGATATGAATCATCCGTCTAGCGCAGGTTCCCGTCATCGAAATTCAATGCATAGCTTTGAGGATCATATTGATACTGGTGGCACTTCCTCTTTTTCTTGTTGAACCTAAACTTGCAAAAAAAATTCTTCCACTTGGGTCCATCTTTTCTGTTCTCCCTTCTATATTGTACATGTCCATCATCTACGTCGCCGTTTCTTGGCTGCCGGTGGGAGAGTCCCCGGAAACATCCACAACCAGACGGCTTCAGGACTGCATCATCTTCATTATCTTCCCTAAAGTCCATTTCTGTTCCCGGTGTTGAGCTCTTGCTAATTATAGGAATCGCAAAAAGGAAACAAAAATAATAAAAAAAAGAAGGATTGCTATAAGATGAAAGTAACGACATATATATACTAATGTTGGACATGCATGGATTTATAATATTTATTGAGAGTTGTTAATATCAGTTATGTTAGATTTTGAGATAAATTATAATTGTTGTGCTATTGCAAAAAATAAAAATAAAAAATGAAGCAATCATGTAACTACATATTCGAATAGATGCAGACCCTTCTTCTTCGTTTTGTGAGTTACTTTTTCAGACCATCTACTGTCATTTTAGTTGGTAATTACAATTTTTGAAGAATTTTAAAAGATTATATTAGATCGATGTATAACATGATATTTAATAAATTTTGAGACGGATAAAACGAAGTTGACATTAGATTGTGTGATATAAGGTCGAAACCAAGCTGGTTGATAATTTTTTCATATATCAAACATTATTCTTTGTTTAGTATTAGTTGTTGAATTATTGGTCATAGAAAAATAAGAAATCCCTTGATGTATTGCATTAAAAATCATGCAGAGTGATGAATAATGTAAGAATCATGTAGAGTCAATATCAGCAAAGAAACGTAATCTTATAAACACAACCATGTAAAAGTTAATAGTAAATACCTTTGATGTTTTTAGATGGAAAAGAAAAGAAGCACAACAATCTTGAATTCAACTGTTGAAAAAAGTTTATGAGTTTAGAAGTAGTGCAAACTTACTCTGTAGAGCGAAGGTCTATTTTTATGGTTTGATATAAAAATAGGTTAAGAGGAACTTATATAAGTTAATAAATTAGATAAAAAGAGTAATAAAGAGGTAACTATTTAAGAAGAAAATGAGATTTCAAGAGTAATTTTTTCTTTTATAAGAAAACAGAAGAGGAAGCATAAAAATAGACTTGAATTTTAAATTTTTTATTTTTGTTTTTTTCATTCTAAAACATTCTAAAACAATAAAAAGGGAAATTTGGAGAATTTTCTTTTACTTTTTTTTTTTTAATTTATAGATTTATCAAAAACTGTCATGTAAACAAGACTATCCGGGTTTTCCCGTATAGATATGCGAAGGCTAACATGCAGAAGCTGCGTGAGAATTTCACAAGTCCGCACTCGATTTTGGAATTCCCATTTTCTCTGTGCCTCTGGCCTAACTTATCAATGTACGAGAATGTAGTTAAAGGGCTGTCCCTACATATTGTGCCGCCTGTTTAGCCATAAGACCTTTCATTTATTTCTGTACGTGTGTTCTGGCCATTTGGCTGTTATTGTAACTAGTTTGACAGCTTAGTGACTTGATTTTAATTTATTATCCGTATAAGCTCTGTTGGGACACTAGCATTAGCATAAGAATTCTGTATTAGGTCAAGCAGCTGGCCCTGTTCTTGGAAATACTCGGCTCGTGGTCATGGGCTGGTAATACACATTTGTACAGGGAAAAATAGGAAACAAGAATATTGCAACATCAAGTTGGGTCTCATGATTCGAAGGATGAAGATAAACGATGAACCGGGTCTCAAGATTTTAGCAGAGGGACGGTCAAATAAAAAAGATGTTATAACTTAATTAGTATTATAAGTTGTTTACAAGATTAAAAAGCTTAAATTTGAGTTTTAATTTGGATAGATTACCAATAAAAAGAGAGATAAGATAGAAGGAAAAGAATGTAAAAATCTATTCTATATGTTATTGGCCTTCTGCGACTCAGTTTCAGAGGTGGAACAGTTGGAAGGAAATAAATTAATGAATAAAATGAATGAGAAATGTATTATTCAAAGAAAGATCAGAATAACATTTGTGGAGAACAAAAGTTGGAATACGGCTGCTAGACAGACGATATCTAAGAATCCTTCCTCTCCAAAGGAGCGAACAGGATTCAGCGAACAGGATTCAGAACAAATAGTCATCTTTGAAGAGAGAAAAAAAAAAAAAAACAAAAGAAGAAGAAGAATGAAAAAATGGGATGAACCCAACTGCATGCTGAACCAAGTTGCTGTTATTTGGAATCTGGGGAACGTCAGGCGTAATATTCGAATGTAATGAGAGACCACTGGAAAGGGATAACATTGCATGTTGTCTAGCTTGTCCCTCTCATAGTTTCAGGGGACTCGGATCTACGGAAGCATATGCAAGAAGCTCCTCATCTTGCACCAACAAAGCCATCTCTTTTTCATCCAGGCAAACCCATGCCTCTATTCCCTTGGTTCTTGTATTCATAAGAACGATTGAACTGGTAAACTGAGCTTGGGATTTGTCTGGCTCGATGCTCGCTACAACCCACGCGGGCTTTCCACTCCCGAAATCAAGGTCATAGAGGCCAAAACCACACCAACTAGTAAACCCGATGCCATCCAATCCAATTGGCGTGTTGGCATATGCGGAATGACTCGTCTCCTTGATTAGCTCAACGAGCTTAAGCCACCCATCCTCCCCTTGTAGCTGAGTCACCGTGTTTCTATCAATTTTTCGGATTGCATGCCTTATCTGGCACACCAAGGTAGTCAGATGAGGGTCCTGGGTATCGCACGGGGCGGCTGCCGGGCAGTAAATGTTGCCGAATGAATATTCCGGGAATGGTGGCTCGGCTCTTGCCCGAACACTCACGGCATGGCTTATTAAAGTGGGCCTATAGGCGCCCGATTTCGCCTTGAACATGGCCATAATGCATTTGCTAAGAAGCGCTGAGACGGACTCAACTCGCGAAGGATTGTGCACGCTTGAGCTTGCTGCTTTCTCCTTGAGACTTGCAATGGCCGATGGTTCGAAAACAAATCTCCTCGTAGCAGCCCTCCCTGTCCTGAAAAATTGGTTGAAAAATGCCATTAGAGTTGCCTCTTTCGGGTACGTGCTATTTTGCAGGAAGACCGACGGGGCATCGAAGGTCGGAATAGGGTACGCAGTTTGTTCATCATCATCATCATCAGTACTGGATTTGCGGGCTATGGAAGCCCAGCTTTTTAAGAATGAGCAGATAGCCGTTCCATCAGCAACCATGTGCGTGATAAGTACGCCGATGGCGACACCACCACAGGCAAAAGTCGTCTCTTGTATCAAGGCAACATGAGATCCTGCGCTTGGTTTCTAAGAATTGAGCTCGGGAGGAAGAAGTTTACGACTAGACTGCGGATCAGACTGGGAGAGGCATTCAGATAGGGAACAGCTAGCTTTGGCATCAATATAGCATACCCCTTGGTCGTTACAATCAATGGAAAGATCATCCTTGATCGTCCCTGCAAGTGGGTAGAAAAGGCTCAAGGTCTCCGATAAAGATCGCTTAAGCCTCAGTGATCTTTCCGGTGTATCCAAAACGTCGGTGCCTTGATTTTCATTTGCAGGAAACAAAAGGATCATGGGGACATAATAGGTGGGAATGATTTGGTCTATCAGGGAGATTTTGTAGGTTTTGAGGTGACCTGGTGTTGGCGATGAAGGTTTAATGCAACTCCTGGAAATTATCTCAACTTCCATTTCTTTCTGTTTTTCAGCTTTCTTTGGTCCTGGACAGGGGTGGAAACTGGTGGGAGCACGAAGTGGCAATTGATGATGCTGTTGGTGTATGCTGTCGATGGATGGTGTTGGCAATGTGGCCTGCAAATGGCAACGCATTTATATAGAAGGGGCAGAGGTCGTTCGCATAATACCCTTGGCCGCCAAGTTTGCCCATGGTAGGTGATCGATCAACAAAACCAGCGTCATCCAATGCATGAAATTCACGGTGCTGACCATTGAATCCCTCCGCATCTAGTCATAGTCATCGTCAGCAAATCAACGCGGTATGGAAAACAAAAAAAAATTTATAACTGACTAAGAGACGGAAGTAAGGGGCTGGTGCTTACCCGTTGAGAAAAGGCAAAAACCCAGTAAACATTAAACAGTTCTCTTACATACGCCAAAATTTTACACGGGAATTGAAGGTAAATTTATATTATTGAATTTAAATTAATTAATATATTTTTGACAAATAGTAAATCAATTTTAATTAATAATTAATGTTAAATGACAATAATAATTTACATCTCATTTCTCATTTAATTCTCATATATATATATATATATATATATTATTTTGAAAAGTAAAAATTTAGATAAATTTAAGTAAATATAATTAATTTTATATTATATATAAAAT
The DNA here is from genome assembly GCA_020883675.1 of Bruguiera gymnorhiza. NCBI lineage: Eukaryota > Viridiplantae > Streptophyta > Magnoliopsida > Malpighiales > Rhizophoraceae > Bruguiera > Bruguiera gymnorhiza. The sequence goes on from JAIRCJ010001060.1 coordinate 1,349,813, forward strand.
ATTTTTATATACAAATTTTTAATTTGACACTCTTAAAAATTGAATCAAATTAATTTAATATTATATGTAAAAAAAATTAAGTATGAGTAAATTGAAACAAGAAAACAATGTGTGGTTCAAGATGATGAGTTTATTATACTAAAAAAAAATATAAAAGTATCATTATTATATATAATATAAAAATTAATTATATTCACTTAAACCTACAATTTTTAAATACACTTAATTGGACCCTTTTGAAAAGTAAATTCTATGATATGGTTACAGGCAGCAGCAAGTAAATAACGTATTCTTCATAGACTTATCAATATAAAAATTCTCATACGGATTGAGCTTGAATTGTCATGGTCCGGTTGGCATTAATTTAAAAAAAAAAAATTAACAAAAAAAAAACTAATTAAGTTATTTTGCGGGGTAGGGTTGGCTGCGGGAGGGCAGACCCCATGTGTAGTAGCGACACAATATGAGTCAAAAAAACCAAAAAAAAACAAAGAAAAAAAAGAAAAAAAAAAGGAAGAAAAATGTAATCTGTCTTGACTAGAAAGAGATGGAAGCCAAGCCGCGATCCAAGAGACCACGGAAATTTAGAAGCAACGAGGAAATGGGCGCAACAGCTTGCAGCCCCCCCGCCCCCCCGAGCATGACTTCAGTTATAGATGGTCAAAAGGTCGATGCAGCCGCACTCCAGATTAATAATCGAGCACAATGCATTGTACGACGTGCTCCACTGGGAATAAATTCCATTTTATTCTTTGGGATTACTCTGGGTTCTTGTTTCCTCGAATCTTTCCCCTTTTTCAATTAACTTTTCTAGAGAGAAGTACTTGCAAAATATAATTATACCAGATTTCTTTTTCACTCTTTACACGTAATTTAATCAATATTTTTTGAATTCAATAATAACTACAATTATAATGTTATTAGTTATAAATTACATTAAAAATAAATAAAATAAATTGTGAACATGTACTTATATATCTTTTTTGTCGAAATTTAATCATATAAAATAATTACATAAAAATAATAATATATATAAATTTTATATTTTTAAATATACAAGTCTAAAATAAAATTATAATTCAAATTATTAGTCAAAAAATTTAAAAATTTATCATCATCTCTTTCTAAATTTATAGTTTATAGGGAGAGGATTTTGTGGCCAACAATTTTCTATAAAGTTTAGTATGATGTTGGTTATCAATGAATAACTATAAAGATTTTGATAAAATTAATTTAAATATTTTTATTATTTTTAAAAATGTAAAAAAATTGAGTGTAATTATTTAAAAGTAATTATTTTTTTTAAGAAAATAAAAAATATTGGGGAAAGCTTTTCTATCATTTTGAAAAATAAATAAAAAAATTTTAAAAAAAATCACTTTTTGTCCTTTTAAGGAAAAAAAAATTGGGAGCAACCTTTTTTCTTTTTTTCTTCCTTTTATTTTCCTTAATAACCACAATAATTTACCAATCAAGAAGATGTCGTCGTGTAAGTAAAAATAATAAAATAATAAAAAAGAATGACTATCTTTTTTTTTTAATTCTATCAATATATATATATAAGACATAGATGTTTACGCATGAACAATCAAACATAAAAATTTCAATAAGGGATCTTAGAAGCTCATGATTCTCATACAATTAAAATTAGAACATTCATTAATTTATTTAGGATTTAAAAATTTTTTAATACAAAAATATTGATAAAATATGTCTTTTTTTTCCTTATAACCTCTTATTTAATATAAGAAAAAATATAAATTTTTTTATCGTTATTATATTGTTTTAACTTTTGTTATCATTAAGGGTAAAGAGAAAATCAGATTCTTATTTAGAAAGTATATTTTTTTTATAGTTTTGATTTTATGAAAATCTATATAAAAATTAAGGTTTTTATTTTTCTTTTCAACACAAAAATGCTTGTATTTTTACTTACCCAACTCCTCAAACTTAGGCAGTAATCAGGGTGTCGACAACCATAAAATTTCACACATCACAAAAATAAGAAAGGTACTTGGCTATCCTTAGATCACCTATATCACTTAAAGGGTGTTTGTTTTTATTTTTTGATTCCGCTATTGTTGTTTACTTTGAATCAACGAATTACTAGAGCACTTGTAAAATATTTAATTTTGTTGTTGGGGTTGCTTTTAACCTTAAAGAGCAGCTGATTAGCCACACACCCTGTTGCTCTCATGGTCCTAGAATGGATGGATGAAAGAATGAATGAAACTCCAACGTTTTGATCAAAAGCAAACCAAGAAAAAAGAAAAAGAAAAGGATTCGTACCTACCTGCACCTTGTCTGGCAGGATAGTTCTAGGGAAGGGAAGGCACTCTCGTATCATAATCTAGCCCTAGTGTGTAAGACTCCGAATATTACAAAATTATTATAATTTTTGGATATAGGTGTCAACTAGGGTTAATAATACAAAGTTGGCGTGCGTATTTTGTCTTTTTCCACCATTTATTATTCTACAATACATGAATATTCAATTATTTGTACTGGATTCTTTCACTCCCCTCCTCGATTTTATTCTTGGTCTGCCTGTTGTGTAGAGTCCCCGTATTGATCCAGTATCTGAGAGGAACAAACTTCAAAGAAAAACAATAATTTTGTTAAGTAATTTTTTCCCTGGAAAAAACGAAAAATGATTTCTTTAGTTGGGAAATTCTTGTGTTTCAACATTGTAATTTCAAGTTCAATTATTAAATATATGTTAAATTTGGGATGAAAACATTTTCTGTTTGTTGCTGTTATGTTTGAAAAATTATTGAGAAAAAAGAAAAAAATTGGAGGACGATAAATATATGGGGAGGAAATGTAAAAGGCTTGGGAGGGCGTACCTGAAAACTTCCTGAGGGCTAGAGGAAATGTTTTTGGAAGGGGGCATACGAAATTTTACAACTTTTGAGACGCCATGAAATGCTTTCGGAGGAAAATATGTGAATTTCATGAATTTTGAAGCCAAAAGTAGGTTTCAAAAGAGTTGTTACAGGGAATATGCGTTTTAAAACAATCCATTTATCTTAGGAAGGCCTACAAGATGTAGAAAAGTAGAGGAGGCTAAAAGAAAATTTTTGTGGAAAATTTAAACAAATCATAATCTATTACATATTGTAATGCTCGGTAATTTCATTTTCAACACAGTTAGAAAATTATAAATAAATAAAAGAAGAGAGATTGCCTAAGCTCGTTCCTTGGCCCAAGTCCAAGAAATCCCCACACCCCTGGCTTTTGGTGCCTAAAACGGCACCGTTGTCTTTGGCATATGCACCAAAAACCTAGCCGCCGTTCTTCTCTTCTCTCTGCTTCTTGCTTGATTCTGTCACTTCTTAAGCTCTTTCATGGCCATCACGACCAAAGCAAGCAAGCCGCCGTGTCCGACGTGCATGTCCATTTTCTTTTTTGGACATGCCATAGCTCTTACTTCTTTTGCGTGTGTGCAGGCATGGCTCAAGCCCAAGTATGGCCCGTGATAGCCCAGACACGACCTTTTTTTTTTTTTTTTGAAAAAATCATATTATTGAATATCTTAACAAACATTTAAAATTTGTTTTATTATATGATTAAATTAAAAAAATTAGCTCATAAAAAATCACATATTAATCTGTATAATTTAAAGATATACAAATCATTGGAAGAAAGAAAAAGTTGACAAAAAGATTTAAAGAGATTTATTAATAAGTTATCCGTGCCTTAAATCTTATTATTCTTTCTTTGCTCACTTTATTAATCTTTTGAGTTTTTATTTGTTTATCAAATAATTTTTTGAATTATATTATTTCAAATATTTATTTTTATTTAAACTAAAATTTAATTTTTGTTAGTAAGATTTTATATAAAAATATTTAATTTATATTTTTATTTTTTTTGTTAAATTTAAAAATCTCTTATTTTTAATTTATTATTTAAAATTTTAAATTTAAATAAAAAAACTATTTATTTTGCCACAAGTTTAAAAAATAATTGTTATTTTTTTAAGGTTTTAATCTGATATAATACAAATTAAATATAAAAACTAACATAGATATGACATGATTTAAGTATAACTAGTGGCCTGAGTATGACATGATACAACTTTACTATACTTAGGCCTATAGACTATGCTAAATTTATTTTCTAAATTTTTTAAGTACAACATGATATAACACAAGATATAAATAAATTATATTTTAGTATAATATAAAATAATTAAATTTTCAAAAAGGTGAGCATGTTTAACATGATATAAGCCATTTTACATATCTAGCCACAATAATATCTTACCTGCTCATGTGGTTTTCCTTTTTTTTATTTTCTTCTTTATACACGAGATTAAATCAATTTGATCAGTAATCTTGTTTAGTATTGTAGTTGAATTTTTGGATTCCTTAGTATTTAAAATTAAGAATTTAAATTATTTTTTATTTTTTCTTAGAAAAATAAAAATAATACTTATAATCTTGTTAAAGAGAATTATATTAATTATACTAAATAGTAAATTGAATCACTATATTGAATTTATGGAAGAGCAAATTTTCATATACCTAATAAGGCTTACTAGCCTTTTCTAACTACATATTGTTACACTTGTTAGATATCATATAATTCTTGTTACACATTATATGTATTTTGATGAGAAATTTTGAAAATTAAAAAGTGTAAAAAAAAATGGTTTTCCAAAACATGGGGCTTACAATGCAAATCATTTTTGGTCTTTCTTTGCATTTTTCTAGGTCCACCGATTTTTTTCTTTTTAAAAGTAGTTATTTTGTTCCACAATTTTAGATTTATTAAATTTAATTCAAAATTTTTTCTAATTCTTTCAATTAGGGTCTTAGATGCTTCATATTCTTCTAGTCAGATCCAAGCTCTCTTTGTTCTTACAATTAGGGATATGTTTACCATAAGTATAAGGTTATGTCTACTTATGTAAGTCTTTGATATTTTTATGAATTGTTATTGATTAAAAATCATAATTAAATTGGTTTTAAGCATTAAGAAGGATTTAATCACTCATCCTACTTAACCCTTCCTATAAGCATGCTAAATTTTGGATTTAACATCATATTATGACTAATGATTAGATATCATGCTCCTTGTTCATATTCCTTGGCATTCTAGCTTAAATCATTTTTATTTGAGTATGAAGTCCATAATCATATGTTATTCATATGTATTTATTAATATATTTTCTCTTATTAAAGAAATATAAATGATCATTAATGTAAATAATATACTAATTTAGTCTATTTTCTAATGCTTAATGTTAAGAACAAATAACTTTTAAGTATATAATTTATTATCCAATTAATTTCAGTACAATAATTATGAAGTAAATGCTTCTCTTAATTGGTTGATATTATGATTTGAACTATAAATGCTTTAACAAAGGCTATTTATATTTATTGAAATAATAAGACAAGGAACTTAAGATTATCAATTACAATTTAGCTAGAGATTATAGTGCAAGGTTGACTAATTAATTCATATTATCATTAATTAAGGAGATTTTCTAACTCATTGATTATTAATGATAAATACCATTAAATAATAAACCTTTTTGTGACAAATGGAATTTGATAGTAACTGTTGAAGATTTATTGATTAGGGAGAGTTGTTTGTTTATTTTTTCCTTTTTATGAACAAAATAAAATAAACATATGCAAAAATACTCATTTACTAATGCATTCAAAAGGTACATACAATTAATATCAAAATTTTTTAATTTGGATAAATGGATTTACATATATTATGGTTATGATCACTTATTTTGTCCATTTATGTGTTCATAACTTGAAATGTTACTAATACATTTTTAATTTATTGTGCATTTCATTTTGGTATTAATTGTAGTTTTGTAATTTCGTACTTCAAGTTTGTTCCCATATACTTACATAATATAGGTTACTATATAATGAGTTGAATAACTCGTTTGCTTTCTCACCATCAAGATTTACAATGAGTTATTACGAGTACCACTTAAACTTGAGTTACAATTTAAGGATTAGTCATTATTGGTGAAATTACATAACACATCTTCTCCTCCATACTCGTTTTTGTTTTCTTAACTCTTTATTTTGTTATTAGGCATTAGCCTCATGTTAACTCCAAATGCTCTAGGTTATTTTTTAATGGATTGTCATTATCATTTGTTCATTATACTCATGACTTATGAATTGGAATATTGTTGATGCATGTGGCCCAGACAACAAGTTAGTATTTGTACTGAGGCATCATGCACAGGATGGATTACTTTAGTCGAAATGAATTTAATCAAAGCAAAATTTATTACATATTGTAATGTCTAATAATGTCAACATTGTGAAAAAAATTAGGGATGAAAAACTTATTCTTTAGTTGACATCTTCAGTGATGCTGATCACATTTTTAAACATAATAATTTTCAATTTAAAAGTTTTTAGATTTATTCAGTTCAATTCAAAACTTTTCTAATTCTTTCAATAACTGTTCAAAATACTTCAGATTTTTTATTTGAGCCTAAAATATCCTAATTCTTTCAATTAGGGATACTAAGTTGTTTAGGTACAGTGTTAAGTCTTTTGATATTTTTGTGAACTATTACTAGTTGAAAATTCATAATTGGACTAATTTTAGGCATTAAGGACACAATCGCTCCTTTTACTTCATCCTTATTATAGGCATGCTAAAATTTGGATTTAGTATCATATTATTAATAGTGATAAATACTATGCTCCTTATCATATTTAGGGCCAAATCCAAAAATTGTTCTAAGTGGGGGAAAAATTTATATATATATATGAAGTAATTAAATAAGTATTCTAAATTTTAAATATTCATAATAGACATATTCTATGTATAGTTTTTGATTTGTAATTTTATATAACTTTCACAATTCAAATATTTTTTTTGATAAATTTATATATCTAATAATCATTTTTTGAAAGAAATATAAAAGAATGTACACTTGTTTTATAATTTTAAAGTTTATGCTGGCAAAATATTTTATATTTAATTAAGTTATAATTCTTTAACTCAATTGTTTCTTTATCTTTCTTGTATAAGGTAAGAGAAGAGAAATGTTGTTCTTTTTCTATTTGTCTCTTTTTTATACAATAATGGATAAACCTTTCGTTAAAATAGAATTATTCATTTTTATGATAATATACCTTTTATTATGTTTATAATTAGTATCCTACTTTGTCTAAAATAAATAATCTAAGACAAGATTTTGTTAATTTTTAAAACTTTATCAATTTTTATGAGTTTGTCAGGGTAACAAAAAAAAAAAAGATTAATAAGAATATAATAAAAAATTCTAAACAATCAGCTTATAAAATTTTGATCTTAGAATGGGTAGTCGCCCCATAAGAGATCATGTATATCCACCCTTGATCATATTCCTTGGTATTCTAGCTTGCATTGTTTTTTTCTTTTTATCTAAATATAAAGTCCATAATCACATATTGTTCATGCACGAATATTTCATTAATACTAATGAGAGTAATCGTAGGTGTTAGATGGGCTAAGTAATAACTTATTACTTATAAAAGAGAAGCATGACTAAAGGGTTGGATGAAACATTTAATTTCAGTACTTTAACACTCAAATCAATCTCAGGAGATAAGAATGTAAGGCAAAACAAGAGTAAGAACTAATAATAGTCTTGTATTTTGCAATGACATGATCTAGGTCTTTTGTATATAGATCTTAATGCTAATATTAAAAGAGTAAAAAGATATTTAAGGCTTATCTTATACTTGAAGTAAGTCTCATAAGATTGAAATGTGAGCTAGGTTTGAGTAAGATGAGACCTTCCCTTATAATAGGCTTATGGGTCCATTCTTTATCAAATATATTTCCTTTTATTGATGAAATTTACATGATTCCATAATGTAAACAATATATAGATGTAGTTTGTTTTATTTCTATACATCCTAAAGTTTAATGTAAAAAACAAATAACTTTTATTTGTAGAATTTATTCTCTAATTAATCTTAGCACGATAATTGTGAAGTAAATGTTCTCTTATTTAGTTGATATTATGATGCAAACTATTAATATTTTTATAAAATCTATTTATTTATTTATTTATTTTGAATAACAACTAATTTTTTAATGAAAGCATCCTAAATTAAAGGATATCATATATATATATATATATATATATATATATATACACAAGACTTTGTTATACATATCAACATAGCATCTAAGATTAAAATCAAATCTCCTATACAAACTTGTAACTTAAGATCAAAATCTGGTTGTTATATAAATTGTAAGCTATTGAAATATATAGAAAAAAATTACCCCTAAATGCCGTAAAAAAAAAAACTAGCACCAGACATAGAATACCACTAATCACCTTCATACCTTATATCATGTTAAAAAATATAAAATATATAACCTAAGCAACTATTCTCTCCTCAACCTTAAAAGTTGTTGTGTACAAAAAAAATCAAGTTGATAAGAGAATAAATTCTCCATATTCTAATATTACAATAAAAGAAAAAAGCTAAGAAGCCTCAAAACACCACACTCTTTTTTTACTCATCCCCAAACAAAAAAAAAAAAAAGGACTAGATTCCAAAATTTTAAGTAGAACATTATACCCAACCACTTACTTATGATTCAAAACAATTGTATCAATTTCTTATAACCTTCAAATATTACCTTATAAAGAATCATAAACATGCAATGAATACTTTATTTCTTACTATGCCCAAATTTGCTAGCCTACTTACAAGATCATTTGAGCTATATGGCTTTAGTTTATTTACCATTGCAATTATAATTTCATTGAAAACATCATTATATTCTCAAGTTCTCCCCTTAAATTTATTCAATTATGTTATTATTATCTTGAAGTCACCTATCACTATAAGTTTCTATGTGTGGTTTCCATTCCATTGTAGCCAAAAGACTACTGTCTCTTGAATGGCTTTTAATTCTACAAAATTTAAGCTACTAATCCCTATTGACTTAGAAAACATATACCTTACCTATACCTGCCACTTTTGTTCTTTTTAACATTAAGCCATCTGTGTTAAATTTAAATTGGCTTAGGTTAATGGTTTCTAAAGAACTTGTATCTTATTCTACTTTACCTTCCTTACCACTCTAATATCTACAATTGAAAGCAAAAAATCATAAACTGAATAAGAGTAATCTAGCCATTTGGCCTTTACCCACCACATCATACTTACTTTACTTAAATCACACATTTCCTCTTTATAAAGGGGTTTATTATCAAAGATTTCTTGTTATGAGCTAGCTAAATTAACCATATAACAACATAAAATCTAATGATACAAATTTTTTTAGATGTGAATGCCTTTTCAAGAAACTTTTAAAAGATTCATAAATAACCAAATAGGGGATTAACCAATCAATTAATACCCCATCAACATAAACATATATTTCATATCTTACACACCTAAAAATAGTGTAAAAATAAATTATACCTGTGGCCATATTTAGCCTCTATTAACTCACAAAAGGAGTTAACAATAAAAGTCCTATTTTGTTTTTCTTTCCAAATCAACTTATCATCCTCATTTTTTAATAATTTCATCACATTAATAGTTCTTTTAAATGTTACTTTTTAGTCTCTTAAGCAAAAAGATTTCTCTGTCATCTCACACCTTACACCTACCTCCTCCCTTCCTATTACCCAAATTTGTTGATTGGACCCTTTCTAATTCTTGTTAGCACATAAAGTCTTGAAAAATAGATGCAAAGTGGAGTTTTACCAACCTATAATTGATTCTAGAAGTTCACATCCATACCATCACCAATAAGAAATCTAAAAGTCGCAATGAGTTTCAAATTGACCTTCAGAGTTTGCAATCGAAAACAATTAAATTTTCTATCTAGTTGGTAAAATTTAAATTTTATTAGGTTGTTTAAACATTTTAGGGTAGGAAAGAATTAATAATCATATCATAAAATAATATACAAGAATATATGCAACAAGAACAATCTTGTTATAAATTCATAAAATAAAAAAAATTATTTAATACTTAAATATATGGTACATTTTGCTCTCTGCCCCATCGACATAAGAACATAAAATAACAAATAGCATTAAATAATTTTTTTTAGAAATAAAATAATAAATTAGTTGGTATTTTTTTAATAAAATTTATAAAATTATAAATTATAATATAATATGATAATTATTTTTAATTCTATAAATTTCACAATTGCCGTCTAAGAGAAACTATGTTTCATTAATTTGGGATGCCAAGAGCCAACAACCTCTTTTTTTTTGTTTTTTTTTCCTGGGTTGACGGGCTTTAAAAATTAACAAAACGCACCTAACCAGGGTGAGGTGAGGTGAGACGTTTGAGTGGTAGAGAGGCGTAGAGAAGTGGACGTTGACGTTACCTACCAACCTCATTCCAAACTCCACAGGCCAAAGACCTCCATTTCTGCTGTATAATTCTGCTGCTTTCGTTCTGTCTCTCATTCGCTCCAAAGCATAACGGCCCACGACGTCTGGTTGAGATCTTATTCATTATTGGTGGGCAAAAGGAGGCTCTTTTTTATTTATTCTTGCTTTCTTTCTTTGTTTTTCTTTTTCTTTTATCCTTTTTGAGAGGTCAGGATGGAGGCGAAAGCTGCGCAATCTCTGCAGTTGATTTCGACGACGTGGGTGAATTCGGACAAGTTCACTTCGAAACCAAGCGGCTCCCTGCGGTTTTCGAGGGGACCGAAGCAACAGTGGAGGCTTGAGTCCCGGAGCAATGGAGATCGGCGTTTATCTGCCTCTCCTTTGGTTTTCTGTTCCTCTAACAACTTTCCAGGTGATTATGCTGGAATTTTTTTTTTTTTATTTTTTATTTTAATGTTCTAATTCCAATGGGAAACGTCGGGTTTAAAAAATAATAATAATAATAATAATTAAAAAAAGAAGCTGGTTAATGTTACAGTTTTCCGAACTTACTTTGCCAGTTTGGAATGAGAACACCTCTGTTTCTTGTACGGTACTTGGTTGTTGTAATCAAAAAAGTGCTGCATTCTGGTTGAAAAACGATAAATTAACGATGTTATTGAGGTGGGGTTCTCCTGTTATTGAAGTAGCATTTTGATATGTGCTTTGTAATCAGTGGAGCTGATCTGTTGGTGCTAAATTTACGGATTCTTTGAGAATTGATGTGCAGATTGTGTCACGCCAATCCATCCTTATTTTCTCAATTCCCTTTTTAGATGAAAATGATAAATTGAAAGGTCTTATTGGGTACATACTTGATATGTGCAAACGTTATTTTTCAGGTGCTCGGTCGAAGCCCTTTAGCCCGAGACTCCAACAGTCTTTGATTTTGCATAATGTTGTTCAATGTTTAGTGTGTAGATGGTCATCCATGAGTAGCATTACTCTATCCCTAGGAAACTCTGCGATATTCTATCTGATGCTCATAGGTTCTTGAACTGTGAATTGATACATGTTGGTGCCCCATGTCAATTCCAAGTTTGTAAAGTTTCTTATTGCTACTTCAGTTATATAGGTGGCTTCTCTTTTGTATTTTCCTGTTCTTGTAAGAGTGTAGGGAATAAGAGATCAATGAGACTGACATTTTTTGTGACTCTTCTTTTTAGCTTCAACTCTGGAATCTGGAATTTCTACCTTTGTAGATGAAGATTTGATTTTGAAGGTATGAAATGGTGTGATCCTGTACCTAGTAAGATGGCCATATAAATTTGTTTGCACAGCAGCATCTATTTTACCTTGTTGCAATGCAACATAGGCCTCAGTGGTTGAAATGTAGCTTAGGCTTTTGCTTGGTCATGTATCTCATTTGGAGGTTATTGAATGTGCAGAATAAGTCACAAGATGTCAAGCCCTATCTAAATGGACGCTGTATCTATCTTGTTGGTAGGTTTCTGTCTCTAGGTTCTCTATCTTGTCAGAAGATGAAGTCATTACTCAGATTTGAACTAAACAAAACTGAAATACAGGAATGATGGGCTCTGGAAAAACGACCATCGGAAAAATTCTCTCCCAAGTACTTGACTATTCATTCTTTGACAGGTTGGCATCTGTGATTGCTGATCAATTGGTTTTCCTGATAAAATGGCCTACTCTGCGGATCTTAAGAAAAACAGTGAAGAGAAAGGGATATGCCTTAGAGAAAAAATGGAATTTTCTGTTACTTGTTTACTTTGGGCTTATTGTGCAGGAGACCCACCTGGTCAATACTCATTGTATTGCCAAATGATATATGCACATGCTTTAGAGAAAATTTGAACGATACTTATACTTTTCTGAATTTGTTTCTTTTCTGAGATTGCTGTGCAGGATGCCCCTTGATGAATACTTATTCTTTTGTCAAATCATGTGTGTGTTTTTGTGTCTTTTCTGGTATGCTTCAGTGACACATTTGTGGAGCAAGCTGTAAATGGAATTTCTGTAGCTGAAATTTTTAAGCTTTATGGAGAGGGTTTCTTTAGAGAGAAAGAGGTAATTTAGGAAGCATTGTTGCATATTTTACAGAAACATATCCAGTTAGACCAGTTTCGGTGGATATGATTACAATTTCCTTGTACTAATTCTTCTACATACAGCACCAGTTATTATAAGTTCTAGAGTGGTCATTGTCAATCACTGAATCCCCATGTGTGTTATGTATGTTTGACATTTGTTCAACTATTCCCTGCTATTTGAACATTGTGTACACTATAGCTGTTTAGACTCATGCAATTGCATTATTTCCTTCTCATTTTCATGATATCAAAGGATTCAAAGCTCAACTCTTTGATGTCCTTCAGACTGATGCACTGCAGAAGTTGTCTTTAATGCATCGGCTTGTTGTTTCTACTGGTGGAGGCGCAGTTATACGGCCTATTAATTGGTATGATCAATCTGTATTGAACATTCGAATCACCACAAATTCTTTACCCTATATGTTTGGTTTCTTCAATCCTTCTGTTTGGTTCATCAGGAAATACATGCAGAAGGGAATCAGTGTTTGGTTGGATGTACCTCTGGAAGCCTTGGCACAAAGGATTGCAACTGTTGGAACAGATTCGCGACCCCTTTTGAATCATGATTCAGGCGATGCTTACACAAAGGTGTCCTTATTTGGTTTCTGTTAGTTTATCTTGCTTATAGATGGTGCAATGATTAGTTAGGATTGAATTTATCTCATCTTTTTCATCTTTTGTTTAATGGTCCTACAGGCTTTCATGCGTCTGTCTACTCTTTTTGAAGAGAGAGGTGAAGCTTATGCAAATGCTGATACTAGGGTTTCTCTTGAAAGTATGTGTACTTGAACTTATGTTAAATCCAGAGCTATCCTGTTTTCTTTGTCCACGGCGAGACAGCTCCAGGTATTCCCTTTTAATAAATTGTGCAGATATTGCGGCCAAGCTAGGGCATATTGATGTTTCCAGTCTCAAGCCCACTGTGATTGCAATGGAGGTATCTCTCTATCTTCTCCCTCCCCATTCCATCAATCTGTAGGACAATGGTATTCAACATACATTTAAAGCTTCAGCACAAAGAGTTGTGCCTTATCTAACTATAGTTTCCTTCAGTTACACTTCACCTGGTTATATGTTTTTTTGTTAATTGGAATTGGCCATTCTGTCAGGCACTCGAGCAAATTAGGAAATTCCTAGAAGATAAACAATGTGTATAATTCTTGTGCTTCGTGGGCTTCTTCACGATGGTCGTACTGTGTGTGCTGCATTCTCACTTTAGCAGCAGAACCTGGCATGCATCAAGTATTTATCCTTTGTAGTGATTGAGATCTGGAGTTTAAACAACCGATCAGCTCGTTGTTGTAAAAGGGAAGGGGCAAGACATATGATGATGGACAATTAATCAGCCAATGTTGACAAGCTATATATGTTCAAGCTGACATTTGGGAACGTTGTCTGTGAGAGCTTTTATGTTATAAGGATTTGATTAGTTTTATGTGGTAATGCTTGTGAGAGCTTTTATGTACTCTTTTTTTTATTCTTTTTTAATTTTGTTTTTTAAAACAATGGTTTGTATAAATTCAGGTGAGGTTGATTTTGCGGATTTCAATCTAGCTGCTTATCCAACCATGCCGGAAGAGGATTCATTAGTACATCTATACTATGTTTTCCAACTCACAAAATTCGTTTCACAAACCAAAATACAGATAGTGAGTGAAATAATAATCAGTGCTCCTCTTTCTGTCTCGCAAGCTTATATTTGTGTGGGGTATCATCTTAGTTGCCTGGAAAATATGTCATTGCACTATATCCATTTAACATGTGGAGAGGCCCTCGAGATCAAAGCACGTACAAGGAGTATCTCAAAGCTTGCCAGCTTGGAATGTGCACAAATTAACATGGCCAAGAATCTTAAAGCACAAAATCAGAGGACAAGCATAAACCTGGGAATTTAAGACCACTGATCATTTGGTTGAGTTCGGCATCCCGTAAAATGCCTGGAAACCTGGCCAGTCACTCACCAGAGGCAAATGTGAAACAGAACTTGAATGTGAAACAGAACCTGATAGGACTAGAAACCATCCCGATGCCCGCAGGAAAAGGGTCCGGATTGGACCCCTCTTCCCTCCCAACTACTTGAAATTGAAAAGCCATTTGTTCAGTCTTGGGTGTGAGTGTTGCATGTGGGTGTGTGTGTGGATCTTAGGGAATGACTACTTTAGTGTGATACAGTAGCCGATTCGGCTCTGGTGGCTTTTAAACTCCTGAAACCGCGACCAAACTTTCAAATGTGGTTTAATTAAATTATAAATCATATTTAATTCATTTTCTACAATTTTGATCATTCAGTTTGGCTTTGATCATATTGGGACGGATTGGCACCCACTGGTACTTTTTCCATTAAGTTTGAAAATTTAAAAAAAAAATTGAGAATTTTAAACAAAAACTGAAAAAATTTTAAAAAAATTCAAAATTAAAAAATAAAACAAAACTTCCTCTATTTTTCTCTTTGTTGCTCTCTATCTTCTCTTTCTTTCTCTCTCTCTCTCACCTCTATTTTTTTGCATATTAAAATACCTTATGAATGTCCTAGTAAAATAATTTTGATCAATTTATATTCAAATTTCAAATTTACACACATACAGAAAAAAAGAGAAATAGCGATAGAGAGAGAAAAACAGAAAATAAAAAAAAAAGAGAGGGTGTTTTGGATTCTTTATACATTTTTTATTTTTAAAAGGCTTTTGGATATTTTAAAAATTTTAAAAATTTCATAGAATTTTAAAAATTTTCCCTTTTTTATTTTTTAAATTTTTTCTAAAAAAATGTCATGCTATCAACAAATAGCAAAAGCTAACGAAAAAAGTATTCAGTAAGTCAATTTTTAATAATAAAGATAATGTCGAGTGTCAATTTTAAATATACAAAAAAAAAAAAGTTGATATGGATCCAAAAATAGTAAAACATAGTGAATGGATTCTTGATTTTTGCCATTTTTTGGTATATCTCAAGTATTAATCTTTCTGTTAGGATTATAAACAAATTGACACGTTCATTAAAATCTCAATGACTTAACTGGGTAGGAACTCAATTGAACTCTTTTATTTATTTTGACAAGCAACAATCAAATCTTGTTTCAAAATTTATTCAATAAATGAGTCAAATATCAACGAAAACATATTTGCTTTGTTTATGTTCGTTGTCAATTCACTTAAGACTCATTTATATTGTCCTCAAAGAAGGTTTGGTGTGTCATTAAAATGAGCTTAGTATCTATGTTTTTTATATTATATATTATTTATTTGTAATTATACACTAAAATTAAATATTTTTATCTTTTAATTAGTTATTTTTATTAAAATTAATATATTTTTCATTTTAATTTTATTTATAATAATAAATTTCTACAAAATTTTCATTTTTATTAGTAAATATTTGTTATATCATTATACATCAATATTAACAAGTAGTTAAAGTTGTACAACTATTTATTTATTTTTAAATAAAATTACCTTGTCAAATTATGCTATTAGGGAACCCCAATTTGGTTTTTCTTAGAAATATTAATAAATTTGTTTCTTATCCATAAATTTTAAGTCTATATAGTTAAGTTTATTATTATTATTATTATTTTAAAACTTATTAATTATAATTAATAATGATAATTTTTAGAATTAATATAATAAAATATTATTATTTTTATACTTTTAAATAAATCTGATACAACTCTCAAATTATTACAATTTAATCACTAAAATATATATATATTTTTTACATCAAATTTAGTATATCATTAATATGTGCTAACAAATTCTATTTGCAATTTACACATAGCATATTAACATGTTCAAAAATAACCACATGACTAAAAAAATAATTATAATAAATATAACAAATTGTTTCTCTTCTCTCCTTCTTTCTCCCTAAAAAGCAAGGGAAAATTAAAAAAAAACAAAAAAAGTACCGCAATAGAAGACGAGAATAGGGAAAGAGAGAAAGAAACAACCTCTTTTCAAACCCTTCTTATACTCTTAACCATTGCCTTCGCAATTGTCATTATCACTGCACCACCAGTTACAATTGTCACTCCACGACCTCTTTCTCCTCTTAAGCTAACCATATTCATTGTCCTCGCGCACTCCTTTGCATTAAAGCTCGTCGAGGATGGCTGCCATCAGCACTTTTTTTTATGGCCCCCAAGTTGGTGATTACTTCAAGTATCAAGGCCTCGTGTTCTGTTGTAGCCCTGAATGTAGTGTTGGTAGCGAGAAGGGTTCCCTTTCTAAAGATTGTTCGATGGAATGACCATGGAGTTACTAGATTTCTTTGGTGTTGATGGGAGATGGATAAGACGAGACATTTACTTAATATTTGACATTTTTGTTATTCAATATCTGTTCCTGCACGAGATCAAGGATCCTGAAATTGTCCTACCCTGCTACCATATCACATCTACTCAATGTGATTAAAAGCATAAGAAAAGGGTTAATAAAAGTACATAAACCACGCATTCAACCATCATTAACTCTACGTGTTAAGCAAGGAATTAACTAAACTTTTAGAGCTATCAACAAAAATTTAGAATCTATAACTTAATAATAAAAATTGAGAACCATATTACATGGACAAAGCTGAATGGATAATCCGTAGTAATTGCCAAATGTAAAAAGAAAAGGGATACGTTTACAATTGCTGAGCTTCTGATTGTTTTTTTTATTTAAGTCAGTAACTTCAAAATCGGCCAATTAAGGTTAGCATCGTTGAAATGTGTCTCCACTCAGATAGCAAATTTCATTTATTCGAGTCAGTAGAAAGAGTGCACATACATACTCTTTTTACTTATCAGAAAAATTAATAATATAAAAAGTATAAATAATAATTTTAATCTCAATATATATATATATATATATATATGATTCAAATCGTTAAATTAATCCAATTAAATTAGTGTACACGAATTAATAATAATTTAGTTAATTTCATTATCATGTCAATTTGATTGTAATTTAAAAATTTTTCAAATTACTAATAACAACCCAAATCAAGTCTAGTGCACTCCTAACTTTGTTACCGTTTTGTCCCACTTCGACTATTTTTATTCTTATTTTTATTTTTTAACAAAACCTTATTAATACTACTCTCTATAAAATTCTTTACACCTCGCTCACTTTCTCTCGCTAATTTTTCTTCTTAAAAATCACAGAATTCATTAATATTAATTTTGAATTCTAATGCTTTTGTTATTAAAAAGTATTTTTATTAATTTTTTTATTACAAGTTAATTATTTATAAATTAATTTTTTCAAAAAAAAAATAATTTTTACATTTATTGGGTAAAAAATAGTTGTAATTCTTTTTACATACTAGTATTTTTATTTTTATTTTTATTTTTCATATTACTAGTAAGGAACCTAATAACTTGCCCACAAAGCATGAATGAAAGGGCTATAATTAAAAACCACAGCTTGGGCACCGCGGCGGAAGCAATAAATAGACGGAGGAGCCGCGGGCGGAGCAGGGTGGATTCTTTCATATCCAAAGAAAAGAAAGAGAAGAACGGGAAAAGAGTATAAAAGAAAAGGGAAGAGTAGAAAACACATACAAATAAGAAATAGCAGCAAGTAGCGAGCGAAGACAGATTAAGTTGTGTTTGAGGGGTTGTGGGGGTGGGGTGGTGGTGGGGGGGGGGAAGACTTTGATTTCGAAATTAGTTTGGTTTGGATGTGCAAAGGGCAGATGGGGATGGAGATGGAGATGGAGATGGTCTTCTTGGATTTGATTCTTTGAGGGAATCCCCCATGAACCACATTTATCGGATTCTTGTCTCTTCCTACACACGTTGCCCATGGCAGCTTCAAAGGTTCAGTGTTAAACCCTCTTGTCCCCCCTCCTCTTCCTCCTTGTTTTTCCTTTTTTTTTATTTTCTTTTTGTTATTGTCTTTTTTGAATATCTAAGTTTCTGTAGGCCCCATTTCTGGTTAATGGAAGCTTTGTTACTCCGAATCGGTTTTCTTTTTTCTTTTTTTCTGAATTTCTTTTTTATGTATGATTTTTCCGAAGCATTAGTTAAAGGACGTGTTTTTTCTTTCCATGTGAGCGATGTGGCTTCTCCATTTATGGGGAATATTGGGTTGATTTTAAACAAAATTGTTAAATTTGTGTCTGTGTTTATAACAATGCATGCTTTCGATGGAGTTACTCATTTCAATCTCTGGCATTGGGGTATTTGAGTTGAAATGTTTGGTAAACGCTGTAGGTTTGGTCCATCTAAGAGGATTCGATGCCGTGGCTATGCAAAATCAGCAAGACATGGTCATGACAGAAGGCCAAATGTTGATCCTATAATGCCCATGGAGACGGAGGCTCCTCCCTCGCGCCATACTTGGGTCATTGTATGCTGCCTTAGTTGCTCCTTCATCACCAATTGATGCATTTTAATTCTTTGTTCAGCTGCTATTATTGGAATTCAGTGGATTTTGTAGGATTGATCCCATTGCATTTGCTTAAGTAACTCTCCTTTTTTTGGTTAATTTATTTAGTATTCTGTGTAATTTGCAGCCATTTGCTGTGCTAGGATTTGCTGGAATTGCAACTTTTGTTCATTATAATGATGAGAGGAGAGTAGCTGGCAAAGCCAAAGGTAATTTCCATGCTTTAATATTGTCTAATGACTCTAAGAAGTTAATTTGATGGCAGTATGATTTACAGCTTTGAAGCTTTCAGCAAAAGTCATTTGCATTAGCTGTTTCCTTTTTTTTTTTTTTACCCCATTCATTTAGTTAGATGAAATAATTTCACGTTTGAGGTAATTAAGATTGACAATAATTTGTTGTTCACTGATGAAATAATTTCATGTTTGAAGTAATTAAGATTGACAATAATTTGTTGTTCACTGACATTTGCAGTTGTTTAGAAGTGAAGTTATGGTTGCTTAATAAGAGAAATTTAGGTTAAAATATGCACCATAAAAAAAGGAAAATAATATTGAGTGTAGTGTCTGGGACCTTGAAAACCTGTAAATTTATTTATGCTCTTGTTTATAAGATGTCCATCACATCATGATGGCTACAAGCTCTGGACAAAGCATGGTGACTTTCTTATAATCAAGTTCTGTGCATGCCATGTTTCATCAGAATAAATAAGTTAATTTCATTCTTCTTATCCATCCAGATGATAGCAACAGTCCTACTGCCCTTGCGAAATTTGTTCAACTTGGGTTTGTGATACTGCATAGGCATCATCTATGTTTGATTGAGCAGTTTTGGTTAGTTTCAATTTGTATGTTTCATGTTTAGTTGTTTTTAGTGATTAATTTTCTGTCTGTATGTGTTGTTGATTGTGAAAATAATGATACGCACAATTCACATGCCAGTTGTGACAGAAGAAATGAGTGATCATATTCCATGATTTAGGATTTCATTTTCTTTGCATTTTTCATTAACAGAAGTGAATACGTTGCATTTGATCAAGTTTTTCTTTTTCCCTTAACTGTTAAAGTCTGAAAGCTTGCTGACTTCAAACATCCCATGTTCACTTTATTTTACCTACTAGAAGTCTCATGTTTATGACTGAATAAAATTTAGGATAAAGGGATTACTCATCAATATCCGTGATTGTGGTTCTATGTTTTGTGCATGTGTCAGCTTTCCAATATATTTCTTTTAGTTGTTTATTTATTCTCCATCTGAAACTTTTAAAGGCTGTTACAGGCACACAGCATGTTGTATATAATCAGTTGTAATGTCAATGCATTTTTGTCTTCAATGTTTGCTGTCAGCACAAATATGTTATTATTATGTTGAATTGGATTTACTAGGTTGAAATTGTTGCTACTGTTGCTTGTAGCAAGGATTGTTTGGACCATTTGGCACCATCACTATTTTTGTGTTCTAGTGAGGGAGAACTGTCTATCAAAACAAATAATAATAATAAAAGAAGAAGAAGATGGAAAGAAAAGAGAGGCAGAAGACCTATTGTGATGATTTCTTTGGACTTTGGGTTTCTCATGTTTTTTCTGGGCTGTAATCATCTGTAGCATTTAAAACATGAATTCATTTTGGAGAGAGATCAATAACACATAATAGGACACCCATTGAGCCCTGTAATGACTCATTCTCCCAAGCGACTGGGGCTTATACTCCATGATGTCTTACTCAGTTCTAAATATTGCTCAAAGCATGCATATTTTGTCTCGGGGGCTAGTCTGTGATTTCATCAGTAAGTGGTCAAACTATTTAGATTAGTCTCAAACCTGTGCATTCTACTGATGCAACATAAAATTAGCACCATGAAGCTGTGTAATGGGCCTTTAAATTGCAGAGATTGGCTCGTATGCAGAGTCAAAATGCTATGGAGGTTGGCATAGTCAAATTGTTCACATTTGTTATTTATGTTTGGCATATTTGCAAATTGTGGAGCCTAACAGTCATACAAGCAACTCCAGGCAGCACCTTTCTTGATGGGCTGACAAAGAACAGAACTTTAAAATGGTTTTCTCACTGAATAATTTATTCTCCATTGTAAGAAGAAGAAGGATGAGAATCTGAATGTATGTTTGAGCAAAATTTTTGCATCAGCAAATGTTCATTAAATTATGAGAATCCATCTACACCATTTATTGCTAACAGTAAAAGATGAAAGATTGTGTGCACAAGATTCTGTTCTTCCATTACTTTACTGTAAATGCATATAATTCTCCTTCGTTTGCATTGGAACAGGTGAAGGCACCAAAGGAGGTATTGTCACTGTCAAGGGCCCTATTATTGGTGGTCCATTTACTCTAAAAGATACAGAGAATAGGGTAGTTACCGAGCGAGACTTTCTAGGAAACTGGCTTCTGTTATACTTTGGTTATACTTCCAGCCCTGATGTTGGCCCCGAGCAAGTTCAAATGATGGCCAAGGCCATAGATAAACTAGGTCTGCTGTTTTAATCAGATCATTTACAATATATGATATTTCCTCCTCTTTTTGGGCTGTATCACTAACATGTGTGTTTTACTTGCATATAGAGTCAAAAGAGCATCTTAAGGTTTTACCTGTATATGTCACAATTGATCCCCAGCGGGACACGCCTTCACATCTTCATGCTTATCTTAAAGGTCGTGGTGCCCTTGCAACTGAATTCATTTAAATAATTGGTGAACTGGGTTCTTGTGACTGGCTTTGGCTAATTCTCTGTTGTTACTATCTTTGAAGAATTGCAGAATTTGATTCAAGAATACTAGGATTAACTGGTCCTGTTGGTGCAATAAGACAGATGGCTCAAGAGTACCGTGTCTATTTTAGGAAGGTCGAAGAGGAAGCAGATGACTACCTCATTGAATGTTCCCACAATATGTAAGCACCAGCCTCCCCTACTGTTTCTGTTTTTATATTTTTTTTCTTGGGTTCTTAAGCCTCCCCTACCCCTTTTGCTTTCATTTGTTTTCTTTTTGAGTTCAGAGTGGGATTGATTCATGTTAAACATGCAGTTACTTGATCAATCCAACCATGGAGGTAGCTAGATGCTTTGGGGTAGAGTATAATCCAGAGGAACTATCAGAAGCAATTGCAAAGGAATTAAAACTATCCTCTGCTTAGGCGCTTAACAATTTTGGCACGCTCTTGGCCTTTTCTCTAGGGCTGATAAAAATCTTAGTCATATTTGCATGGCAACATTCACCATTCTCTTTTCTTTTCCTGGTTATTTTCTTGCATCCAAGGTGTCACAAGTGATGCATTCCGCATGCACAAATGAATGAGACACAGTTCATCACCTTGATAGATGTTGTTGAGGTTATCATCTGAATCAAGTAGAATAGGGTTATTATCTGATAGTCATACAA
Organism: Bruguiera gymnorhiza; assembly: GCA_020883675.1. Lineage (NCBI taxonomy): Eukaryota > Viridiplantae > Streptophyta > Magnoliopsida > Malpighiales > Rhizophoraceae > Bruguiera > Bruguiera gymnorhiza. The sequence continues at coordinate 1,372,032 of JAIRCJ010001060.1, forward strand.
GTAAATTTGGAGATATTCTCGTGGATGTTTTTCCAGTAGTTGATGGTTGCTTCAAAGAAAGGATTTTTGTTCCATTCCATCATGAAAGACATTGTTGGCGTCCTTGCTTCGAAGTTTTTACGCAAATATACCTACATATGTGTACTGCTATTATAGTGTTGATCTTGACACCCTGTTCCTCACTGATGAGGACACAAATTTTCACCTCTCTGGTTAGAAGGGTGGAAGTTGAAGTGGGGCTTGATGTGAGCTGGGGAAAGGGAAGAACCATGGGGAAAAAGAAGGTGTTCAGGCTTTACAGTTCTTGAACGTGGGGTAGCTAGTGGGACTAAAATGCCCATCTCAATTATCTGGCAAATAAATACACTACATGACAGAACCTGCGAGTACATTTTTCGTTTATTGTTCTGGGTAGATGAAAATACACTGGTCCAAACAACAAGACGAACCACGAAATTTAATCAAAATATCGTTATTTTATACAAAACTCTCTTAAACTCTCTTTCTACTGATTCTTTTACAGCTTCGAATCTGGATTTCAACACAATTCATCACATGGCTGTCTCTGGGTTGGTATATATTCGCTCCTAGCAGCCCAACCAACTGACCCTAAAAACTTAACCAATCTAGCCGTCGGCCGAATAAGGGTTTTTCCTTTTTTTTTTTTATTTTATCTTCCCTTAATTTTTAATTTTTAATTTTTAATTTTTAATTAGGAAACTTATTAATTTATGAATTATACAATAAAGATAATTTTTTATTATTTTTTATTTTTATAGATGACAACTCCATTTTTTAGAAAATTTTAATCACTGTCCAATAAATCGCTGATGAGTTTCTTGAAAAGTCATTAGTGCATAGGTATCTCTTATTGTTTTCGTTTGTTTATGTACATATGTAATCAAACATTGCGCCTAACTGTGTACTGGAGATGTTAGGTCTAGCTATGCTTCTAAACAGTTGGAATGGCAGTTGATTTAGTAGGAGCCTTATTTAATCTAAAATAAACTTGCATTGATTTCATAGGTTGAGTTTGTAACTACCCAATAAGCCAGGTGTGCATCCATTCGAAGAGTATCGCGGAGAATGACGGTCACATTACAGTCTCTGCCTTCCGTGGAGTATTATTGTATCCCTGTGAAAACAGATCGTTTTGCTTGCTTTTTGTTTGTCTTTTTTTTTCCTTCTTCTTCTTTTGGACATGTATGATTAAAGAAACAAAAGGTAATATCTAGAGTAAAGAAAAAGAAAGGCATACTTCCACCGTTCAGGGAACAGCACAAATGGCACATGGAAAGACGGAAACAAAAAGAGTTGGGCTCACCGATGTGGGGGGCTTAATACAGCTGTTTTGTACGCGTGATGCCCAAATGCCAAAGCAAGTACACACCGACGTGCCTCTCTCTCTCTCTCTCTCTCCCTCTCTATTGGCTGTAGTGTAGAGAATATTGCATGGGAGGCCCCCCACGAGGCCCCAGTGTAAGGGAAATCAAAGGAGACTGCTTTGTTTTTTTTCTTGCTAAAAATCTAGAGATCCAAATTTAACACAAGACCGGGTCTCTTGGTTCCCCTTTTCCACCACTTTAGAAACAGCAATGAAAGAGGCGAAAGCAACACCAAATGGGGAATATTGTAATCCAACTTTACACTTCTAATGGAAACAAACACCAAAAAACGAACTAATATTTATCCATTTGCTTGCAATTATCACTTTTCTTTTCTTCCTTTTGTGTTTTTATTCTCCCCCAAGCCCCCACATCATGCCATCCCATACTGTTTGTGACTTCCAACAGAAAGAGAGAGGAACCAACAAGGAAACTTCCTAATTTGCTGGCTGCCACTCCAGGAGGGCTTGCAAAACATCTCCTGGGGCTGCGCTAATTTTCAAAACATTGCGCGTTCAATCCCTTGTCTGCTTTTGTTCACTTTCTTCTTCCTTGCACTCTCCGACAATTTCCACGCTTTCATCTAAAATTTCTGTCTTCCTGGCTTCAATTTATGTCTTGGTTCTCTTGAATTCCTTGTTCTGACGAGAAGTTTGTGATCATGGTCCACCCCATCAATTGCTAATCCATGCACATTGACATCATTTCTATTATGACACCCAACCTAATGTTACATTGTGTTGTTGGCTTAAAAATGGACCATCCATCTTCCTCAACAGAAAAGATCACATTTGTTTGTAGAAATTGAGGAGAAAAAGACTTAAAGAGAGGCTTGGTTTAACAGGAATGACAGACGCCTCCCTGGACAGGAAATTTTCCAGCTGCGGTCTTTTAAATGCAGTATTCGGCCGGCGAAGTTTTTGGCCAAGAAGAACAATATCCACGGGCTCACTTCCCACCACCAATGGAAAAGATTTTATCAAGAGCACTCCAAAGCGGCGGAGGAGCGGCTCCGACGAGGCTTCATTCTTTGAGAATAACACCGGCATACCGTATGCGCCGCAAAAACCAATCACTAAAGCTCCTAACCAACCGAAGATCCCTCCTGTTCAACAGCAATACCAAAACTCCGGAAGGAAACTTCCAGGGCAAGCAACCAACAATAATGTATCTTCTGATCGCCATGGCCCCGAGAAGATGATGGTTAGTCAAGACCATGGTTATGGAAATCGAGGCAGGAGAGTACCCAAAGAGGCCATTGGCATATCTGGTGAACTTGAAAGCATGATTGCTGATCGCCAGAAAAATAATGGAAGTGGTAAGCTGGTTCGGGCTTCCTCTAGCAATGTCATGCTTTTTGGCAATTTAGGCAACCTTAGGCAACCAGGAACAGGAGGCAGCGCCGGCATTGGTGGTGGCGGAGGACATACAAATTCGTATGGTGTTCTTGATCATCTTCCCAAGACAAGAGCACAGACTGCAGCAACGGCTGCGCCTAACGGGAAATACCCAAACAGTGTGATGGGAAATGTAGTTAAATCGAGACAAAATGAGGAGAAACCAAATGTAGAGCAGCCAGGTTCTCTGTGCAGGGCACTTTCTACCAGAATGGACCCGGAGCAATTGAAAATTATGGGCAATGAAGATTATAAGAACGGGAATTTTGCAGAGGCGCTGGCTTTGTATGATGCAGCAATCTCAATTGACCCCAATAAGGCCTCTTATCGGAGCAACAAGAGCGCGGCGTTGACAGCTCTAGGTAGGATTCTGGAGGCTGTTTTCGAGAGCAGAGAAGCCATCAGATTAGAACCTTACTACCATAGAGCTCACCATCGTTTAGCAAACTTGTATCTCAGGTATATTTTGTCCACAAGACCAATTAACTAGTTTCAATTTTTTTCGGCCCCATATACTGATGCAGAATTTGTAGTCATGGTAACTCCTTTCTGACAATTCTTCGTTATCCTCGTTAATCCCTTTTTTTTTTGGGTGGGTTTTGCTTCTTGATCTGCATAGATTAGGGGATGCCGAAAAAGCCATGTATCACTACAAACATGCGGGGCCAGAAGCTGACCAGGATGATATATCTAAAGCTAAAAGTCTTCAGGTCCTGCTCAACAAGTGTACTGAGGCTCGAAGACTACGAGATTGGAACACCCTGATCAAGGAGGCCGAAGCTGCTATATCTACCGGTGCAGATTCAGCTCCACAAGTAAGACCTCCTAAAATCATCATCATCGTCATCAATCAATTTAAATAATCGCGCACTTATTAATCAGAACGATCCCTTTTTCTGCATGTAAAACTCTGTGTGTGTGTGTGTGGTAGACTAATACTCTGTTTAAATGCATAGCACTAATGTGGGTCATTCTTAATTTTGTTGGGGTTTCATGAAGATATATGCATTGCAAGCTGAGGCCTTGATCAAGGTCCACAAGCACCAAGAAGCAGAAGAAGTATGGAGGAAGGTTCCAAGTTTGGATGCGGATGCCTGCACTAGATATTTTGGTCCCATAGGTAATGCACATTTGCTGGCGGTCCGAGCTCAGGTTGACATGGCAATTGGCAGGTTAGCGTTGTCTACTGGTATTATAGATATCAGTCTTGCTAAATAATTCGGACTCTAGTTCGTACCATGAAAACATTGTAGGGCACAATTTGCACCAGAATGTCTGAAGATTGTATGGGTTACAATTCAGAAAAAATTTGAAACAGGAAAAATAAAAAAAAAAAGCTACGACTCATAATTTGTGTTGCAGAACAACTCAAAATTATATTGCCTGAAAAAGGGTAACCAAAAAGAAAAGTAAAAACGTTAAAAGACGAGCCAAAATTTGACACCCCACCCGCCAATCACCAACTTGATCAAATTATCAAACAATGTTTTCCTTGTGGCGGTTAGCTGTAATGAATTTTCTGATCAGACATATCTAGACATTTGGATTCGAAATTATAACTCTGTTTTGTCCCCATCTCAAACAGGTGTCTAGACGTTAGAATTTGCAGTGTTCTTATTTGTTTCGAACCTTTAACATTCCTAAGATTAGTAGATTATTAGGCTTCTATTGTTGACCAACGTCATCATGATTTGAGTTTCGAGCCTGGCCATATCAATTTGACTGCAACGGATATTTTATCTAACAATACGGCCGATTGCCAGCTGCCCATCTCAATGTTCAAATTCGGAAGACAGAGCTCTTCTTGCCAACTAGTAGAAGACAAGTTTTGGTGGTCCAGTTGGAGCAGACAACTAGCCAATCATCGTTGAATATTAGGCTAACTGTGCTTTGACCTGACAGATTTGATGATGCGTTGGCCGCGGCTCAACGAGCAACTAGGCTTGACTCCCAAAATAAGGAAGCAAACACATTAATGAGGAGGACCAAGGCGGTTGCAGCAGCTCGATCAACCGGTAATCGGCTATTCAAGGCAGCAAAATTCCATGAGGCATGCACTGCATACGGTGAGGGACTTGAACATGATCCCTACAACTCGGTGTTATTATGCAATCGAGCAGCCGGCCGATCCAAGCTTAGCCAGTATGAGAAAGCCGTGGAGGACTGCAATGCTGCGCTTAATGTGCGCCCCGGCTATGCCAAGGCCAGACTCAGAAGAGCAGATTGCTATGCCAAGGTTAGGTGACTAACTTTACCAAAGACAGACAACTAGGTTTTTATTTTGTTCAGCTTTTAATCTCCACACTTTATGCTTTCCGTGTGTAAACAGTTGGGAAAATGGAAAGCATCAGTTGAAGACTACGAGTTCTTGCAAAAGGAAGCGCCGGAGGATGAAGAGGTGCTCAAGTGCTTGCAAGAAGCCAGGTCACAGCTCAAGAAGCAGGAGGGCGTGGATGTTTAGGACTTGGACCTCAAAGCAATGTGCAGGTGTATACTTGAAGAGCGGTACCCCAGCAAAAGGACAGAGGAATCCCGAACCCAGCTACCAGAAAAACCATTAGAGGGTCCTCCGGCTGGAACCTAAAATGGCCTACCCGTGACTCATACTGGCGGCATTTTGCCACTGATGAGGGCCCAAGGAGAAGCACTGCAATAGCAAAAACAATGAAGCATAAATGCATTCATTCAATTATCATAGGGAAGAGAGCTAGATAATTAGAAACTGTCGTGTAAAGGAAATTCTTGGGCCAATTTGTTTGATTTTTAATGCATAGTTGATGTTCTTCGCTTGCTCCGTTTGAACCAATCTGGCATTTTATTTTTCTTTTTCATTTTTTTCAATTTTCTTTAGAATCATAGGTTCTATCAATGGATTTTTTGATGTATCTAATGTTCTTTATTGTTGATTGTTGGGCCAAGTAATGTTCATGTCGGGGATGCTTTGACTTTTAATATCGCTCTGATAATAAAACTCATTCCTTTTTTGCTTGATATTTCTGACTTTAGTTTTATCATAACCTATCTTCCATGAAGGCAATTCCTTTTCTTAACCATTTCTATCAAGGTGATGCACCGAACACTTGTTAACCAACTATTTTAAATGATAGTTTGATTTGTGATATAATGTATTATTTTTTATTAATTTATATTCAAAATTCATAGTATTATTTTTTAAATTTATCAACATTAAAATTAAATTTAGAAAGATTCATTTAAAACTAATATAAATATTTATATGGTAGAAATTTTTATAAAAAAATTAAATAAAATTGTTAAAAGTAACCCCTAAAAAAAATCACTCCTTAAGTAATAAATAATGTTTTAATATTCACAATATTTTATACCCAATAAAGGAAGCTTAGTCTTAAAAATTTAGCATTAATAGTAGACCTATAAGACAACATACGAATTATAGAGTTCTTGCAATTAAAGAATGTAATTTATTATGCCAAATCGAAGATAGATGTAAAAACCACAAAATATTCGAAAAATTTAATACAATTTTAACCTTTTTATTCCCTTTAAAAAAGTATATGTTTCCTTTAACTCGAAATATTTTTTTTTTTTTTGTAGAAAAAGTATTGATTCATCTATTTTCCATGAATTATAATTTCGACATTGCAAAACCAAAGCTATAACAAAATAAAAGCATTTATATGTATGTATGTGTCTACACACAGACAGGGTTGTTAAAGATTAAATAGGGAAAACATAGATAAAAGAAAATAGTTATTCACATTATTGCATTAGACTTATGTTATTTTCCCAAATAAAAAAAATACAAACGTATTTACTCATTATATTAACTTTTTTTTAACTGTGCATTTAAATCTCATCCTATTTACTAAACATGGTTAAAATTAGTAGAAGATGGCATATATAGGAATATTTAATCAATGTTAACTATTTTAATGCCCAGTAAAGGCACTTGTTTACATTTATTAATAATAAATTTTACAAACAAGTATATACATTATGAATAAAATGCTATGACCAATTGGGTCTACTTACCAATCTGTTATCACGAGAGAAAATAGGTTTGATAGTCTTGTATTTTTAGAATAATTTGTTGAGACATTAGTTTTAGTCATTTTATTTTCTTTCTTAGTTTCTCTACTTCCCTTATAAAAAAAAAAAGAGAGAGAGAGAGAGAGAGAGAGAGAGAGAGAGAGAGAGAGATTAGATACCACATTTCGACTTCCATTGTTAAAAAAAAAAAAAAAAGAAGAAGAAATTTTATTAGGTACTACAAATCAGTGATAACATACTTATACGGTGAATTCACTTTTTTCTTTTTTTTTTTTTGTGGGGTAACGAAAACTAGTTTTATATTTTACAAATCAGTTTATTTTTTATTTTATTTCAACCTAATTTCAATTATTTTTGCTTATATATATTTGGAGCATAAGAAAAAAGAGAGTATCTTAGGATACTAATTGTCACTAAAATATATAAAATCTTAAACTCAACGTCACACTCCAACCATAAATTTGCTTTCATTTTCAGGGAGGAGCATGAGCAGGGGACTTTAAAATCGAATTAATGAACAGAAAAAAAGAAAGAAAAAAACAAAGAAATACGTCAAATTATCATGCTGGCCTCAAAGTCATCACCGACCCCGTGCAGGTTGTTGACAATCCAAATCCAACGGTGCGAGGGTGAGATTGTTATTAACAATTTTATAATTCTCGGAGCGTTACATTACAATTAATGCGAAAAGGACAAAAAGAGTCAAAACAGCGTTATTAATTATTATAGCGCACCATCCATTATTAATATTAATCATCACAGCCGAGGGTCCACCATTTCATACGCTCACGGCTCACCCGGTACAGAGACGAACTACACTGACAGCAAAATCAACGTAACTTTAAAACCCAAACGACGTCGCTTAATTCAGATTTCAGACGGAAGCGACCGACGCGGACTTGACCTCCCCACCCCCACCTCCTCCAAGTCGACCGGCGGCACGGTGGTCCCGCGAGCCAGAATCGTAGCAATTGTTCCTGACCGCCGTTAACTCGTAGGGCGCCGCATCCCACGCGAGCCACTGCTCCACCTCGAAGTACTGCTGGGAACACTTGCCGTGGACCCCAGTGGTGGTCAACTCGACGTAGTTGCAGTACCAGCCGGAGTGGCTCCCGGACCCGTCGGAAGTCAGGTTCAAGGCGCAGGGTGGCTCCGGCAGGCAAGGCGCCCTGCCGCTGAAGATGTCGAGATTGCCCCTCTCGAAGTAGTCGTAGTCGGGTCCCATGAGGCCGCCCCAGGCCTCGATGTTGCTGATCTCGACGTAGTCGCCGTACACGTCGTAGATCCTGACGCCGACGGTGGAGTCCGTGCCTCCCTTGAAGATCGACCCCGTCCTTATGTAGAGAGTGTACACGCAATCCGAAGCCTGCAATATATATATATATATATTTTTTTTTTTTCATTTTTTCCATTTTTTTCGTTCGAACAAAGCAAAAGAAGCTTAATCTGTCAGCTTAAACAATAACCCAAAAGGAAAATCGGGTGTATATATATGCATATATAGTTCAAAAAAAAAAAAAGAAAAAGATCCAAAGGAAATTTGAGAAAGGGTCACTTACGGAGAGGGCGACGGGGGAAAAGGAGAGGAAGAAGAGGCAAGAGACGAGGAGGGCATCGCGCGATGACATCTCGATTGCCTGCGGCTCTACAGGACTGTGCCAAGCCTGGGACGAGTTTGTGATGTTCGAAATGGTGTGTTGGGTTTCTTTTATGCCTGGCTGTGGAGTAGGTGTTTTGTGGCCGACAATGATCATACGGACGCCTTTTTCTATAAATTTAAATCAATATAAAATCATTTTATATTATATCAAGACTTTTTTATACATTATATAGAAAATTTATTCAATTTTTTTTATTATTTTACTATATACTTTTTATGTATGCAAAATATTATTCTTGCAGTATATAATGGTTTTTATCTGATATTAAAAATATTTTGTGTTTATGATGAGACCCCATTTTTAAATTTTTTCTTTTTTTTTGTAGATTAAAAAATATTATGTAAACATATTCTCAATTTGATGAACACAGTATTATATTGAGAATGTCTATTATTACTTAATAGAATTACATAAAAATAAAATAAAATTTTATGTAAAATATATATAATTTTAAATATTATTTTATAAAGTATATATTGTATTATATTTATTTTTATTTGTATTGTCTATATAGTGAAATCTTTGCGGATTAAGGTAGAAATTCCTAACCGTGACTCGCATCTCAATTGTTAGAATGAATTGATTTAGGTCACCGTAACGTAATAATTCTGAGTTGGACATCAGACATTTGTAACGATAAAAAGATTTTTTTTTTCTTTTTTTGCACGAGTCACCGAAAGGTTAGAAAAGGAAAGAAAATTAATATGACTAGAATACAAAATTAATAGATTTTATTAAAGGTGTTTCAATCGGTTGTAAAAAAAAAAAATGATATACAAAAAAAGACTCTAATATCATTGAGTATATACTCATTAAGAGTATAATAATAAAAAATAATAATAAAAGGTAAAGAGTTAAGTTTTATTAAACAAAAGACCATTAAGTTTGTCTTTTATTTTAGTTAAACAGCAAATACATTTCTAATAATATATCGTTTTCAAAAGGTTTGAATTTTTTACTTTTCCAAATTATCCTATTAACCCAACATGGAAAATTCCTTGATTTATTATTCATAATTTGAAGACCTTTGTATCATTTTTTACCTTCATTTTTAATTTTTTTTGTAGATGTAAAATTAGTTTATTATCTATTTTATATAATTTAAAGTCAGTGATTAATCATGACATGTAGTGTTTAGTAATGCTAATCCATCGTTCTTGGATCTGTGTTGCTAGTGGACTTTTTGTTAGTAGTAATTCATGGTATTTAAATTTTGGCCGAACTGTGGATTTTGGTCCATGATATTTGACTAAAATAGTAAAATTTAATAAAAAATATTTTTTTTAATTTTTAGTTAATATATTTGTAAAGTTGTAAATTAAAAAAAATATATATTACATTATTTTCCTTTTCTCTTATATGTGACAGCAGTGGAAAAAAAAGTTAACAACTTGGATTATAATTTTTGCAACGATAGACTTTAACGATCGGTAAAAAAGTGATAGGAGAGAATTTTAAGAACAAAATATAAAAATTAAGAAGAATGAGAATGCATAACAAATCTTTCGCTATTTTTAGAAGTATTTTTTATTGACTTCACATTTTTCATAAAAAAAACACCAAAAATAAAAAAAAAAATTCAAAAAATATTTTAAAAACATCCGTTTAGACTTAACGTAAAAATGAAAAAACCAGAAAATACATTAAAAATAAAAAAGGAATTGATTTAGTAAATTTAAAATTAATAAACTCAAATTAATACGATTTATTTTTATCTTACATACAAAAATGTTAAGATAATATAAAATAATAGATATATGGTATAAAAATTAATTACATTCACTAAAATTTATTATTTTTAAGTATACTTATATTTTTCTAAATAAAAAAAAAAAGAGAGAAAGGCCTAATTGTTCACTTAGGTTATTGTTCAATTATCGTTGCTTGGAAACCCACCTAGTGCCAAAAAACAATAAAAAAAAAAAAGAATTAATGGGTTTTTGAAGAACATTGAATTTAGTTTGCACAACAGCCTTACAAAATAAATGGCAAAATAGCACGTAACTACTACACATGCGTAATGTCCAAAGGCATGCGTAATGTCCAAAGGAAATTATCCACGCGCACACAGCATGGGGTACAGAAGCTTGTACTATTTGCCCAAGAAAAGATTTCAAAGTTCCCTGTCCTTCGTGACCGATGCTCTGCACTATATTCGCCTAATCCAATTAACACGGGGGTCCATTCATGGAGAAGCTATTGAACCGCCGAGCATATTCCATTTGATAGCCTAAAAGATACCAACCCATGTGTGCAGCAATGACTAGAAAACCGGCAACCGCATCTAACGCCAGGGTTACATATGTCCCATGTAGGCTTCACTCATAGCAATATTATATATCTTTTCTTTTCTTTTTTTTTTTTTGAAAAATTGTATTTTTTTATTAAAATTATAGAATGGGCATGAAAATTGATCATATATATATCTTTATATAGTTTGAATAAAATATACATGAAGATTTGTAAGAAATTTAATATCATAAAATATTATTCTTGTTATGTTTTTTTTTTCAAATTTTTTGTATATTTTATTCAACTTATTTCATATTTTATTTAATTTATTTGTACCGTTTGTTATTTTTTCATACACATCAAATAATTTTTTGTATAGAAAATAAAATTTTAAAAAATATATATTATTATTATAATAAGATAACATCGTGACCAAGTAGATTTGCATTACTATTATGATTTTCAATAATGGAACTCCAAAAAATAAAAAATAGAGAGAAGATATATGGTGACAATTAAATGATAAGTGTCTGTATTTGACATATTTGTCAAACATAAAATTCATTCAATAATCTTAAAATATGTTTTAGATATTTTAAAATATATTTGATGAAACAAAATTAAAGTAAAAATAATTTAAATGTATGTATAAGATATTTTTAATATATATGTCATATATTTTTAATATATATGTCATATATTTTTAATATATATATATATCGAATATTTTTAATCAATGGTATCAAATATGTGTCATTAGTATGTTAAATTAATTTCAAAATACTTAAAGATAAGTTTTTGAGAAGTTTTGATATTTTTAATATATTTTACAAATTAATATTTTTTAGATAATTTGTTTAATCCAAAAGGGGGAAAAAAAAAGCTAAAAGGACAATAAAACCATGTGTCAAATATTGGCTTGTCCAAAAAGTAAAAACATTTCATACAAGAACATAAGCTAAAAAAATTCAAGATAGAAAAGAAAACTAATTTTACAAATACAACATTTCTTGATATGTATAATAAGTACTAAATTATATGTTTTTAACTTAACAAAATTGAAAATAAAATCATAATGCTTTTTGCAATTGAAAGTGTAGTTGACCCCATAAAAAGTATAATTAATCAAAATAAAACTCTTAATAAACTTTTCCTTTTTTACTAAAACATAATGATAAACAATTTTGAATTATTCAAATTGATTGATTTTTTAGTTTAGATTGAAAAAAAAAAGGTTATAGGTTTATTTTTTTAGGCAAATTTGAATCAAGTCAGATTGTAATTTGATAGCATTAATTAACATTATTTTGCCTTTTGACTTTAATCTAACCATTATTGTATGCCATCAACATATTTTCTCTCTTATTCTATATCCATAAATGAGGAACAATTTTTATTTATCATTATATACAAAATTACTAATACCATCAATTTTTATTCTTTGCTACTCATTTATACAATTATTTTATTTTATTTTTTTTAGGAGAGGACGTAAACTTTGTTTAAGAAAGACGTTGCACTACATCTTTATTAATTAAACTAAAGACATAAGGCATATAATTCCTAATCTGAACAACTTCTCCTGAATTTTAAGTATATTACTTAATGATTTTTTTTATATCTATTATTCTTCATAAGCTAAAGAGATATGAGAGACAATGAACAAAAAATATAAGGTCGAGGATATTGGTATGTAAAAGTTTATTATTGCTAACTATTTACATCTATTTACATTTTCATATGTTTGATGAAAAAAGTGTCTGAGATCAAATTAATGAATATTATAAACTACTAAATGACTTGAAGAATAAGAATGTCAAATTGTTAGAGTAGTATGTAACATGTTATTTCATCGAAATTCATTGAAAAGTTTTCATAATCTTGGAATGACTACAAATAGCAACTCAAATATAAGAGAAAGCACATGTCTTTAAAGGATGTCATTATGCATATCTTGATTGAGGATAATAACAAAATCCAAATAAGGAAAGCAAAGGAAAAAGAGATGATGTTAAAGGCAAATATGGTAGAATAAAAGAAAAGAGACAAAAGTCATCACAGTTATCATCACCATCATAATAGAAAAGGTATCATAACATTTTTCAATGGTATGATAAGCTTAATATTATTAATTTAACCTTCAAGGATAAAGACATTTGTTATGTGTGTAAGAAATCATGACATCATGCTTCTTAATGCAAGCATACGAAAGGGAGAGAAAAACCTACCAAACTAAATGCCAATTTGATAGAAGTAGATGTTATTGTTATTTTGGTTTCCTAAGTCAACATTTTCACTAACTTAAAAAGAGTAAGTAAGAGATTTTAAAGCTCTGAGGCACATTTGTAAGGACAATAATGCATTTACCTCTTACACACTAATAGGAGATGAAGAGGAAAAGAAATTTAAGAATAACACTTGTTCTAGGTAAGGGTAAAATTCTTATCAAACTTACATCTATAAAGGTGTTGTCCTTAAATGATATACTTTATGTTCTAAAGATTTGTATTAATTTGGTTTTAATATCTTCATTAAGAGAGGTTAGCGTAAAGGTTTGTTTTAAGTTTGACAAATTAGTCATGATAAAAAATGATGTATTTGTGAGAAAGAACCATTCTAACTAAGGACTTTTCATTTTTAATGTACTTAATATTATTAATAATGGAAATACTTTTACTTTTTCTACTTATATTGTTGATGCTTATGTTTTACAATATACTACATTAAAACATATGAGTGATTCTTATATTAGGAAGACAAAACAACTTGGTCAAATAAAAAATTTATATGGTGATATGAGTAAGTGTGAGATATGTCTTATGCCAAATTAACCAAAAAGAGTTATAAATCAATTTACAAAAAAAATGAACTTCTTAGTTTAATGCATTTAAATTTGGTAATTTTAAAAGTACCATGAATAAAGGAGGTAAACTTTTTTATGTAATTTTTATAAATAATTATTCTAGATATATTAGAGTCTTCTTACTTAAAGATAATGATGAGGTATGTGATATATTTATCAAATATAATAGTGAAGTAGAAAACTAGTTAAACAAAAAGATTAAGAAACTTAGGCTAGATAGAATAGGAGAGTATAGTTCACAATTTTTAGATTTTTGTGAAAATAATGGTATTATAGATGAAGTCACATCTCCTTATTCACTTGGATCAAATGGAGTAGTTGAGAGAAAGAATAAAACTTTGAAAAATATGATAAATGTTACACTAGTCTGTTTAAGTATTATTAATAATTTATGGATTGAGACAATACTTTCTATATGTTATTTGCAAAATAAAATCCCTTATAAAAAATTGGTAAAAGTCTGTGTGAATTATGAAAGGGATACTTTTCTAATTTGAATTATTTGAAAGTGTGAGGATATTTTACAAAGATTCTTTTGCTTAAACCAAAGAAGAGAGAAAAAGGATTAAAGATCTCAGATTGTATATTTATTGGTTATGTAAAACATAATGTTTTATATTTTTTTTTTTTGTTATTAAGAATGATATTCTTAATTCTAACATTATCATTGAGGTTAAGAATGCAAAATTTTTTGAGCATGTATTTCTAATGAGAAAGGAGTTAATCCTATCATTTACTCTTGTAGTTAAATTAAAGAGAATATCTTATAGTATTCCTTTTGAGTCATAATTAAAGAGAAAAAAAAAAAGACAAAGGAAAGAAAAGACATTTAGGGACAACTTTTGCACTTTTGTAATGAATATTGATCTCTTGACATATATTAAAGCAATATCCTCTAGTAATGTCAATTTGTAGCTGAATGCTACACATAGTGAAATTGGTTCTTTAAAACATAATAACACATGAAAATTAATAAATTTACCTACAAATACCAAACTTATAAAGTGTAAATAAATCTTTTAAAAGAAATATAAACTAAATAGATCCATTGATAAATATAAAACTAGACATATAGTAAAAGGGTATATACAAAAAAGAATATTGATTACTTTGATACTTTTGCTTATGTCATTATAATTACATATATTAGAGTGTTGATTACATTAGTATCTATTTATAATCTTTGTGTTCATCAACTAAAAATTAAACTATATTTTTATAAGGTGATTTTGATAAAGAGATTTACATGTTACAACTTAAAGATTATATAGTTCGTGGCCAAGAAAAGAACATTTGTAGGCTTGTTAATAAATGTGCTTATATAAAAGTTGAAAATAATACTTGTTTTATTATATATTTGTAAATTGACGTTATGCTCATATTTAGTTTTAGTATGAAATTGATAGTATAAAATCATTACTTACATCATACTTTAACATAAAGGACTTAAGAGAAGCAAATGTTACTTTAAGAATGAAGATCATTAGAGTTCATATTGGTTTTTTTTTTTTTATCAAAAAAGCATTATAAAAGTTAAATTCTTAAAATTTTTTGGATATTTTAATGTTAAATTTGTCTCCATTTCTTATGATACATCTATGAATTTGTTGAAAAATATTGGTAAATATGTGTCTCAATTTAGGTATGTATAAATTATTGGTAGTTTTTTACATTTAATAAATTAAACATGTCTTAATATTACTTATATTATGTGTAAATTAAGTAGATACACATATAATCCAAATTATGATCATTGGATCACCTTGGAAAGAAATCTAAATATATAAGAGGTACCATGAATTATGATATATTTTATAATAAATTTCTTGTTATATTAAAAGGGTATAATAATATTAACTAGATCTTTGATTTAAATGAAATAAAATCTTTTAGTGGCTATATATTCACCTTTAAAGGTAGGGTAGTGACTTGAAAGTTTTCCTAACAAACAATTATAGCTCTATCTAGCATAAAATTTGAGTTTATAGCTCCATAGATATCTAATATGGAGGTAAATTGATTAAGAAATTTCTTAACGGATATTTCATTATGGTTGAAATTGGCATCATCAATGTTGATGCATTATGCTAACTAAATTACTATTGCTTATTCAAGGATCAAGTCATATAATGGAAAAAATATGTATATTTGTTTGAAATATGAATTAGTAAAATAACTACTTAATAGCAAAATAATATCACTTAATTTTGTAAGGTTAAAAATGAATTTGGTTGATTTTATGACTAAACCACTAGGCAGAAAGTTAGTGAAAGATATATTAAAGGGAATGAGATTTTAAATTATAAAGAATGATGAAGAGTGATAAGAACCCAACTTATATGATAAGAGATCCCTTAAAGTAATAAGACTTATGTTTATAAAGAATGGTCAAGAGTAATGAAAATTCAATATATGTGATATAAATTTCCAAATGGATATTTCATTCTGGTGAAATAGATAACATTAATGTTAATGTATTATGATAATCAAACCACTATTACTTATGCAAATAACAAATCATATAATGGAAATAATTGGTATACTCATTTGAGACATGAATTAGTAAATGACAGAGTAATATCACTTGTCTTTGTAAGGTCAAAAATAAATTTGGCTGATTCTATGACTAAAGCATTAGGAAGAAAGTTAGTGGAAGATACATTGAAGGGAATGAGACTTATACTTACAGAGAATAATTAAGAGTAATGAGAACCTAACTTATATGATAGGAATTCTCTTAAAGTAAGTTCATATAGGTAATAACAAGTATTAATTAACTTTGTGTGCACTATCAAATTATAATTTCTTTCTATGATGTATATAATGCAAAAATTTCGATATTTAAGATTGAATTATATTCTTAATGAATTTTAAAACTCTTATAAGTAATGTATTACTAAGATGCATACTTAATATATTTAATTATATAAGAACGAAGTGAGACTACTCCAATGAAATTTTATATAAAATTTTTAGAACTTTAATAAAAACAAAGCAAGCGTGCACTTGATCTTACATTGCCTAACTATATTAAATAAGATTATTTCAAAAAATATAATATAGAGATGAGTTTGTTAATATTTATTAAAAAATTAAGGTTTATAAAAATTATTATTTCATCATACTTTTAAAAATCAAAATATGTGTTTTTTAGTTTTTAGTTTATAACTCAAAAAGTACTAATGATGATATATTATATTCTTACTAAAATCTAATGAAAGTGAATTTTTTAAAATATGTCAAGAAATATTAGAAATAATGATATTATAAAAAAATTTTTCTCTTAGATTAAAAATAAAAATTTTGTTTCACATATTTATAAAATAATACTTGTCTTATATATTGTTAAAAAAAAAAAAAGAACCAAAGAAAATCTCATATAGATGTAAATGACCCAAATTCAAATAGAATCTAAGAGGTTAAATATGAGTCCACCCCAAGCTCAAAACCTTTTAAGACCTTTCAAATTGTGCAAGTGAAATTAGATATTTTTAATTAGTTATTTTTAACTATTAAAAAGTTAGTTGTTACAATAATAGAACCACCAATTATTATATTTATTTTTAATATTTATTTTATAAAATATTAAATCAAGGATAATATTTATGAAACTTCTTCTTTTTCCTTCCAAAAATCATAAGTATGTTCATCCTTTTCTTCTACCTTATCTTTAGAAAATTACTAAATTTAATAAATTTACATTATTTTTGTTTCTTTACTTGTAAGATATATATAAATAAAAAAATTTATCATATTTTAAAAAAATCGTTATTATAAGTTACTGTATTGTGATAATTTATTTACAAAAAAAAAAAAAAAAATTTTTAAGACAATATATTTGCAAACTTTAAATTAATACTCTTCTTTTATACTTGTTTCATTTTTATCTATTTATGTTTTTATATTTTTTTTCTAGCACTTTGAATCGTGAAAAACAACCTTCGCGGCCCAGACGTTCCTCATTAGCTTTCGAAAGGGAGCCAACTCGATTGCCCAACGCCTTTGCCTTTATGAAATTATTCTTTTGCGTCAAATAGATATGAAAGTCCCATGTAACTTAGAGAGGTACATAACTAATAGTTTGCCAGTATATACTCTTATTATAATTTAGCATGATTAATGATATAATAAAATAATTAGAACACTTGTTAATAATGTTTGTGGACTCACTAATTTCGGTTACTGCCTAAGTAAAATCCTTTTGGTGCTTTCAACGAAAAGCCTTGATTTCTTCACTGCCTATGTCGAAGCCATCTGGTTTTTCAGTTGCAAAAATTTTTTGTTTTCTTTTTTGTTTTTTTTTTCAGCCATTTTTTTCGGTCAGTTACAGGCACTTCCACTTTATTTATCGTTTTCTTTGCTTCCCGTGTCTCCAAAACATTACTATTGTTTTATTTTATTGTGTACAATTGGGACAATAACGCAGCAGTCCAACTTTTTTGTATGTCTCCTAAGATAAACAAAGAGAGATTATAATACGCCTAATTAAGACTTTTTTTTTTATTTTTTATTTTTGAGTATACTTGCAATTATTATAGCTTTGTTTTTAAATTTGGGAGTTTCAAAAAATAAGAAGCATTATTTTCTTGTTATAAATTAAACGAGCTCCAAAGATTTAAATTTCTATCTATAAATTATAGGAGGTACACCTAACTTCACCAACTAAAAACACCTTTGGTTGAAAGGAAAAAAAAAAAAAAAAAGGGTCGCAAACTTAAACAAGATAACAATAAATGAGGCTGCCGAATCCATATTATGAGTTGTCGATCTCGAAATTTGTTATTTTCCAAAGCTGTGTGACCTCACCTCTCAAACCCCCCAAAGAGCCCAAAACCCAAAAACCAAAAACCAACCGCCTATTCCCATGCAATGCAACTCTCTGCCATCCATATGTATATGCCCTGGCCACCACAAGCCCAGGGCGTTTTTGTCCACCGCTCCTCTTTCTCCCCATGGAGGGGGTCCCAGCTAGCAGTACTGGTGACCCCGCCCATGACCCCCCATCCGCCAGACTCCCCCCGTGGATAGGAACGATCCAATTTTCCTACCGAGACCATCTCCATCACGGCAGAGATCGATCCGGCAGCCATCCCTGGACCCGCCTATCGAATCCGAATTCCAAACCGAAACGTACATCGTCCAGATCCCCAAAGACCAAATATTTGGCGTTCCCTCACCAGAAAATGCCATCATCGCCGAGCGTTACCAGAACCTGGACAAGAAGGGAGGGTCTGGTTGCAAACCTTCGTTGTGCGTTGTTATAATCCTGGCTGCGTTAGCTGTCGCAATTGGAGCAATCATAGCGACGTTGCACATTCTTTTTAGCCCTCAAGTCCCTGGCTTCTCCGTTTTATATGTTCATGTCAAGAATCCACCACCATCCTCTAATCATGGAAAAACAAAGGCCGCATATGAAATCGGATTCAAAGCAAAGAATCCAAATGCAAGGATGCAAATTTTGTATGGAAGCAATGGGGATGCCAAGTTGTCGTACAAGGGCCATAAGATTGGCTCGGCTGAATTCCCCGGTTTGAATCAAGATTCGGGTGGTTCAACCAACGTGCAATTAGGCCTAACCGGATCAAATGGACCACTGCCTCTGGAAATTGAAAGGAGCATGCAAGACACAGAGGGCAAAGAACATGTCTCTTTATCCTTAGACATGAATGTTCCCGTGAAATTGAATGTTGGGGCGGTAACGTTGTGGACCAAGACAGTTCATATTGCTTGTCATTTCGAGGTGAGCTCGCTGGGGACAGGTAAAGATGTTCTATCGCAGCAGTGTAAAACCCAGTTCCAGTAGATGCTGCTCTAAGGTAACAATGATCATGTTAGTTGTTCTCTATACTCAATCGGTGGATACAGTTTTCATTTAACTATTCATTCATATTATTTAATAAAAGGACTTTTTTTTTTCTTTTGTTTGTTTATGTGTTTATTATATATATCTAAAAATAATTATAATCATGAAATTTTACACTATCAAAATATTATTCTCATATTATTTAGTCATTTAATTATATCCAAAGTCAATTTATTGTCGAAAGGTGATATTAATAATATTGTGAGATTAGTATATATTATATTTTTTTATCTTATGAATAAAAGTACTCAATTTTTCACAAATTAAAATTTAAAAATATTTAGACAAATAAGTTAGTACTTGTTATAAAATAAATTGACTTAATCTCTTAAATGAAATATTATTTGTATTTTTACAAAATTATTCTTGTGATAGTTGTATAGCCAATTCTTAAATTTGATATTCTTAAGTTATTTTATATATAAATTATTATATTTTAATTTTAATTTTGGGTAATTAATGATTTTGTATAGAGTAAATATTGAACATAACATGAATTATACAGAAACAATCAAGTGATTAATAGAGACTTCACCGTAAAATAATTAAAGCAAATATTCCATTGTTCTCGGTTAGATTGTTTCATGAAATCCTTACATGATGTAGAATAAGGAGTTAGAAAAGGATTTTCAAGTCTCACACATTAAATCAATTAGTAAAGTTTAAGTAACTAAAATAATTAATACTATTTTACATTTAATTAAAACATGTAATGATAAACTATATACTCAAAACTAGTTTAACTTTTTTGAAATTCTTAATATTTAGGGTGGTCTGATATACCGTTAGAGACCAATTTTCATTTATGAGTATAAATTAATTAATTAAAAAATTAATAATAAACTGAAAGAATTTGATTTGTCTAATTCTTTTAGACTATACTATACATTCATTACTATCATATTAGAAATCTATCATATTAGAAATCTATTGGGTAATAAACGTAAGGATGATCAAAGAAATTATAAAAGAGAGATCAAGTTGAACTTGATTAGAAAGTTTTGAAAATTTTAAATTAAATACATGATATTTGAAAATATAAACATTAAAGTGAAATTTGTGAAAAAGTATTATCTGTTCTTAAGTATGCCGAGACCAATCCTCTACATGTGCCTCTATATATCGTTGGTCATACGATAACTAAAGTTAGCACAATTAAGATTTTGGTCTCTCCCTCTCTCTGTCTCCATCTTAAATAATTTAGAACTTATAGGATGTTTTTCACTTTTGTTTCTACGAATCATTGTTAAAGGGTAGACAATTGAACAGTTGTGGTCTACAACAATCGTCTGAGAAGATTTCGAAGTAAATGAACTTAAAAAGTTGAGCCAATTTACTTTTAAGTTTTAGATTATATTTAACAAACAACACAGTAAAATTTTAAACTATGTTTCCATCTTGTAATTATTTAATATATATTACTCAAGATTTCCTATAGATTACTTTGATTGCTACCAGCAATTTTTTGTAGAATGTGAATGGAGGACAGGATATATTGCACAAAAAGAAACTATCATCTCCGGGCCATATATAACTTTTGTAAGAAAAAGTTGCGGGGAGAGGAGCTAGTGGATGGGAATGAGACAGGGTGAGGCGGCTTGGGGCCTCCATACACATCCCAGAAAAGACATTTTTAAGTTTTTTTTTTTTTTTTTGAAAAAACATATAATTTGTAAACAAGTAAAATAAAATGTACAAACAAATATCTTACCATATGCAAATCTTATTGAAAGTGTTAGTTATATATCTTATGATACTTATTTATAAATTATACCTTATTTATTTGCAAATCTTATGTTTTTCCAAAAAATAAAAAATAAAAAAGACAATGCCTTTTTGGGCATGAGACCACAGGCCCCATTTGCTCCCTGTCCCTCCCACCCCATCCCCCTAATTGAGTTCAACTTTGTTTTCATTATGATTGGCACAACAGAAAAAATTCTTAGCTCATTTAATGCTTTCCTCAATATATTTTCATCTACTAGTAGAAACTTATACAATATAGCCAAGGAAACCAATATGTTTTTGTGTTCTAATAGCTTTTTGTCTTTTTAACAGGGCCTTGTAATCAGGAGCCTCGTTAGCTCATAAACTTCTTAGAAACTTCAATGTTACCAGTCCCTTAAATTCATGATATTTAATGCAAGATATTTAGTGTGTATGTGTGTGTACGTGTGTGTGTGTGTGTGTGCGTGCTTGCATGCATGTATGTCTATATATATAAAAGTTAGGTAAATACATTTGGGTAAGCACATGATAAGTATAAGAAATATGAACTAATCATATTTTTTATTAATACAAATAAATAAAATTGAAAAAAAAATCTTTTTAATATTTTTTTGTGACTATCATGTATTCCAATAGATGTAGTTATGTGTGTGTATATATATATATATATATATATATATATATATATATATATATATACACCTCTTATCTTTGCCATTCTATACTGAGCATTCAAAATGGCAAAGCCCTAATGATATCAGTATTTGTGTTGCTAGATCGTTTAGCGATTCATTACTCACTATTTTCAAAAAGAAAAGCAGAAAAGAAAAAGATTTAAGAAGAAGAAAAGAGTCCCAAATTCATCTTAGAGCTTTTCTTTGCATCCCTTAATTCCGCTACTCATCCAAATTCATAATGCTTGAAGCCATTGAAGATGATTCTCCAACAACATTCAATTTTGAAATCTGTATCTCTATCCTAGCAACTTCATGGTCGTCATTATCATCACCTACATCAATTTAATTTCAATTGTAAAACATAAAATAAAACTATGTGAACAATATAAGAAAAAAATGGTCTTACCTTTATAGCCAAACAACTAGCTACGAGTAATGATTAAGACTTCTGCATTTTCTAGTAAAAGAGAAGCTCTCCATTTTGTTATAACTTTACCTTCCGTGCTAAAAACGGATTCTAAAGCAATCGTTGTAATTTGTATGCTTAATATGTCCCTTGCCATTAGAGAGGGAATTGGAAATTGATTTTGCGACAATTTCTAACAAGTAAGAACATCCACGAGACCTATCAGCTTCGATAGATTCCTTGAAGGATAAATCTAATTCCGTTTGTTCAGTCTCTAATGGATCACCCTCAAAACAATCAAATTCCTACAATAACAATCTTGCAAATTTGCTTGAAATTAGCATAAAAAAGAAGCACAGCTCCATTAAGAATGACTAACAAAATTAAGAATGACTAACAAAACCAACCAGCACCCTGTTCCCTTAATTTTTGTCGAATAAGGTGGATATTTTATAAATTGTAGAGCCACAGCTACCGCAATATTATAAAGCCACCTTCTTCTTAGTATCATTTACCTCATATTCAATATCAAAATTTGCACTATTGATACCAGATCTGTGTGAATTTCTACCTTCAATAGCACTCTCATAATGAGACAAATTATTCCTAATAACATCTGCAAAGGATCTGGTATGTTTTTCCCCCAAGTTGCCTTTCACATTTTGACAAATTGACGCCCCTTGCACATTATTGAACATACTCGAAGGTGGTTATGCCACATGGACATTTTCCCCATTGGCCATTTTAACAAGAATTCCTTTGTCCACGAGCTACCGTACCACATGAGAAGAACAATGCCTTCAATCTCGTAGTATCAACTTCATTATGTAAATAATCCACAAACAATGTCACATATGTTGACCTCCATTCTGGACTCACCTTGTTCTTGGGTAAGTCCAGACCAACAAGTTGCTAAGAGGGCTGCTTCGACTGCCATCAAACTGGAGTCTTGTGGTATGAGTTAGAGTGAGACGTGGTTACAATCCTAATCCTCCGTTATGCTGGTGTTACAACTTCGAACATGCGATTGGCTTCGAACACTACAGCAGAGAGACCAAAAACAAAACACAAGACACTAAAGCAGAAATCTCGGGACAAAGGATCAGAACATTGCGCTGCAGGGCTGTATTTTCCACCCAGGGGATTCATAGATTTTGGCAACACCTTAAGTTTTTGGTAATTCATATGACTAAAAATCTTACTGCTCTTATATTTGCTAGGCGATCTGCACCGATGAGCTAATATTCATAATAAAAATATATTAATATAGGTGTTCACATAAAGTAAACTTACTGCAATATCATCTTCATCATTTGCATTAGATTTTGAGTTGCCAATCGTAGTGTAAAATGATGACAAGGAGAGTGTTCTTGCTTGCATAATACTCGAACAATAACAAAAGCTCAATATGAACTTCATTTACCTTTTCTTTCGCCATTGAGGAATCCAATTTGTTGAAGCAAAACTTTACAAAATCTAACTAATAACAAGGATGAAAGATTACGGTAAAAGCTTAACAAATTTTGTCTTCATTTGCTTTGACATTTCATTTATGTGCGGATGAAGATGCTCCATCCCTTATTTCAAGCAAATTTTTGATTAACAGTTTCTATAAGATCTATAAAAAATTCTATTTGAGAGGATGAAATTGGTTATGCATCGGCTTATCTTCCCAAATCACTGTGCTTTTGCACAAGGTAGGCAAATTTTGGATGCAGCTTTGATGGCCAATGTATGCATTGACTCGCGTGTAGGAAGCCACAAGCGTGGCTTGGTGTGCAAACTCGATATAGAGAAGGCCTATGATTGTGTTAATTGAGAGTTCCTCTTTTTCATCAGGCGGCAATTGGATTTTGGTCAAAAATGGATGCAATGAATTTAGGGGGGATGTCACTTCTGCCTCTTTCCCTATTCTCATAAATTGCTAAACAAAAGGGCTTTTTAGTATTAAAAGAGGACTATGGCAAGCTGACTGCTTGTCCCTTTTACTTTTGTTTTTAGTTATAGAGGCCTTGACTACTTGTCTAAAGGAAGTCAATCATAGACATCTGATTAAGAGTTTTTTTTATGAATGAAAGTTCACAAAGTGGGGAATTTACTCATCTTTTATTTGCTGATGATAAGTTAACGTTTGATGCATAAGAGACTCAGGACTTTTGGCTTCCAGTTGTCCTTGTATGTTTCCAGGCTATGCTTGGGCTTAACATCAATCTCAGAAAATATGAGTCCTCCCTACTACTTATTTGGGTCTTCCTCTCGCGATAAGCCTAAGTTTAGAGGAGCTTGGAGGCCTGTCTTGGAAGGGATTCAATCTCGTCTGACTTTCTAAAAGTGCAAGTACTTACCCTTAGGTGGTAGGCTTACTCTCATCAAGAGTACGCTATCACAAATCCCTTTTTATTTCTCTTTGTCTCAAATTGCCGAATGTATCATTGTTTCTCTTAACTGGGAATATGCTAGATTTATGTGGTATGACAATTCCGAAAACAATAAGTACCATATTCTCTCTTAGGCGGAAGCTAAGAAAGAAAAATGCATTGTTAGGAAAATGACTTTGACGTTTTGTCGTGGGCATGAAAGCCTTTGTAGATGTTCAATTTTTAGCAAATATGGTTATGAAAATTCTTACTAGATCTACAATAGATCACCCTAGAAAAATGTGTGCAAGCTAAATGGGATTTTTTTCCTTTTTTTTTTTTTTTTGGTGGAGTAGTGCCAAGATTGAAATTGGGGATGGTAAATCTACATCGTTCTGCCATAATATTTAACTTAAAGATAGGCCTCTTGCCGCTAGCTTCCTTGACCTTATGGCTGCTTGCTTATCTCCCTTAGCAGTAGGTTCCAATTTGTTCAACTTGATTGAAGATAAAGCATCTCTAAATTCTCCGTATCTAGTAAATCTCCGTGGCATTGCTGCAAAACATAAGTTGGACCTTCAAAATATTCTTGATAATTGTAGCATTTGTTGCTTTACAGGGAGATCTGATAAAGTTTGTTGGAAGCTAGCATGTTCAGAGAGTTTCTCAGTAAAGAGTTAATTATCATAATTTACAACAATTATCTGTTGTCTCCTCCTTCCCTATAAATAGCATTCGACTAAAGTACATTCCATTAATGATCTTCACCTTCTTACATTTGGCTGTAGGGACATCCTCACCATCCTTAAACTTAACAAACACGGCTGGTTTGACTTCAATAGATGTATTCTATGTAGCAATAGCAATGAAGATTCTAATCATTTGTTGCTTCATTGTGGGTTCTCTGAGAATATTTAGCAAATTGTCTTAGGCCATTTAAAGCTGGTACTCTCCTATTATTTTATCAATGGCAGAATTTTTGCAGCGTTAGGAGTTCCAACTAATTTTTTTGGCTCCTTTGGAATTTTCGGCTCATGATCCTTGCAAGTATTTGATGGAATCTATTAAAAGAAAGGAACGACCAAAATTTTCAAAATAAAGTTGCCGAAGAGAAGTTAGTGTTGCAACGCATCGTTACTTCTTTATGTGTATGGGCTAAAACGTTCAATTTACTTGATGATAGGATATGTGCTATGTTTTCTTGTCAATGTCTTGTTTCTTGCCTATTTTGACGGATTAATATTTAATGTGGTTTGCTTTATGTTTTACTTGTACATTAGCTTGGTGTACTAAAATCTTTGTACTCTTATGGTATTTTAACAATGAAGAAAAAAAAAAAAGTCATTCCACTAAACATGTTGAGAATATGCATTGGCAGTTGGAAATTCATTACAGAAAATAATTTAGTAGTTGCATCAAAGTATTGCAAAAGATCACAAATCTTCTTAACTTTAACCCATTCTTCATCAGTTGGATACCAAACAAAATTATCATCAACAAGTTTCAGATGAGTAAAGGCATCACGATAGGTAAGTGCCCTGGTAAGCATTGCACATGTTGAACTCTATCTAGTGACACAATCCAACCATAATGCCTTAGAGTAATCACAATTTACAAGTTTTACACACTCCTTAAATTTCAATTTCCTTCCCTTTGAACCACCCATATTTTTAACTCCTTTTCTAATATTCTTAATCGCACAATTAATCAATTTTAATGCTTCATATACAATCAAATTCAATATGCGTGCAGAATAAGGAATATAGAAGAAGTCACCATCACTCCTCAAATTTCATCCACTTATTCATTGTGACATAGTAATTAGAAAATTTTATTTATACTATATTGTTATGAGTTAAAATTTTTGACAAAGCTTTCGGTAGAAATAAATGTAAATTAAACCCTATACAATTTTAAGAGTGGCTAATAACTCTTATTAGGTATGATAGAGTTTGCTTCTACATATATTTAGTGTTGTGGCCCCACTTACTGTACAGAGTGAATTCAGCACAATTCTCTCAAACGGGACTGTAAGGCGCCAACTTTCCTATTTTCTTAACCAAAAAAAAAAAAAAAAAAAGGGAAAAAACAAAAAGAAGTTATCGTCACAAGTTAAGTAATCTTCAAGCTTCAAGTGTTTAGCAAGAAACCTTGCATATCGTCATTATATCCTGCATTATCCAGAGTGATAGTGAATTTTTTTTTTTTTTTGTAATATCTGACTCTTTAAAAATTTGTTTAAATTCATGAACAATTTGTTAAAAAATTTTATTTATATAATCATTAAAAAATTCATTATTATGTCATTAGAATATGTTTGTTAGCCTCCTTTTCAAAAATATATATTATATATAATTATATTTATATACTAAAATTAGATACTTATTTTTTAATTAATTAGTTTTATTAAAATAATTTTTGTTCTTATTTTAATTTTATTTATAATAATATATTTTTGTAGTTTTTTTATTCTCATCAATATATAAAATTAAATGAATTGTTCGTAAAACATTAGCAAAATCAATTTAATAAAAATAAATTCGATTTGAATTTATTTTATTATTAAAATAACATTGGTATTAATTGAATTTTCTTTCAAAATCGTCTATTAAATAAATTAAATTTAACTATGTCTAGACTCAACTTAACTCAACTAATTTGTAGCCTTACTTCAAGGCTATGTATCTTTGGCAAATGTAGGTCACAAAAAACATATTATGAAGCATAGTAGTTCCAGGGGATTAGAACTTGGAAGGAATTTCTAGGATTCCTGTTGGGGCCAAGCAGCCCTAAATGCAGTTAGTCCAATCTAAAGGATCCGACCATTTGAACTTTATATGCGATTCAAGGAATGGCAGTTGGCCCACGATTGAAATCTGATGGGCCAACCATAGTGGTCTTGCGAACTTCAAATGGTGTGTTAGACTTTAAGAGTTGAGAACACAGAATCCCATAATTCCATCTTTTTTTTTTCTTTCTTCTTTTTTCTTTTTGTTTTGTTTTGCTTGAAGGAGAATCTCTCCGATGATAATACTAGACTATTGAGACAATCGAGGAGAATTCTGAGATTGGGGGCTTTAACCACATCAATGGGGGAGAAAAAATGTTTTGCCAGTGGGACAGAGCGATTAAAGCAGCAATGAAGTCCAAGGGCTTGGACGTTTTGCTTTACCCTTTTCTTGTTCTGCCCCACGTCATTATGCCTACCCATTGTAAAGTCTTGTTAGGGTTTTTTTCTTTTTTTTCCCTCTTTTTTTTTTAATAAATATTGGGGTTAGGTGTTTAGGAGATGGATTTTATTTTTGCAACAAGGAAAAAAAATTCAACCTAGAGGAACTGGATTAGTGACTGAGTTGTAGATGGATCTAAAATATTTAGGCAGGATGTCAAAATGGATCCTCCACTCCACGACTCAGCTCTTTTGCATTGAAACTCACTTCCATTTTTATTAAGGAAATAGTATTTAAACATTAAACAGGAAAGAAACGTGGAGAGTCAATTTCGGCATTCTATCAAATATTTACCTTGATTTCTCCACGCGAGTTTTTTTCTTATTCGGATTTGACATTTTATTAATCAACTCAAGCTTCGTAATAGCCAAAACTCTGAATTTCAATCCAAGCACAGTGCACATCCAACCCACATAAGCTGTCATCGATCGTGTTCATCTCTACACAAATAAATTAATAACTCGGTCTTTCGTGGGTTTAGAACTTGAGTTTATATATTCAAAATTTTAAGTTTTAATTCTAAAAAAAGTTATAAAATTTATATGAATAAAAAAATTATCTAATTATTTAATAGATTGACAAAAAAAAAAAAAAAACAAGTTGGCAAGTTAAAATTTTGTTGTTATCCTTAGTTTGCAGCTAATTAATCCAGAGTTCCCCGTCGATGTCAGACCTCCTCCATGAATAGATGTTCCTTGACAAAAGGGCTACTGCCAAAACAGTCACCAAATGCAATCTTGAGTCATTTTCCCCCAAAAGTCACAAAATGTGAAAGAGTACCAAAGTAGATCAATAATTTTATAAGATATTTCATTATGTAGGAAAGCAAGTAGCTGCCTAGGCGGTACTTTAAAAGAAATATTGGATTAAAGGAGGGTAACTTTAAAGGGGCATCAGCCATTATGGAAGCCATGGCCTAGGCTTGCTCCTTTTTTTATCCCGAAAGATGTTTACAACCATGTAACTATGGAACTCTCGAAAGGACCCTTCACCAACTTTATATGCAACCCGCACATGGTTAGGCAGGAAAAAGAAAGGCCGAGAATCTCACTCGAGAGAACATGTGGTAAGGCTTCGTAAGGTCTAATCGGCGTAGAGATTCAACGATTAGAATTTGAATTAATCATACCTCACAAGATTGCACGGCTAAAAATCCAAGATGAATTCTAGAATTAACACTCTTAACAATCGAATCAATAAGGAGACAAAGAGCTCACAAGTGAATAAAAGAATTAGAATTATTATATTTTGCCTAATTAGAAATCTGTTACATTTACACTTGTTGGGGTTCGTGTTGAGTTTTAGCGATGATGTGACCATTGCAGTCTTAAATCTCCGCGAATAGGGTTTAGACCCTTCACTTAGTAGCA
Source organism: Bruguiera gymnorhiza (assembly GCA_020883675.1). Lineage (NCBI taxonomy): Eukaryota > Viridiplantae > Streptophyta > Magnoliopsida > Malpighiales > Rhizophoraceae > Bruguiera > Bruguiera gymnorhiza. The sequence goes on from JAIRCJ010001060.1 coordinate 1,401,230, forward strand.
CGGATCCGAGCAGTGGTCTTCAGCTGTTTGAGGTCTGATGGATTTGCGGCAAACTTGATGGGCTCGCCACCGGCCTGATTATGAATTTCCAGAGTTCGGGCGCCGGCGCAGGCGCAGGGAGACCCATGCCTGGCTGCGGACCTCCTTTTCACTTCTCTTTACGAGAATTCGATATTTTAATAATAAATTTTCTTGTAATGCTCTCTCTTTCAGTTTCTTTAATTAAACTTAGTGGGCTATATAAATCTAAAAGTCATGCCAAATAATTTCAGCTCTCTAAACTGCCTACACGTCAAAAAAATTTAAACAAAACAAAGTAATGTTTCATTTTTCATTTTTATTTTTTTAATCATAAGGATTAAGCAAAAAAAAAAAAAAAAAAAAGCAATCACACCCATTTACTGGGCTAACTATTTGTCCCATTGGATAATATGATGCAAGCACAAGTGGAGAAAATTTTATTGAAAACAGAATTGAATTTTGTTTTCTTTTTTTTTTTTACGATAAATTTACATGTTGTAATTGTTTTCTTTTGTTTTGATATTCCCAAGTCATGGACTAGACAATTCTGTTATACTCAAACCACAATGTCTAGGGTTGCCACTTAATTTTGAAGAAATAAATTGTTTTCCTTGTTAAAAGATTAAAATTCCCACACAGTGATAAACACTTGATTCTAGTTATATCAGAGTCAAAATGATGAGTTCAATTTCTTTTTTAAACATGCCATAAATGAGCATGTCTTTAGTTAAATTGATAAAAAGGGCCAAAAATTTGATGACCATCTTATCTATCCATTCTAAAAAATTTATCGCTTTTCCTACATACTATTTATCGAGCAAATGCAAATAATTATCGAAGCAAACTAATTTTTGTGAATCAATATGAAACGTATTAATAATATAATGCATTTAACGGGCCTATCAATTCCTAAAGAGAAAATACTAGGTAAAGATATTGTTTATTTGATATAATTAAATATATTGTAATTACACTATATAAATATTACTTTTTATTGTATAAATAAAATTTAACATTTTATAAAAAAATTATATAAATATAAAATAAATTTTCACGTAAAATTTATATGAAATTAAGTATTATTTATATGATATTAAATATCATTTTATATAGTATATAACATATTATATCTATCTCTATGTACTAAATATTATATTTATCTAGTGGGGTCTTTTCTAAAGAATTTACTTGTAGTTTTCTAATTGATGCACTTGTGATACTAATAAGAGTCCTTTTTTTTATTTTTAAGTTAAATGCATCTTTTGCATTTTACCTCTCTAAAATTTTAATTCATACTATAAAATTTAATTAATTTTTTATTTTGAAAATTAAAACTCTTTGTCATGATTTTATTAATGTTGAAAATTTTAAAAAATTTTACAAAATCTATATATTATGAGATTTTTTTTGAGTCATTAGAATTATTTTTTAAATTTTGGTAGGGTTATAAAAATTGAACTTATTTAAATTAAAAAATCTATAAATTCTAAAAAATTTCTGAAAAAAAGAAAAATAATCGTAATAATTCAAAAAGATTAAATTTCACAATATGTAAATTTTATAAAATTCTTTACAATGAAAAGAGTTTTAAAATTAATTAATTTTGAAAGAAGATTTCAAATATCAAAATAAAAAATTATAAGAATTTTATATTTTAAATTGAAATCACAGGAAGATAAAACACAAAAGGAAAGAAAAAACAAAGAACTTAAATGCATTAACTTTTTTTTCTTTTTTTTTATTTTTATTGGCCATACTAATAAAAAGTGTTCAAGTCATTCAAATCCGACTTCGTAAAGCTGCAAGGTTGTGAGTCGTGACTCTGTCAAATTCATCGCTTTCTTCTGCCTAATTTGACTCAGGAACCCCTGTTTTAATTTATCTACATGCATGAACAAATCACGGACATGTCTCGACTTGCTGTTTTTATTCTTCTTCCCCCTCCATATTCAATTCAATGGTAAGTTCGTAAAGGTGTTTGGGGGGGGGGGGTCCCGGTTTCAGGCAAATATACATTGACTCCATTTTGCAGTCAGCTGCCCATCATCTCATCGTGCATCCTTCAGAATCATCTCCAATTTGGTTTCATCATTCATGCGTAGAGCACGAAACTCCAAAAACCAGCCAATGACCCCTGACCACATTTCCGTTTCCAATTAGTCACTTTGGCCTCATCAATCCCTTTCACACGTCTCAGAGGGATTCTGACAGGAATATAATAGACCAATGTCCCATTTACACATAAGCACTATTCATATGTTCCCCATAACAAAGGCATCTGGGTCACATGGGAATCCATGTGACCGTGGAGTTAGGCACATCCGACCAGTGACTACCTTCAATGGACATTATTATTCCATTAATATAATGAGCAATGTCACTTGTTTTATTCCAAGACAAGCCACCACCCTTCCTTTCTAGTGGTGGTGGCTCGACCCTCTAGGCGGGGACCGATTCCCCAGGTTGGCACACGTGTTAATAACCTCTTTCTTGTATCACAAGTAGGTGACACGTGTGCTACAGGACCATCTCTTAGTCAGCCTGATCTCCGGACACCACGCCAACAGGCCTCCTCTCCCCTGCTATCTTGCAAATCTAGCTAAGCTACGGTCTGTGCTGGCGGAAGCAGGAACAGCTGACTATCACTAACCGTTAAGATTGAGTAATGTGGATTTATATATAATCCTGATGTCTAATTTCTGCGTCTCATCTCTATAACAATATATATGTAATCAGCAATACTATGAGTAGAAGTACTAAATTATGGGATTTTTCCAGAACACAAGTGTTGATGAATAACGCGAGTAGAAAGAGGAAAATGGGTTTTCCTGGTGAGAGTTGATCGCTTTGAAGGCAAGTAGGTTCTCTGTTTGTTTCCCTGCCAATAATGGTTTATTTCAGTTAAGGCACCAATGATTTGGAGTGCTGGACATAGTGGAGTCCATCTTTCCACGTCCAAAAGAAACGAGGTTGTCAAAGCTCGGAGTCATGTTGTTGTCCCCATTCCAGAATCCATGTATTTTTTATTCAGACCAAGCGAAGCAGCCTTCTTTTTGGTGGATTCCAACTCTTCATTCAACCATAGATTCCATGCCTAGTGGTGGGTTGCCTTTTCAAAAAACCTAACCAAAGGCAAGACAAATAATCTCCAAAAACAGAGAGAGAGAGAGAGAGAGAGAGGCACTCCTTTTTTTATTTATGATGTGGGGCTTCTCCAAATCCGAGCATCCAATGGGGCATAGGTCTGTTCCTATGTTTACGGGCAGTGACTATGCTTCCTCGCCTAGGTTCTAAACAATGCCATTACTAGCTAGCCTAGTTGAGAACGTGTCAAAATATTATTTTTAAAACTTGAGATCGACACCATACTTAAAAGGAAAAAGGCCTCTATTCGATACATGTATCTTTTTCTTAAAAAAAATAAGGGGCAAGGAGCTGTAAAAGAGACCCCACAGCCTTTTTATTTTAAGGGTGCTTAGACTCGATCGTGATAACCAAACCCGTTCGTAAAATGCCTATCCTCTATTATTGCAGAGTTTAGGATGTTCAATGGACAAAGAAGACGAAAGAAAGAAACCGATTCCTTATTAAGCTAATGGTTAGATCTTGCTTATGGGGTTTGTAATGTTCATCTATGACAACCCTTCTCAATGAATTTTTTGCACGCACATAAAGAACATAGACACAGCTTTTGGAGCATGGAAAATGTTTATTCAACTCTTAAGAATCCTTCTTTTTCTTTTCTTTTTTTTTCTTTGTTGTTTATTTTTTTTGAGAATAACTCTTAAGAATCTTGGCTGCATCATGACTTGCTTCAATAAAGGTAAATATTACATTTATTAAATTGGTGTCAATTATGTCCTATTGTGGCGCCAACCCATTTTCTATTAGTAAAAGAGCATCCCAACGCACATTAAAATTCTTCCAGTCTTTCCACCTCCTTGTCTGAGGAAAGGGTGTATGTAGATGTGTGGCATGCAAAGAAGGAGACAGGTGTATAGCATGAGACAAGTGAACAGATTAGTTTAATGATCGATGTTTTCTCAAGGTATCACTCCTATACCCAATAAATTGACTGCTAGTTGCAATTGATCACAAAATGTTCAAGAAATCTGAAGGAATATCTTGAATTATTGATCATAGCCAGCCTAGCTAGTTGCTCAATGTAAGACAATCCATCATCATCATCAACGAATTGTGCTTTTTTAGCGTGAGTTTAATCATTGGCAGCTAATGAAAACTTTCTTTATGAAAATCGTTTCTTTGTAGACTGGGGAACTTCTTTGAGAAGGGGAGAAAGAAAAAAATGGCATTTCCCTTCTAGAGTTTACAGTTCCCTACAAGTTGCAACAATTATTGACCTATGCAATATATTCAAACTGGAAGACGCAAAACCAGCTTGCTATAATATCTAATTATTGTCCTAGTTAAGTACCTCTGCTTGATGGTTAGATTATTACATGCACTCCCCATGAATGAAGGCATCAAGGAAAGTGACAAAAGGCGAACCCCATTTGATGCCATTGGTATCTTTCCGGTTCAGATAAAATATAAAAATAATTAAAAAAAAAAAAGAGTGATAAGCGAATGAAGATGTTGGTGTCAAATAAAGATATAAAGAAAGACTGATAAAAATTGGATAGCACGGTGCTAAATCTTACAAGTTATACACCTCACATGCTTCCCCTTTTGACTCAGCATGCATGAGATAAAACTAAAAGAGGTATGTTTATTCCTCATTATGGGGCCTGCACGTTACCCAAATCTCAAATGATCCAATCATAAACTGATACGATTATCTTGTCTGCAAATTGCGGCCTTTTAAAGAAGCTGTTTGATAAAGTCTATCAACCTTTTTTCTCCATTGCATTGGGTTATCTTGTAACAAATGGGCGTCATTCAGTTACAGAATAGAGTTAATACAATTGAAGCATAGGTCTACCATAGTGCAGTCCATTCAGCGAGTAAGTTCAGGAATCCATTCGTAGTGGGATGACCGTGGAAACGAAGTCTTTTCCAACCTCAACACGTGAGAAAGGAAGAGAGATGACAATGTCTTCTCTTTAAACCACCAGATCAACATGGGCTTTTAAAGTCTTGCTACCTTTCCGCCACAAGATGATGCTCTGCCATTTTAAGATTTTTCTAACCCCTTTAAAAGCAGTTAACATTCAACATATGAATGCCATTTTGCACAAAGAAACCCCTCTAGCAGGATTTTAAAAGCAGTTAACATTCAACATATGAATGCCATTTTGCACAGAGAAACCCCTCTAGCAGGATTTTAAAAGCAGTTAACATTCAACATATGAATGCCATTTTGCACAGAGAAACCCCTCTAGCAGGAGTGATAGTAAACTTGGTTTGGCAAGTAGCTAGTAGTGTAGTTCCAATGCTTCTCTGCAGAAAAGCATTATTTCAATCATGTCTTAATGGATTTTTATACAGCCAGATTGTAGATCATTGCCACAGTTGTCTATCTGCCGCCATTAGTCTCGGTTACATAATGCATACTCGCGATGTTCCGTTCCCTTTGGACTACTCATTTTAAGTTGCATGCATATAGCAGAGGCCAGAAAGATACAGCATTATATATTATGAAGCCCGGACGCTCCGGCATCACAGTATCCGTACCTCAATTGAAAATGTGTGTGTTAGATAAATCTAGATCATCTATGACCCATATGCGGTGATGGAGTGACTGTGCGTAAATCACTCTCCTTTTGTAATAATTAATCTGAGAGTAAAGACCATAGAATTACAAAATGGTGGGCAGGACTTTGGAATAAACATTTTGTCAAAGTCATTCCAAGCTGATTAATTTATGTCAAGTGCCTGAGTTGGTGTGATGAAGTAAGAACCTGCTTAGAAACTAAGGTTCAGTTGGAAAGATTAAATGATATCAAAACATCATTGCATTAGCCATCACAGATTGCTCCGCGGAATACTTTAAAAAGTCATCTGCAAAAGCTCAACGTTCTTATAGAATATTTTCAACAGGGTACTTAAACGCGAAATTTCCAGCTAATTTTTCATTTGATTGGCCTAATGTTTCGCGTGTGTAAGAGAGAGAGAGAGAGAGAGAGAGAGAGAGGAGACCAAACAAAACATCCGTGAATTTAGACAAAATTACAAGTATTTACCCTTGTACAGTACAAGGCCTTTCAAGCCAGGAAATAGTTACTTCCCTTTTTCTTTTTCCTTTTCGGCCCACTTCTCTCTTTTTTTTTATGGCTCGTAGTTTTATATCTTTGAACAAGAAATTGCATAGCCTAATCCCACCTATAATTACACTTGTTAAAGGGGTGGCATCTAATGTTCCTACTCCTTACACTCTTAATCATAGCTCTCATAAAGACAGACGTTTCCACTCTACCAAACGCTGCAAAAAATCCATAACCTGTATGAAATAATAAGAATATATTAAAAAAAAAAAAACATTAGAGTAGTCAGCCACATATACTACATGTAAAATTGAAGTAAAAATGTTTTACAAGTGCGACACAGCTGTAGGGCTACTTGCCTCGGTGGGTTCCTGTAGAGAATAAGATGCGCTGGTGTCCTTAGGAAATTTGGAGACAAGTATACCAAAACCTTGTCCTCTTTCTCTTAAAACCTGAGCAGAGTAAAACAAATTAGCTTTGAAAGATCAAAGTTTTTCAGCGTTGTTTTGTCTGTTTTTTTGGTCCTCTAAAGCATTGGATACCTTGAATGCATCTTCATCTGTTCGATCATCTCCAATATAGATAGGAAAAATATTTGTGCAATTGGCGAATCCTATAAAGATTAATTTTAAATGTTAGGATATATCAAAGAATATGACAATTAATATGATAGTTAAAAATGCAATCTCTGAGTGAATAAAATATTCTAGTGGGGGAGATGGCCTACTTTCAAGTGTGCTTGATGTTATTCTAAGTTTGGGCTACCTTATATGATTCCTATCGCTAAATTAACCAAATGTCCCACATCGAACTTAATCATTCGGGAAAGAATGTGTGCTTTGGTGCAATTAATAACGCACTGAATAGTAGGACTCACCCGGAGAATCTAACAAAAATTCAAGAGCCTTTCCTTTGTCCCATTGAATGGTAGGACGGATTTCCAGGACCTGTAGTGGACAAAGAAGTATGCAGAGTGAGATATCTCTATTCTATACCATAAAATTAGAGAAACAAAAAGATTACTGGAATAAATCATCATATGCCATTTGACACAAACCTTTCTTCCTTGAGTTAGTCGAAGCTTTGGGTACTCTTTTAACACTGATCTAACTACATGTGCCAGTTCACTCCATTTCTGTAGTTTCATGAATATGTTAGTTAACATAGGATTCATAGTTCAAAATGGTATAGGATTATTAGAGGAAGAAAAAACAAAACAAGAATAGAGTCATAACTGTTCAATGATTCCTACCTTTTCATCAACACAGCGGAAATGCACTGACACACAGAACTTGTTGTTTTCCACCTTTGCCCCAGGAGTTGATATAGTTTTCTCTACCAGTTCCTTGTAAACCTACAAATCCATTGTAACAAGTCAGCTTGAAAACATCTTTTTCCAGGTGCTTTGATTAAGATTAACCCATGATTACATTATTACATGCAAAGCACACAAAGATTTGTCTTAGGACACAAACCTCATCAATCATGGGAAGAAACTCGCAAGCAGGTTGGAACATGAGCGCTTCATTAGTCTGGAAAACAAAGAAATGCGAAAGAAGAAGTCAGAATATATGAAATTGGACTTTGCTGCTTGCTTGTAGAGGAGTAAAAAGACACCAGGAATTTCATGGTAGTGCCATACAGCGATAAAGCTCACTCACTTTCTTGCACTTGGAGGCATTGGCTGGTCCCTTAATGTCCATGCCATGACTGCCAGCATAGTACAGCTCTGCTAATCGTACAAAGTTATAGACCTACATCATGTTGTGGAAAAGGGAACAAAACCAACCCAGAATCAAAAATCAACCACAGAATCGGAAAGAAAGTGAACGGGACTCATCTGCCACGGCATATAAAACAACAACCAAAACAGCGTCAAATGTACCTTGTCTAGACACCTCCCGGTCACTATAGCAGTAGGGTAACATTTGGCAAACTTTCTCAACGTTGCTCTCATCTGAGTTAACATAAAGGTAAAAACTTTAATAATAATAAAATGAAAGAATGGTCAATAAAATAAAATAGAAGTCATCACTAGATTTTTCAAACGGAAAAAGGAGATAGAATTGTGAAAAGGAATAACCTTCTTGGACATGAAAGCACGATCGGGGTCATCAACAATGGGAGAAAGTGTGCCATCGTAGTCCAAAAACATAACTATTTGCTTGCCCCTTGAGGCTTCAATTATCTGCGCGAACATGTCCAAGGCCGATGGGTGTTGGAGCTGCAAATACCCAAGAAAAGCAAACCCAGCTTGTCATTTTGGGCCATTGTAAACGAATACCAAAATGGTAATAGTCATTCTTGCGACCATTGGAATGCTTTCTAGTGTTTTTATTATCATTATTTTTATCTTCTTCTCTGTTTTTGGTTCTCAACTCACCATCCTTGAGTTTTGGTCCTCGGGAAGAGAAGGTGTGGATTTGATATGGGTAGGTGAAGAAGCTCTCATTGAGTCAACCCAGGCATTAATTCTCGCTCCCCCATTGATTTCCAGGTTTTTCAGAAGTTGCTTTCTTGAAATGGCGATGTACCCGCCAGGCGCCGCCTTGGGGAAGATAGAGGAGTTCGACACATGCAGTTTGAATGCCAAACCCGATTTCGTGTCAGACACCACTACATTTTGGTTCGTCATCTTGCTCCGAATTTTGCTACAATAACAACCGCAATACACTATAATTATCGAGGGCCAGTCGATCAAGATTTGCAAAATCAAGAATCAAAACAGACCTATTTAGCAAAGCTGCAATTCTAACGCGGTACCTCACTAGATACTACTGTACTAGCGTCCACGACAATAACAAAACAGGAACAGAGGAGTTGAGACAGAGTGCTCTGCTCGGGGTGGAAAACAGAGCACACAAAAATGTGTGTATCGAGAGAGAGAGAGAGGGAGGGACAAGCCAGAGATTTGTAAGAGAGAGAGAGGGAGAGGGAGAGACTGCAATTGCGACGTGGGAGAGACAGAGCCGAGTGGTCGATTTTATGGACGCAACCATACACTAAAAGACAAAAATTTCTTGGGGGGTGGCCAATGGCAGCGTCAGTCTAAAAACTCCAAATTTGGATGCCACGGCAAGGAAGGCGGGGGAGGCCCCACACTCCCTGAAATCTTGACCCCTTGTGGAAGAGCCCCGGGGAGGGGGGGCGAGGGGGAGGGACCCCTCACATCACTCCCCGTCTTGGTCCCCGCCACCACGGCCCTTGCCCTTGTCGCATAACATAGCCGTCTTCTACATCGCTCGTTTGCCAGCTGTCGGTGTTTCAACGCGGCGTATACATCTTTTCGCTGACTCAATTTTCGTGGCTTCCTCCCACGTGTTCGCTCTCCAGCTAAGCCCCCCTCCCCGCTGAGCCACCACCCACTAGCTCCTTGGCCCTGTAGCGCGGTCTTTTCTTCTTTTTGGCTCCTGCCCATTTGATTCAACAGGCAACGGCTACAAGTCATTAACCTTTTCTTCGAAATAAGGGAATTTTTATTTTCTTTTATTATTATTTTTTAATTAGAAAGAATACAAGGAAGTTACATTATATGAGTATTGCGTTTATGTCTGCCAAGCACCAATCATTTTAAAAGATGATTACTTGCATTGAACATTGCCCGTGCATCCTAGATTCATGTAGACATGCACGATAAAAACTCAAAAATTAGGATACTTCTACGAAACAGAGGCTTAAACACGGAGAACGCAATAGTGTTCAGTATAAATGGTTGGTGACTATTGAATAATAAGCTTTGATTGATTGATTGTCCACTAAACTAAACAGGCAAACTCCCTGTAATTTAACATACATGTTATTATTGTCTACCCATTTAATAATGGAGTAAAGCTAGAATGGAAAAAGATATTGACCCTTTCCTGGCTTGGCTTTGAGGTCACCAATTATAATAGCCAAAAAAAAAAAAAAAAAGTAAGATATTGAACACCAACATAAAGTGGACATCGGAGCATGATAACTTGTCTGCCTGCTAGAATTGATACGATATTTATTTTGTATTTATTTATAGCGTCCACTCAGTAGGGTTCTTGAAATAAGATATTTGGATTTTGTAAAAAATAAAGAAAGAAATAAATAAAATAAATAACAGTGTGAAAGCATCGAGTCCCTTTGCCTCCCCTGTTAGGTGCGTGGTCACCAATTGTATTGGATTTACTCATCGCCCCCTGAATTGTAACACTGAAACTAGCAGCACAGACAGACAATAATGCATGAAAGTTGTGCAAAACCGGCGGCGATTCCTAGTATCCCTCTTCCCCAATTTTTATAGCCGGGGCTAATAATCGAAAACTTCAGTTTCTGACACCTGCCCTACGATATGCCTTTTTAATGCAAAAACAATTACCCTCTAAATCCTAAATCCTACTCAAGCACATTCATTACACGGAAAACTTGTTTCATGCATTTCTCAATTAGTAATTTGTCGGATTTTTCATGAATTATTTAGTGCAATTAATTGGATGAAAGTATAAATTTGGAGATTTTTGTTGTGGTCCTGTTTCTTGGCTGTTTATTATTGTTATTATTTTCTTTAACAAAATGAATTCATTCACAGAAACTTCATAAGATCTCATGTGCATAACAATGTCTTGCACAGAATTTGCCGGAGGAACTTAAACCAAAACAGAATATGTCCAATGAGTGCAAGGAGTAGCTTCCCAGCCTGTCGAATAGGGTGCGGAATATTTCTTTCAATTGGGTCAAATCAAAATAATTTCACATTTCAAAGAACAGCTCCGTAAGAAGTTTGTTATTGTTAGGCTTCTCCCCCAAGTTTTTCTTAGCATGTTAAAGATGAAGTGCTAGAGAGAGCGGACGATGAGGAGAAATTGTTGAATGGACTTGACCCCAAGCCAATCATGTTGCAACAAAACTCAAAAACAATATTTCAAAAGTATGAAATGAATTGGAGTTTATGTCAGTGATGCGTGCAAATGGTTACTAATAGTTATTAGCCACTTAAATAATTATAAAAGATAAATAAAATATTATCTTGCCAAAATTAAAAATAAATCAATGTCAAAATAATTATTTGTCTTAAATTTTATTTGAAAATTTAAATATAAAGACTAGAGAGTTAAATGAAAATAAATAAAACTCAAATACAAAAATTAAGTGCTAAATAAAATTATGATTATAAGATACTCAAATACTAGTTCATCACTCTAAAGTTATATAAAATTATTAATTAATGTGTTATTAAGAAGAGGTTTTATTTACAAGAAAATGATATTTTTTACGTTATTTTATATTTTCTTTTAATATATATTAAATATATTTTTATTTATTAACTTATTATATTTTCTTTCAAATTTAAATAAATAAATAAATATTAAATTTTGTGAAAAATTTTAATTTAAGTAAAAATTTTTGAATTTACTAATTATTATTGTATAAATCATATTTATATATTTATTTATTTTATTTTATTCATAATATGTATTATTAGAATTTATTGTAAAGTATCTCCTGTCATTCTTAATCATGCATATGAAAATCAATTTAAAAGATAATCAGATTTTGAAAAGTATTAATAGTAATAACACATATTTATTATAAAAGGAAATTTCTTAAATAACATAAAAACCAAAGAAAAATAAGTCAACATATTTGACCGACATCATGGTCTTAACTAAAAAAAATTGACTTTATGATAAAAACAATAAAAACTAAAATAAACAATAAGAATGATAAGAGTCGTGAGAAAATGGTGGGATGCAGAAAAAAGTAAGAGGCGAACGTTGATACACGTGGAAGCTAAAGGAGGAAGGAGATAGTCGGTAGTTAAGATGTTACTTCGTCGGCGAAAAGGAGTTAGAGATCTTGGGAATGCATATAGGAGTTTCAATTAAGTGGGAATGTTTTTAAAAATTTTCTTTTTCAATTTCTTTTGAATATGTAATTTGATTCCCTATGCAATTTTCCCTTACACCGTAACTCACGCATAAGTAATATCAAAACTTCCATTTCTATATTACATATAATTCAACACTCATATCGAATAAAAATAAAATTTAAATATAAATTTAAATTTTATAAAAGTAAGTATTATATATTTTTAAAGTTATTTTTTTAGAAATACCTAACAAATTGCTGTCCAAGGAAATGAGCACAAGGAATTTGTTCGTACAACAATTTAGGAGTTGGCAAAAAAGTACCACACTAGTTTGAAGGAGCTCTAATCATGGGTTACTGGAATGAACTTGCAATAAAGCTAGATGCTCTCGCAAGCTTAGTCGATGAACTCGCTGGCTTCCATGTCTAGGGGTACGTTGTCTTCAAATGGAGTTGATCACTCTTACTACAACAAAAGAGGACTCAAAGTGGGGTTCCTTCATGTATTTGGAGACGATCATTAAAATTGGATCTAAAGACGTGAAAATGTCTTCGATGGCGATGGAACATCGAAGAAGGCCAAGGTGAAGATCGCTGTAAACCATCTCGATGATGCAGCTCTCCAATGGTACCGGAACCAAATTAAGCTCAAGCCAGCATTAGTGGTGATGTCATGGCTTGAGTTTGTCTAGCCCACATATGTTAGATTTGGTATAAAGGCATTCGACGATCCCATGTCAGAGCTTCTTAGCCTTAAGCAGACCCAATTAGTGGCTGAATTCTAAAACTAGTTCATCATATTGCTTATTAAAATTAACCTGTCAAAGGAATACACCATCAGCAATTTATTGAGTGGCCTCAAAGAAGAAATACAACACCCAATTCGTATATTCATGTCCAAACAGCTACAGGACACCTTTGCCTTGGCCAAATTACAAAAGGCCACTATAGTAGCCTTGTGGCAGAAGACCAAGTTCTCACCCTTATTGCTTCCATTGCTTCCTAATCCTCCAAAACCATAAGGTAGTCATTCTTCTGAATTCTTGGCCTCTAATTTTGTGAATTTTGCCATACCAACGTCAATTTTGGAGTAGGAATAAGGAAGTAACCCTGAGCTCCTAGAAATTGTAGGATGTGTAACGGTGAGGAGTTTGATGAGAAACGGGAGAAGGGACTCTGCTTCTATTGTGACAAGGAATATGAGCCCGGGCATAAGTGTCGTTAAAGGAAGCTGTTTGTAATTGAGGTGGATAACGAAGCTGACATTGTCACTAAATGTGTGTGACGTACTTGAGGAAGGAAAATGAAAGGGGGAATGGGTACGTGTCTCCATGCATGCCATCACTGGCATAGGACCAGAGTCGTGCAAAACCATGAATGTTACCGCATACGTGGGCTCTAAGGCTCTTCATATACTCATCGATTCTGCGAGTACCCACAATCTCTTAGGATGTGTTTAGATTTGAGAAAGGATGTGAAAGAAAGTTGTAAGAAAGAAAATGAAAGACAAAAAATTAATTTTTCAATGGGTTGTTTGAATAGGTTGGAAAAGAGTGAGAAAGAAAATAAATGGAAAGTATAATTTTTTTATTTAGATGTGACGAGAAAACAGAGAAAAAGAAAATTGATGTGCATAAAATGATATTTATACCCTTAAGTACCAAATAATATATAATTGGATCATTTTCTTAGCATCAAAATAGTAAAGTAACAATTTATACATGGTCAATAGCATCTTGCACCTAATAAGAAGGAGACTAAAGACGCCCAGACTATTTCACAATATTTAGTAGTTCCAAAATATGATATAATTTTATAACTTAATACATGACAATGAAATAAAGTAAAATCACTTCTAATTTCATTTTAATTATAAACCACTTTAACGAGTACCCAAAAATGGATAGCACAGATTGTATAGATATTCTACCGAGTACCCAAAAATCACAATATTTGGTCAAATTGTCTAGATGTTTTAACGAGCAGCCAAAAATGGATAATACAGATTGCAAGTATGGCAGGCCTAAATTTGCTCATTCTGCTGATTAAGAATAAACTATTAATTAAATGGTAGTTTCCTTGGTCTAGAATCTTGTTGATGCTAGAAGCCTTGCTTTAAGGACGAAAAAGGACCTCTTCGATGGTGAAAGACTTGATTTGAGAATGAAAGAAGAAGCAGCCAAGGACGGTACATGAGTGATCCAAAAAAAAAAAAAAAGAAAAAAAGAACAAGAGGACAGTACGTGGAGATGGTGTTGGAGAAGGTAAAGTAAATAGAAATAATGGCCATTAGGGTAATATGGTATTTTTTTAAATTAAAATGCACAACATAACTCCATATGCCACTTTCTCCTCCTTTCTCACGGCTTTGGTCACAAAATTTATTGGTGGGATCCATTACTAATTTTCCTACAACTTTCCAATTGGTTTCTTCTCTCACGGCTTACCCAACATTGGACTATTCCCTTCTTATCCTATTTTATATTTCTAATTGGTTTCTTTCTAATGTCTTTCTCATTAACCAAACAAGGTGTTGGACTTTGAAATTAGCAAGCAGTTGGGGTATATTCTGGAGCCAGCGAAAGGAATGCGAGCCAAGGTGGCAAATGGAAGTTGTGTCAACTACGCGGGGGCATGCAAGGGTTCCACATGGACCGTACAGGGAGTCCTTTACGTCTCATGTGTATATTGTGCCATTAGGCAGCTGTGATATGGTGTTGGGAGTCCAATGATTCAAAACTTTAGGTGATATAAAGTGGAATTTGAAACAGCCTCGTACGAAATTCATGTACAGGGCAGGAAGCATGTCTTAAAGGGAGCTAGCATGCCAGCTATCAAAGAGATGAACGGTAAGAGCCTCTCCAAGTCTCTGGCGCATCCTTCCCATATATCTGCCATGCGATTATGTAAATTGCGTATTGACTGAGGTCCTAAGAGTGCAACAATTACAATGCATCAAACCACCAGATGATCATGCGCATCAATTGCACTCTTGTTATTGGAGGAATTTAAGGATGTATTCAAGGAGTCTACCAAGCTGCCTCTTCCCAGACTACATGATCATAGGATCATACTTAAAGAGGGTGCTCAACTAGTCAACACCCCGCCTTGTCACTATCCTCCTTTGTAGAAGAATATGATAGAAACTATAGTGAAAGAAATGTTGGATGCAGGGTTGATTCAAGGTAGTATGAGCACCCCTGCATCGCCCGTGGTTCTAGTCAAAAATAAATAAATAAATAAATTGATAACTCATGGCAATTTTGCATTAACTATCGCGCACTAAATAACGTCATAGTAAAGGTCTGGTCCCCTATTTTACTTAACGAAGAAGCGCTTTGGACATCACTAGATCTAGATGCACGTAGCAGATGTCCACAAAACTACATTGGAATGCACAATGACTATTATGAATTTTTGTCGTTTCCCTTTGAATTAACCAACTCAACCATCCAAATCTTGATAAACGATGTCTTCAGGTCCTTCTTACACAAGTTTATTCTTATTTTCTTCCGTGACATTCTAATCTACAACTAAACATGGAGGACCATCTCATACATCTACGGCAGCATGAACTTTATTTTAGAAAGAAAAACAATAACATATTATAAATAGATTCAAAAGAAGTAAGTAAAAAAAAAAAATCAATTTGAAAGGTGTAAATGCACTATTCTTAAAGATAATTTCGCTCTTATAGATCAATAGTTACAATATAATAGATTATGATGACTACCCTATCATAAAATGATAGATCATCTTACTAGTATACACCACATAAGTGAGGTAACATAAATAGTACAAGTCTATTAAATCCAACAAAATTTTGTAAATAAGGTAAAGTAAGATAGAGAAAAAGCTTATTGTCTATTGGAAGGAAAAAAGAAAAAAAACCTCTTTTTTATATTACTTTTGACATAATGTTTCATAAAAATGAATATTAAGGGTAAGGATAATAGTTAGTGGTAATAATTGGTGACTTTATTATTATAACAACTAGTAAAAAATTACTAATTTGACAAACATAACCTAAAAGGTTTTAAAAAAGTTTTGGACTTGGGTAAATAAATCAAGATTAGTTTATTGTGTAGAGTAGTATCAGGCCTTCCACATTAGACTTGAATTTGGGTCATTTAGATATGTACAACACATTTTTTTGAGTTTTTTTTTATTTTATAAGGTATAAGACAAATCTTATCTTATAAAAATATAAAATAAGATTTTTAATTTTAATATGAGATAAAAGCCTTACAAAATATATTTATTTACAACATTTCTTTACATATTTTAAAAGGCTAAATTTTGTTGGGTTTAAATAAGAATATAACACATATCATTATGCCTTTTAGGCTATGAATAAAAAAATTAAGATATATAAACTTTAATATTCAAAAGTATGGTGACATAAGAATTTCTATGAATTATATTTTTTTAACGATAATTAGTAAATTTGTCTTTATATTATATTCTTTGAGATAGTGTTGTTTAATACAACTAGGCATTATAAGGCCATGTGCACACTTAGCTTATTTTCATGAGAACTTTAGAGATTTTGTTAAGGATTTTATAGGAGTGGTCCCACTCTACTCATATATAATTAAATCTATTAAGTATATATCCCAATAACACGTTTTTTTATAAAAGTTATAGAATTTATTAAGAGTATAATTCAACTTCAAACATTAAAATTTTTGCATTATCTATACTATAGGAAGGGATTTATAATTTTGATGGTACACATAAGGTTAATTAATAACTTATTATTACTTACATACACTTACTTCAAGATATTTTCTATCACATAAGTTGAGTTCTCATCACTCTTGATCATTCTTGATAAACATCAGTCTCATTCTCCTTAATGTATCTTTTACTAACCTTTTGCCTAGTGGTTTAGTTAACGGACCAATTAAATTCATCTTTAGCCTTACAAAGTCAAGTGATATTGCTATATTATTTAATAATGGCTTTACTAATTTGTATCTTGAACAAATATGTCTATACAGAATATGATTTTCCTTTTGCATTAGTAATAGTAATATGATTGTTACAATGTATTGACATTAATGGTGTTGGTTTCACCCACAATGAAATATCCATTAGGAAATTTTTTAGCCAATTTGCCTTTACACTAGCCATCTTCAAGGCTATAAATTTGGATTTCATAGTGGATAGAGTTATAATTGTTTGCTTGATAAACTTTAAGTCATTGCCTTATCTCCGAAGGCAAATCATAACCATTAACAGTGAGAAATTCACCTATTTTATCTCTTCTAAATTAAAGATCCAGTTATTATCATTATATCCTTCCAATGTAATGAGAAATTTATTAAAAAATATATCATAATTTATCATACCTCTCAAATATTTCATAATTTTAGTTAGGGCATTCTAATGACTTTGGATTATGTATGTATCTATTTAGTTTACACATAATATAAACAATATCAAGACGTGCGTAATTCATTAAATGGATCAAACTACCAATAGTTCGTATATGCATCATAAAGATTAGAGATATGTTTAACATCAAAATATCCAAATTTCTCAAGAATTCTCTATATATAATATTATTGTAACAGAAAATTACCAACATAAATTTTAATAATATTCACTCTTAAAATGATATTTACTTTTTTAAAATCTTTTATATCAAAATATTATGTAGGTAATAATTTTGTATTGGCTATCAATTTCATATTAAAAGTAAATATAAGCATGTCATGAATATATAAATATATAATAATATAAGTATCATTCTTAATTTTTGTATAAACATATTTATCATCACCAACAGTTAAAAAATTATTAAAGATCAAAACATTATCAAACTTTTCATATTATTACTTAAATACTTATTGAAACCCATATAGAAATTTAATAAGCACATAAACCTTTTTCTCTTGATTAGGAACTACACAATCTTTAAGTTGTAACATATAAATCTCTTCATCAAGATCATCATACAAAAATACAGTTTTAATTTCTATTTGATGAACAAAGAGATTATAATCATATGTCAATGTAATCAACACTCTAATAGATACAATCTTTATAATAAGAGCAAAAGTATCAAAATAATCAATATTCTTCTTTTATGTATACCTTTTAACTATAGCTTAACTTTGTATTTGTCATTAGATCCATTTGCAGCTTATAAGTTTGGCACCTATAGGTAAATTTATTAGTTCTCATATGTCATTCTAATTCAAAGAACCAATTTCACTTTATATTACTTATAGCCATAAACAGAAATCACTAAAAGATATCACTTTAGGGATTATTCTTCACTACAAGAGTTCAAAAGTCATTTTTAAATATCTTTTCTTTGCTCAATCTCTTGCTTATCCTTAATTGTGACTTAAAAGGAACATTACAGGGGACAAGTGATTATACTAAATCCTTTCTTATTGGAAGTACATTCTTTAAAAAACTTTACATTTTTGGTTTTAATGATAATATTAGAATAAAAAATATCACTCATAATAATAAGAAAATGATATGCAATGTCATATTTTGCATAACCAATAAACGTGAAATTTGAGGTTTTTGAACTTATTTCCTCTTTTTTAGGTTTAGGTAAAAGGACCTTTACAAGACACTCCACCTTTCAAATAATTCAAACTATGAGAGTATTTCTTTCATAGTTCATATAAAGTCTTATTAATTTTCTTATAAGGAATTTTATTTTACAAATGACATTTAAAAAGTATTGCTTATCCCTATAAATTATTAGGAACCCTTGAACTAACTAGCATAACATTCATCATATCTTTCAAAGTTTTATTTTTCTTCTTTGCTACTCTATTTGATTCAGGTGAATAAGGAGGTGTGATTTCATGTATGATACTTTCTTTTCCATAAAAATCTAATAATAACTATGAACTATACTCACATCCTTTATTCGACCTGAGTCTCTTGATCTTCTTATTTAACTAGTTTTTCACTACACTTTAATATTTGATAAATACATCACAAATCTTATCCTTATCTCTCAGCAAGAAAACTCTGGTGTATTTAGAATAATCATTTATAAAAGTTACATAAAAAAGTTTACCTCCTTTAGTCATGATATTTTTCAAATCACCTAAATTTGAATACACTAAGCTAAAAAGTTTAGTTTTTTTGTGAATTGATTTGTAAGTCTTCTTGACTAATTTGATCTTAACACATACCTTATACTTATTTACATCACCATGTAAATTTTTGATCAAAACAAAAACTTTTTCATCTTCTTAATATAAAGATCACTCATATGTCTTAATTCAGCATGCTACAAATTATAGAAATTAATAATAAAAGTAAAAAAAAAGTAGATATATTTTCATTAATAATTAGATCAAATACATTTAAAATGAAAAGTCCTTAGTTATTATAGCCATTTCCACTAATACATCATTTTTTGTCATGATAACTTTGTCAAAATCAAAGGAGACTTTTACTCTAACCTTTCCTAACAGAGACACAAAAACTAGATTAATGTGAATTTCTAAGACTTAAAGTACATTATTCAAGAATATCACTTTTATATATATGAGTTTGATAAGGACTTTGCTCTTATTTAAAACAAGTGTTGTTCTTGAATCTTTATAGATATGCCTTTTTTTCTTGAAAGTTGGATTATAGGTCTTAGGCTTATTATACCTTTAGGACCCGTTATCTAACCTTTTATTGTTGTGATGGTGATAATAATTGTGGTAGCTTTTGCCTCCTTTCTTTTGTTCCATCATATTTGCCTTTGACGTTATCTCTTTTGCCTTCACTTCCATTGATCAAATTTTATTCCTATCCTCAATCAAGATATGCACAATGACATCATCTAGTGACATATGTTTCCTTTTGTCTTTAAGTTATTACTTGTAGTCATTTTGAGATTATAGAAACTTTTGATGAGATGACTTGTTATATACTCCATTAGTAGTTTGATATTCTCATTCTTTAAGTCATCCAACAATTTGTGATATTCATGAATATAATTGTAGACACTCTTTTCATTGGACATTTGAAAATATAGATAGTTAGTAATAGTAAACTTTTGTATACTTGTATCCCCCACCACATATATTTTTTTATTTATTTCTTTTTATATTTCTTTAACTTCTCTTAAAGAACAATAAACATTAAAGACATCATTAGATAATGCACTTAGTATAATGTGATGACAAACTTTGTTGGCTTGTTTTCAAACAAGAAATGTTTTATCATAATTTTCTAAATTAGTCTTTCGTTTGGGTTAAGAAAGAGCAAAGGCAAATCCTAGTACATTTAAAATAGAAAAATGTGTTTTTACTAGTGTTTAAGGTGAGAAGTAGTAAAAATTTCATATTTGAAGGTGTTTGGCAAGAACTTAAAGGCAAGCAAAATTGATTGTGTTTAAGAAGAAACAAAAATAAAATGTTTGGTAGCAAAAGTAGATTAATTAGTATTTATATCTATGATAACAAATTTAGGAAACTATCTTTAAGATTTTTAGAAAGAAAAAAAATAAAAAATTATAAATAAATACAAAAGAAGTAAGTATGCAAAAAGGATATCAAATTGAAGCATCCAAATACATTGTCTTTAAGCATAATTTTACCTCTATGATAGATTGTCATAGTGTAATAGGTTACAATGACTATTCTGCCTAAATACGATAAATCTTCTCATTAATGTAAACTTCATAAGTAAGGTAACAAACAAGTCAATTAAACCCAATATATTTCTACAAACAAGGTAAAATAAGATGAAAAGAAAGTTTATTATCTGCTGAAAAGAAAGAGAAGCTCTCTTTTATATTATTTTTAATTTAATATCACATAAAAATGAATATTAAGGACAAGGATAATAGTCAATGGTAATGGCTAATGGCTTTATTATTGTAATAGTTAGTTTTTCAACAAATAAAATAGCTCTTTTAACCAATACAACCTAAAAGGTCCAAAAAAAGTTTTCGACTTGGGTGGACTAACTAAGGCTAATCCATTACGTATAGTGGCATTAGGCCTCTCATATAAAGTTTGAATTTAGGTTATTCATAAATGCGCAAGGCCTTCTTTGGGTTTTTTCTTTTTTTTTTAACATGGTATAATACAAGTGTTGTCTATCAATATATAAAACAAGACTTTAATTTTTAATATGGGATAAAAATTTTCTAAAATATCCTTATTTCTAACATTCTATGCAAACAAACTATTGGTACTAATTATTATATTGTTATCATAAAATTTAAGCAATTTCATTTCAAACTTGATTCATTTGAAGTGGCTAATGCTGAGTAATATTAATTACCTCACAAGCCTCTGAAGTATTATTTCCATTATTTTCTTTAATATCAACATTTTCATCAACATATTGTTAAAGAAAAATAACTTGTCATTGCATTATGATAAAATTATGAAATACATGACAAATAAAATAATATATTTTTAATTTTTAAACTCACTTAATGTTATATAGGACATAATAAAAAATCTTACTTTTAATATCTCGAAGCATCTTTTAATTGCATTGTGTAACGAGAGATGCATGAAATTGAATAATTCCTTTTAGTTTTAAGGTCTTCATCCCTATTTGTAATCACATAAGTGATAATGTTCTCCACAATAAAGAGTAAAAAACCCCAACATATTAGTAAATCCATAATTAACTAAATAATATTTTCTCCATAAAGGCATGAGAAAACAATATTATGATCGAGATAATGTTTCAATAAGTATCTTATCATCTTTGACTATTCCTTCCCAACCCATCAAAATGAATATAAATCTCATATAAAACTCATATAAAAGCATATATTTTAAGTGGTTGCAATCTCTTTTTCATGAAATAGGATTTGTTCAACTACTAGATATGTATAAAAATTTAAGTATTATCAATTGCTCCAACACAATCTCATTAAGAAGATAAAAGGAAAAGCATTTTTACTATTAGTAGCCTTTAGTTTAAAATAAAGAGAGAGAGAGAGAGAGAGAGAGAACAAATAAATTTAAAGATTTTATCTTATAAAAAGAAAAATATTTCAAGTTATTTCTAATCTTTAGTGGAAGTTTATTAAAATTTAAAGGAGTAATTACAACTTTGACAAACATACAAAGTACTTTTAGAACTTATTTAAGTTCTTAGAAATGGTGTTAATGAAGTGTTAAAATTGATCACCAACAACGTATTGTCACCCATTATGATTGATAATAATTAGAAATATTACTAATTACTCTTGCATTGAAGGAGACTTGGAATCAAACAACAATCTTTTTCTTTTCAATTCTTCACACAAGTTTATAAATATTTCTTTAGTCATCCTAAATAGATCAACATATATATTTGAATAACCATTCAAGCTTTTAACCAATCATTTATGATCGATCGATTTTGAAATTCTCTATGTTTGTAGTTTGTTATGAGATTATGAGTTATTTTTTTTATATTTATAATATAGAGCCATAATGTTCATAATATCATCATTTGAATATGATATCAAATCTTTTATATCATGTTCTTTTGCGTTCATCTTAATATTTCTTGAAATAATGCCTATTAACACATGAAAATAAACATTAAATTTTTGTTTCACATAATGCTAAAAAATTAAAGTCAAAAGTAACAATAAATAACATATAAAATAGCTATATAAATATGTTTAACAATAGCATCAAACACACAAAGCTATGTCAATGTATAACATTTTAAATTAAAAACAATCTGACAATTTATACATTCATCAATTTGAAGACTTAAATATGTCTTACTATGGGATATTCAAAACTCAATCTCTCTTTCTTGCACATGTCATTTTCAAGAAAATATATCTATATCCCTCTACTTCATTGAATAATTTAACTACCTTTGCATATGATGCTTCCTCTATCCTTTCTAACTCATCAAGTGCTTTAATGCATACTTCAAAAAAGTGTTTCACTTTATTTGCAGGCATATTCATATTTCCATGAACAAAAACTAATGAAATTGAACTCATCTTTTTCTCAAGCAACTCTAATTTTTTCATTGAATTTTCTTCAATTAAGGCTAAAGTATTTACCACTGTGCTATAAATCAAAATTCTTTCTTTTGGTGGAGTTATTCTTGAATTATTACTACTTTTGGACCTTTTATCTTAATGGATAACATTAGCAACATCAACATCTTTAAGCTTTTCATTTTTGTCTTTATTGTCTTCATCTTCAGATATAGGACTTTGAGTTGAAGTATAGGTATATACCCCAGTGGCAATTGTATCTTTAAAAATGACATACAACTTTCGATAATTTTGACAATTCTTTTTTCAAAATCACTTCATGTTTTAATCACCTATAAAAAAAAAGCATCTAATAATTAACTATAAATGACAACATAAATTAAGATTCAATGATATAATATATAATTTTTGCCATAATTTGTCTTTTATCATAGACAACCTTTGCCCTTATTCATCAAAAGTCAAAATTGTGTTAGTCACAAAAGAATAATTAACTCCTATTTGATTTATGATTTTTGTAAAGCCTTTTTAGTGATTCTTGAGTTTATTGAATTTATTCTTTAATTGGATGTAAGTATAAAATCGATTAGTTCTGTTATTTAAATCATTTTGAATAGTCTTCCAAGCATTGGTAGTAAAAGTTATTGTTTTTTTATTATCCTTTTCACTTCTTTTTCCATCAAAGAAAAGGAAAGGTCTTTCACTTTTTTGGGCCATGCCTCATTTAATCCAATCTCAATAACCTTGTCCTCACTTACATGAATAGGTCGATTTGATTTATATCTAGATTTTCATTAAAGTAACTATAGATATGTATAAATTGTACATGTAATTAGTAATAAAATAGGAACTTCATATCTTTTTAAAATGATTATGATAAAAAATAAAATTTTTTTAAAAAAACCAATGAGATTTTCTTAATATTGTTTTTTTTGCAATAATGATAAATCAAAATTTTAAATGATGAACAAGCATAATCAAGCAACTCTATGTTGTTTGTTTCAAAATTCAAAATTATGAAATTCAAAATAAAGATAAAAATTTATATTCTTACAATATTTAATACACAAATATATAAAAAAGAAAAAAATACAAATTTGGTTAAATTCTTAGTTTTCTTTTTATTAAAAACCTTAAAATTTTTAAGGATTCAAATTTTTTTTTCTCTAATAAAAGAAGGCAAGGAGGACAGTGGGGTGTTAAAATGTAAAAAGAGAAAAAAAAATAAAGAGAGACCTTAAAAAAATGAATTGGAGTGATAAAATTGAATTTGAAATAAAGAGTAATAAAGAACTAGTTGAATTTAGTAAAGTGGCAGAACTCGAGATTTTAATTTGGTGTTATAGAGATAAAAAGTTAAATGACAAAGATGGAAGATAGAGAAGCGGGAGAATAAATACTTGATTGTAGTTCCATGTTCATACTTGTAGATTTTTGACATTTTAGTAAACGTGATAGTAAAAATGTAAAAAAAAATTTTCTCCATTTATTTTTAAAAAGAAATATTTATAACTTTTAAATAAAAAATAAAAATAAAATAATAAGAAATGGGTGTAATTTTTATCTTTTTATTAAAACTTTACAAGAAAAGCTCTCTCCACAGGGTGTAATTAATAAGTTCAACTTGGTCGATAGAGAAATGCACTAAACAAAAAGAAAGTCTTTATTTAAACGAGTGAGTGTGTGATGGATTCCATTATCATTATTGTAAATTATGAAGTCCATTTCATATCAACCCCAAACCTCGACACATCTCGCCTACATCCCTTTCATCTCTACCTATTACAAGTCCATTCAAAGGTCATAGCCATGGCGAATCAAATTACTTTTGGAGATTGCAGGACACTGAAGATTAAAACAAGTTTCCTCAACCACGCACGTAGAACCTAACCAACACAGTGACAACTAACTGAAAATAACTGTCACGCCGTGAAATCCCCGAAGCATTCGGTTTGATATAGGACTCACTTTCGCTATACTTCGGCGCCACGCATGACCAATCCACTCATGGACCCTGCTCCCCTCAGACTTTAGTCAAGTTGACAAAAAAAAAAAGAAGAAAAAGATGATTTCGAATAATGGTTGCAGATATTTCAATTTTTTAATTAAAATCCATCTCAAATTTGGTGCTTTCACGTTTTAGGGTTAGGGTTTCTGTATAAGTATATTCCTTTTGTCGATAGAATTCTTTTTTTTTTTTTCCTTTTCTAAATTATTTCTCTTTCATTTGTTCAGCTTTTAAAATTTTTTCAGTATATTGAGAGAGAAAAGACACATAGCATACAAATTTTATATCATCCAACCGTATCATTTATTTTAGCCACGTTGAAGTATCTCATCAAGGCTAAAGTATCACATCAATAAGCCAACAGAAGCGATTATTACAATTTGATATCAAGCTATAGTCGAAACGAGAATTGTCAATGATGGATATGCTAACATTAAGACAAACGGAAATTTTTTTTTTTTATAATCTTTTATGGTAATTAACCCCTCTATTTGTTATGCCAAGTAGAAAGTCACACCACATAGCCATCACCTTTGACTACACATCCTCGAAAATGCTTTCCAACCGATGTTAAGTGTTTTTAGTTTTTTTTTTTTTTTTTTTCTCTTTATTCAATTCTCTGCATCTTGGACCTCTTGTTCTTTTCTTTCTTTCACTCTCATACAAGCTGTTGATATTGACTAGGCAAAAGACCAGCATGGACAAGCAAGTGTCAAGGCTCATGACAAACTGTTAAGTCAATTCAACTAGCCATTTTATTGCGGAGAATTCTAAACGACTACGGAAACCTACCAGTCCAACATATATAATTTATGAACTGCAGATGTCTATTATTCACTAAGCGTAACAGTACACACAATGTGCCCCAAGGGAAGTAGATTCAAAATTCCTGCTTAAAATCTATGCAAGAATAACAGGGTATAGATGCCCTGTAACTAAAGTTATTCAACCCTCAGCACACCTATCTCTACAAAAACGCAACGAGGCAGCCCATCGTTGTACTAGTTCCCATTTTGACAAGAACATTGGTAAGACTATTGGTCTCTTTGAACTTATATACAGAAACAATACTCCCCTTTAAACCAAAAATAAAAAATAAAAAAGAAACTATACTGCCCTTCATCTCGTTCCTAACGCGAATGAATGCTATAGCTTGGTTCCTCGTCATGCTGTTGGATATGCATGCATCTAGCTCAATTACATCTCACACGCTTCCTTTTTTTCTTTTTTCTTTTTTTTTTTTTTTGATAAGTTGAGTATCTTTCATTAATAGTTATGAAGCAGGTTACCAAATAGAGCACGAAAAACAATAAAACGCTCACAAAGACAAATTAAACGGCACCTAATGAGTCGCCCTATTATCCCTGTCAAGAATCAATCTAGTCCAAAAGCAAAAAGGCACGCATGAGATTGACAACTGCTCTTTATAGAGAGAAAATTGATCGCTCATGTGACGAAAAAGAAAAAGGAAAACACTAATTGTACCAAGTAGTTTTTTTGTCTCCACCAAAAAATAAATACGTTTTTTGTCACACAATATCATGATAATAATTAATTATATATCTACCTTAAAAAATAAATAATGATATATATCAATTTGATGATAAAATATTTCTTAATCATTTCATGTCTTTTCATTGCTTTTATTATACTTTTTAATTTGAAAACCTTCTCAAAAAAAAAAAAAAAAATCATACAGGAAAGCCTCATCATTTACGTACACATCTAGCTGCATAGGCATTTCAACAGGCAATAGAGTTATGGGGACAAACTTTTTAATTTAGCTATCATGTTTTAGAATAATTGAGATCTTAGTATTCTGGGTAAACGCAGAACTTATTTATATTTTCATAAATTTATATGGACGTATAATTTACAAAAAAAAAAGAAAAAGAAAAAGAAAATGGAATGAAAAAGTAGGAACAGAAAAGCAATGTCACCTAACTCGAAGATTTCAGTTAGGTTTAGTCTTCATCAACCCGATTAAAAGGCTTCATATATACTTAATTAGTATGGTTTATTTATTATGGGATTGAAATTTCATTTAAAATGTATCACGTCCATAGATTGACTATGAATTCTACATTTTCTATTTTGGCGAGACATGTAATTTTATTAAAAATGTAGAGCATTGAAGGAGTTTGTTATTACAAAACATATCAAAAGCATCGAAATCATTGGGTACAACTAACCACGTATAAGAGACTCAATACTACATGAAATTCCCTTTGGATTCCAAACTCCATGGATTGTTGTTAATCATTACTGCTTTTGAATGATCAAGAAACCCGAACAGGGTTTGAAACTCGAGTCACTTCAGCACTAAATAACAAAGAGTAATATATAACAAACTCAAATTGAATCAAATGCACGATCGGCAGCCATTTCAATCCAAACTTTTGGTCCTTATCCTCGGCTTACCAATTACTATGCCAACCATTATCTGTCCCCAGTGATCATCATCAACAGTAGCATATCACTTTAAAAAATTACATGAACATAATTTGATGATGCCAATGCAATGCCTTATCCTAAGAAGTTAATGGGTCGGCAATCATTGCAACTTGGGCATTAGAAACAATATCTCTTCATGTCAACATGATAGAGAGTTTTGTTCCTTTTCAGCACATAAAATTTCTACATGCCTTTTTATCACGATAGAGGGAAAAGAAAAAGAAAAGATTAGGCCAACCAGAGCCTCGGGCCACTTTTCCCTTTTCCCTTTTTCCTTTTTTTTTTTTTTTTTAATTTCCCTCTTCTTTTTTTTTTCTCCCAATCTTTGATATATTCCATCGCCATTGAGCCCGTTACCAACGGAAACAGTTGGCGATTTGATGTTGTCAAAAGGTCCGCGTCGGCATGATGGAAGTACACGTTGCCGACATCAATCTCTCTATTGAAAAACCCTCGCTTTAATTTGGAGCTAGCTCTTTTTATTTTGTCTTTCTTTTCCTGATAGATAAACCGTGCTTTTTTAATTACTCTTTTGTACCCTCGAAAAAATAAAAAGTGCTTACTTTTCATAAAATATTAGGTGAAATTATGGTGCCCCATTTTTTCGTAAAGTTTAAACGGGACATGACAGCATTTCGGCCAGAGAAATTAACGTTAAAGTCTGCAAAAAACCAAAAAAAAAAAAAAAAAGTTCAATGTTAAAGCCCACGACGTTTATGGTATATTTAGTGTTTTTTTTTTTCTATACGTCAAATAAGAAGATCGGTCATTAGCCAGAGTTAAGCATAAATATACATTCATTTGCTCAAAAAAAGAAAAAGATAAATATACATTCACTAATTGAAGAATTAAGATACAAACTTAAAAGATGAGAAAAATGAAGTAATAATATTTTTTTAAAAAAATAATATGGTAATAATGAAAAATATTGATTAATCACATTACATTTGATTACACAAATAAATAAAATTTAATATAAAAAAATTATTACTCTATATTTTTATTAGTTTTTATACATTACTATGTAGTGATACTCTAAAGAGAGATTCAGAATGTTGCCTTCAAATATATATTTGCGGCGCAATAACTTGAACTAACAATAAAAAACTGAAATTGACCAGTTATGTAATAAAGATTAGTAAAAGTAGTAATTCACTTGGAAATAATATAAACTAAGCTTAATTTAGATTGTCAAACTATCAAGAGATAATAGCCATTGGGTAAATTAATTTTGAATAGATATGAAGTTAGCATATATGTTATCGTAGTTAATTTTTGATAATTTAGAAATAACACTAAATACACTTGGCTTTTTAGGAAGTTTAAAATGTTTTCCTTAAAGTATTTCTCTTAAGGAATGGTTTTCTGTATAATATCTTTGTTGAAGGGGTTTGAACGTATTGACATGTGAACCACAAAAGGTATCTCTCTTGTTGGCGTAAGGATGATAATAATATTAATAATCATAACACAATTTTTTCTTGAATTCTTGTAGTTTAACATAGAATATCATAAAGTATATATCATAAATAGAATTACGTTAAAAGTATTAATAAGAATAATTCACTTAATCAACCTTCTAAATTTACTTTAAAATATAAAGAAAATTTTAAAAAGTAATCTTATATGAATGCTAACATAGTCAAAATAGTTTCGTTACTTTTCTTAAATGTCTTAAAAGAGTAAGGATAAGCTAATAAATTTACTTTTCTTTTCATTAATATGATGAGTGAGGATAAGCTTAGTAAGGATAATTAGTCTATCAACAACTTCAAGGCACTTGAAAAATAAGGATAATTTAGTAAAGTAACTTGTAGATAATAGGAATATCTTGATTGACGAACTCAAGATTTTCTCACTTTAATGTATATTACATTAAAGTGAGGGATATCACTGTAACAAAAAAAAAAAGGGCAAAAGCCACAATTAACATATCTATTTAATATATTCTTTCATCTCTCTTAGACAATGATCGCATATTCTTTCTGGTTTACTCGTCTGAAATTAAGCATAAGATTTTATTTTATTCTATTACAAAGCCCCAATATTGTCCCAATTAAATTTCCAATATGCGCCTAAATATGCTATTTATTTTGGAGCAACTAAAGACTGCAAGAGTTGACTGCAAATTTGGCAACCAAAAAAAGTGCTAATGAAGAATATGTAGGGGAGAAAAAAAAAAAGATAAGATAAGGGGAATTAAAAACTTTATTCTGTCTTTCATGGTCACTTTAATGACTAAGAATTTATATTTTTTTGTTAATTTTAGTTCTTAATTTTAAGGAAAGAAGCTTCGGGCTTGTGTGAATAGAAAGAGTTATTGTATAATTTATGGTTCAATGGAACAAAGAAAAAAAAAATGGAAGGATTTTTTTTTTTCTCCTTTGAAGTGTTCCCGCTGAAATCTATCTCCTGATCACTCAAACCAATTATGAAGGGTATACGTGAACCAATATATATATATATATGCAAGTTTATAGCTGAAGGTGCATGTATGTTTCCTAATTCTCACGCCTTGGCCGTCACCTATCGACTTGTTCTTTAGAAGGCATGGCATGTGTACGTATGCCGCCATTGCAACGCAAGCATTAGAGTTCTGCAAGCAAGAAAAATGATTAAATATAGCTGACGCAACGCCAAAACCCTCTTCTCTTATACGTATCTTGAACATGCAGCCTTTCCACGTGGGGAAAAAGAAGCTATAATATGTTAATTAGCCGATACATATCGTTTGTTACATTTAATTAATGAATATTTTTGCCTCCAACTTAAAAGCATTTCGTCCAAATTCATGGTAACGGGATATGAAAAAATTATAAAATGGGAAAGTTGTCCTATCTTATAATCCGAATCTAAATCAGAAGGACCTAATAAAATCCATAATAGAATTGTGCCTTAGATATCAAACATGAGAAAGCAAGGAAGTTGCCAAGAAAGCTACTAAAAAGAATGATACTAGAGGAGCCTTTAGAACCTAATCAAGAAAGCAAGTCTCCAAAAGCATGAGTTGTCGTAGTGAAAGTGCAAGGATTTGCTATTTTATGGTGTGATTTCCAATTTTGTGTTTTCCCAAATTAAAAAAAAAAAAAGAATAAATAAATAACTGAATAAGTTCTATATTACCTAATAACTAGATCTTCGAATTTTTTTTTTGTTTTTTCTCTTCAAAACTATTATTTGGTTGAGTCAATTCACAAAATTGATTATAGAACAAAACCTGTTACAATTCCATGTGTTTTTGCATAAAATTATTATCGTTTTGTGTGGACTCACTTATAATACAAATGTATCCCTAACTGTTAGAATAAACAACTAAAGGATAGAGTCATCTAAGAAAAGAATCGTGCATGTATTCGCACATTGTACATATTTTCATTTAATTAGAACATTTCTTATTATTTCATGTCTCACACTCATTTCCTCGATAGTTCTTCTCCTTCCTCGGCAATTTTATACTTACACATTGAATGCAATTGGTTTTGTTCTTTTTCTTTTTTTCTTTTTTTTTTTTTTGGCATATTATTTTGTTTCAGGCAATTAAATAACCATAAATTATTTGAATGAGATGATGCCTCAAGAGAAGACAAGATTGGCTAATGGACAGAAGTGGTCTTTTTTTTTTTTTTATTCATTACTACGTACTTTATGGTATATTTTTGAAACAACGAAATAAAGAAGTCATTTAGTTTTGGGCGTGAGTTCCAGAAGTGCCCCGGGAGTCGCCTCCAACCGATTGGTTTGAATTGAAAGTTGATGGCAGCAACTCGGCTAATTCTATACAAGGTAGTTATTACAGAATTATTTTTTTTTTTATAAAAATAAATATTTATATGATATTTTTTTCTATTTTATATAAAAATTAAATTATATTTAATTAATTTATAATATAATTCATTCCCGTTTGCGATATAACCCGTCTATGTGATATGGTGCTGGAGTCTGGCTGGGGAATTCTAGTAGTCGTAGGATTGCTAGATTTGTCCATGACATTTGGGTTTACGTCAATCACAGAGGTGGAATTACTCGCATTGAGGGAAGGACTTTCTTCTTGCCGAAAGTTGGGCATTTTAAAGGATGACGATGGACGCTGGGCTATGAGATACGTAAAAAATTACTTCTAAATTTGTATAATTAATTTTTAAATTTTTTCATATTTTCATTTTAATTGTATATTTTTAAATTTTATTTTAAATTAATTTTTTAGACAAAAAATAATTAAAATTATTAAAAATCGAATATTTATCAAATAGAAATTATTATCATCGTCTTATTTTTTCATAAAAAATATTAATTTAAAATAAATTTAAAAAATATATAACTTAAATAAAATTAAAATTTTAAAAATTTAATTATAAATATTTATAAAACATTTTAAATCATCATTATTATTATTATTATTTTAACATATTCCACCGACTACATGCCGCACTTAATTTTGGATTGTTAGACTTTCCTTCAATGATACTGGGATTGTAAGCTGACCAATTGATTGAGAAAAGTCAATTTTTGCGTGCTCCGTTTGGTCAAGTTAGGATATTTGACGGGGTTTAAAAAGGTTCATTGCATCTCATCTCCTTCTAGTTTATTTCTTTTTTTTTTATTAATTTATTCTAAAACAATTCATAACATTCAAATATTATAAGATTTAATCTATTTCACTCATTATAATTATTTTTTTATTTCAAAAAATTTGTATAATTTATAATTTTTAAATATTTTATGGGTACAATTTTTTAACTAAAAAAATAAAAAGTAAAAATTCTAGAGGATTACAAAAAAAATATAAAAAAAATAAAAACTAATCGTGATGGGATAAAAGTAATTGATTGAATCTCATATTATTTGAATTTTATAAAAATTTTTAAATCATGAAAACAAAAACTTTAAAATTAATGGAATCGTGACCAATAATGTTAAATAAGAAACCGTGGAGTCTTAAAAGTGTAAATTGAAAACTTAGAAACGCAAAAGAGGTAAATGAATATCTGGCACGTCTCTCTACAGTCATTGAACATGTTTTGGCCGGCTCTTTTAACCGGAATCTACTTTATTCGTTAGTTCCTGTTCTTATTTTAGTTTCTAATGAAATGAAAAAAGGTGCCGGTGGTTCAATCGAAATGACGAGTGTCTCAATCAACAAGGGCTTCGCCATTAGTTTCGAAAGAATCCTTTTGGGTATGCTTATGGAATTCCAGCTACCAACGGTTGTAAGAGGTAAAGAGTAGAACACGACTCTTTGGAATCTAAGAAAAGAGTTTTTTATATGTGGTGAGTCTACATCTTTACAAAGTGGTATGGTCTTCCTGTGAACAAGAATCAGTTCTATATTTAATGACGTCTCTCCATTCTGTCGACAATATTTTCAAGAGAGAATCTGTGCATGTATGGGTATATGGTGCCCAATTTTTTATACTTAAATTCTTTGAACGGAGCCACTTTCTCAGTCAAGACTTCTCAATGTGTTGACCATAGCAATACCATCAAGTGTTGACCAAAGCTAGAGAGCACTCGATCAACTTGTAACCATAATATGCAAATGCAACTGGATATTTTCTCCTTCTTTTTTCTGTTTTTTTTTTTTTTTTTTGGGTTCATTTTCATTTTACTATAGATGATTCTTAATTGGAAGCTGCCACAAGCAAATGACAATTCACCAATAAAGAAAAAGGTATGAGAAAAGTAGGAAGAATGCACGTTTTTCCATCGGGGATTTTGTAATGTAAATTATCTCTAATGCCGACCTCAAGCTGGCGTGTTAAAAGTGTGAAAGCAAGACTTTGAGAGCTTGCATGTGGCTTTGTGAGAAGACGTGAGAGATCACAAGCTCTTTCCAAGATATGCCGAGTTGGAATTCAAGTCACTCTTTGGCTTTAGCGCATGACCCCATATATTCCACAAGTATTTGCAAGTGGGAAGGTTAAAAGGTACAAACTATTTTAAACCATTAATGGAGATCATGATATACGGAAACGACGTTAATTTCATGTTGAAAACGACGTTAGATGCTAAAATGGAGTGTATCAATTGGTGGCACAACATCTGGTTCATGGCATCTTCAAAGGTTCTTAGCTCCCCACAAGGAGGATCTTCAGAGCATATTGGTTTTTCATTTATTGGGTCATCGAGATTGTTACTTTCAGAACACACAATTGAGTTCTAGAACACGAGCCACTTCTTTCACGAGGACAAAGTCACATGTGGCACTTTTATTTGTTTAGTATTTTAGAGGTTGAACTTCCGAATTGAAAATCTCAAATTTAAGCAAAAGGCAGAATATCACTCTTTGTTGTGTTGTGTAACGTAGACTCCTCTGATTAATGGATTAATCAGAAAAAGGGAATGCCACCCTCAATTCTGAAATTCAAAATGGAACCATTAGATGCATGAGAAATCACGACTGTTCCCCCATCGCGAAACGAAGAACGAAAGCCTGGGCCTCAACTCGAGAACCAGAGGAGTGAAGTTTATAGGAATAAGGGGCTTTATGCCTTCATTTAGCCCGGCTCAAAGACATGTATCCAATTAATCATAGATCTCGGCCCTTATGGTGAAGAACTACAAACAGTCTAATTATATGTTTTAAGGCCCAATTTTACTTATGGGTGGTTGCTACTTAATTAAGTTAGTAAATTTAAGTCACTCGCATTACACCTAATAATAATTAAAAACTTAGAATTCTATCTCTAAGATTTTAAGTTTTAATTATAAAAAGAAAATACGAGATTTATGAAAATAAAAAAAAAATTACTCCCAATATATCATTCACAGCCTATTAAGCCTCTTAATTAACACAAAAAGCTTGTAAATTTAAATTTCAAGTAAGTTCATTTTCTCCCTCTTATGAAGCACTTATTGTGAATTTATTGATTTTAACACTAGAGAATTTTGGTATTACACAGGTCATGCTTTATTGTATTCTTGTTAGAATTTACCACTCTTGGTATGGCCTTAATTCTTTTATAAGTATAATATAAATTAGATTTTTAACTCACACTACTCGTGATGTACTTCATGTGCTTGTATTATTGTTTTGGTAGCCATCATTTTGAAAAAATATAAAGCACCAACCATAACCATAATATTATAATAGAGAAATAAATCCTTAGCAAACCTTACAAAATGAATCATTAAAAAAAAAAAAAACAGAAAGAGGTCAATTTTATTAATTGACCTGAAATGGATTATGTTGTATACATTTTCATAAAATCCGGGAAATGTGTAGAAATTGCAACAAGAGCAAGACAAAAAAAAAAAAAAAGGGAAATTAATTTTCAGTTGTTAATTAGTTTAGAGAGGCCAAGGTTAATTACTCTGTTTTAAAAGCAAAATTTTTGTTCTCATCTTTTTAAAATTTTCAGTCGTTGATTTCAATTTTTAAATTTTAATAGTTTTAGTCAGCTTTGGGTTAGATTTATTTATAAACCCAAAAGGCTCAATCCACACAGAAGGCCTCGTAAATCCTACGTGGTATCCTAGTTGTTGCTCACATCACTTTTCAATAAAAAAAAAAAAAATCAATAATATAATGGTAATACAGTTGACAGATTGTAGTTGACCATAAACATTTTTTTTTTCATTTAAAAGTTAAAAATATAAGTATATATATTGTTAACATATGAATGTGACTCATTATAATCGATATCTATATTTGTTTACATTAATATATAAAACTGGAGAAGAGAAAAAGTAGGAATAACATGAGAGTGAAATGTGCATCAAGTTGCCTTTTAAGTGATTATTTTTTATTAATTATTCTTTTAAAACTTTAGTTAATGTAAAAATAAAAATGGATAAATTTAAGGAATTTTTTTTAATTAAACATAATCACAGAAGTTTATCCATACTATCCCTATATTTTCTTACAAATAGACTAGTCGAGCGAAATACTGTGCCATTACATATTATAAGAATCTATTCATGGAAGCCCGAGTTGAGTCTGAGAGAACTTTGGGGCAAAAGATGAAGTTTGGAAAATTCAGAACTTTGCACAATGTGCAATCACATGTTAGAGAAGCAATTCAGATTTGCATGGATGTTACGGTCGTGGGAAGTCACGAAGAGTATCTTAGCCTACCAATTATGGTTAGCTGCTTGAAGAAGAGAGCATTTAGCATGACTTTTGACAGAGTTGGGAGGAAATTGGAGGGGTTGGAAGGAAAAAATTTTGTCTCGTACTGGCGAGGAGATGCTACTTAAATTTGTGGTGCAGGTTCTTCCAACTTACTCCGGGAGCCATTTCTTACTCTCCCAAGGTCTCTATAGTGAAGTTGCATTGATTGCTAATTGTTGTTGATGGAGAACCTCTGAAGAAAACTGAAATATTCAGTAGGCTCCATGGAACAAGTTAACTTGGCAAACTCGGCACATTCTAGCCCATGATAACCCCCTTCTGGCCTGCTTGATCAAGGCCCGATACTACCCCCAAAACCTCCTTCCTTGACACATTTTTGGGGTCGTGTCCAAGCTGCACGAAGGGAGACATCGTTGAGGCTTGGTCCCTTCTACAGCGAGTTCTTAGATGGTAGGTCGGTAATCGTGCGAAAATTAACATTTGTTATGGTTCCAGAGCTAGTTTCTTCACTTGTTGACCCCAACACAGAGTGGCGGCGTGAGAGCCTTATCAAACATTCATTCACAGATTTAGAAAGCTCCTAAATTCTATCAATCCCGTTGAGCTTTCGAGGTCCAAAGGATAGGCTTGTTTGGCATTATGATCGATTACTTATATACGGTGAGGAGTGCCGATCGCCTAGCCTAATCTCATGCCTTTTCCAATCATTCGACCCCGTCATCTTCTAGCAATGGGGGTGGCATTGACTGGTGAAGAAGCTATGGAGCCTGCACGTTCCTAGGAAGGTCAAGCATTTTACTTGGCGGGCGTGTCGAGGATACTCGCCCACTCTTGACAACCTAACACATCGCGGAGTGACACTGGATGGGGTGTGCCCAAGCTGTGGTGAGATTTTTGAATCAGTCTGCCGTGCTCTTCTTCATTGCACTCCGGCAACCCGGATGTGGTTTCTTAGCCCTCTTGGATTGTGTCTGCAAGAGGCACCTCATTTGGATTTTTGTGATTGGTTTGGCTCATTCTGGAGGACTGGTTGCACAGCTGCTGTGGAATTGGCTTCAAGGCTCGCCTAAGGTTTTAAGAATCGAAGTGATTATTAAAATTAAAAATTCTATAAATTTAAAATTTAATCGATTTAATCAATTTACTTAAAAATAAATAGATAAAATTAATACTTAATATTAAATATATTATATAAAAATATTAATAAATAAAATATAATTATATACAAAATATAAATATTATATATATAACTATTATATTATTATATTTGAGTAATTTGATTATATATATATATATATATATATATATATATATTTATATTTATATTTATGTATTTATTTATATATAATAAGATTAAAAAATTAACTAATATAATATATTAATAAATATAAGTAATTTAAGTTAAAAAATAAGTATTAATATAATATAATATATAATTTTATATATTTTTGTTAAAATACAAATAAATATATTATCTACATATTTTTTAAGTTTTTATGAATCATAATTTTAAAAAAATGAAAAAAAAGTTATAGAATAGTGTAACTATTATTTTATAAAATATCAAAATGTTAAAAAAAATTTATATCACAATTTTTTGTGCAGAGTAAAAATAATTATTTGTATTATTTATAATTTAAGTTTAAAATTTGTTATCTCTTTAATTTTTCATTAATTTTTAAATAGAACTAAATTAAAAAATTACGAATAATTAACTAATTTATAATTTAATTGATTAATTTATTAGTTTGATCACAAATTTTCAAAGTTAAAAGTTTTTAAAGGTAAATTAAATCAGACTGAAATCTAATTCTCCATTTTACCAATTTAATCGATCAGTTCAGTCCCATTTTAAAATCAATGAGCCGGCCTAAGCAATCCAGAAAGGGAGGAACTCACTTATGATGAATAGAAAATGCAGCTCCAACCGCAAGTTATCCTTGATACAGCTTTCACACTTTGCAAAGATTTCCAGTGTGAGACGTCTCCCCAGCCATAACTATCTCGATCTTCGAATACTCTAGCCCGAGGGGCATCGCCGACTAATAGGGGAATTTAAGCTTAACACTGATGTGGTCATCAGAGACAATAGGGACATTGTCTGAGAATTTAGCAAAGGCGCCCCAATTCTCACTTTCTTCCCGGGACTGGAAGGGATGTTTTCACCTGACATCCTGGAGATAATGGCCGTTGGGGTAGTGCCACAATAGACAGCAGCACTTGCTCTCCCTCGCATTCGTGTAGAATCGGATTGCCTAGTGGCAGTTCGAGCTATTCTATCTCTCAACACTCGGACTCTTCTGCACTAGGATTGTTGGCAGAGGATGTGAGATGTCTGTCTTCTAGCTTCGAAAGTTTTAGCATTCAACATATAAGCTGAGATACTGAAGCAAGACCACATGGTGTAGGGAAAGCCTTAGTCGTGTTTTCACTTTGATTTAGAAGGATATACTGGATTTGTTACTATGAATAAAATTACATCCTTCTCTCTCTCAAAAAAAAAAAAAAGAATCTATTTATTGATCTTTTTAGATTTAATTATATGGTAAAAATAACAAAAAAGAAATAAAAAATGAAAAATTAGAGAGAGAGAGAGAGAGAGAGAGAGAGAGGGGTGGAGAGACGGGTAAGAATTGCATTGAGAACCAATGAAAGTTAATCAACATATCAAAAGTAAATGAAAAAAAAAATACTTCAGAGCCAACACATAAATTGTAACTTTAAACATTAATGTTTACCCAAGTAGTATAATTCACAAAAAAAAAAAAAAAAGTAACATAGATTTTGATTCTCGGTAAAATGAGTAGTTATTATCACATACAACTTTGTTGTCATCATGTTCTTCCAAGTATTAGCAAAAGAAAAAAAAATTGAATACAAGATGAAGCTAGTGAATATAGTAAAACTTGAAATTTCAAACTTCATTGGCAATGTCTTATTGAATAATTAGATAATAAAGCGAGAGAGTGAGACAGTATGAAACACCAAAAGAGGACGCACCTAACAAAGGAATGGGATAGATCGAAGATCCCAATTTTCAGTAATATTCATACTCAAAGAATCTGGCCATAAGAAAGGAAGGAAGCTATTAAGGTGGTCATGATGTGTAGTTGAGTTTGGTTATTTAATCACAGGATTGGGGTTAATCTTTCCATTTGTGTAGTTATATGCAGAAGCATCCTAAGACGCAAGAAAAGAAAAACAAAAAATAAGTTTTTGCAAATTTTGAAATTATATACTTGTAGTTATGCAACATCGATTTTTTAGATCACGATTTTAACCGTTCGAATACTATAATAGGCCTTAGAGTTGTACCAGACCATGCCCTCCTCTCCCTTCTCATTCTCAAAGTGGATCTCAAATTTTCACAAAATTTTGGCCTGCACAATGAGAAGATGCACCTTGTATACCACGCCCAGTGTTTGGAACAACTTCTCGGCATACATAGACAATTTCAAAACAAATTCATTTAGACTTAGAATCAAGCCATTGAAAGTTTATTACGATAACTTCACAGTAATATTCTTCTTTTAATAACAACAAATAATCAAGAGGTGTCCTATATTTGAAATTAAAGTCTTTTTCTATTAAAGATGAATTTCATAAACAAAGATTGTCCATTAAACATATCAGAACTAATTATATCATTTAATAAAATATTTACAACTAAAATTATTTAAAATATATATTCTTAAAATGGGTATTAGTTACAAAAATAATTGATAATATATAATTAATATGATATTCTACATTATATAATTGGTTCTGACATATTTTTAATAAAAAATATTAAATAAATATATTATTTAGTAAGTACAATAGACACAATTTAATTTATATTATATAACATAATATTTAGTATCACATAGATAATATTTACTAGCACGTTATAGAATTGCATAAATAGAAAAAAAAATTATGTAGTACCAAATACTATCTCATATAATATAAACTATAATGTGTCTATTATATCTACTAAAATAAAGTGTCTACATAATAGGTTCTACTATTTAATTTGTTTTCTTATATTACGTACATAGTTTATTTTAAACAGTAAACTATTATTAAATTATAATTTTATTTACTTCTTATTAACATTACATTTTAAATTGTAAGTACTATAATGAACAAAAAGAAGTGTTCTACATAAATAATTGATAACCAACTTAATTATTTGTCATATGATGACATTATTTTAAATATCATGAAAGACTGGTTATTGCCATCATGCATATATAATAATTAATTTAATAAAATGCCTAATAAGAAGTAAGAGAATTTTAAAAAAATGATTAGTTATTGAATTAAATTGTAAAATAAAAAAAAGTCCTTTTTATTCGTTTGAATAAAACTAAATCAAATTAAATTGTAAAATAGTCTAATATTATGGAAATAATTTATACAATAGTACACAAATCAAGAATGAACTAATGAACAGTCAAAGGGCATACTAAAAGTAAAAAATGAAATGTGTGTTTGTGTGTGTAGTGAGTATAGTCCTCTTTTTTACAAACACATAAAAAAAATCCATCAAAATTGAGTAATTAAGAAAAGAAAGTTGGAAAAGGGAAATTTGTTGTCAAAAAAAAGTAAAATTTTTGAATTTTGATTCAATAATGACTTAATTTTTATAAATTCAAGTATGTTTTTCTATGCATTGTATTCATAAAAATGTTCAATTTTAAAATCTAAAATTTAAGATTTAATGATAAAGAGTTAATGAAATAAATCTAACAATTGGTATTATATTTATTTCACTAAGAATATTTCATTTTTTATTGGTTTTTCCTAAAAAAAAACAAAACTACAAATACATCTAAATATTCTTATCTCCTTTACTCTTATTTTTAAGACATTTTATATATTCAAATCTTGACACTCACTATTGTGTCGTATTGTTACCGTCCTAATTAATATTCATTTTAATTAATGAAAATTTTGTTTTTGTATTTTCAAAAGGAAATAATTTAATATAGTTAAAAATCAATTATAAAAAGTTAATACCTAATTATGTCCAAAAGAAAGCACTTACATTATTACTTTTGTTTTGGTATACAATTGCATTTAATAGTTACATAAATACATCTAACAATTATATAACTACATCGATCAGGTACTACATCCATTAGGACATAACTATTTAGATTAATTAATAAACTACTATCTTGCTCATTATTTAAATAAATCAAACTAATTATTTTCTTTTATAGGAAAATATAGATAATTTTGTACAACTTTACAAAATGCATTCTTCTTTAAAGTCTACATTTCATAAAGTGCATAAGGCAATGTAATAGGTTTTATTTTATTTTGTGAAAAAATTTATTTTCCCTTTAGTACACAAATTAAAAGCACATTTTGTTTTAAAGGTAATAGCATTATTATATGACTTGAAATAATTTTATATGTTCCAAATTAGCTCCCATCTAATTCTAACAATAATTTTTAACATTCTTACATAAATTGAAACAATTCTACAAGTTTTAGAATAGCCTTGTATCCAATTTTAACAATTTTAAAACAAAATTTGTACTATAATTGAAACTTTAAAAGAATTAACTTTTAACTCAGTGAAACTTAAAGGGTTTAATGGAACAAATTTCCTAGGATCACATAAATATGTTCATTTCTGACTTGTTACTCTACAAATTGTTTATGTTCTAAATATTACAAAACCAATGAGTTTAGAGAACGAGATTGTTGTTGATACCAAAAAAAAGCTAAAATAAGAGATAAATAGTGAAATTTATAGAGAATATAATCTGAATGTCATGAGTGATTTACTTTTTAATGTCTATTACAACATCCTTACAACATCCTTACAACAAAGGCACTCTAGGAGAAATTAGAGTTAAAGTATATGGAAAAAAAATGTAACCAATAAAAAAATTTTTATTTTTAAATTTAACAATTATAAGATGATATGTTAATTTTTGGAACTAACTTAGAACAATTAAAGTTATTAAAATATTTCTGTCAAACAACTTCAACATTAAAGACATAGGTGATTTAGATGTTATCTTTGGAATTAGAATTTTGTGAAATTAACAAGACTTAATGCTTTCTCAATTACATTAGATTGACAAAGTTCTCAATTAGTTTAATCATTTAAATTGTATTTTAGCATCTTTCCCATTTGACCCCAACATCAAATTTATCAAAAATGTTAGAAATCTATTATTACAACTAGAATATGTGAAAGTAATAGAGTGCCTAACATACACAATAACATATATAGGCTAGACATAATCTATGTAATTGACAAAATGAGTAGATATACGAGTAATTAAAGTAATATGTACCAATATAGAGTAAAATAAATTATAAAATACTTAAAGAAAACAAAAGATTATGACTTAAGTTATTTGGGTTATCCTTTTGTTTTAGATATATATTTAAATGTCATTTAGATCACTAATAAAAAAGAATCATACATCTATCAGTGAATGGATTTTTATGATTAGTAAGGATTCAATTTCTTTAAGTTCTAAAAAACATACTTTCATAATAGATTTCATAGTAGTTGTAGAATTTGTAACATTAGTTTTAACAAACAAAGAACTAGAATGATTAAAAAAAAAAAACTTAGTTTATTAGTTCCTTTATAACCAAAACTAATAGTGCCCATTTCCATATATTGTGGCATTGCAGCAACTTTAATCAAGTGTATAATGATAAGTTTAAATATATTGAAATTAGACAAACTAATGTTAAAAGCTTGATCATAAATGGAGTGATCACGATTAACTTTATGAGGTCAAGTCAAAACATGATATATTCTTTAACAAAATTATTGACAAAAGACTTGGTGAACAAAAGATAAAGCGAGATAAGTTTCAAGTCCATACAAATTGGTCACTAGTAATAGAAACTCAATTTAATACTTAATATAATGTTAATTTTTAAATTTAATAAGTCAAAATACATTATCAGTATGATTATAATATTATAATTAGTCATTTCCATTTTAAAGACATATATTGCTTGTTACCAATAGTTTATAAGGCATGATGAATTTTAAAACTCTTAACAAATTTTGTAATGTGTTTTATGATAAAGGCACTTGGAATTTGTTTACATGGATGTAAAAAGTGGGCTACTTTAACAAGTTAAAGGATTTGGTTTTAAAACAACTTAAAACACTTTTACAAGTTTCAGGTAGTCCCATATTCAATTCTAACAATAATTTTTGGCATTGTTATACAATTTAAAACAATTCTATAACTTCCATATTAGCTCCATATTTGGTTCTAACAAATTTTAGAATCGCATAAAACTTTAGTGGTACATATTATTTTAGTCATGTGATCTTCGTCTTCATGAATAATGTTTTCTCTATATTTCCATCCTTACGAGTAATAGAGTCCAGATAATAAAATTGGACATATTATGTGATTTTTGCATCGTCTAATATAATAGTATATCTTAACATTCGTGTGACATTCCCCAAATTAAAATGGATATATTGTTTTTTCTCTTTTTTTTTTCTTTTGTGGGAGGGTGAATCAGCTTAAGATTTTTAGAGTTTATAGTTTCTGTTTTTTTTTAGTCTAGTTGAATTAGCAAGAGAGAACTATCCATGAGTGAATTTTGGTGTCTAATCTCTTACTAATCTCATCTATAAAAAAATATTATCTGCGAATAAATTCTTGCCGAAGCAGATTGAACTAAAAGGATTACCAAAAAAAAAAATGAAAGAAAGACACCAATTATCATTAGTCCATAATTAAAAGCCTGCGAGATTTGCTATCTTTTTTCTGCTGTATAAATCCTATGAAGTTTCACAAATCTCCTCTCGTAATTGTAAGTTCCAGCTATCAGAATTCCTATTACGAAGCTAAGACAGGAAATAGTAATAGTTGAATGTTTCATCAACCTTCATGGCAATAGCTTATGAATTACATGTGGCCTATGATTCATTTGTTTCGCTTTTTATGTTCTATTACCAACAACGATGCAGGTCCCCAGTACCCTTTTTCTTCTCTTTTTATTTTTATTTTCTTTTTTTTCTCATTGGTATTGCATCTCAAAATGGATCGGCTCTACCCTCTACTTTGCCACTTAGACATGAAACTGAACCTTGATTTACAATGCCACATCACTTAAATCTGTGAGGTGCAATTAGCCAACTTGGCAATGGCGGGTAAGGACCCCTGATATTTTTCCTTTGGCTTTAATAGGAATCCTTGAATAACTTTAGGATGCAAAATTCCAATCCCATTCACAACCCCTTTCTTTTTAGCCTCTTGTTAGATGCTCTAGACAAGATAGAAGGCAAGGTGTACAAAACAAAAGATTTTATAATCATATATAGGCTAAAAGTTACGGTAAGGATCAAAGAAAGAAAGGCAGAAGAGTAATGCTAAGTCTTTGTTTATTCATTTATTTATTTTAATGTAAGGATTCCTGATGGCCCAAGAAGGCCTTTTCTCAGTCTTGTTTCTCTTTCTCTAATTTAAATTGTTATTTGCCAGTGTGAAATTGCCTTGAAAAATAAAGAATATGGAAAAATTGATCCACCCTTTCTTTTGTGTGTGTGTGTGCGTGCGTGTGTGTGTCTTTCTTGGGAGCTATGGGTGGTCTCCAAATTCTTTATCTTTAAGCCTCAAGGAATAAGAAAAGTGATGTTGTCTTGTGCCATTTATTAGTTGCCACATGAAAGTGAGAAGCCACGGTACTGCTGTCCTCACCTGTCATTCAAGCCTGCAGATAAGAAAATTATAGAAGTGACGGGATATCCTAGATGCTTGCACTACACTTTTATCTAGTAAATTTTGTTAGGAGGAAAATAATAATAATAATAATAATAACACCATATTTAGGATACAAAATATAAGTGGATAATCTCTCCCCTCTCTTATTCCTGTTAATAGTAAATTTTCAACGTTGAAAAAAGATACCAACGTTGCCATTTAAGCCGCATGGCTCCCCATCATTTCTCCATGAATTAATTTTGTATCTTGAATTCTTGATGTACAAAATTGCCTCCGGACATGCACGGGAACATGGAGCACAGGAGCAATCCGTGAATCGGGGCAACAACTCCTTCCCAGTGCAACCTTCAAATCAAATGGACTAATGT
The DNA here is from genome assembly GCA_020883675.1 of Bruguiera gymnorhiza. NCBI lineage: Eukaryota > Viridiplantae > Streptophyta > Magnoliopsida > Malpighiales > Rhizophoraceae > Bruguiera > Bruguiera gymnorhiza. The sequence goes on from JAIRCJ010001060.1 coordinate 1,445,816, forward strand.
GCCATTATTGGACCACGGGTCAATTTGATTGACACTTGAGTGGTCACACGCTATATTCCTTGCCAGGAAAGCCAGAAATTCTCCTTTGGAAGGGCAAACTTGTGCTAATAATTTCTATGTAAATTTGAGATCAATTCATTCAATTTGTCCAGCAAACTCGTATCTTACTAATTTAACATGCAGTAACTAAAAAGTTTTCCGTGTTTTTTTTTTTTTTTAAGAAAACTTGTATAAAAGCATTAGTGTATAAAACAAAGTTTTAAGAATCAAATGATCATCAAATCAATTATTTTATAAATTTAAAATTTAATTGGTCAAATCTATATAACTGAAATTAAATTGATAAAATAAATATATAATATTAAATAAATAAATAATATATATATATTATATAAAAAATATTTATGTATAAAACTAACATATAATAAAATTAATTTTTTAATATTAATACAAAATATTTAAAAAATAAAAAACAACAATCGAGAACCCCAAGAATAACAATATATTCTGTTCAAACAAAATAACAGCAACGATGATTCAACAAAACCCATAAATTAACAATAATTTATTACTCGCAACAAAACTCATATTCAATATTAGCAAAAAAGAACAAGTTATTTTTAAAAAATTAAATTAAATTAAGTTTACTAATTTTTATATCGATAAATTTTGTTTTTTTTAGCATTTTACTAAAAAAATTGAATTTAATTTACTAATTTTTATATTAATTTCTAATTTGACAAATTTTAGAGAAAAATTGGACTAAACCACTGGCTCATCCGATCTGATTTTTAAAATCCCAGTGTAATGTAAGAAGAGTCAGTGGAAAAATTTTGAAATATGCATATGATCTAAAATAATGAAAAGCATGAAATATTTCAGACATTGTTAAATAAACAAATTGTAGAGCACGAAAAGTAGTAAAAGGGATTAGTCAATGGTTAAATGCATAGATTTTATGTTATAAATTTTGAATTTTAATTTTAAGAAGAAAATTAAAAAAAAAATTTATTGTATAAATCGGGGTTTGATACACTTAGAGTCGTGGTTGGAGGGTGGCTACAACCCATCTCGGCCTCCTTCCCTCAACCTACGGAGTCGAGATGTAAACGAAATGAAATCTTGTTATCGCCACCGCGGCGGCATCTGTCTTGGGCAGCCCTTTTCTGACTAGCACGACATTTCACAGTGGCCATACCTTCAATTTCGATTGGAATAGTGATCCAATGGCAATAATTGAATTCATTTGGTTACATTTCTCGGAATTCTATTCAACTTGGAAGCATTCGGTGGTCCCCATTCCCAGGAAAACCACAATGAATAATTTTGTTTGAACGACGAGTGTACAAGTCCTCTGTCAATGGATTCTTTTCATGTTGCCATCATCTAGACCTTGTGCAAATTGATTCTCTTTGGCCGATTGATTGAGAATGCAGTTTAACTAACTTTGTAATCTTTGCTACCTTTACCCCCATTTTCCCAAAACCACGTTTTTACAAGCGGCTGCTGTAAAGAATTGGAAATCAAAATATGGGCAGCCCAGTCAAGAAAAGGTTGCTTTATTCGAAAAATTTAAAGGTGCAATTTTCTACGGTTATAGAATATACTATTGGAAACCATCTTCGAGGGGTTGGTTGATTGCTTTTTCGCCCATACACCAGATCTGCTTTTGTCTTTTCTTATGACCTTTCCAAGAACTAAAGACCATCCTTCCTCGCTAATGTGCCCTTGGACGAATGACATCCTTTCTTTGAGGCGTTAATTATATCTGTAACTGTACAGCTCCATTTGTCAACCGAAGACCAAAAGCATAAGGCTGCACTGAGTGCAAAGTTACACGAATACAGTCAATTTGACGTGTTTCACTATTATAGATGCATAATTGTTATTAACGGTGAGTATATGCATCAATGACAGTATAATATAATCAGTGATAGTATAATATAAACCTGCGTTCGGGACACATCAAAAGATTGCGGCATCCGTGAAACTAAACTCTTGTTTCTAATGCTGTTATTTTTCTTTTCGCTCTTATGCTGCGTCCATCAATACCGGAATGGAGGGAAGGAGCCAATTTGATCAATGTTACAACTTTATTCGCTGATAATTTATTCTGTTAGAAATCAAAATTTTCTATTGCTTCATATTTCCAAAACACTTTGCCATTCTCTTCTTGCATCTTTTTCCACTTTCCATCCTAAATTTAATCACATTTTGAGACAGTTTCCCTTAACACACGAATCTGTTGAGACCACTAATTTTGCATTGAGACCACACAATTAACCAAGAAGAACAAAATATCATCACATGAACGACATATTTTACACCAAAATACAGTAAAGTACACAGGAACTTAGGAATTCAGAGAAAAAGGCTTAATTACAAGACTCGACATAACAGTGCAAAACCAAACTAAACTCAGACACTCTCCCATGGTCAAGCAAGGATTAAAAAGCACCAGCAAGACCAAGATGGAGATGGCGATTGAGCTCGTGCATATAGACATGCCAACTACCTTCTGACCCCTACAAACAGAGCCCCTGCAAATGTCAAAAACTTCATCGCAGAAGCTACTGAGGACAACTATAATAGACCTCTCGACAACAAAATACAAAAAAGCAACAAGAGATAATTGATTTATTAGTCAAGACTTAGATGGATGCCCAGTCGATCTCAACGGAAGGGTACTTCTCCAAACAAAAGTTTATCGGTCTCTCCCCACCGTGAAGAAGAATTCGGGAAATCCAAGAACGAAATCCCGGATTCAGGTGAAGAAGAGCCCGTAAATGACTCATCGGATAAGGCAGGCGATGGCAGAGAGCTTTCCACCCTACAGTTCTCAACTCCGAAATTATCAGATTCCATTTTGAGTTCATTTTGAACGGAATAATCCTCTGCCAACTCGGCAGGCAAAGAAGCTGACAGAGTCTTCTTCGAATTAGCAGCGGCACAGGGCTCCCCAGCTTTCCCCTGCTTCTGCGAGTTGGCCAAGCCTTGGCAAATCGCTTGCAACCTCGCATTAACAGAGGAATGGAGAGGCTTGTACGCACTGAATTCTTCAGAGATATCTCCTCCTTGGCTGCGAAGATGGGGAAAGTTGAGCCTGGCAAACTCTCCTCTAAGCTTATAAGCAGCCTGATCATAAGCCAAAGCTGCTTCTTCGGCTGTGTCAAAAGTGCCAAGCCAGAGTCTTGTTCTGTTCTTGGGCAGTCTGATCTCAGCCACCCACTTTCCCCAATGCCTCTGCCTCACACCTCGATAGAGTTTTGTTGGCTTTAGAGTAGAGGCAGATTGTTTCATGGAGACAGGTTTTGGAGCCTGGAAATTGAGCCTTCGGTTGTTGTGCAGCTGTGACCTCCTGGCAACGCTGGCCAATATTTGTCGTTGTTGTTGCTGTTCTTGCTGTTGCTCGATTTGGGCTTGAATTTGGTGGATTTGAGTAGGGGTGAGGTGGTTAAGCCCTATTGGACCCGTTTGCTCAAAACCCATTTGACTGTAGCTCGAGACCCTGTGAGAAGACATGTGGGTGCTCGATGTGGAGCAAAAGTCAGGGCACAATCGAGGCTGGCAAGAGATTGAGGAGTCATGACAGCAAGAAAATGAAGGGGAAGAAGTAGAGTGAGACGACGGAAAACAAGCGGTTGTCGTGGATGTCAAAGTAGAGGAGGTTGGTGATGCACTTTTCATAAAAGGCTCAAGTGCCTTCATCAGTTCCTCTCTAAAAGGATCTGGTAAAACTGGTCTTGTAGTGTTGCCGCAGTAGAAATCTATAGCTGCTGCCATTCCTTCCGATCAAGATCAACCTGTTACTTAAACAAAACTCAAATTTAAAAGATTTGAGTTTTTCCCCCTGTCTTTATAACAGAAAATTACAATCCTGAAGTTTGGAACAAGAAAGACCAAACCAGAGGGACCAAAAACTAACCCCCCCCCAAGTTGATCAAGTGAACCGACTTACAAGAAGAAAACAAAAGGGATATAAAATTCAACCTGGATCTCTCTTCTGAATCACCTGGCTTTCAACGAAAGGAACACCCTTTATAAGGGTCTGCTTGTCTTCCAACAAAGATCACAGATCAAAACAACCCGAAGAACTCAAACCCCAGAATACTTGGATCATGGAAACGCAGACGATTCACAGAAAGAGATACAGAGAAACTGGGATCAGAGAAGAGGGGATCAAGATTAAAAATATTTATCCAAAAACAGAAAAAACAGACGCTATGAAGATTTTTCACTCAGTTGTTTGCAGTGTGGCCTCACTTTGTTGGCCTTTGCACTCCTTGCACTTCTTGCCCTCTCCTTATCTCCTCTTATAAATGGAAAAAAGTAGGAAACTCGTTCCACAATAATTTCACTAACTTTCTAAACAAATATGCAAATTATTATTTTTATATTATTAAAAAAAATTTTAATCACTAGACTACGGAGAATTATTTAATTGATTGTTGATCATAAATTAAAATAATCACTACATTGTCTCGTCAACTTCGAAGGTGATGCCTTTATTCCGTGTGGCTTATTCAATGGCATACTGCCACGTAGATCTTGATCGGCCGGTCCCACCCTGCGGTGGCTCCACACGCGGTGTCTTTTGATTTGGCTGTGCATTTATATATTTAGTTGACTGTAATGGCGTCCCGGTCATCTGCTTCAGGGAATCTATCGTGAGTGGCCGCCTACCTATACTTTTTTTAATTTGTGGTGATATATATTAGTAAATCTTATTAAAAAAATTCAATTTATAGGTAAATAAATTATTTTACACTCTAAATTAAATGACCAATCATAACGAAAGAATAATGATGATTAAAATAAATCATAATTTTTTAGATAATGTTTATGTGCAAACTTTTTATTCATATAAAAAATTAAAATTGATTCATTAATAATGATTTTGTAAAAGATTATCTCTTATATAATAATAATTTTTAAAAAATACTTTGGTCAATAAATCTCTCAAACTCGCTTAAGAAATAAACGAAAAATTACTATTAACTTATAAATATATAAATGTTTGCTCGACTAATTACATCTAATAATAAATTTGGCTTAAAAAATAAAATAATAAAAAAATATTCATATAGTCGATCAAGTCTAATTAAATTTAAAATTAAAAATTCATTATTATTATTATTATTATTATTAATTTTATTATTTTTATACCATAATTAAGACAATTTAGTTGATGAATGACCTTACACCGTTAAAAATATAAATTCACCGCATGCTTTTTAAAAGTGATGTGTTGTTAAAAGATATTAAAATTGATGCTTGCATAAAACAAATACAAGCACGTTAGGATTTTACTTAACAAGTATTAATAAAATAACTTATTGAATCAATATTTTTAAATTATTTTAAAAATTCAAATGCAACTTAATCAAGCAACCTTAAAATAATATTAATGTGAATTTAATCTAAATACCTTAGTCACCCAATCATCTTAAATGATTAAAAAGATAAGAATAAATTAGTAAATTTAATTTTTTAAAAAAAATAAAAATACTATCTTAACAATAAAATAAGAGTAATTTGGAAATTTATTTTGAATTAGTTAAATAATTTATTTTTAATTACTAAGAAATATAAGTAATTTAGTAAAACTAAATAATAAGATTATTATTAGAAAAGAATTTTTCTCACTTATTTAAATTTGTAAAGACATAACTTAATAATAAATATAAAAAAATATCTATCAGACTTAAAAATATATCAAATTTTTATATAAAGAAGTTCTTCTGAATTAAAAAAAAATATAAGACACTATAATCTATCAATTAACTCTATGATAATTAATAAATAAGTATACAACATATATAAAACTTCAGTTATATTAAATGATTCAAATAACTTCAATTAATATTAAATGAGATTAACAATTTTATTCATTCAAAATAGATCATTTGATTTTATAATTAGCAACTCAATGTGTAGAATCTAATTATATAAAATAAACTTTTAAATGTTACTTGCTAATGTGCAAAATTTTCATTCAATCAAACTATGAATGAATACAATTCATAAAAAAAATGTCCTAGAGAGAAGAACAAAACGTATTATCAAAATTTGAAAGATCGGTTTTAAAGATGTAAAGTACAAATTTAGCCATCCAAAACGAAAACGTACATGAACAATATGTCATTTATCAATTATCTAAATTTTAACTAAATTAGAACACAGTCTGTCTTTCAATGATAAACTCAAAGATTAAAACCCTCAATCTAGAATTTCCTGATCTCGCACGCTTTTTTCTGGCTTTTCGTTTCTTTCCCACTCTCTTTATGTACCGCCTCTTACTATATCGAACAGCCAAAAGCAAACTATTAATCCCTCGCTAAAGTCTCCATGTTAGGGTCTAAAGTAAACGCTTTATATTCACTCAGCTTTCCATTCCAATAAAATTGATATGTTATAAAATTCATCATGGTAAAATCACATGACACAAAATAACTCTTTCATTTTTCAAAAATTTTATATCTTTTCATAAAATTTGAAATTTCAACTTTCTGCATATTTAAACTCTTCTTATTTAACGAAACGCCTACTAACAATAATTTTTACCGGAGATTCGTTGACTGTTATTTTTTAGCAATAACAACGCAGGGAAAGATCCTAAAAGAAAATTTAAAAATTAAAAAAGAGAGAGAGAGAGAGAGAGAGAGAGAGAGAAAGAAAAAAAGAAAGAAAAAGGAGAGAACGTCAGAGCCTTTTGAGCGGTTTTTGGGGGGGGGGGGGAGTGAACAGATTTGAGACAATAAAGTGGAAAACGGTGAGGAACACGAAAGGGACGCGCCGAAAAGCTTTGGTTCTAAGTTGCGTAAGGAGTAAGCCAAAGGGATCAATTTGACGACTGGGCCTGACTCTGACGCTCATACACGTAATTTCCTATGTGGATTGAGTACGAGCCAGCTAAGCACCCCCAGCCTCTTCCTCTCAAGTTGAGTGCATCAATTATGCTGATTTGTCAAATTAACATTCTATTCACGATTTTTTTTTTTATTGGGTAGAAAACAGAATTTAAAAAAATAAATTATTCGTTCTTCTATGAGAGACCAGAAAATAAAATGTTTTAGAGCACATCATATTGTAATTATATAATCATTTCCCATCATCTCATGGTCCATTTAACAGAGTCCAAAAAAGAAAAAGAAAAGTAAGGTGGGAAACTCCAAGCTCGTCACATCAATTCTGTCTCTTTACATCCGCTTAATTCCATCCGTGTATCTTTCATGCATCTAACAATGGTTTTAGAAGGGCGTGCTCACGGTTTGTTTGACTCGATTTGCCATGAGCCATGCGCATCATCACAAACAAAGTCAAAATGATGGTTTTTCTTTTTTCTTTTTTCTTTTATAACATTTGTGTCATAGTTCGTATGGGTCACAATTGACAGGTTAACTAGAATTATAGAATGATCCAATGATGCCGAAGGAAGAATTGGTATTCTAATTCAAATGGCATTAGATTAAGCTAATTAAGCAACATCTATTTGAAAAGTTTAGCATAAAGTAGCACTAGTACGAGAATTTAGTTTTGTCTTTTGTCCTTTTTTTTGTTTTTTGTTTTTCTAAAAGTTTTGATTAATTTCTCGCCCTACCCAAAAAGATTGATTTGCTATTTACATTGAAATTAAGTCAATACTATATTTAAAATTTTAATATATATATATAATAAATTAAGATATAAATAAACTCAGTTTAATTGTCATTAAAATTTGTAGATTAAATAGGCTAGTGCGACTGTTTACCCACTATATGGACTGTATGGTCATTCTTTCTTATCAAACAAAAAAAAAAAAAGGGAACTAACATCTATAATATATACTCTCGTATAGATGAAGAGAGTCAAACCTTCACTGCCAACGTAATGAGATCTGAAAAAAGAAAATCCTAATTTGAATAATGAAACTTCAGTTATTATCAAAATTATATTCTAAAAAAGAGATAAAATAAAAACAGAAATAAAAAAGGAGGCAATTATTGTAAAATTATAATAATTATAAAATAATAAAAAATAATATTTATAAATATTTGACATCACTTAGTCTCATCAAATCTAATCTATTATGTATGAGGTGATTTCCTCCTATCCCAATCATTCTACATTGCCTATAATTAGAATTGAGAATAGGACATCAAATAATCCTCATTGAATTATTTGCTTTGGAAGTTTGAAATTATAATTGGACTTGTGAATTCAAGTGGAATTTATCCAAAATTATTTAGGTTGTAGTTTTATATTTTAGTTTAAATTTGAAAATGATTCAAATTGAACAATTTGTAAATTTTAAGTCAATTTTAATTATTTTTAAAAAGAAACAAGATAAGTAAAATAAAAATTCTAATATTTAAATCATGAATTCTATATATGTGTACCATACATAACTTTAACTATTTTAACTATTAGATTTATAATTTAATATCTTTTATTTATTACTTTATTTATATCTACACATTATAAATACAAGAATACAAATGTTATATATGCATGTTAATTTTATTTTTTATAAATTATAAATGTATATATTACATTTATTTTATATTATATATTTTTTATCTTATAAGATTTTTGATTTATTATATATATAATTTTATTTTATGTAATTTATTTTATATAATTATTAGATTTGTATTTTTAATATTCATAATATCTCATAAATTTTATAGAGCAACACACACACACACACACACACACACACACACACACACACACACACACACACACACACACAAATATGCATGTTATACATAATATAAACATATATATATAATGTAATATATAAACACTTAATTTGTCTTAAATATTATATATTTATATAAATTTGAAACAAGTTAATATTTAAAAATAAAAAATAAAAAATAATATATTTTTTGAAATATTTGAATATGTGTGTATTTAAATATATATTAAAATATAAAAATATAAAATATAAAAATTATTTTATAAAATAAACTAATCAACTTATGAGTTAATTCTTACCTAAATATTAAGGGTTAGAGTTTATCTTTCCAAATCCAAATTTGAAAAAAGGTTGGAATTCTAGCTATTTTAAAGTGTCATCATTCTACTCAAAAATATATATATATATATATATATATATATATATATATATATAATTATAAATATTATAAAATAATAAAATATACTACACCCCATACCATAAAATATAATAATAAATATAAAATATTAATAATAATCTTTGACATTGATGATGATGCTAACAATAATAATTTTTACTATTAACTAGGAATTTAATAATTAAAATTAAAAATACATAGTAAAAATAATTATTAGTATTATTATTGTTAATAATGAAAAAATTATAGAAATTTATAATAAATATATAAATTAAAATAATAATTAAAATTATTACTATATATTTGTATACCAATATTATTGTTTAGTTGACAAACTAAAATGAGCTTTGGCTAGTAAATAAGTAGATGACGAAGCTTATCCCATAGCTTTTTCAGATAAATGTTAATCCAAGAGATAATCCTACCACTTCCGAGTATACTATTATTATATGAAACGCATCAAAACTAAAATTCTCGTTGCCCTCACTTACGAAGGATTTTTATAATGTCCCCTCACAGTCACAGTCGCAACACTTTCTGGCTGGTGGCCACAAAAATAATAATAATAATAATAATAAGATAAAACGAAGGGTACGTCTATTATCTAACCCGTTGACTCTCCAATGTCAATCTCAAAGTACCAAAATCATTGCGAATAGATAATTCTGAGAAATGAACTTGCTGAAACGTGGCGAAGCCAAATGCACGAGCTGGGGAATCTAGGGCCAGTTTTTATACCCACCTTCGGGTAGTGGAGTCTGGAGCACTCAACGATTAGGAGCACGATCTCTCTAGCAAACTAGTTGACATTATGGGATAATCACTAGAGCTGGCTTGCCTGTCCCACCGCAAGTCAGAGTTGCTGCATTCATTCGAATTCAATTATTATTATTATTATTATTATTCTTTTTGTTTGGTTTGTGTAAATAAGATGCATATCCTACGGTTCGTTAAAGAGATACACTACACAATAAGTTGAATCATTACATTATATATACGAAACATCAAATTGTATAATATTCAACAAGAATTATTAACCATTCTAAAAGATATATAGATATAAATTTAATCTTCTTGAATACTTTAATGCAGTGTGAGCCACGGTTCGTACTATTATTGAAGGAGAAGTCAACGCGGGTAAGGTATAATTGACCAACATATTTGCTTGCACTAACATCATAAGCTGCTATGCTCGTCTGATGATGTGAGAACATCCATAAACTAAAATAAAACATGAAAGTCAATGGCGGCTGGAGGAGTAGGTTCTGGTATTTATTTGTGCATATATCTAATTAAATTCTGGAGCCATTCTTAGTCAAATGTTAATTCTTGGCACAGGGACCCCTTGGGTTCGGAATCAAGAGGGATTTTTGCCACAATCTGTTTTAGTTAAAAAAAAAAAAAGAAGGCAAAGTAACTACATAATTCTCCATTTTTTTTATTGAAAGCATTGAATCTACTTTTTTTTATGCAGGAATGAAGTATGATCAATACGTATATAAGCAAAGACATTGATTATTTTCACGCCAAATATCATTATACGTAGCTTTTTAAAAGATTACTGCCATGGCTACCAAATAGCATGAGAAGTATGAAAAAGTCGTGTTATAATTTGGTGCCAATGAACTTATATTCTTAGTGAATGCATCGCACATGTGGCTAGGGAGGCCACTAGCTCTTAGATGAGGGGCCTCCGCCACCATGGGTGGAATTAAATCAGGGCGACAAATATGTCACAACAACTCCATTGGGTTCCACAATAGCAATAACAATATCGCAACATACTCCCTTTTCAGTGTTAAAATAAATTTAGTGCGAATGAACAAACATCTATTCTAATGACCATGAAACTCGTTTGTACCTTGCAGTTGTGTGCACTGAATCGTTTGTAACAACAGCAACAGGCAATGACACAATGCATGAGGTCAATGTAACTCCACGATCAGTTATTAGTGGGCCGATCAGAATAGCCCACCTGAAGAAAGAAATACTGGATCCATCTTGGTCAACAAAATCTAAAGCCCGAACAATTGCCAGTCTTAAAATCATTACTGGGACTAGAAAGCATAAGAATCATTTTTGGCCCAATAAAGGGACTTCTAGTTAGGTGGAGAGTTTACGGGCCATAAAGAACAAGCAAGAGAGTTGCAATTTCGGCCCAGTAATCGACCACCCTTTCACTACAAGCTAGAGCTACCTCTCATTGAGTCATTATTTTTTACCCAAAAAGTAGTTTGTTGAGATGTACAATATTTCACATTTATATGATTCAAAATTCGCTACTTCCTATTCAATGTGAGATGTGAGAGTTCCGTGACACACCGCTCCTTTTAGTTTTGGCTTTTTCCCTAATTTCCCACTCCTTCTGTCTAGAAAACCCAGATGATTTTTAAAGCAAAAATTATATTCGAGCCCCTGAATTTGGTAAAATTGCTAGAGCTAGACTCATGTACCTTAAACTTAAACCAATTTATACTAGGACCTTACCACAATTATATTCAATCACGTTATAGACACAATTTATCATATGCAATGGAAAACCCTAGCAATCCCTTGATCCTTCTTTCCTTTCTATTGCACTCTTTCCTTAAAAGCATGTATGTGGCTACTGCCAGGTGGTTTTCTTCAAGTAATGAACTAAAGGTAGTCTTTTGTCCTTCGTTTTGATTAGATCTTCTTATATCTATTTTTGTTTTCCTTCCAATGCGAGTTATGTGTTTCCATTTTTCATTTCTCGATTTGGTTCGATTCTAGTTCTACAATTATGAATTCTTGAATTTATAAGAAAGGGGACTGTACCATGGTAAAAATTTTGGTTTTGATTCCAATTCTAATTTTGGTAGGTAACGTAACTAGTCATCCAAACATGAATTTATTCAACTTTCCTAGATTATTGTGTTAGGATTATGTGTTATAGCTTTGGTATCTTAATATGTCCTTAATTGTTGCTAATATGTTTGAATTACATATATATATATATAAATATTAATTATTTTGATTTATGTTATTTCTAGTAAGATCTATAAATTTCAAATTTAAATTGTATTAACATCTTACAAAAGATCTTACATTTATCTTAATGTCTTTTTAAAAAGATATTGACTGAGATCTGAAAAGATATTAAAGATAAATAAAAGAATCATAAAGATTTAAAGTTGGAAGAAATTTAGAATTAAACGATTAAAAGCTTGATGTTAACCAAACACTTAAAAAGGTTTTAAGCTTTGAATTGCAAGAAGAAATAGAAAACTTAAATTGATTGACTTGAACATAGTTGTAATTGACCAAAAGTAGTTAAAAGGCATAAAACTGTGAGTGTAAAGGCTACAGAGATTTAAGGTTAGTCGATTAGATTGTATCTACAGTTGATCAATGGGACATAACAATATAAAGAATAAAAACTAGAAAATTACAAAAATTTTGGATTGGTTGTCTAGTTCAAGTGTTGCGATCAATTGATAATTCAAAAGAGAAGTTTTATATTTTTTGAAACTAATTTCCTTTATGAAAAAAGATCAATGTTTAACGACTAATTTATGTAATTTATTTATAAAAGAATTCGAGAAACTCTTTATATAAGACCTCAAAGAGCTATTCATTATAATCATATAAAGAAAAAAGAAAAGTGATAAAAGAATGAAAAGATTAAAGAGTAGGACTTTTAAGAGAGTTAAGTTATAATTATACAAGAATAAAAGTATTTTAATGAAAATCAATAAAGTATAAGTCTTTAAGTGTTTTGAAAAACCAGTGGTTCTTGTTAAAATTTTGTTATGATTAACGTGAAGGTGATCAAGTGTAAATGGTTATCTTTATCCTATAAAAGAAAAAAGTTATAATGAAGTGAATTTTTAAAGGAGGAACTTAAAGAAATGGATGTGAGCTTTTGGTTTGATCCAAACCACTATAAATTGTTATATACACACTTTTTCTTCCCTCATCTCTGTTAAATTTTGTTATTTATATTACTTATTTTACTTTTGATTATTGTTTATCTTGTTGTCTCTCTTTAGAATTGGAATTGAGAACAGGTTGAGTGATCATGCCAATTAGACTTAATTTACCCCTTATATTGGGTTACATAAAGAGCAATATATGATATCAAAACTTGGTCTCTATTTTATAGACCTAACTTCTTTGAGTCAATTCATAACATCTCTTATATCCATGTGTTATATTGAGGGTAAAAACATTCATAAACCCCCTATCTTTAATGGTACAAACTACAATTATTAGATAGATAAGATGTCCATGTATATGTAATCATATGATTATGAACTTTGGAAAATTATTAAGAGTGGCCCCAAAAAATCCCTTTAAGTAAATACTAGTCGTAAAAAGAGTAAGTCTACAACTAAGGTGAAGAAATTTAAAACCTTATTCTCTAAAGCTATTTACACGCTTTATTGTGATTTAAGTGTTAGTAAATATAATAAAATATGTTAATGTAAGATGATAAAGGAGATATAAGAAAAGCTTATAATCATTCACAAGGATACTTTACAAATAAAGGATATAAAAATCAATTTGTTTATGTAAGAGTATAAACTTTTTAAGATGAAGAGTGATAAGATCATCTTAGAGATATACACAAAGTTCACTAACATTATCAATCCTTTCAAAAACCTTAAAAAGGACATCAAGATAAGTAATCTTGTAAAGAAAATATTAAGATCATTTCTAAAGTCATGAAACCTTAAGACAATTATGAATACCGAATCTAATAATCTAAACACTTTAAACTTAATTAACTCTATGTTGACTTATGAGATGATTTTCACTAAGAGGATTGCTATAAAGAAGAAAAAAGTTGCTTCTAGAGCCTCTTTTCCCAAAGAAAGAGATAAAAATGATGAGATTGATTGATACACTTAAAAAGATGAGTTTGTTATTCTAATTAAGAGGATTATATAACTTTAGAGAAAGAAGAAATAGGATGATAAGAGACTATTCAAGAGCAATTATGAAAAAGATGAGATCATCTGTTATGATTATAACATACTTGATCGAGTTGATCATAATTATTATACAAATAAGAAAAAGGACAAAAAGCCAACAAAAAAAAAACCACAAAATTACTTAAGATGATGTAAATGACTCAAAAAAATGATTATGATGATGATAATGATAAAGTCAACTTGGCATGCAAGGTCATTGAAGATGAGATAACTTTTAACCATGATACCTTTAATCATAATAAGTTTTTAATTGATGAATTGTATAATAATTTATGTTACATTGATAGAAAACTCAAAGACATGACTTTTAAGGTTAAAAGTCTTCAAACTTACAATGTTTCTATGAAGCATGAAATTGGATACTTAAAAGATGATAGTACTTTTTTTAAAAGATGAGATCAAGTTAATCACTAAAAAAAATTAATAAATTAGAAAATGTCTAAAATGAGTAAAAACTCATAAAATTCTTAGATGAAAATATTTGTATTAAAAAAACTTAAATTTCAAATATCTTTTTCTAAATTTGTTAAAAGTAAAGACAAATTAAATATGTTACTTGATTTTCAAAAATTTTAAGGTGAGAATAATGATTTTAACTATACATTTTATGCATATTAACTTTAAATTTTATAAAACAAGATAACTCATACTCATATATGTTCACAAGTATTTACAAGTAAACTTTATAAGAATGCTTATGTATCATTCTTTCAATTTGCATTTTTTTACCAAGTCATAAATGAATGAACGAGTAAATATTGACTTATAATAGTTAAAAATGATGTGACAAGAGAAAGAAATCAAAAAAATTAACATGATCACGAGAGTTAATTCAATTGTCACATATGTATTATTTTAACATTTAATATTTAAAATAATTAATTAAATGGTATAAATTTTTTCTTTTTTTTTCTTTAACGGTTTAAATTTCAATTAGAGCAGTTTTTAGTTATCAATTCAGATTGACAAAATTGAAAGTTACTAATTCAACAGTAAACTTATCCCTATTAGAGTTACCATATGATGTTACAATTATCTGATGCGAAAATTACCTAACACGGCCTAAATGCTAGAACTCAATGTCATATCGTTTCGTGCCAAACATTTAATACGCTGTCATGCCCACTCACTAAAAAATTCAATCCCCATCCAATAGACGAACCTCAATTAAAGGGCTGTCTCTACTAATCCTTATTTTTTGCATAGGCCTTCTACAACACACACGGACATGGGGTTTTGAAAAAAGAATTGGACCACACTCAATTAGATAGTAAAAACCGAGAACTGGTTACAACCCAAGCTCGTTTCAAGCTCTAAAACCCCAAAGAAGTCAAAATATGTCAAGAAGCCTCAAACCCAGTTAAGTACTCATCATAAACCTAATGGCATCCAAAGTACTTACTGCATACAAATGAATTGCTGCACTAATTAAACTTTTAACTGGCCAAAAAATTTTTTAAAAAAAATAATTATCTTTATTTTAATTTAATATATTTTCAAGTGTATCTGATTAGACGCATATTGTGCGGTGTCAGAAAAGAGAAAGGCAAAGGAGGGGGTGCAAACCCCGGAAACGCGCTTTCTACGTAGCCGTTAGCCCTGGAGGGGAAGTGCCTTGGGAAACGTTGAGGGCCAATTTTGCCAACTGGACCCCCTTCCTAATGAACTTTCTGTGCAGTCTGAGCCATGCCCCTGCCCCCAGGCTCAGCCCGTCTGCAACATAACCTCTGAGTGCATGTATTAACATCAAGAGCACAAGCCGTAGAACCCAACATCAGATTGACAAGGAAAATAAAAGTAACATAAAAAGCAATACAATAATTCTTTTTTATATTTAATTTGATTGATTTATTTATCAAATTAAATAAAATATAATTAATTTATATGGGGTTTTTTTTTCTGGTTTATTATTATACTGTTTCGTAAATATTAGCTTCAAAAACACTGTAAAAGTTGGAAAATTCCGCATTCCAATACAATTTTCCTTTTTTCTGGGTGCAACTGCGACCCCATTCCTATTCCCATTTAATATATTACATGGCGGGGTAGAGGGAGACAAAAGTCACGGTTTAGCCAACTGGGTAATGCAAACAAAGGGAGTGCTTCTGTGGAAGTTCCTGCTTTTTTTTTTTGTTTTTTTTTCCTGCCCTTTCACCGAGAGGTGAGCGAGTGTATTTATTGTTGCTGTGCCGATGCTAACGGAGTGGAGTGAACGTAGACATCCTCACAGGCACAGGCACACAAGCAAGCACACGCAAATCGAGGCCACCTCTTTTCTGTTTCAGCTTTTACAGATTCCTCTCTCCCCTTGTCTCTGTCTCTCTGTGGCTCCCTATTTTCTTCTTTCCTTTTTCATCATTTCAGTTTGCTTTCTTTCCCTCGCTGTCTCTGTAAAATCTTCGCTTCTGGATGCTGATGATAAACTGATGCGCATTAGAGCCTCTCACATTGATTACTTCCAATCCTCTCTTTCAGGTTTCCGTTAATGGCTTGGTTTTCATGACTCCCCCAACTACCCTCTTAACTTTGTTTTGCCTTGCTCTTTGGCTTCGGGATCCTTCGTGGTTTCTCTTATTTCCTCTTGGCAAATGCGCTAAGTCCCTTTTCTTCTTCTTTTTCGTCTTGTTCTTTGGTCCTCACTACCTGGGTCCTGTCTCCCTCATCTGCCCAAAGCTTTCCTCAAAGGGTGTCTTAAATTCAGGAATATGTGACCCATCTGTGCTTTTTGCCGGAAAAGGTTGCTCTGTTCTACATTAAGGTGAGGACTTTGAAGAGAAAGGATCGTTCTTCTTGAAGTGGGATTGAGTGTTTTTAGAGATTGTTTTTATGGACACTAATAGGTTTATGTTTGCTTCATAAAAAGAACTGTTCAATGTTTAATTGAAAGTTGAGTCCTTGGAGCTCTTGGTGGCTATATTTCAGGTGGGTTTTGAGTCATATTAATGATTTCTGCTTCGATGCCTGGGAAATGCAGTTTGTCTGAGTAACAGCAGTCAGTTCTATCTGGCGAAGAGTTGAGTTTTTGAAACTTTGGCCTGATTTCGAGAGTTTTCTGTTTTGGATATCGACAAAAAAAAAAAATAATAATAATTCTGTGAACTTGGAGTAACATTTTCTCCTAAAAATGGGTTCCAAGAAGTTCAAAGCAGAGAGGAATGATGCTCTGGGCCTGTGCAAAGAAAGGATGCGATTCATAAAGCAAGCTATTGACTCGAGGTACAACCTTGCAGCTGCTCATGTGTCTTATATCCACTCTCTAAAAAACATTGGTACACAACTCCGGCGGTTTGCTGAGGCAGAGATTGTGATAGAGTCCTCTCTTTCAACAAACTCAGCAGCCACTGAGCTTGACAAAACTCCCTCGCACTCCTCCTACCTATCTCCCTCTCCCTCTCACATTGTAGAGGTCTCGGATTCACCATTGCACAGTGAGAGCCCCATCTCTGCTCCGGTGGTAAGTATCAGTCACATGAAGGTTGGCGGACCTGGTAATGCATTGACTTTTAAGGTTAACTTGAAGAATAATGGTGTTGATGATTCTGTGGAGGATGAGTCGTTTGGGTTCTCTATGCCAATGCCTCCGCCGCCGCCACCCCCTCCTTTTGAGTCAGGTGGCTCTTGGGATTATTTTGATGCTAGTGATTATTGTGACAGTTTTAGTTTTGTGAGGCATAATGAGTTGGATGTGGATTTTAATGATGTGAGAGGATGGAATGAGTTTAGAGTTGAAAGGGCTGTGACTCCTCATGATGTTAAAGATGCAAAGGGAAAATGGGCACAAGTTGGTGTTGATGGAAATCACCAAATACATAAAGTGACTTTGAGGCCTGGTTTTGAGGAAATGAGCTCTGTAATCGACGGGAATACGGTAACCCAAAAGTACAACTATGGTATGAGAATTGAAAGCAATGCCCATTCAATGAGATTGAGCAAAGCTGAGGGTTCTGAAAGACAAGTGCTCGATAGTCAAGTGAGACCCGTGGACATAGGGCACAATGCCAACAGTACTACTGTTGACCAGTGGGCTTGTAAGACGGAAAAACAAGGAGCTACCAAAGATTCATGCACAGAGAGGGAAGATCCATCAGAGTTCATTACTCATAGAGCCAAGGATTTTTTTTCAAGCATAAAGGACATTGATCATCGTTTCTTTAGAGCCTCAGAATCTGGCAAGGAGGTAGCCAGGATGCTTGAAGCAAATAGTATCCGGGTTGGATATTCAGAGACAAAACGTAAGAACATTTCTTGATGACTTAAACAGCTAAGAAGTTCAGATTTCTTGATTTGCTTCATGCAATTAAACTACTTTTTATGCTTTGATTGTTTTAAATTATACAGTTATTTGAAATTTTTAAAAAATTCTATATAACAATTCTCATTCTTGCAGGGAGGTCATCCGCCTCAGAACTTTTGGCTGCTTTCCGGCGTGTTTGTTGCCATGGAGGGACCACACTTGTTTCTACTGGTAAGCATCCACCTGTACAAATCATGCATGTTTGAGATTAACTACTGAACAGGGAACTTTAAGCTTTAGATGTAGGCTTTCTGCTGGTAGCTGTAATCATATCAAAATCCATGAGTTAGCTAGCCTATTGAATTGATAGACTGCTTTTTAGATGTCCATCAATACGTACATAAGTACAATCAGAAGACAATGGCACATTGTGTGACTGTTGAAGTATCATTTTTGCAATCTTGGGGCTGAACGAATTTTCTAATTGAGGGCTTTCGGCAGCACTCATGGTCTCACGAGTAAATGTGTAATTCCAACATACTAGAAGACAAATTTTGATATAGAACAATATCTTTTTCAAAGTTTATGCCAAGATATCTCTTGTTGTCTTGCCACTAATAAGACCTGGGATATCTTTTGTAGAACCTGTAGAAAACACAATAAAGGTCATTACGTGGAAGCGGACAACATCTTCAAGGTCATCTTCATCTAGGAATCCACTTGTCACAGCAACAAAGGATGATATCTCTGACATTGGCAGTGATTTTATGGAAGAATTCTGCATGATTGCAGGAAGCCATTCCTCCACCCTTGACAGATTGTATGCATGGGAAAGAAAACTCTATGACGAAGTTAAGGTACTTAATCAAACTTTGTATAATATTGCATGCAGTGCAAACTCAGATCAATACTACTCAGGGATACTATCGTAGATCAAAGGTTTGGATTCATTTGGATGCTGTTTATGGGAGAACAAACCTTATTTCATAAATGAACTGTGTGAAATAACTTCCAGTTAGTTACATTTTGCAGTTTGGCTTTTCCTTCACAGTGTTTTTCGTGTAGAATAAATGCTGTCAAGGATTAACGCATCTTTTGATTGCTGAAAGCATGCATAAAAGTCTATTAGTATGTAGAACTTTTTCATACTTGAGGTTCACCCATCTTTTGTGTGTGCTTAAATTGTTCTTCTCCAGTCTTCCATTTTCTTGAAACCAAATTAGGAGATATGCCTTTACATTGAAATTTTGATTGACATAGCCTTTAGTGATATACTGTTTCCTTTATTCTATTTACCCCCAGCATGATGTTTCCACGTTTGTGTTCTGACTGACTTCCCATATGGTCTTCTCTAGGCCAGCGAATCTGTCAGGAAAGAGTACGATCGGAAATGTGAGCAGCTCAGGAAACAGTTTACTAGGGATCTCAGCACTCAAAAAATTGACAAAGTGAGAGCCATCACGAAGGACTTACATTCTCAGATAAGGGTAGCAATTCAATCTGTGGATTCTATATCAAAGCGGATTGAGAATATCAGAGATGAAGAATTGCAGCCACAACTTCTGGAGCTCATTCAAGGGTTAGTAATGTTCTACGTTCTCTGCTTATTGGGCATTCAAATGTGGTAATGGGTTAATGACTGTTAAGCATGGACAGGTTGATCAGAATGTGGAAGGCCATGCTTGAATGTCATCATGCGCAATACATTACCATCTCACTGGCATACCATTCGAGGAGCACCACAGCAGCACCACACAGGAATACCAACAGGCAGATTATGGTTGAGCTTCAGGGCGAGATTGAATGCTTTGGCTTGAGCTTTGTAAATTCAATTAACAGCCTTGCATCCTATGTAGAAGCTCTTAATGGGTGGCTGCAACACTGCATTATGCAGCCACAGGAGCGTTCCAAGAGCAGGAGGCCATTCTCTCCCCGTCGGGTCCTCGCCCCACCTATATTTGTTGTATGCCGTGACTGGGCAGCTGGGATAAGAGCTCTGCCATCCGAGGAGCTTAGCAATGCAATTAAAGCCTTCTTATCTGATCTATGCCATTTAATTGAGCGACAAGCAGACCAACTGGAAATGAACAAGGCAGGAGTTGACCCAAAAAATGGGGAGTCAGAGAGCAAAGATGATGGGAAAAATGATGGTGTGTTATCTTGCTTGTTTTGCATACATGCTAGTTTGACAAAGGTTCTCGATAGGCTTAACAAATTTTCTGAGGCTTCACTGAAGATGTACGAGGACGTTAGACAAGAAGGTGAGGCTGCTCGGATAGCATACGTGAGATGCAAGCCAACTAGGTATTAAACCTTTTGTTATGATATTTTTCTATGCTCATGATTGGAGATGGATATGGTAGAGTGTAATCCAGAGATGTTCAGAAGGGATACAGCTTTTATTTTTCTTTTTGTTGGTTTTTTCCTTCCCATGAGTGAACGGAGAAATATAGCTGTTACCGTCTTGCTGTATACAAATTCTTGCGTCAAATTCAGCAACTTGGTATGATATCAAAGCACCACAAATATTATGACATTAATTAACGAAGGCTTCATAGCCCCTTCTTGAGAAAGAAGAGGGCATTGTACTCCCCGCCCCCACGAATAAACTGTCATAGCCTGCCTAATTGGGTCTACAGGTTAAGATAAGATGTCTATTCACAAATAGGATCGGTGGCCTGGTTCATCCTTGTTGAAGGAAGGGGCGACCATAACGCCGGTATCTACAACCATGTATCATTGAGGCTACACAACTTACTCGAAGAATTACCCCAACCCCAAAAGACAAATCCATTTAGCAGCACTCTCCCGGACCTACCAAAACAAACAGAGAGTTCTGCAATAACCTCAGTCGGCCAAAACGTGAGTTTTCAGATTAAGTGGACTAATTACAAACTAATATAAGAAATATATGAAATCTTGTATTGCTATTTAGAGTATGGTACAACAAAACAGGAAAAGTTTTTCCAATGTTGACCTCATTATTCTTCCCAAACTGAGGATCATGACCTCGCTGTCCAGGCGTGTAATCATCCCCAAAACCAACCATTACGGATGACAGACTGACAACAAGAAGTAAGGAAGCCAGTCCTTGTATGACACTTTTTAGAGGTTCTAAATTGTTGCTAATTCTCTTTGCTGCCTTTTACCTTCTCTTGAAGCTAGAACCCAACAAACTGTGTGTACCGAGAGTAAGCTTCTGACTGCATGGCAATTGGAGCCCGTGTAACCTGGTCCGGAAGATCAAATGCATCTATGAGCTCGCCTGCAATATTCCTCACCTGGAAACTCAGGTACTCTGTGAGTTTGTGGATTGCCTGCAGAGGTGAAATTTAAACATATGAAAACCTTCAGGTAGTGTCTGTTTACCATGAATTAGAGAACACCAATAAAGCGAAAAAGAGAGATTCCCATTTTCATTCCCTTCATGATGATAACTAAATGGATTCTATAGTTGGATGATGCAGGGTAATCTTTCCAAATTTGGGAGTAATAATTTTTTCTTAATTGGCTAAGATATCATCCAAAATGATAACTACTAGTGAATGTATCTCCTCGGAGCACATTTTGAGATATTCCAAACTCTATGCATTTTAATACCTTAGCTTTGTTTGGTGCAACATAGTCCACATTACGGTACGTGCCTATGTCCTTCCAGATCCTATCCAAGGCATAAAGATCGCAGACAAGTTTCAAAGCAGCTTGTGATTGTTGATCAGTACAGCTGGCAGACAAAAGAGTCAAGATTAGCAACTAAATTAATTAAACCACATAAAAAGAAGGACAATAACTTCTGATGATGTGTGTAGGAAATACTTCTGCACAGCTTCTATGAACTTTGCGAGGATGACAGATTCAATGTGGGATTCTGCAAGTGTGAGAAGGTGATTTAAGCATCTATTCCAAGCACCAAAGCCCCCAAGAGTTTTATAGTGCTTGCGAAGTCGACCAGCAACACTTTGAAGCAATCTTGAAGTCCGGTACTATTAGAGGAATAACCAGAGTAGTAAAAAATGTAGGTTGATTATCATACAACTTACTGTGATTACAAACCACAAAACAAAGCAGAGGCAGTGCTCACTCTAAAGGCATCCAGCTGAAATTTAGGATCTCGCAAGTGTTCTCCTCCTTCCCAACGTGCAGTTACAGGATTTGGTTGGGACAGATATGCGTTCATGGATTCTTTTAAATAATTCCATGTGACAGCCAGTGTCCCACCTTGGAACTTCTCCTGGTATTGCTTCAGAAGATAGGCTGCCACCTGCATCACAGGCCAATTCTCAGATCTAGCTTTCATACCAAGACAAGACTCTTTTGTTTGTGTTTCTCTTCAGATAGACCCCAATAGACTGATTAATACAAATAATAATCAGTGACACAGATATAATGCGTGGTAGGTAGTGACAGAGGATGGATGAAGGCCCTTAAATTCAACTGCACTGAAAGACTGAGATATCTGTGATGAAATATGCTTAACAGGAAAAAGAAATCTAAAACCGGATAACCCCAATCATAGAACATGTCTAAAGGTCAACCAGACATGCATTTCTCATTAGCAAATGTAAAGACAGCATATACATCTATGAGTTGCACTAAGCATTCTTGACATTCATGAAAAGGGGACGGTCAGGCCTCTAGCCACAGCCCCTATGATGTACCCTCATGGAGAATGTTTGAAGTCAGGAAAGTCATTAAAAAATCTAGTCTTTCTTTATTCAAGTGTAATCACAGGAAAAAATCCTTTATCTAAATTTTTTTACTCTAGTTAAAACAGGCCTCTAACCATAGCCCCTGTGTTCCTATTTTGTTCTCTCCAATGAGAGCATTAACACCTAAAATGACATGTTGTCACAGGTAATGTTCTGTCCAGTGAATAGCCTAGAACCTCACCTGTTGCAGTAGTACTGTGTTGTCTCCTTCAAATGTCTGAAAAATGTCATGATCATTCCTCAAGCTACCAAACCTGTTGACAGCAGCATATCCATGACCACCGCAAGCCTCCCTGCAGACACTCAATGACTTTGCTGTATACGATGTCACATAAGCCTTAAGACCTGACGAGAGCGTATGAACATCTTCAAGCAATTGTTCATCATGAGTCCTTTTCATCTCGCAATATCTTTCTACCAAATATGAAGTAGCAAAATGAAATGCATAAGTTGAAGCCAGCATTGGCATAAGCTTGTGCTGCTGAGACTGATAATCAAGAATGCTAACTTCAGGCTGCTTGGGAGGGCCAAACTGCTGGCGCAATAAAGAATATCGGATGGCAATTGTGCCTGCAAGCTTGAGAACAGAAACTGAAGAATATGCAAGGCCAACACGTCCACCTACAAGTTCTCCCAATGTGGCAGCAAATCTTTTATTCACAGTTGGAAGACTGCTTGTGTACTTCCCATCTCGGGATACATCTCCAAACCGATTAAGAAGATTATCTCGTGGAATTCTTACAGAACTAAACCTCAACGCCCCATTATCTACTCCATTCAGGCCAATCTTATGGCCACAATCATGTATTTCTATTCCTGGAAGTGTCTGATGAGTCTTCAAATCCCTTATTGGAACAATGAAGGCATGGACACCCATATCATTGACTCCTTTTTCATCATGAGTTGGCAACATCAATTTGGCAAAAACAGCAGCAAACTTACCATGAACAGCAGCGTTACCAATCCACCATTTTATTGCTCCATCATTGGGTGTGTTGATTACAAATTCATCTGTAATTGGATCAAATGTTGCAACCGTTTGAAGGCCTTGAACATTTGAGCCTTTAAATCATAAAAGTTGACAGTTTAGTTCAGATCAATTTGCATTACCTCAGAATTTTCACAGAGAAAACATAAATGCATAATTTTTACATGTTAAGTTATGAAAAGATCCATGCAAAACCAAAGACAAAACTTTGAGACCCACACACAAGATTAAACAGTTCAAAGTGCCAACATGCAGTTACTTACAATAACCAACCATTAGTCACTGCTAGGAACAATGAGTCACCATGAGGGACAAAAGCTAGATAGCCTTTAATAAACTGAACTATGAACTTGGAAATTTCTAAGTTGGAATCCTCCTTGTGATATCTTTCCTCAGAATGATTTTCACAGTGAGATGATACATGTTATTGCAAGATACTGATGTCCTGAAGACTCAAACAAATATTTGGGCTTACATTCCAATAAATATTCTGGGAAACAATTTTATTCTGTTTATTTAGTTTTTAGAATAGGAGTTTATAATTTTAAGCTACAAAACACAGAACAAATATATGGCGATTCAGGCACTATACTTTGTAAGTTCATGTATAATAAACAATAAGAAAGGGAAGGTTTTTAAAAAAGCCATACCAAGAAACGCCTCATTTAATATCAACGAAGAGTCCACGGGCACAAGAGCTTACCATGATGGAGCTCTGTCATGGCAAAACAACCAGGATAGTCCAAATTGTCAATACCATCAAAGTATTTATCCCTATGCTTCTTGGTTCCTAAATTGAGCACGGAACCTCCCCAAAGACTGCATAAAAAAGATTAAGTCAAAGGTCAGTAGTTTATTTTCAATGGATGAAACGTGATTAGGTCATTCTCCATTGACATGGATAAACAATGCAATTGAAACATAAAGTCCATAAGATTCATCTGTCATCGTAAAATCCCAGCTTATCACAATTCAAATTCATGCACTGGGGAATCGGGGCAGGTGGGGGTGTTGTTTTGAGCAGGACAGAGTTGTTTGGGCGAAAGCCTTCCTCCATCAAGGAGAAGGATGATTATACTTGATCACCTCACCTCAAAAGGATATTCAATTCGGAAGAGGAAAGTCCAATTTATGAAACGATTCACAGGCAACAGAATAAATCGCAATCAACTTAGCGCTTTCATTTTCAGCATCAGTGGTTTCACACTGAGTGAATAGTGAGGACGCATTAGATGAACGAAAGCCCACTTAACTGAACTATAATGCAAACAAAATTCAAACTCAAAGCCACGGGCAATTCATCTTCCAAGATCACTATCAAGAAGAAGAGGAAAAAAAGAAAAAAGAAAAAAAAAGAAACACCTGTAGTGGACACCGAGCTTGATGGCAAGGGACATGTCGACGTTGCCGACGGCCTCGACGGTGGCAAAATACTTGGCGGGATCTTCGACGAAGTACTTAAAGGGCCTGATCCGAGCCTCCCTGACCAATCCGAGGAGCTGCCTCCAGCACAGCTCCCTGTGATCGTCTCTCGATATCTCCAGTGGTGTCTGCAGCTCCGGCCTGGCTCTGTCGTAGTACTCGAACACCTTCTCTTGTATCTCCCTGTGCTTCCCCCTCATGCACATCCCCAGTTTCTCCTTGTCCACCTTCAGCTTCCCCGACGCCGCCCTCGCGCACGTCACCATCCACAGCTCCTCCTGCTGCTGCTGCTGCTGGATTGGGCGCCGCGGCACTGGGCTGAGCTGCAAGGAGAGCCGTCGGATGCGGCCAGCTGCGATCTGGATTTCGTCCTCTGCGGCCGTCTGATTTGGGTCTTTTGGTTCCACCATTTCCTCTGTCCTCGTCAACGACTCAACCGTGTTTCGACGAGAAAAGACTTAATATGGCACACACAATTGAATCTGGAATCCCCGCCGCAAACGGAAAAGAAAGAACAAAGATGACCAGATTTCTTTACTTATCGTAGTTGCAGTAGTTATGGAATGAATGGGCATCGCCATACATATAGAGAAGAGAGGCCATCTACTTTTCCGGAACTGAATAACCTGGTGCCGTTTCTTGTCATTCAATCGGGAAAGAAATTATACAATAAGGATGGATTTGTTTGTCTGTGAGACAATAATTTATTTTATAAAAATATTTTTTAATTTTTATTATTATAAACTAAAATTAAAATAATAAAATTAAAAATTTTAATATAAATTAATTATTATTATAAATAAAAATATTTTTAGAAAATTTCGATTAGTTTGTTACAAAATAGAACAATAGTTTTTTTTTTGTACTAAATGGTATAAAAAAAAGAAAATTATTACAATAATAATGAAATTGACTTATAATTGATAATAAATAATTAAAAAATAATAATTTATTTTAAGTAAGAGATATTTTTTATTAAAAAATTATTTTTTTTATTGATTTTTTAATTATTTTTTATTATTTATTAATTACACAAATAAACGTTTAACTATCCTATATGGATGGTTTTACAAAAAAAATTTACAAGGTTATCTTTTAATCTTTCTAAGCGTGGGCAGTCTTTTTTGTTACATTTTACATGTGAGTTCCATGGTACGTGGATTTGTTATGTAGAAAAAATAATTAATAAAATAAAATAATTTTACAATAAAAATAAATTAACAAAAATAATATCATGTCATTAATTTTTAGGATAATTTATGCCTATTAAGATAAATTATCCTAATGTAGTAGGTTATGACAATTTTTTTTTATCAATGTGTATTTTAAATAATAAGATAAAAAAATAACTCAATTTTTTAATTAATCTAACAATAAGTTATTTATAATTTAAAAAATAATATATCCTTTTTGTTTAAGAATAAGAGAAAAAGATTATATTAGTTACAATTTAATAACATATAACGATTAATCTAAAGATCATATAATAGGTAGTCTAATGGTCATAAAATGATTAGTATTACAGTTATAAAATAGCTAGTTAATTAAATCTAAAAATATGATAATTAACTTTTAAAAATATACTAATTTATGACAATTTCTTACTATTTTAAAAAGGTAATTCTACCATATTAAATAATAAAAACATAATACATTATTTTTATTGCTTTTTAGGTTATGAACTAAAGATTAAAATGTACTAGTTTTGACATTTAAAAGAATGGTTAAATAAAAATTTTGATGAATAATGATAATTTGCCTTCATATTATATTATATAAGATTATATTGTTTAATGCGGTTAGGTGTTATTAGGCCATGTATAAGTTTGATTTATTTTCATAAGAGTTTTAAAGATCTTAACTAGGATCTTATAAGAGTGATCTCACTATATTCTTATATAGTTAAATTCATTAAGTATGTATTCAAGTAACACATTACTCATAAGAATTATGAAATTCATTAAGAGTAACTTAACTTTAAACTTTGGAAGCATTGCACTATCTACACTATAGAAAGGACTTTACAATTTTGATAATGTATATAAGGTCAATTAATAATTTGTTATTATCCATATAAACCTATTTAAAGAGATTTCCTATCATATAAGTTAGACTCTTATTACTTCTAACAATTCTCTAGAGATATTAGTCTTATTTCACTCGTTGTAATTTGCATTAATTTTTACTTAGTGATTTAGTTAGCGAATCATCTCAATTCATCTTTGATCATACAAAATCAAGTGATATCATTCAATTATTTAATTATTTTAATAATTTGCATTTTAAACAAATATGTCTATTCTTTTCATAGGATGACTTGCTTTTTACAACAATAATATAAATTTGAATATCATAATACTTCAATGCTTATAATGTTGGTTTCACCTATAATAGAATATTCATTAAAAAATTTATTAGCTAATTTGTTTTAATATTAGTCATCTTCAAAACTATAAATTTAAAATTTAAGGTGGATTGAGTAATAATTATTTATTTATTAAATTCTTAAATCTTTACTTCATTTTAAAGGTAAATACATCTTATTTAAATTAAAAATTTAATTAATATTTTTATATTCTTTCAATATAACCAAAATATACTCCAAAATATATTATACTTAATTATAAGTATAAAACTTATGACTCAAATCAATGCCCTTAAAGGTAACGCATCCCTACCAATTGTTATAACTTATTATATTACAAGTGTCAACTAGTTCTCAGAGTTGTATCTTATATATGCAAAATATCTTTTTTTTTTTTTTTTGCATTTTTCTTAAACTGCACCAAATTGTTGTTAACTACATATTATAAGATTAATACAATGATATGATAAATGATATTTTCAAAATTTATGACTATCAAACCTAAGTTTAGAAACCATACCAATTATTGTCTGGATAAGCATTGTCAACAACTATATATTTCAATATGACAAATTAATAAGTATTAGTTGAATGAAACCTTACTCATTAATTATGAATTCAATAGATATCATACTTACTCTTGAAATATTTCTCATGCATTTAGTATAAAATATAAAAAGTCCTAAGGTTAATACAATATGATCTCATGAAGTTGTGATTTTCACCTTTAAATTAGTCCTATGACAATTAACAACTTGTAATGTCTTCTTTTAGCAAATAAGAGTTAGTTTAACAGATGAATGACAACAAAAATAAACTTGATCAAAAATATTATAAAATTAGTATGATATATCTAACTTACATACTTAAAATATGAATATCCTTTAACTAAAAAATATGAACACAATTTTACCTTTCCTTGTATATATAAAATATAATATAGCAATGGTTTATAGGTCAGTTTCCCACATGATGTAGACTTTTTGACTCTTATTTGTCTAAACTAAAAAGTATTCATAATAATTATACTATCAAATGTAAAAATAAATGACACTTGTTTTTTAAGAACCGTTGTGTACTTAATTCAAGAATATATAACTAATCAAGTCAAAATATGTTTTTTTTTTCATCCATTATAGCATAATATATAATATTTAAATATTCATGACATTTTGCTTTACCAATTAATAAGTTTGATATTTTCTAGGTGTCTTCTTAAAATAAGGTTATGTAAAGTGGTGCATCCCCTCTTTTTAATATCTATCAAACTTCCTTTAACTTTGTTGTTAAAAGTTCATGTAAGTTTGACAAATTATGAATAACCAAATATTATAATCTACTCATCAACAAGGAGTATCATCATCCTATCAAAATTAATATCATTAACATAAAAATATATAATTAATAGAATGTTTAGAATATTCTTGTTTCCAAACAATATAATATTACCAAATTTAATGCAAATTATCTTTTTCAAATATCATATATGATAGAGAAAAACACATAAAAACTAATGAATAATAATAATTCATAAATTTAAAGCATGTTCAATTCAAAATTTAATAAATTATAAAACTATATCTTTGTGTGTATATATGATAACCGATATATCCATAAGTATTTACATATAATATGAACATCAGAATAATCCTGTCGATATACTTGGAATTTGAAGCAAATTTACATGTAAATCACAATTTATCTTGAATTAGAAGAAAACATTTACATATAATTAAAAAGGCCTCTAACTATAATACAAAAAAAGATTACACATTGTAAATTATGAAGCTCAAAAGTAATCACATAAATTGTTAATATTAAAATGACATAAAAATTTAGAATTATACTGTGGATGAAACTATAATTATGATTAATCATGTAGAATAAGAAAACTATCCTTAAAATTATGGAAAAATTAATCAATAAAATAAAATAACATTACAACAAAAATAAATTAAGAAAAAGAATATTATGTTTAATGCATATTAGGTACTATCCTTAAAAATAATTTCTATTTTTATTGATAAAGTATTTTAGTGCATTTGATTATAGTGGTTATTCTCTCAAAATATGACAAATCTTTTTACTAATTTACATTTTAAACAGTAAAATAATAGAAATAATTTAATTTTTAATTTACCTAATAATAAGTCATATATTATTTAAAAAATGGTATATTCTCTCTTTCAATAATAAAAATAAGTGATTAATTTATATTAATTATAATTTAATAATTTATAATATTAAATATAAATTTTAATAGTAATAAATAACTAATGTTATTATAATTTATTATAACTAATAATAGATATAAAATAATTAGTCTAATAATTATATAATGATTAATTTAATAATTACAAAATAATTAATTTAATAATAATAAAATAAATAAATAATTAAATTTAAAAATATAATAATTAATTTTTAAAAATACATTAATTTACAAGGTGCTATTCTACATTTCACATGATGCTCGCATTAGCTGAGTTCAATAAGGGATTGTGAGGAACATGACACAAAAGGGGCTATGCCAACGAAATCGGCTTGAATTCTGAGTGAAGGATAGAAAGGTATGTCATTCTTTCTCTTACAGGTGTTCTTAGATCATCTCTGGTCGAGCTGTTTACACAATCTTTTAGAAAAATATTTGCTATTCAGTGGAGCTGCAGAGAACAAAAAGGCCACGAAAAAGTGATACAAGAAAGTCAACAGCCAAATGCATGAATATTAAGACGTGAACTCGTTACGGAAGATGTTTCAGTGCAAGTAATCGCGACTAGATGAGTGAGCGACAAGCAACAGCGATCAAGTTCCGCACGCAATGTCTTGTTAAGAGAAGAAAGGAATAATTGAGGAATCGTCGCTTCAACGACTTTTAGCCCAATTTTGTTTGACGTGGTCTTAGCTTCATGTCTCATTTCGAAACAATATAGCACATCTCATGCGTCCTTGATCTTGCCGGACTTCTCATTTTCAAATTCAGGTTCTACATCCTCAAGCAGACTGAAGTCAAATTGTCTTCATCTGCAGATTTTCAGGATCCATTCAGTAACCCCACCAGGCACTAACCTCTAGTAATAGATTGTTACATGTTAGAAGATGTTTCGAGCTTAACCTTCCTTTCCAGTTCGGCATGGTGTGCCTTCTGGGGTGACTGTAGAGGCGTGGGGTCCTAATCTTCCTGTGCTTGTTTGTTATGTCGTCACACATCAATCGGCATTAAATTCAATTCCTACCCTTTTTCATTAATGGGTTTAGTTGTCTTGCATTTCTTTGTCACGTCACAGGAAGTTAGACTCGAGATCATCGAATCTGGCGTGGTCAATCAAATTGGCATTGAGCAATAGCAATAGAAAACGTGTACCCTGCACCAAAGTTGGGACGGCTACCAAATGCCGATTGACCATTTATCTCCATACTTGTTATCTTGTCTTTAAGCTTTCAGTAATGGTGCTTGCCCAGTGCCATTTGCCGTCCCGTGCGCAACACTAGCAAATATTGTCTCTGCCATGTTCAATTTTACTGACATGACAAGGTGCATCATTAACATCATTCCTTAAATCAAATAAAGAGCTTTAAGTACAAAGCAAAAGGCAACTATGGATGAATTACATGAAGAGTTAGACCCTTCAAACTGTTCACAAGAAGAAGAAGAGACAGAATCAGAAGACACTAGCTACGATGAGGTCAAGAAGCGCATGTTGAAGGATCGTATGCGCATGTAAAAGCTTAAAGAGAAGCTCCGCAATGAAGAGCCAGAGTCATTAGCCGAAGAAGAGGCATCTCGGCGATAAGAAGATGTCAAGAGCTCAAGATTCTATCCTCAAGTATATGGTGAACATCATGGAAGTTCGCAAAGGACAAGGATTTGTTTGTGGGATCATTCCAGAGAAAGGCAGGCCTGTAACTGGCTCTTCTGACAGTCTATGGAAGTGGTTGAAAGAAAAGGTTCGATTTCATCAAAATGCCCCACTAGCCATTGCTGAATTCTTCTTACCACGTCTTGGGCAGGGTGAGATGGATCCAAGTTCATATATGCATCTGCTCCATGAATTGCAAGACAATACTTTAGGTTCTCTTCTTTCTGCCCTGATGCAACACTGTGTACCTCCGCAAAGAAAGTTTCCTATGGAGAGGGGCTTGGCCCCTCCTTGGTGGCCAAGTGGAAGGGAGATTTGGTGGGGTGAGCAAGGACCATCTGAAGGACATGGTCTGCCGCCTTACAAGAAACCTCACGATCTTAAAAAGGCTTGGAAAGTTGGCGTTTTGGCTGCAGTGATCAAACACATGCTGCCTAATGTGGACTGTATGAGGCGCTTAGTTAAGCAGTCAAAGTGCTTGCAGGATAAGATGACAGCTGAAGAAACCGTTACTTGATCCAAAGTCAGGAAGAGGGTCATCTATACCTTGCACAGAAATGTCTTAAGATCTCACCATCAGAAGAAGGTGAAGAGAAGGAACAAGGCTCGACTGGTCACTGTGAATTAAATGCTAGTGAAAAGAGGAAGTGCATGTTTGGAGGAAAAGTTGCAATGGGGAGAATAAACTCTTCCTAAAGCTCCAGGTTTTGGTCGAGTGAATCAGGGGTAGGCCTTGCAGAGAAGAAGTCACGGATTGATAATGAGCATCAGCATGAGGAACATTCCGAAGAAACTGACAATATCCAAGAAATCAGCGATGGAGGCCCTAATTCGTCTGCCAAAATTCTTTCCCTGTATGATCAACCCCTAATCTGCCCTCAGACGATTACGGCAACCACGGAACATACCAGAGACGTGTTAAATGTTACTGATTGGGCAGACATGGAGCTTGCAAAGGCTAATCAAATGATAGAAGAGGGATCTGGCAGCAAGACAGTAGACTATTTAAACTACTGGAATGAAATCGAAGACTCAGAGCTGTACATAGCATCGAGAGGCAGAGGGAAAACAGGGACTTGAATTTTTATCCACCTCCAGGGAACTCAAATGACCAAACAGAAAATTCAACATGGGATTTTGGATGTCATAGTTGAAGCAAAGCTAGCTATAATGACTACAAAAATGGCTAGAAATATAATTTTTTTTTCCCTAATGTTCTGCTGCTGGAGAACATGGAAAAAGAGAAAAAGACCAGGATCAGGAAACCAGGTTGCTATTCGAGATAGTAAAACTTCTTGGACATGTCACAGAGTTAGTTGTACATTTATTCCTTCTTTCTCTTCCCTTTTCCCCTTTCTTTCTCTGTGCTATCTAACAAAGTATTCCTGTTTCAATATACATTTTAATGTTAGAGTCCTAGTCCTTCTGATACTTAGATCATTTTGGATTTTGTTGGTTGCCCCCAAAAAGAAAAGAATGACAAAGAAGTGAAAGTAGATTTACACTGAAAGACAATGCTGGTGTTGATTCTTTCCTCAAGAAACCTAACGAAATAAACACTCTTTCAAGCTTTTCTATCATAACCCATAAAAGCTATGCCTTTGAGGTATGCAATCATCATATTCCAGTCTTGCAGAGGTACATGAGTAACCCTTCCTGAACCTGCTGACATTTCTGGTCCCCATTTCCACCTCGACCGCAAACACAGCGCAAACGGGTCTGTGATCAGAGAATCTTGATTCTCCTCGAAAGTAGGATAACTGCTCAATGCCATTACCGCGCCACAGTATCCTGTCACACCTGAAAATCAACCTCAGAAGTTAGAACCGACTCTTTTTTTTTTTTCATTTCTTTTGCTTCTTCTTCTGCTTCCACGGTGGCAATGCTCTACAGCAAGTATTTAATCTTCTAAAGTATTAAAAGGAATACCTACCATGCTGGGGTTCGCCGCTTCTTCTTGGATTTGACAGTTTCTCCAGCGTAAGAGTCTGAATTATGTGTATACTTGTAAGTGGGGGCGAATAGGATCCGCCCTTCCTTGAACCCGCTAAAAGCCCTCCCTCCTTCTCTTTCTATGTTCAACTGTACTCAAATATATCAAATAGGTCATCCTAGTGATATGCAATCATAAAAAGGCCTAGTAAAATGCCAGAAGTTAAAGTTAGTCCATGAGTTTAACATCTGACTCTTGAAGAAGAAATATTATTTTGCCATATAGCAAAATCTTTTCAGGGAAATTTTAGAATTTATCAAGTTCATTCAATGATTATAAAGGATTAAGGAAACTGGATAGGGATAAGGAGAATATATATAATCAAACATACAAGAGAAAAAAAAGTTATTAAAACTGAATTGAATTGTGGAGTCTAATAAGTTTTTGCTGCCGTGTCCATGAGTGTGTATAGTTTCTACGTCCGTTAAATTTTTTGCTTCGTCAATAGATAAAGTTATTGTAGAAGGCATCTTAATTTCTTACCACCTGCTAGGAAGAGACGTGTATCAATGCTATTATGTCACTACCTATCTGATTTCATATTCTTTCAAAAGAAGCAGACAATTATTCCTAGAAGACAGAAAAAAGAAAAAACAAAAACAACTGCATTTTTTCTTCCCGTGTATAGACTATCAAGCTTTCTGCATTGTGCTTTGGCAAGCTTAGCAGCAGTTCTTAGTGAGTTTCTAAATGATTTCTAGAGACCTGGTTAGACATTTCTTATGAGGTAAACTGGAAAATATAGTCGAATATATTCCTCTGCTACCTCTAGCATGGAATTCAGACCTCAGGTATAATTTGTCATTTGATAATGAATTGAAATGTGACAAAATGTTCTTAGAAGTGGTAGCAAAAGAAGCCCATCTTTGAATTCTCTCCCAACAATTAATAAATGGTGAACCAAAAATGGGCCCATGATCCAACAAAGGGTGAGAACTCACAAGCCTTTTGGAAAGTTCTGAAAGCAATTGAATCAACTAACCTGATCCTTCTCCAGCAAGGTGTCCCAATCATTATCTTCCAATAGAACTCTTGCTTCCTCATAACTCAGGGCTAGCCGATAATTTAAATCTCCAAGCCAAATTACACGACTGTAACATGAGAAACAAAGGGCCTCAAAATGAATATGTATCAGATACGGTTATAGAATGTGTTGGCAGATTAAGAAATGTTTAAGAAGTAACATACTTGTGATCAATTATTCGTTCAGGGGCTGCTCGATTTGAATTCTTGCAAATGTTGGGGAACTGTGTGCCCCTGAGAATCTCAGCAACATCAGCATTTCTCCTTAGCTCGTCGCCTCCCTTTTCGCCGGAAGCCAGATGGCTGCACACAAAGCAAAAGCTTGTCCGGTGCAATGACATGCTTATTGAAATACATCCCTGCAATAACATACCATATGAATTAAACTAGGAAAAGTCAAGAGTTGATGCTCTTCCCGCTCAACACTAGTAATATTTCAGCCAGCTTAATTGTGGCTTGATTCTCTATCACAGTCTAGTCAGCATGTACCTTCTTGCCAACAATTTCATCAGCAAGACATATTAACAACAGTTTTCATAGCTAATACAACATTAGCAGGCTAAATGAAAACCAGGAAAAAAAAATGCCACTTTGGTGTAAATGCTGTTTATCCTCTTTTTGATGACTAAATGTTGTTATGCACGGCGTAACAGAATCTCAGTGATGTTGCCCTCTGTTTCCAAAATGACAATACTCGTAGACAAATTATTATATCCTCCATCTGATTTGGCCACCTGTTTCTTTCTCTGAAAGAGTGAAAAGTGCTCTGGTTGAGCATGAAACACGCTCTATTACCTTGTTGCCTAGGCATCCCATTATACCTCTTCCAACTGTGGAGATTCTAAGATGACCAATGTGAGGCACCAACTCCTTTCGAGCCCACACTGAGAGAAAAATACCAACCATCTGCTTGCTTGCTATAAGATTATACGTCAATGAGCATGGTGAAGAAGGCAAATCAGCAGCATAAAGCAAGTCATCAGCACTTCTGTCCTGATGATATTGAGCTGCTGATGAGTCTAGCTTAGTTATAGGATCACTGAGCTTTCTAGCTCTCCCTCTCTTACAAGTTGGTGACTCTGTCGCACAATTGCACACTTTTAGAAGGCTGCTTTCTGCCCTGAAATTTCTACTGAGGACTTTGAGAGAGGGTTTGTGGAAGAAGTGTGATTTTGAGTCTTTTGTGTTGTTTCTGTTGGGGATTTTCAAACCAGGGTTTAATTCGCAAGAGTAGATGGAGTCATGCTGCGGCCTGTTGAGCGCTTGGCTTATCAGAGCCAACCATTTTGCAGCAGGTTCGTTGTCTTCAATCACCAATACGTTTCCAGCACTGAGTGGAACAATTTCCTGAAACCTAATGGGAAAAAACTTTAGACAAGGTGCACTCGCCAAATTATTCTCATTGCAATGGTACTAGAGGTGAAAATCACAGCTGACGCAGAACCTAACAACTCTCTATAGATTTTGCAGCTGAAGTATGAATACAAGTACCGAGTTCTCACCCGCACAATGGAGTTGGACTTTTCAAACCATCAAGTTTACATTTCATTAATCAAGCTATTAAATAAATCAATTCTCGTTGTGCCCCCACTATAGCATACCCTCAAAACATACTTGAAAGTAACTTTTTATCTTATAAACGAATACCTCTAGTAGATATAAGTTTTTCTTGCATGAGATGATTGCTCTAGAACACCAATTTGGAGCTGCAATGCTAAAATCTACCATACATCAAGTAGCATGATTAACCTCTTGTCATTATTTCATTCAATTTTCATACTCGGGATTTTAAGTGACAATAATTGTGAGATACCATACCCACAGATATATATATCTGCACAACCTTCCACCTGCAGAAAATCTTCCAGGTTGAGGCCATTGTTGGGTGCCTTCCCTCCTACATTCCATGTTGCGACAAACATCCTGGAAATCAACCACAATACGACCAAATGAGACAGGCAAACAAATAGAACCAAAAGTTAAAAAAAAAAAAAACAAAAAAGAAGCCAAAGCCAAAAGATCTCGGGAAAGAAATTACAAGAAGAATTATTCATACCGGAATTCGTTAATTTCTGTTGCTGGTGCCAGAGACTGGTCGAAGTTTGATAAGTTGAGGCCTTCTATGTTCGTGCTTGCCTGTCTTTCTGCAAGCAAATAAAGAGAAAGGGAAAAAAAAAAAACCGTGGCTAGTTAAGAAATCAACCGTCTGTTTTAACTTTGCAATTGAATCCTAAAAGTCCAAAATCAAAGGTTCTCTAGTGACAAGGACCAGAGGTCCACGTCCACTTGTAGATATTGCCATATCTTGAACATAGCTTTTCCATTTATTTAACAAATATCCACACGGAGATCAAAACTCATTAATGTTAGGTTAGCTACCGAGAAAATAATCAAGAGGAGAATGACGCCAGTGTATACATTGCTTTTACCCCTCACGTATGGCAACAATCACAAGATTATAGGCCAACCCTTTGACTATTACAACTGTTCAATAAGATTGACAAAATGGGGTGTTACTAAACTTATTTATATTATACAGTAACATGGCATTGGAGTTAATGGCTTAATGGACCTAATAAAAAAAAGCAGATAGGTTTAATTACCTGAGAAACTTTTCCTCATCGTTGGAGATGCCTCCACGAACGATTTTCTCCTTGCTATAGTTTTAGTTTCGAAATCTACCAATGAACCCCAAGATTTTTAAAAAGATCATATATTAATCATTTATAAAAAATTGGAACCAAAGATTTATTCTTTTGAAAGAAAGCAATACCAGAAGGAATTCCATCACTGTC
Organism: Bruguiera gymnorhiza; assembly: GCA_020883675.1. NCBI lineage: Eukaryota > Viridiplantae > Streptophyta > Magnoliopsida > Malpighiales > Rhizophoraceae > Bruguiera > Bruguiera gymnorhiza. The sequence continues at coordinate 1,483,243 of JAIRCJ010001060.1, forward strand.
TGATACACATAAATCCTCGTTGGAGCTCCCTGTGCTGCTTTGTTTTGAACTGAAAATTTTTGGAAGGATAGACTACAAGACCAGAATTGTCATAGAAAGGAAATTAATCAGAAACTTCTATTATTATTTGCTCATAACATCTTTGCATATTGAAATGAACAAAAGAAAATGTGTGATCATTGTTGATGGAACAAGAAAAAGAAATGGGAACAAAGAACTAACAATTTAACCCAAAAAAAAAACAGAGAAAAAAAAAGGAGAGATTAAATGTATACCTTCTTTTTCTTGTCATTCTTGACAGAATTGTCAGGTGTGGTGCAAGTAGGACTATTGGTTTTGGTCATTTCTATCTTGGAATTTGTTCATAAATTGGTGTTAAAGAAATGATGGATTATTGGGTTCAATTTCTAAACTTTCCTTTTCTTTGGGAGATACAGAAAGTCTGATCCCCACAAGAGCAAAGAAAACAGTTTGATTAAAGAGAAATGTAAAAGACACAAAATTGAATTCTGGGTTTGCCTCTGGTCCTGAATTTTGATGGATTTTCTTCCTAGTTCTTTTTTTTTTTAAATTTATTTTTTGAATTATTTTGGTCAATAACAATGGAAAATGAAATATTTATGATCTGTTACGAAGTTGAGACTTTGGCGCCAACACTTTCGGGATAGTTTCAGGACGGTAAATCTAGAAACCGTTGAATTTGAAGTTGATGACAGCCCAACTGTTTATATGCTTTGACATTAGATGAATTGTTATTATTATTATTTGTAGGGTTTGTACATTAGACAATTTATTACCTTATAAGGTTGCAAGCCTATTTTTAAGTTGAGAAAAATTAGACAGTAATGCATAATAGCAATATATTAACAACAAATATAAACTAATCACATTTTATTTAATCTTACAAATAAATAAAATTAAATATATAAAATTAATTTACTATTCTTCTATTACTCTTATGTTACCCTATGCATTACTATTTAGTGACATTCTTTCAAGTTTAACCCCCTCTCCAGTCAAACCCATATCACCATGACCATTTGAATACCATATCAACATAAACCATTTTAATACCAGCCAAACAAATTTAGCACATGACCTATCTTGAAATTGGATTGCTAGAGTTATCAGTTGTTACGAAATCATTAGTAACTTCGTTCGGTTGGTTTCCTGTCCGGATCTCATTAAGTTTAATGGTAGCAAAATTATCCAAATGCAGATTCTTTCTTCAGGATCAATCCATCTCAGGGAAACTGAATTGCTAGCGTGGACTTACGGCCTCTACTTTTACTTGTTTCATGGAATGTATATAGGAGTATTCTAATGTAAGACCATACATCTCTCTCACACAATTTCAAATATAAATATTTTCAATAAATTTAACTTTTTTTTGCAACTTACAACTTATCAAACTTATTATGCCATTTTATTTTTAATATTTGTTTTGTTAAAAACTTTAAAAGGATATATAGATATACTATAACATGATATTTAAACAATATAAACTAAAGTATCTAATGTAAGTGCTAAAATAAAAGGAGTTTGTTGCTTATATTGGTTTTTCATGTTAACAAACTAAACTTTAATATGTCAGTAGCAAAAAAAAAAAAAAAAAACAAAAAAAGAAAAAGAAAAAGAAAAAAGATGCTTTAAGAATTTTATAATTAGCATTACATGTGTCTAATATCTAATTAGCACTAATTATAAGTGTTGAAATATTTTTAATTATGAAATTTGTACAAATATTTTTATTTTTATTTTTGTTATTAAACATATTTTAGCATATCCAATGCATTTTGGGATGCATTAAACAAGTATCATATCTGACATATATGTTCAACGCGAAAACTTATCTTTTAAGAATTCTCCATGCCTCATAATATTATATCTAAGTTATGGAAAGAATATTTTGAGATTGGAACTTTCTTGATCATCTTATGTCACCTTCAACTATTTTCCCCAACATTACCTAATGTATTGGTCCGTTTTCCTCTTTTTGTTTTTTTTTTTTTCAATATTTCATGACAGATCATTTGCCCCACTTTGATATCAATGTCAACTACCATTCTTATTCATTTCAGTCAAAAAAATATTTATCCCATCAATAAAATTTTAGTTGCATTGCAATATCAATGTAGAACCAATTGAATGTAAGGTAATAAAATGGCTGCAATTTCTAATAACGTTATTATCATGGTTGTGGGAATTCTATGGGAAGAAGATGAAGAATAAAAAGCGTTGAATGGCATCCACTGTACTCTGCATTCATCTTAAAATTACTTGTAAAATCAGACCTTCTATGGTTGTGTTTGTCACAGCATCCAACTTACAACACAACAGTTGCAACCTAACATACAAAAGGAATTGTCTCACTTACTATTCTTCTGTTTACACTTTCCACATAGAATTGAGGATAAGTTCACCGTCGAGTCAGTAACTTTTCAATTTGTTAAATTCCAGTCACAAACTAAAAACAAAAGCCCAATCGAAGTTAAAATTGTTAGAAAAAATTTACAATTGGTTAATAACTTTCAAAACAGTAATTTAAACATTAAGTACTGAGACGACACATACGTGGCAGCTGACATGGCTAACATCACCTATTTCTGTCAATTTTTAGTGTGATGGCAAGTTAAAATAGCTTGCTTTGACTTCTTCCCTGCCACCTCACATCAAACACTCTCTCCCTTCTCATTTACGGACGCCCTCTCCTCTTGTTTATCATTCTCATCATCCTTGACCATTCTTCTCTCTCTAACTTTCTTTATCTTCCTCATCTTTGTTTACTCTCTCACTACACAATCAAACATCTTGGAAGAAATTGCAATCTCAAGATGTATCAATCCAAAAGGAACAAGAGTAGAACCCAACAGAGTCAAACATCTTGAAGCAGGACTTGAGGAGCCAAAGACTCATCCCCATCAACTCTAAATTGAATCGGTACACCTTAATAAAAACACAAACACATACAAAATTGCAATTTTATTTGATGATTGAAGGAAAATCCATTTGATTTGCTTTGATCAATAAGAGCTGGCCGCAATAACCTTCAAAAAAATTTATAAAAAAAAAAACCACTTCAAGAAAACCAATTTATTCGAACCCATTTATATAATTATCCAAAAAAAAAAAAGAAGAAATAATTGCAAAAACTCGGGAGCCCATAAGCTTGAAATTCTTGAACGACTTAGCGATCAGTTCCAAGGCCACTTTGGTAACGACCACTCTTTTTATCGTGGTCTCCTTCAGCCAAGGGTAGGTCATGGACATTGTCATAATCCACTAGTCCACGAACTTACCCCAGTCCTTGGGGACCAGATTGAAGTTTGCAAAGTGCGGCTTCCCTTTCAGCTCCATCGATCTGACCTCCGAGAACTGTCATATCAAGATGTAAAAGTAGTCGACGAAAACCCTACTCTGCACCACCTCTCAGTCTTGTACCATGATTTGCACAGTCAAGGAAGAGGTTATGGACGCCCTTGCAGGAATGGAAAAGGAAGCTTCGGACGAGTAGAATAGACGCTAGGTTTAATTGCCATTATCAATCTCAAAATTGACAAGATTACGTGCAAACAAAGGTACAAGTGGGAAGTGTTAAAAACGAAATAAACGCTTATAAAGAGAGTCTCACTCATTGATATCTCTTAGATTTTTAAAAAATGGAAAGTATAAAAAATGAAATATACGCCTAAAATGATAGTCACACTCACTTGACATCTTGTGATTATTTTTGGAGTTGAAATTTGATGTATAGGAGATTGGATCCACCAATGAAAAACGAGAAGATAAAGCAAGAGTCACATGCTTTTTACACTTGCTCGAACTATAAATTCCTTTGCTTAACAGTCGATCATCAACAGCAAAGTCTTCCAAGATAAAACTTAGTGAAGAAATTACACACTCCTTGAATGCAGTAGGAAAATTTTTGCAACCATGGACATGAATAGCAGCAATGGACTTGTGGAATGTGCTTGAGGCTATTCACATATTCAGTAGAAAAAACGTATATTTCGTCCAATTGGTTACACCATGTATAATATGAATAAATTCACATACAAAATAAGATCAATAATGTCTAGTTAATCCATAGCAAGGGTAAAACACGAAAGATGTAGCTCTAATTGCGTTAGTAACAAGTTATTTTGTTTAGAAAGCTCATGAAAAAACCAGATTTCCATTCTAAGCTCAAAGCCAAATGATAGGTATTCATTTAGAAATCTCAGAAAGACTTACTGGTTCTTAAATCTTAAATCCACTTCCACAACAAATGGACTTACCTAGTAATGTCCTCTCTCTTCCCCACTGCCTCTCTCTATTTCTAGCAGATTGTGTCTCTCCCTCTACATTTCCTGCTCGCCTTTCTCCCTTTCCTATTACCAGAATCACCTGGGACAGAACATGGTAGAGACCCTGAACATCTATCCTAAGGTGATGAAATCAGTTGCACAAAACCAACAAACTTTCGCTAATACTTGTTGGCATGAAAGTAGAATGAATGAAACTGAAGTCTCACCTTTGAATAAAATCTGCCAATTTTCAGATGAAGAACATTAGAGTTCGTATATTTCACCTCAAAATTAATATAACCCCTAGCTAAGCAATTGCAAGAGAAAAATAAAAATAAAAAGGAAATGCGAAAATAGGATCACAATAGAAGGAAGCAGCGAAAAACTAATGCTACTTAAGAATTGCTTGTATTCACGTCCAAAAGCATGTATATAAGAAAAAACAAAAAGAACATAGTAGTTAGAATTCCATTAAAGTATACCTAAATGACTAATAATATGTGCATATTCAATTACAATTTTTTTGTAATCTTCTGAATTGTCTCTAAATTCAAATCGATGCATACCTAAAAGACTAATTGATAGAGTTATCTAATTTTAATTTGTACTTTTTATTGTGATTCTCTTTGATTGATTTGTACATCAGACACAAAAGCACCTCTTCACGAGTCCTCTTGTCCTACTCCCAAATTGATGCAACCATGTTGGCCTCGACGCGAGTCACTTTTATTAGGATCAAGTTACTAGCGTTGCAGCGAATCTGACGACCGGAGAGCTCTGATGACAGCATAAATGTATCATTAGGCTTTCGTGTTGCAATACTCATATGACGTAGGCGTGCATGCAGCCTCCAGTAAATAAACAGTCTCAATATTTTTTCTTTTTTAATTACCTAAAAAATAAATCCCTAAATGTTGTGGCCAATATCCATCTAATTTTTCATGTTTGTTTTTTTTTTTTAATCCAATTAAACTGAAGACTACATTCCGTTAATTCTCTCTCTAATTTGCTTCTCTATGTACACCCTGTTACCTTTCATGCTGGTTTTTGGTAAATTCTTCTCTATCTAAGTCTCTATCTTTTATGTTTCTCCCTCTAACTTGCTTCTCTCTCGCCCTCTCACGTTAGTCGTCAATCTTAGCAGGAGCCAGCTGGGGGTCTTCAAGTTTGAATTCCTTGTACCGCTCATCAGATCAGTTGGCCTTTGTATTGAAGGTATTTACTTGTTTTTCATTTTTCCTTTCGTCCTATGTCTTCCAAGCTTTGATTTTCAAATAGTTGGTCTTGCATCTAGTCAAAAGATATGATTTACGTTGCTAGTTCGAAGATTTGAACGATGATTGCAAGTATTATGGCTTTAACTATAAAAAAAAAATTGAAGATTTATAATGTTTCTTGCCTGTGATGACCTAACTTTTGAAAGGAACAGTTAACTTGGTTCTAGGTATATGACTCCCTACTTATTTTCATCATTTTTTTGGATGGTCATCTTGTGAAAAGCTTCACTTAAAATGGTCCAGATATATCTTAAATATTATTCGCCCTCGAAGTGCTTCACAAGAGGAATTTGTGTATGGTTCTTTGCGCATCTTGCCGTGCATGCTTCTTTGGAACTAGACCATCTGGTTAGCTTTTGTTCTTCTCTAGAAAGAATAGCTTTGTTGTGCTTTATATATATATATAATTTATTTTTCATCTGTTTCAGTTTTTTTTTTTAGGACAACGATCTTGCTTCCCTTGCTCTCAATGAATATTATTTGAGTACGTGTTACTATCTTTTGGCTCGTTTTTTCTTGCCTCCTTGATTGGAATGCTGTTTCATGGTAAGTATCTGTATTTAATAGAGATTTATGGAAGAAAATTATCCACGGGTTTTTCTCCTTTCCACTCACTTTGCTTCTTTCTGGACACTTGCAAGTCATGCAGTTTGATTTGGATAGCCTATGCCATTCTTGTACTGTACTTGTTTGCTTTGAGTCTAGTCATAACTAATTTACTTTCGTGATATGTTCTTTTTTTTTTGTTTTTTTTTTCATATTTCTCCAGTTATTATAATTATCAATGCCAGAGAAAGTTAAGGACCTCTTAAATTTTTTGATGGAAGAAGCAATAAGAAAGGGTAATAGAAAAACTATCATTTTTGTTTTTGATGTTTAAAAGACTACTCAAAATGAATTGGCTAAAAGAATTGGTAGGAATTTTACTCAACTCTAACAAATTTAATGGATTTAGAACTCGTTATAAAAGTTTTATAAAAATCATTCAACAAACATAAGTTAGCTATTTTTTTTACAACCAATAAATTTCTACTTTTGATTAATAAGAAAAGTTTACTTAGGTAAATGTTGTATATAAATATTATCTTTCATATTTTTATATCTTAAGATATAATATTATTTATAATTAATCAATTTTTATTATTTTCCTTGGCAAGAGATAAAAAAAAATGCAAAATGATATAAAAAAATGTTGTTAGAATTATCAGAAATCATTCATGATTTTTGGGGATACAATAACAATAAGACAATGTGTAATGCTTCAACTTATAGTCCCTTTATTAGTGGCAAGGGAGATAACAATTAAAAAAAAGAAAAGTTCAAAAAGTTTGACAGTAATGCTAATAACGAGCATTAAGATAGATGGACTAAAATAAGGACTAGTTCAACAACAACATAAAAAAAGGAACCTAGTTTGATTTAAAGTGCATTGGCTAAGTACTTAGCCTAGATTGGAGAAAATTTGAAGAAAGAGCTTAAACTGTTCAAGAAAAAGACGGGTTTAACTTCATAAGATTTTGTTAGTTGTAGTGGAAATTCCTCAAGACCTACAAATGATAAAATGCATTCTCTTAAAGCATGTATAGAGGCATTTAAACAGAGGAAACTAAACTAATCGAAGAAGAAGTATTTATAGTTATGTTCCAAACATTATTAAATGTAAGGAAAAAAGATTAAGTTCTAAATATTACAAACTAGAATATATTTAATTGCTTAAAATTATAGAACTTATTAGTCAGTGTGTTTGGTATTATTTTTATAATTTCATTCATTGTTATTTATTTTTGAACTTATTAGTATACAAGTTTGGATGTTATTGTTGTACACTTTTATGTAACTATTCTATATATTACCGTTTAATTTTAATTATAATATTTTGGAATAACCAATAATAATAGATTAATATGTATATTATTATATGATAATAGGATCAAATCGATCTATTAAGATGAATTTAGAAGAAGATGATATTGAGGATTTGCTATTAAATTTAGAGAATGATGTGGAAAGGGTTATGGTTGCAAGTTTTACCTTGAGCCATTTTGACTCATAATTTTGAGACAAACTATGCCCATAAAGAATTTTCAAGTTATTTGGCCATAAGTGAGTCGTTGAAACTTTGGATGATCATTCAAATACTTGTGTTGTATTGATTTGTGTAAAGAAACATTTATTAACCTATGTGAAGTATTAAATGTGTGAACCTTGTTCTATGATTTTAAGTTTATGAAAATGCAAGAACAATTAGTATTATTCTTTTATATTGTCGTGTTGTTGGTGATCAGATGTAATACTTGATAAAACTATTTTTAAATGCTTCAAATAGTTTTTAAAAGTACTTTGTTCACTTGTTAAGATTGTAATTTATTAACTAAATTTTAATAAACTTCTACCATAAATTAAAATCAATTTGAAATATATTCCTTTATTCATGTAACAACTTTAATCATTTATTCTTTTAGCTTTTAATTATTATTTTAAATAATAATTTTTTTCCAACTAGTAATAATAGTGTTTCTTTAAAAGAAAAAAAGTTATTCATAATAAAAAAATTAATTATTATTAATAAACATCAAAAGTTGATAGGAAATATCATTAAAAGACAACAAACAGTAAAATTAAAACATTAGATAGTGGAAATCAATAATCAAGATTTGACATTATAGTCAAATAGATTCTTAATGATTAACATTTGGTAATTTACTTTTTAATTTGCTAAGACTATTAATTATTTATATTTTAGATATTCATAAAAATAATTAAAACTAATCACAAGTTAGACATGAACTAAGTGGTGATTTTTTTGACAAAAGCTCATTTAAGAACTTCATTAGAATTGATCCTTATTTTAATATGAAACTTATATATGAAATAATTAATAATAATAACAAAATAACCAAATATATTTCTTTTAAATATTAATTCTCATAATTAAACCTTTTTATTTGAGAATTTTTATTATTTTCTTTCAATTTTTTTGGTTCAAATAATCTCCCATGTCCTTTGTCTCTTTGTACACTAATTTTCATATAATAACTATTTGGGGTCCTAAAATTGTTAAGTCAGCGACTTAACAAAATATAATTTTGGGGTTCTATGTCTATTAAACCAAACAAATATTAAATGGCCTAAATTAGATTATTAGATATTGAAAAAATTGTTGGGATAGTTTAAGTATTTGGAATTTTTTATGTATTATTAGATATCCTTATATTTTATATGCCAACATTTTTTCTTAAAAAAAAATCAACATTAATTTGTTAACATGAAATTACTGATATTTAAAAATGATCCAAATTAGTATCAGTTTTTACACTTGTGCTTAATTCTCTAATAAGGCCAAAATTAGATAAGTTTGTAATTTGATATATCATGTGAATTAATGGATGATGTCACACTTTATAAACAAATTCTCAATTTCAATTTCATCCTAAAAATTTAAATTTTAAGTGGCCTATGGTGCATGTTAGTATAAAGGTTAATATATTACAATATCTTAAACTCTGCATGTTTTAATAAATCCAGCATGTTATTTTAAAATAACAAAAGATGTTTTACTAAATTTCCTAGTCATATATCTAACATGTGGTTAACAAATGCTAGCAGATTCCGTTAATTTATGCTTGTGTATATTAATGTGTAAAAAAAATTGACTACGTGATATTTAACTCAAAATTAAAAATAAAAATAAAAACATGAAAAATTCTCTTAGCACCCTCTCTATTGTCTTTCGCCTCTCTTCATGCATATTTATTTGAGAAATATTTTCATGCTTTCTAATATTTCCAACATAAGGAGATAATAAATTAAAAATGAAACTACTATCTATAAATCTTTTTTTTTTTAATCTTCTGAAAAAGATGTAATTATCTATGCTTTTCCTACGATCATAATCTCTAGTATTGTTATAATTTCTATATGCGGGTGATAATTCTACGGGTTCTTTAATTATAGCCACAATTATCAATTTTTTAATTTTTGTTTATTTATAAATTGCTTCATGTTTTTTTTTTTTATAAATTTTCGTTACTTTCAGAATAATATTGGAGATATAAAAAATTTTTATTAAAATTTTTACACACACGAACTTTGTTATATGAAAGTGATCTATAAATCCCGTGTCCCCCCCCCCCAAAAAAAAAAAAAAATTTAATGACTAGTTACGTGCTGCGAGGAAGCTCTTGAATGGTGACTCCACTGATGATAGGCAGGCATGTCGACATATAGAGTGCCTGAGCAATAAGTCAATCTCTTATTTTGGCAAGTACACGATGTTCAGCCATCAGTTGTCTATTGTGCCGCATGAGCTTCGTCATTATCTAGAAGGCTGATCTCATCCAATGACAAATATCGATTCGACTCAGATCAATGCCCATCGGAACGATGTATGCGCAGGCCATCCATGCGGGTTTCATCCCATTTGTGTTGCCATTCCACATGAAGGATGGCCAAGCGTGGGTTGGCCAATTAATTCATCCTATCGAAAAGACCCCAGTGTTTGGCAAGAGTTATCATCTCGTTTGGGATAGGCATTGCATCGATCCAGGGGGCCCGATCTTTCTGTTTGATTAATGATTGTAAGGCCACCTTGACGAGGGTGTCAGGCCAACACTACCGATTTGAGAGCTGATAAATTTCGGAGGATGTGAGGGTATTGTCCTTCCTCCTCCTGCAGTCTAAGGACATCTTTTGCCTAATTGCCAATGTAAGTCTCTTAAAGTATGCATCAGTCATTCAAAAGAATTGGGGAGATGAATGACAGAAAAAGAAGTGAAGGAGCCTCGTGAAGCAGCCTCGACATCTTTTGTCCATGCTCCTTCACTTTCATTAAATGTTTAGAGCAAAGGGGCATCGGGGAGCAGGTTTTTACTTCTCAAAGTCGACCAGATAGAGCTTTTTGGATGCTTGCTGAGACAAACAACCCTTACATGTTAGGAAGCTCGACAATTTCTTCTTGATTATTGTAAAAGTCTCTTCATCCGCATAAGCAACTGGCATGCAGAGAAGTTCCTTTCATTTTGTAATGATGTAATTTTTCAAGTCTTAAATATATAATTAAGCTAATCACGTAATGAAATTAAGCTTGAATGGTTTTCTGCTAATATAAGTATTAATATTTTACTTGTAATATACAATTTTCTTAAATCTATTGGAGTCCGTTTAAGATTTTCCAAGAAATATGTACAGCAGATGAGCAAGTCCATAAAAAAGGTACTCCGTTGCTACACCAACTAGCATGATACATGAAAATCTGTTCAGCGTCTAAGAAAAACAGTCCAGGGTCCAAATATGAGGATCTACCACATGCCTATTTCTATGCATATCTAGTCTTGTATTATCTTGTGGATAAAAAAAATTACCTTTGCATTTTAGTGTGTATATTACACAATCCATTTTTTATTACTGCTCTCGATGACAACGATGACCTTTCTCTTGATAATAATCCAAGTGGCATTGGAAGTCTTGTCCTTGCTAGTGGAAGAAGAATGCGTCGCAGTCTCCAATGGTAGTGTGAGGCATTTATTGTCTTTTATTTGATGGTGTTCATCTCTACCATGTTCTGTCCCATGTGATTCTGATAATAGGTAAGGAAAAAAAGGCGAGCAGGAAATGCAGAGAGAGAGACACAATCTGCTAGAAATAGAGAGAGGCAGTGGGGAAGAGAGCGAGAAGGTGGATAAATTAACACAATTTTCCATTCCCAAATTGTCGCCAGTGTCTTTACCATAGAAAAGACAAGTAGATTTGTAAAAGCACAAACTGTAAAATCACTACAAGTGAATCATGTCAGTCGAAGCTAGCTTCCACTAAAATAGAGGAGAAACGATGTATCATTGTTCTATTCAGGATACGAGATATTTGGAAGTTTCCAGCTTTTCCATTGGAAGAGAAAGCAAATGCTTTGCCTTCATCTTGTTAATAGCATTGGCAGGATTAGAATTTTGGGACAGTTGACTTTGCAGTTCTTTATAGCCTTGCATCTAGATAATTTCTTACGATCTTCTGGCCAACAGCCAACAATGAGCATCATAAATAAGCACAGGAAGACCAAACTCAAACTTCGAGCAGAAATAATAAATTGGCCAATCGTGTAATTACAGATTAGCATTCACACTATAATTGAATACATGCAATATGTTAAACTATAATTCAGTTTCACAAACTCAACGAATGCGTTGCAATCTTAATGTTAAGGACGTGTAGATGGGAATCGGATGGGGGCTGTTAAAGATCCATCAATAAGCTTGGAGGAGTTTCGCAGGTCCAAGAAACTCTTCAAGATTCTATTAATTGTTAGATAATTATATGAAAACTCGTAATTTTATTAAACTGATAAAATATTATATAATAATAATTAAGAAATATACATAATAATATAAATATTATGTTCTTATATAATAAAAAATATTTAATTTTATCTAAATAGTAAAATTATACTAAGTTAAATTCAATTAATTCGATTTTTACTTAAATTTTAACTAATTTTTAATATGAATTAATTTCAACATCTGCTTAATTTGACATCTCTTTAATTCTAACTTAATGATACTCTTAATTATAACAAATGTTTTAATTTGACAAACAGTTCATGCTTTAATGACTTCACGAGGATGTAAGGCCACTTAATCTTCAAACTTATAATATGTAAATTCAATTTTCTTTTTATCAACTTGATCCCTTGCAAAATGAAAACAAATATCAATTTATTTATTATGTATCACTAGATTTTGGTCAAATTAATTGCAAAAATCTTATTAATAAATATCTTTGTAGAACCAATAAAAAAAAAACTGACTTCACATTCATTTTGTAAAATTTTCAAAGATTTTGCATAACCAAAGTAATTATAAATCTTGTAGTTTCTATTTGAGTAATATGAGAGAATACCTTATAATAATCATGGCTAAGTTGTACTTTTCCCATCAATATTATTTTATATCTCTTTACTTCTCCATTTGACTTATTCTTAGTTTTGAAGACTTACTTCACTTTAATAGCTTTATCACCTTATAAAATATTAGTAAACTCATATGTATTATTCTTCTCAATCACCTTAAATCCTTTATTTATGACATTAACCTACTTTGTATCTTAAATTACTTTATCAAAAAACACCAGTTCTTAATCTACAAATATGGAAAAATGTACTAAATTCCCATCATCATCTCTAGCATTATTAAGGATTACCTTATAATCTTACAATTTAACTAATTGTTGACAATTTCTTCTTGATTTTTCATTCTCTTGGAAAGTTTGTGGTATAGGATTCTATGTAACAATTGGTGAAATTTCTTTATTTGTATTGAGAATTATAACTTAAGTTTCCTTTTTTCCTAAAATAGTAATTGGACTTCTCTAATAATCATTCTACTTCTCAACATCAAAATTCTAAACTTTATCTTTAGTAAAGTTACATTTTTTTCTTACAATCACCTTCTTTGTTATGAAATTAAATAGCTTATATTCTCTTTTTATATAGCTAAGAAAGATTAACTTAACTACATGCTTATCTAACCTATACTTTTTTAGGAGTAATATTTTGAATACTTGTTGAAAATTTGTTTAACAAATAAATAGCATACAAAACAACTTTTGTCTAAAAGGGATTAGATACTGCTTTGACTTTTAACAAACTTCTTATCATATTCATAATAGATATATTTTTCTTTTCAATAACTCTATTATACTATAAGGTGTAAAGAATTGTGATTTTATACTTTATTCCTTGTACTTTATAATACTCCTTCAACTCATTATAAATATACTCACCACCTTTATCAATCCACAGAATTTTAATATGATACTCACTGTCTCTTTCAATATAAGTCTCAAACTTTTTAAAACAATCAAATATGTCTAACTTCCTTTATATATAATAAACTCATGTATTTCATGTAAAATTATCAATAAAGGCAAGAAAATACTTATTGTTATCATTTGATAAAACACATATTGAGCCATAGACATTAGAGTGAATAAGATGGAGGGGTTGCCTTGCATGCCAATTTCTTGTTACAAAAGATTGTCTGTTTTATTTTGTAAGAATACACTCTTCACTAATCTTATTAAGATGATATATCTTAAGCAAATTTGTCACCATGTTTCCTTATGGAAGTCATTTTAAACTACAAAAATTCAAATGACCAAAATGAAAATGTTACAACTAAGATTCATCTTTTACAATAACACTAAGACAAGTATAAATATTAGTGGTAATATCAACTTAAAACATTTAATTCTTTGTTAAAAAAGATTTTGAAATTAGTGTACCTTTCCCTTTTAGAATTAAAAGACATTTATTATATAATTATATGTTATGCCAATTTTTAAACAATTGGCTTAAATTGAGTAAGTTGTTCTTCATGTTTAACATATAAAATACATTTGAGATGTCATTATGAGCTCAATTCTTCAACTTAATAAGAATTCACCTTCTTTTTTTTTTTTTTCCATCATTAGAATACTACTATCATCAACAAACTAGATTATGGAGCGAATTGACTTATTAAGATCAACAAATAACTCTTTCATTAGCAAACTTGATTAATACATTGGGTATCAAAGAAACATGTATTGTAATTTAGTATTTCAATGGACCATCACGAGAGTTTGATTTCCATCATCTACATCACCCTCCTATTTATAACAAGTTGTCTAATTATTTTCTTTGAACTTAACACTCATAACATAATGGTCACACTTTGGCATGAGTAACATTTAACTTTGGATTTGTCATACCTTCCTCTACTATAACCTTTATCTTGGCTTCGATCTCAACCTCTATACATATGGTTTGATCTTTTTTGGTCATTATATTAATTGTCTTTATCTCCATAATTATTGTAGTGGCATCTTTGACTTTGATTATTGAAGTAATCACCACTATATCTTTGTCCTTTACCATGAAAGGAATCTTGTTTCTATTTTGATTGATCATTCTGATCACCTATGGTAGGAACCTGACTTTAAGGTGCTTCCTCTACCAGTTTTTTAATGCACTTCTCATTCATACACTATTAATAAGCTTGTAATGTACCTATTAGTACATTAACTGATATTTGAGACAAATCATCTGCTTCTTTTATTACATTTATGATATGCTTATATCATGGTGTGAATGTTCATAAGATCTATTCAACTTTCACCTAATTATTTAGTTGCTCTTCATATATTCTTATTCAATTTGTTACAATAAAAACTTTACTTATATAAATTGAAAATTTTTTGAAACTTTCATTTACAAAAGTTTAAACCAACATCATGAGATTTGGAGACTACCATTAGATAATTTTATGAAAAATTGTAATTTTATTAAAATGATAAAACACCATATAGTAATAACTGAAAAACACAGACAATTATATAGACATCACATTATTATATAATAGCAAACACTTAATTTTATCTAAACAGTAAAATCATATTAAAATAAACTCAACTAATTTGACTTTTACTTGAATTCTAACTAATTTCTAATCTCAAGCACAAAGTATATACTAATATAGCCCATCTAATCTCTTCATATAGGTGATTACCTATATTCTTGCCATCCTTCAATGGCTTTGTTGTCTTTAGCCATGACTCAATTGATTTGTACCATCATAAATCAATTCCAATATCTACAACACTAAAACAAACAAAAGTTAATAATAATGCCCCCCTTTAGAAAGAAAAAAAAAGAAAAAGAAAAACAACAACAAAACGCTGGGGAAAATGGTGGAGAAGAGCTTTAGTGATCAATTGCCGGACAAGGTCTTTGATGACATACATATGAGGCAAAGGGGTTATAATGTAAGGTTTACTAGTGTCTGCATTAATAGGCTTAAGGCAGGCCACAATGTTGGTTTCATCAATGTTCATGGCACACAACCCACATATTCCTTCCCTGCACAACCTCATGTAAGCCAAGGTTAAACCTTTCTTCACTTTTATCTTCTAAAGTGCATCCAAAACCTACATCAACATAGCAATATAAACAATTTTTCAAACCTTAATTATTAGAGGCCTTGAGTATCTATGACGAACAAATTCAATCACAATTTTGGAATGCCATAATACCATGAGCCCACAGGTGGAGAGGTCAACATGTTGAGACTAGGAGATAAGGCTTTAAGTTTGATTGTCAAGGCTCTATCTGTATATTTTGAACTCCATCTATAATTTTTTTTCATATCACATGAAACTTTAGGCTATTATTTGTAAGGGTTGTTAACTGAGTCAAATAAGGCTATCTATAACCCTTTTTCTTAAGAATGTGGGTCATGTTGGGTTTAAACTTAAGTGCACTTCTATCGTGGGTTTAGAGAAGCTTGTTAGGTCTGACCTATAGACATTCCAATGACATGGCTTCCAAAACTAAACTGACTGAAAAACCCAAAAAAGAAAAGGTAAAATAAAAAAAAACAAATATAGAAGAAAAGGCCTCTCCACTATCAGCTATTTGATACTTGGGGACATTTAGACTAGAAAGAGAGAGATTATATTAATATTATTAGATTATGAGAATATATAATTATTGGAAATATATCATAATGTAGTAGTAAGATGTCTCAAATGAATGTGAATTTGATACTACTTTTGTATTTAGCATGAAAAAAGGAAAAACATAGAAACCTTAGTTTTTTTTATGGTGTGATGGATCCAAAACAACTTTTAAAGGAAACAAATTCTATAATTGGGGCAAAAAGAAATTGATAGCATACATGGGTATCTAACCCAAGACATGGGGGGGGGGAAGGAAAACAATTCTTACAACTAAAATAAATACTAACTTTTAAATGTTATAGTGCGTGTGCGTGTGTGTGTGGGGGGGGGGGGTGGGTGGGGTGGAAGGGGGTCCATAGTGGACAATTTTCCCCTTCCCTCCCATAGATCCGCCCCTGGGACCAACTCTGCAGCTAAAATCCCCCCTTTTGCTTGCTTGTTCGGCCTATTGTTCAAGGTGGGCATAATAGTATTGGTTGTTTTCTCTTGCATTTTACCCAATCAACTTAAAGTTCATAGACTTATTTTTGTTCTCTTCGAACATCGTGGGATGGAGAATTTTTGCTTTATGTGTTTTACGGCTAAATAACATAATTTATAATTGAATTTAACATTGTTGTTTCTCTTTTATCATCCAACTTTGATTTACAATTAAATCACTAAATTTCAAATTTTTTTAATGTAATTAATCTTTTAAATAAAGAGTTATAAAATTTATCAACTAAAAAATATTTTTTATACAATTAAATCTATTTATTTTATTTTTAATCAATTTATGTATTCATATAATATAATTATTCAAATTATTTTAAATTTTCCAGTATAATAGTAATGAAGATAATAAAAAAAAGTTTCTCTAGGATTTTAAAATTCTAAAAATTAAAAAAATTTTAAAGAAAAAGTTTTTTATTTTTCTAAATTATCTTCATTACATTGTAATTAAATAAAAATAAATATAATAGACTTAATTGCATAAAAAAAATTTTGGTGAGTAAATTTCGTAACTTTTTATTTAATATAGTTATTGATTAAATTAAAATAAAATTAAAGTTAAGTAATTTAATTATAATAAATTAAAATTTTAGTGATAAAAATAAAATTAAATAATAAATTAAGTGATGAATTTTATAAATTAACGTGTGCTTTATTGACAGTACGATGTTAAGGGCACAGAGTCCAAGTCTCCCCATATTTTCATTGTATGAAGAGGGAATGTCCACAACGAGGAGCTGAAGGGTTGTGTTGGTGAGCGGGGGCATAGTTCCTATTGTGATTGGTAACTCGATAGAAAGCAAAACATGGTTTCAAAGTGACTATCAAAGTGTGCTCTATATCTAGATTCGAGGTTTAATAAGTTACAACAATTTGAGAAGGATACAGTCGCAAAGAAAGAAACCATAAAATTTATATTTTCGGTCTAAAAATTATGATGAGATATATAAAGGAAGATGTAGAAAATTTCCAAAGGGTTCCTTGGAAATACCGATAGTTAAGAATTTATATTTTTATCTTTGAAATCCTAAATTTTAATGGGAAGAAAGATGTGAATGTATGAAAATAGAGAAAGTTATAAAATGATATATATAACTTACAGTCCAATAAACCTCTTAATATATATATATATAAAAAAAAAAACCCCAAGTGGAAGATGATGACATTTACATATGCATTATTTATGAGTTATAGGAGATGGAAGAGTTATACTCTATCATATAATCAAGATCATATGAACCTCTTAATCAACAAAAAAAAAAAAAAAGGCAAAAACAAAAGCAAAAACATTTGTAAGTCAAAACGAAAATTAGATATGAAAGCGAAGAGCCAAAGTGGCGTCTATGAGATGGAAGCACATTTTAGTAAAATGTTATTGGGGACGGGTTTTTGCCATTGAATTTTCAATTTGATGTATATGGTATTAGAGAGCAAATGGCCATTCAGAGAGGACCACAAGATCTCTTGGCTTATATGGTTATCTTCCCTATTGGAATAAATTTGAAAACAGCATTATTTAACATTGGCATATTTTTGTTAAAAATAAAAGTAAGGTTGCAGTATATCTGATCCTTCTTTGAACTCCCACAAATATAAGGGTCGCCTGTATTTGAACGCCCTTTATATACTGCAATAAGAAGAATAGGGAGAGGCATTGTATATCAGACTTACCAATGGAAAATATCTCTTTATTTTCTATGTAGTCATCCTTGAACTTTATATTATTTTGCTATAAAAAACGCCCAGGTAATTGAACTTAGAATCTTCTACCATTTTCCTTGTCATTATTCTCGCATATATATATATATATATATATAGATATAGATATGGTTGACTGGTTGTGTTCCAATTATACAAGTCTTTCTTGACAGGGGTTACCCAGATGGCGGTGCCTGAAGTTTTTTATTCATTTTTAGGAATATTTAAATACAAATTCTAAGTTTAATAGTAGGCCGAAAAGGTCACTCCGAAGTATAATAGTCATCATCCTTCTTTTTCTTTCTTTGATTATTTATGAGCTCCGTCCAATACTAGTAATTATATTGGAATAAATAAAATAATGTTCCACGGAATAAATTTCCATTAACTTGAAGCATTATGTTCTTATTTCTTTTGTAGGGCAAAGACGCATACAACTAATATAGAAGTATACAGATCGTATCGAGCTTTTTAGTTGTATAGATTCTAGATGTATGGAAAAGAAACCATCAAAAGAATCAAGAGAGGACAAATGGTAGAGGGGAAAAAATATATATATTCTTATGAGTTGCCTCAAAGGAAATTCTGATTTGGGGAATATATTTTCAGAATGAGAATTTGATGTCATAGTGTTCTGTCTGCTTGCACTTCGTCCACAAGTAATCGTAGAATGTATACCTTGTTTTTCTTCTCAAAATTTAATCACAATCAACACTGTGAAGCTAATTAATAAAATAGTTAAAGCTTTTATTTTCGTACAACTTTTGCGGTCATATTATTTGGACAACATTTTCAATAAAATATTTTTAGCTCAAATAAATAGGCTCTAAAATTACTCATTTGAGCTCGATTTCAAAATCACATCACAAAGAAATCCTTAATCCCTCTTGGGAAGTTTTGGAGAATTACTTGATAGTAATAAGAGATCAATGTATAACATGGCTCTGAAAAGCAAATCGATTAGCAGGCCGGCAGAAAGATTGTTTCTCTATCTTTGCAAATTCTGTTCATGTTTGTTAACAAATTATTTATTTTTTACTCTACTTTCTACCACTAAATTATTTAGTGTGATTAGCCTTGCTCAGTATTATCAAAATGAAACGCGAGCAGTTACAATATAGTTCAATATCATCTATGTCTATTACAAGTGAGCCATCCTCCAAAGGGGGGACAAATAGACGGCTTGTGAAATGTGGCAATGTTTTCAGGTTCAAAACGCTATGGGTGCGAAGGAGTGTGTAACAACTCACCTGCCGAATCAACTAGCCCCAAAAATGGATGGTGTTGAAGTCTGCGACCCACTCCTGACCATCAGAGTGAAGACCAAGCCCCGATGAGTAGGAGGGCCTAGCGGTCACCGCAAAACCTTGGGCAAAAGTCCGAGCAGAGCGGATCTTGGTAGTAATAACAACTATTCAAAGGAGATAATGATCTTCTGAAAACATAAAGGGACATTCAACATAATCAATATATGTAGCAAATCATAAAATATTAAAAGTATACTAACAATGTTGTTCAACCTAATTTTAAAAAATATCAAGAAATAATGTCAAAACTAATGCTAGGAAAATACATTTTGAATCTAAAAGTTCTACTTTCTGCCATAGCACAAGATATATTAACCCTTTAGTATCAACATATTTATTGAAATTTATTCTTGGTGAAGAAAATAAAGTCTTGGACAATAAAAAATAAAAAAATAAAAACACCTTAAAAAAAGAAACACTTAACATATGTGTATGCCTAATAGTTTAATTGGATGCACATGATAGATTATAGAGTAAACTTGATGCATTATTATCTATTAAACATGAAGAAAAAGAGCATATCCAAGTTGAGTAATTTCAATTTGAATTTAAAAGAAAAGATACAAAAAGAGAAGAAAAAAAAAAGAATGAGAACAAAAGTAAAGCTTGCTATGTGACAAATGAATGAGTCAAGTAAAATTCAAATCAAGTTATTTTGGATCTTGGGCTGTTTAGATTTCAAATATTTTAAGTTATGAGTTCATCAAGTTTCAAGTCATTTAAATTTTGAGTATTTTAAGTTATAAATTGATTATATTTTGAATCATTTGGATTTAAACATTTTGGATTTCAAGTTAATTAGATTTCACATACATCATATCTCGTACTCATTGAGTTTTAAATATATTAAATTTTAAATTTTTTATATTTTAAACACGTGTTATTCAAATTTTAGGTTTTATGGAGTCAAGTTATTTCAAGTTCAACTCATTCAAATTTCAAGTAATTCGGGTTTTAAGTGATTTAAGTAATAGGTCATTAACTTTTTCAAGTAATACAAATTGGGTCAAATCAAATTTCAGGTGAATTATACCAGTTGATTCAGCTTTTTCCACTCCTATTTACTACCATTAGTCATTTAAAATGACCAAATCTATTTGAATTTGAACTACACTAAAAATTATGTTTCATTTTAAAATACTTTATTTGTAGTTTGTTTTTTGTTAGATTTAGACATTTCACCTTATTTTAAATCTCATGTTTAATAAATGGAGATTTTGGGTCTTTTAATTAAATTATATATATTTATTTATTTTTATTACATTACTTTTCATTTTTAAAGAGGAATGAATTGTTATTTTTATAAGGTTTAGCCAATCATGACATAAACTAGGCATTATTAGGAAAATAGACTTTAGAACAATATAATTTATGGTTTGGGTTATGCACTATTTAAGCTATTTTTCTAAATATTTCACCAAGCATGACACAACATGAGAGATAAGTTACTTTTCTTTGGAATAATATGAAATAAGAATATCATTCAAAATTATTTCATGTCAGACATAACATGACCCATTTTGCATATTTATATGAAATGATTTTAAATAAAATAAAATAACAACTAATTATTAAGGGTTTATTTAGTTAAATTATTGTTATTTTTTATGGTCTTTTGCTATTTTGTTTCCATTAATTAAGTGTGCTTTTATTATTTATATTCAACAATTATTTCTTTTTAATGAAATTTTCAATAATTAATGTCTTTTATTCATAGTGGAGAGATCAAATGATAGAGTGCTAAATATTTTAATAACATCAATAAGTTCATAGATGTCATTCAAAAGAAAAGTGTGCAATTAAATTGGACGAAAAGAATTGCAATTTTATCTAGTGATGAGTTGGTACAAAGAATTTAAAGTAAATGAGATCTTAAAAGGCTCCGCCCAATAGGAAAAGTTTCTTAACATAAAAAAGTGAGGGATGTCTCTAACTTATTGACAAAAGCCTTGTTCTCTAATTTATTGACAAAAGTCTTGTTTTTTTTTTCCTATTGAAGTAGAAATTTTAGAAGAAGAGGAAATTATATATAAAACAATCTCTATTTATGGTATGCCTTTTAAGAAGCAAAATAAGTTAGAGGAAGCTATTATGAATCTTTTTAAGCACTCATATACTAACATTAGTCTTACATCTTGCTTATACTTGTAAATCTAGTGTTTAATTATATTTCTCAAGCAAAAGTCAATAGCTTGAAGGATCTTTTTCTAAAAAGGGGATTTTTGTTGCTATTAGGAATTTGGACAGTGATAAATCTCCTAGTCTAGATGACTTAACTATTGTTTTCTATAAAGAGTTGGAATTTTGTCTAGTGGGATATCTAACATGTCTTCATGATTTCTTTTGCACAAGTTCCTTTATTTACTCCCTTATTTATAATTTCATTGTGCTAATTCTTATGAAATTTGTTATGAAGGATTTTAAAAACTATAAACCTATTAGTTAGATCAACAATTTCTTTAAACTCATTTCCAAAGTTCTATTTGATTGATTTTAAATAATTATACATAATTTCATTTCTTTAAATCAATTTGCATTTTTTCAAGTTTCTCAAATTTTGGATGTCACATCACCAATTTAAGGTCTTTGACTAGCATAATTACCAAATATAGAGCACCCTCCCCAAGGCACCCGTAAACCTTAAGATAAGTTTGGATAATGCAAAATTATAATAATACAAATCAATCAATGAAAAGTTAATATACAAAGTGATGACTTTAAGATACAAGAACTCAATGTCTAATAAAGCATTCAAAATCATTAATATCTTCAATTCCACAATAGTGCTCTCATCACTTGACTCTAAAAGAGTTTATCTTTTTAACTAACAAATTTTAAAGGATAAAAGGTAAGATATAAATATCTTAATGTGTTAGCCAAACATACATAAAGTAGGAGATGACTCAACTAGTTAATATATCAAAATAACTTTTAAGTTCTATAAAAGTATATAAATAACCAAATATATTATAATTAAGAAAATAGCTCAGGTACAAATCTTGTATGACAAATCAGAAAAACATCAAACTCAAGCATAAAAGAAGAGTAAGGCAATTGGCAAAATGTCACCAGAACACTTCATATATGATAACAATAGTCTAATTATTTATGACCATTTCCCCAACACACCAAAATGGTAGTAATCATCAATCGAGATGACCATATAATATTAGCAAGTATAGTGTGCACACTGACTACCGTGGCCTCTAGCAATTGACCACTATGCAACTTCTATTGATGCAAGTATGTAAATGTCACATATAAATCATATGCAAGGCTATAAAATGCTTTTATTTTTTTTATTCAAGAAGATTCATTTTATCATTATGCAACTTTTTGACAAGTAGTTATTAAGGTAATAATATATGTAATCATGTATCAAAATATTGAATTACTCAAATATTAAGGTTTTTTAATAAGAAGAATTCAAGATAATGGGATAACAAGAGAGCAGAAAGAGCAAAGCTAAGAAATTAATAATATAAGTTAAGAGGAAGACTAAAGACCAAAGAATTTTAAAACATGTTTAAACTTAGGTTTAAGGATCATACGGGTCTTATGTTATGCATATATAAAGTCAATAGGAGGAACTAATCTCTTTTATCTTAGGTTACTAACTAATTTTAAATAACATAGCATACATATACAAGCCATAAGATAACTTAATATGTTATATATGGTTGGGTTACTTAGAATTTATAGGCTAAATGATAGGCTAACTAGTTATGTTATCAATTATGTATCCTTTGGACTCCTTACTTATGCCTTCATACCATGACATTCACACTAGATTAGCTGTCACTCACATCAAGAGCTCTAAATTGATCTCTTAGCAATTATTCCTAATTATCCTAAAGTGCTTTTTTGTCTTAGCATATGTAGAAAGAAAGAGCTAGAGAAAGAGATAAAAGAAAAAAAAAGGGAGAGAAAATCATTAAGGAATGAAGGAGTTAAAAGATATATCTAGTAAGATGGTGAAGTGATGAAGTAGTGCAAAGATAAGTCAAAACATGACAAGTGGTAAAAAGTTGCCACATTTCAAAATGTGTGTTTTCTATATGTCACAAGATGATTGGCTAAGTGATGTAATAAATGTCATGTATTATGTGATGACTTATTCATCAACATGTCATACTATGACTGGTCTACTAATACAAATGTTGCCGTATAGTGCATCATGATTAGCCCTTTCATATGTTAGGTTATGACTTGTCTGACAATACAGGAGATGCCATGAGTTAACTATAAACAAGGCATTAACTAAATGTTTATGTAGATTTTGTATTAAGAAAGGCATTATGTAGAGTTGCTTTAGAACTTATAAGCATGGCCATATGAATGGTTGTTAGATACTAAGGAATAATACTATGATTGATAGAAGTTTATTATAGAGGGATATTTTTCATAGCAATAAAGCCTTTTAGAATATAAATTACTATGGAACATACTTATCTATAGTTTGATATATGTCTAAAAAGGAGGTCTCTTACTTCTAGATATCTTGACCTTGCTGTTGATTGTCTTATCCTTTAGCTCTTGTCTTCAATTTAATTGACACTAATAAAAATAAAGGATCTAGTAAGTTGCTTTATAAATTCAATCTTCACAGGATTACTACTATCATATGTAAAGTTATAGTCTTTCCTTGATAGTTGTGATATGTATCTCTTTTTAAAAGTTTAGATATGATTCAAGGAAACTTTTATTTTCAAAACTTTGTCAATTGAAAGTTTACTAATGCTTTAATACGAGTCATTTTCCCATTAAATGCATTTTGTCAAAGAATATTTCATTCAAGACTTTTATTTTTGACTAATAAAGATAGAGATAGGATCCGCACTATTTCTAATCTTAATAAACATAGCTATTTTTTTATTATTAATATGTGTTCTTTATGTTGCACCACAAATAATGATACAAACTATTATTAATTCATGATATGTATTCCAAGAATATATGTTGGATATTTTTTGATATTTTTAAAAGAAAATCTTCTTTTCTACTATCTATTATGATTTTTTTTGAAAAGTCCTATCATACAGATTCCTAACCAATTTTGTTTCATGATCCTTACTATCACATATTGGTAACTTTAGAAAGAAATAAAAAATGGAGTTTTTTAAAATAGAATAATTGACTCAATAAAAGTTTTCAATTGTACCAACATTTTTTGTGTGCTTAAAGAAATCCTTAAAGCTTTTTAATATTGGGATGTTAGCAACTTTCTTAAGACATTTTCTTAATTTTAATACTTTACAAAGTTAAGTTGGTGTGTAGTACTAGCTTCTATGGTCCTTTAAGTATACTAATATGGTTTATTCTTTATTAGTCTTTTTCCACTCTTACACATTTCTAGTTGGTAATATATACCCTTATTTAGGGGTTTTCAAAAACTACTTAATTTGTCAACAACTGCCAAACCCAAATCATATGAACCCGTATTTATCAAAATCAAAAGGAGAAAAAACTATATCCAATTTTTAATTTTTCTAATTCATCAGGGGTGGAATGGTGATAGATTGGGGGTTTTGAAAATTGCAAAAAAATTGACTTAATTTGCCACCATTTCATAGTGTGTACATATATGTATGTATATATATTGTACTATTTGTGTCATTGCCCTAAGATGTTACATTATAAAGGGGTTAAGTTATGATAGTTTTTTTAGTCTTGCTTTTAAAACAGTTATGCCTTTTTTATGTCAAGTTTTTTCATCCTCTTTCATTGATGTATACGTATGCAACTTAGATAGGAGGAGCTAATGTATTTTTTATAGGATATGTAAAAAATTAGCTATAAAATTTTATAAACTTTTACAATTGAATTCTTAACTTTTTTGCATTCTCGTTTAAGTCTTATATCTTTTAAATTTGTTTCAAATTAGTCTTTTTATACAAAAAATAGTTAAATCATTAATGATTTTCATTTGTTCAATTATAATTTTGAATAGTTTTAATTGCTTTTTGTCCAAAAAATATTGATTTGGAACAAATTTAAAAAGCATACGATTCAAATGAAAATATAAAAAGGTTCATAATCTAATTGTAAAAATTCATAAAAATTTAAGATTAGATTTGTATATATCTATAATTTTTATGACAAGTGTTTATACATATAATTTGGATAATAGATGACTTAAATAAAAATGTAAAAAGAGTTAAGACTAATTTTTTATATATCCATACATTTTATGGCAAGTGTTTGCACACATATTTTAGATAACTCTTTTTCATAAAATTGTCATGAATGAAAGTCATTTATAGTTATTAAAAAAGAGTTACATGTCTTATTTATTTTATTATTGAATTGAATATGAATTATAAAAATACATTTAATGTTTATTGTCCCCTATTATTATTATAGCATTTTGTTTAGTTAAGAAATATAAATTTAAATCACCCAAATCATTTGCAACTAATCTTCAATTGACTTGTCAATTTAGTCGATTTTTGGGAAGTTTATATGTCAGTTACAAATTAAGATTTAAAAAAACTATCATTGACTATTTTTATGTAAAATTTCCCTTTAAACCATATAATATAATCTACAAACACCACTATTCAAATATATATACCAATAAAAAGTCATTCATTTACCAAAAAAAAAAAAGACCTTCTAATAAGCCCTATTAAAAACTCAAGGAGGTCAATTCATCTTGTACACACAAATTTCAAATATGTCTTATTGTATGGACAAGAAAAAAAAACAACAAAAAAAAGGCCATGTTAAGATGGCAAGCAAGTTCTACCTCTTAAAAAAATATTATTTAAATTATTATTTAATTTTAAAAATTTTCAACTTTTAAAAAATTATTAACCTTTCATCATTTTATAAATCTAACACAAATTTCAAAAAGTAATAATGTTATTCTTCATAGAATTTATTTGTAATAAATCTAATACGACATCATATTCCATTCACAAAATCTATCTAAGCTAATGATGTGACACAAAGATGTGGCAAGGTTATGACGTTTAGAGAGAATGGCAATCGATTGGACACCATATAAGTGCCCGAAATTAATGGGTCATTTGGACTTAGTCTAACCTAAACCACTAATGGTCTAACCCAAACTACTAATTTAGTTAAATGAAAAAGATAGAGATTTTTAAATTCTCTGATAATTAGAGATTTTTAAATTTTAATTGAATCAATAAAATAAAAAGTAAAATTGGGAGAGGGCAACACACATATCAAAACCTTTAAAAATTGAAAAGTGCTAAAGGGAGAGATGGAAAAAGTAATAACATCCTAAGTAAGCATTACATGTGTGATTAAAACCATTCCTTATTGGGATCCACATTATGGATGGAAGCAAAAGTGTGAAGATTTCTACTGAGTCATTTACTATAGTGGTACAAAGTTTGTGTTATGTCATTATGGAGTCACAACTCGTATTTATACTTCATAAAGTCAAAATAATCTTAGAAGGGTTTTTGGCATACTGCTTATAAAAGCATATAATTGTTGATTTTTTAGATAGGTCAATATAGAAATAAAAGAATGTTACTAAGGGATTATTAAGTCTCTTTAAAGTAAGAATAAAGATTTAAAAGTAAGAGTTAATAGTATTTTTAAGACAGACAACTGGGTTATACAATTTGAAACTAAAATTACATTAAAGAATAAGGAAATCTAAATGCTAGGTAAGGAAATGGCTAAATTAAGGCCTAAATATGTTAAGGTGCAAATAAAAAATAATAAATTAGTACAAAAGATTGCAAATCTAAAGGGATACAAGAAGTATAAAGTGTGTGTTGCACTATAATAATTTATTGTTGTAATTGTTGCCTTTTATTTGATGAAGGTTAATGATAATGAAAAATTTATGTATCTATTATAGCATTTTGAGTAAGGAAATGTGAGAATGTCTATTACAACAACAAGGTTATTATAAGTTGATGGTATATTTTGTGGAAGAAAAAATAAATAGTGCATAATTATGGTTTAAGGAACAAAAAATTCCAAATAGTAGCAATGATCTCTTATTGAACAAACAACACGAACAACTATGACTTGTTATTATTTACATAATGCATAAAAGATGTATTGATATGTTTTTGTATCATAAAGATAACAGAATAATTCATATATCAATTATAATCAATAAGGGCAATAAGTAATCCCAAAAAAGGTAATTTATTGTCTTTGATGCATGTATATTACATAATAAACAAACTTGGATTGAACAAAAAAAGATGGAAAATTATGTATTTTATTCCATTAGGTAAAGAAAAGTTCATTAAATAAGTTGTCCAAAAGTTCAAAAACAAAGTGCCTAAACAAAAATAGTCTTCTTCATTATTATTGAAGACTACAATTAGTAGTTCTCTCAATGGCATAGCCTTAGAGATTTTCTTGTACTTTATGTAGTACTTCTTAGCTATATGCCTATTATGTCTTTAGTAATTACATGTGCATTTATTATTACTTATGGAGCATTGGTCCAAATTTGTTTGGATGTCAAAACTATAATTATAGGTTCAATGGATGGCATCTAAATCGTATAACACAAAGAGTTAGTTAATAAACAATAGAGAAGTATAATCTTAAGTCACATATTGGAATGTGACTTTATCCTTATATATAAGTTTCCTATCTCTGTTGCATGATGAACTTCAAAACTCTATCTAACTTATCTAGTTTCTTTTATAGCTTACTTGTTATACATTACAAACACTGGATCAACCTATACATGGTTATTAGTTCTCCTCATTCTCTCACTAGTCCTTATAAAAGGTTAATTTATGAGAGTTACTCAGGCAGAACAACTTGTTTAGGAATTGGTACCTTTCCTTACTCTTCCTCATTCCTTCACATATAATAATACAATAAAGAAACAATAATTGCTTTCCATACACCAAATTGTTAAAAAAAAAAAAGCAATTTAAAGAAATTCATAAGTTTCCATTTATTAACAAAATTTGATTTAAATGTCTGCCATCTGTTCCATTTATTAAGGTTTGTTGACCTATATTGATACTTCTTGTATTGTGTTCCCTATTTATTTGGGCTTGTTGACATGCATTAGTAACCTTCTTTGGTCTCCCTTTTTTTTTAGAGGGGGCTAGATTCATGAAGAAAAATAAAATAAAGTATTTTACGATATCTTTTAAAAAAACAATTAAACATATTAAATCTAAAATTACAAATTATATGCTTGATTACTTATAAATTTAAAAGATGATGTAACCAATATTTAAAGATCAATCTTTGGACATCCTCTTTTGTTGTGACCAAACTTCATACATCACTTACATTGCATTTTCAATATAGCCCTTCACATATGTCCATACCTCATAAGAGATTTATTTTTATCCCTCCTCCTTGCCTTTTTTGGCTTATGAAGCATAATTCTAAAGAATAAAAGTAAAATGGTACAGTTCTCAACTATCGGTCACCTTTTATACCCATTCAATGACTCCATTACATGGGCATATGCATTTAATTATTTTGCTTTTTTGTGATGATGATCTACAAAATCATTGAGGCTTAGCTTTTGGCGATTTAGACATGCCATATCTTACTTATAAGGAATTTCAATCAAATCCCACTCTCTATAGCTATAACATGAAATGTTTAAGTCAATAATGAACTTATCATCATAACAAAAAACCTCATACTTTATAGTTCCATTTGATTTCACAATACATATCCTTAAATTAAGCTTTATCCTTTTAAACTTCTTTCTTATATAAGGATAAAGAACATCAGAAGATTTCTCTATCAACTTTTTCTTCTCCTCAATTCTTTTCATTAATGTCATCCTTATATCCTCAAGTATATTGATTATAGTTTTTGTCATTTCTTATATTATGTATCCATTAAAGCACTTTGAGATTTTATTATCCATCATGTCACACTTAAGCCATGACAGGCTTTTATAAACCTATTGACCTCTCCATTGGAGAAATATGCATGCATTTCTAGAAATAATTCCTTTATTTCCTTTAATGCTTGTATGAAGTCATAAGTTGTTACACTCCTAACTGCTTTTCAAAAGCACTTCTTCAAAGAATGACCCTTAAACTTTTTATGTCAATTTGCATATCTATGTTTAGAAAAATTCCTACACTCAACTGATGGCATCAATCTACTTACTTATTCATGCAATCCTTATAACAAAAATAAGGAACAAAGAAGATTAAAAAAAACGCATCATTTGATTAGATTATAACATAAATAATAATGCATAAATCTATAATACCCTTTATTGATCACTTATGATTGTCCACCCAAAACTATTTGTGGTATTTAATTCTTCGACCAAGAGTTTGAGAAACCAACCCCAGTTGTCAATATTTTTCTTGACCATAATAGCTTAAGCAATGAGATACATCTAGTTGTTTTTATCTTTTCCCACAACACACAACAAAGCTCCACCAAAAATATTTTTAAGAAACATCTATCTAATCTAATAACTAATCTATAACCATTTAAAAAGCTAGTCATTAATAACCCAAACCCAATGTAGAACTTATAAAAGATAGGCTTTGCATCTGTAATTATAGAGTTAATCTCAAACTTAAAAGGACTATCTAGATTAGTGTTGTGTAACTCAACCTCATATGACCAAAGCCTACAATTTTGTTCTACTATAGATCCCTACAACATGTTAAAGGCCTTATGTCTAGTCCTATAACATTACATTTAGATAATAGTGAGTGCAAATGTATCACTCATGTTAGCACGCATCTCATGCATAAACCAACTTACATTCCTTCAAAACTTGTGCAAGTACTCTTTGACCAACCACTCAACAAAAGCTTTTTTATTCCTTAATACACTATAACATGTATTTTTATCAAACAAAGACTTCACCATTAGTGTCTTCTCATTCTTCCCTCAACCCATATAAATTCTCCATGATCAACCAATAACACATTTAGCTCTTATTTCATCATCACTAGTTCAAAACAACATAATTACATAATCATTAAGGATTATATACCTATGGATGCATTTCTTAAATTATTAAGGACCTTCAAATCTAATCTTGATACTAAACTCAAAAATTTTATGATCACAAGTTGGTTAATACACTTTATACTTTTTTCCTTTTCATTCTCTAACTATCAACATTTAAATCATCTTCCTCACTTGCTCTCTTATTTCTCATTCTCATCTTTTTCTTCCTTGATTTTATGTACATTATCATCTGTCCACAAATCATTATCCTTTAGCTCATCATCAATGTCACTTTCCTTATCAATAATAAAGTTAAGAGCATTTTTATTTGAGTTGCCCTCTTTTATCACATCACCTTTGGTATCGTTATTATACCATTGATCATGTTAGTTTATAGAATAATAGGTTTTTTATGTGTTATAAACTCTTATTCAATCACATTCTCTCCTTTTACTTGATACACTTATTCAGTATAATCAGTGATAACATGTTCATGAGATTATGTGACTATCTCATCTACCTTTTCATCTTCCACATCATGTTCATAATCTTTATTCTATGTCCTTTACCCCCCTAACCATGAAATACAGTTTGAACTTCACCATCAAAACACAATGATAAAGTGTCATTAACTACTTGTTTCTCATCCACCTTGTGTAGAATATAAGTTTGCACATTATACTCTCTTGAACTAGCCATCTCCATCAACATCAGCATTAATGGCATATCTGAGGTCCTACTTAGTAACTTAAGATTCTTAATTATTTTGTATGGAAACTTGTACATGTAGCCAACGATGTTGTTATATCCATGCTTCTTTACTATAACTTTTATGTTTAATATGTATAAATACTATATACTAATGGCTCAATACTTCACATTCGCCACTAACATATTACATCTTAGATTTAAGTTTCATGATGCCACTATAATAAATTATCACGTTAATCAACATTCTACAAATAATGACTTTAAACTTTAACTTAGTGACTATTGTCTATGCACTAATTTAGTTATATCCTATGCAACATTACAAAATATAAGACCACAATGTTACTCTGCAAATTATTAGATTAATGAAAAAAGGGCCTCATATGACAAACTCTCATTCTAATTTTATATCATGCTATAAAATTGCCTTTCATAATTATTAAATTAATAGAAAAGAACTTTAATCTAACAAACCTTATTCCAATTTCATATCTCACAATGTTCCTTATAAAAATTTCCCTTCATGATTATTAGATTAATACAAAAATATCCTAATATGATTTCAACCAATTTCACTTTTACAACCTAAGAAATCTCAGTAATTAATGGTTTAATCAAAGGTCATAATTTACTTGGAAAGGTAAAACAATACTTACTTCGACTTTTGTTCCATGTGGACCAACATTTGTTTCCAAGATAGATATCAAAATCAATTATTAAGGACCACATCCTCTTTTGGTTCACAACTTTTCTCCTAATATAAGATAACATTCTTCATCAAGTAGCTTTCTCTCTTTTTCTCTCTTTTGCTCTCTCACTTTCAGCCAACCAATCAAAGCAGCAACTATTAAGATAACATTGTTTTTCTCCCTCTCTCCCTCTAACGCTCTTTTAATTTCTTTTAAAATTATGAATCACTAGCTTGCCTCTCTTAATTTTGCTTTTTGTTTTTATCAATTCAATTAAAATTTAAAATTCTCTAATTATCAGAGAAATTAAAAATTCTCACTTTTTTATTTAATTAAATTAGTAATTTGGGATAAGCCAAACTCAAATGGCCTATTAATTGTTAGGCACTTACATGTCACCTAAAGTTCCCAACTTCACCCTAGGATTTACTAGTTTGTGATACTGATAGGGGGGTGAATCAGTATCACCACAATTCGCAATTCACAGGAAAGTGAACAACTTCAATCTCTTTTTAAAAGTGAACTCTTTCTCAGATTCGACTAAGGTAGATCTATTGCTACCTACTAATCACAATAGTCCACAAAGTCACCTTTTAGACACCTTGCCTAATAGACAATTCGGATGTTCTTGTTTAGGTCTTCGTTAGGTTATGGGTTGACTGATACTTTAGCTGCATTTACAACTCAATTCAAAACACAAAACGTAAAGCAAATTAAGGACACACGAGATTTACGTGGTTTCGTCAACGTGACGTACATCTACGGGGGTAGGGACTCTCCCTTACCGAGATTATCCATTATACTTGAGAATTCCAGTTACAATTGATGTCTTAATCTTCTGCTCCTTTCACTATTGCAATTACTAAGCAAGTACAATACAAAGAATGTCACTTACTGTGTTTACCCTTCTTCTAACTTGTCTTGCCTCTGTTGAATTGAAAGGCTACTCCACTGCCGCTTAGAAGTTCACCGCAATGTTCTCTAACCTCTCTTGAAGAAATCTGGAAATACATTGAGTTTTTTCCGATGCTTTACCGAATTCCTTCTCTAGGTTGTTTCACACAACTCCTGCTTTCACTGTCTCACGGTTTCATAGTTTGCACTCAAGCTTCTGGTTTGCCGTTTCACGTCTCACGGCCTGCCCTACGCTTCTGATCAGTCACGTTGTTGCACGTTCTAGTCTCACGCTTCTGGTCTATTATTTCATGCCTCTTAGCCTGCCTTACACTACTGGTTTTTCTAGTTCACGTCTCTCGGCCTGCCTCACGCTTCTAGTTTGCTATCTTCTCTTCCGGGTGGTCTTACGGATACCAAGTCTGTTGTCTTCTCTTTTGGGTGGTCTCACGGATACTAGGTCTGTTGTCTTCTCTTCCGGGTGGTCTATTTCTTATTTCTCCTCTTGCTGGTTGTGCGTTTCTGGTTTGCTTGTAGGATGTGTTTCTGGTTTGCTTGCAGGAGGCGTTTCTGGTTTGCTTGCAGGATGTGTTTCTAGTTTGCTTGCAGGAGGCGTTTCTGGTTTGCTTGCAGGAGGTTGCACGTTCTGGCTTCCTCTCCCAATGGTGTCGTTTCTAATCTTTTGTCGTTCTGCTCTCTCTTCCTTTTTAGCCGGTTGTTGTAGGGTTACTGTTTTTTCAATTGTGTTGGCCCTCTTCCCTAGTTTTGTCTTCCAAGACCTTTATATACTCTCTTCCATGAAACCCTAATAGGGCTTACATACATGGCAAATTTACATTCTTGCCCTTACGCGGCATAATTACTTTCTTGCCCTTCCATGTGACTTTACTACCCTTCCATGTGACTTTACTCTCTTGCACACTTAATCCTAGTTGACAACAATTACAACCCATACAAGGCTGTAGGAACAACAATCTCCCCCTTTGTAATTGTTGGCAACACTCATAACAAAAGTCATTATGCAGCAATCTTTCACAATCTTCTTAGAGTAATAATCCAAAAGCAGATGGATTACAACTCCCCCTAAATATGCACTCCCCCTTCCTTAACAGTTCCCCCTGCACTGTTACTTCTCTCCCCCTTTGCCAACCAATTACAAATTTGAAAACCTGCAAAGTAGAGATGGAGGATTTACCTGAACTTCAGGCTTGAGGAGGCATTGGCACAGACAGACTCATTCTATACTTCTCAAACAGCTCTGTGGACAAAAACTTAGTTAGATCTTATGTAGCCTCTTCAATAGATTTAGGTTCAACTTGTGAGAGTAAAGTAGTAGCTCCCACAATTCTTCTTCTTGTTGTAACTCTTATTGATGGGTCACCTATGATCTGATTTTCTTGATGAGTACTGGTCCACGTTTTCTTTGGCTTTCTTTCTTGCACAGTCTTAGTTGCAAGAGGATCTCTTTCTTCATCAATCACATACAAATTTCCAGTTGTTCTCTTCCCGGCTGCAACAGTATTGCCTTCTTTACTCTTTACCTGGCAACCTATTTTTGTGAATATTACCTTATGGTCTTCATTGCATAGTTTGCTGACAGATACTAGATTATATTTGAGTCCTTCAACGTGCAGAACATCTTTCAACTTTCCTCTTCCAATGTTTATTGACCCCTGACCATTGATGTTGAGTGAATCATTATTGCCAAACTTGACTCTGCCTTCTCTTGACTTGTTTAGGTTTGACAATTTACTCTTGTCTCTCGTCATGTGTGAAGTGTATCCACTGTCAAGGATCCACTGCTTATCCTTATAGTCAGCTTTGAGTGCAATTTCAGCTATATTAGTCACCTCTCTTTTAGTTTTATATTCCTTCTTTTGAACTGGCTGTAAGATAACTTTCTCCTTTTTCTCAACTTTGACTACACCACTTGTTTTCATAATGCCATTGAGTGCCTTCTCTTGCTCAGGGAGAAGTGTCATACATCTCTTGGCATTATGGTCATCCTGCCCACACCTTTCACACTATTCCAAGTCTCCCAATATAGCAAACTTGTTCTTTGAAACCACTGGTTTGGGCTTCCACCAACAATCCTTGTCAGTGTGTCCTTGCTTTTTACAGTATGTGCAAGAACTCACGAAAGATGTTCTCCTCTGAATTTTGTATTGTCTCCCCCTGTATGCAGCATCATATCTTCTCAAGTTGGAGACATATACTGGCCTTCTCCACCAGCAGTTACTTGCTTTATGACCCCAAACTCTATAATAAAGATAGTGACCTTAAAACTGCCTCTTCTTAGGTCTAATCACAACTTGTTTTCTTTTGTTCATTACTTGCTGTGTAGGCAACATGGCTGGCTTCTTTGCTTGTGTGGCTTTCATTTCAGCCACCTTTTTCTCCTTCTTCTGTTCAGCCATAGCCCTTTGCTGGCTGACCTTCTTTTCTTCATTTTTGTTTGCCACCCTAGTTTGCTTCTTCAAATCCTTTTTATTCTCAGCTATCTTCTCATGAGTCATAACCTTCTCTTTCAACTTCTGTGGCACATTCTTATTATCTTTAGGCAATACAACCTCAGATTGCTGCACTTTCTCTTCATTCTTCGTTTCTCTTGCAGAACTTGTTTCTCCTATCATTTCAAGCTTCTGCACGTTCTCTTCACTCCTTTTGAGTTGTTGCTGAAGTCTCAGTAACTCTATCTCCATTTCTTCAATTGTTGAAGTCCTTGAGCCAAACTCCATAGTAAGGTCTTCACATATTTTGATATGTTCTTCAAATCTTCTCTTCAAGTCAATATGTTCAGCCCTTATTTCATCCTTTTGACTTTCAGCTTCCTCAGACGTTGCTTCAACTTGTTTTATATGGGCCTCCAACCTTCTTATGGTTCTACCCCTTCTGTTTATCTCCTTTGAAGTTGCTTCTAACTCAACTTCAAGATCTAGTTCTTCTTCATCAACCTCCTCTTCCTCTTTAGAGGTTGAACTACCACCTTGAGCTGATGCCATAAAGGCATGCTCATCTGATGATTCTTCATCTTCCTCCTCATCAGCTTCTTTTATCTAACTCACATAACTCTTGAATGAGCCTCTCTTCTTCTTCTTCTGTGGGCTTGCAGTCTTCTTGCTGGACTTCCTTGACTTAAATGATGGTCTTCTCCATTTTGAATTCTGCTCATCATCACCATCCTCATCTTCATCATCAAGTTTCACTTTGCACTGAGAAGCAAAGTGTCCAGTCTGTCCACAACAATAACATCTCAAGGACAACTATCCTTTTCCCTTCTTAGACCCCTTTTTGAATTTCCTTGTGAAGTATGCCAACACTTCACCTTCACTTTCTTCCTCATCATCATCATCATCCTCACTGGATGATTCTTCCTCTTCTTTTATCTTCAAGTGTTTCATAGCTTTGAAAGTTGCCTCCTTTGATACCTTTGACGTTGAGGAGTTCTCAGTTGACTTTATTCTCATCTCATATGCAATGAGATTGCACTGGAGATCATGCAGAGACATAGAATTGAGATCTCTACTCTCCTCTATGGCTGCCACCTTTGAGGCAAACCTCTTAGGCAGAATTCTCAGAATTTTCTTCACAATAGATGAGTCCTTCTTGTTCTTCCCATGACTTCTAAGATCGTTTACAGCATCAATAACCCTGGTGAAGAACTTTTGGACTATCTCATTTTTCTGCATTCTGAGATATTCATATCTCTCCTTGAAAACTTGAAACTTGGCCTCCTTCATTCTGCCATCACCTTCATAGACTTTCTGCAATCTGTCCCATATCTCCTTAGCAGATTTGTAGTTCATAACTTTAGCATATTCAGCATCTGTCAATGCTGAAATGATGACATTTGAGGCCTTCCCATTTATCTCAAACTATCTTAATTCCTCTGGGGTTGGATCTTTACCTTCTTCTGGAGGCTCAAAACCCTCCTGTACAGATTTCACCACGTTCATGCCCATGGTTGCAAATACCACCTGCATTCTCGCTCTCCATATATGGTAGTTGGTTCCGTTGAAGATTGGAACCTTCTTGCTGTAAGTAGTGCTAGTGCTGGTACCGACATCCATTTCTCAGTATGCTGAACAAGTTAAAACTTCTAGAGCTCTTCAAACCAGTACACCAAGCTGTTAAGTTTATCCTGGTGAACCTGTGCTCTGATACCAATTGAAGTTCCCAACTTCACCCTAGGATCTACTAGTTTGTGATACTGAGAGGGGGGTGAATCAGTATCACCACAATTCGCAATTCACAGGAAAGTGAACAACTTCAATCTCTTCTTAAAAGCAAACTCTTTCTCAGATTCGACTAAGGTAGATATATTGCTACCTACTAATCATAATAGTCCCCAAAGTCACCTTTCAGACACCTTGCCTAATAGACAATTCAGATGTTCTTGTTTAGGTCTTCGTTAGGTTATGGGTTGGCTAATACTTTAGCTGCGTTCACAACTCAATTCAAAACACAAAACGTAAAGCAAATTAAGGACACACGAGATTTACGTGGTTCCATCAATGTGATGTATATCCACGGTGGTAGGAACTCTCCCTTACCGAGACTATCCATTATACTTGAGAATTCCAGTTACAATGGATGTCTTAATCTTCTGCTCCTTTCACTATTGTAATTACTAAGCAAGTACAATACAAAGAGTGTCATTTACTGTGTCTACCCTTCTTCCAGCTTGTCTTGCCTCTGTTGAATTGAAAGGCTGCTTCACTGCCGCTTAGAAGTTCACCACAATGCTTTCTAACCTTTATTGAAGAAATCTGGAAATATGTTGAGTTCTTTCCAATGCTTCGTCGAATTCCTTCTCTAAGTTGTTTCACACAACTCCTGCTTTCACCGTCTCACGGTTTCACAGCTTGCACTCAAGCTTCTGGTCTGCCGTTTCACGTCTCACGGCCTGCCCCACGCTTCTGATCAGTCACGTCGTTGCACGTTCTGGTCTCATGCTTCTAGTCTGCTGTTTCACGTCTCTTAGCCTGCCTCACGCTACTGGTTTTTTTGGTTCATGTCTCTCGGCCTACCTCACGCTTCTAGTTTATTTTCTTCTCTTCCGGGTGATCTCACGGATACCAAGTCTGTTGTCTTCTCTTTCAGGTGGTCTTACAGATACCAGGTCTGTTGTCTTCTCTTCCGGGTGGTCTCACGGATACCAGGTCTGCTGTCTTCTCTTCCGGGTGGTCTGTTTCTTATTTCTCCTCTTGCTGGTTGTGCGTTTTTGGTTTGCTTGCAGGATGTGTTTCTGGTTTGCTTGCAGGAGGCATTTCTGGTTTATTTGCAGGATGTGTTTCTGGTTTGCTTGCAGAAGGCATTTCTGGTTTGCTTGCAGGAGGTCGCACATTCTGGTTTGCTCTCCTGGTGGTGACGTTTCTGGTTTGCTCTCCTGGTGGTGACGTTTCTGGTTTGCTCTCCCAGTGGTGTCGTTTCTGATCTCTTGTCGTTCTGCTCTCTCTTCCTTTTTGGCCGATTGTTGTAGGGTTGTTGTTTTTTCAATTGTGTTGGCTCTCTTCCATAGTTTTGTCTTCCAAGGCCTTTATATACTCTCTTCCATGAAACCCTAATAGGGCTTACATACATGGCAAATTTACGTTCTTGTCCTTACGCGGCATATTTACTTTCTTGCCCTTTCATGTGACTTTACTGCCCTTCCACATGACTTTACTCTCTTGCACACTTAATCCTAGTTGACAATAATTACAACTCATATAAAACTGTGGAAACAACATCACCTTCTCAATTAGCATTGTTTTTTCACATCAATACTTTTACTACATCATCAATTTAAATAAATTCTATTAATAAATTATGATAACATGCTAGGTTATTATAAATAAGTTTTATTAGGATAAATTATTACTTTTTAAAAATAAATTATTACTTTTTAAAATTAATTCTAAATTGTCAAAATGACAAAAAATTAATAAATTTTTTAACATTAACTTATAATAAAATGTATAAGAAACTTAAATCAATATGCAATGAAATAGAATTCACTTTTTAATAAGCCTATTGCACATACTACTATGTTTATTACATAACTTACCATTCTTGCTACACATTTAGAGTATTTTGGCAAGAAACTTAAAAAAAAAAATTTTTAAAAAAAAGGAAAAACATAAAGCATGAGCTCCCATGCAATGTCAACTCTGATCCTTCTCAATCCAATTTTTTCATAAAAAGTGCATTTTATATGAAAATACTTACTTATAGTAGAATGTTTCATAATTTTATCAAATTGTCTATAGATGTAACTTTGGTTTGGTTACTATCAAATGAGATTGAAAATTTTCTAAAAATAAATTAGATTTTTGTAAAATGTTATATATGATTTCATTAATATTATGCCTATCATCAAAAACTCCAAAAGCAATCATGAGTTTTTGTAAATTTTAGAGGTTATTAACCCAATGACATGTCATGTCCGTATAGGAAAGAATTTGCTAATGACCAATCACCAATCTCCCACAATCCATAGATACACGTCCATAAAAAATTAAAAAGAATATAAGTAAACAATTCAAATTTAATTAGTAAAATAAATGTTGTAATTAGAGAAAAGAATAATGGAGAGAACGAGAGATTGAAAAGGAGTAGAAATTGGTGTGAAGAAGAATGAAATGAAAGAGGAGTATTCATAGCTTAAATTTAAATAATAATAATAATAATAATTTTAAAATTTAAAAAAAAAAAATCTTCGGTAACAACGGTCATGTGAGTATTGTTCCCACACTTTTTTCTTTCTTTTTTTTTTTATTTTTCTTTCAATTTTGGAGAATCGAGAGAACCTAATTTAGAGCTCACGATTCTCAATTCAATTCTAACTTGGTTATAGAACTGATTACGATTACAATTCTAAATTGATTTTTAGAGAGAATGAACTGTAACTGGACTACCTCCTTTCCAATCTTTGACTAACTGAACTAGAACCAGAGTCAAATTCCTTTCGATTTTTTTTTTTTATTTATTTATTAGCATGATCAAAAGTGAGTACACAGCACAAATTGACTCTAACTTTGTGTTAAAACCACGAGAACCAAACACAGTCCAAGGAGACCAGTATTGAAATCACAATGAACTAGCAAAATAAGAGTCATAGTTAATTAAAAAAAGCAACTATTATTTGGTGAGAAAAAAAATTTGTACTCAAATATCACAATTAATTAGAAGAAATGTCTCGTAGCCTGAACTTCTTGTCATCACTTGATCATAGAGGACATAATATACCACAAAAAACAGAACCATAATTGACACAAAAATATAAATTGCTGGATAAGAATTATAAATAACTCATATATCAAATTCTAACAAAAATATTCTTGCCAACGATTTTCTGGGGTTGAAATATATAAGCTAGTAAATTAGGAACAAACACGGACTGATTAGGTGTAGTTGGGACACTTACTAGCTTAAGGTTTCTTCCAAAGGTTCAACAGTTTTACAAAAATATATTATTAATACACACATTTTTATATGTATTTTTTATACATTTACTAATTATTATTTACGAGAATAAAGTACTTAGAGTATTTAAAAATATATTTTAATTATTAATACATATTTTTATATATTTGTGCACGTTAATCATGAAATATAATATTTAATTTACTTTTCAATCTTTTATGGTATTATATTAAAAAATAATAATAATATTTATAATTAATTTTTTTTAAGAAAAAGAAACGTTTGGAATTTCCTTAAAAAAAATTGATAAGTATTTTTCGTCCTTTATCTCGTTTTGCTGACCGGTCGACTGAAAGAGAGTTGGTAACCTAGTTGTTTCCGCACGATGGTTCCATCGTTATCGGGAATATCATAAAAGGAAAAATATAGGCTGGTCCTCTCTCTACGGCTCTAACAGCTGGCCTAGGGGACATGGCGTCCAAGCCATTTTAATTGATTGTACTTTTCCCTGAGGCCAAGTTTCAGCAAGGTTGCCTTCAATCCATCCCATTCGACCAAAGTCCCTTCCCCGCAAAAGGGTTCTGAGATACATATTAACTCTGTGAAACGAAGTTAATAACTCTATGTGTATGTTCTTCGCTTTTGTTGTGTCACATTAACTAGAAAAAGTTAACACAGTGTCAGTGAAACATTTAGACGTTATTGAGAATCGGTGTAACTCAAAGAGCCCATTAGGAAAAGGAAAAGGAAAAAAAAAAAAAAAAACAGTCTTTATTCCAGATTATGTACAAACACACCAAGTTTTCACCGTGTACATAGCAATATAATTAGAAATTAAATATATAGTATTTTTATCGGGAAAGAAAATCAAATTATGGCTCAAGTATAATGAATTTATAAAATTTTGATTGACTCAATCCTTACCCGTAGCCAATTCTCTCTCAATCCAATTGAGAGGAAAAAAATAATCAAAAGTAAACATATTACATTTTGTACTCTATAACAGTTCAACAGCAATTTAATCTTTTAAGTTAAAATTTTTACAATAATACTGTAATTAAAACAATCAACGCACTAACTAAATAATTTAATTTTAAAATTTAAACAAAAATAATTTTATTCTCATTTTTATAAATTAAATGTAATTTAATTTTTTATAATATTTATGATAATTTTTTAACGAATACTTAATATAATATGTTAGTTATTATAAAATTTAAACGTCTCTATGATTTTTATTACACTTAAAACTATTATCGAATCTAAATAAAATATATTAAATATAAACTTTTTTTTTTTAAAAAAAAAAAAAGTCGATTAGTGGCTCTACTATGCTGCCATCCGGATAAACAGGGGTCAACCACTGCCATCCATACATATGAACGAGGGGGCCCTTATATTGCAGCATCCACTTATATTCCATCGGCATTTCTCTTATTAATACCGTAATCAAAGTGACGCGGATGCACAATCAAAACCGGATCCCATAAATCGAGCGGCCCATATGAGCGCAAAAAAAGAATGCACTGTTACTGGTTAGCGTCCCCCAGGACATGTGAGCCACAGGTCCCCTCAGTCCCATCAATCCACAGTTGTTGACTATCAGAACATCTATTGCAGTTGGGGAAGATGGCATCCACATACAGTTGAGCCCCAGCAGCAGTTTTGCAGGTGCAAGCAACTTAAATGGGACAAGATTGGGGTATTGTGATTTAGGGATAACGAGTGACGCGTGGGGCTGCAGAATTGGTTTGTGAAATCTCTCGGGCCTCTCTGTGTACCGAGTTTTGGGTTCTCGGAGATCATGAAAAATTAAAATAAAGAAGACCCTTTTGTTCAATTAAATTTTGTTCAATCCCACTCGAGCTAAGAATTTGGTGGTTATTTGACTTTTTTATTATTATTTTTTTTTTTATATTGATGTGAATTTAAATTTTTTTTATCAAGATTTATTTTTTAATAACTAAAAATGTAATTTAAAAATATAATATTAAATTTTAAATTTATTGATATTATAATTAAATAAAAATATTAACGTATAATTGTTA
The DNA here is from genome assembly GCA_020883675.1 of Bruguiera gymnorhiza. Lineage (NCBI taxonomy): Eukaryota > Viridiplantae > Streptophyta > Magnoliopsida > Malpighiales > Rhizophoraceae > Bruguiera > Bruguiera gymnorhiza. The sequence goes on from JAIRCJ010001060.1 coordinate 1,525,445, forward strand.
ATTTTTTCCACAAATAAAGTAATTAATATCTTTACAATATATTTTATTACCATTATTAAAAAATAAATTTTATTTAACGTTTTTTTAATTATTCTCTCTAATAACTATTTATATTTTTGTGAAAGAACAAAAACGTGCTAAAGTGGAGAAAGTTATTGTGCGGATGATAATCACAACAGTGCATGTTGCATTAGCTTCCTTAACATTTACTTGTAGGCTTGGACGACTATAATACGTTAAAAATTAGTGGCTTAGGGTTAGGGCTCGGACTTGTAGAGGCAAAAAAGAGAAGAACGGACATGAAAAAGAAAAGGAAAAAAATGCGATATCATCAACTCTATAGAATGACAAGACGCCTATTCTAAAACCAAGTAGGTGAAATCTATAGCTGGTTTGGTGTATTAATAGATATTATATGAAAAGTTAATCCAAAGTAGATTTAAGTAGTTTCCAGCTCCTTTTTGGTTTTGATGGTTGGAGCGAACTTGGGGTGTCGTTGAACAGATCTATCTATCCTCATTCTGCAGATTGCATATTTCTTGGTTTTTGCTCCGAACAATTGCCTTCATCTATTGTCATGAACAACACCAAAACCTCTTCTTTTCGATTAATGCTATTTCTATGCACTGAAAAAAAAAAGAGAATAAAAGAAAAAAAAAAAAAAAACCAAAACCATGTCCCAGGAACATGATTGAGCCTTCAAAGAATCGTTGAGGGGATGCAGAAAGTGAGGGGGAAGTCAAGAGGAAATGACAGAAATGTCATGGACTTGCATCTTAATTTTGGCAGAGAAAAAATAGCGAAAGATTCTCTGAGAGTAGTATCTGACTTCGTCAAACACCGTGGCTGAAAATTCTTTTTACTTTTAATCTTGTCCTGAATAACAAGCAAGGAGGTCAATAGAGTAATAACCTCTTTTCCCCTGGCCATCATTGAATTTTGTTTTCTTTTTTTTTTTGCACGTACGAGAGCGACACCTTTGATCGTGAACTACTATTACTCTTTCCTTTTTTTTTTTTTTTTTATAAATCCTATTAACTTAAAATTTTTAAAATAAATATGAAAATATTTAACCACTAAATCTTCATTGACCAGAGTTATTGTTAGAAGTCACGTAAGAGAACAAGAGACAAAAAATAGATAATGTTACATAATCAGTAGGATCCATTCAATTTGTATGTATTGACAAAATGATTTAATAATATTAAAGATCTTTTTCTTTTTTTGTTTCCTAATCCCTTCCAATTATTTTCTCATACTGAAAAGTAATGGTGAAGCTGGTTATTGTGCTTCTCCTCCATACCATTCAACAACCATCTTCCTTAATTTGGTTGCTCATCCATCGATCCCATTACTTTGTACCAAAAAAAATAGAAAAAGGGAAACTAATATCCAAACGATTTTTTTTATTAATAAGTTCATGGTCAGTAGTAATATTATAGTATTACTCGGTATATATCTTGCCGAACTGATACTTACACAAAGAAAAAGTCTCTATACGCGCAAAAATAAAAATAAAAATGGAACTGAATCATTATTTTTTAAATGTATAAAATTATTTCTTCGAGTAAATAGCATCTTTCATTTTTAACCTCCCATTTTTAACGTAGTACCTTAGCCCCGATCCCTTTTTCTTCTTCTTTTCACACTGCAAATCAAAACCACAAATCTCTATCACTTTGACACGCTGCCTCCTCCTCGCTCTCCCATCAAGACCATATCACACATGGGGCTGGCCTGCCCCACACTCTGATATTTTGATGGGAAAAAATAAAATAAAAAAAAGGAGAGACAAGGCAGAAGCAGCTTTTCTTTTGGGGAAGAAAAGGCTAGTGAACCACCCCGCCTCTCTCTCTCTCTCTCTCTCTCTCTCTCCTTTTCTCTTTCAAGAAAACCCTAGTTTACCTTAACCCCATATGTAGCCAAAAAGCTAAAAAAAAAAGAAAAAAAACAGCGAAGAAAAAAACAGAGAGGGTCCAGGGAAGAACAAAAACTAGGAGAGTGAACTTAGATCTCTCTGTCTCCGGGAGGCTGCAACCATCAATTTCGTGAAACGTGGGCTGCCGTATACGTTACTGCCTCGTTACACATACCCTTTCGCCCAAAGACAAAGTAAAAGCAAGTGAAACGCTGTCCTCTTTTGCAGATCCTAGCTTTAAAGACAACTGGGGTACTGTCTTTATAGCTCTTACTCTCCCAGAAGCTCTCTCTCTCTCTCTCTCTCTCTCTCTCTCTCTCTGTGCCTCTCTACCATATTCTTCTTCTTTTATGGGCTTATGTTATGCTTTTATTGTGTAGCTTTCTTCTTAAATGGGTCTGCGCAAGTAACAAGTAGGCAAATCTATCTGCATCTCTCACCCTTCTCATTCTCTCTCTGTCCATATCTCTGTCTCAGCATCTCTCTGTGTCTCCGGTTCGAGGTGAAATGGATTCTGGTAATAGTGGTAGTATGCAATCTTCGAGTGGTGGAGATGAGGAGTTTGATTCACGTGCCGAGTCAATTGCAGCTTTCTTCGGCAACAGTAGCAACCCAACAGGCCGTGTTGGTCCCGTGCCTAACCCGCCGCAGCCGTCAGAACACCACCGCTCCTCCACTTCGCCTTCCATCTTTGACCCCTTATCAAACTACTTTGATCCTTTATCGTCGGCGTCAAGATCATCAGGACCAACGCCCCTCACCAACCCAAATTCTCTTATCAATCTTGATGTCTGGTCCAAGAACCTAAGATCCGAGGCCAATTGCACTGATTTGGGTGGGTTCATGGCCTTATCACCTTCACCAACCCAACAGCTCTTCACCAACCAAACACAAGGTAGAACCACTTTTCCTTCCGTACAGATCCCATCGGGAGTCGACAGTGCCACGAGAGTTTCAATTTCGGGCTCCAACGTTAACGACAAAATCAACAACAGCGTGAGCAGCAGTCACAATAATACTGGCCGCAACCCAAAGAAGAGATGCAGAGCTTCCAGGCGTGCGCCAACAACTGTCTTGACCACTGACACCACAAATTTCCGGGCCATGGTTCAGGAGTTCACTGGGATCCCTGCACCACCCTTCACATCCTCAGCTTTCCCAATAAGCAGGCTCGATCTGTTTGCCACTGCAGCCTCCAGTTTGAGATCAGCAGCCACCCATTTTGACCCGCAGCCACCACCTCCTTACCTTTTGAGACCTTTTGCTCAAAAGGTCCAGCCACAGCCACAGCCACCACCGCCAGCGCCACCATTTCTCTCGCTTCCTCCTCCACTGACTTCGGCGTCGCTTTCCACTTCTATTATTATTGATGCCATAGCTCCCACCACTACAACTAACATCACCTCCGCTAGTACTAGTAATTCTTCAACTTCCGTCAACCACCAACTACCTTCTGATGCAGGACTTCTGAAGCTGCAGCCACAGAGTTTACTCGATATCAACATGCAAAATCCGGTTCTCAAGTTTCCCTCTCTCCATCAAGCCCATCCTAATAAGTACCCACTTCCCAATTCAACCATTCTCGGCTCCTCCAAGCCACCACAGGGGTCTTTTGAACTTCCATCGAACGATTCCCATCTCAAAATAGCTGGATTGGAAGACTTTGGCCTAAGCCAGGGCCATGTTCGTACAAACATCACCGGTCTTCAAAACATAGTATCATCGTCATCATCGGACACACCATTGCGCAGGACTGACGGCAATCCTGCAAACTGGGCGGACGGGGTGAGCTCCAATGAAGGCGATCATCAAGGCCTCTTGAGAACCAATATCAACAATGGAAACTACAACAACTCATCACAGCGAGCTACTAATGGGAAAGTTAACTACCTGGCTTCTTCATCAGATTTTCGTGGCGATAAGGGGCCAGAGAATGTGCCCACAAGAAGTGAAGGTATGGTGGAATCGTGGATTTGTTCTTCAGATTAAGAACCACAAGAACCCATAGAGTGAGATAATCAAGACCCCAAAAGCAATAACTAGACGGCTAATATCTTGATTAATGCATGGAAGCAGAAGAATATTTCTTGTTTCTCTCTCTAATTTCACCCTAACTGTGACCTTCACCGTAATTAGAATACTGTGCTTTTCTTCTTTCCTTTTTCTTTTTTTTTTTCCTTAACTATGTGTAAATAATAGCCTGTTCTCTTTAACAATATCCATATATTTCTGATTTATCTTGCACCATATACACAAGATCATCATGATAATATTGTTGTCTTCAAGATTCACTAATACAGTATGAAATTCCCTTTGATACTAAAACGCCCTTTGATTGGTTGTTCTTTTTGTAATTCCTTTTGAAATTTCAAATGCTGATTTCTCCTCATACGTCTGTAGTTATTACTTCTTGTTGCCTTGTTTCTCTAGATTTGACTATTTTTTAATAATAATATTTAACGAGAGAGAGAGAGAGAGAGAGAGTTCTAATAATTAGATACACATAATGAAACGGAAAAAAAAAATATATATATATATGTAATCAGCATCAACTAAATTTGAGATTGAAATTTTTTTGGTTGTAAAATCCATTAAAGTGTGTTTGCTCCCTCCTCGTGCCTAGGCTTCCAGGATTTTATTTTTCTTTTGTAGGAACATAAGAATCTAAATTCATGACATGGGAAAATTTAAAAAAAAAAAAAAACAAAAAAACAAAGAAAAGAACACGTTGTTTTTAGTGCAATGCAGGGAATGGAATGGTTTCGGTCCTGTCTCTGGTCTACTCTTGTCCATGCTTTCTTTATTCGTAAATTTTTCTCCCTTTTATTTCCCTATTAATTAATGAATTTCTAATTTTGTACAGAGTGTAGGAGTGATTGGTGGCGCGAATTGGGGAATCGTTAGCCGCCGCAATCTTGTTTAATAAATTAGAAACGATTATCGTCTCTCCATATACGAGTGTTGAATGTCTCTTTTCTACCTTTTTTTTCGTCTCTTTAATTCTTTATTGTTTGGTTGCTACCTTAAATTAATAATGCCTTTCGCAGCCAACATTACTATTTTAAAAACGCGGATTTAGTAGACTTGATTACAAGGAACTTAAAAACCAAAAAGAGTCCCATGACATCATTGGGAGATTTGACCTGATAACAGCTCGAATTTGTGTTTTATTTAATATAAAAAATATTTTAAATTTTTGTTAAAAGTTAATAAATATGTCAATAAAATAATAAAATATGTAATAAAAATTATGAAATTATTGGTCATTCTTTTATTTATGATTGCATATTTTGTTTACTAGTTATACGTTTAATAATTTTGAACAAAAAAAATTAAAATTAAAAATAATTTAAAATATTATTTTTTTATTAAATGAGACTCATAATAAGGATGTTCTCCGGCTAAACCTTCAAGCCATAAATATTTATCCAAAAAAAAAAAAATCAATTACGCCATAAATATTTCTTGTGAACAATGTTTGGAGTGATTTTTAAATTTTAATGAAATACCATAAGCTTTCAGTTTGTTCGTACAAGTTTAACTTATTTAGTTCAACGTCTTGTAAATTGTATCTACTTTGGGTTGAGAAAGAAAAAGGGTTTTGACACGGACACCCATGCATCTCAAAAAGTCAGCACAAAACATTAATGATGTTTTTTCCCAGCAAAAATAAACACTAAGTGCAAACTACAAAGTAAGAATATTGAAGAAAAAGTCATTGATGCACTTGGTATATGTACGACTTGTTCTAAAGTTCCTTTTCTCATTGGAATTCAAATTATAGCCGTGGATTGCTTTTGGCAAACTCTCTCGGCTGCTTATCTCCTCCCCCCCCCCCGGGGGGGGCTCTCCCACTCCCACTCCCCACCAAACGAAATCCCTTATTTCGTTCATTTTTATTGGTCAATAGTGTCATGAACTCTCCTTTTCTCATATTTTCTTTCCCAAGGATTCGAATTTGATGCATCCAACTTCTTAATGCCTTAGTTGTTCGCCTAAAGGCTTCGTTCTGGTCTAATTGAGTTGAAAGAGATGGTACTTTGAATGAATAGATAGACAATTTGAATCTCAGACTTTACTTTTGAAAAAATAATTTAGTGGCTACTGAGCTAATACCCAATAAATGACATCTCCTAAAATTTTCAATTCATGTGTGCAGGACTAATTATTCATTTTTGTACAATGTTCTTTCAGGAGTATCAAAATGTTACTATGCTCAACAGCAAACTCCATCTTTTTCAAAGGGGGTTTGTGGAGGACAAATAAGATTAATGGCGATGTTATACAAATCAGACAAGATATCTGAAAGTAAGCATGAGAATGTGATATTATTCCATTTGGAGTCTTCTATACCATACAGAGTAATAATGTTACTATTTGTAGCACAAAAATCCCTAGCCATTCCCGCAGTACATGTATAAATTTCCATATTTTATTAATTTTGAGCTTTCTCATTTTTTTACATTTCTATTTTCTAAATTATAGCGGGTATGCATTCCAATGAAATATATGAGATAATTTTGTGTGGCAACGTGATAATGGTGCTAAAAGTGAAACAAGAAATTCTTTCGAGATTGAAAAACATATACAAATTGTCATCCGTCGTGAATTTAAAAATGTCTCCAAAGTTCATGCATTTTTTTCATGACTAATTCCTCTAACAAAAAATTGTTAAGAATGTAATATTTGATAAAATTAGTGCATTAATATATCAATAAATCTGTAAATTTGCATGTTTTAACAATTCTAACGCAACCGTTAAAAAATTACTATTTAGTATTTGTAGAGATTTTTTTTTTTTTAAAACAAATCTAGTCCGTTGTTAACACATTCTAATGGATTTCATTAGTTTGCTTAAGCGTCATGCTTTCATATAAAAAATTAACTGCATGATAGACACGTGACATTTAATTTATAATTTAAACTATATGTATATATATAAAATTAAATACCAAATACAGAAAAGGCTAAATTTATTAAAACATGCAAGGTTACGAAATTATTGGAACATTAACCCTTTTTAGTATATTTTTGTCTAAATATAAGAATATTGGAAGATATAGTTGTCTTAAATTTTCGCATCAACACTTATGGAAAGAAATATAATATGGGTGTTTGCTACTTGTAGTCATAAAATATATACTCCCGTTACTCAAATTTCAAAAATTAATTAAAATAGCTAAGATTTGAGTAAATAAAAAACATCAAATTTAAGGAATTTCTTAAATAAAACATAATGTTATTCAAATTTATATAATTTTACAGAATTTTAGTAATTTACATAAAACATTATACGAAATTCAAAAATTCAATAAAATATGCTAAATTTTTTTAAATCTCATTTGAGTAATTACTTAAATGAAATTTAATATTATTTAAATTTATAATATTTTATAGAATGTTGACAATTTAAGTATTACATTATTCAAAATTTAAAAATTAAATAAAATAGTCTATATTGGAATAAAAAAGGTCTAATTTGAGTAATTATTTCAATAAAGTTTAATATTATTCAAATTTATAGTATTTTGCATAATTTTGGCAATCTAAGAAATGTGTTACTCAAAATCCAAAAATAAATTAAATTAAATTATATTTGAATTTAAAAAAAATTAATTTGAGTAATTGTTTAGATAAATAATAATGTTCAAATTAAATCAAATTAAAAATCCCTTATAAATAATATGAGTTGATATGACATTAATGACCTAATAAGGGAATACAGAGTGAGTTCATGACATAAAACATTGCTCTATTTTTGTATGTCTAATTTAGAAATTTAATATTGCAAACCACATTTCCTAGATTATAGTCTAGAGTATAATATCTCTAATGGGACTTTTTTTTTTCTTTTTTTGAGCAAAAGGTGGAATTTAATTTATTTAGATCAAGTTCGTGCATCATGGTCAATAAAAGAAAACACATCTCTATGTCATGTTAGCGATCCTACATTGCACAAAGCTACTTTTGCAATCGTATGAGCTACACCATTTGCACCTTTACTGATATGATGAAAATTATAACTCCCAAAAAACAGAGGCTAAGGATTTAACGCCTTCCGCTAGCTACCCATCAATAAAAATGTGGTGTGCTGGGGTTCGATTGTTAATGTATATTCCACTAGTCAATATATTAATTATTATTAAAAATTATGACAAAATTGTAATCATGAAATGCTTATTATATTAAAATATTATTTTTAAATATTTTTAATTTGTAAGTCATGAAGACGAGAAATTGATGAAATTGTGAAACTAACATATGCTCTTTTTTTTTAGCACAAAAAGAATTGATCTCATAAATTGAAATATGAAGATATTTGAATAAATATGTAAATATTTATTAATTAAACAAGTTCACTAAATTGACCTATTATGCAAATTTCTAAATAAAATATTAATTATATATCTAATAAATTCTTCATATGACATTTGTATAAGTGATCATTAAATTAGAAATCACAAAGTTATCTTATATAAAAATTGAAATGCTTTGTTCTCATCTCCATGTTATCCTAATCAACAATTGCTTATAAGGGCAAAGATTAAACATAACATGAAACTATATGAAGATAATTGAGTGATAAATGAAAAATTCGTCATGTTTAAATAATATCAAAAAATATTTTAGTTATTTTCAATAAATATTAATTCAAGAACTCTTTGCATAAGGCAAAATAATAATTTATAAGAGTTATGATTTCATTTATAAAATCAATAAATGTATAAATGAAAACTATAATAATGAGACAATATAAAGTAGGTATTAATTTTATATTTTATATTACATTAAAATGTTATTATAATAAAAAATTAAATTACATTGAGAAATTACACATTAAAACAAATTAGTCAAACTACATGATTATCCTAATATTTGGATAATTATGATACATTGATTAATTGAAGAATTAATGATAAGTTAAAAATTTTAATTTATTAAATTATTTAAAATTATAATTTATATTTATTATTAATAAATAACACATATAAAAATACTCAAAAAAATATAAAATTGAGATTAAGTCAAATTTGATAGATAAATTTAAAAAAAAGTATAGGTCAAATATATAATATTTAAAAATATAAAAATTAAAGTATATTTTACTAAAAATTAATCCAAGTTTTTGTAATAGAGTTCAAAAGTTTGAATCCTCATAAATTCCCCACTTTATAGTTAATTACGGTATAACATCTTCCTTGTTTTTTTTTTTTTTTCTTTAAAAGGATTTAAACTACAAAAGTTGTTTCATTGTTGTCTATATAAATTACCTTAAAAATTGAGTGTTCATATAATAGTAGTTTGTGACAACTTGTTAATAAAAATGAAAGAAAAAATATTAAAAATTATTTTAATATTCATTTTATCTTTTATATTAAATTATAATTATATTTAATAAATAATTGACATGTTTTTATAAACTAAAATTTTTATTTTTTATTTTTTATATATTTTGTAATAAATATTTCTATAACTTTTAATATCAATAACTTTAATAGTTACCAGACAATTAGATTCCACGCATATACATGAGGAGGACATCCCAGCCGCCTTTTGCAACGCCACCCAAACGCGGGGGGAAATTGCCAACCAAACCTTCAGAAAAAGTGAGAAGAGGGCCTCCATTTTCTGTCTCGAAATGCCACTCCAATGTCCTCGCTTCCATCTTCGATTGTTGTGTTTTATTTAGAGATTTTTAATTTAATTATTTAGAAATAAATTCAACGAATTTGATGATATAATTTTAAAAATTTTAAATAAAATAATAAAAAATATATAAATTTATTATACTTAAGAAAAATACGTAAATATAGGTAAGAATCGTATAGTCTCTTGATTGAAATATGCATATAGCGTGAGGGTCATATCCATCACCACTTGAGACGTGACTCGCTTCCGCTCCATCAGCAACAGGTTCGCCCTCTCCATAGAGCCACAGTATCATGACCACCATTTCCATGGCTTCGTAGCCCTACTGCCCAAGAGAAATGAATTAAGGCAAGAAAAATTGTCTTGGGCTTTCCCCCACATCTCGGACACATACCCCCAATAAGAAATCCTTTACGTCCCAAAGTGTCACTTGTTGTAAGGTGCCCCTTGCTTGCACGCCAAACAAAATGCTTCACCTTTGTAGGAACTCGCAAGTGCCATAGCTGCTTCCACTAGCTCGCTCCTTGTTGGATGTTAGAGGAGCTTGAGGCATAAGGTCCCATTTTAGTATAGAATCGAGCAAGATGGTGAGCACTTTTGACCGTATAGGAACCGGTTCGGTGACAATGTCATACAAGCTTATCTCCCGATTCCCTAACATTAAAAGGAAGTGAGAGACTTTGAGTGCCTTCCGAAGGCATAAAAGAACGTTTGATTAAAACCCCCCGCCACCACATTGGATCTGGATCAATTAGTGCTGTTACCAATTCAGATTCCAAGTGCACCCCGTAGTGAAAAAACCCTTACAACCATTGTGTTCACGGAGCCAAGGATCATGCAAGATATTCACATTCGCACCATTACTAATCAATCAACGGAGACCTTTTTGCACCAAGGAGCATGCTTGGGTGCCGCTTCTCCAAATATCGCTCGAATTAAAACCCAATCGAGCATCCAAGAAAGAGCACCTAAGCTAGTAACAACCCTTAAGTAATCTGGCCTCCAGGAAGCCTTCAAGTTTGCTTGCCAAGCATGACCAAATTAAAGTTTGCATTATGCCTTACAGTCTCGGCGAAAAAGAAATTTAAAGACGCCAAACATAATGAAAATTTTGGAAGAGAAGACTTTAGTTTAGTTTAATTGAACTGATAATACCAAGAAATATTTTTGCCTTCAAGAGGCGACATTGAAGGGTGGCAAGCTGTGAATTTAGTCCAGAAGGGCCAATTCATTGTGCAATGTGACCAGCACAGTTGTTTCTAATAAAATTATAGAGTGTTACCTATATTTTTTTTTATTTCACAATTAAAAAAGAAAAAGAAGGTGGCAAACTTGTGATTAAGAATTTGTAACAAAAGTATATTCATAATTTGAGCAAAAAAAAAAAAAAGATCTGCATATGCAGATGATGCTTTTTTTATTATGCAAATTCTTTTAATCATAGTACTTTATTTTTCAAATTGTGATTAATAAACTACAAATTAAAAACGCCAGACCGATAAATCTGGCAGTTTCTTAATTTCCCAATTAACAAAATTAAATTTTGGAGCTCATGTGCTCATAATTAATGTATAAAGTACATGATAACGAACACGAAGACAAAAGAAATTAAAACGACTTTGAGCCAAAAAAAAAAAAGGAAAAAGAGGCTGAAAAAGTCCCCGTGAGAGGGAGAGCCGAGGGGGGGGGAAGGGAGGCGAATGTAGGTCTGATCTTATGTCTGAAAATAAAGCTTTTTCATTTTAACCCTTGTGTTGGGTGACACAACGTTTCTTTTCTCGCCAAAAAGCTGTTGAGAAATGACAGCATCCACATTTGGTGTTCCAATTTCTCAAGACAAAAGGGTGAAAAAGTTGACACATCGAAGCACTCCACTGAAAACTGCGATTAGCTATCATTGTAAATCTTTTCAGTTTGCATGAAAGAGGTGATGTATCTAAAAAGTCGATGATCTTTTGCACCCTTTTTTTTTTTTTCTTTTCTTTTTTAGCAACTTTTGCACCCCCATTGATTGATAGATGATGATCTTTTCACTTCAGTTTTTAGCATAAAAAAATTGAGTATTGTTTTGGTCGGTTGATATTCGAAAAGAGGACGAAAGCGTGAAGATATTCAAGTTTTGATATTATTTGATGCAGTACAGAAATATAAAAAATTAATAATTAAAGTTAGACACTTAATTAAGTTTTTTTCTAAAATTTCTGAAATTTATAAGAGTGAAAACAAATTTTAAAAGAGAATTATTTTATTTATAATTGATAATTATTTTGATAATAATAATTTTTTAATCATATAAAATATTATTAGATAAAAAATTTTAAATTTAAATTTAAATTTATTTTTACAGTCTAAATCAAATTTAAATATTTTAATTTATTAAAAAATTTATTAGATTGTAAATTATATAATTAAAATATTTTTTATTTTTATAAATTTATTTTTTAATTAGAAATCTTTGATTTCTAATAAAAGTTAAAAATTAAAATTTTTAATTATTAAAATATTTTTTGAAAGTCAACGATCGATCTACATAGTCTTTGTCGCACATAACGCACAGACAATGTTGAATTTTTCTCCCACGAGGCACCACTTTGTTTTTTTTTTTTTTTTTTCATAACTTAAAAGGGATTTAATGCACATATGTAAATTCAAATCCTCACGAGATACATAGCATACCATCACTCAAACGTCTATGTGGAGCGATCTTTTTCACTCGAGTTATACGATATAACTTTTTCCTTTGGCATTTAAATTTTAAACGATGAGAAAGAGGATGAGAGATGCCGAGCAGAGCTGGGTGGTAGTGTAGATTCAAAAGTTAATTAATCTTTTATCTACGTGGGGAGATAATCTAGACATGATAAACCCATGTATCTTTTCCCACAAAACAAGAAAAAAAGATATTCAAATTAATGATTAGCCATGGGATTTTGGGAGATTTTAAGGCTTTTACGGTTATTTTTTTTTTGTCTATTACAATATATAATAATTATAATTAACAATCATGATATATTATCTATATTTTAAATTTGGGGTCTTTTTAATTGTTTTTGTTGCATGTCAATATTACTAAAGCCTTACAATACAGTGCCAAGCTCAGAAAGATGGACCACGTTTGGCATCCCTGACCCGACTAAAAAGGTCTGATGCCCTCCCCTCCCCAGTTGAAACCATTCCATACCATCTATTTCTTTTTTTCCCATTCCCTCATTATAAAAATCATTTAAGTATCCAATACTGAAAAATAGCAAAAACAACTTGTGTATATGCACTTGCAGAATAATAGTGCTGCAATTCCATCCGCCTCATATCAGGCGCAATTTAAGGTGAGTACTTTTTGAAAATATATACAATAATATATATACATAGAAAAAGAGGTGTTTGGTGAGAGCTCTAATGAAATAGACCAATGATCTTGATTGCTTTTTGACTGGTAAGGCCTAGAGTAAGCTTAATTCATGTCTAGATCATGATTTGCACACTGTAGAATGGTCAGTTAAACACGCTATTTAGCTACATATGTAACACGTGTCCACCTCACCCCTTGAAAACTATGTTGAGATTCCTTTCAAGACCTAATGATTCTTTCACTTATTAGTTTTGGGTTTCATTGAGGGGCAGAGGTCTCTTGATGAAATCCTTTTTTTGTTTCTTCTAATTGACCCTTCTCTCTCACTCACTCTCTCTCTCTCTTTTTTTGTTATAATTATTTTCAAGTGAAAAGTAAGAGCCTCTAGATCCTACTTTTTTCGATTAATTTAATTATAAGTGGCCCAATTTTATAAATAAATGAAGACGGCTGCATAACTTAAAATCACTGCGGATAACATGTTTATTACATTTTATGTATATTTACCAGGACAGTGGGTGTAAGCTAAAGTGGATGAGCAAGTCCTTGAAGGCATACCCCCTTAGTCTCACGGTTTGATGTGACAAGTGAACCGATTAGGCGAAATTTAAATTAGGCTATTCTGAATTTTAATTTTAAATTATTTAAATTTTTAATCATTTCAATTTTAAATGATAAAAATTATTAATATTAACCCAAAAAAAATTAGATTTTAAATAAATTAAGTCAGATTATTAAGGCGGGCCCTAAACATTTATTTTGTAGTCATTATCATAAATTATGTGCATTGTATTAAATCATGTTGCTAATAAATTAATATTACTGCTGAGAGTTCAAAAGCTATTTCTAATACTATTGAACAAATTTATCTCACCCAAACTTATGAAACAATTAAAATATGGCAGCAACTATATTGTCACATGTATAATGGATACACAATTAATAAAATGATATATATATTTTTTTTACCTTTTGCTTTCTTGATTACTTCACTCTTTGCATTACATTATAAAGATATTTGTCTTATTTTATTAAATGGGTCAAACTATATTCATTATTTTGGTGTCTAGCAATATTTTTCTCAAATTATAGCAGCAACATAATTTATTGTCAAGAGTTAGATTAATAATTTACAATTGTAAAAAATTTATTACGACAATTATTATGAAAAAGAGACTATCACAGCGACAATTTGAGTTTAAAAATAATACTTAGAGTAGCAAAAAGACGTTATGATCATTATTAAAAAGATAACCTTTTTTTTTTTTTTTTCTTTTCAGCAGCAACTAGTTCTAGTTTTCTACTGCTAATAGGTCAAAATAAGTAACATATGACAGCAAGAAAAAGTTGCGAACGTTAAGTGAAATTTTTGCAATAATTGTCATAAATTAAAAGGAGTAATTTTTATGATAAAAATCCACAATAAATAGCTTATGTCGGTAACAACATAAAATGATGGGCGTCCGCGAGGTCTCCCCTGCCTTTGCACATAAATCATAATTGATGAACTAATTCGAGTAATTTTTTTAAAAAATAAAATTTTAAGATAACAAAAATACTTGTAGTTTTTTTGGAGTGCAATTCAATCATTTTTAGGACGAGTGGAGACTGGATGATAATATATAGATCCGACGATATATATATATATATATATATATCCAAAACTATAGCTCAACTTGAAGCAATATGCTTTTAACGATTTTGACTACAGCTTAGTCATTTTTGGGGCATATGAAGACTACGAGATGATTAGATCAGATGATTTTGACTCCAATAACATCTATAATATATGTTTTAACGAAAAAATTGTTATTGCAAATTTTTAACTTTCTTTTCTCACATTACTCTTTTCCAAAGACAAAAAAAAAAAAAGAAAAAGAAAAGAAATTCTACTCTTCTTTTTTTATTTCTCGCACTTTCTTTTCTCCCTTACTTTTTATCTAAGCAAGGTATAAAAGAAAACGTATTTATTTTGTTGAGATATATAGACATAGGAATTTAATATACTCTCACAAGTGGAAATATTATTCAATAAGTACATATTTTTTTCTTAATAATTAATAATTAATAATTGTACATTTTATATTCAGTAATTTTTACTTTTTTTTAACCTAACAAGTACATACATTTATATTTATAATTATAACTATTAACTGTACAACTAAATAAATATTTTAAAATTTTCAGTTAATATACAAATATAATTTCAACATTTCAATTTACAACCAATCTAGCATTACTTTTAAAAGTTGCAAATTATGCCTTATAAAATTGTTATTTCAAATCTAACACATTGTTAAATTTGTTAAATGGAATCCATTAGACCTAGTAATGTGGCTAGTCAACTTGACCAAAAATATGGTTGCACTAAGGACAAACTTGATGACTGAATTTAGTGTATGATACATCAGATATGAGCCAAATGGGCAATCTAATTTGTAGTTCATGCCCAAAACTAATTAAAAAAGAGACCCCCTAACCACTAAAACCATGAAATTAACCAAAAAAAAAAGTAATCATAATCTTGCCACCATCGATCGCTTGCCTAATTGCTATTTTTTTTCGTTCAATTGTTATAGAACAAGTATGGCTCATGAAGATCCTCACCAATGTCGCTGGACCCACTATCAGCATTGAGCTCGCTCTCTTGATCCCCCCCTTTCTCTGTCCCCTAGCCCTCCATTTGTGACCGGAAGTTTTAGGAATCGAAGGCAGCAAATGACTTCTTGTCTGGGGAGGACAATATTTCGGTCGTCGGTTAGGAAGTTTGACATGATGGATGGGGAGGCGCTCATGGTGGTTGTGACCATGGCAGAGATGGCAGCAGGCTTTGTTGTGGTTGTAGAGGTGGAGGGAATCGGCGTTTCTCGAGGAGCGAGTAGGGTTGCAGTTAAGAGCAATGCCAGCGGACATGGAGTCCGGAGTAGCAACACGTCTTGTTGCTGTCGCAGCCTACGATATTAGAACTATCTACTGATTGTCCATAGATCAGCCATCAACTTCTTTTCCATCTACATTTCCCATTTGTGTTTTGTGGTTTTAAATTTATAATAATAATAATAATAATAATAATAATCCTCCTTTCTTTAGCATCACTTCCCATAGATCTACCATCCCAACCAACACATGCGAAAGATTGCAACTATGAGTATTTAGAATATTAGCAAGATTAGGATTAGCTCTTTGTTAATTTTATGGTTTAGTGGTTAGGGTTTCTTTTTGTTTAGGAGGTGTTTAGGGGCATTTTAGTGAGTCTAGGCTCCTAATTCAAATGCCCACTTGGCAAATATGTGTCATACACTAAATCTAATCGTCAAGTTTATCCTTAGTTGTCAGCTAGCCACACCACTATGTATAATGGATTCTATTTAAAAAAATTTAACAGTGTGCTAGATTTGATAAATAAATAAATAAATAAAAACACAATAAAAAGGTGATACTATATTTGTTACAAATAGAAAAGTTCCAAGTTATATTTATACATTAATCCTAAAATTATTATAGCCCAAGGTTTACGACCCTTTTGAAAAGATTGAAAGCTATCGCATATAGTTGAACAAAAAAAAAAAAAAAAAAGAGATTCATACAAAGTTTAGGACCAAACATGCATTTATTCTAAATATGAACTCAAACAAGGATGGCGTAACTTGTAAGTAATATTAAACTTTTATACTAAATATGAAATAGTTTCCACTACTTGGCATACACATATCATTTTACATAAAAATTTCAATAAATTTTAAATATAAATAATATTTTTTTTCCTTTCCCAAATAGTATTACAATTATATCGTTTTATTTTAGTCCAATCCTAAGAAATCATTAGTTAACATCAAAAGCAATACAGGATTATTCTGCATCGTTCATCTCAACCACTTCCATACGTAGACTACGAAAGGTTTTTGATGAGATCAATTCCAATACAAGAAGACAACCAAAACTGTAAAAGCTATTCACATCATCGCTGCTGACTCACAAAAAACTTTCACATTATTACATGTCTGCCTCAGTGGGTCGGAGGTGATTTTCATGAAGTCCACAATCTGTCTGCCACTCTCTTAGAAACTGTTAAGCAGACAGCGAAAGCAAAATATCCGTTGAATTGCGGACGAGATTTAACCACACGGAGTCTGGAGTTAAAAAGGAATTCATAATGTGAAAGCTAATTCTGATTTTACCCCTGTGAAAAGGCCTAGTAGTGTGTTAGCTTTGGGACCTGATTTACTCGATATTATTATTAAAGTTCAATCCACTAAACTTTTACAATAACAAGATTAAAAAATAATTGGGTATTTGGTGGCTCTCTCTCTCTCTGTATTGCCTAAAGGGTTTCTCACAGAAATTACAATATCATTTCTTCAATACCTTATTATGTCAATGGCGAGTTACATTAAAAATTAATTTCAAATTTTTATAACTAAGTTATATATTTTTTTATGTTCTATTTAAATTTTTTATTTTTTCAAATTTATTTTAACTTTATTTTTTTAAATAAAAATAATCAAAATTCTTAGATATAGTACATTAATTAAATAAAAATTATTAATAATTTAATTACTTTTCATCTAAAAAAGATTAATTTGAAATAAATTTAAAAAATATAAGATTTAAATAAAAACCTAAAAAAATAAAAAATTTAATTATAAAAATTTATAAATTTTAAGGTTTTTCTTCTTCTTTTTTGTTTTTTTCTGCATTTCCCTGGCAGTGTCTCCCTCCTTTACTTTTTGAAGCTTTTTGACATTTGTTGGAGGTCCATTTGCACATGATATTCAGTGTGTGTGTGTATATATATATATATATATATATATATATGTAACCCTCATTTGCGATATGATTTCACATCATGATGCTTCCTATGTTGCTCTCCCTCTCTGTCTGTCTTTTGGGTTTTAACTCGATCTTTTTTCAAACGAGCGGCACTTGGGATTTTTTTATTTCTTTTTTTGGCGTGTTTAATCGTCTCCTGGGAAAAGCAGAACGCCACCAAAGGTAAGGAGGAGTAAAAGGGCCTTTTGGCATTGAGAACGTGCACCAAGTGAAGACAAGGGATTGTGTGGGCCCAATATATCCTCACCGTCCCCCTCCCCATCACGTTTGATGATGCCATTTCTCTGGGACCCATATGATGGAGGCCACATCATTCTGTGGCCCCACTCTAAGGATAGTGTTTATCCGCTGAATCATCCTGAAGATCCCAGCCGCTGAAATTTTCAAACTCTCATGCCACTGTAAAATAAGGACGTACACCTTCCACTAGCAGCACAACATGTCAGATGGTCTCCATGGAAATTAATTCGCCAGTTCGGCCAACCCCACAAAACTACTCTGTTTAGTAGTAGTCTCTTGC
The DNA here is from genome assembly GCA_020883675.1 of Bruguiera gymnorhiza. Lineage (NCBI taxonomy): Eukaryota > Viridiplantae > Streptophyta > Magnoliopsida > Malpighiales > Rhizophoraceae > Bruguiera > Bruguiera gymnorhiza. Next base: position 1,543,712 of record JAIRCJ010001060.1, read on the forward strand.
TACTGCTGCCTGTGAATAAATTATTTCATGGACATCTATTTGTAGAGTAGTTAGATTCTTTTTATTTATTGGTTTGTTTTGTTTATTGCTCTGTGAAGTTTCTTTTTCCTTTTGATTGAATTGAGGATGCATCATGTTGGTTGACAACACAAACTGGCTCTGGTGACAATATTCAAGGCATAAACAACTTTTAATTTAGAAAATAAGCTTATGACATCAACTGTAAATTTACGTTTCAACCCTGACCACAATGGAATATTGAATGCTAGGCACTGGGTTCCATTTGGTTTCTCGCGACAAGAGGGAGAGTAAACGTCCCAACGTGTGTATATCATGGGTCAAGTCTTAGTTAAGAAGACTTCAATATCTCCTGCCGCTGCTAGGACTGAAAACACTTGCTCCCAACTGATTGTGATAGGATGGATAGACGTTCGTCATGTCCCACATACCTGTATAATTTTAGGCAATTTTAGGAATTGGGTATTGGTTTTTAAAATCTGATGTACTAAAAAGAATCATGCAATGCTTAGGGCATATTCACTTTCTGTTTTTTTTTTTTTTTGGCCACAGAAACAATCAAATATATAGCCAACAAAAATTGCTACTCTATCCCGAGTTTTTAGTACAACTGTTTAGGTTACTCTTGTTGAAATTTTTTAATCCTATGTTTGTTTGAGTTGTAAACTTCTAGTAAACTTTGTTTTTCTTCCCTGCCTTTTTCGTCTCCCTTGTCAAAAAAAAAAAAAAAAAAGCTTCTCTTTTTTTGTGGCATTGGGCCTGTGGGTTGAGTCAAGTCAGGAACAATCGTCATCTGCTCGGGGCTTCTGAAAATGGGGGGCTTTGGTGGTAGGTAGTTGTCGGCTGCACAATCACTCTGGGCCGGAGATCCGATAATAGAACGACCAAGAATGTTCAGGCTTCAGAACCGGCACCCATGAATCGAGTCGTTCATTGCCTATTTTGTCTCATTCATACCGGACCACATAATCGCGACCACCTGGTTCAGATTTCTGCTTTGTCAAACATCTAGTTTCTCAAAAGCAAACTTAGCACGAGAATTTGATTATTGAAATTGTGATCGCAGTTAGTCAAACAAATTTGAAAAACGGGGCAGAAAATAATATTATGACAAAGGAAATAGTATGAAATATGTCCTTCTGCCAAGACTTTTCATTCGCCATCTGCCTTTTATCAACTCTGTGAACCTGTGTACTAATTTGGAATTTGTACAGACATACAAGGCAAATAAAGTCTCAATCACAAATTTAATTTGGGGCACCTATGTAAATCTCTCCTCTTCATCCCGTTAAATTGTGAACAAATAAGTTTGCCCCAAAATTTTGTAACAAATGCACTGCAAGTGCTAATCAATTTTTAAGATTATGATGAAGTAATTGATGGAAATGATGCATGGCTTTCTCAACTCTAGGAGCATATCTGCCACTACAATATGCAGGTGATTCAAGGCCCCTTTGAACCCCTTCGCATAGCATAACATCTTCCATCTGCAACAAGTCATGTATTAAGGCATGGAAGACTTGCAACATTGCCAATGATATCATTGCACTGCACTGTAAAACAGCCCATACCTGTACTCTTTCACTGTCTACTAGACTTCTCTCAATAAAAGCTTTGTCATCCTGAGGTGAAAATGCCCAAGTAATTGTGACTAGATTGAACTTACTAATTAATTGCATAAAGTGGATTTCACTGCAAGCCATCAGCGTGAAGATTGATAGTCATAGTGCATGTACCAGATTGGTGTTTTCAATAAAATACCTTAAGGTGAGCTTCAATGAAGTAGTCAAATATCACTTGGCATTTCCTAGGTCCTAGTGGGAGTACCAGATTGGTGTCCATCCAAGGTCCATACCTGGAAAACACCCACAAAAAAAAAGTCATGCTAAGATAATATAAGTCTAAAACAAATTGACCAGTTTCGCATACAGACAGAAGTGTGTACCTATTAATCATGAAATTAGGATAAATGAAAGCATATAAAGCTTCCGATCCAAGCCTATCAAAATCGTCTTCACTTTCTGTCGAGCCACTTTTACATCTCTGGATGCTGACCTTTTCATACAACTATGTCTCCAATGGCAGACATTATAATTAGAAGGACAAAATAACTAGAACGGAAAATCAGATCACTGATACAAAAAGTAGGATATGCTTTGTCATAGGAAATCTACAAAGACTTGCCGTACCACCAGGCTAAGAGTTTCACGACTATAATCTGGAAAATTTGGGACAGCAACAAAAGCAGGATTTTTGTTGCATCACCACACTAAGAGTTTTATGATTATAATCTGAAAACATCAGGGCAGCAAGAAAAGCAGGACAAACGTACTGTGGTGGCATAAGAATCAAGCTTCAGACCAGATGCAAGACCTTTATGTGCATATGGCACGTGGTAACCACCATCTAAGTAGTTGTCACAAAACACCTGGTGCAAATTTCCTAGGAGCATCAGCAATACATGAAACTAGGCCACACAAAAGCAAGAGGGCTGGACAATTTTAATGCTTAATCCTACAACAAAGGCATATACTCCACACCAAATACAGTATACAAATCAAATATATTTCATTGCAAGATAGTGATTGGGGGAACTGAAAGTGACAACATGATCTTCGACAAAGATACTCCCATCAGTAATCACGAATACTAGATGGCAGGGCTTTTGATATTTTTGAGACAACCATGTGATGGGACCATACCTTCCAGTTACAGTCAATGTTGTATACACGCCTACAAATATAACCCAGTGAAAGATCAACTCCATTCGTACTCAGTATTTCTGAACAACTACCAAGCCAATCATTCCCAATCATCTCATGATTGACTACCTCCTGCAGTGAAATCTCTTTGTCCAAATTGAGAAGAACAAATGGCCCCCAAACTGCTACATTTATTGGTATAAGCCCAAAGTCCTACACTCAACAACCAGAGAAATCAACAAAATTATTCGTCTAGTCTGAAATTGCAGTTTCTGAATGGAAAATGGCATTGTGTTCTAATCTTTCAGCATACTTTTACGTCGAAATTCTGCATCCCTGTTATTCTTGTTGCTTTAAGAAGTGCTCCATCTAATCCATATGTCCATGCCTACAAAAGGGAGTAGATTCAAAATGTTTAAAGCCTAAGTAGATAAATTAAAAGATCAAGAAATTTAATAGTTATTAGATATTCTGAATTAGGGAAATTCATTGTTCAACTATAAGCTATTAGACAAATAAAGTGTGGATGAATTCATATATAACCCTCCTGTAAATATTGCATTAACGACTAGCTGAATTCTCAGCAGGGCAACCCTACTGATGATAGAATGCAACATGTAAATTGACAGTTTGTGCAGAAAAAGATTTGAAGACACTTGATGCAAATAGATACTTGTGTAGCTATAACACAGGACTCATCACAGGCACAGATGCATAACATGCACGTTATCTGGAAACAGAAAATTGCTAATTCTAATTCTCTGCTTCCACTTTGGCATTAGCGAAGGACATTAATCACTACAAATTGACACATCCAAAAAGTATGAATCAGATTTAGTGAATAGTTATTGGGAAAAGTAGTCTGATTTATACACCACAAAAGCCAGAACATTGAAAACATGTAGCATGGAAATGAACGAACAACAATGCTCAAATTGCAGATTCTAACTAACAAAGAAAAGAAGAATAGATAAATCTGCCAATTCCTGAATGACACCATCAAATTCACATAGGAACACCCTCTCCTCTTTTCCCTTTTTCATTAACAGCTGGTCAAGTAAGACTACAAAAGGGGCCTTCATACCGAGGCAATTATACACCCATGCACTCAAAAATGAAGACCCAGATAACTGAAATAACAGAACACAAAATTGCAGGCTCCCAATATTCTTTAGAAATTGCAGACCCCACATAAGGCATGTTTCTTGCATCACCTTCTACACCTAAGCCAGAAGATCTATTAGCCACTTATTACTCCTCGAGAAAGAAACGGCCCTCAAACCATGCATCTATTCTCCCTTTGCAACCAAACGACCTTGTTTTCTGAACAACCAAAATTCTATTCAGAATCAAATTAGAGAGTGAGCAGAGCACAGACACAAGGACCTAGTTTGTGCACCAAACACTCTTGTCCCACAATTTTAGAAAGGACCACCCAAAATAGCTCCCAAGCTTACAAATTTATTCACAGTGAAGACTACAGCTTAGTGAAAAAAAAAAAAGAAAAAAGAAAAACCAGGGAAGCTACAGATGTTAAGGACAAGAAAACACCATAATAGAGACTGCTACCAGACTTAGAGTTGACCATCGTCAACAATGGAAAGAAAAAACCTGTCAAGCATAGCCACAACCTAGAACCTGCCTCCTGACAATCCCATGTCTGAGCACCTAACTACATTTCATATTCGCAGCACCAAGACCAGGAAATGAGCCAGCAAATAGATCGCAGCAAACATATCAAAATTTCAGAAATGAAGAGAGGTCTGTCAAGCATGACCATAACCCAGAACCTGCCTCTCCTCTTTTTCTTAGAACCACATATTTTTGTAAACTGACAAAGAATGAATTTGTTAACTTCAATGGTCTTCTTGTTGATAATAAATGACACCAAACGGCATCCTCCTCACGGGTCACCAGGGATGTCTTAGATGGGCAAAGGATGATTAAATCTTATCTATGCTGGAAAGAGCACATTAGAATATTAAGAGATTTGCAGTATATGAGACCCTATTGTCAGTAGAGGAATCAAATGGCCTCCAAATTAATCTTATCCATTAAACCTGCCCATTTCTTCACCTAAGCACTCCTAATTAACGAACTAAATATGTTCAGATCAGCAATTACTGCTAAGCACGTTGAACTTAAGCATGGACATGGTACCCACCAAGAGTTTAACATGTACTCTTTGTTAAGAACATGATCAATAGAAAAGTTAGCATCATGCAAATAAGGAAAGCCATTTCTTGGTTTCCAATACACACCAATAAATGCAATAGGTGATTTATTGAAATGGTAGGGAGGGCAAAACAAGAGAGATCTTTTATACTTCAAGAAACAGTTTGAGTAAACTCACGTGGTAAGGGCAGACAAAGCAAGACATTTGCCCACTTCCAGATGCAAGAAGGGAGGCATGATGGCGACACACATTGTGAAATGCATGTAGCTTGCCATTATCATCTCGACACACCACAAACTCCACATTTCCCAGCCTGCCACAGTATAAGTTTAATCTCTATTTGTTTTCCAGAAACAATAAAGAATATACCATAGAATATCGCTTGAATTGCATAAAAAAGAAAGCCAAACTCAAGCATTTCACTTAACTTTTCCAATAACCAAATTTGATTCTACAAGAACACCACCATTGAGATAACAAAATACCTTCCGGTGAAAAAGTCATGGGGATCCTTTATCTGTTCAGCGTTTCCTGAATTCCAAGACCAATTCTTGATGATATTAAAAATCCAAGTACCGAGAAAAGGCAACAGATGAGAGGGGAAGAAACTAATGTTTAGTATCTCTAGCATCGATTAGGAAATTATGCACCAAATTCAAATATTACCCAGGAAATTAATGAATAAGTAACTGACCAACGACTTGCCAGCCTCTGTGGAAGACATGACTCATCTCCATGTCAAAGAAGGAAGAATTGATGTACCATGAGCTAGGCGGGGTTACAGCTTTTTCTATGGGGATATCTGGGTCGAAGTCGTCAACCAGTTTTTGGCAGTGAGCTTCAAGGGAGTGTGAATTGTGGACGAGAGACCAGCAAGTGACCCTCAAACGCTGATGCTGTTGCCGTTGACTGTTATGATGGTGCGGGGCAATAGGTTGAGAATAGTGGTGGGCGTGGGAGCAGAAGACAAGCTTGCGGGCTGCATGGGGTTTGAGAAGCATCATCGTGGCGCCTGTGGCGATTGTCGTTGCCATGGCAGGCTTCACAGGGCAAGGGAAGAGAGTTCAGGCCTAAACACAACATCGAATTGTGGATTGGTGAATGTCAATTATTGTTGAGGCCACATTGCTGCGAATTTTATTTTATGTGTATCACACAATTTTGGCAAAACCAATCCACCACACGCATAGCAAACAATTAAGAGTTAAAATTCACCAAGAATTAATCAAACAAATAGAATTTAAATCAATACAATTACACCCAGTTCAATTACCAGATCATAGGCATGATCTTAACAGAGAAACATCTCCAAAACATTAAAAGTAGATCCTCTTCAAGAGACCAAAAATAACACATCAGCTCATACTATTAAAAGCATTCAGACTTACACATACTATAAAAAGCATACAAATTTTTAGTGTAAGGAAACAAACTAAAGTAATTATGAGCATAGGTAATTGTCTTACCCATATAATGTTGTTGCTTAGGTATAATCATTTGCATTGGAATAAAATTTATATATATAAAAAAAAAACTGGGAAAATTGTGAAAGAATTTGGGAAAGAGAATTGATTTTGGTAAATATTTATTTTGTTGAGTGTAGGTCCATACAATTTTAGCAAGATGTGATCCAGATGGAACCATTTGAAACACCCTTTGATGTTTAGAAATAAAAATATTTCATTATTTTGTGAAAATAAATATAATAAAAGGAAAGTTAATATCAAACTTCTATATGCAATACATGCATATATATATATATATATACACAATGTGAAAATAAATCAAAGCAATTTCTAAAATTTTTCTTATATGCGAGGAATGGATAAGAAAATGTAAATAAAAAAGAGAAAATATGCTTCTTTTTTCCTTTTTTTTTTTTTTTATCACAAATGCAATTTTAGTGCCCTTCTAGCAATTGATTTTTTCATATTACTGGCACACCATTTCAATCAAAGACCATTATGGGCTCGCTCAAAACTATAAATTAAATTACTTCGCTCATGACAATGACTAACAAAAATTAAAGAGTCATATTGTTCTTCGCGACTGAGTTTCCCAAGTAAGTAACCTTAGACTAGGAAACTTTCTATTTTAGTATTTTTATTTTATTCAGTTAGACTTACCAACATCAACTAAAAACAAAATTTATGACAATTATTTTACAGTAATTATTTAGAAAAAGAAAATTATTTATGGCAATTATATTAATTAAAAAAAAGTTATAACTATTATATATGTTAGTTATTAATAAAGAATTAAGCAGATATAGCGAAATGATTTTTTTTATAATAATATTGATAAATAGAAAATTTATCACGACAATTTTTTTTTTAATTAAGAAGAGATGTTTATTATGAAACTAGAATTATGGATAAGTCTTCTCTAAACTTGTGCTTTAGAATATTGTAATAAGGTACACTTCCACGACAACTGTTTATGCCTAGATCATGTCCCTAATGTAAACAAATGACTTGGTCTTGCTAGCACAGGTAGGCAAATTCTCACTTTCGAGAGACTTCTTGTAAGAGATACCCACCTGAAGGTTCGCAACAACCCGACTACCTTGTGAGGTGACAAACACCCTGAGTTGCATTTTGAGAGAAAACAGTGGATTAAACATGCTTTTTCTTTAATACTTAGAAGTAAAATTACATAAGAAACTCACAAAGACGCTTTCAAATCGAGACATCATTTGCATGAAGGAGAAACTCGTAACTGACTTGCGGGAGGCTTATAGGTTGAGCACCTGAGTGTGCAAGGTGGGCGAAATTTTTAGATTTTTTTTTATTTGATTGAATTTTCAGAGTTCTTTGGAATATTTATATTTTTTTAATGTTGGACTTTGTTTTTGGAATTTTTGGATTTTTAAAAAAATTTGAACTCTTTTTATCAAATGTTTAGATTTTATGTTTGATTCTTTCCTTCGCAATTCTTCCCAACCTTATTATCGAACACAATTTTTCACCCCTTTGCTCACATCTTTCCTTCCGTTTTCATCCCAAATAAAGAAAATTTTCCTTTTACATCCTTTTTCATTTTCGTGATTTTTTTTCTACCATTTTCTTACAATTCAAGCACTCACAGTCTCATTCATTTACTTCCATGAAAAAATGGCGAATTAGATATAAAATCAACTATATATGTGTGTCCTTGGTGGTAAAAAGATGTGAAACTCTCCATTGTACACATGCCTAATCACCATTTAAAGTTTATTCTCTAAGTTATAATTGTTAGAATCGTAATCTAGATTTTAAATAATGTGGAGAGTTGATTTCAAAAAAATATAAATGTTATGAATACAAACTTAAGAACAGTGAAGCGTTTTAAGTGAATTTTTTATTTTTTTTTTCCTTCCCAATTTTCTCAAGCCTTCTCATTAACTTGGCGAGAAAGTCTTTCGATGGGTTTCATATACTATTTTCTACCCATTTTCTCATATCTTTCCTTCCATTCCCAGCCCAGACAAGGAAAATTTTCATTCTTGCGAGTTTTTTTCCTTATCATTTTCTAACAATTCAATCACACTTATACTCTCATTTATTTTTTTTCCATGGAAAAATAGCAAATTAGAGACAAAATCAATTATATACGTGTCCCTGACCGTAAAAACATGTGAAATTCTCTGTCGTATACATGCCTAACCTCCATGCAAAGTTCATTTTCTAAGTCATGATTGTTAAAATCATAATTCAAATCGTAGAAAATGTGGAGGGTTGATTTCAAAAAATAAAATAAAATAAAAGTTACGGACAAAAATTTTAAAACAGTGAAACATTATAAGTGGATTCTTGATTATTTTCTTCTCAATTCTGTTAAGCCTTCTGACCGAATTGGTGATAAAGCCTTTTGATAGTCCCACATACAACTTTTCACCTATCGAAAGACTTAGGGAAAAAAAAAAAAAGGGTCTCAAATTCGACCCTTAGCATAATCGGTGAATAAAAATTGGATTTTTGACAAACCAGTGACTCTCTGCGCTGTTCTCCAGTTGCTGACATAAAATAAAATAAAAAACATATATATATATATATGTATTATTTATTTTGTAATTTATAACCTAACCGACTTTTTGATAGACAAAAGGAAAAAAATTACAAACAAAATTGCCACTGAATTCTAAGTATGTATGACCCCAAAATTAAAGTAAAGAAATTTTTTTCTTTTTTGTTCATTAGAAGTCAATTTAATTGGCTAGAAAAAAAGATTTTAATTATAAGTGAAATATGCATTTAAAACTTTAAATCTCACCCTAAAATTTAAATTTGAGAGTTATTAGGCTACACTTAATAAATAGAACGAGAACTTATTTGATTTGATTAAGGCTTTAGCTTTCCATTTCTTCTGCCTTCATTTTTGGATGGAGCTTTAGCTTTCAGTTCTCAAGATACAACTTTTACTCATGCTCCCACTAGCGTCGCAGTGAATGTTCGTCAGTGAACACAAAGTACACCAAAAGATGGATGTATGTACATGTGCGCGTATTGGAAGTTATTCATGGTGGAGGTATATGAACGGACAATTTTATTAAGAAGAAAATATAATGAGCATAAAAAATATTTAAAAAAAAAAAAACGAAAAATGTATGCCGGCTTAATGTATAAGCTTTCAAGACTATTTGTTATCTTAAATAAACAAATTTCCATTCTAAACATTGATTAAAATTTTTTAATTAGAGACAAATGAAGATAGGCCGTGTGTGATGTTCAACATATGCATCAGGCTATGTCTTGATCTTATAGAGTCTTTTTACCACCCACCATAGATTTTACAACATGTAGATCTACGTAACCACCAAATACCCATTTTCTCTAGAACCGGCAATTTGAATTGTTGTTCGTTACTAAATAAGACAAGAATTGGGCTCACGAAATGTGAAAAAGCTTATTAAGAGAAATATTGATGGGAAGGTATGATGGTCTTGTAGATGGGCTTGCGTCCAAATAAGGTTAGAATTTGCCCCACGAAATGTGCAAAGTTTATGAAGAGAAATAATGATGGGAAAATACGATGATCCTGTAAATGGGAAGGTTTGCTCGCTCAAGAGGAACAATGCTTCAGGAATTTGATTAGAAGAGAGACCCCGAGGGAAGCAGGGCTATTGGGATTGGAACTATTACTAGACTCAGGTAAGCTCACAAGATCGACTTGCGTTTTAATCATCGAGATTGAAATGCCAAACCTTTTGGATATGGATTTACGAGATTTAAAATCTTTATGCTCATGTCATCATCTAGAGCATCAGAAAAAAAAAAAAATCTGAAAAGTAATATAAATAAGAATTTTCTAATCCAAGACTTTAAACGCTAAAATATGAGACTTTCGTGAATCTCAAGTATCGCCTATGAGAAGTGGAAAATAAACCATTTTGTTGTAAGGGGAGCTGATTGTAAAACATGAAATCCCGATTTTATTGTGATCTCATTCATTTTGAGAAGAATACAAATTCTTATTGCCGGTCAACATTCCCCATTCGCAATTCTTTAAACAGGTTGCGAGTTCAAAGATTATTATCCCCGGGAATTTGAGTAAAAAGGAGAGGGGATTTCACATGCTGCTCATGAGCTCTGAATCGTTGACTACTAAGTTGCATGTTAAACTAGACTCTAGACTAAATAATTATAGTTCTTTTTTCTTTTTCTTTTTTCATTTGGGTGCGTAGAATAAACAAATATAGTAATAGGTGGACAAACTTGCAAAAGTTTTTATATTATATATAAAATATTTGATATTATATGAATCAGAAATATATAATAAAATAATACAAAAATTTAAAATTTTTATATTATATAAAAAATTATTAGTATAATATAAAATCATTTTATATTTATTTGTATTCCTAAAATTCGCGCGTCCTTGTATTCAATTCTTTAACTAAACCCCAAGTATCTTCTAATGCAATCTAATGCCACACAAAGTCAAAATACTTAGTTGACCCTAGAAGGAGCAAATGGCTGAACAATGAAATCGTGGTTTGAACACATTTTAGCCATTGATTTATAACAACTTGAGCCATTGATTAGCCCTTTAAAAACGATGGACCATAAGCCAAAAGGATACTCTATGAATAGAATAATACATTAAAAAAAATTATATAAATATAGAAATTAGACGTAATAAAACTCTAATACATAATTATTTAGGCACAGGAGTAGCAACACTGTGACATGTATGAAACCGCGTCGATATAATAAAACATTTACATGTGTCCTCCTTTGCTGCCATGTGACTGAGAGCTCATCTCTCCTTTAGTCCGTCAGTGTGCATAAGTCCACTGTTTAAGCTCTCTCTCTCTCTCTCTCTCTCTTTCTCTCTCTCTCTGGCTGACTTTAAAGTTTTGAGATCCAACACATCCAATTCAACCAAGCTCTAGTGTTCTTTAAAGCGCCCATTGGATCCTCCAAGGCCAATAAACCTTCGTTCCACGAGATGGCTCCACTCATGCATTTCGGTTTCAGAAAGGTACTTCTGCTTTGGCTTATATTGCTTCTCTTTACTTATGTTCGCCAGTGTGCCTGCTCAGACGGCAATCAGCTTGAGAGCAAGCAGTTTTTTGGTAGAAGGAGAATGCTAGAGGTGGAAGAAGATCCAGACCAGCCGCCCAAGAAAAAGTTGTCCGCAAAGAATCAAACCAAGTTCATGAAACCAAACTTGTCCACCAAAAACCAAACCAAGATCAAGACAAGCCTTTCCAACGAAAACCAAACCAAGCTTACAAAACTCACAAATTCAACCAAAGCATCAATCACTAGCATCCTATCCAAGAATGAGCTTAAGAAGCTAAATTCCACTTCCCAGCTCAAGAAGCTCATCAATTCCACATCAAAAGCCTCTAATAAATCTAACAAAACCTCCAATAACTCTACCAAAACCTCCAATAAGAAAACCACCTCAGATCTGCTAAAATATGGGTCACCCATGAACAAAGCAACCAAGCTCACTTCCACAAAGCAAAGCTCAATCCTCGCCGACAAGAAAGTCGGTGACCCTGAATCCCCAATACAAAATAGCAAGAACCAAAGGACCACAGACAAGAAATCCAACCAAAAAAAGGCAATCCAGATAGGAAAGCATCCCAGTTGGCTTGATCAAGAGGATGAAGATGATTTAATCTCCGAGTTCAGAGATTTACCATCCAGGCTCCAACAAACTCTGATGCCAGACCTGGAGAGAATCTCGATGACCTCCAGAAGGTACCTCACAAAAGCCAACAAGGAAATGAGCAGAGGGTTCAAACCCTATGTTGGCAACAAGTACGCACCAACCATTGCCTCTGCAGTCTCTCTTGCCTTCGTTCTAATCCCTCTTCTTCTCGTTTCCTTGCTGGTCATCAACCGCATCAATTCTCATTTTTCTCTCCAAAAGACATTGATTTTCATTCAAGTTTACCTCTCAATCTACTTCTGCATCCTCTGCCTCACTTCACTGGTCACTGGCCTCGAGCCCCTCAAGTTCTTCTACGCCACGTCGCAGTCCACCTACGTTTGTTTAATGTTGCTGCAGACACTTGCCTACGTCCTCTACCTGCTGCTGTTGTCCATGTACCTGGTTCTGGTTTTTGCTACTGAATCTGGCCTGGGCTCGAAGCTTCTGGGCCTGGTCCAGACTTTTGTGGGCTTTGCGGTTGGGCTGCATTGCTACTTGGCCGTGTTTCACAGAGTGGTACTGCACCAGCCACCCAAGACAAATTGGAAGGTCCATGGGATTTATGCCACGTGCTTCCTTGTGATTTGTCTGTTTGCTACAGCCGACAGGAGAAAGAAGTCCTACTTGGAGGATGGCGGTGAAGAGGGCAAGAAGAACTAATCCATGCACACTCAAAAAAAAAAAAAGGATTTCTTTTATAAATGCAATAAAACCCCATTTGTTATTCTTAACTTTTAGCAATTTTTCCTTATTAAAATTTTTGGTTTAGCTCATTAGTGGGCAAGTTTGTTTTTTTATTTTATAAACCCCACTGTGATTTCTAGTGGGCATTATAATACCATTGGCCGGGCAACCATGGCTTTATTCACTATAGCAAATGAAAATTAACGGCATGCAATCCTTCACTTGGATATGTCGACCTATCAGGTAGAAGTTTTGTTAAATATTGATTAAAAAAGGGGAGAAAAAAAAAAAAAAAAACAAGAAGCAAAAAGTCGCTAAAGTGCAGTACTTGAGGGCACGAGAGTAATTTCACAACGGCCGACAATCTTGAGCAAGCGTGCCGGTGGCTTAAGCCAGGAGTATGGACAACCGACATTAACTTACAGGGTCAATGCCGGTTTGAGGTATTCTGCTCCTGTCGCTGCTCTCTTGGGCCTGTTCCCTATTTGTAGTTGTGACTTGTAAGTATTCTGCTCTCTTGTGGTGGACTGAAGGGTCCACCCCCGCAAATCTCTTTATCAGCATGATTGGCTAATAAAGGGTCATTATCAGCATTCACATAGGCTGATCTGATGAGATCTAGGGTATTATTAATGAAAACCCCCACCTCTTAAAGATTTTTTTTTTTTCTTTTTACACTTTTTTCACACCCAGCTTGTTACCTTGGTTAAATTAATAGTTGCCTTTGGAGTGAGATAGATGCAAATACAATAATCATATGTCTATTGGTTATATATTTATGATATTTATTGCAAGTTATAATTATGTATCTAATATTATTACAAACGAAAAATCATGTTACTTGACACTTTTTCATTTTTCTAATTTATTTTTTGGTTGATAATATGTTATCATTTCAATTGTTCACATCTCATCATATATATATTAAGAAAATAATAAATTAGTTATATTCAGCCTTTCACGAGCATAAAGGTTGCCGAAAGATAATGATGGCAAAAAAAAAATCCTTATTATTTTTTAGATATTTTTTAATTATATTTATTAATTAAATTTAATTGATATTAAAAAATTTTATTTAAATATTGTCATGTGAAAGTACATATACATCCCATAACAAGTTAAATTTAATAGTATTGTTATGTCATTAAAATTATTAATATGATATTAATTTTATTTTTTAAAAAAAATAAAAAATAAAAAATTAAATATTACAATTATATATTTTTCTCTTTTAAATATTTAACAATTTTTTTAGTGTGATGATTTCTTGAAGATGTTAATTTTAATAATGATAAGATAACTTATAGATGCAATTAAAATTTTTTTACATCATCACAAATAAATAAAAAAAATATTTCTCAAGTCTTATTATGATATATCATATAACCATCAAAATAATATTTAAGATGGAGGGTTTGATAAATGTTTAAGAGGGAAAAAATAATTATAATATTTTAAATTTTAAATTTTAAATTTTTAAACTTTTTAAAAAAATTAAATTTAATATTATGTCAACATATATGACAATAATAATAAACTATATATATCGTGCAACATATTTATAATTATTATTTAATAATATTTAACCAAAAATTATTAATAGAAACTAAATTTAATGAACTAAAATAATATACTTACTAGATTTTAAAATTTAGTCTTTCTGCCAATGAAAATCAACGGCAAAAATTGGTCAAAGCGTATGACTAAGCATTTGATCAAGATGCCAGCGACAGAGTTTAACTACATAGATAGGTCATACAAGTGAACGTATATGAAACTCAGTACTGACCAATCTAGGAATTTTAATTAACAAGGCAATAATATTTAAGAAAGAAAAAAAATTATATAAATACAATAATTTGAATATATTTAATATTCAAATTCACCCATTAAACTATCATTACTATTAATAACATATTTTAAATTTTTAATATGTAATTATAATTAATAAAAAAATTACAAATGTATATTTAACGGTTATAATAGTATAATAATGATTTACGTTTAAAACGGATCATGATAAAATATCCATATAATAAAACTTTAAGAAAAAAATAGATAATACACATTAAAAAAGGTAAGCCATAAATATAAAAATACATAAAACTTTATTTAGTAATCATGTTTTTTACAATAATTTTTTTGACTAAAATATAGATTAAGTATTTTGAATTTAAAAATAAATATATGATGAAAATTTTAAATTAGAATATATTAAGAAAAATATAACAGTATTAATTTTTTTAATTAAATAATAATTTCAAAGCAAAACAAAATATTATAAATATCTACTTTATTTTGAATTTTTGATGAAAATAAATGATTTAATTTCAGAATGAAATGTATAGAATATATATATATTAATGAAGAAAATTTCAAAAAATTGAAATATTTGTAAATAATATTCTTTATCTAATAAAAAAATTCTTTTTCCATTAATTTTTAAATTCATTGGAGGCAAACTAAAATTTTTACCAAAGTTTTCCCTGTGTCCCTAATAGTTTTTGAATTTCAGTAAGGGCATGAAATTCAACTTAACAAATATAAAATTTAGCTTTACAATATTTACTCCAACTAATTAAACATTATAAATTTCTCATGAATACCCTAAAAGAAGTGGATCTACTTAAATACTTAGAAGTTATAATTATAATTTTCTTTTATTCTGTATTTTTTCTAATTTTTTTTCTTGCTTTGTGAACCACCCTACAAGTCAGTTCCTATCTTACATGATTGATAGTTTGGATTCTAATTGATGTCTTACAAGGCAATTCTATCCAAAAATTGGCTTGAAGGATGTTTAGTAGACAAAATTGACTCGGGAGATGTTGTGGTGGACAATACTAACTTAAAAGTGGGCAAAATTGATGGAACTAACTAGAGATGCTAGTTATTGGAACCCTTTTCATTGAGATGCAGTAAATGGTGATTGTTTATAAAACCTTTAATATGCATGCTCGAACAACTGATGTAACATGTTAAACAAAAGTTAAAAAGGGAAGTACAAGGACTCGTAACCATTAGCTATTGCTAGATCCATCATTAATTCCTATCTTCGAAGCTTGGTATTTTATTCGTTTGGTTTTAAGGGAATTGAATTACATTTTCAAAACAAGAATTGAGGAATCTACTCTCAATGTCTTTAATACGTAAAAGTAAATGATGTTGGTGTCGAAGGAATTAAGTAATTTAAGAAGAAAGCCAAACTATAAGATTCTTTGCCTCAGGTCATTAATGTTGTACATCATAATCTTCATTTTCATTCTTCCACTTGTTCGACAGTCCAATCTTTGCCTCTTCCCAAAAATTGGAAAAAAAAAAAACAAAGGAAAGAAAACCCACCACTATTATTCATTGTGTGTACTAATGTGGAATGTTCAGGAAACTCTTACGACATCATTTGTGATAAGATGATTGTTGATGGAATAACCAAACCCTAAGTATAGTACAATAAAAGAAAGAAATTATAAAAGTGAGGGAAAGTTTAGAACCATTTACTATCTCTTTAATTGTCAAGAATATAAGTTTTTAATATCTTCTCTTATTTCTTAGCAACCAAATGGTGTATTGAATTTCTCTAAAGTAGATCTTGTGTTAGTTAGGAGTGAAATTTGGGATTTAGATTTATATCGACATTGTCAATACCAACGTGGAATCACTTATTGTTTGTTTGATTGTCGAGAATATAAGTTCTTAACATTTTCTCTTGTTTGTGAGCGACCAAAAGATGTATTGAATTTCTCTAAGGTAGATCTTGTGTTAGTTAGGAGTAAAATTTTAGAGGAGTGTTTGGTCACTAAGAAAGTGAGGGAATGTATGGAGTTTTAAAAAAAGATTTCAAGGTACCTACATAGATTTTGTTTAATCTGATTCTATGTGTAGATTAGATCTCATTTCTCTTTATAAAGGTTTTTGATACTTCGAATATTTTTGTTTTTTTGTGGGGTAATCAAAGGAAACTTGTGGAAATTTGTCATTATTTTATCTTTAATACACTTCAGTTTTTTTTTTCAAGGTCTTATATTAGCAATTTAATTTAATTTAAAAGATTAAGTAAAATTGTTTTAAAAGAAAATTCTTTAATTAGTAAACTATTATATTTCAAAGGTTAAATCAAATTTGATATAATATGTAATATTGCAGTTAAATTATACATTAACTCTTAATATTATTTAAAACATATATATACAAGCTTTCTTTTAAAGTATGGAACTTTAAAGTTTAAAAACATGCACATGCTTGATTAAAAATTTAAAACTTGAGAATTTAGAAAAATGCATAAACTTGAAAATTCCCTTATCCTTCTTTTTTTCTATGTTTTTTTAAAGATAATATATATATATTATGAAACTACTAGTTTGGATTACAAATAATATGATTTATGTAAGGAAATAAAGCATGGACCAAATAATAATGGCCTAAAATGCTTGGTCCACGTTAATGGCCAAGGAAATGAAAAATTCAAGCCCAATAACATCCTTTACCATCAAACAATGACACTTTTAACTAAGAAACCTAGTCTTCCTAACAAGGTCACTCCCTCCCTTTTTGTCATTTAACATGATTTCTCTTCATTTTCTTGATTTTGGCCTTGGTTTTCAAAATTGCAACTGTGATTTCATGCTCCTAAGCTTATGTCAATTGAGTTCTTACTTTCGATATGGTATATATATACTATTTTAATCAATACTAAATCCCTCCTTAATTGATTATTGAGACATATTCCTCTAAATCGACCTAATGTATTTTAAATTGAATTTTGATCCACAAGAATAAGCAATTTCTTTCATTATTAGTTGAACTAATAATATTTTATGCATTAATTATAGTTATACTTTGAGCTAGAAATTAGTGGGTGTTTTTCCAATAAAGGATCTATGACCTACGCCACAAGAAAAAGGTTAAAGATGTAATGCATGAGATTAAGGATGAAGGAGAATGTGTATAAAAACTTACCTTAATTAGGAAACATGAGATATTTGTAAGCTCAACCAAAAGTTCTTATTGGGTGTTGTGTTAGGTACTTGTCTAGTTTTCATATTTGAGGATGCTCTTTGACAAGTAGTGTTAGCTCGACCATCTAACAAGCACTAGTAATGGTGGAAGTAATAAATGATGTTATGTCATAACTACTACTAAAATGGATGTGTTTGTTTTGTATTATGAATGTCATATTACCTTTAAGTATGACACATATTCTTTAGCTTAAAGCATATCAAGTTAAGGGAGGTTTTATCTAGGTAAGTTTTTTATATTTAGCTACATAGGGTTAAAAGGAAGTTAGATAATTCAAAGTTGTAGGATGATTTAGGGGAAGTAACGGGTTTTAGGCCATTATATATGTCCTTATGAGAAATTATTATACTTTTAGGTTAGCCAATTGAGAGAAGAAATTATGATATTATATCTTTTCCAACTTTTATAAACAAAACCAAATCATTTAACTTATGGTTTAATGGTTTCAGTGGTTATTGAAAAAAAGGTTTAAAGAATTTAAAGAATAGAATATCTTAATTAAATAGCACCATTTTTCATACAAACAAGTCAAAAATTAGGGTGAAAATAACATCCTACTAATGAAACCCGAATCCATTATATAATACCTTACATAAAAAAATTAAGCATCATTTTAAATTTTTCTTCTTTTATAGTGTATTAACTTGTGGGACAAAAATTATATTAAAAGTTAATTCTCACCATACTAAAAAAATCATATTCCAAATCATTTTTTTCATTTAATATGTACATACATAAATCTTCATTTCTTTAAATAAATATTTACTGATAATTCAAAAAAATAGTTGAAGTAGTGATAGGTTTTTATCCTTTAATGATAAATAAAGTTTGAATTATATATAATATTTATATGACTAATTTTTTAAAGTTTTCTAACTTTAAATAGGTGATATACTTTGATCTAATTAAAGGTAAATTAATCAAAATGCACATAAATAATCTTAACAGTGAATCTTCAAAACCAAAAAAAAAGTATGTTTATTAATAAATCACTTTAGTCAGCATTTTATTGTAAATTAAATTGTTAATCTTACTATTGTCTTAAAATTAAGATATTTTTGGAAAGTTAAGATAATAGTTTTATATCAAGTCTTTCCATTTTAGTAATAACCTATTTTTATGCCATCACCTTAATAATAATCATTCCTAATTTAGCATCTTTTAATGCTCACAACAAGAAAAAGAAAAATGCACATTTAAGGGCAATTGAAGTTAAAAGGGTAAAATTGTCACCAAACTTAATGAGTTAGAAGAATGTAAGATTATTGGAAATATATATTTAAATTTAAGGTAATTGTTTTTGGAGTTAATTAATGTTTTTTTATATTAGATAATTTTTATATATTTAGAAAAATTATTATTATTGTCTCTCAAGGAATACTATAGTAATTAAGAATTTAAATTTCTATCATTTGCATATCAAATTTTAATCATAGGAAAGGAGTATGGGTTACTCATATTTTATAACTTACGATCAAATAAGTCTTCCAATTCAGCTAAAATAAGAGCTTCACTAATTTGCTTTCTGATGTCATTGAAAACTATAAAAGTTTCATTAAACTATTAGAATTCCCTTTTCTTTAGATAATTTGCGGTAAGAGTCATAATGATACTAAATTGTTTGATAAAACTTATGTAAAAGGAAACTAAGTTATAAAAAATACAAGCATCAATAAGAGATTTGAGCTTAGGTAACTCTCTAATGACTTTAATTTTATAGTTATAAAAGTTTTACTAGACCATTGAAATTCTTTTTTTTTAAATAATTTGTGGTAAAAGTCATAATAATACTAAATCACTTAATAAACCTTATGCAAAAAAAAAAAGGAAAAAAAAAACTAAGTTAGGAAACTATAAGTGTTAATAAGAAATTTGAGTTTAAATAACTCTCTAATGACTTTAACCTTATTGTGATTAGTGGTTATACTTTAGTTAAAATTATGAATCTTAAGAATAATGTCTTAGATTGAAAGAATGGACATTTCTTAAAATTGACATAAAGTTTAACTTCTTTAAAAGTAAGAAAAATTGATTACAAATGACTTAATTATTTTTCTTTGAACTTACTATAAACAAGAATATCATTAAAATAAATAACTAAAAACTTAATATAAAACGCTTAAAAACCTAAATCATATCCCTTATAAAGGCACTAAAAGTATTAAACAATCTAAAAAAACTAACTAGTCATTCAAACAAATCACTCAAATGTAATTTTTCATCTTGACTTAATTCAAATTTAGCAGCATCTACTAAGTAAATATATATTAGAATACTAGTTATAACCAACCAATTTGTCTAATGTATTTTCTAATATTGAAATAAGAAACTTATACTTGATAGTAATCTTATTGATAACTCTAGTATCGATACACATCCTTTGAAAGTCATCTTTCTTAAGAATTAATAAGACAAGAACAATGCAAAGATTTAAATTATGCCATCTAAAACCCTTAAAGAGCAATCCTTCTACTTGCCCATACAACCAAGTACATTCATTAGAGTTCACCATATAATATTGAGGATTAAGTAACTATGAAGCATTAATTAAGTCAATAGCATGTGACATGTCTCTTAATCATGGGCATAATGTTAATAAAATCATCTAAAAACCTATCAAACTTAAGTGAAAGGTTAACTTTAAGTATGGTAAAATTATGAAGTTATCTTTTTAATAATAATAGTTGCCAAACAGGACAAGAAGATATTTTTATAACCATATAAGAATGTGGACTTAGACTAATGCGAACCTACAACTAAGGTTGATGTATGTTTGATAATAGAAGTTTTTTTTTATACTTTTCTATTTTTAAAGTCTTATGATAAACATCCTATAATGAATTCAGAAAAGCTAAAGATATAACCATTAAAAAATCAACCAATAGTGATAAAAGGGTCTTCATACAATTCACACCTAAGCAAAAACTCCTCAAACCTTGACATGTACTCAACATCACTAGAAGTTAGTTATTTATAATTTAAAAGTTCATGAAAACTTTAATTCTTATTATAGATGGAAAGGTATTTAGATGTTAATTTCATTTTCATAACCACCCTTTGAAAGATAAGCAGTTCACCTAGGCATCATGACTAATGAAATTTCATTTTGTTTATTGTTTTGTTACAAGGTCTATTAATTTTATTTTAGGAAAGTGAACATGTTTGAAATTATCCATACCATACAACTGAAAATAATCATTTAAGCTATTAAGTCAATCTATGAATACATCAACATTCAATTCACTATTATATTCAGGTGCATCTAACTTAATTTTTTGGGTGATGTCATTGTAAATTGGACGTGCATGCAACTAAATTCACTTATGGAGTCTATTATAAATAAGACCATATTTATGCATATCTTTATCCCTTTTAAAATCAACAACAAGATGTCAATCATGCCTATATAGATCTCTAGTGGCATTTTGAATGGGATAGTTATTAGGATTAAAATCATTATCATCAAATAGATTGGTAGATGCATGTGTGCCATGTAGATTTTCATCATAGGAAAACCTATTAGATGGTCTCAAGTTAACTACATTTCTAGAATTAATGGTACATGGATAAGGTGCAAGAAATTGGGCATTAGTAAACTTGTTAATACCTAAGGATAATCTACTAAGATACTTAACAAAGCGACCATCTAGTGGTTTGTCCAAGTATTTTATTATTGACTTTATCTATATAGATAACTATAATTCACAATACGAAGATAAAAATATAAAAAAATGATAATTTTATAATAAAAAATAAAAATTAATATAATAAAAGGCAAATAAGAAAATAAATACTGATAGTTATTGAAATTTTAAGTAACTATAATAAATAAGGTGACGGAAAAAAAATATAGCAAAAACTAAAATCTTTGGTGAGCCAAAAATAATATAACAAGTACGGTATTTTGGTTTTTCTTTGGCATATAAGATAAATTGACCGACTAATTTTTGACAAAAATATTAATCAAATTTTTAAAAAGAGAAATTATACCTCAAATTAGCTTCTGCCAAAAATTACGTCGCCATTCACACATAGAGGCAAAAGATATGTAGTACTTTTGGCAGCTCCAGCAAACTCTCCAACCAACAAACCAATGGGGCATGTTCATGAAGTGACGGGTAGGGCTGAGGGAGGCATCTCTCGTAGTATAGGTTTTGCCTAGCGACGTGCAGTAGCTTGTGAAAGAGGAATCACACAATGGCGGCGTCGAGGCTTTGAACAAACACGTTGGCAATGAGTGAGGACAAATTGAGGGCTGAGGGCTCTTTCTGGGATAGATTTTCATTAACGACAATGATCGTTGATGTGATAGAGTGGCAGTAGAGCAGCAGCAATATGATTGAATAATGGCTAATTTCGGGGCTCTTTCGACGTAACTTCGACATGTGGACTAGAAATGTGCAGATTGGCGCACGGTGGCTCTTAAACTGGGAGTCGTGCACGGTGACGGTGATGATGGCCAGTTGGGTCAACGTGTGCAGTGGTCCAACAAAGAAATAACGACAATGAAAATAAACAAAATTTGACGACTTTTTCTGTGGGTTTTGGATCAAATTTTGGCTCCAATACCAAATTTGATGTAGCACGAATTTTAAAACTAAAGAATAGATGAAAATTTTTAAAAAATAAACACGATAATCAGCACCGAAAAATAATAATACATGAGAATCGCCACCCAACTAACAAAGAAGAATCAACATTCCCTAAAAATTTAATATCTCACATCAATTATCAAATATTATAAATAATCTGACCACTAAAAATATGAATCCTATTTGTAGAGTTAAATGACTAAACCTAAATAAAAGTAGATTTTTGAATAAAAATTTTGAAATAGTTAAAAAACTTGCTATATAAATATCTAAATAAAAATTATTATCTAAATAGAAAGTTACGAGAATTTGAATTTTATATTTATTTATTTATATTTTTTAATATATAAATTATTATAAATTAGGATAATTTAATATTTTCAAAATTTAACATTATTTTAATTTTATTATTTAAACACTAAAATTTTATATTTATAACTAAATTTTTAAAAATATTTTATAAATTAAATTTCTTATTTATGTCATTTTTAATTTTAACAATGTAAAATAATAAAAAAGAAAGACTTTTTTTTTTGGGTAGTATAATTAAAGGTTTAAAGTCAATTATATAAATACTTTTACACTACTCCCTAAGGCCAATGGACTCCCACAATATCCTAACTAAGAATTTATAGGACAAGCTCAAAAGGGCTAGTAGAAATATGAATGCCTTAAATGGGAGAAAAGGCATAGTTTACTATCCAATCAATAACTTTATTTGCTTCACGAAACACATGGTTCATTGTCACTTACAATCTTCTATGAATTGGCTTTTTACATGCCTTAACTATGTCAATTAAAGGTGTGTAGCAACCATTCCATGTTAAATGTTTTCCATTGCTAAAAGCGAATTCATTTATATACACACTTGCTTAAACCAACATTGCCTGATAAGTTTTAGGCTTGTTTTAATGCCCTAAAGCTTTATTAGTAATACAAAATACCTTCATATATTATGTTCATAATCAAGTAGCTAATTTCTTTGTAAGTCTCGTAAGACCCCTCATGCATAAGTCATCCTTAAGTTTCTTTTAAAGGTACCATTTGAATTTAACTTAATCCACTTCCCCATTAAGGGGTAACAACTTATCTACTATTGCTAAAGTGGATGTAGACACTTTTTATAGACTTGTAAGCTCCTTTCACCCATATGATCACCCACAAAGTTGCCTACACTTTTTACCACCATACAACCTATAAATAATGAATAATAAGTAACAACTTTCATTCCCCTAATTACCTTTTCCTTCCTTTAACACCAAATCCACTAGCACACTATGACAAATATTATTGGCCACTTCTCTTCTATTGGCCTGTCATATTGGTTATATAAATTTTGAATAAGTCAATCCCTAACCATATAAGTGAAGACATTTACCCTGTTTCTTAGGGAAACCAAATCAGTGCAAATCTAAATTACTTGCTTATGATCCATAAATAAATGAATTATGGTTTCATCATAATTCTCATAAAATGTGCATAACAAAGAATCTGAGAAACTTCTACACCACCGTTCATGGTTGGATAGTAACCTCCTTTATGCTATTAGCTAAATAAAACTCCTTATCTTTTCAAGGTCTTTAAGCCTTTATATCAAATTTAGTTTACGATCTCATTCTATATAAGGCTTCTTAGATACTAAAGCCCCGCATGCAAAAATGTAGTAAGAAGGCTTTATTTGATGTGCTATTCCATTTTATCTGGTCCATATCATCTTCTTCTTATACAAGCAATATGGTTATCAAAGACTTCTACTTATAAAAGATAGCAAATCATCTTGTTGGTGTCAGTCTCATCCCACCCTTTATGTCCAATAATTTTCTACTATGGAGGCCTATTCTTAACCATATAAAGGCCATAGCATTTTGGATTGAAGGGGCTTTATATTAAGCTAGCAATCTTGCCAAAACTTCACCCCTTTCTTATTTCCAAGACATTAATGGTTGTTTTTCTCAACAAAATCATTGACATATCCAAGACATTAATGGTTATTTTTCTCAACAAAATCATTGACACATATTATGTTTTGTCAAGTTACAAGCACTACCCATTTATATTCAATTCTTGGCAATCCTACTTTATAGTGTTTCCCTTTGAGAACTTTCACCCCCAAATTAGATTGCTCGTTCTTAAAATGCTAATTGAGTTTTAAAAACATTATATGATTTGTTGCCCTTGTTGGTTTAATTCCCAACCTACCCTCATTTTTGGGTTTGCACACCATTCACCAATTTACTAAAGGCACCTTTCTATACTATTTTGTATACCTTAATAGAAAAATTCTATTGTATCTTTCCAACTAATCAAACAAAGTAGTGGAGATAGCTATTATTTGCACAGAGGTATGTGGGAATGGTTGTAGTTATTGACTTAGTCAATGTTAAGTGACTCACTAGAGAGAGGTGATGTGCCTTCCAACCTATAAGCTTCTTTTGAACTCAATCCAAAATATCTTTGTATAACAATGCTGATAGCCTTCCATTTATAGTGAGCATGCCAAAGTATTTTCATAAGTCCTTTGTCAATTAGATACCCAATGCTACTTAACACTCTTGATGTCGTCTCACATACTAAGAGACACTAAGACCGTTGATTTTTGCATGCGCACTTCCATTAGAAACCTAGGACTCTATCTATCATATGTCAAAGGTTCTTCCTACATTAAAATAATAATAATAATAATAATAATAATAAATATGGAAATAAAGGATCTCTCAATTTGAGATCTAGTTTTTGCTTAAATGAGCCTATAACTCCTCCATTTCATAACATACGCAGGCTCACTAATGTTACACGATCCATAATCAAATTGATTCAGGGTACTTCTCATAAAATCCCGGGTAAGTAAGTCCAATTTGAGTATCACGCACAAAAAGAAAGGCTTTAGACTAAAGAGACCAAGGCCTGGCGCAAGAGGATGGGACCCAAGAGCCCACAGAATAAACAAGGCAACAACAACAACAAGAAGTTACTTCAACAAGACCCGAAATGCCTGGTCCACATCCTCAAAATCATTGCATACACACCCAAATGTTCCCACGCGCTCTCTCCTGCTCTCCCTCTCTCCCTCGAATAGAAATAACCTCCAAATAGACGACTTAACCTGTCAGCGCCCGCAGCGGACACCTAGCAGTCAATTACCGCGAGGCTATCTGCGCGTGGGAATCCGCAGAATATGGGCTCTGCTAAGCTTTTTCGGCTACTCCGTTAAAATAGTTCAATGTTTTTCCATTACAAGGAGCCTCTCTCCGTGTCTGTCTCTCTCTTTCTGCTGTCAGAATCAAACAAATCCGAAAAACATCCCCGGGGGGGGGGTCCGTTCTCAAGCTCTACTCTCACCTCTCTCTCAGTCTCTCTCTCAGTCTCTCTCTCTCTCTCTCTCTCTCTCGCTCTGTATGCAGATTCTAATTATCTGAGGCTTGAGGGAGAGAGAAACGGCTGAGAATCAGTATCAGTGCTTCGGCTTCTCGCTTGTGTTTCGTGGGAACGCCTCGTTCAGGGTATTCATTTTTCATTACTCTTCTTCTTTTTTAACCCTTTCTATCTGCCCCTTTTGCCCCTATCTTTTCCTCTTTGAAACTCATTGCTTTTCTAAAGCTTTGCTCTCTCTCTGTCTCTCTCTCGCATTCTCTCTCTCTCACTTGCATTGGTGAGCGAGCGAGTTTTTCGTTTCTTCTCTTCTTAGAATTTTGTTGATTGAATGCATTTAAAGGTTTGTTCTTTTAGATCTAAGTGGATTCATAGTGCTGTGGTTTGTTTGGGAAGTGGTCGTGGCGTCTTTTTTCTTTTTTGGGTGTTAAGATCTTTCTCTTTTATTGGAAAATTGTAGATATCAGTACCTTTTCTTTGTTCGTGATTTTTTTTGGTCAATTACTGTATAAGTTAATGGCTTGATTACAACTAAATTAGCAGCTAAATGTATAGGTTTCGCATTTAACAGAAAAAAGTACTAATGATGGAATAAAACTGCTTAGTTTCTTGTTGTGAAAGAATTATCCCTTGCCAGTTTGCTGGGTGGCAGCAGCTGACATTTGAATTCTTTAGTTTATGTGAATTTGGTTATAGTAATAGAAATTATGGTTGCTGAAGTTTCTTGTCTTGCTATGGTATATATGTACAATCATTTTGATATTAGCCATTGATCCTCCTCTCTCTGTTTGAAAGGTGAATTTTTAGGGAGAGGTGGGGATTTGAACCCCAACGTCTCCCTCTCAAACCCCTTAAAGGAATTGAGGTGGCCACCAGGGCTATTGTTCCTTTATTCTAGCATATGTGCACTTGGTGAAATTCCCCTCGGGAAAAATGGGATGGACTGTGTCCTTGCTCTTGTAGGTTTAGCCTTCAAACTCATAAACAAATGCCTGAAGAAGTATGTCAAAAAGGATATGTTAGGGATGGGATCATAGTGTGTAACATAGACAATAATAAAATTTAGGTAATTAAAGAGCTTTTCTAATAGAATTGATCTGAAAATGGGATTATCTGTGAAAAGAAATGATCTCATAGGCTTGCTGGCAATTAACTGAATATGCATCCTTCTAACAGAAATGGCTGTAGTTAGTTTGTTATTTAGAAATTATAATCTATGTCAACTGTTGTGTGCCTGTGCACCTTGACTGCATAGGAGGACAAGGTTAAGAAATTTTTGCAGTTTTACAATTTTCACATTACTGTGTTTGACTTATGCACTGCTGAACACAGGAATATCATTCATGTGGTCGATGAGAAACTGAGTTGGTAATTTATGAATTTGGAGTAGCCAACTGTCTGAGAATGGACAAAATATCTACTGACTGTCCATACCCAGGATGCTTTTTCTGTGTGATGAAGGAAGGAAATCCAAGTAAGCGCAGAGCAAGTATACTAAAATTTTTTGGAGAACTCCCTTCACAAGATGATGATGGCCAGGTTCTCCCAATCAGTGGCCTTTGGAACACTGCCATGGCACATCCCAATGACCCTGAGTTCGTTGAGTTGGGAATATTTGAATGCATGGCAGCACTTATACGGAAGGGCCTCAAGAATCGTCGCTGGCTTGCTCATGACCAAAACATATATATTCCATATTATGCGGCACATATTATTGGGTCATATACAATGAACATGGAAGAATTTGCAGAAAGCGCCGTCCATGCTGGCGTATTACCTCCCCTGGTGGAGTTGTTGAGAGGGAGATTGACATGGGTTGAACAAAGAGTTGCTGTTCGAGCTCTAGGACACTTGGCTACATATGGCAGCACTTTTCCTGCTATAGCAAGCCTTGGCGAAATCCTTGAGCTGTCACTTCAACTTGCAATGAGTTCTCTAGAGATAGTTTACTCGCATTTCTACCAGTATATTGATAAGAGGCTCAGTTATCATTGTGATCTGCTCACCCGTGGTATGGGCGGTGTTGAAATGGAGTCCAGAAAAGCAGAGGAATGGGCTAGTCAACTGCAGTGCTGGTCTCTTCAGCTTATTAATTGCTTTGCTTTCAAGCCCGAGTTTCTTCCTAAGATATGCAAGCCTGAATTCTTGGTAAAACTTCCAGGGATGTGGGGTGGACTTGTTAATGAAAATTCACCTGCTGGTATTGGATTGTTAAGGACAATTTGTCATCATAAACTTGGTAGGGGACCTGTTGCTAGTTGTCCTCGTATTATTGAGGCATTGTGCAATGTTGCTCGCTCATCAGATGATTGGCAGTACATGGCTGTTGACTGTCTTCTTTGGTTACTTCAAGATCCAACCACATTTCACAAGGTAAATTGCTGGTCCTTTTCTTTTGCCTTTTCCACATTTGTTGCACTGGAATTTTCTTTCTGGTTGATATATGGTGGAAAATATTTACTTGTGCTTTCTGAGGATTGCCCAAACAGATACTTGTGGTCCACATGAGCTACTCATTATGGATATTCAAAAGAAAGTTATGCTGTATTCAAATTAATGCCTTTTGAATTTGTTGGGCAGGTGATTGATAAGGCAGTACCTGCACTTGTAGACCTCGCAGAGATTACAGTACTGGGAGACCACAAAAAGCTTGGGGATTCCATTGTTAATGTTCTTCAGGACTGTGTCCATTCACAAGGGACAGGGCGTAACTCTATCAATAACTCTGCAAAAGAACTAATTGAGGAAGTACTGAATTCCAAACAAAGATTAAAATGGGAAAAGAATATGCCAAAAGAGGATCTCCATATTAAGCAGGCAGCAGCATTAGTGGTCAAGCTCGAAGGAAATTCCCTGTTCTCATCTGGAAATATAGCTGGTGCTGCATCAAAGTACTCGGAAGCAATATCATTATGTCCAATGAGATCTAAAAAAGAGAGGGTTGTGCTCTACAGTAATCGAGCTCAGTGCCATCTTTTGCTACAGCAACCCTCAGCCGCAATAAGTGATGCTACACGTGCACTTTGTCTTCACAACCCTCTTAATCGTCATGCAAAAAGTCTCTGGAGAAGAGCTCAGGCTTATGATATGCTTAGCTTAGCTAAAGAGAGCTTGTTAGATGCTATTCTGTTCATTAATGAATGCTCTCATTCAAGTGATCCTGATCTCTCTTTGAGGGAAAATAAAGTTCCTGACTATGCTGAGCGACTGGTCAAGAAGCAGATGCGTGCAGCCTGGTTATTTAGAGAAGCAGCTATCAAACATGGGGGCGTCCACTGTGAGGGTTATACTGGTGGCATGTGTGGCCAGGACAGTGATGATTCAGAATGGGAAACAGCGAGTGAAAGTGATATAGGAAAGGATGGAAAGGATGAAATGGCTGATGACGATGACAACGACGACAACAGCAGCGAATGGCAGAATGAGGATGAGAGGAAAGATAAATATGATAAGCCATCATTAAAAGGTACCACTGGACATACCAAACATAGTAAATCCCCTTCTTAGCCGATTTATCTGTGATCTTACTGCTTTTCCTCCTAGTATAAGCATTTTTTGGTCATTTCAAGCTTGAATGTTACATGAGCCCTTTGATTTCATGCAGACATAAAGCATGGGTACAATGTGCAGCTTGCAGAAGATGAATCTTGAATGTGAAGTAGCAAAAGGCCATACAAGTGCAACCGTATTCAAACAATGGAAGAAAGGTAGCATCCCTACGTAATTCTTGGATCACCCCATCTCAGTTTTGTATGAAGGAGGTTCAATGAAATTTCTGTGATTTGGTATTTGTATTTAGACTTATGCCTAGTCCTGTATGTCTTCTTATTTGTTTAATTTTTTCGTCCCTCAATTTCCCTTCTTTTGATTACAACTGTAGAAAGTGGGCGAGGGTTTTGCTTATAAAGAGCAAATTGTAAACTAAGAAATTATGTCAGGCTCTTTTTTTTTTTTTGTTTTTTTGGGTGTTAAGGATAGGCTCTGGTATATAAACCCTTGTTGGGTCTTTGAACCATGAATTTTGTTAAATTTTGATTGGCCATTATTGCTATAATACCCTTTTTTTTAATATTTCCATTGAGCAGCATGCAATCACACTCATATCAAAAAAATTCCATTAATGAACGATGTAAATCCATTGGAAAATCGAAAATAACAAGTTAAACAAACAATGTCACCTTTGAGGCACTGTGAATATTCCCACTTGGATTTTCCTCTGTATACATACTAGGTTTATGGCTGTGTTACTCGTGAGCTCATAAAAAAATTTTTCTGTGCAACTCATTTTGTTCTTCTTTCTGTTCCCTCTGCGGCTTTTGTAAGTTATATATCAATGCACATCAAATATTGCGTATACATCCACCTATTGTATTCTAGCTCAAATGGGGTCTTGGCCAAAGTTACATTATGAACTCTTGGAAAAGCAGATGAAGTTGGGAAGTTATTGCACAGATTCTTGAACCAAGACAATTATTACTTCAATTGTCTAACTTTGCTCAGAAAATTTTGAAAAAGATTTTGAGTTTTCGTTAGGAAACATAATTGATGAAAGATAGCGATTGAGAAATTGAATGTCATTGCCGGGTGGAAACAGTAGCATTGACGGGCTCAAAAATATTTCATTAGATGAGACTTTGAGAGAGAGACTTCAACGCTACCACAAAACAATTAGGAAACCCAACCAGGGCGCCTCCAATCCATTTCCACCGCTAGCATCTGGAATTCTATACATCCAAAAACAAGAAGGCACGAAAAACTCAAAAAAAAAAAAAGTAAAAAAAAAAAAACTTCATGTTAAATCTAAAAATCTCAAGCAGACAGAGACCATGAAATGAAAAAAAGCACAAACTTTCTTGTAGAATATGAAATTAGTGTCAAGATAGTTATGGTGATAAATTTCCTGATATTGGTGAGTGACAATTTAAGGCAAATAAGAAATTAAACGGAAAATTGAATAGCAATTTAAAGATATTAAATGCGATGAAGTAACAAATATGGATACATCATAATAATTAGAAAAAAAATTTTAAATTCATAGAAATGGTTTATTTTACGCACATACCTCTAAAATTAAGAAGAGAATTTATTTAAATTTCTCCAGTGAGAAGGGAAGGAAATTAAGGAAAAGTAATAAGGAGTGGATTGATCGATATTTGTTAAGTAAATATTTTTATCCTTAAAATTAAGCAAGAGACATTTATTAAAGAGTTAGAATTAAGGAAAAAAAAATTTTTCAGCTTCTCCCATATAATATATAATATTACTAACTAATGAATGCCATTGGATTCGGATATCAAATCTCTCTACTCTCCGTCCGGTTATATACACACAACTCAATATTACAAAACTAAAATTTGTGGAAAGTTCCGGCTCATCTTATCATCAATCCAAGGGCTTTTTCTCTTCTTCTCGGCCGTCGCTTTAAGAGGACAATTGGAGCTGACGATTCCGTTGACTAAGGGAAGATGAGTGCTTAACTCATGACACGTGGCAACATCCCTTTAGCTCCTCATATTGTTGGAGTATGTGCGTAGTTTTTGGAGGTAATATGCAAAGCTTAGACTGTCGACAAGACTGTTACAGGGGTTCGCGTTGACCACTTCGAATGTGAGATGCCATGAAAACTTTACAAGGGCTGTGGATTCAGCCGAGGAATTGCACAATTGACTTTCTGGCTATATGGCAGAACCATCGCGCTCTCACCTTTTTACATCCCCGTCTTGTCTTCATGCATGTCTTTCAAGTAAGCAAGATGGTGGCTTTCTTCTTCGGCCAGGATTTTTGTTTTAAGTAATTGAACCGGGCTCTAATCTTGGATTATCACATTAAACACGGCAGTATCATATTCTCACGTGCATTCCAAGTAATCAACTTGGCAATTTTAAATACAGCATTAAATTTTGATGCACGATCACAATAAACTACTATTCTGACCTAACAATAATCCAAATGATAATCTTGCTATTAATATTTTAATTGGCCTCCTACGTATAAGTCTCGACACGAAAAAGGAGATTAAAGTGTGTCAATTCTAATAAATTTGGCACACATCAACACAACTAAACCAAAAGAAATTAAAATTGCTTACTTCTTGTATCTTGTTGTATACCTATTTTTCAAAAGTAATATGTCGCGTCGCATCACCAACAGGGTTCAGTTAAAGCGAATGAAAATGGTCTGTTTTTTTTTTTTAAAGTAATATCGAGCATTTAGCGAACTTATATCGAGTTTTTATTAAAATTAGATAAACGAGTTAAAGAAGATTTCATTTAAATTCAACTCGTTTATTAAACAAATTTTAAAAATAAACTCAAGAATCATTCATTTTTTGTTATTGGACGAGCTCGAAAGAACTTTCATGGAGTCGCCTAACCGAACTTTTTGGTGAACATATTGATTTACGCTCTTGTTTACCACATATAGACATGGTAAAGCTGATTAGACAATGATTTTGGGAGAAACCGGGAGTAAATACTAAATGGTCAGACGATAATTTTATGTTCCTTTTTCAAATTTAGCATATTGGTGAATAATTGTTTTATTCAGATAGGAATATTATTCGAGAATTTTAAGATTTAATTGCACTAACAAAATGTCGTAATTCATGTGCATTCAGACCCGCAAACCAGCGCGGACCAAAGCGGGAAACGAATAAAAGTGAAAAATGAAGCGGACGGCATCTCTTTCCCAACAATCAATTCAGACAGACACGGGGCCTTCTCTGGATCGGTCTTGTTACAAAATTTTATGAGTTTTTGTTAGGTTGCGGGCCGTTGCCGAGCGGGTTGGTTTCCCGTCTGGTCTGATGTCGTGTCAATTTTATGACTTCTGCGCACGAACCGGCCTTGAAAGCTGCCCCCAACGATGACGTTCGGACGTTTTGCATTTAGTGATTGATTTATTTCTTTATTTTTGCCCTTTGATTCATTTGTCCCCCTCTTTCGTGGCAAATTACGGGTGTAACAATTGCAGTTGGACCATTCGACTAGAATAATTATATAGATTTGGCCATATAAATACAAAATTTTAAGGATTAATTTAAATATAATTAAATTTTATATTGTATATAAAATATTTTATTTTGAAATAATAAAATACTGCATTAATATTTATTATATCATTATAAAATTTCATTTATACTATACAATACAAAATAGTATTTATATAATATAAAATTTTATTATATTCAAATGAATTTAAGAAATATGTGTCTAATCTCTAAATATAAATCACGTTTTGAATTTTGGGAGGTATTAGCTTGGGAGAAGGACCCTCTGGAACAAGGTTTCTTTCTAAAAATTCCACTTCTTTTATAAAACAAAAAATAAAATAACATAATAAAATTATATATATAATAAACTAAATATAAATATATACAAAATATATATTAAATTAAAATATAAAATGTATATATATTATTTTATGGAATATAAAATTAGAATAAAATAGCATATGTCTCTTAGGTTTATGATGTCCCTGACTAGAAACTCTAGTACATGATTAACCTTATTAATCTTATTGTTATCTGCTGTTGACAATTGGAATCGCCTTGAACAGTTTTTTTTTTTTTTTTTGGCTTTTGATTTTTTTTCCATAATCTTCTCAATTAATTGTGCGATCTTATACTTCAACTGTTATTATTCAAAGACGTACAATTCAAATTGACTATTTCTTTTTGACCAATTTCTGTCCAAACTTACCAAATCTTTGGCAAGAAAGTCTAGTCACAAAGAAGAGGCAGCTAAGACGTGGCCATAAGAGAACTATTAAATGAAGTTGAATTGAGGACTTCTTAGCTTAAATCAAGTTTTAATGTAATTTTGTAAATAATTTTTCAATTGGATGCACTCATTTTTTTATATTTTTGTATCATTTTCTTTTTGACTTTTTTTTTTTATCTACACAGTTTTGGATGGTATTAGCAAAAGGTAATCTTTTGTAAAATTGTGTTCAGTTTCAAGAAATGCTACGCGGAAACAGATTTTGTTTTTTTCTTTAACTAGAGAATGATAAGAGTGGCATGATAATATATATTTAATTGTCGTAATTATGTATTTCAATGGTTAGAAATGAGTAACTAATTCTATTTGAAGAATGATATTAATAATAAGAGTTAATATACAAATAAATCTATAATTTTGTGTGTTATAAAAAATTTAAGTTAATTTTTGAAAAATAATAATTTAGTAATTTGATAATTGTAATTTTTTTTATAAATTTAGTACACCATTGATAAATGACGACGGATTTTGTAAATTTGTACATGTTAGTATATTTATGTATAAAAAATTAATCACGCAATATTCAATTTAAAATTAAAAATTAAAATAAAATAAAAAATAAAAAAGAACTAAAGAAATAAAATTTTCTCCCCCCTCAGATTCTTTCAAAGAGAAAAAAAATTACTATATATATATGTCACATGAACTCAGATGATTGAGAGATTCAATTTTGCAATATGACTTTAAAAACAACTTACATAGAATTTTTTTTTTAAATGATCGTTTGCTGAAAAATCGAGATAAAAAAAAATTAGAGCCTTAAATGGGATTCATCTGGCCGAGTGAACAGTGCCAATCGATTTCGACATTGGAGTTTGGGGTCTTTGGTTCACTGCACCTCAACAAAGAGGACAGTTGATTCCCAGCATGCATCCTTAAATTAATGTTGGCATTATTGCCGACACCATTGTCTTTTCTTTCTGAAATTTTTTAAGAGGGAGAGAGGAGGAATTTTCTTTTTTTTTTTTTTTTATAATTTTAAATTATATCTCACCCGGTATGTGTTAAATGATCAAGTTTTTATATGCAAATATGTGACGTTTGCGAAATAATAGAATTTATTAGTATTTATTAACAATGAGTTAAATTTATTGAAAAACAATGTTATGTTTATCAAATAATTATTTTTTAAAGTAAGACTAAATTTATTATAATGTATAAAATTATATATTAACTTTAATAATAAATTGTAATATTTACTAGAATAGGTAATTAGATTTGTTGATTATAAATATAAGTATGTACTTAAAAATATATAGAATATATGTTTTTTTTTAGGAATTAAATGAAAATTATTGAATATAAAATGTATAATTATTGATTAAATAAATGTATTCGAATTAAAAAAATGCATTTTTAGAATAATGTCTTAGTTGCAGCAAGAATGTATCCATTCTTTAGAAAAAATTATATTTTATATTTTAAATTAAGAGTATAATTATATTTTACATCTCAAATTTTTAAAAATTATATTTTATATACTAAAATTAATAAACATCAGGCAATTTACATGTAAACTGTAAAATGACTATAATACTCTGGTACATGGTAAAATGTCAAAATCCTCGCCTTCAAAACACAATCCTAGCGCTCTCTTTATCTCTCCCTCTCTCTTTCTCTTTAACCTTCATTTCCACTTCTCTGAAATCCCTTTTTCATGTAAAATTTGTCCTTGTAAAGTTAAAATTCATATGTAAACTTGTGTTTAAGTTGCATTATATTTTGTTTTTTGCATTTAGCATTAAATTTTTGTTTAGAGAGAGAGAGAGAGAGTGAGAGAAGGCTAAGGGTGAGTGAGTAGAGGTGACAATGAAGAAGGAAGAGGAATATAATTGATAAGGTAAAATTAAGATATATGAGATTTTAGAAGCGAATCAAAGAAAGACGATGGAAGACGAGGAAAAATAAGGTGATGAGATAAAATTAAGACAAATGGGATTTTAGAGAGAGAATGAATGAAAAGTAGTGGCAATGGGTGAATAGAGGTTGTGGCAGGGGGGAGAGAGAGTAAGGTGGTGAAATAAAATTAAAATAAATAAAATTTTAAAAAGAGAATAAAAGAAGGATAATGGTGATTAGTGGGTGAAATTGGTAGTAATGATGGAGGAGTGAAAGTGAAGTTGTGAAGTAAGAGATTAAAAAAAAGATAATTATAAGGATATTTTGATTTTTTAAGGTCATTTTTAATAATATTTTTGTAATTAAAAATAAATTTTATCAACAATGAGTTAATATAAAGTATTTATAATTATCATTTATAATCATTAATATATTTTTTATAATTTTTAAAAATATGAAATATAAAGTATAATTATGTCTTAGAGTATAAAATATAATTTTTCAGTAATTTATTTTCTTAATTTTCTATGATGATTAGTGTTCTTTTTTTTGACAAGTCAACAAAACAAAATGTATATTTTATGCAAGACAAAAAAAGTTTATGGCTAGATAATTTGATTATAAATCAACTACAAAGTGAGTCCCATTTAATAATATTATATAATTAGAATAATAAAATGTATAACTAAAAACAACAAAATGTACAATTTAATATCAATTGATGTTTTCAGAACTTGTTGCACATTTTATCTAACTTATTATATATTTTGTTAATTTAATTATACATCTACTGATATTTGACAAAAAATTTAATTAGGGTTTGACCGTTCTCAAATCATAAAGCTACACCATATTTTATGTCAAGTTAATCAAATTAGTTAAACTTGATGTCTTTGTTGTTGATTTGAGTGCTCTAGAGAGCTATCAATTGGCATCAAAGTGTCCGGAAGTCGAGAGAGAAATGAAGAATTAGAAAACAAATAACAATCGGTGGGAAAAATTCAAGGATTTAACGCCTCTTTTTGGCCTTGAGTAATTTGAGTTAGGGAAACTCAGATTATTCTCATTGTTGTCTATATATTTGTATCAAATTAAAGTTGTGGACTGCAATAAATAAAAAGTTGAAAGTTCAACCTTAGTTTATTGGAATTAAGGCTAACAAGTAAAAATATGGTTGCTTTTTTAATTTTTTTTGGAAATTTGTTGGCTCATTTTAATTCAAAGTTTAGTCAAAAAAAAAAAATTGCATGAACCTTATATCAATAATATAAATACTATATTTTTATATAATAACAGATATTTAATTTTTTATAAATAATATAATTTTAAAAAAATTAATTAAATTAATTTTTATAATTTTGAAATCTGAATTAACATCAACTCACATAACAATCTATACAATCAAGGTAATTTTTACACCTTGTGTTTTATTTTTGGTTTCTAAATCATTTCTCAAGGCCGCAACTTAGTCAATGGTTCTAAATCATTTCTCAAGGCCGCAACTTAGTCAATGGAACGACGAATTCATCTGGATAACCAGATATATAAATACTAAATAAAGTTTTAATAATTTATAAAATATACGATTGAAGCCTTTGTAGATTTTTTTTTTGTTCAATTTGCATATAATTCCTTTTATTTTGATTAATTTATATGAATAAAATTATTCATATAAATTTAAATATTTTGATCGATATATATTAAAATTTCAATACAAATATATATATATATATTAAAAAGACATAAATACTTTAAAATAAATATATTAATTCTTAAATATAATTTATACAAATAATAAATATTAAATTTTGTATATTTATATTTTTACTAATCTATTTATAATATTTATAGTAATATTTTTATAATTATTCCAAATATCTTCTGACGGATGCTTAAGAGAGGATTACTATTTATTATCGAAATTATGTGACTTGTTATATTTGAAAATTAGGAGTGCACTTATTACCGTATCTTTTATATTAAAGGCGTAAGATATAAATTTGTTTTTGTTTTTGTTTTTTTGTTTTTTGTTTGGTTTTAAAGGCACCCTAAAAGCGAGAGATGCCGGTCTAAGAGCTGGCCCACCGAACCAGATTATTAATGATTAAAAATGATTAGTAAAACAAATAAATAAAATAGAATGAAAGGGCAAACGGTGTTGAAATTGGGGAAAGTTGCTGTTCATCGTCGTCGGTGTCGGTTTTCTTTCTTGAATCCCCTGGTTCTTTGGTTCAGAGTTTGAAGTTCAGGAGGAGTCACAGCTACCAATAGTCTTCCTCCTGTACATCTTATCTTCCGGTTGTCAGGACTTTCTCCGTCCGGTTCGTCACGCGCGCGGTTTGCAAAGCAAGTACGATCAAACTCCTGCTAGGGCGGCCTTTGACTCCATTGCTTGTCTGTTCCGTTTGCCCAATCGAATCTATTCTAATCAGTTATTCTATTTGCAGCAACGCGGACTGATTGAGATTACTGTAGCTTCGGTTGCCGGTTCTGGCGGTGCCGGTTTGTGCTACGGTGAGGTACGGACGGCTACTTTACGGAGATTTGTTGATCATGAATTGAATTGAATTTCATTTGTTAGCTGAATGATTTAGTTTTCGATAAGTAATTCGGCGGTGTTTTAATTGTAAGCTGAGAGAAGTTTGCGGATTGAATGAGAATGACGTCTTTGTTTTTCTTTTCTTTTTTTTTTTTTTAAACTTGAATTTTTTAATTGTCGAGAATTTTGGTCAATTAGGAATTGGAGCGTTAGGGTTCGATTTTTAAGAGCTTTTTTTTTTTTGTTTTTTCTTTTGCTGATCCTATTCTATTTCTCAAGAGAAAATAGTATTCGGAGTTTGGATGTTTCTGCTTAAAAGCGTCCTTCCCGTGTTTGTGCAAATGTTTCGTTTTGTTCGGTGGTTGAATTTTCAAGTTCTTAGTCTCTTTGCTTTCCATTTCTCGCTGCCTTTGTTCTTCCTTCACGTGTAGACTTTTGGAATATTGAAGTTGATAGTCAAATTTTGGCGTTTAATTGCCGCTCCAGTTCCTGGCTTTTTCATTATGCTGGTTTAGAATCTTGGGGATGGCTGTTTGAGGATAGCTCTGCTTTAACCATTCATTGTTGAATTCACAGATTTTAGGCCTTCAAAATCCAAGCTGATGCCCAGACACCGCTATTTCGCTATTGCATCACCAAGAAAGCTAGATATTTTCATTGCATGTCATGTTTGCGTAAAGTTTAGTAGCTAAATTGTTGCTGATGACCAGGTTTAAAATCTCTTAATTGATTGGTCAGCCTGTCTGTTTTAGTTTTCCAACTTTCGAGATGCATTAGTTCCCTGGTTTATATAACTGCAGAGTTTGTGGTGTTGTTGCATTATAGTTGTAAGCAGTTAGTCCATGACATGCAACAATGTTTGGCATGCAAGGTCTAACTCCTACTATTGCTTAGATCATTCACCAAGTGTTTAGGAAGTTTAGCTGTGGCAGATTTTTTGATTACATGGTTGGGTATGGCCAGTCATATAAGCTTGGGTGCTCATTAGCTTATAGGTCACTTAGAACATTCACGAAGTGTTTAGGAAATTTAGTTGGGGCAGATTTTTTGATTACTTAGTCACATATGGCCAGTCGAATATTCTTGGGCACCTTATGATTAGCTTATAGGATTTCTGGAATGGTAAAGTCACTCTCTGTCGTGCTTCTGTCTGGCATTTCTCCACTTCTCCATGGTTATTGTCCATAATGGTGATTGCAATGTTTACACACCTGAACATTCATCAAGAGCTCTCTGCTTCACATATTTTAGAGTTCATAATTTTGATTTTTAGCTCTAGAAAAATGATCTATCTGATTTCCTCCATTTCAGATGTTATGTGCATTTAAATTGCAAGGAAGATTTACCAGCCTTTGATATTTTTGGCAAGGGAAGGCTCATTTTCCAAAATGCCTTCTCTTCAGCTGTTGCAACTGACCGAGCATGGACGAAGCATCCTTGCTTCAAGAAGGTTTAACTCTTCTGTTGAACTTTGTTTCATTATATGCAATCAATTAAGTATCCTGTGAAAAATGTATATCACCATTGTGTCTGTTGAAACGTGATATATCATAGTTAATTCAGAACTTACATGTGGCCTTCTTAATAAGCATTGAGAAAAAGGGGAAAAAAGCAGTTATATCTGTCAGCTAATATATACAATGTTCTGCTTTCCTGGCAACTATGATAGGTGGCTATATGCATGTTGCCGTAATAATGTATTGATGCTTTCTGATTTTGTCATTTTGTTATCATCCATCCACTATTTATCAGGTTCAGAAACTCATTTACTTGGAGTATTATTGGTTTTTGTTTTTCTTTCTAATGCCTTTTAATATGGTTCTGCTGATTGCCTGTTGTTTTCTTTTTCTCATTCTTATAATTTTCTGTTCCATTTGCGTTATCTCATATGTTGTAACAGACAGATGAAGAAAAATCTTCTGACAGAGGATTGATTTCTCACTATTTTGTACTCTTTGTGACTTTCAAGTTTACTCCTCTGCTTCTATTTTTGATTGGTGAACTATGGCACATTTGTTGTTCAAACAGGAGATCTCTGCTGCTTGCCACTAGTATTTTAGTTGTGGGTGGGACTACCGCATACATTCAATCATGGCGCAGTCATAAAAGTTCTGCTTCTTTTGATCATTACAAAAGGCATGCAGATGATAAAGAAAATGCAGGCAAGCTTGTTACAAAAGACGGTGAAGTAAAGAAGACTAGACAAAAGAAAGGAGGTTTGAAGTCACTTAAAGTTTTAGCAGCAGTTCTTCTGTCTGAAATGGGCAAAGCAGGTTCAACAAACCTTTTGTCTATGGTAGCCATAGCAGTAAGTTTCTCTCCTTTGTGATTTTAAATATTATGGTTTCAGCATTTCCTCATCCAATCTTTCTAATGGCAAACTGTATCTTTTGATTGTAACAAATGCTGCAGTGGAGATACACCAAATGTTTTAAATAAAGCTTAAATACTTGTATTTTTAGGTGTACAAGGAGTGGTGCTCCCATCCTACTTCATGCATAGCTTCCTTTTTTTTTCTTTTATTGCTTTTCGGTCAAAAGAAATCATTTACAGGATTTAGGAGTATCACTACTGTGCTTCCCTTTTGTTCAATTTCTTATATTCCTTTTGATCTGATTCTCCGTAGAAGAAGTGGTGTAGCTGTAGAGGTTAATATTTGGTCTGGGTGTTATGCACCATTACCTTTGTGGCCTCAACTCTAAATACAGATGACTTTCTATGAAAGTTCATCTACAAATGCATCATCAACACACTCAAAGTGGTTTTGGCAATAGGTCCCACATCAGGATATTATTGTGAGTTAGCAAATCTGTCTTTAGTATGTATTCAGACATTACCATTTTTTTCTTTTAACCAACTTCCTTGTTATGGGGTGATGCTGGGTTAAATATTGGCCAAAAACATGATGAAAAGGGAAAAGAAATTTAAAAAAATGAAAAGAAATGAACCGTATCTTTGAGCATCTGCTGCATTAGACACCTTTCCGAATCCTAAGATGTACCAACACAAGGTACACATACATTGCATCATCCGGTTTGATCCAAAAGATCTTTTATCACCTTTTCCCAATACATGAGGCTCCCATGTTATGGGGTCTGGGAAAGGGTTCAATATACGCAACCTTATCCTTGTTTTTCACAAAGAGGTTGTCTCTGTGTTTTAATCACCTTTTGAAGAACAAATTTGCTTCCAAATTTTCTGCAGGTGCTGAAAACTGCTTTAAGCAATAGATTAGCTAAAGTGCAGGGATTTCTGTTCCGGGCTGCTTTTCTCCGACGGGTACCATTATTTGTCCGGCTGATATCTGAAAATATTTTACTCTGTTTCCTTCTGTCAACTATTCATTCTACTTCAAAGTATGTAAGCGGGATTTTGAGCCTGCGTTTCCGAAAGATATTGACGAAACTTATCCATGCACATTACTTTGAGGTAATTGTGGTTATCTGTATGTCAAAGACTATCACTGTGTCTGATTTTTATTTTTTTGACTATATTTTATTGGATAAGTTTTCATTTTTCATTTTTATTGTTGCCTAACCATTTACTTTTTGGTGTAATTTTGTTCTCTTGGTTAGCCATATGATTAGCATGCTACAAATCCATATCATCCAATGCACTTTCACTTTTATTGATCAAAAGATATTTTAGTTTTTGAGCTTCACTTGAATTTCTAATTTGGTTCCTGCATTCTTGTTTCTTCTAAATTTTCCCACAAAGGCCTGGCTTTAT
Source organism: Bruguiera gymnorhiza (assembly GCA_020883675.1). Taxonomy (NCBI): domain Eukaryota; kingdom Viridiplantae; phylum Streptophyta; class Magnoliopsida; order Malpighiales; family Rhizophoraceae; genus Bruguiera; species Bruguiera gymnorhiza. Next base: position 1,585,303 of record JAIRCJ010001060.1, read on the forward strand.
CTCCTTAAGTGTAAGTGCCATTGTGTTGCCTTTTTCTATGAATAAATTTTCTGCCTCCTTTGTTAGTAGCAGGCACATGTTAATTAGTGACGACAGCAAGCTCTTTTGTGTGAATCTTTGATCTAAATAGCATGGGTTCCATAGTGGGTATGAAAAAGGGGGTGCCCAACTCAATAATAGAATTACACAACTTATTTGTTTCCTAATGCAAACCATTTGTAGTGCAAAGCCATTTTTATGTAGAGCTGTTCATGATTTTCCTTTTAGGTTACTGGCTAACAACTTAACATAGCCATGCCAATAATTGCAATATCTTTTGTTTTTGAGCTTTCTTTTTGTCTGTGTGAGTGAGTCTGGTCTAGAATTATCTTTTTTGGTTTCAGAAAGTACAGGAAGAGCTTGCATTCTAAATTTCCTTGATTCAATAAAATGCTCTAATGACAATTCTTCTACTGCCCATAGCATGTAAAAGTGTGCACACTTATGAGGGAGCCTGGTCTGCAATTATCTTGTTTGCCTCTAGAAAATGCAAGAAGAGCTTGCATGTTAAAATTCTTTGATTCAACAAAAAGGCTCTTATGATTTAAAATTCTTCAATTTGACAAAATGCTCTTATGACAATACTTCTACTGCACATAGAATATTAATGGCTCCCTTATGCATGCTTGTTATGCTCTTTTGCACTTTGACAAGGAAGCAGATGGAGATAATTGGTTTCTAGACAACAATACAATGACAAAAAGCAACATTTGTTGATAAGTTGCATAAGAATACATTTTGGTGCCTTTGCTTAGGCTTTTAATTTTCTGTTCTCATCTCTTTGTTTCTTTTTTTTTTTTTGTTAATTTGATTTCCAGAACATGGTGTACTATAAAATGTCACATGTTGATGGTCGGATCACTAATCCTGAACAACGAATTGCCAGCGATGTGCCTAGGTTCTGTTCAGAACTAAGCGAGCTTGTGCAAGAAGATTTGACAGCAGTGACTGACTGTCTGATCTATACTTGGCGCCTGTGCTCTTATGCAAGCCCAAAATACTTGTTTTGGATATTGGTGAGTGTTTGACATAAGTCATAACTATCATATGCATAGGAGTTGTTGTTGTCTCTGACATTTCTGTGGAAATTGTTTTCAACATGATGGCTAATAGCATTGTCATGTTACAGTCATAACACTGCGGTCTTTCATTTGCCACTTGGCATGTGTTTTTGTTTTTCAGGGATATGTACTGGGAGCAGGAGCCATGATTCGAAATTTCTCGCCAGCCTTTGGCAAACTAATGTCCAAAGAACAACAATTAGAAGGTGAATATCGGCAGCTTCATTCACGTCTGAGGACCAATGCAGAAAGTATAGCATTTTATAGTGGAGAACATAGAGAAGAGTTTCATATTCAACAAAAGTTTAGGGCTCTGATTCAACATCTGAGAGTTGTCCATCATGACCACTGGTGGTTTGGCATGATTCAAGACTTTTTGGTGAAGTATCTCGGTGCTACTGTTGCTGTTATTTTGATTATTGAGCCCTTCTTTGCCGGCCATCTTAAACCCGACCCTTCAACACTGGGAAAGGCAACAATGTTAAGCAATTTAAGATACCACACCAGTGTCATAATATATCTATTTCAGTCTTTGGGAACACTTTCTATAAGCTCAAGGCGACTTAGTCGTCTCAGGTATTAATTTAATCAAGACTGTATCTGGCCTTACTACTAAGAGAGAAATATGTAGGACAGATATGCAAGCACAATCCTGCTTGATTCTGGTTGTCTTCTGATCTAGCAGTTTTCTTTTTGAAACTACAGTGGTTATGCAGATCGTATTCATGAATTAATACTCATATCCAGAGAGCTAAGCAGTCATGATAAGTACTCTCTGCAAACAAATGGAACCAGGAACTACTTTAGTGAAGCTGATTATGTGGAGTTTTCTGATGTCAAGGTACTTGAAATTATGGATTGCTTATGCTGTGTTGTTTTATTTGTACGCATTCTATGCACTTATGGTACTGCCTCCAGGTTGTCACCCCTACTGGGAATGTTTTGGTTGAAGATCTGACTCTAAAAGTTGAACCAGGGTCTAATCTGTTGATTACAGGTAGGCTTTTTAGCTTAAATAGTACCTATATTTGACATTGTCCTTTAAAATATTCTTGTGAATTTGGCTATGTCCTCTTACAATAGTCTTTTACATTGTTACTTGGGTTTCTGTTCCTTATTATTGGGGTAAGTCTCCCTTTATTTATTCCTCTAGTTGACCATCAGTTTTTCCTGGTGATAAGAAGGTGTTGTTGTATGAAATTGGTGCACTGTTGTCTCCATTATTGTAAAAACTTGGCATAACACCTGTGGGGCAGGATCTCTTGGATGGTTGTGCTGGAGTTTCTTATCTATGTTTTGTTTTGAAAATGTAGTTTTGAATCCAGAAAAAAGTTTCATGTTGAATATCTAGTTTAATGACTCATCTCATCTAAATTTAATGAGGCAATAATCTATCTTTAATTAAAATGGATTCTTGTAGCTTACTGGTTAAACTAGGTAGAAAAATGTGGATGAGACTTGTGGGAATGCCCTTTTATTATAGTATGTGATAAAGTGTGTGCACATGGCTACATCAATTACTCTTTTGTGGGTCTTTCTGTGATCATATTTAATGATCTTTTCTTTGCATATACAATTTCTTTGCTTTATTTCCTTTGGTGATTGTGGATTTATTAATTTTAATGACAACACTTATTTTGTTATATATGTGTTTATGTATTGATTTATTCAAGCATTACCTTTGTTCATTTCTTATTGCTGAAGGTCCAAATGGCAGTGGGAAGAGTTCACTTTTCCGAGTTCTGGGAGGCCTTTGGCCAATGGTATCTGGCCACATTGTGAAACCCAGTGTTGGTTCTGATCTCAACAAGGAGATTTTCTATGTGCCACAAAGGCCCTATACAGCTGTAGGCACACTGCATGATCAGTTAATTTATCCCCTCACTGCAGATCAAGAGGTTGAACCACTCACCCACAGTGCAATGGTGGAACTGTTAAGAAATGTAATAATCTCATCCTTTTTTATGCTCAATATCATCAGGAAAATACATATGGTTACTTATGTGATTGTATAGTTGTGGAAAAAAAAAAAAGAAAAACTTTTATGCAGTGTGGATGGCTATATTGAAAGTTTTTGTGGCCCATATAGGTTGACCTTGAGTATCTATTAGATCGTTATCCACCCGAGAAAGAGGTTAATTGGGGTGAGGAACTTTCCCTGGGGGAGCAACAAAGGTTGGGGATGGCCAGACTGTTTTACCATAAGCCTAAGTTTGCAATTCTTGATGAGTGCACTAGTGCTGTAACAACGGACATGGAAGAACGTTTTTGTGCTAAAGTTCGAGCTATGGGAACATCCTGTATAACGATATCTCATCGTCCAGCTCTGGTTGCATTCCATGATGTGGTTTTGTCCTTGGATGGAGAAGGGGGCTGGCATGTTAACTACAAAAGGTTGGAGTTGAGTTGGTAATTTTGCTTTGCTCATGTCTTCTGCATGTTTAGTAGTAGATAATAGTTTATTTGAACACATTATACTTCAGGAATGATCTTCCAGCCCTAACTGAATCTGAGAATGCTAATGTACGGGCTTCTGAGACAGTTCGTAGAATTGATGCAATGATGGTTGAACAAGCATTTACTGCAACTAAGGTACAAATGTTCTCAAATTCTTGTTGCCAAAGTGGATTGGTTGTGTTTGATTTGGTGTGTTTTACTTGGTCTGTGATTTGTGGTGACTTATATAGGACTCAACAATCTCAAATACAAAAGTGCAGTCATATATTTCAGAAGTTGTAGCAGCTTCTCACAACATAGGTCATAATATTCCATTGCCTATTGTTCCACAACTCAAGAAGACTCCAAGAGCATTGCCCTTAAGAGTAGCTGCTATGTCAAAAATACTGGTATGTCCAGATTTCTCAATTGAAAGGGGACTTCTCTTTCTCCAGACACTTGTGGCAGGAGCATTGGCTGATGTTATGTCTTTCTATTGGGGAATGTTCTTGCAAATTTATTGTTGGTTTTGAACCTCTTTTGACATTCCTGATCTTGCCCACCTATTAAAATTATGAAGCTCTAATTGTCAAAAGATAAGATATTTTTCATGTTGTCACATAGACTTCTATTTTGCTTTAATGTTGTTAATCAAATATTATCTTCTTGCTTACCAAAAAAGCTATCTGTCATTTACCTGTTGTCCTCAGCATATAAACCTCTGTTGATCTTTTCACTCCCTGTGCTTTAGATACCAACAGTGCTTGACAAACAAGGTGCACAGTTACTTTCAGTTGCTTTGCTGGTCATCTCCAGGACATGGGTTTCAGATCGGATTGCCTCATTGAATGGTATCAGTGTCTAGCTTTGATTTTGTGCACATGATAATCTGAGGGCTATTGTTCTTATTGAATGCACTAATTTTTCACAGGCACCACTGTGAAGTATGTTTTGGAGCAGGATAAAGCATCGTTTATTCGGTTAGTTGGTGTTAGCATTCTTCAAAGTGTTGCATCTTCTATCATCGCACCATCATTGAGGTAATTTATATGGTCTATTTGACTTGAAAAGAAGTTCAGTATATTTTGGTATATGTTGATTAATTAAAAATGGCTGTGATTCTTGCAGTGTGCAAGTCTTTTGATTGCTTATCATTTGTTTTCCTGTAATATTTTGAGGAAAGTAAAAATTTATACTTATTTATCTTCTTACCTCTTATTTTGAGTGGAGGACCAAAGCTGGTGCAGTTGTGGAAAACCTGTTCTTATTGCAAAAATGTTCCAATAATGTTAATATTTTCCTTGTGTTTCAGGGTATTTTTGTTTTTTTGTTTTTTGTTTGCCAGGGTGGGTGGTGGGGGGTGGGGAGGGGGAGAGATGAGAAACTGGTGGCTGTGCTTAATAAAATTAGGCCAGCTCCAACATACAGATGCTTTAACTTTTGAAATTACAAATTGGCCCAATAAGTGAGTACTTTGGCCTTGGCTGAGATATGATTGATCAATTGCAATGTGGAGTCCTTTTGTGTTCTTCTATCCCATTGGGAATTTTATCTGTGGGCACTTTTCTGTTAAGATATTTTCTTGTCCTTTACTTCATGTTTCTTTGTTGTTGTTAAGAAGTCTGTTCTTATGGAAGATAGTCTGCTGCCTGAGGAATGAGTAACTATTTACTTGTGGGATCTCAATCACCTTTTCAATTGGGTATGGTATTGTCCTGGAGAAGTTGGTACATTGGTTACAAGAATTCTTTCTGTCATTTATTGCTTCAGTAGAAACTCTTGTCATTATTTTGCTTCTTCAATGTCATCAATTTAATTTTTGCTGCAACTAGTTACAAATACTGCAGTACTTAGCTCTTTATGCTGTGATGCAGTAGGCCCATGATTATGGTTATGTTGCTCTATTAATAAACTTCTTGGCAAACAATGTCAACAGGCACTTGACAGCCACGCTAGCTCTTGGATGGCGAATTCATTTGACTCAACATCTATTAAAGAATTATTTGAGGAACAATGCATTTTACATGGTAATCCTGCTTGTAGTATTAGTGTTTATTGCTTGTTGCTTAACCTCCCACAATTTTTCTGTGTTTTTTGCTTGGTACATTTTGCAAATTTGAGTTTGTATCATCTTTTTTCTTTTGTGCAATTGATTGTTGATTTAGCCATCAACAGTTCTGCTGCATCACAAATTGCTTGTCTCGTAGGTCTTTCACTTGTCGAGCAAAAATATAGATGCAGATCAGAGAGTAACTCATGATCTTGAAAAGTTAACAACTGACTTGTCTGGGTTGGTAACTGGAATGGTAAAGCCATCTATTGACATACTATGGTGAGTATTTGTATCATTCTAACAAGTTTTTCCAATGCTGCCACCCCTGTTCATGGCCTCCAGTTCCTTCTACATTTATTGAAATACTTATCGCATTGTTCAACATGGAAGGTTTACCTGGAGAATGAAGCTTTTAACAGGTCGAAGGGGAGTTGCTATATTGTATGCTTATATGCTGCTTGGTCTGGGTTTTCTGCGGACTGTTACTCCTGAGTTTGGTGAACTGGCTGGTCGAGACCAACAACTTGAAGGAACCTTTAGGTATTCTGAAATCTAGCTTGTCTTCAATATTATGTGATCATATACAGATTTGTACCCTGTTGTGAGACCAAAAGAGACATCCTAGAAGTTAGAAGCTGTGTTTTGCTGTAAAAGTTGCCTTGGCATTTGACTGCTAAAGTTATCTTTGTCATTCATGATTAGGTTCATGCATGAAAGACTGCGTACACATGCTGAATCTATTGCTTTCTTTGGAGGTGGTGCAAGAGAAAAAGCCGTAAACTACTTGAACTTTATTTTTTTTTGGAAGATCATCAATGTGCTTGTGATTAAGTATTTTCTTTCTTGGGTTTTGACCATTGACAATTCCCATTTCCATTGTTATGCAGATGATTGACTCAAAATTCAAGGAACTTATTCACCATTCTTTGCTATTTTTAAGGAAGAAGTGGTTGTATGGTATACTGGATGATTTTGTTACAAAGCAACTCCCACATAATGTGACTTGGGGTTTGAGCTTGCTGTATGCCATGGAGCACAAGGGAGATCGAGCCATGGTATCAACTCAAGGTATGGATTAGTATGACACTTAACTTGAGCTTCACCTCTCTCTCTCTCTCTCTCTCTCCCGATGCTTCTTCCCCACCCTCTAAGCAGTTCTAATTTGTTTAGGTGAGCTGGCACATGCTTTGCGTTTCTTGGCATCTGTTGTCTCTCAAAGCTTCTTAGCATTTGGAGACATCCTGGAATTGCACAAGAAGTTTCTTGAGCTATCCGGCAGTATAAATAGAATTTTTGAGCTTGAAGAGCTTCTAGATGCTGCGCAATCTGGTATATCTTCTACAATCTTTGACTATTTAATTTATTCAAAAAAATTTTGGTTTTTAGAATTATAATCTCATTTCTATTTCCTGTGCATAGTGGGTGAAAGAAATTCTTCTGATTTGATTCAATGAACAAATCAAATTAACAACTATTACAAGAATTTTATGATCTTAATGCCAGTTTTAACTCTAGTTGGGTACCTGCAGACTAAGGGAACATTATCTTAGCTTGTTTTACTTGTTCATTGAAATACATGTATAGTGTAATGGGAGCTGTATTTGTGCATTTCTGTACCTGAAATTCATTAAAATGAAGGTTATGGGGATTCTGTCTTTGTAAGATAGCCTAAGTGTTACTGGATAAATTATGCGCTGAGGTTTGCCTCAAGTCTTTCCTTTCCATTTGTTTGAGGAAATTGTTGCGTTCCTCTCTTTAATTGTTTTTTCATTCTCGGTGTGCATTCCACAACATTGAGGTTTTTTGATTGTGCTGAGCTTAACTCACTTGAAGGGGGTTCCCCCCTTTTGCAACTGTTACCCGCATTTCATTATCATGGAAGCGTCAGGGCCTCCGCCAAATCCAAAATGTGGTTCTCTGGAACCATGTTTGACTATGTCCAACAAAGATTCCATAAGCAATAGACTTTGCATTAACACAATGGACTTGGTGAAGTAGTAGAGCCCAAATATCATAACATCATTTGACACAAGAAATGGATTTCTGCTTCTCATAGCTTATTTCCAGAAGAAAATTTCTTGATAGCGGAGGTAACAGAGCATAAAATTGCAAAGTGATTTTGGTTGGTGAAGATTTCACTGCTTATAATGACCAGCCCACAATTACTGCCCTATCACAGGAAAAGAAAAGAGAAACAAAACAAGGAACAATCCTTTTTTGGTTCTCTTTTCTCTGTGTCTCATACTAGATAAACTGCCAATGTTTTTACTTATAATTACTCTGTTGCATTTGTTTGGCTTTTTCCCAATTTTGTGACCTAGACATTGTACAGTTGGTCTAACAAAGTTGGCGTACATCCAGGGGAATCCTTGACTGATAAATTACCTTCACCTAATGAAAATGAAGTTGACTCAGAAGACATCATTTCATTTGTTGAGGTTGATATTATTACTCCAGCACAGAAACTGTTGGCGAGGCATTTGACATGTGACATTGTACAAGGGAAAAGCCTGCTTGTCACTGGTTAGCAAGCATTTTTTTTTTTTATATATACATACATTTGACTTGTAGTTGTGTCATATTCAGTGTTTCTGTAGCTTTCAATGCTTATTTTAAGTTGTGCTTGGCCTGTGTGTCAATTGTTAAGGTCCAAATGGGAGTGGGAAAAGTTCTCTTTTCAGAGTGCTAGGAGGTCTATGGCCAACTGTAAGTGGACAGCTTATTAAACCATCTCAACGTTTTAGCAAGCAGTCTGGATCTGGTTGTGGGATCTTCTATGTTCCTCAACGATCATACACATGCTTAGGAACCTTGAGAGATCAAATCATATATCCTCTCTCCCGTGATGAGGCAGCCATCAGGACATTCAAGCTGTATGGGAAAGGTGAAATTTTTGCACATTTTAGCTTTATATTTTAAAAGTTTCAAAATATCAATGTGTCATACATGTTTATCACAACTAGCAAACATTTTCATGGGTTGCTAGCATGTAGACCTACATTGGTAGATGTGTGTATGCACATATACTTACTGAGGAGCAATGTCTCTGAATGTCTCTTGATTGTTAAGTGCAGAAGATACACGACCTTGATTGGTCCTTGTACCACAAAATTATCAGGAAGATACTGTAATAACCTTCATAGTGTCCTCCCTCTCTGTGGTTACCTAGGTTCATCCAAGGACCATTTAAATTTAAGTTCTGTTTAGTGTTTTTTATTTGGTTTTCCAATAGCTCGACTGCAGATAGATGTTATTTACATTCATAAGTCACACCAATGAGACAATTATTAAGGAGCCTTTTCCTTTTAAACAAAATTTCGTTTATAATTGTATTCCAGCTTGTTTTTTTTTTTTCTGAGATTTACCTTCTATATTTTATCATTTGACTTGGGATTACATTTGCTTGGATTTCCAGGTGAAAAATATGCCAACCCTGCAATCATTCTGGATACTCATTTGAGGACTATTCTGGAGAATGTCCGACTGAACTATCTTTTGGAAAGGGCGGAAGGTGGTTGGGATGCTAATCTCAATTGGGAAGACATTCTCTCCCTTGGAGAACAGCAGAGATTAGGCATGGTAAGTGAAGCTAATCTGTGCCTCTTTGAAATTTTTAGTGTTTAAAGAGGCACATTTGTGTAGTATATAGAATTGGATTTCTCCGCTTTTTAACACTTATGTGTTTTTGGCCAGGCACGCTTATTCTTTCACAGGCCCAAGTTTGGTATCCTTGACGAGTGCACCAAGTATGCTATTGAATCTCATATTATTATTGTGATCACCAAATTACTACTTCACTCAAAGACTTATATAACTGAAGCATGGGCTAAAAGGCAGTTCCCTTGAACTTCCTTTTAGAAACCTGAAACTGTCAGACAATAATGTTTGATGTCAACCTGATTCATGCAAAAAAATGGGACAAAAAAAGTGTCAACCTGACCAGAGACTTATAGCTGTCTTGTACATTACCATCACACCCAACATTAGCATTATTATCCTTGTAAGAAACCTTGCTGGTAACCTCATTTTATCTTATTAATTTATTCACTTTAAACCTGCAGTGCTACGAGCATTGATGTTGAGGAACAACTTTATAGGCTTGCTAAAGATATGGGAATCACAGTTGTTACCTCCTCACAAGTAAGTGATTCTCTGACTATTTTGCATTGAATGCTTATTAACTTATCTTGTGACTTTTGCCCGTTGTTGACCAGTAAAAAATGATATATTCATATCCTACAAAGTAGTTGTTTGAGCTCTATATTTTTTATCCTTGCACTTTTCTCTGATAGTGTTATCTGTGTTTTTAAATCCCAGCGGCCTGCTCTAATACCATTTCACTCCATGGAATTACGGCTTATTGATGGTGAGGGTAATTGGGAGCTTCGTGCAATAAAGCATTAAGTTTTGTGTTAGCATGTGGGAATTGCCCTTCTGTGATCATAAAGACGGGACAGTGCTGGGGTTGGCGACAACCATTCTTGAGGCAGGAAGTGGTTAATTAGCTCTATCTGCTAGATGGATTACATGGCTGATTAGGCTGAATTTAGCCATACATATACATCAGATTTTGTTGATCATACACAGCAACTGTAGTTATATCACTCAAAATATCAGCAGGGATAGAAAAGAGAAGATCGCACTGGTATTATCACATAAAATGGTGAAATCAGGATTGGACAATCGAAACAACCATACAAACATGTTACCATTTGCGTAGTATAGTGAATCCTTCATGTACAGGATACCTGTTTTTTCTCCTCTCTCTTTTCTGTTATTCTTTTGGGCTGACATTTGAGACTATTGAGCCCGTTAATATTGTAAAACCTGAAATTGCATTAGTTATCTGAATTGACCGTAACAATAAAATTGCAGTAAAGAGATTGCAGATTAGCGTTTTACTGTTTTCTAAAATTTTTGTTTTCTATCGTATTTTGTTTTTTCACCTGAGTGCTTTTCTTTTCGGTTTTTTTTGGGTGAGAAAGGATGGAAAATTATATTTACTATTTCATCAATAAGAGAGAATACACGGCCAAAGCTGGCCTCACCTCAAAACACCTCTTATACTTGATATGGTTTCCTAGACTGCGTAAGAGCTACCGCATTAACTTCTCTCCGGGCTTGCCGGATGGTGAGGCTCCAAATTCCGAGGCCCAAGCTCTCGTGTCCTTAGCCAAATTGGCCTACAACTGAATCTAAACGGCACAAAAAAAATTTCTCGCGCTTTCGGTACTGCAACTCGAATAACTAAGGGCTCTGAAACTCGAGTGGAAGAAGTAACCATTAATTCCTCTGGACATCGCTGACACTGGTGCTCCTCTATGATCGCGGAAGATGAGACGCATGCCTCCTATTCCCTGTCCAATCGAAGCATCCGTGTTAACCTTTATTGATCCTTCTTGCGGCGGAGTCTAATGCATATCTTTGTGTTCAACTCGATTTAACGGTGGGAGCTTCCATTTCGTGCTTGTGATCATTGTATAGCTTAATGGCCATCTCAACTACCACGCTGGGCTCACCTGCTCTTCCTTCCATGATTGGCAGACTGCGCGCACACCACAGTGCCAAAGCGAGCATGACAAGCAAATCGACAACCTCGGCTCCGTCATTATTCGGCAGAGAAGTGAAACATTCCGGGCAGATCATTCGACCCTCTCTCCCTTAATCTTAGACCAAGCGGGCTCAAAAACCAAACCCCCTCCGCCCAAGAATATTGTAGTAGAGCATGATCAATTGTTTCGAGGCCCTCCCCACAGTCTTTAATCCTTTGCCGACCAGATTCGCATTCGTGGGAAGGAAGCCTTTACGTGCTCTCCACATAAAATGTTTGACTTTGTCGGAAATATTTAAGTGCCAATTATTATTTATTTATTTTTTCCGTCCTCTCAGCACAAAAAGATGACGGACAGGACGCTGTAGCCTTGCAAGATGAGAGGTGGATTTGGCACTCTTCACTGTACGGTTGTCCATGCGGTCACAGTGCTAGATTCGCTTGTCCTCTAGACCACGACGACTCAAAAAAATCGCCGAAGCCTCCCAAGGTAGAAAATGTTGCTTTACAATATTTCACGCCACCACCTGCTATCCCCTTCAATCAGTGCAGCTACCATTTCTGAGACAAGTTGCACCTTAGGACATGGGACTTTGAACCCATTATGGTTGGTTAGCCATATGGATCCTCCTCCCATATATTGACCTTCTTCCCGTCTCGATTAGCCAGCGAAGACCTGCACGGACCAATGAGCGAGATTCCATGATACTCTGCCAAGTGTAGCTTGGGTTGGGTCCCCTACCAACTTCCAGGAAGAACTCCCTTGGTTAATAACAAGCGTCGAGAATTCTGGCCAGCAAAGAGCTTTCGCAGAACACCAGCCGCCATACTTGTTTAATCAACGTCGCTAGATTAAACTCATAGAAACCCTGAAAGCCCAATCCGCCCTCCGATTTTGCTGTTAGTCATTTCATCCCCAAGATGACAAGTGTATTTTTCTCTGTGAGCATTTCAGGATCTAAAAATATACTAGATCAAATTCAGTCCCCTGTTGCTAATGATTCAGATATTTCAGACGGTGAGTTTGATGAAGACTTTCCGGTAAGAGGGACCAAGTCTTTCACAGATGTATACGAGAGAAGCAATGTTGCGGCATTGGAGTCAGCAGACTACTCTGAAGCTTCTCAATCTATAGATTGGAAGCAGGCTATGCAGGAGGACATCTTGGCTACTGAAAGAAACCAGACTTGGTTTTTGGTGGAAAGGCCTCGAAACAAGAATGTGATCGGTGTTAAGTGGATCTACAGAACAAAACTAATTGTTGAAGTTTTTATAAATAAATTAAAACTAAGGCTGGTGGCAGAGGTGTTATTCACAACAATTTAGAGTCCATTTTTCGGGTACCTTTGCACTAGTGACAAGACTTGACACTGGCAGACTCCTTCTATCTCTTGGTAATTCGCAAGCCACAAGAGATGGAGAGGGACGAGGGAGAATTGTAGAATCTGTGAAGATTGGGGGAATAGAAAATGGAAGGAGAATTGGGGCTTTTTCAAATTTATGATCGTTAGTATATTGAATGTGCGCGGCTTGGGGAAAGCATCTAAATGCAGAGCAGTTAGAAAATGGCTGGCTAGAATAAAGCCTAGCATGGTGCTACTTCAGGAGAAGAAGCTACAAAATTTTCGGAAATTACTTTAAACCTGATATGGAAATTGCGAGGGTCTCAGTTCTTGGCTTCTGATTCAATTGGTTTAGCCGGCAGCCCTGCTTTGCTGTGGGATGGAGGTTTTTTCCAGTCACAGGCTAGTCTTATTCATAAAAGGTACATTCTGGCCAGAGGCTTGTTTCATCTTTATGCTCATAATGCGCTGGGTGATCAAATTATATTATGGGATGAGTAGTGTGCTTTGAAAGATAGATTTGCAAGCCTTTGGTGCTTAGGTGGAGACTTCAACGTGGTTCTTGATGATAGCCAAAGAACTAGAGAATCGAATGATAGGCGGGCTATGGAGAAGTTAAATGAGTTTGTGAATAATTTTGAACTCGTGGATCCGCCAATGATAGGAAGAAAGTTTACTCGGTGCAACTTCACAAGAAAGCCGGCTCTAAGTCGAATTAATCGGTTTTTAATTGACCTGGATTGGTTCTGCAGGGTGGCTAATTTTCGAACAATTGGAGGGGGGCTGAGAGGGAGGTTTTAGGGAGATGTTGCTCTAAGAAGATTTGAAGAATGAGTTTTTTCTGCCATCTGTCGGTCAATATGGTTAGCCAAATATGAAGCAGTGTTTGAAGGCAAACAATTTTGCTTAGAGAGGATTTGTAACATGGTTAGAGTGAGATTGATGTGGGGGGCCAAAGCCAAATTGGCTAATGGCTCTTATACAACAAATGACTTATATTGAATATAACTGAGTTAGTGGTGGCGAAAAAGAAGAGAAGGAAAGTTGTTAGGTGGCAGCCCCCTCCTTGGTTCCAATATAAATTCAACATGAACAGTGCCATTATAGTAAATGTAAGACCGGCTGTAATAGGGGGGGGGGTGCTCCGTGACCATGAGGGCGGGTAAGGTGGCTATTCTCTAAAGAGGCTGGAGTTCTGTCCCAAGAGGTGGCAGAATTAATGGCAATCCGAGAGGCTGTTGTTCTATGGAACTAGTGGAATCAAGCTACAATTACTAAATTAATTATGGAGAATGATCCTAAATTGGCTATTGAGTGAATAACTAATAAGGGAAAGAGACCTTGGGAGCTTAATTCGTTGCTAAAAGACATTGATAGAATTCACATTGGTGAGTTGCAGTTCATCTTCAGCCCATGAGTAACTAACGGATTTGCAATTTTTGTTGGCAGAACTGGGAATAGGAAGGAAGGCGAGTCTTATGGCCTGGGTGTAAGAAATTCTTTTATAGGAGACACAAGCCCTTGAAGTACAGAGTGCTGGCTGGCCATTTCATGCTCTATATATATTGTAGCTATTAGGGAACATTTTGCTTTACTGTACAACATTTTTGTGGGCTGGTTTCTTGATTAGAAACTAATTATGAATAAAATGCTCCAGCAATTCAAAAAAAAAGAAAAAAGAAAAATCATTAAAAATGCAAAGGAAATTTTAAAAAATCCAACCGAATAAAACTCCTTCAAATTTCAATGATTTAAATAAGGAAATTATCATTTCAAGCTCTAATCAACGGATTGTTATACTTTTATGATTTTTATTTTTTATTTTTTTAGTCTATCGGAATACTTAGTAGACCCAAATTTACAAATAGTGGTAGATCTCACATTACTTCCAGGTTTTGACCATGAAATAGTGTTTCCACACAATACAAAATATTCCCTAGAGAAACAAATGAGTCTACCAAAGCTTTCCAAAAGGCAAAGCTAGAAACGGAGAAAAAGATGATGGAAATGGGCAGGCTAAGGTCAATTGACCGTAGCATATGTGCAACTGGCGGTAGAAGATGGCGATGGTGGTGATCGGAGAAAGGTCCTCATCTGGTGCGAACGTTTGCACAAGCGAATGATCACTACATCCGCTAAGATTGAATCTTATTCAATCTTGCAGAATGATATTTTATACAATAACTAATTGAGTCATTTGGGTGTGCAAACATTTGCACATTATCCCTTGCTGCGGAACAATTGGTGATATTGAGAGAATAGAGTGGGTGACAGGCCAACGTGACTGACCCACCACCCCCCACCACCACCAGCAGTCCACCATTACCCCCCTCCCCTGCAAGGCCAGTGGATTTCTTGGTTGGCTTCATATCAACGCTAACAGCCAAAATTACCCAACCACAGCATTGGACCAACATGCCCACAAATAATTTATTAAGTTTTATTACGCTAACAATGCAATAAAAAAGTGCGAGAACGCATGATTCGTCTAACAGTTAATATATTTTAATTCTTATTTTCAAATTCAGTAGATGTTTCACTGTATTCTACTAAATTTTTCTGTAATCTCCATAATTCTGACCCCACACAAGAAAAAAGTGCATGCAAGCATGGGAAAATTAGGTTAAAGGGTTATTACCATTTAACTAATTTGACAAATGGGAACCACTTTCTTTCCTCCCTGTATGGTTGCCTTTGCCCACTAACCCTTACACTACAAGCCGTTTCCTTCTATGTTCTTTTCTCTCAAATGCTACTGTTTCTTTCTCTTCGTTTTGGCATTTCCCTTTCTAATGCTAGTGGCCTCTCCCTACGTATTGCCCTTGTGCTTTAACATGTTTGCAAGTTGTAACAGCCAAACAAAGGTAAAAAAATTTGTTTAGCATGGAGAGAGATGGATAGGGAGACAAACCAAGAAGACCCATCTCCTCTCCCTAGCATTAACACTATCAACACCAAAGAAGAATCTATAAGAAAACCTTTTGCTAGTGGCGGCGGCGGTGCCCTTGGCAGTGATAGGCTCAAGAGAGATGAATGGAGCGAGGGAGCGGTTTCAAGCTTACTTGAGGCCTATGAAAGGAAGTGGATACTCAGAAACCGAGCAAAGCTGAAGGGCCATGACTGGGAAGATGTTGCACGGTATGTTTCTTCCCGTGCAAACAATACAGAGTCACCAAAGACGCAAACTCAATGCAAGAACAAGATTGAGTCCATGAAGAAGAGGTATAGATCAGAGTCCGCCACCGCAGATGTCTCATCTTGGCGTTTGCACGAAAGACTTGACCTTTTACTTCGTGGAGGCTCCGCAGCAGTGATACTGGCACCACTGCCACCACCACCTCCACAGCAGCAACAACCATCTCTTCCAGAGGCCACCAGTCCTTCTCTGATGCTGATGGATTCATCTCCGATGGCCGCGCAACCATGTGTCCCTTCTCAGGCTCCTCCGTCTCCTCCACCTCCTCCTTTAGCTTTTGGAGCTGCACAGAACTCACATGGGTCGAATGGTGTTGATAGGGAGGCAAAGGTGAGTGCAGAATTAGGCAGCTGTATTAATTTTGCATCTTTTGCTCCTTTTAGCAAATCTTAATTCTATAAATTGAATTAGGACAACACTCTCTGTAGTACCCATTATTGTTCGTGTGAGCAAGCAGTCTGTGTTAGTGGTCAACTTGTCTCACAGGTGATCTTAATTGTGGACCATAAGATTTCTGAGATGTTTTAATTATTTAAGCTGAAATTGCTTATCCCAGAGATGTTGACATCAAGCTTACACATTAAATTTAATGATTGAAACCTCTAAGTAGCTAGCAACCATAAACTGACTACATTTCACAACAAGTAACTGGCACATCTCTTGGAATTCAGATAAGTATGTCATTGTTTGCTCCAATTTATAAAGAATCCCATATCGTGTCCCCTTGGAGTGCAGGCATTAAGAATCTGGGCTAAATTACATAGTATATTATTGAATTCACTAGAATAGGACTCAGAATTTTGAAGAATGGAGGAGGATTACTCTGTTATCTGGTATAGGCCCAATCCACTTTGCAAAGATTACAAGAACCCAAAAAAAGAAAAAAAAAATGAAAAAAGAAAAAACAGAGAGAAGAAGAAGAAGAAGAAGAAGAATCCCATCTACTTATCTAGTTGAAACAAAACATGAAATAGATTGCCACAATAGTATCTGGCCTTAATAATAATATATATTCTTTTTTCTTTTTTCTTTTTCTTTTTTTTGATTATGGGTGTCTCTCTTCGTGACCACAAATGACCTCATCTAGATTAAAAAATTTATTTTTGTCTTTAATATTTAAACTTTTTGCTAAAAATTACTTAGACATACCGATAAAATTATGCAATATTTTTGAAGTATTACAATCGGTTTGTTTGCTTAATTTGAGAGGAAAACCTTTAAAAAATAATAAATTTTCAATTTACGTAATGTGACGTTATCTGTGATCCATGCACTTTATTTTTTTTTAATCCCATCACTTTAAAGTGGCACCAGCACTTACGCACGTAACAAGCTTCTTCTGAAAGATGCTTCATCTGCATGCTTGTTTAACAGGGAGAAGGAGTAAGTGGTGCCAAGTTATCAGATCATATCTCAGACAAGAATGCCATTGACACAGATAGCAGCACTCCGGCCTTGTCTAGTGACAAAGGGTTCGAGAAATTGAAGATGAAAATGGAGGAAAAGAAGAGGAGGAGAAAGGAAGAATGGGAGATAACAGATAGCATCAGGTGGCTAGCAGAGGTAGTGGCAATGTCAGAACAAGCAAGAATGGAGACAATGAGAGAGTTAGAGAAAATGAGGATAGAAGCTGAGGCCAAGAGAGGTGAGATGGAGCTCAAGAGAACTGAGATCGTAGCCAAGACCCAGTTAGAGATTGCCAAGCTATTTGCCAGCGGTGCTGGTAATGCCGGTATTGATTCTTCCTTGAGAATTGGAAGAAATTGAAGACTGGAATGGACTACTGGACTCCATTTGGTCATTATCTAATTGATTTCAAATGAAATTTGAATTCAACACTTTCCATTTTAAAAATAATTTCAGCACTAATTAATTTGAGTTCATTTGCTTAACACCAAGGTTTTAAAATAAGGGCAGCGAGTTGGGGTCGGTTATCATGACTAAAGTGATCACAATTACTGCCAACACGTTGTTGTGGCAAGCTCCACCATCGGAGTACTGTGGCTGCTCTTACAGTAGTTGACAACTTGACTGGCACCGTAAGGGAAGAGAAGAAACTATGGACATGGGAATTGTAGGTTAGACTTAATTTACTCGTAGTACGCTAATTAGGGATGACAAAGCTGTGGTGGCCCATGGTCGTAATGTTCCCTTTCATTTCACCAGGCTGTCTTTGTTATGCATAAACAATTAATTGGATCATATTTTATTGATGGTGTGACACAAATAACGATAACCCCATAAACATCCATAAATCGGAAAGTTTATATTTTGTACCTTAAATTTAAGGTGTATTTGTATTTTACGTACTAAATTTTTGAAAATTACAAAAAAAAAAAAACAAGACTAACAAATTAATCCAGCCCTAGACGTAAAATATGAAATTACTAGAATACCTTTTTATATATTAAAAGGTTTAAGACCTCACATAATATCCTTCTATACCTAGACTTGAACTTTGGATGCAGGCTCTCGCTTCGCTGACCACTGGAAAACAAGAACTAAGGTAAATTGCTAAAGCTGCTCTCTCTCTCTCTCTCTCTCTCTCTCTCAATTAACACACTTTACACAAAAATGCAAAATTTATGTATTACTATATAATTGTAAAGAAAAATTTACCTGATTGTGTTTTTATTATGCTCTACTTGTTGGATGTCTAGAAGGAGATGAGAATAATGATACAGTTGAGTATATAGCTTTAAGAACGTTGATCAATGCATCTTGAGATGAGTGGTCCACTCTTTACCTTTATTTGTTCTGCTTTGGCCAAGAATGACTTTTGTGCTCAATTAGTTATGCTATTGACAATTTTTTTTTTTTTGTCCCCACTATTTGATAGTGCTTGATTGGAATAATGAAAAAATGCCTACTCATTGTTTTAAGCTTTCTTACTTTATTTATGTGCCAATATTTTCTTATGTCTATTATTATTGCCCTACATTCTGAATGTTTTCTTGTTTTCTATGCTCTGCTCAATGCTTCTCTATTTGTGTTTTATTCTCTTCCTTTTTCTCTCTCTTTATGTCCATGTACACTGTGAGAAAAGGATTGTACCTCTATATTTGTCCATTAATGGTGTGTCTCTTTTTGCATTATACAACCTATTTTATGGTTGACCAATTACAGTATGCTGAGATTATGCCCCCCCCCCGGGTGCTTGTTGTTGAATTTGCACCTTTTGAGGTACTTTGGCACTATTTTTTTCTTATTGATTTTCTAATTCTAATTATTTTTTAAAAAGAAAAATGGATAAGTGCAATAGGCCATTTAGGCTTGATTCTTTTTCTTCCTCATTTTTTTTTGTCTGTGGAGTAGATGGTCCAGCCATCACAGGGGAGGGACTGGACAGGGAGGGGCAGGGGTTCGATAACTTGTCAACCATTTGTATCCCATACCCAAGGAAAGCCTCTCAAGCTATGGTTTTCACATTGTTTATTGTTGTGTGTTTCTGACACCATGGAATAGACAAAAGCTTTCGTACGAAGTAGAGTTTTTAGAATTTGATACCTTATTAATTGAGATAACTTAGCTTTAAGCTTGTCAAATCTTGTGTCAAGACCCTTCAATTTTGGGATAACCAAGAGCATAGGGTGAGTTGGACTAGCAAGTGCTTCTTTATATGTAACTCCAAGTTGATCTATGATCTTTGGGAACACATCAACATGCATGGCTCGAAGTTGATTAAGGGTGATGAGAACTTCACCTATCATCTGTTTGTTTTTCACGAATTACCTAAACTTTTCACGATGATATGTAGTGTGGAGATTAGTTAGATGTCATCGACAATATTCTTCTAACCTTTTGATTTGGTACAGAACTAAACTTTTCATGAATCACTTATTAGTAGCTTGTTTTTCATGAATTATCTAAACTTTTCACGATGATATGTAATGTGGAGATGGTCAAATGTCATCAATAATACTCTTCAAATCCTTTGATTAGGTACATAGTTGCTTGGAAAATAATGTGTGCTTTATACATCTCTTACAAAATGTGATTTGCCACTATCACTCCCTTCAAAAAGCCTTGTGGGTGTGCAGATTTAGGTGTTTCCCTAAAGATGGTAGCTTCACAACTTCTACCTTTCACTAAGATGCGGACAATAGTGCTTGATTGTAAAGTCTTCTAATACACCTTTAAAACTAATGCAATGCATATATATGCTAAACAAAATTTAACTTCAGAACAATGCCAATCAAATAATTATGTTTTATGCAATGACATAATTAATTTTAAATGATGTTGGCCAATATTTCCTCTAGTCTTGATAAAGAACCAAATATGATGTGCCATAAGATGTTATACATAATGGAAGTCCAACTGGTTTAGAACCATTTCCCACATCTTAAATTATAGATAGTCTTTTATCACAAATGGGAGAGGAATATAAAAGATTATGCCAATAAACCACTAATGAAAATGCTCGATGTGGTTATATTGGTGATAAACCCCTTCAAGGAAGTTGACTGGATATTGGTTGTAAATGCTAACTCGGTATGACTTTTGGCATCAATGCTCGTGCCTCAGATGTTAAGTGCTGAGCCCTTTTGGTGGCCTTCTAAATTTGTTAGATTAACTCAATGATTTTATCACTTTTATGAGTCATTTTTATTGTTCAATTATTTTATTTGTTCTCGTAACACCTTGTATTCAGCCAAAAGCCCTTGTATTCTAACCACTTAATTTTTAAAACCTTGGCATTCAATCCTAAGAGAATCATATTGTCCGACTATTATGTTATTGGTTTCACCTCTGTAAAGCGCTTAACATACCTATTTTATGTGTTTCTTAACTTATCTTGGAGTGTTCTGTGCTCACATTAAAGTTCGTCCAACTTTCCCTGACGTATGGCAAAGGCCTCGCAAACATGCTTAATGTCCCAATGTTGACCCAGTATCTTCTTTAGCTTCTTGCTTGCCTGTTGAAGCTAAAAAGCCACATCATCATTCTTTTTCTCAAAATTTTCCAAGTCAAGAGTTAGATGATCGATGGTTGCATTGTAGCCATGAGCCTTTTGATAGTCTTAACTTTCCATAAGTTAGTTTGGCTACCCTTAAATGTAACTTAAGCCTCTGATTTTCAAAGAATAGTTGAATCATTTACCAACAATATGATCTTGCTTTGCCTCTCATACATTTTTTCCTTGCCATTAAAGAAGGAAGACGTTCGAATCCTGACATCATGCTAGATAGTCACCTGTGGTGACTTCGAGTACTTGCCCATAGGAAACTTTGTAAATTTTTTTCAAGCAGCCTCATTTGTTGAAGCCATTCTTTAATGTTTGAATCACGATAATCGAACGACAATCCATGCATGTTATTAGGTTTTGCCACATCCACTTAGCAACTTATTCCAACTGCTCATTTTCTTGTAGGATCGATATCCATTCTGAAATTGTATAAGAACTTGGACGCTTACTCATGAAAAATTCCAAAACGGAAACCAATATATCAATAAGCACAATTGTGATATTTCAATCGACTTTACGCTATATTTCTACAGTGGTTTGAAGACTGAATGGAAGGGTGCCAAACTCATGTCATGTTTGACCTAATGGAAAAGTTTAATGGCACATAAATGCACATAGCCAATTGCCTAAACCAAAAAGAAAAAAAAAAAGGCTCATAAATAGTCAATGTCATGTATAGTATCAATAGGGGACTGTGCAAGGAGATAGTCTTCTTGATTGTTGCCCTTGTCTCACGCCTTACGAATTAATCTTTATCCCTTTTTATACTAGTCATCTGGAATATCTTCCTCACATGACCATTAAGGGTTACTAGGGATATAAACGCACGTGGTTGCTTGAATTGGGAGATTTAAGAGAATCTTAATCTTTTTAATGACGAATGCCATGTCGATATAGAGGAAGAAAAAACAATTGTAGAAAGATTCCATAAACGGATGACCGTCTTTAACGGCTTAGGCTTGACATTAACTTCTAACAGGGATTCAATACTTCCATGAATGCCTTGGACTACTTATTTCCTGTTGGTTGACTAGCTTTCTCAAGCTTGCCTTAAAATAGTGTAGTTTGACTAGCTCAGATCAAAATAGACAATCTCAGGTACGGAGCAACTAGTGGTCGTAGAAACACAATCTCCAATATATCTCTAAAACTTCCCAAGAGAAATGTGTGACATGAGACAGAATCTGCTCAACCACTATGGCCAACTCTAATTCCTCTAATCTTGATGGAGAAGCGGAAGACAACATTAATATAAAATGAGTAACGCCATCATGCATGATATTTAATGCCATTTAAAAGCTAAAACAAATAAGATAAAGAGCAAAGTCATTAGCACAGATTGACTAGGATAACTACATATGACGCAGAGAAGTATTGTCGAGATATAAGAAAATCCACGATGCAGTCTTACCATGAACAGTTTGAAAGGGATCGCCCCTGCTGTTGTTGTCATAATGGTAGGGTGACTCTAGGCTGGACCAATGGGATGGTGTAGTTTAGGACCTGTTGCCAAGCCAAAAGGCTTTGAGGCCTGCTTTTCCTTGCGTCTCCTATGTCACGAGATCATTATTTTCTTCTCAATAGACTACCTGATGATGATGAGTGTGAGGGTATTTTCTTCTCAATAGACTACCTGATGATGATGAGTGTGAGGGTATGTAATACTAATACTTATATGAACTAAAATTTCCTTCTTCCTCGAAAATGTAAGAGTTGGGTAATATACACGTGTAACATCTCTGACGCTTGATTTATCAACGTCCTCATCGATGTGCCCTTGATGTGTCGGGTAATGTACACCCAGGACAGTGTTACCCATTAAAAATCACTTACCACCAAGTGGAGAGTTCCGCGGCGAGACAGGAGTAAACTCAGTATGCCGCTCTTCCTCGACATGGGAGTCAGGTAGTCGGGTAGTGGGCACCCGTGACACCTAGCTACAAATGGAAAGGATAGATCCAAGTGAAAACATCTATGAGCTCATATTGATGACAAAGGCCACACAGGAAATCTCACTGCTCTTTTTCTCCTAACCAATAAGGTAAAGCTGGGCGTCAAAGCGTGGAGTAGTGGAGGCACAGAAATATCAATGCACACAAAGAAAGCAAGAAAGTTCAATAGTGTGAGTAGGCATTTCTCTGTAGTCCAGTCAAGCACCATCAGGCAATGGGGACTAAAGGGACCTCATATTATTAACGGAAGTAGAGTAGCGTAGTGGGAATAATGGCAAAAACAAGCAAAACCAAATCGAACAAAAGAAAGAGATACACTAATCTGGAGGGAGATGAGAGAAAGGTATCTCTAAAGAAGTCCATGGATATCAATCATCGTCACCGAAATCAACTCTGACAAGGTCATCATCAAGTAAATCTCATTTGATATTCTCATTGCAGTACATATTTTTTGCAATTTTCATCGTTAGTTGCGTAGGGGTGAGAGAGGTCTCAACAGAACCTCGCCACTTCACGCCAATTTTAAAATGTTTAAGTCAATTCATTTGTGTTGTCAATCGCTCGGGAACTTGAGAAATTTTGGCAAATCCTCTCCGCGTCAACCGAATTTCCTTATTTTTCAATCAATTCATTTCTATTATCACAGGAGCGAGAGAGCTCTCAACAAATCCTCACCTCATGATGCTAATTTTCTAAATTTGCACTTAATTCATGTGTTGTCGTTTGCTCAAGGGCAGGAGAGCTCTCAACAGAATTTCTCCTAATCTTATCACTTTCTAATTTTATAGTATGTTCACTAACATGGTCAAGCGGGAGAACTCTTGACGAATCCTATCACATTATGTTGATTTTTGTTAGTCAATTCTTGCGCATGGTTAGTCGTGCAAGAGGAAGAGAGCTCTCAGCAAATTCTCTCTAATCGCGTTGATTCCTTCTCAGTCATGCCAATCTCCAACTTCCAATTACATTCATTTCCAATTTCTAATCAAAATTCACTTCTTTCAATTTTAGGAGTCAAGGAACCCCTAAGCAAAATTATTCCCAAATTTCTTCCACTTATGGGGGTCGGGAAGCGCTAAGCAAAATTCTTCTTAAATCACTTTAAAGTGTTAAAAGATAGAGACTTTTAGGTATAACCCTTTTGATAATTTCTTTCGATTTAAGGAGATTAAGGGTCCCGAGAAAAATTCTTTCAACACTTTCTTCCAATTTCGCAAGTTACGGAGCCAAAGAAGAAAAGTTCGAAATATAATTTTTCTCCAGTCATAAAATTTGAAATTTTAGGATTTTTAAAAATGAGTAAATAGTTTTGTGTTTTTAATTAATTGTGAAAATGCTTTTTTGGATATAATAAATTCAATTAGATTAAAAGATAAAATTAATTAGATTTCTTGATTATTTGGACGTTTGGCTTGAAAGCCAAATTACGCCATCACCGCACGTTTGTCGATATGGAGCCTAACACCAATTAGTTTCATCACACTTCAACTATTTTTTTCTAATTAGCATATCATGTCAATGAGTGCTACACAATCTATAAATGATAGATAAATAGTTAGGATTAAGCAAATTTTGAAGCCAGGATTAAGCATTGTTCATCCAGGTATGTAAACAAACTTGAGCAACGTCGTGGCAAAAACTCCTAGAGCCAAAAACAGTAACATAACATAAATAGGGGGGCTGCCGTTGGCAAAGAAACTGAGATTAATATCTGAGTTGAGAGAGCTAAAGAAAGAGCGAGACAGAGAGAGTTCTGGCCAGCCAAACTTGCTCCGTTACCACAGTACTCTTGAACTAGATGGCGAAGAAGAAAATATTGCGGAACCATGCAGCTTCAAATCATTCGTTTCATGATTTCAGTTGCAATCGAATTGGTTGCCCTGACCGTGTGGCCAACTTGTATTGAAATCACGAGTCAAATCAGTCTGCTATGAAGTAGGCCTCAATCAAGAAACAGTGTGCAGTTTCTGTCATACCTCCTGTTCATGGTTTCAAAGCGGAACCATTCATTGGACTAGGCGACTCGGCATCCACTTTTTTCTCATATGCTGCTGCATGAACACCAAGAGCAGCACGACCAGATGGGTCAAGATTTTTTGACCATGCCGCATCCCATTCTACTGCTTTTGCAGTACTGCATGCCACACTTGGTCCTCCTGGAACCGTTAACCTTGCAGCATTCTGTTCATAAAACGGAAACTTAGTTATTCTAACTCAAAAATAAATATATAAATAAAGACAAAAAAAGCACCCATATGGAAGTAGGCTGCAAGCTGAAGGATGCTCCAAGAGACTATAAGTAACTGGATATGAATAAAAGCATATAAATTACAAAGCTGACATCACACCTTAGGAAAGAATTTCTCAAAGATGGTCCTATAATAATATGCCTCTTTTGTGGTAGGGGTGTTCTCTGGGTAGACAAACTTTGCATTCATCAACATTGAATCTGACACCTGCCTCGGTACAACAAAATGTAAAGTCATTTATATGCACCTAAGGAGAATAGTTAATACCTAAAATATATCTTTTATATTTGCTAACTACCAAACACCAAACCATTCGAACATAAATGAGATGAAAATTTCAAACAAACACCCAATTTGCAGCATGTACACACTTGTTCATTTGCATGGTCCTTCAAACCATCAATCCAATTGTACCCAACTCCATCACTGAACTGTTCCTTCTGCCTGTACAATATGTGCTAAAACGAGAAAAAATAAATAATCAAAACTCTGCCACAAAAAGTTATGACTTTAAAGCAAGATATAAAGAGCTTCATAACTGCAAAAAATACTCGATGGTAGGAAAAGTAGAAGCAGAAACTAGATACCTTTGGCAGATATGGGTTCTTCTCATCATCAAATGCCTTGCGCAAGACCCACTTCTCAATTCTTCCAAGATCAGGCCGGATCTGCAAGGACAAGTGTAAGCAGCTATTATCATAACATTGGGACAAAGAATAAGATATAAATCAACACCTGGAATTTGTTCAGCTATCTACAGGCTTGAATGCAAATAGTTACAGCAATAAAATCAACAAATTCTGGGGAAATAACTTGTGTATCAGGTGCAAAACTTCAAGCACAGTGGCTAAGTAGCAAAACAAGGGAACCAAAAAAATGTGAAGAACCAAATAACGCAGTTTGTATAAATAGACAGCAACATTGAAAATGGCATTGGCTATCCTCTTTCATCCAGTACTTTCTCAATTAAGAATTAAAACCCTCTTCATTTAAGTGTTATGTTCCATACATAGCCATACAGTTTAGATGATCCACTAAAAAATTTCCAGGAATTGCAAAAAATCATAAAAGAGAATCTCAGGGTCAAGTCATGTACCATTTTCCACTCAGGATCTATACTCATTGCAATGTCGATGAACTCTTTATCCAAAAAGGGTACACGAACCTCAACTCCCCATGCCGAAGTAGATTTATTGGCCCTCAAGCAGTCATAAAGATGAAGGGCCTTGATCTTTATATCAGAACATCAATCAGAAACAAGGGTGCAATATGTGTAGCATAAAAAGTGGATCCAAGCGATATCCACACTATTATTTCAGTGTAGAGCATAAATGGTACCTTACGACAGGTTTCTTGGTGAAACTCCTCCTTGTTAGGTGCTTTGTGAAAATATAGGTACCCTCCAAAGATTTCATCTGATCCTTCACCAGAAATAACCATTTTCACTCCCAAAGATTTGATTTTTCGTGACATGAGAAACATTGGAGTGCTGGCTCTAACAGTGGTCACATCATATGTTTCAATGTGGTAAATGACCTCCTCAAGAGCATCTATCCCTTCCTGAAACGAAAAATTAAAAGGACTAACTAATTTTTCAAGTACAGACAAGCACCAATTAGATTTCTTTATCTATTTTTCTGTTTTTTTCCCTTTAAAAATAGAAGTTACCTGAACTGTGAAGTGAAACTCATGATGTCGTGTATGGAGATAATCTGATACTTCCCTAGCAGCTCTCAAGTCAGGGGAACCCTGATTAGAAAAGGGTGATGCATATGAATCAACAAGGAAAAAAGTCAAGAGAAATGGCCTAAACATGATTCTGTTACAGATAAGAAAAATGCTACACTACAAGAAGATTCAGGTAGCTGCAATGTCATTTTGTAAACTGCCCTCGTGAACAATTTGCCCATCAAGCACACTTTTCACCAACTTGATTCTTATAAGAAATCCAAAACTTAGCAACACAAAACACCATTAATGAGCCAATGAGCATGCCAATTTGATTTCTGTCCATGTGCCGTGAAAAAGTCAGACAATGGTGACCATTAGGATGCTCTTTGTCACTCCATCAGTGGCAAAGGTAATCAACTACAATGTATTCACATCCAACTGAATTCATTCCATGATCCAATTTCCCTTGTGCTTAAGAGAAACAAAACAATGCAACATACCACAAAGATGATACTGAGCTCTCAGGTATGCATTTTTCATATTTAAACATGGACGAATATGCTAATGAGTTCGCTACAGTGTTTTTACAGCCTAAAACAACAAAAATTGTAAACAGCAAGTGAAACACAACTGCATGTCACTAAAGCAAAAGATGAGACCTTCAAGCCAATGCAGAAGGTGTGCAGCTGTGAACCCCACTGGCAAGCAGCTTCTGATTCAGCCATATAGCGAGATGCCACAGCAGCAACAAGTGATGAATCAAGTCCTCCAGACAGGAGTACACCAAATGGTACATCTGTCATGAGTCTTTTGACTACAGCCTGCATAAAATAAGCATGTCAAAGAAAATCTATAAACTCATACCAAAAAAAAAAAAAAAGAAAACCTATAAACTTAGAGCATCCAAGGACATACACAGTTGAAAAAGAAATAGAGAAATGCTACTATTTTTCTTGATAGATAAAATGTAATATGAAGGAAAAAAAATTTTTAAGCAAAGTTCAAAGGAAAGAGAACATGCCTTCTCAAAAGCCTCCCGTAAAACCAGTGCATCATATGGAGTTGAAGGTATTTGCTCAGAATACCATGGTGGGTTATACCATCTTCTAAGCCCTCCTGCAGGCATTTCAGCATAAACATGAAATGTTGTAGCCAGGGAATGCAAAACTAAAATCTTGCTATGGAGGAAGAAAGAAATTTAAGATTACAAAACACAATGAGTGTCCCCTAGGTATTCACAAATTTTATATGCCTAACTCAGAATAGTTGTGCATAATTCCTCCTAGCATCTGTTTAACACCTTTCTAGAATAGGTATGGGCAAATAGTTTCATCGTCGCTGGTCCCAAGCACTGATAAAGGAGGATGGTTGTGGTAGGTTAATGGCCAACAAAATACTAGCCAAATCCTTATGATGTATGGAGAAATACTTAAATAATTGCGTAGGTCTGCATGATGTAATTAAATTGTACTGTATTACTGGGTTAAAAGTTGGCTAAGCCAAGGTGTATCATTATGTAGACTATGCAATCAAAGGAAAGTCCAATCACTTGTCCACCAAATACAATATTCCTGGGATGAATGAATGCAAACCTTGTTTGCTTGAATATATATGTCCAGGCAGAAAGGACACAAATCGTTCACAATCATCACTCAATGCTTTCATTTCTGAAGCAAACCATACTGATCCTGAAAAAGTAATAGTATGTAATTAGAATAGGAACATAGTTTCTTGCAACCATAGGGGGGAAACAGCATAAATTAAATAGCAAGCTATGAGTTTCAAAAATTTTGGTACCTAAACTACCTATACCAGAGAAAAGAAAACAAGCGATAGCATGATGCTCCTAAATTCTGTACTACTAATACTCGGACCCACAATTCAGCCTTACCCTATCTTCTGGCCTCTGGCAATTGTATGGAGAAAAGTAGCACTAGCACATGTATATCCCTCTATTGATAGAGGCCACTTGTTCTTGTTAAAGTTAAAAGGAACACCCACTGGATTCATAGTGGCTTTACAGATTTGGTTATTAAAAAGAATCAGGAGCAGAAATTTAAAACAGCCCTACATACCATCAAGACCCCAACCCATATAAAGTGGGGTGATACCCACAGCATCCCGTGCTGCAATGAAACTTTTGTTACGAGTGTCAAGAAGGACGAAGGAGAACATTCCATCCAACATGCCCACAAAATTTTCTCCATATTCTTCATACTGGCAAGATATGTGGCAAAATTAAATAAGAGATTGAAAATGAAAAATCAAGCAAAAAGGAAGAGAAAAATAGGTCTAATTTCCTTCTACTTGACTTGACAGACACCAACAAGCAAACCATATTTTAGGCTCTGGAGTCCTTGTGCGCTCATGCCAAGATTGAAAGACAAGGGAAAAAATGAAAGATTTCAGATATGAACGACTACTTCCAAAATATCCATATTAAAAATTTTAAAAATTAAAAAAAAAAAAAACAACGAGAAGAAGAAGAAAAAGGAAAGAGTGATCTATGGAATAATAAAATACTTACAAGGTGAGCAATTACTTCACAATCACTACCAGTCCGGAACTGATGAGACTTCAGCTTCTCCCGTAATTGCTTGTGGTTATAAATCTCCCCATTAACCTACCAGAAAAGGAAAAAAATAAAAAATAAAAAACCCATTAAGTAAATATGAAGTGTTTTTACGGAGATGCCTCAGACAAGGGGCAGACAAGACAAGATTCGTGTCTTCTTCAATCCTAAAAAATGAGACACGAGTGAGTACAATGGAAGCTGAAATGGATACCGTGACAACGACTGTCTTGTCTTCGTTGAAAAGAGGTTGATCCCCTGAGGTAGGGTCTATGATAGCCAACCGTTGATGAGCAAGATAACAGTCTTCGAAACAGTGTAGGCCACTCCAATCGGGACCTCGATGCCGCAATCTACACCTCAGAGTTCAGACAACCAACAAAAACAAATCAAAATAAGGAAAAAAAAGATTAAAAAAAAAAGATGAAATGTAAACGAAACGGATGCAACTCAAAGGAAATTACTTCACCTTCGAGACAACTCGACGATACGGGAGCGTTTCGCCTGAGAGTTGTCAATACAACCGAACACTGCAAGAATTCCACACATGGCTCGCCGGCGGCTTTTGGCTAATCGCTATGCACTTAGCTCTCTCTCTCTCTCGCGCGCGCGCTCGCTTGCGGGCGCCTGAGAGCCTGTGTATGTCAGCTGTAAGCAGAGAGCGCGAGGCAGACAACGGAGGCGGCTGCTGAATAGGATGGCTTTTATGACAGTCGCGGCCTTCTCCATTGACCAATCACAGCCGTTCGTTCTGACTTCTGACCCCCGTTGTTTTGTTTATGCTCTCTCCCAACGATTCCACTTATTTATTTATTTATTTTATTTTCTCCCGCAAAATTTTCTGTTAAAAATGTTTGAATTAGGGTTTTGACCCAAAAATGGAAAATTGTATCTTTGACTTTTAAAAACATCCGCATTCAATTGTTACGGACGATCTGGTCTGGAATCTACAATTATAATAATTATAATTAAAAAATTTATTTTGGGTAACTTTATTACTAAATTTTCTTATTATTTGCAAATACTATAAAAACCAAAATTCTTTCTTTTCTTTATCGATTGCTAGTTAAGAAGGAAAAATAAATAAATAATATATATATATATATATATATATATATATATATATATATATAAAATGTATCGCAAAGTTTTACCAATAAATCTTATATATATATATATATATATAACATATTAATTTGATCTGTTGCATCTTATAAAAATATTGACCGGTAAGATTACCATAATCTTAAAAATTAATGTTTTTTTGAAAAATTAACTTTATGTTATGTGCTATTTGGACGGCTTATTTATATGCAAAGCATTTCTAACAAAAAAAAAAAAAAAACAAAGAAAATTGTCCCATTCATTTCAAGCTGCAGAACATTGGGAATAAGCCAAGATTTAATATTTTATGTCAAAATTGGCACGTCTGTTCGGCATCCTAGGAAATTTCGATTAGAATCAAAGTTATTTGAATTAATTAATGGAGCCAAAGGTATTAACGCTCAACATCTCTCTTGCCCAATTTTAGCTTTAATTCCAGCCTTGTTCTCTCCGTCAGCTTTCTGCACGTTCCCACTCATAACTGCACTTCCAGGCAAAAGTTAGTGATATTTTGCCAGGGTTTCTTGGCAAACAAACACCAAGTCACAGAGATGGTCATTTCTATCAGTGACTATTTACCTCTTCTTGTCGCCAATTGCTTACATGTATCTTTTAGTGATCATCTGAACTGTTAGTCACATAATCACTTTTTATTGCTGTTTGCGATAAATTATAATAAATGAATTAATAAATGATTTAGCGATGATTATTCGAGTAGTCACTGAAAATACTATCTTATAGCCAATGACATGTTAAATTAGTTACGAATTCAATTTCCGATCACGTATTAGTGACGATTGGAATGGACAACGGCTAGACCAAAGGACACAAGCATAAGTGTTGCTTTTCACGTTGTAATAACCCATCTCTAGTACGATATCACAAGTAAGCAAAGATAAAATGCAAAGCTGTGGCCACTACATCCTGTGCTTTGATTCACCCCAAGACAAATCATTGCTATTGGCTTTTCTTTTCCTTCTTGGGGAATGATGAACTCGGAGGCATTCACTCTTTAGTGTGGATGATCATGAGCAAGACTACTAGGCGCCCGACTTACATAGAGGTTTCAGCACTCAAGGGCATCATTTTGGACGTAACTTTTTACATAACTCAGGCGTCTAGTTGTCTTGCACCCCATCATCCACAATTAAGAGTGCACGTCTCCCAGGTCAACATTCTCATCAAAGCTGGCTCAACTCCATGCTCTACGTGGTACTAGTGAACGGCTAAACAGTCAGAAGATTTTAGGAAGTAATTAGAAACCTCTGTTGCTCTTCTGCAGCAAAGAAAGCATTACCAGTCAACGGCTTTATGGTAGAAAGTAGGGAATTTTGTGCCTCATGGGTAAGATATTACAAGGAGCAGTGTGGTAATTGTAGGAAAAAAGCACGTCCAGAACAAAATGCAAAAGGGATGTTGTAGTTCACCCTTTGTGACCCAAAAGAGAAAGAATATTTAATGGGAATGGTGGCGTCGGAGGCATTTAATCTTAATTGTGGATGATAAGGAACAAAAACTACGTAAAATAAATTAGTATAATGAAAAGATAAACTCACTTGATAGCAGATATTGGGACACTGTGGATAAGAAGCTCTAATGAATTTATCTGGCTTACTTAACAGGAAGGGCTAATATTTCTTTCTTCTTTTTATTTTCGCCGTAAATGTACTCAAATATATAATCTCTGCGGTATCATCATATTTTATCAGAGTGACATGTCTAACCCTAGAGGCATCATATAATTTTATTATATTATTGTATCTAGATGTTAAATACTTTTTTTTTTTTTTTTTGCAAAGTGACCTATAGATTTTTTAAGGCGTCTATTAAGTTTATTAAAGTGTCATATATCATTTTAAAAGATATCATATAATTTTATCATAATGTTATATTTTTTTTTTTAAAATTGTAGGTTTTTGTGTAATTTATGAGTTACCAATATATATGCTTTTTGGAAATGCAATACAATTTTCTTAAAATACAGTACATTTTGCTTTTTACAAAGAAAACACACAAATAATGTAGCGGAAAAATTAAGATATGTTTTTTTAAGAGAATGAAAATATTTTTTGTGATAACGAAGTATATTTTTTTTCCAATAAGTGGAATAGATTTTCTTGAAAAATCATTGAATTTTTCTTTTTTTTTTCCTGTTTTGCTAAAACAAAAACTAAGTGTCATGATTGATAGATTGCAGTCCCTCACGCCCCTAACATCGACTTATTGACAAATCAAGAATTTTTATTAAAAAAACTTTTTCCTCCCCGTATAATCTTAACTCAATCCCTCGTTCGTATCAATTAGAATAGTCTAAAAAAGAGTCAAATAATTAACAAGGAATCAATTCTTCTTTTTGGGAAATAGATTTAAATGTTTTTAACTACTATTTGCTTACAAACTACTATTTTTTAGCATCATTTTGATGGTAATGCATTGATAATGGTTAAACAAGATTAAAAATTTAAAAAAGAAAATCAAGAATCTAATAATATAAGCTATTCTTTTAATACATTTATGTTAAAAAATAATCCCAAAACATCAACTATTTCAAAACTATAAAAATATAATGTATTAATCATGTTGAAATTAATTATTATAATTTTTTAGAATAGTAAAATAATATATATAAATTAATGATATATAAATTGTTAAACAAAATCTAGTAATTTGAACTAAATTTAGAATAATAGATATTGATTAAATTATATTTTTTTAATTGTCTTTATTTATTTATTTATTTATTTATTACATAAAACATATATTTAGTATATTTAATTTTAGTATTTTATAAAATTAGAAAAGAAAACATAACGAAGGACGTGTATACATTTGTTTACTTAAAAGGCTACTTTTGTTGTCTTGTCTCTCTTTCGTTTTTGTCTCCCTCTCTGTCTCTCACATACACGCGCCTACACACACGCGCGCGCGCCTACACACACACACACGGAAAGATTTAGAGTCTATGAGCTGCTGGGAGGCCCCCGCTCTAAGCTTTTGCTGCAATGTATGGGCAGCAGCAATCAATTCGACAAATTGGGGCTTTGCTCTTGTTGATCATGGCAGCTGTTCTTTTGATCGTTGGTGAATGCTCCAGCAAGGGGTCCAGAAGTAGTGACCCTGATCGTTGATGATCGTCTTTGTGTCGATGGGCTTATCAGGTTCATGAAACTTGCGAATGCTGTAGTGGAACGTGCGAATGTAAAATATCAATGATGCCATAAAAAATTTCTTTTTTTCTTTTTTTTTTTTTCCCTTTGGTCATCTAAAATTGCTTTTCAGCTTACATAGCCTTGCTGAGTATAGACAGACTCACAGCAACAATTTGTTTGATATGGAGGACTGAAGTATGGGCGTAGATAGGATAGATCATATCCTCTCTTGATCTGCTTACATCCCCTACTGGACACGGTATGTTGTTGGATGGTCAAGTTTATTTGGTGCAATCTTCATTCTCATAAAGGTATTTGTAGAGGAACAATTTTTATCTATGGTATCTTATCCTTGTCTGGGTCAGTTTTGTAATGGGATATCTTCTATAATAATATGTCTTCCTATTGGATAACCTATGGAGAGGTCACTCTCATTTTGCTTTTGTCTCCTTGCATAATGAGGCATGCACTGTCCTTGCTGCAAGCTAGTTATGCACTGAACTGTGGATGCTTCCAGTGTATGCAAAAGGCACTGAATTCTGCGTAGATTGGCCAGGTGAAGAAATAGCACCATATATTGAAGGAATTTTTTTCTCACGTTTCAGCTCCTTGTTATAGCCAATGCACTTGGACGAATTCTTGTTGGTCTTGTTAAAAGCCAAGCAAGTGGCGTTAGAAAGGTAAATCTAGCCCTCTAAAAGGTAGATATATTTGTGATGGAACTGATTAAATGGCCCGATAAATTTTTTGGAAATGGCTTGCAATTCTCCCTCTTGATTTTTTTTTTTTTATATGCCATTGATTAACATGAACCCAGATATTTTTCCAGTAACTTTATGCAATCTGGGGAAATTTGGGATTCAGAAATGTATTTTCCTGGAAATCAAGGGTGAGGGAGTACCATCCTTATATCAAGCCCTTTTTGAGGGGCTCTTATTGGAAAAGCTTATACCAGATCAAAACTTTCTTAATCCATGCAGGGGTTTGTCATTGTTTTTGCCCTTGTGATAGCCTTGCTGCAGTTTATTTTTGGAGGAAAACCACCCACATTCTATCGTTTGCTGGCTCTACTGCTCTTTCTCAGCAGCATTTCAATATACCAGTAGTATCCATATCTAGTTTAAAAAAAGGAAACATTGACTGGAACCTTCACCAAAAGTAGGTAGGCTTGCAGGGGTTTCATGTAGCTTACACATCCCAAGTTTTAGGGGAAGAGTCTTTTTTAGAAATTGTGCTCATACCTATGAGTTTAGAGCAGAGAACACCTGATGAAATTTCACAAAATAGTTCAATCATTAAGATGAGTTTCAGTTTGAACATTTAGCTCAAACATTGAAAACCGAGCAGGAACGCATTATTATATTTGATTAATCTATGGACTTTTTGAGTAATTCTAACTTATATTGCAGGCAGAGATGACAGAAACTGGTGATATTAATCCAATTAGGAGGCATGTTTAACTGAGAATACCATAGTTGACAAGTTGTATTTCAAGTTCTGCTTCCTGAGTCCTAACTTCAGACTCTCTTTTCTCAGCCTGAATGTAAGAAAGTTGAATGGCACATAACCATGATGGACTCAACTTGACTGTCCAAGGCAGATATTGTTATAAAAAAAAAAAAAAAAAACCCTCACCTTTTCTTTGCTAGGGACATAAACAAAAACTAGACTGTAATCATTACTAGATTAATTTTCACACTCCCCATTGGTTTTGTATATGGTATACAGATAAAATATATTTAGTATAAGACATTCATATACGTTTTGTAAGAAAGAATTTGATAAGTCAATAAAATGCTACTTTTTGAAATCTAAGCAGATTCTCAGTTTGATTAGTTTCAATGTCAAGTAATATAATTTGCATATATGAAGGAATTAAAAATACTTGAAACTCCACAAATTTTGAGATTGATTATTTTCTTTGTTAACGTTACATACTAGCAAAACTGCAACTTTTGAACATCGAGGCAAATCAAATTCTTCTTCCTTTCCTCTCACATGAATATCAAGTTACATACAAACAAACCTGCAACTTTTGAACATTGAGGCAAATCAAATTCTCCTGCCTTTTCTCATACATGAATCTCAACTTTATACACTGTTGATTCAACTTTTTACATCAAACATTTTATTGTTTTTAGCATTACATAGAAAAATTTACAACAAACCTGCTCATTGATCTACTTCATTGCTAAACTTTGTTGCGTTAAAGAGCATTGCAAGTTCTGTACACCTTAATTTCCTTGAATGATCTGCAGGGGAGGGAGCCCTAACACTATACATGGCAGTGTCCTGTATAGCTGCTCAATCCTTTCTTCCTTTTGTCATTTCATGCATGGGCTGTTTATTAGAAGTCTCTATGTTGTTCAAACTTGTAGTTATGGGTATATTCCCCTCTGAGATTGTTGGAATTGGAATGCTTGTGGAGCCTGAATGTGTTATTTCCCAGTCTGGTCCTCAGCATTTCAGCCAAACATGTATTTTTGAATTCCCAGTCAAGCCAGATCATTGATATCAACCTTGCATGAATAGTGCATCATTGTCCTAACTTGGTCCATGCTTTGGAACAATTACCTAGTTAGTAGCATGACATAATTGCTGGATTATTTAATTTTAGAATATATATATATTGGACCGTAGGAAGGAAGTTGAGTGCAAACATATTCTTTTATGGACAAACTACTATGAAACATTTTGTCTAAAAGTACAGGTTGAACAAGTAATTATTGACTGAACTTTCTCAAAGGCTTACATTAGGGACATAATGTAGTTCTGGCATCTAGTGGAATGGTACTGTAATCAAGATCGTTTATTGCCTCAATGTAGCAATTTTTCATCTCGTATTCAGAAAATTTATGGTATTGACGTTCTTCTTCTGAGGCTTCTTTGGGAATTAGGTGGATTGGATCTATGTTGTTCTTCTTCCATTTCACCGACATCTACTTTTCTAGGTAAAAGAGCTGATGCCCTGATCTTTTTCCAACCAAAACTCCAACTTGATATGTTCTTGTGCTTGTTTTTTATCTTTGCATATTCATGTTGCAATTCTGAGTAGTCACTCTGCAGCTCTGCCATCTTTGTCTTTACACTCTCAAGTTCTTCCTTAAGAGCTATTATCTCTGTTTCTGTTGATGGTTGCTTTGTCTCTTGTTCCAAGCTGTTTCCACTTGCTGTGGCTTTTGGCCCCTTTCCTTGCATTGCTAATCGCATTTTCACTTGCTCTGCAAATAGCACCTGCAAGTCCATCCTTTGATTCTAATCAGAAGTGTTGCTATAACTGGATTTTGACAAGTAAGCACAGAGCATATGGGGCTTCTATTTTGTGTGTATGATGGTCATTTCACTGTAGGCGCCCTCCCACATTGTTTGGGTAGATTTTCCTTCATGGTGAGTTTGCAATTTGTGCTTTACGCAAAGAGAAAAAAATTAAAAAAAAAACTTGCACCCTGACCAATTAATGTTAACTGCTGGGTCAAGGCAGTGCAAATGCTCCAACAAGAAGCTGGACTGTTGCCCTATAGAATATACATGGACATCCTGGCTAGCGTGTTTATTGGTTCAGTGGTGGTGAAAAGTGGTCCGTATTATTTACAAAATTTACCTGGATCACAGTTCGTAGAGGCAACCTGTCGTTTTGTGCAGCATGCATGCATGCATCAAGTGACAATTTCTTGCAGTTCATTACTTTGCACAGCCTTTTCCTCTCATGCTCAGAGAGTGAAGGATGAGCCTGGAACAGATTTTAGAGTTTTTAGGCTCCATCATGTGCCTTATCCAGAAGATGAGAAGCAAAGAGAAAGCAAAGGCTAACCTTGAGATAGGTGTCAATGGCTCTATAAAGACCATCATCACATGTTCGAGCATTTTCTGGTAAGGATTCAGCCAGAACTTGAAATTTGCTAATGGAAAGACTTGGGTCTCTTGCAATCTCAGCTAGGTAATTGTCCAAAAGCTTACCAACAGTAGATTTCCCTGACATTGCTTGCAGTTGCTTTTGCTCATTTTCATGCATCAGGAAATATTCTATAATTCTTTGTACAACATCTGTGTTGTGCATTGTTTCAGGTGTTCTGTGTCATTCATCATTGATATTAGCTGGAATTCAAAGATATAGCATGATAGTTTTGCTGCACTACATGCTGTTTAATATGTTTTCCCCAAAGTTTAGCAATATTAAGGAGAAAGAGAGTGTAGAATACTCACTTTGGCATTTCACCTTGATCCTCAATTTTATAATTGGGAATCAAAAGATCATTAGCATTGGCATTCTCCAAAGTTATCCCCACTCTTTTCTCAAGCTCTGAAATTAAAGCTGGTGATGCAGAATAAACTATGGCCATTCCCAACATCTTCAAAAGGAACTTACATGTGACAGCTTCCTGTTCAGGAGGGAGTATGCTTACTAGGCTTTCAAGAATGATCTTTTGCTCCTTGCTGTGTCCAACGCCTTCATGTTTCTTCCTCCTGCTTAAAATACTTAGCTGGAATTCATTCTTTCCATACCCATACCCTCTTAGTCCTTCTAATTCCACTTCCATTCCTGGCAGCCATCTTGCTGCATAGCACATTACACACTTGCCTGTGATCTCTGTTTTCACTCCCTTTGCCTTTATTGCAGTTATAATCCTTGTGAAATGATCAATGCGCAGTGTAGCCACATCCTCAAACCACCATCCTTCTTCATTGACTGTTTCCTCATTTGCTGAATTTTCTCTAGAAGCCTTCCATGCTATCGAATCACAGCATCGCCTTACAATTTGTAGATTTTCTGCCCATGGAGATAAAGTTTCACATGATTTAAGAACACTGATAGTATCTTTCCATGAAGAAAGGACTATGAATGTGAGAAATGCTTCTGTTTTGGAGATGAGATTCCCATCTTCAAATTCTTCTGTCATCTCTAGGAATTCTGAAGCACATCTTAGTGGCGCTATGCTGGTAGGATTTAAGTCCAAAGGAAGACCATAACAGAACTTTAAAATGAGTTCAAACGTCTCTGATCCACCGGGGAAATTTTCAAGCTTTAATTCATACCCAAAATTTGAAATTGAAGACTGAAGTTCCAGATGGCTGATGTAGCCACACTTTGATACCAAGGGATACTGTTTCAGGAAAGGTAAATATTAGCAAATGATGTGAAATTTCTTTATTCATGAGAAACATCTTGTCTTGCAACAAATTAAAGGATTTAGTTGCTGACTGTACTATGTTGGCATTAAGGCTTAGCTGACTTTAACATGAAAGGGATGTCTGTTTTGCTGAAAAATGTTTATCAAATACACCAAATTGTGTTTTTGAAATTGAATCTAGGTGAAGAACATTATGCATAGGGATAGAGCAGAATGAAGAGAGAGAATCTATATGGCTTATCACATTAGTTTGGGTTTAGGCTTAGTTGAGTTAGTTACAGTTAACTGGGTTGTTATAGAATCAATGTTTTCTGGTTTCTTTCCTTTTAATATGACATAAATTATTATTTTCAAAATAAAGGGAAATAACGAGAAGTGTGTGCAATTGAGGAAAATAATCTAAATGATATGACAGTGAAGCCATTTTAAACTTTAGTACTGCACAGGTAGTTTTTCCAGTGTGTATTTTTTAGTTTAGATATGACACCACTTGACATGCCATATTATCTGAGACGTCTTATGTAGTTGTGGACAAAGTATGGTCGCACTGTGGAATCTGATGTCACTGCAGGGTTGTCAAAATTCCTCAAGTTACCATCAAAAGGGTTCTGGAAGGAGAATCTTGTTTTGTAGTCGCTTGATGGAACTATTGTTTCACATGCATGTCCCAAAAGAAAGGTGTACCATTTGGATCAAAGCTTCAGGCACAAAAAGAGGGGATTCTACTGGGGTAAATTATGTCAGTGAAAGAGTCTTCCTTAACATCAACCATGGTAAATGACAAATTTTGTCAAAAAGCTCTCCTGTGGGTAGTGGTATGCATTTTGAACTACTGATTGCTTGATCACTTTCAGTTTAGTTGTTTTGGTTGTAGTCTTGTTGACTGTGCTAGTGTGTGAGTGGTTGGTTGTAGCCTTGATCACACGGTTTTGGTGTTTGTGAGTGTGTGCGCATGCATACATGCGTGCACTCACTTGCATGTGACAGAGATTAAGTGAGAGACTATTGTGTTCTTGAGCCATGTTTCTCTCTTGCTTGCAAATTACCTTGTGAACGCTAAAAGTGACATCTTGAACTTGAATCATCAGATCCATCGGGATTTGGGAATTGATAGACCTGCAATGAACAAATCAATGGGAGTAAAACACGGGAAACATTAAAAAGAAAAACCAGTGCCAAAATATAGAAAGGCCCGGGAGAAAGGCAAATAGGCTATATTCTAACACCAGTGTTAGCGTGCCCCAAGATAGACTTTTGCAATTGCTGCCTACTGGAAAACTAGTTCTTAATCGCCAGCATAAAGACTAGCTTGCAGGCTCGAGAGTGTCATAGTTATTTTATGTTGTACCAGGACTGTTCGTTCTTTTCAAAGCTATCAGCTATGGCGATGACATTGGTGGGGACTACGATGTCCTGCTCAAAAACTTGATCGATACCATCAGAATCACTCCCCGGGCCTTGTGGTCGAACTTCTTGAATGGACTTCTTCATGGTGACTGGAACTGAAGCTGCAGACAAGTTGGTGAGTGGAACTGAAGCTGCATCAAAGGCCATGAAGTGGGGGGGGGGTGGTCTTAATAAATGGGGACAAATGAGTTTGTGGCTAGAATGGAAGTAGCTGTTAGGTGAGCTGGTGAGTCAGCGCATTCGAGTCCTGTCCCTGTTATTCTGGTCCGAGTGCAAAAAAATTCGATAGGGATCACTCATGTTCTTAAGAGTGCAGAGAGAATGTTTGTTGGCCTTCGATTCCTCAATTTTCAGCCACGTATTTGTGGCCTGGGCCAATGAATTATTGTGTGGCTCCAACCCAGTTGGACGCTCTCTATCATTTCCTGCTCTTTTAACATTTCGTGTCTTCCACATTCCCAATACGCCTACTATTGATGAAAGGTCAATGATCCGTTTTAAGGTAAAGAGTTAAAAAACTCTTCATCGCTGAAGCTGTGCATGTTCGGTCAGACCCTTTGAGGTTTCAATCTATATAGATTTTACCTTAATGGACTCAGATATTTCTCACCACGCAGTGAACCAATAATTGTTATTGGGAAATGGCAAAAGGGCTCGTAATACATTTTTGTGTGTGTAAAACAGAAAGGAAAGTAACGTGAACCGTTAAAAGGGCCAAAAAAACAATAAAAAAAAAAAGAAACTTGTTATGTAAGCACGAATTAGAGAAAAAAAATAAAATAAAATTAAAAATGACGTCATTATATGTTAACTGGCCTCGTACATCCGATTTATGACTTCAGCATCCTTAAATTTTGTTCGGAAAATAAAAGAAGTTTTAACGTAGCTGCGCTGGCGGTCTCGGTTCGTTGGCGCTGGCGGTTTCTGCCTCCCCCCCCCCCACCCCCCGCGGCGACTCGAAGCCCAACCGTCCAAAAAGCAAGCGATACATGAAATGCACCGGAGATTGAAAGTCGAAAACTCTTCCCTTCTCATCTCGCTCTCTCCTCGTGCCCGTCTGTAAAGCAAGCATAAACATAAGCACTTCGATTTTCGAGGAATTCATTCAGATCCGAAAACAAAAATATACTTTCTTCTTCTTCTTCTTCTTCTTTTTTGATTTTTTTTTGGGGGGGGGGGTGGGGGGTTAAATAGAAAAGAGTTAAAGGAAATGGCGACGGTGTCCCCACTAGCGAAGTACAAGCTGGTGTTCCTGGGCGATCAGTCGGTTGGGAAAACCAGCATCATCACTCGCTTCATGTACGATAAGTTCGACACCACCTACCAGGTCAGCTTTCTCTTCTTCTTCTCTGTTTCTTTTTTTTTTTTTTTTAAAAAAGAAATTTAATTTAACCTTGTTTTCCCTATTTTAGCGAAAATTAATTAATTAAGGGGCATTCACTTGTTTAATTTATGATCTTTTTTTTTTTAAATTTTATTGGATATTTAATTTGAAATCGATCTTCTCGCGGTGGGTTTTTGTGGAACTTGAGCTAGAATAGGAATCAGAGTCTTTTACCGGATCTACATAAATGGGATTTTGGAATTCGAGATCTTGAAGATAGAAGTCTTAGTTCCCAACCCACTGAGTTTCCTGAACGGCACATAATTGATTGGAGTGTGAGCAAAAAGAACCATTGCACATGTCACCGTGTTGATGTGATTTTTTTTTTTTCGACAAAGTTAATTAGTCCACGAAGACGCAAGGAAGGAAGGAAGGAAGGATTGCGATGACATATAAGTACTTTCTTATTAAAGCTTGTAGGATTGAGTAGAAGATGTTTAATTCGGTGACCTTGACTTGTGGATTTATGTCTGAGTAGCAGAGGTTTTTTGTTAGTTGTTGCTTATTACAGCTGTTTCTCTGAATTTTTTGAACTTCAGGCCACCATTGGAATTGACTTTTTGTCCAAAACAATGTACCTTGAAGACCGGACAGTTCGTTTGCAGCTTTGGTAATTCATTATCTGCTCTCTAAATTGACAAAATCTATCTGCAAAGTTTGCGGCCTGAATATGGTATTTAGCCCAAGATACAGTTCTGTTCCTAGTGAGTGAAATAATTGCAATGTATAAAGCTTGAAAATCAGTTCTATGGTCATAGAAACTGCATTCTGTCCTTTTTGTGTGACGAAAGCCCTTTTCAAAGTTCGGATGTTGGTTTGGAGATGGCCACAACAGATCTTGGTTTATGTATATCTATGTTTGTGTACATCCTCTCATGGGCTGCTGCATTGTTTCATTAAAGGCTTCGACTCCTTTGCTAAATCGTACTGGCATCTTGATATACATTTATCTGTTTTGTTACTGTGATCCTCGTCTTTAACCTATCTGGTTGCTCAGGGATACTGCTGGCCAAGAAAGATTTAGAAGCCTAATACCAAGTTACATCCGGGATTCATCTGTTGCTGTAATTGTCTATGATGTGGCACGTAAGTTGTATTGACTTGACCCTGAAAGTTCATCATATGGACTTAATGCATGTTTCTGCGGAAGTTAGCTTTATCACAGAAACTCATAGTTTGCAAAATATTTTACAAAGCAACATGGTGTCTTTATGTCCCATGTCACATTGTGGCTTCTTGTGAAGTATTAACTTTCTTGCTGAATTATGACCATGCAGATAGACAATCATTTTTAAACACTTCTAAGTGGATTGAGGAAGTGCGAACAGAACGAGGTAGCGATGTCATAATAGTCCTTGTTGGCAACAAGACTGATCTAGTTGACAAAAGGTGAGAAACTGATGAGACTCTAAGAATCATTTGATGTACCATTTTCCTGCATTGATGTCCAAATCCACTAAATGATCCTTGAGATTGTTCCAACGAACAAAATCACACTGGTCTAGCTCTCTGCATAGGGACAAAATGTCGAAGCAATTATATCTGCCTTTGCAAGATCTTGCTTCAATTTGTCATGCTGTTCCCCATCTGTTTATATTTTCTCCCTTGATAAATGGCTTCTGTTTGTAGACAAGAATTGTAAACTTGACTTTTGTCTATTTATTTATTTATTAATTATTTGGTATATATCAGAATTGAAGCCCACATTTTATGGAAATTTGAGGAAGGTGGCATTTGTGTAAACCTGACTTCACAAGCTATTCCAAGCCCTAATTTATGACTTCATTGTTTATCCATTTTCTATTGCTGAGAATTTTAGGAAACTTCATCTCAGAAGTTTCACGAGCACAAAAGTCTTCCCCCATTATTATTTACATTCTTTTATCTGAATTTGATGCTTATACAGATAATCTGTCTGGCAAATAATTTGTTCTACTGCTGCTCTTTTTCAATTTAGCTAGAAATTTTTCCATGTTTCTGATTGTCTGATCTTAAGTTTGATTATTTTTTTTTCTTTTTTGTAATTGAACAGGCAAGTTTCAATAGACGAAGGAGAGAATAAGGCTCAAGAGTTTGGACTTATGTTTATAGAGACAAGTGCAAAAGCAGGATTTAATGTTAAGGTGAAGGGAAAAAAAAAAGCATTTTCCGGCTATTAATGTCGTCTCTTTTTGTTTTTTTGTTCTTGTGGGGGGAGTGGGGGATGCATCGTCTGTAGTCATGATCTTGTGTGTCTTGTGTGATTAACACTGATTGTGCAGATGCATCTTCAGTTTTACCTTGCTTAGATGGTTCACCCTTTTTACTAGCTTCTGCTTTGATGGTGAACATGTGTTGCAGCCTCTGTTCCGCAAGATCGCTGCTGCCTTGCCAGGCATGGAAACACTTTCCTCAGCAAAACAAGAAGACATGGTTGATGTGAACCTGAAGCCCACAGCCAGTTCGTCCCAGACAGAGCAGCAACGAGGGGGTTGTGCATGTTAAGAGACTTCAATACTTCACATCTATATATATATATATTAAAGGGTGGAGACAAGCTGCATTCTCAAATTCA
This sequence comes from Bruguiera gymnorhiza, assembly GCA_020883675.1. NCBI lineage: Eukaryota > Viridiplantae > Streptophyta > Magnoliopsida > Malpighiales > Rhizophoraceae > Bruguiera > Bruguiera gymnorhiza. The sequence continues at coordinate 1,629,122 of JAIRCJ010001060.1, forward strand.
TCACCTGTTTATGCCCTTTGAAATTTCAAATATATCAGCGACGATGATTTTGACAGTAGATACAGGTTTGATTAATACGAAATCGGATCTTCAGGTGTTTGGAGACAGAAGGTTGTACTTTTACGACAGTGAAGTGCAAAATCTGAGAAATTTTGATGGATAGGCTTGCCTTTTCTTTATTTTCTCTGTTTATTAACCATTTTCTTGTGTTACTACCATCATAGTACCCCTCTTTATTATTATTATTATTATTATTATTATTTTGTTTCTTTTTGCTATCATAGATTCTGATTCTTCAAGAATTCTCATCGCTACTTAGAAAACCATTTGATCCCAGTCCTTTGTATGGAAAACCCAACCAAAAAACAAGAAAATAAATAGACGCGCGCGCGCGCGCACACACACACACACAGATAGATAAAAGGGAAGTTATTTTATAGCTCGGACAGTCTGATTTCCTCGGGGCTCGCCGTGGAATTGTACATTGGACTACCAAATCGACCCAGTTGCCACCGAACGCCAGCCCATCATGTTAAGGAATAAATAAGTGTTACGAATAAATAAGAGAGGAGAGCCCAAGGCATAGAGAAAGGTAGGAATAATAGGGAAAAGAACAGAGGAAACAGAAAAACACACTCCAATCTTAAACTCGGACTATCACTTTTTCCATGCAGCTTTGGCATGGCCCGAGGCCTTCATTTGTCTGTTCGCTTCAATTATATCGATAATACTAAAACTCAGTTAAAAGGGTATATGCATTACTAATTATTGAATCTATTATTTATTATTTATTTTTATTACAATTAAATTATTTAATTTGTAATTTTATTTTAATTTAATTATTATGTTACTTTATTAGTAAAAATTTATAAAACTTATTTTTTAAAAAATATATTTTTATATAAATAAGTCTATTAATTAATATATTGATATAAATCAAATTAAATTTTTTCAATTGAAATTTTATAATTGACAATAAATTTCAAAAGTGACTAGCATTTTGTAAAGAATTATTTTATTTAGCAATCCACCCTTTGAAATGATTTAATTTGAAATATGGTCTAACGGCTAAAAGAATATTGGATATCACATGATATTTAATGTATTGTATAAAAAATATTTTTATTTGTATTCTTTTTTTAAAAAAATTAAAAGATTAAATTTTTATTAATATTTGTGTAAATTTTTAAAAATAATTTAAATTTAATAAAAAATTTACTCCTTTACAAGTTAAAAACAAAATAAAGAAAATATTTTTATTTTTTTATTATACAGTACACTGAATATTGTGTAAGGTGCAGTGCTTTTTAGATATTAGATTATATTTTAAACTATATCATTTTTAAAGATACTAGGCTATCAAATAATAATAATTAAAAAAAACTCTTCTTGTAATATTTATTAATATTTTTAAATTTTATTATTGATTATAATATTTTAATTTAAAAAATTTAACTTAATTTCTATTGATCAATAAAATTTGATTACATAAAAATATATTTTTTAAAAAAGATAAATTTTATAAAATTTTATCTAATAAAATAATATATTAATTAAATTAAAATTAAGTGATAAATATGAAAATAATTAATAAGTAAAACGACAAAAAAATGTTAATTATCCCTCACTTGAATGGTAGGCAAGTGGAAAGCCCGGAAAAGAAGTTGGTATGCTATAGCAGCGCCCCACGAGTTCACAAATGTGAAGCCAACAAAATTCTCCAGGCCGCAACATTTCCATTTCCAATCTAGTGTTTTTGATTGCCATTGCAGCTTCGAGCATCAGCCAAATTTGAAATTGAAATGTACTCACTGCTTATGTACAGAGAAATGAAGCAAAAGAACAACAGGATTAGAAACAGAGAGGGCCCAAAAGGATATTTCAACGGCAATTCTCACAGATACTACCCAGAAAAGCAAGCAAGAAACAGGAGATAGTAGAAAACGCGAAACTATTGGACATTAACAAACCCTTCGACGGTCTGCCTGACTCTTGGTCAAATATATGAACACCAGTGTACACAAACTTGAACTGGATCATAAAAGCAGAAATAGACAAATAAAAAAAGGATGTAAAGATAATAAGCAAAAGGTGAAAGATGTACTATTTTATTGGACAAAGGGCTTGATTTGCTGCCCCCGGAAAATATCACTTGTTGCTTGATACACTCTCTTTCCTCCCATGTGAACTATGGAGTTTGTTCTGATAGGAGAGTTATTGTCTGCTCTAGCATAGCGGGTTGATTTCAATTAATATGTAAAGTCAGGGTCAAGCTGATGCAAAAATATTAGTTGATAGCATCTCGCATCTGGATCAAAATGAGAAGTAATGGATTGCAGTCTCATTGTGAAAAATGATTGGATTATCAGAATCAAATGCACGAATACAGTAAGGTCTCGTGTGAATGTCAATACAGGCTAACCATGGTCAAGGGCAATCTGTCTTATAAGCTTTCATTCATCACTCACCAGTAACTGTATACAACAAATGTATACTGCAGTCCTACTTATTTGTAAGCAATTATCTCTTGGAAGGTCCAGTTAAAGAGTTTAGCTTGCTTCTATGTATCTAGGCTGTTATTTCCTTAATCGTCGTGCATACTTTTTAACAGAAATGAATTTTTATGTGAACGAGCATGAAGATTATTGATGAAGAAGTTCAAATTTGCCAACAATGAATGCAAAAAGTGAAGCATTCATTTCAATCCTACTGCACTGTCATTTTGTATCTTGATAAATGCAGTTTCGCATCTAACGTACACAAAGGCTTTATTTAATCAATTAACACTGATTATGGAAGCTCTGTCAATTTAGTGAACAAAGATATGGAGCTGACAAACATGAAGAATAAAAATAAGGTCAACCCCAACTGTAAACAGGCCTTATAATCATTAATATGGGACTTACAGAATTGTAAACACGAACAATTTTGCTTGAATCAAATGAGACAGCATGCTTATATCTTCTCCATCTGTTATCAGGTGTATCATGAACCCCCTCGGTGAGGGTCTTATCTGTTAAATAAACGGAATAATAACTGGTAATGAACTCCATAAGAAGCTGCAAATATACTCGGTAAGATTTAATACATAAGTTAAGGGTAAGAATAATAGAAATTATGGAAAGCAAACAAAATTCTGCAGTGTGATGTGCTCGAAACATAGTGAGAGGAAATCAAAAGACTGTCCAGAATGCACCGTTAAAAAATATGACAGCAAGGAGGCATGCTTATATACCTCTAGAGTTAAGCTTCTGTAATGTTGAGCTATGGTCTGTGAAATACTGCATTTATCTTTGGCATGTTTTTAGACTCGCCTGTCTCTCCAACAACCCCTGTGGAAATTCAAGTAATTGAAACAGAAACCACGAGATTGGACATTAAAGGGCAAATTAATGGGAGCTTAATATTTGCTGTCCTAAATACACCAAGACCCTAATACTGTACTTTATTCAGCAATAGTAAGTTCTCATACGGTTAGTAGAGCATCACTTTTGATACTTCCAACAGCTTCATCATCTAATTGGGGGCTTTTGAGAACTTTCCAAGTCAATATCCATATCCCGAACGCACGGTGCAGAAGCCCCTGTTCTCTCCATTTGTAGATACAATGAAGTTATGGGAAGTAAGTTGTGGATATGCATACCTGTTCTTTTGAGGCAAACGGAAGTTCTACAGAGCCTAAACACGGTAGCTCTGATATGCATTGTTGGCTGGTTTTGCCTCCATCGGCCATCATTGATTCTTTTATAGGCATCTTGGTCCTGCACCGAAGAGAAAATATTCACAATACACATACCTTACAGAACTACCTACACCAAATATTCATTGCAGAGCACAATCGTCTTTTATCGTAACAAGTAAAACTTGTACAATCATTTAAGCTCTCCTCACACTGCCCTTGGAGGCATGGAATGTTGAAATGTTAGAAATTAAATTATGATCTGAATGGTCTCTTAGGAGACACTCTAGTGCTCAATAACTTTGACTTTGATCCTCGAGGCCAATGAAGCACAAAAGAAAAGCATTTAATACAGATTTTACCTACAACTAATGCGGTACCTGGCCACAAAAACTATATAATTCTTGACTTATTTGAAAACATGTTTTTTCAAGTTCAATGGAACTTTGCCTGCCCATCCCGGGTGAAATTGAAAGTCAAAAGCATCGGGTTTTAGCAGTTCCATGCTTTCTAATTTTTGCTCCAAAATATAGCATAAAGTGCCTTTTGAATTTGATTTTAAGTTGGTACCCGGACAAAGTCCATATTACAAACTAGCTCATATTTGCTTTCTTTCCTCCTTAAATCTCCCGTAAGTGTGACGGTTTGTTGAGAATGAGTGTATAATATTTATATTTATATAATTTAATTTTTTTAAGAAATAATTATATATATATACATATATATAATTAATAAAATTTTTATTAGATTACGCCCTATTCACGTTTGTGCAGTGCCTCGTAATTATTTTTATTTTTAATAAAATTACGTGTTTTGACGGTAAAATGAAATTTATTGGAGAGGTGGTTTGGAGAGTCGGATTAAAGGCAGTTGGGTTACAATTGTTGCAGGCCGTAGCTAAACTCAGCCATGGAAGAAGACACCGGAAATGCAGACCAACCTCAAACCAAATCGGTGGACCCCACCCTACACAAAAAGCACCAGGCAATGCTGAATCGCCTTGCCCACCGCCATCAATCCCGCACCAAGTCGGCCGCCGCCACCACCTCCTCCCCCGCCGACGCTGCTGCTTCCTTCTCCTCCACATTCTCCGACTCAAAACTCTCAATCGAGTCCCAACTCGCCGAATCGTTCAAAATTGCCGCAGTCGCCGACGATCTGTCTCGCCTGAGATCTCATGTCGCCGACGATCTGTCTCGCCTGAGATCTCATCTCGCCGACATTTCCTCCTCCATCTCTTCCCTCGAACAACTCGTCGCCGAGAGCTCCTACTTCCTCCCGTCCTACGAGCTCCGCTCCTCGCTCAAGTCCGTTGCGCAACTGAAACAATCGCTCGAGAACTTGAACTCCGAGCTTCTCCCAAAGAAGAGATTCTCCTTCAAAAACAAATCCACAACGAGCAAACCCTCGCTCCCCGAACCTCAAGAACCCGAAATCCCTGAAACCGAGATACTGAAACCGACTCTCGCAGTTCGCGACTCGCCGGGATTTAGAAACAAAGAAAACCAGGTTTTGACGAAGAATTTCAGGGGTTTGGAGACGGGAGAATTCACCTTGTCCGACTTAGATTCGTGTGAAGTGAGGTTAATTGGCTGCATCAATGCGCTGTTTGTTAACGGATTAAGGAGCTGTAAGGTCTTTGCTGGGCCCGTCATAGGATCGATTTTGATTGAGGACGTTCAAAACTGTGTTTTCTTGTTGGCTTCACATCAGATTAGGATACATTACGCGAAAGGGAGTGATTTTTATCTGAGAGTGAGGAGCAGGCCGATAATTGAGGACTGTGAAGGTGTGAGATTTGCGCCGTACTGTTTGAAGTATGAGGGGGTTGAGGAGGATTTGAGGGAAGCAGGTTTGGAGGAGGAGAGCGGGAATTGGGCAAAAGTGGATGATTTCAAGTGGCTGCGGGCTGTGCAGTCACCAAACTGGTCGGTTTTGGAGGAGAGCAAGAGACTTTGCAATGTTGAGATTAAGGATTTGGGAAGTGGAAATTGTGAGAGCTATGGTGTTGAGAATGATGAAAGTTTTGTTCAAGTGTGGTAACTTGATTTAAGGTATCATTTTCTGATTCCTGTGTTGCTGATGTTTAAAAAGCTGAACTTGCTTTGAACATGTGTTTCTGGGTTGTTGGTGAATTTGGACATGCTTGAGGGGCTATGTGGTTCATGTTTGCCAATGTATCTTGCTTCCTAGTGGATGGTTTAAATACTTTATTTTTTATTTCTTTTAATCAATTCAGATATCACGTTCTTAGTTTTTGCTGTTATACATGATGGAGTTTCATACGGAATTAGTGTTACTAATAAGCATTGATGACATTGGATTAATTTGTTTGGAAAAAAAAAAAGAGTGAAAATGTTCTTCATTGTTAATAATATGCATTGATATGGTTGTTACTTGTTTGCTGGAAATGAAGCAACAACTAATTTGAACAAGAATGTGGACTTCGCTGTGGCAGGTGTCTTGTGGTCAGATGTCTTTCCTATGAGAAGCCTATGGTATGAAGTGCACTTGCACTTCTGAGGCACAATGGTTAGCTTAACTGCTAAATATTAGGAGTAACCAGTTCAAACAAGCCTATCTACAGTCATGAATTATCCACTTCTTCTGGATTACTCTGGCTTGCTTCATATACTTTTTAAAAATGTGGTCCACACTTGTTGCAAACGATAGATGTTAGAATTCCTTTTCTTTTTCAGCCATTTAGATGTTAGAATTGCAATTACGAAAATTTGCATTACTTCATCTTTGAAGAGGGGTTAAACTGGTTGTATGGGCCATGGGTAATCGTAATTCTTCAGGTGTAATCCCATGCATTTCTGTTATACACTCAAATTTGATTTAGTTGCATGGTTTTTGATGTTATTGTATTGCTTTACATGTTTAAAGTTTGATTGAGTCAGTCATAAAAAATATGAACAGTGACAAGCTAGACTCTCGGGATAGTTATGTGGATTTTAAAAAGAGAAGATTAGTTTTGAACCTAGTCCCTGCGTTGCTATAAAATGTGCTTTCCATCATGTCTTAGAAGCCTGGATATCAGCCTGGCAAAAGCCTGTTATTTGTTTAGTAATTTGGTTTAACATTGAGCCAAAATATACTTGAATCAGAAATTATGCAATCCATGCCTGTGTAGAACGAAATGGGCTCTATGATCTGCTTTTGACAGAACACAAAATTTGTAAATAAACTTAGCAGGTGAATATCGTGAAGTGTATATTACTGATAATGGGCAGTGTAGAATCCAGAGCAAAGAATTGATACTGTTCCAATGGAGTGTTGGGAGTTGCATTTGCAATGGCCTGTTGGTAGATTTGGAAATGGTAGAATGAGAAAGCCATAGGGGGTGGGATGGCTACTGGTTATTCAATGCAGTTTATTTTACAGCAAGTGCATGAATTCTCTGTGGGGAGCATACAGGAAGAGAGACAGCCCACGTTGCTGAAACAGCAGGTGATGGTTGGATGGGAGCCTTCTGGAATTGGTTGGGTAAAACTTAACATCCATGGTGCTGCAAAAGGGAGCCGTGGGCAGGCAGGTGCATGAGGAGTTCTATGTGACCACAAGGGTTCTTGAATTTGAGGTTTCCTGCAGTTTGTGGGACTAGCACTGCATGGGAAGCCAGATTTCGTAAATTCATCTTTGAAGCAGATTCTAGTGTTGCGTTGGAAGTTATTCATAAGGGTGTTGTTGCAACTCACCCTCATACTAATCTTATAAATAGCTGCTGCAATTAATGGAGCGACACTGGATGCTCAAGGTGCAGCATGTCTGTAGTGAAAGAAAGAGAGTTGCAGATTGTTTGGCATCATTGGCGCTCACAGAAATTAAGGTTTCGTGGTTCTGGAATAGCTGTCCTCTATGAACCATTCATCTGTTATTAGATGATCTTGTTGGTGTTGTTTTCCACGAGCAGTAGCTTTGTAGATTTGGCTGCTTTAGCCTCCATGTAGCCAAAATAAATAAATAAATAAATAAATAATAACAATAAGTCAGACATACATGAAGGCATCCATTGCATTGAGTCGTTTTCAATTCTGATGATGAGTGTGTACCGCACTGGCTCTCGCTGGCTGGTTGTGGAGAGAGGCTTACCTTATTTTTATTTTTATTTTTAATTGAGGTTGCTTTATATATGATAAAGAGACTTTCATAGCTTGGCCTCGGGGCCATTGCCGCACTCGGCTTCCTTTGCTGCTTCATTTTCCTCCTGCTCTATTCTAAGACGGTGATGGCATGTTATGAAATGTGCAGGCTGGCTGATTAGTTATGTCGAAAGTTTTTTATTCATTGACAGGCTGTCGACAATGCATCAAATGAAGGACACTGGTAAACTCTCCGCTTGGACTCTAGACGAGATCTTGCCAGTTATAAAATGGTCACCGTATTGAAAAAAAAAAAAAAAGGAAAAGTAAGAAAGAAAAAAAAATCGGATGCTGGATGTGCTAGTATTCTTTAGATTTGAATATTATTGAGATTCTTTGCAAGGTTTCAACTGAGCTGGTAGTGTAGTCATCATTATTATGTTCATGCTTTGGTATTTTGTCAAACGCCGGATGATTTCTCAGGCAAACTTGTCAAAGTTTGGTTTGGCAGCCGTTTTTCTCCTCTGCGGTTCACACGAATATTGGAAAAATTTTCAAACTTCAAAAAATCTTTCTTTTTCGTACGAAAATCAGGACGTGGTAGATTTTTCAGCTTTCCAGCCTAAAAATCTCGTTTGTTCTGGTGTTTCCCCATTAATATTGCACATATCACGCTTTGTGAAAGTACAGCTCAGGCTCATATATGATGTCAATTTCAGCCCTTCTCTCTCTCTTTTCTTGGTATAAGTTTTGCAAACACGTGTTAGTCATATTTGACGTCCCGTGAGATCCATTCTCAAAAGAAGCAAAAGTGACAATTGTAGGCTCAAAAAGGAGAAGTCAAAGCAGAGCATGTGCTGGTTGCTCCCACGATAATTATTGATGACTGCCAAGCTCACTTTGGCCTGTCATTCATACTCTCTCCTTCTTTGATCTCTTCTTACCAGCTCCCATCGTGTGAAAGCTTTTTATTCACGTGCTTCGACTTGAATTTCTTTTCTTTAGATCGAGTCCAATAGCTTATATACTCGTGAATAGGTGCTCATGGTGAAAATTGTTGGACACCCCCCCCACCACGTGACCTGCCTATCCTGCATTAGTGTTGTTTTGAATTCTTTATCTCACAGCCAAAGTAGATCGCGTCTCTCCATCTCCTTCTCAAATGATCCCATTTGGTCTGCAGAACATGTGTACACTTACTTCTTCTTGTTAATTTTGTTTGAGATGATGTCCTTTGCGGCTTGGTGTGATTTGCGTATGTTGGGTGGCGGTGAATTGAGATAATTGATGAGTTTGATATGACTCTTAAGGTACGTTATTACAGTTCAGCTCAGATTTTGGTGGGAATTAATCACTTGGTCTCTCTGGATGGACATCATCACCTTTTTTCTTTTCCCTGATAGCAATACTACTGCTGCTATTGAATGTTCTTATGCTTACATGTCTGTTGGTTGTGCAATTTCTTCGTAATGATAGGCACTTGTGATTCCTGTTTTCTCTCTTTAAAAGAATGCCTGCCAGTGTTGTTCTTACAAAGTGTTCTGTGAAAAAGACTTTTTCCTTAAGCCTTGCGGGAGTCCACTCAATGATCTGAAACTCACCCCAATTTTCGCCGTATTAGGCACATGTCGATCACGTGTCGGGCACGTGTCTGTATCTGACACACGTCCAACGTAGCATTTCAGAAATGGAAGCCGTGTCAGTGCGCCCCTTGTCTAAGTTGCCATGATACAGAGATGAGTGTACGCAAATCCAAAAAATAAACAGAAATTAAAACCATAGAGGGTGTTGCTGTAGAAAAGGGATAAGAGAGGTTGAACTAAATTGATACCTCGTTATTTCATTCTGTTTTGGTACCTTGGAAATAGATTTTTGTTTTTGGTATCTTAGGGGAAAAAAAGATAAAAAGGGAAGAAATACATTTCCATGTTTTGAAGTCTGGTGCCTTTGAAATGCAAATGAGTACAAATGAGAAGTGATAAAAACATTTTTGAACAAAAACATGTAAAACTGATTTAATTTAATGGTTATAAAGGACGAAGTAGGTTTACTTTATTTATTATTTTTATTAAGAAGTTTATTGAGATAATTTTTTTTATTTATTTACATAAATATTATATTATTTTTAATATTATAATAAAAATTTTAAAAATAAAAATTTAAATTATTAATTATTGATGTATATCTAGAGAGACTAAATTTGTATTTACAGAATTTGTTTCTCCAATGATGCCTAATTATCTTTGATGGGACTGTGAGATATTACTCATATGTTTTTATTTTTATTTTTTAAAAAAACGAAATTTCTATAGGATAAGAAAAAAAAGAAGAAGAAGTCGAGAATTGAAGTAAATAATTTATAAACTATATAATTTAAGTTGCATGTAGTTTTATAATTTTAAAAGCTCGACCATCCACCCATACACGATGAACCTATTCCTGTCCTCTCCACAAAAATCTTTTCTGGTACATATCTTGTCCACAAAATTTTAGAATACATATTTTAACATGTATTACGTTTTTTGCTTCAATTAGCAAATAGCTGACTTAGTTTTTTTTTTTTTAATTATTTTTATTTTTTATTTTGGTAGAAGCTACCTCAGTACTTTTGATACAATATGGGTTCAATTATTCTAGTTGCCCAGTATATTTTTTTCTTTTTTTTTTTGTGTAAGAGAAATATATAAAATGAAATTTTCTTTTGGGTAAGGAATGAAGAGGGAATGGAAATAAAAGGGCGAAAATTCGAAGTGAAAATACTTGGACTGGGCCTGGTCCTGGGCCTGGGCCTGCCCAGAGTCTCTCCGGTATGGAATTAGTTGAACTTGGATGAGATACACTAGGCCCATGGGCATCCTCTGGGCCCATCAATGGAAACAAAATATTTGCAAAATATATTCTGTTTTCGAGAAATCAAATGCATAAAAGTGGTGCTAAGGTACTAATATTTTACTAAGATTTTTTATACTAAAAGGGATGCAGTTTTTTTTTTTTTTTATAGTTTTGCACTTAGATTTCACTACCGAGCATGACATGTATTTGATTTTATAATGTGCCACATCATTTTATACAAATATTTAATTTTAACTCTGAAGATCTGTAGCATTACTCATTCGTGTAGGCTTGTTGCGGCTTATTCTCGAGATTTATGACCTACTTGAAGTTGTGTTTTGCTTTCTATAGACTGTCAGGTAAAAATCTCTCCTCCTCTATTCATATTTAATAGAATATTTTTAATTCAATTCTTTTAAATTGTGAGTTAAATTAAGTTTAATTTAAATACCAGTAAAAAAAAATTAAGTTGATTTCAGTTGAAATACAAAAATAATCAAATAAATTTATATAATATAAAATTATGTATGCATAATACTTATAAAAAAAATAAAAATAAAAATAGTAAGGATCATAATTTATTATTTTACTTGAAGTAACTACTAGCTTAAAACATATACGTCCATCAACATGACCACAGATTACATTGAATACATGAACCTGTGTTGTCTGCTGCCAAATGAAATTTTAGTTTGATGCTTAGAAGCTGAGAGTTTTTTTTTTTTTTTCTTTTTAAAAGAAGAAAAATTTATTAGGAGGTTAGGGATAGCTCTTTCGTTTTGGATAAATATCATATCACACCCTAAGAATCCAAACATGGTATTTACAAAATAGATATATAAGCGTTTTTAACTCTAAGCTGCAAGTATAAATTTTTATGGAGTCCTATCTTTCACTAGTTCACATACAAATTGCCCAAATGGAAAAGTATAATAGAATATTAGCCAACTCAGAATTATACCAGATTAATTGGAAAATTGCTTGAGATTCTGTCCATCAGAGCCTACCTTCACAAGACAACAAAAGGGAATTTGTAGCCCACCATATCGTTTTGGTGCACAGCTTTATTATTGCGTTTAGTTGATTTCAACTTTTGAAGTATGTTTGCACGGCAAAGTAATTACCTTTGCTTTCTTTCTTTCTTTCTTTCTTTCTTTTTAATTTTTTGGTTCTCCTCATCTTTGCATTTATGATCTAACGGTGCCTATTCGCAATGCACTTTTCTATTGAAAGCAGAAGAGACCTCACGAAATATCTGCTACATAACTTAGACAATGATGTTCTCTTAAATGTCATGTAAAAGGGTCAGTTTATGGAGTCAATGAAGAATAATGTTCTTACGAACTACAATCTTTCGCCTTTCTTTTTGGCCTTGGCATATGACATAAGCAATGATGAAAGAACTTATATATCTTTTAACTCAATATTAACTATAATTGTTCTTGAAACTATGGGCAGTCTGAGAGCCTTAAGATTAATTACTCTTACGAGCAGTACAATAAAGGTGATAGGGGTGAAGAGGAGGTTATCACACGAGTGGACGAGTTTTTAGAGTTTTATGGTTGCTAAATTGTTGTTCAGGTAGTTGCGGGTACCAATGGGGGTAATCCTCCAGCAAAGGGACTTTCTCTTTCTTTTTCTTTTTTTTGTTTTGCCTTTTTGAGTTTGTAAGGACTAAAAGTTGAGTTTTAAATGTAAAACTAAGAGTTCAGATGAATTTATCACCATATTTTGTGGTTAGTGGCTCAGGCAAAGGAAAATGGGAACAAGTAATTAGATTTGAGGATAGGTTGGCTCCTTGGGAGATGAGATATCTAAGGGGGAAAGGATTGCAGTTATTGAATCAGTACTTGGGTCACCTCTAATTTTTCACATTTCCTTGTTCGAGATGCTAAAAAAGGGTAGTATAGACGTTAGAGAAAATCCAAAGGGACTTTTTATAGGATTAGTGTGGAGATAAGCGGATACATAGGAGGAAACAAGTAGAAGTTATATGGAGGCATTTTTCCTACTAAAATTCAGAATTGTTTCCCCCTTTTTTTTTTGTTATTTTCTATCTTTGTTCCACTAAAATTTTTATTTTGTCTCGATCCAATTTTTTTTGTCTCCGCACCTTTTTGCTTTCACCCCTTGTCAGAAATTCTTGACTCTGCAGCCATTTTTAATGCACATATGATGTGAGTTCATGATAGTGCAAGGTAGATCCTTCAATGGTGAGACCTACCTGCATGATATAGTATCCCTTAAATAGAACTGCTACCAAATTTAATGGTCCAGACCCAATGCATGTGAGGTACAATTTACTTTGACACAATTGACTTCTCTTAGTTTTGTTCTATACATTATGACTCACTTGCTCCAAACATGATCAACTCTATAAAGTAAGTATACATACTTAATTTTTCAATTAATTTCCTAGAATGTGAAGGCTTATTATGTAGCTTGTAATAAAGACACATATATACACTATGCAGTGACAAGTTCTTGAGTTGGTAACTATAATACACACACACACACACACACACACACACATCTTCTCCGCCCAACTTTCCATGTCCTGAAAATGTTTACGGATTCCACTTAGCCAGAATCATAACAATAGTAGCCATTAGCTAAACAAGAAAGTTGGTTGCTCTGGTACTGCCAGTCAATAGGTATCTATAAGGTGCACAACGCCGTAAACGACACACATTAATCAAATGTCGGTCTCAATGTCTTTCTTCCATCCTTAGCTGTGAACGTGATGCCATTCCCTATTAAAGTTAAGCTACCAAGTAGCATAGTAGTTGATGGCTAAAATAATTATAAAGTATCATACAGTAGCTAGCTTCTGACGATGATGATTGAATTTACCCAAAACAAAGATGTGGACGGTGGTTCATAAATTAATGGATGAACAATCTAAACCATAATTTTGGTCATAACCGTTGAGAAATATAGATCCTAGAGTAGCATCATCAAAGTCTAGTTAAAAGAGGTGTGATAAAGAAGATTTGAGAAATTTATATGATTTTCAAATTAGCTTATTGCACTTGTGAGTCCTAGTGTTGTAAATGAACGCGACAATAATCATAGAGTTAGTTATAAATTAATTGTCTCAAAATTACCCGGGAAATTTAAGAATTTTTTAGTTAGTTCCAAAATAGAAATTCTTGTTTCAAATCCGCAAGAAACGGGGAGATTTTTGTAATGTGCTAAGGCCATTCATGAATACATGTAATTTAATTACGGGGTTATAAAAAAAAAAATCTAGCAGAGAATTACCAATCGAGAGGGAAAAAAAAAGAAGAAGAAGAAGAAAACTCAGTAAATTTCTTTATTGATAAGTAACCGCTTGGGCACTTGATTGAGACAATAGGATAAATATATAAATTATAACCCGACAGCATAAGAGAAATGAAAGTGAACCTTACATAATTACAATTTGAAACAGTAAAGATATGATGAAATTAGCATAGATCTTCCGTACCCCACATTATCAATTGTTTGTGATTTCAATTAACAATCCGAGAAAAAAGAAAAGAAGAAAAGATGTTTCTGTTTTCAATTAGGGCTGTTAGGCCATGAATAGTTGAATAATGGTGAAGTTGGTGTATGATATATGTGTTTACCAATACGATTTACGTGTAATGGACTATTTTCTTATCAACCGCTTCGGTATGGTTTCTGTGATTGTAGTTTGTACATTCTTTTATATCAAGTGCTTGATGTTTAGAGCAACTGTCCCTGTCGCTAATCAGGGATTAATTATAGCCTCCCTAGTCTTAAGCCAATCTTAGCTTATTGTAAATAAAAGCCCTTCATCAAGGCAGACTGAGTTTAATCCACTTTAAAATCATTTGTCATCCAACTAATACAGATTAATATAAAATCTTACAGATTATATTAGGAAGGTGCACACATAATTAGATTTTGGACCAGCAAAAGGAATAGAAAATCCTGCTTAAGCCTCAATTGGTTGTTTGAGTCAACCCTCCTAGCTAGAAACTAGAAAAGCTAAATATAAACACCGTTCCTTGTGCTCTAAATATTTTAAAGATTTCATTTATATTATATGATTATGAATTTGAATTCTTGTTAAGGTATTTAGTGGGATTAAATGTATATTTAATTTTATATAATTTTAAAAATAACTAATAATTTTTACTGAATATTTTGAATTTTGCTCTTTCATAAATTTAATATAGTGGCCTAATCTTTTTATCCAGTGAATTCAACGTAATCCTCATTGGCAGTACCACCCTTGCTTTCCCATTTTTCAAACCAAAAAAGAAGAAAAAAAGAAAAGAAAAGAAAAGAAAAGCTAAATATATATTGATCGAAGGGCTGGGAAACCCATTATTATATAATACGTTGTTTTCTTCATGCATGAAAATGGAACGACAAGAAACGCGATACGTGGCATGGGGAAGCATAGAAAGTCCGAGTTTAGATGTATCGGGTAGAAACTTAACAGAACAAGCAAATTAGTTGTTTAGCTGACATTACAACCATGGTATTTTCTAATCATATAAATGCTTTCTTTAATTTGGGTGACATCACTTAATTACCTTCTAAATTCTTTATTAATTAAACCTGCTTCTTTTTTACGTGAGGAAGGTGGCCCATCCGACAAGGAACCCTAGTTGAAGAAGCAATCTCACTCTTTCTGTGGAAAATCTTTTAACTGTTTAGCTAGCTTTCGTGAAGAAGGCGTTAATGGGATTCCTTTCTTACTTGCTTTTTTTTTTTTTTTTTTTTTTTTTGGGTATGATTTCTACCTCGCTCTTTCCTTTGTCCATCACATGTATATAATTGGAGAAAACGTTTAATGTAGAGATTAATTAATCACAGAAATACATATTTCAAATATAAATGGACACACGACATGTTCCACTATGTAGGAGTGATTTCCATGAATGAATTCAGCATTTTAGCATTTAATTGAATAATGTCATTGTTCGTATAATTGAAAAATTCTCCCGTTTGTTTGACGACTGAAACTTGTGCCGACGGCAAATGAGGTAAGTGTTGGTGCTTTTGATATGAATTTAGTTGTTGAAGGAGCTAGCTTATGAAGCACGGTAAATAGACAATGACCCTCCTTCGGACATTATGGACCCTGGATTTTCGCTTTATATACAATATTTGCCTCCAAAAACGACCTCTGCCAAAGCTTGCTTTCCTTTTTTTTTTTTTTTTCGGTTAGCAATAGAATATTATTCGCATATACGCGTGTGTGTGTATTGTTTTACAACATTTTTGGCTAGTGTGATGTATGGGAAGTTCATAATTAGTCAACTTTCAAAATAATATGAAAAATAAAAAAAAAATAGATGGAGAGAGAAAAAAGATACACTAATTGCCGATGTCATTTGTGTCAAAAAAAATTATTTTTGTATTTTTGAAAATTCAAGTTTTTCATTAAAACTAATTGAATGTACAATACAATCATTTTGAATGTACAACAAGATTGTTTCAATGTGTAATAAATTTTAAAAAATTTAATAATATTTTATTATACATTCTATTATCATACATCTAATCAGTGTTTGTTAAAAATTTGATTTTATTTGGAAAAAATTAATGATGTTCATGTCATGCTACTTACATCGTCTTGACCGTGACATTTTTCTCGTCCATGTACCCCAGTTACTTGTGCAACTGCTCTTGTTTCCTTTTCTGCACTCTCCTAAGTTTTTTTTGCATATACCTGCTCCCTAGTCTGATTTCTTGCCAGGAAAGAAAGAAACAGGACTATTCCCCCCCCCCCCAAATTTTATAGAAACTTGAGGGAATTGAGGTTTGAATCTTGAACTTTCCCCTAAGAGTTTTGCTCTCTGTGAATGATGCCTATGTTATACAAATTGGTTTATCACTTTGGATTACCTTCATCAGAAACCATCTGCAATATCAGTCCAAAAACTTGCTCGTATCTTCAAGCTTTGTCGCAATTGATATACTTATTTTTGACTAAAAAGCAGCTAAATTCACAGAAAAGTGATGAATATTATCGAGTATAATTAATAAAATAATATAATTTTTTTAATTTTTTTTTCTTTTATTGATTATATTATTATAATAATATTTATATTATTTTATTAATTATGTCCAACTGGGTTCATCAATTTCCTATCTAACAGCTATTTTTCTTCTGACTATTCTATTAGGAAATGCCCTTTGATTGATATTGACAGTCTTTAAAGTTATGGAAATCAGTTGATGTCCTGTAAATTCCATTTCCCAGCGCTGCTAAATATATCTATTGAAAATATAAATTGTTACAGGCATTTAGTAGTTGTACCACAGCCAAATTAGAAAGAGAAAATCGACAAAGAGGAACTTAATTACATGCTTTGGTTTCTTGCAGGACTGTCTCCCAAATTTAATTATTCTGTCATTCTCTTAATATGATGCATTGAGGAATTTATTTTTCCCCCTACAGTCCAGCATTATGCGGGAGAAATCTCTAATGTGTGTGCTCTGATACAGGACAATGGAGAAAAATATGAAGGAATCGAGAAGAAAGCCATTGACAGGATCCCAGGGGGTTTAAAGAAGGTCTTGTAGGGTTTCAAAGGGTGGGGGAATTTTTCTGCGTTTGCTGCACCAACTTCTCCTCTAACTGGCTCCCTCAATGGTCAAAAAGGGTCACATCCTTTCATGTCCTTTTCTCTCGAGTAAGTTCTGTGATTCAACAAAAGTATTGTGAAAAACACCGATAAGAGAAAACACTAATGATCTTACAGTTAAACTATACTTAAATTATTTTATTTCTTTGGAACAAAAAAGGAATGTAGAATAAAGTCTTTTTCGACTATCAATAATTTTCCATGCTTAACCTCTTTTTATTAGTGTTTTTGGTAAGTGAAAGAGACCTCTTTTAAAATCCATGAAAACACATATTATAATAATATTACTTAGTTATAAAGAAAAATTTAAAATTATATAAGTTAAATATATAGTCTCATATTTAATTTTTTTATATATATTTCTTATATTTTAAGTAAAAACCACAAACAATGGATTATATTTTCAATCTTGGACGACTAAAGTTAATGCACAATCAAAATAAAAAAAAAAAACAAAAAAGAGGATCACTACATAGGTATAAGTTAAGGTGATATAAGTGAAAATAAACTTTTTTAGTAATTTTAATTAGTTAATTTAAATAAAAAAAATTCAATTAATTACTTTATATACGTGACTTCTTATGTAACTCTTTAACCTTAAGTCAAATAATTTTTTCCATGATGAAAACAATAGCTTACCCCTAACAAGGTCAGGTAGGAGCCACACATTCTAGTAAAAAAACTCAAATTGTGCCTCTCAATATAACTTAGAATCCATGTTCACATACCTTGCCACGTAGGGACTAAGGCTACTAACCCTAATTATACTTCAAAGAATAGAATTATACAACTATCCATTTTTAGTACAAACTATGCAAGTAGTTTTAAATGAAGAATACCATTACCTAGTTCTCCAAAGAATTAAAAGAAAAAGAAGAAGAAGAAGAAGAATACCATTACCTATAACCGATGTACGATTTATGATATACAGGGTTTTACAGAACTTTCATATACACACAGAGGTGAGGAAGGGGAGAGAAAGGTGGTCTATTGGCAGTGTGGTTGGTTAGAATGCGAACTCATCTTTGGACACATGGAAAGAGATACTCCAATTTTATAAATTTTCAATTTATAGTGATCATGAGGTCCATAAACTGGAAGACTAATTAATGATCATGTGGCCTGCATTGCATCAGGAAATGCATAAGATTAGTCAACTATATATACTCCATCCATGATAAAGCATTGTACTGTATCTTCCTTATCTCATTCGCTAGTACGTGTCTTTTGTTGTTTTGCTTATAATCTGGAACCTATCAACAAATTGACACTTCAGTGACCTCATCATCAGCTGCCCACTTTCAATCTTCTCTCTTGTTATGTGAACCAATCTATACTATTCTAGAAGTGGAAATTACTTGGGAAGAATATGCTGTCAGGGTTTACCCATGTAACATTAACTAAATGTATGTATATGCTAGGTATGTAGGAGTATTCTTGAGTTGCTGACGTAAATAATAAAAATTTCCCCAAGAAAATATTCTAGTATTCAAGAGTTTGTTATTATTAAATATATGTAAATTTTTACTTATTTAAATTATCAATTATATCAAATGAGTATCTTTTTTTTTTAATATACCTGAATTCACTTGAATTTTTTAATTTAGAAAATATGATTTCAAGCAAAAACAAAATAGAATAATTGATGTAAGTTCTATGAAGTTCATTCATTCAAGATAATATGTGAGAATTTCTTCAAAAAAAAAGAAAAAGAAAATCATATGTGAATTTAAATTTTCAAATTAGATATATCAGATTCATATTCATTGATTAAGCAGAGATAAGATATATAAAGATTCGTTAATTTCACATTAAGTAGTCTAATTGGGCCTACTAATGAAAAACATTAAAAAATATATATTACATCTCCTTAAAAATTTGCCTATTAAAAGAAAAAAAAAACAAAAAACGTAGAAGCTATAAAATTTGTTGCAACTATTATTTCAATGGGTTTTCCTAACCTAATTTGTCCAACTTGAGATAAGCGAAAAAGATTAAATTAGGTTCTTGTGCCTTTTTCATGAGATATGTTGTGCACTGTCATACATATAAGCTCGTCAAATTTCACTCAATGTATATGAACAATGAATTGTACAATAGGAGAAAACTCGTCATTTATCCCTTTATATTTTCCCATTAGACATTTAATATATTAGAAATTAAGGTCTATAATCTAAAAATTCAAATTCTTAATCCCTGAAGTATCTCCTACTTGCATATTTATAATGCATAACATTGAGATTTTTAGGAAAAAAAAATGCACAGAGAAAGAATACTTTGTTCCATTATTTCTGATTTATTGGAGCTTTATGAGGTCATAAATGATGTGGTAAAAAGAAAAAAAATTCCCCATCAGTTCTAATGGAAAGACATGATAATACCAAGATATACAGTGTTATAGCCCTACATCAATTAATTTTCATTATGACATAAATTTGAGATTTTCAAACTCTTGAAAGGTTAGTTTTTTTATCTGCATTGAATCTGAAATATTTTATTTCACCCATACTTTTGAAATCTCTTTTGGGACAAGATATTTTGTCTATCCAAAGGCTATTAGGCTTGAACTACTAAAATGAGGAGAAGTTCAATGCCATCTCTCTCTGTATTTTTTTTTTTAATGTTTTCTGGGGTAAATAGTTTTATCTAATCTCATCTCATAAATTTCCTTTTACCCCATTTCAATAATTCGAAGTTGATAACCATGCCTATCAAAATTTCAAATTCTTCAAAATTGGTGTATTGCATTGGAGCCCATGAAAACATTAACAATTATCCCTCTATAGAGACACCGATTGAAGTGATCTTTTTGTTGTTTTTTTTTTTATCTCCCTTTCCTCCTTTTTTTTTCCCTCCCTTTTCTAGAATGAAAATGAACCGTGAAAGCTGGTTGGAAATTTCGTAAATCGAGGACCCTTATTTGTCTTTAGATATAGATAGTGTACGGAAAAATATAATCCGTGAGAATAAAAATAACAGAGATTGGTCACCATCGAGCCATGCACTGAGGGATGAAAAAATCCCTTGGTTGCGTGCATGGAATGAGTTCCTCTCACCCCCAGCGACGTGCCACCTGTTGTTGGAAGCCGATTAATACAATATTTGTTCACTTGGTTTGACTATCGATTATCCCTTTATTAAATACTTATTAATTTGTCTCTCCTCTTTCATACTAGTAAAAATCTTTTCTTATCATTTTTCTATTTTTTCCGAAAAAAATGCTCGAACTTAGTATAATTGGACACTAATCTAAAGAACAGAGAAAAAATAAACTTAAACTGATGGAGAATCGAAATCTTATTCTAGCAATTGTGACAATTATACTCGGGTTTACTTGATCTAAACCTTGGTTTAATTAAGTGAGCTAAATGGTCTGACTTTAAGACCAAATAAGCAGACTCCTGTTAAATGCATTGAATTACAGACTAAATAACATCAAATGGACTATATCCTATCTCTTAATTAAATTTCATCTCATCTAGAAGCTTTAATCAGAGACCTTTAATGTGAAGTATAGGTTCTAGTGGTTTGATTTTTAATTGACTCGTTTGTACGTTGTTAACAAACAATCCTTGCCGTGTACAGAATTATACAATTGACTTCTTTTTTGTTTTTTGCGGGTACATTAATCGAGAGCTTGGAGAGGCTTATCGACATGCCATTTTAATAGAAGAGAATTGAGTATAAAATTTTAATTATTTGTGCAATTGAGATTAGAGGTGGAAGCCGCCGGGCATACTTGAGCACGATACATATCCCTCTATGTCTGATACGATACCCACCAATTGAATTTGTCATGTTTCTTTATTTACTCCTCAGAGAAAAATCACTTATTTTTTTTTTTCAGTTCGATTTGGCTCTTGCACTACCATACAAATATAAATCTAAGATTGCATAAATGTCAACAGGTACCTCTTAAATTAATTTACAGTCTTTTTGTATGCCATGCATGACGAAATTATTAATTCATAGACATCAAGCAATTATATGGTCCAGTTGGTATTAAATAAATAGAGGCAACATGAATGCATATATAGACTTGAAGAAGAGAGGACACACTTGACATTTCGATAATAAGATTAAAAAAAGAAAAAGAGGACATGCTTGTTTTGCTAGCAAATGGGAAGCAACCACGTCAGCCTTCTTGTTTGGGTACTATAAGGGGGCGACAAGAACACAGAGAGTTTGTATAAATAGACAGCCTGCGGTCGATGGTTGGATGGGAAGGAGGCAGCCAAATTAACCTTGAGGGAGATAGAAGAGGAAAGAGCACCGAGGATATATATTGGAATCGGAAAATGGGAAGGTCTCCTTGTTGTGAGGATGGTGGACTCAAGAAAGGTCCCTGGACCCCTGAAGAAGATCAGAAACTTGTCAAACACATTCAGAAACATGGCCATGGAAGCTGGAGAGCCCTCCCGAAACTTGCAGGTATTTTATGTCTTAATATTCTGCTCCAAGCTCCTCTGGCATCTCTCTTATTCTCTCTCTCTCTCGCTAGATTCTTAAATCATAAGTGGGATGATTTTGCAGGTCTCAACAGATGTGGGAAGAGTTGCAGGCTAAGATGGACAAACTATTTGAGGCCAGATATCAAGAGAGGAAAATTCTCCCAGGAAGAGGAACAAACAATTCTGAATCTCCATGCTGTCCTTGGGAACAAGTAATCCGCCATTTATATCTATATAACTTGTTTAATCTTTAATTTGTAGTGGGGTTGATTAATGGATTATGAATGTATACAAGCTTATTTTCATTTGTTTCTTTGTTCCTTCACAAGATGGTCAGCAATTGCCGGCCACCTGCCAGGCCGTACGGACAACGAAATCAAGAATTTCTGGAACACCCACTTGAAGAAAAAGCTAATTCAGATGGGTTTCGATCCCATGACTCATCGGCCTCGAACTGATATTTTTTCGAGCTTGCCTCATCTTATAGCTCTGGCAAATCTAAAGGAGCTTATAGAAAGCCACTCATACGGAGATCATGCTGTGAGACTGCAAGCAGAAGCAGCTCAACTGGCCAGGCTTCAATACCTGCAATATCTCCTTCAGCCTCAAGGTCCTCAACATCCACCTTCTATGGCAGGCAGCTCAAACAACATAAGCACTGGTCCTTTGAGCGATTTGGAAACTTTTAATCTTTTAAACTCTCTTGCTTCAATCAGGGATACCGATAGCCCAGCCCAGTTGGATATAACAACAGCCCCTCCTCTTCAAGGGCTCCATGATACTGTAGCTTTCACTCATTTGCCAGATTTACAAGCCCCTGGTAGCTATCAAACACCGAAAAACAAAGACGCAGCTCATCCTTCCCCTGAGCTCACAGTGTTTAGTCGAGGAGAGAACTCACCTAATTCTCCATATTTTCTTTCAACCTTAACTCCATCTCCTCCTCCAATCAATCCGCTTATGCCGCAAACCTCCCCTATCAACACCGTGGGTGAGTCTTCTAGTGCCTCAAGCTATGGTGGGGAGGAGGCACCTTCAGTCTGGCCTGACCTCCTCCTTGAAGACCCTTTCTTTCACGAGTTTGCTTAGCTTTTTACACGTGTGAAAGGTTTGAAGTTGCACCACCAATTTCCTGTATAGTATTTAGGTTTTAGAAGACATATATACACTGTTCATGGTACGTGGAATCTTCCTTTGATCGCGTTAACACACGGCACTGGACTATCAAAGTAGATAGCTTTCGTGTTCATATAGATTTGATGTTTTGAAATCTGATTTCTTTTCTTTTCTTTCTTTCTTTTTTTTTTTTAATGACTGGTTTGAAACTTGTTTTCATGGGATTATCACCTACTAAATATAAGTAACTAAGAGACTAATTTGAGTGGAAGACTTTCCTCTATTTCACTATTTTCTTCTAGTCAAGTCATGATCCTACACACATTTATATACCAAGATTTATATGTATTGGTGATGCTGCTTCAATTATCTAATCGATATCCAAAGAAAGAGCAAGGCAGGTGGGCTTAGTGAACACAAAAAAGACTTTCGATCTTGTGCATGATATTATAGCATTATTAAGAAAACCGAGGATGACTTCCCTGAATAGAAGGATGCATGTAAATTATAGAACTTGGGATGAGATCTATAATTCGAATATCATGCCTCATTAAAATTCCACTCTCCACTCCAACTGTACTAAAAGAAAAAATTGACACCCGTTGATTGCATATTTATTATTCTATACAGTTAATTATGACGGTGCATCAAGTTATTATAAATGTCCAACCAACAGGTTTTGCTAATGCGAGATGACAATTTTTTTGTGGGAACGTGTTTTACCTTTATCGGGAAACCCGCGCAACATTGCTGAGCTAAGAATTACTTAAATATGGAGAGTTTTTTTGGCTTTATCGTCTTGACGAGGGGCTACACTGTTTTTCTTTTTCCTGGAAAGTTGTTGACGTTGCAAATTATTAGGTTTTCGTTCACCGGATCCATCATGCATGGCTTGATTAATTAATAATACTTGCTAAAAATCACAGATATAAAGTCTTTGGAATCTTTGCAATTACACCCTGTTTGAAATTTCGGTTAATTTTTTCGTAAACCAACTTTAGAACATACAAAATGGAGAGCTGAAACTGTAACTTATACATGTGAACGTCTATGAGCTTACCCAAAACTCAGAAGTCATGATGTTCACACTTCACACAAGAGAAAATGCCTTCATTACTTTTGCCCTCTGTGGGTTATTGAGTTAAATTTAAATTACGGGGAAAGGCGTGGGATGAAGTAATTGATTGACTGATCCCCTGTGATATACACTGGCCAACCACTCTGGAAGACGAGGCTGTAAGCCCCAAGTCTATCGCTGTCTTGCTGATCTAAAAATTGATTATTTATGGCACTGGAGGATACTGCATGTGATTTTTTGGTTGGGTCCGATTACGGGAATATGAAATTAGTGGATTGAATAAAAGGTGAAATTAAATTTTGCTTTATCTATCAATTTTACGTTTTGTTTTTTTTTTTTTTTCTTATCATTTTCGCTTTTATTCATAGTTTTTCGTAGAGAGCGAAAGAGAGAGAGTTGACCGAAGCAGCGATGTCAAATATTGCGACGTAAAAGGATCCCTCAATGATAAGAGACGACCCCAGGTAGTTAAGAAACTTCGAAGTATATGCGAACCCTTAATTGTCTAGCCCCATAAGCATCGGTTTTTCCTCTTTCTTTTAAAGTTTATTGCATTATTAATGATAGATTAAGGAAACAAAGAGTATGGTAAATTTTTTTCATTTTTTATTTTTGTTTTCCATGATTAATGAAGAAATAGAAATGGGTTAAAAGTTAAAAGTTGACAAGGTCATTTTAACTCAAATTAAGGTATTGAAGTGAGTGTGTATAAATGCCGTTTTCTGCTATTGTTTATCAATCATGAACCGTTAACTTGGTAAGTGTAAAGTAAATATACTTTTTATTTTTGGTAATATTAGGGATAATTAAAATAATACTAAAACCGCTACACTAAATGACATGACGTTTCTTTAGACTAAATGATGTGACACCTTTGTACAATTGATATATGTGAGGCAATTGAGTCCACATAAAAACGAAAAAAAAAAAAAACTAGACCACATCGTAGTTAGTATAAAATTCCTTGTAAAATATTATTATCCTCAACATTGCTCTTTAATAATAATCCACAACCAATCTCATTTACAAGTGTGAACAATTTACAAACCGAAGCCTTATCGAGGAAATGTTCAGTAGATATAAAGTCAACAAGTCACCCAGGACCACTAAGAAACTTAATTTAATTAACGGAAGTGTTTTTTTTTATATATATTTTTTAAATCTTTAAAATGGATAAATAAGAGTAGTATTTATAATCTCGACAAAAAAAATTACGCTAATCACACCAATTAGTGAGTTTTTTAGATTGAACTTCAGGAATGATAAATTTTATGATATCCACCCTAAACTATGTACATTAAATGTATGTTTAGCCTTATTAAACATATTATTAGCAATGATTTAAACTCATACCTTATATAGTATAAATAAAATATCTAATTACTAAATCACAACAAGCAGTGATAGTTCTAACATTACCTTGGTTTATTTTGTAATTTACTATTTACTATACGCATATTTAAAGACAAGTATTGGTCATTTAAAATAAAAGATTTGAATTTCTCTAACTTGACTTTGGTTTATTTTGTAATTTGTTATTCACTATATTTATCAAATTAATCCCTATATAGCTTAGTTATTTTTTTTTCTGTATATTATTGATTATTCGAAGCATACCATACTAAATATGAAAAGTGTTCAAATTCAACTCGATTAGAATTTACTAAAAAAAAATCCACCCTAGAATGTGATATACCTAAAAATAACCTAAACCAAATCTAAATCAATTGACTTAAGTCAAAAAAATAATTTCTCTCTCAAACTAAATATTTATTTTTCAAAAAATAAAATAAATTTATTATTTAATATTTACTAATTTTTTACTTGGTATTTTTCACTTGTTATATATATATATATATATATATATATGCACACCACTTTATTTTTACATATTATACAATTATATATTACATTTAATTTATATAATTATTAATTTATTATATATATATTTAATTATTTTATTTTAACATTAGATTTTTTATATAATTATTTATTTTAAATTTTTTATATTTATAATATTTTAAAAATTTTATCCACTTACACACACACACACACACACACACACACACACGCACACACACACACACAAAAATATATATTACATGAGTAAATGCATATTATGTATGTATACATACTAATGAGTTGTTCATGAAGATACGGAGTTTGTTATGGGTTTAAGGTCAAATTTTGAATAAGCTTGAGTTCCACAAAAGATCATATAGTTAAAAGCTAAAGGGAACTTTGACGATCAAGTCAATAACAGTAGGAGAGAGCAAGTTAAAAGGAGTATGGTATAAGAACAATATTTGTTAGTGAGGGCAGTTTAAGTTTATTTATATGTTCCTAAGTGAGTTTTTAATAGTAATAGGACCAATGAGGGGCTCCAACTCCTAAAGTTTAAGTTGGGTAGGGCATTGGCCTCTATACTCATTGTGAGGAATTTTCAACAGATTTTAATCTTACTTCTAGGTTACTTAAGATAAAGTTGTTTGAAACTTATGGATCATTTTATCACATCATTGTCGGGCCTTCTGTATTTGGTCTTAGATTAGATCTATGCATAGAATACGTGTCAAACAATTATTTTCTATTATTTTATAAATTATATTTTTATTTTTATTTTATAATTTATTTACTTATTTTAAAATATTTTAGTTTAATTAGGAATTTTAACGAAATTAGTTAGGATATGTGTGAATTATTTAAAATTATTTTTATTTTTTTATGTTTTTCTAATTAATTATTAAGTATTTTTTTATTTAGATTAGAGTATTTTCTTAATTAGTTAAATGATTTTAACTATAAACATATATATAAGTTTAAGAGTTAAAGATATTCAATAATCCTATTATTCTAGTAATTAGTAAATTATTGATAAAAGTACTCTTTGGAGAGTTATTATTGTCTCATATGGATTCCAAAAACTCTTTAAAAATTTAATCAAGCGTTGACCTTTACTTTTTTTTTTTTCGACGTTTTCATCTTGTGTCAAGTGGTATTAAAGTTTGGATTTACCTTACTTGTTATCATCCTAATGTTTCGAAGCTTATGTCCTACATTAGTTTGGCTATTGGACTAAGTCCTTTTTACCACACGAACACACATATATAAAAATATGCACCTATTATAAATAATATAAATATAAATATATTATAGAAAAGATTACCAATAAGAAGTTCTGAAACATACTTGAAACAAGTGAAATGAAATAAGCTTCAGCATTTTAGGTTTTTGGAAAACAAATTAAATTTTTTGCTAACCTTTGCTTTAATTGAGTTAAGCCTTTTTCTCCTTTTATATCTCATTCTCCTCTAGTAATTTTATGCTAAATTAATTATATTTCTATAGACTTATTAAACACCTTACCCACCATCCACTTAATAAAACTCAACCACAACCTCTCATGTTAGATGTTTCCTTAAACCATATAATCCTATTCTTATATATAGAGTCATATGTACCTATTTATAATATAACCAAAGCAAACAACAAATACAAACTCTTTTTCTTCTCACATCAACATCTTAGAAGTTAACCTCCCATTCCTCTGTCATTTGTGATAACTTACCTTATAAATTAACATTTTATTGAGTGTTTAGGGACTAAAACTTGAATGGGCTTTGAATGGCACATTACCACTAATTTCCCTACACCCTAATCCATATTTGCCAACCATAATTGAGAGCTTTGCCATTTTTGATTTCATTGGAATAATGAGCATAGGATATTAAAAAGTATAGTAACAACAATTCTAAAGCATCACATCCTCTTTATTTATATGACAAATATCATAAAGAACAACCCAAAATTGCAACTATGACTTGCCTAATCAATTCATGTAATATTATAATCTGATGGTAGCTTAAGTATCACTTTTAGTTAATTTCCTACAAGGCCAATGTTAGTATAGATTAGAGGTCTAGATTTATTTGTGGATTATTTACATAATATGATTGATGTCAAAATATTAAAAGTGTCATTTTTCTTATTTAAGATGGTGACTAATGTGTTCATTTTTAAGAAAAGAAAACAAGATCAATATGAAGTTTATACTTTTATCCAAGTACTTGGTTGAAACTTAAAGAGTAGCTAATAAGTGAAATAGTTTAATTTTCATGGGCAAAAGAATGTATGATAAATTGGCTAATGAGGTAATATATCAATCATTATTAGCAGTTACGAAAAATTAAAATGAAGTGCAATAGGTGCCAAATAATCAAATTAAGTATAATTTGAGAGAAAACTAACCAAGATCTTTTGTTAATGCAATTAGAAATGTCTTTCCTCTCATAAAGCAAATTGTTAAAGAAGATAATTCTTTTGGGATTAGGACTTCAAGTACAAAGGTTGAAAATGAATGTGAGATTAATAATGTTAAGTAGTAGTTGTCTAAAAGTGTAATAACTATAACAAATTAACTTGAAAATGTTCATATGATTCAAAAGCAATTAAGGGAACAAGTTGTAAAGATGTGCAAATTAACCCCTATAGGTGGATTATTAGTTCTTTTATCTTACTCCTCTAGGGAAAAAAAGAAAAGTTAAATTAGATTAAAAGGGTAACAATTGACTTAATATATGGTTAAATGATGTTGGGCCATAAAAACTAAATGAAATTACCAAATTCAAGTTTACATGGTTGTATTGTATAGGCATTCCTCTCCATGCCTATAACTTTGTTTTTTTCTTTTTTTTTTTTTTGTAAGATTGACAATCTACAAAGATTGTTTATTTGTGTAAAGGGTAATGCTTCGAAAAAAAATTTATCTTCATGTTGCCATAATTCCAATATCTACTGCTAGTATTAGGGTAATTAACAAGACAATTATAATGAAAATTAATAACGAATTTTCTCCTATTATAATTCTTAAAACACTTCTTACTTTAACACAATTTCTTCTGAATAAAAATTTTCAAGCATGTCACTCTAAATTTCCTAGTCTTACTTCCTTTAAACATATAGTGAGTAAAGAATATAAGCACCGGAACTATGATAGAGGTATTATAGGTAAGAATATGATGATGAACAAGGTGTTAGTGAAGCAATCTTAATTCTAAAAATCATATTACAAAACCTTGTACTATTAAAGAATGTCATCATACTCCATGTAAAATTGCTTTTATACTTTGTACAAAATTGCTTTTGACATTCACACAAATAGAAAAATGTTTGTTAATAAAGTTAAAGGACTTATCGTCAAAAATAACTTAGAGGATAATGAAATTAAAGAGGGTGTGTCACCTATTAAAGTTATAATATTGTCGTATATAACTTCATCCATAGGTGACAATAAAAACCATGTAAGAAAAGCAGTTGAGGGAGGAGATAGTTACTAATGAACTAGTTAAAAAGGGACATTGTATTAGTTAGAAAAATATGAAAAAGAGATCAATTAAGCTGACAAAGGAAAAAGCTTTATAGGATCTCAAAAATAGAAACAATGATGGTTGGATTTAATGCTGTGACTATAAAGATGAGTTGATAAATGAAAGAAGGATGCTAGGACTTCAAAATTTAAATTTAAAAAATATATATAAAAAAAGGGTGAAAGTTAAGAAAGACCATAAATAAGCTATATGTAGCAAAAAGGAATGGGAGGATGACTTCTTTTGAAGTGGACAAAGTTATTTTATCCAAAGGCATTTCTCTTGCCGATGATTGTATAGACTTTTGACCTAACATTCAGCCTAAAAAAGCTGCTTTGGTATAAAAAGTTATGCAAATTTAGAAAGTAAAAAAATGTTAGGTCTTATTCTAATTAGTGAGAAGAACTACCTAAAGAGTCAGATTAAAGAATAAATTGAATAAAAGGACAATGATTATTTTGAGGAAATATGCAAATTTACATACTTGGTTAAAATAAAAAAGAGAAAATATGTTCTTTGTTGATCTTCAACTAATACTATTTAATAATGTTGGAGTTAGCACAATAGAGTTAATATTGGCCAAGTTCCTTATCCATGAAGTGTCAAATTACAATATGAATCATCAAAGTAACATCAAACTTGCTAAAAGAAATTTGGTTAAGGTCCTTTTTATTTTTACCCAAATCTTGAAACTCAAAAATTTTTTTTGTTAATTACACATTAGATCAATCTTTTTTTTTTTTTACCAAAACAAAATTGTGTTCCAAAGACATAAAAACTTGATATCCCTAATTGTAACAAATGCTTTCCATCTTTATCATTGTTTAATGTTACTTTTTTTTTTGGTCTCAATTTAAGGCCATTTAAAATTTCAAAAAAGAAATATACACTTTTAATCCCTCTATTCTAATATATAAATTCTAATTTTGATTTCGTTTTTACTAACATTTTAATCTTCTAAAGATAAAGATAAAGATGTTGAAGTAACAAAAAAAAAAAAGTTAATGATGGACAAAAAGTAATAAGGCTCAATTTGGAAATTTTTTCTAAATATTGTTTTCCGAAGACTAAAAGTAATGCTATGTGCGACAAAATTTTCACAAATTTTTATTGTGTAAAGTGTAACAAGCCGGAGAAAGACCAAGAATGGGGATAAGCCAAATAAAGGTTCTCAATCTTTTTAATTTTTAATATAATCCTAAATTTTTTTTATTTTTTTTAATTTAATCCTAAATGTTACTAATTTTTTTTCAATGTAGTACAGTTGAGAACAAAAAGCAAGTCAAATGTTATATTTCATGATTAATGTATGAAATGCATATAAATAATTTTTTAATGGTTCTTTTTTTTTTATAACAAAATGTATATAAAATAATAAAAATATCCATATTCATCTATTTTGTTACAAAATGACAAATATTTTTCTCAAATTAGAGTTTTTCCAACCTAATGTAAAAACGGCATGCATTGATGTTTGGTCTCTCTCTTTAGGGTTTTTGGGATGTATTTTAATTGTGAATATGCATTTTTATATGTCTTTTTATACGTTTATCGCAAAATATCATAAAAAAATGATACTCTTAGTGAAAACTTTATTTTATATAATTCCTTATTATATTTTCTTCCCTGAAAATACGATAGCACCTTTTGTACTGTCACTCAAATAGAGAGGCAATGCGGTGATGTTTACAGGGAATGGATAATCTTGAGACCCAGGCCTTCCAATTACAAGCGTTAGGTTTAGACAGATATTGTGTTTGACCTGAATTCCTTTAAATATTATACATTATCTTTGCGTGTTCTGTAATTAGTTTGATATACATTTCCGTAAATACATAAGGGAAGCCTTTCAAAAGGTTGAAATTTTTTTCGGGGTCAACTTTGAAGTTTACAATTCTTCGTTGTCACACTCCGAATCGGAGAAATTCAAAGTTCCATTGCTTACTTGCATCATTTTAACGGATAGATTTGTCTGACGTTAGAAATACAATAAAACCTTGAAATTTATGAATTCTACACTCTGTTAATCGAAAAGCTGTAAAAACCTATCTTTAGTCAAAAAAAAAAACTATTTAATTGACTAAACATACATGTGAAACATTGTCCGTGACGACTGAAAAAGCAAGGTAAAATGAACTTGAGATTAAACTCAATTATCAAGTGACAAGTTGGGTTGTGTTCCTTTTCTTGCAAGAGATTGACTGTAATGGATCAGGTGAACAGAATTTGAATATAGTTTCACTACAACATGCGACTTCTGTTCTTTATTCAAATATATATATATATATATATATATATAGAAATCTACATGCCGTGTTATGCTGATCAAAATGGGGACATGGTCAAAACCTTTAATAAATTCTTAGTATAATAATAAAATTAATTTATTACAACTTGTATATCACAAGTTTAAATAGTAAAAATAGTCCCTTTTTTTTTTCACACAATTGATCCTTTTTTAAAATTCTATGATATAGAAAGCTTGTGTACTGATACTCTCTTTTTTTATATATAAGATTAACTAGTATGTGCAGAAGGCAGCAGACAAGGAGAAAAAAAAAAAGGCAAAAAAGAAAACAGAGAGAGAAATTAGCCATTTTAAATAGAAGATATAATATCACCCTCTTTTCTATTTCTTGAATAAAGTCGGTACCTATAGACCACCACCCTAATATTACATGTTCGTTGGATAACAATCGATAGGGGTCCTCTTTTTGCCACGTCAGGTTTACTTAATCAAATAGCAGCTTGGCTTGATGTCAAGTAATTATTATATTCTTCAATTGATATAGGAAAATTGGCTAAAAACCTCATTGCCAAATGAACATCGAAGTGGGGAAATGGACAAAGGAAAGAAAAACAGAGCAGTTAATCGAGAAGCGGAAGGGGATCAATCAAACCGATGACCCGGCAGGCTAATTTTCAAATGTTGGTAATCCATATGAGAGATCAAGATCAGGGTCTCAAATTTTCTTCATCTCGTTTCTATATTTTAAGGAAAGTGCCTCCCCCCCAACCCAAAACCTTTCCTCTGTCTATAGACTGTTTAGATGGGAACTAATGGTTCTAGAGCTCTGACTTTAAAATCGTCTGGAGGTAGAGTCGATACACTAAAAATTATCTAAAGCAGCATAATTTTCAGACCAAAATTCATTCAGTGAAATTGATGGCTTCAAAGTTTGATGTCAAATGCATAAGCAGACCAATCTGGAACAGGGCGATGTGCCAATGTGTTCAGCTACAGCTCTCTGGGTCTCCACAAAAGCACTACGTAAATTTTCAATGCAGAAATGAGATTCTAAACGAAATGAGGCGCGCGCGCACACACCCACATATAACGGAGCTTCATACAACAAAAGTAAGATTCCTTTCTTTTCTTGTCCTCCTTAATAATAGCACTAAGATTCTTTTCAGAATCTACAAATCACATCATCTCCCATATAGAATTGCAGGCTCAACACCAGCCGCAGATGCCTTGCCTTTGACCAAAACTTACCCCAGACAAAGATCCCTTTCCCAGACGACGAACACTGACACTCAAAGACCAGTAGATTAGAAGAGGAAAATGTTGCGTCCCATGCTGCAACGACAACTAGGGTGTTCGTTGTGACCACACTATGGTTGTCACAGAGTGCGATGTGTAGCAGTGCTCAATCAAGATCATCGCTACTTCTCTAAGGGTATGTATACCTACTGGTAGTTCTGCCACTATAGATGAATAGCTTGGCAATCATAGTTGAGTGAGAGCATAATCCAGTGACATCAGATTAATTTGATTATTTGTAGTTGGTGGCAATGGCGAGTAAGTAATGACGGCTGGCATGCAATTAATTCCAAAAGGGCTGCATAATAATTGAGTGGTGAAATCACGTACTGTGGTTCCTCAATTTATAGCTCTATCTTGGTATATTAAGTTTTAATATTAAAAAACTTAATGTGAATTTTATAAAAAATTTAAAAAATTATTATTATTATACAATTTGCAACACAATAAATTATTTAATAGAGAAAAAATCACATTTTGTAATTATCAAATTATTATAATCTTTTATTTATAACTGATATTAATTTATTCTTTTTACTGATATGTTATTTTTTTTTATTTTTAAAAGTCCATAATTTTATGCTACCAAGCAGGGTTATAAAACCCAGTCCAGCTTGGTCAGTCGGACCAATAACTCATCGGATCGGACCCTGAATTGGGCTGAGTTAGTTAAAAAAAAAAAAAAACAAAAAACCGTTTGAAACTTTGAACTGGAAAAAACCGGTTGATGTGGCCGGTCCTTTGAAAACGACGTCGTTTTAAAGGTTGGACTCGATTCCTCCGTGTCATTCAAGAGCGCAAGGCCCTGGCTTGTAGATCCGCCCTATCCAGCCTTGCGTCGTCTTCGATCGTCTTGTGCAGTTAAAGAATTCGTCGCTAAAGCCAAAGTTAGCGAAACCCGTCTCTTCTTTTGATTTTTTTTCTTTTGTTAGGCGAAATCCATGGCCCCCATATCCCGAGCATAAGAAACTTCAAGTTGTGTTCTTTTTTTTTTTGGGTGACTGAAATTTAGTTATAAGAAATTTTATCTTTATTCAAATGCATGCTTTGTGTGGTGGCATTGTAAGGCCTAATGCATTTGCATACCCAGTTGTAGTCAAAACTGCTGGTAAAGATAATGTTGTGTTCCACGCCCACATTCTGAAGTTGGGTCGTATTAATGATCCTTTTGTACTCACAATGTTATGCAGGATATGTATGCAAATAATGGTCTGATCGCGGCTGCTAGGAAACTATCTTTGTTTTGTATGTTTTCAAAATGTGGAAGCATGACAGACGCCCTGAGGATATTTGAAGAAATGAAAATAAGGAACGTGGTTTCTCACAATACCCTGATTGCTGGGTTTGCTGCTCATGGTCAAGGAAAGGAGGCCTTAAAATTAATACCAAAGATGAAAAAAGAACAAATTGAATCTGATTGTGTGACATATATTGGCATATTAACAGCATGGAGCCATGTCGGGTTTACCGGAAGAAGGACACAAGGTTTTTGAACTAATAAAAGGTCCACTATACAGAGAGATTGATTGATAGTAGTATGCCAATGGAGCCACATTCTGGAGCTTATAGGGCTCTCTACTAAATGCTAGTCGGATTCATAAAAGAATTGACCATAGAGAGCTTGCTGCAAACGAGCTTTTTGCAGTTGAGCCAACAAATTCAAGAAAATTATATTTTACTTCCTAACTCACAGAGGTTGACTTAAGAATATGGAGGATGATAATATTGGTGGTGAATTTGACGCTGTAGGTCACGAAATGAATTTGGAAGTGATCATACCAACGCTTTTAATTAGAATAATGAAATTTAATAACTTTCTCCATAAATTTGAAATTTAAAATCTACAATATCAAACAAATTGATTTATTATATTATATTAAATTATTTATAAATTTAAATTTTTTTAAACTTAAAATTTAAACTTTATCATAAAAAATCATCTATATTGTTTTTTTTTTTTCCTTGTTCCTTGTAATGGTACGAGGGAAATTAGAGAATTTATAATACTTTAAGAGCATGTGGTAGCCTTCTTTCGTTTTCTTTCAGTCTAATCTCATATTTTATTATTTTCTTTCAACTTAAAAATAATTATAAATCAAATATATATCTTATTATTTATATACAAAAAATATTCAATTATTAAATCAAATTTTGATATCACATTATAAATTATTTAAATAAAAATATTATTATTAAATATTAATTTTAAAATTATTTTTTATGTAAACAATATAATATATACTTAAATTTACAAAACTTTAAGTCATTAATGTGATTAGAAAGTTTACTTTAATTTAATATTTTATTTTTCTCTTTTAATATTTATTATAATTACACATTTTTAAATAAAATTTGTGTATATATTAATATATATGTATGTGTGTGTGTTAAATTAAATATATTTATTAATATTCGAATTAAAATTTAAAATTATAGTTTTTTAGAGTATAATAGTTTATACAATTATTTTTTACTAATCAAATCATATTATAATTAATTTTTTAATAAAATATTATTACAATATTAATTAAAAATATTTTAATAATAAATGTTTCAAATTCGAAAATATTTCAAGGTTCTTACTCTTCAATGATCTTGCGGCATTTACGTGGTTTGTTTTTTCTTTTCGTTTTTTCACTCAACAAACTTGTTCGCTTGTTGGGACTCCTCCCCAGCATAGCAACAATCATTTGGGGCCGACCTTTGTTATTAAAGCCCATTTTAAATGGATTGGCCCATTTTTCGTCCTCTATCCGGCTTGCAAGAGATAACCATCGTGGTTTATTAGTATTATGATGCTTATATAAGCCGCTGATTCAGTTGGATTTCTCACTCTCTTTTCTCAAGGGGTCACTCTTTGTTGCCCTTTTATTTTTTGGGTCACTTATTAGTTAAAAGTAGAGTTAGCAAAAACGGATTTGGCATAAATAATTTATTTTATTTTATTTTATTTAAAATTTGATTAAATATAATTTATATTAATTAAAAAATTAATAATTGAATTATTTGACATTAAAATAATATAAAATTTAAATAACTCAAAATTAAAATAAAACAAAATTTTGATTGATTTAAAATCTAGTCAATTCAAAATTTAAATAATGTGATTCTGTAAAATTTAAACACAAATGACTTAAGTCTAAAATTTAAAAAATTTAAAAATTAATATATTTAAAAGTTAATAAATTTGATATCTAATTAATTAGAACTTCTAAATGATCATAATTCAATGATCTAAAATATAATAAATTTAAAATTTGATGAACTTTATAATTGATAAATTTGAATTGTGTTAACTTATAATTTAAAATATTTAAAATTTCCTATTATATTATTGAATATGTTTTTTGTTCTTTTATGAAGTTTATATTCAAACTAGTCATAAGGAAGATAATATGACAAGTAAGAATCCAAATAATAATAATAATAATAAACAGTCTAAAAGCTTAAAAAGTTGAAGATGTGTTGAGCAGATTGAAGATGTTGATGACCTAGTGAGACTGATCATCTCCTGGGGGAATTGTGGGTTTGTGCCCTGAATTATGTAGAGAGATCTTGCTGACAGATAGCTGTGCATATTGATTTTGGTTTAGGTAGTACAGAAAGGAGCTTTTTAGAGGGGCGCTTTTACCTTCCTAAATTTTTTAGTGAAAATACTTTGCTTGGTGAGACTTAGTATTGACTTCCATCAAGCTTAGCTTTAAGTCCTTATTAATTTATGTTTTCTTATTCTATGGTACAGTAAAGATTACTACTCCCTTTTATTTATGACATAAAAAGCCCTATAAAATTGTCATTTATTAAAATTATAACTGCAATCTATCAATCATTTATATTTTTCTAAGAACAATTTATATTATATTATATTTTTAAAAAAAAATTCAAAGAATAGTTATAGATAATTCATTTGCATCCACTTTTACATATTACCAAAAGAGAATGTTCGGCGATTACTTTTTATATATATATGATGCTCGGTGAATTTAATGTCTAAAGACTTGGGTCCCTGAGTTCTAATGACGTCAAAACCACAAGTGTTTTTTTTTTTTTTCTCAAATTCTTGACTCTTTTTAGTGTTATCTTGTCTTTCTGCTGTATAGATTCTCCTATAAAAATCTCTCACATTTTCTATTTCACATGTAAGATGTTAGTGAATATAGTTTTTTTTTTTTATGGAACAAGTACAGATTTTAACTTATTCAAAATATTTGAAATTTTGAAATTAATTTTAATAACAAACATTGTAATTCATGCTAAAAACAAAAGGCTAACATAATGTGGCAAAAAAAAAAAAAAAGCAGATGGAAATGTATAACAGAAAGCATGCCTCATTCCTCTTTAATCCACAATGGGAAACTCAGTTCCGATCTTAGAAATATGTCAAGAGATTATCAATTATACGAGGAAAGTAGACAATCCCACATACTTTACACTTAACCTCACAAGATTGCAGTAAATCTCTTAAACGTACTTCTAAAATCCCCTACAGCTGAATTAAATTTTTGGTTTGTGTCACTAATGGTTGATAATAGTTATTTAGTTCAAAATATATCCATGCTCGTCAATGTCGCTCATATATCATTTTTCACAGGAAAACACTTACTAAATACAATGAGTGATATATAACTAATAAAATAATAGTTATATAATAATAATAATATAAAAATGTGATATAATAAATAAAAATTTTTTAAAAATATATATATTATTTGATTAATTATGTTCGTCACTTCTACGCCAGAATAATTGTTTGCTTTTTCGGATAGCCCCGAGGTGACCGAAGTAACGAAAACAAAGTTGGATAGGGCGGAGCCCAGGCTACAGGGTCTTGAGGATTGCCTGCCAGCTGCCACTAGAATTTGACATTGAATGCCAACTTCAACTACCTGACAGCCCTCGACCCTTTCTTCCCTGCTTCTGGTTCCCTTCTGTTCTCTCTTTCGTAATGGCACACGTCACATGCCCTGTTCCTGCTCGAGTCTTCTCTTAGTCCTACCCTGAGTAAGAAGCTTCTTAATGAAACTTGTGCCCCCAAGTTGCCGTGTTGGACCAGCTTGACCCCTCGTGCCAACCCACAAATACAGTTTTTGGTATACTCATTGGCATTTTTAAATAAAAAAAATTTCATCAATTGAGTCTCTGTCTCTCTCTTTCCTTGTTCTCTCTTTTGTGTTGGGATGATCCTGATCTTTCATCTAGTTTTTTAATCCTTATTTTAGTTGCAATTATTAGCCGCGTTTCATAAAGATCAACTTGGTTGTTCTTTTAATTTGGAAAAAAAAAAAAAAAAACCAAAAAAGCTACGCACAATTGCTTTATAGCCTTCCTACCCCTACCCCCACGGCGGCATCAACAATCACTGCACTGCATGCGCTTGTCCCAGCAACAGCGGGCATATGCTTGTTCTCAATTTTCTATTTCTCTCCACAACTCCCCTTTAGAAAATTGAAGCCAAGTCAAACTCCGAGTTGTTTAAATTTAAGAGTGGCATCAATGTCAATAATTGGAAGATATAATTGAGTAAAATAAACCAACAGTAAATTATTAATAGACCCATCCTTTATGATATTAATTCGAATTTGTTGATGACTTTTTTCCGACCTTTATTTCCCGTCCTTTCATTGTGCGGCTAAAAACAATCGATGTAAATTTCACCTTTATTAAAAAAAAAAAATTACACCGTTTAAATATAAAAATATTACATAATTTATAATATTTGTAAATTTAAAATTTTTAGGTAAATTTAAAATTTTAAAAAATTTTTCCATCAGTTTGATTAACTTAACTTGCACACTTGGCAGATAAATCTAAATATATCCAATTATTTTTTTCACAGCTAATTAACAATTTGTCACAAACGCAAAAGTATGAATGGTCCAAGGATAAGCATAAAACGTGAGAAAGAGTGACGAGAATTGAATACACCAGCCTAAAAGATTGGCTGACTATTGATCAGAAAATTATAGTGAAAAATAAAAATGATGCAAATAAATAAAAATTTTTGTCTTTTTTTTTGACACTAAATATTATTATCTCAGCCAAAAGAAAAAAAAAAAAAGAACAACTGTTAAGTATCACATAGCTGTGTTATAATTTTTAATTTAAATACAGGTTATGACCATTTTGTTAAAGTTTATAATTGGTTAGGAAAATTAGAAGCTTTATGACATGAGAGAAAATATTTGCAAATACTACTGAATTTTATGGTACAGTGATAAAATGGTTATTATGTTAAAATTTATGAGTTTAATTTTAAATTAAAGTATTTAATAAAAGTAAACATATGTTCACAAAATTTATTATTTTAATGATGTATTTTTTGAATAAGACTGTAAAATATTATATATATATTCATCACAGTATTTTACTATATTATGATCGTTTTCATTTATCTGCCCCATTTCCTATTCTTCCATCTGGCGTTCATATGTCATGGCTATTTGTCGTGTTTCAGGACTTCTGCATTTAACCTTTTTTTTGTTTTTTTTTTCAAATTCTCCCTCAACATTAGCATCGTTTGCCAAATCTAACCCATCTGGTACTTTTGCCGTTAAGTCCTCTCGCGTAGCATGCCACCGGCACGGCGAAGCTGACTCATCAAGTCACATTATTAAAGTTAATGGTATATTATTTTTTTTAATAAAAATTAAATTTTTTATTTTAAAATTAAAAAAATTATTTATAAATTAAAAAATTCAAAATTTTATGAAAAAATAATACTTTTTTTAAATCCTAAATCATTTTAAAAAGATCAAAATTTAAAGAAATAATGAAAAATTAAAAGAATAAAAAATTTCAAAAAAATTAGAAGTTTCAAAATTTTCTCTCTCTCTCTCTTTCTATCACCCTCTCTGTCTCTCTCCTCTTTTTGACTCTCTTATCTTTAATTTTTTTTATCAATTTAAATGCTGCATGAATACCATTTTAATAGAATTTGGTTCATTTTTATTAAAATCTCAAAATTTACACATGCAAAGGGAGGGAGAAAGAGAGAGAGAGAAAAAATTATAGAGAAAATAAAGGGAAAGGCATAGAGGGAGAAAATTTAGACTTTTTAAAAAGATCTAAATATATGTAAAAAAAAAATAGAAAATACATAAACATTGTTAAATGCATGGACCCTACCAATATTTTCTTGTCATTTTCTTCAGATTTTCTTTCTTACGCACAATCCAAACACGGGGTTTTCATTGTTTCGAAGGCAACTTTCTTTCACAATCTTTTCTTTCTCAGGAATTTCTCACCATACAAACATA
Organism: Bruguiera gymnorhiza; assembly: GCA_020883675.1. NCBI lineage: Eukaryota > Viridiplantae > Streptophyta > Magnoliopsida > Malpighiales > Rhizophoraceae > Bruguiera > Bruguiera gymnorhiza. Next base: position 1,669,140 of record JAIRCJ010001060.1, read on the forward strand.
CAGTTAATTTTTGGGTTGATTTTTCCGCTCCATCTTGGAGAGGACAAATGTGTATTGTTGTCTGTACACTATTCCAAGTGACAAATAACTTAATTCTTTACCATTTAATTATCTCAAAAAGGGTAGGTAATATCCCTGACCAAAGCTCTCAAACTACAAACCTTTTTAAAATTTAATTTTTAGAACATATGATATGATATAATTCTTGAATGAGGAATAGTTGTTAAGAAAAAAAAATTAAAAAAAAATATAGATACCCTCCTAAATCCTCAGGAAATAAAATGCTGACTCTCCACAAGACTTGTGGATAGCTTTTTTTAATAAAAAAATAAAATAATAAAATAAATTGAACCGTCCTTGGAAGCAGCCACAAGCAAGGTTGTCAAAATCAAACACCCCACATAAAATGATTTAAGGATTTTAAAGATCGGATCGTCTAATCAAAAGGAAAATATAAATAAATAAAAATTAACATACATTAATGGTGTGTTTAAATTTAAAGTAGAGTGTGCTAAAAAGAGTTGAGATAAAAATAAATAAATAAAAATGATTCAAATGACTGAGTTAAAAAAATAAAATAAATTTATATTGTGTACCAATTATATATACTCTATATATATATAACAAGCACTTATTATTCGGTTTGCTAAATGGTCACCAAAGTTGAAACACAACATCAAGTAGCTATGATCTATCAACTTGTGAGTTACCAATTGGACCAGGGGCAAAGAACAGGCAATGCCTTCTATCCAAAAAGTCCAGTGACGTTAAACAACTCCCCATATGACTAAAGGCGGAGGTCATTTTGGTAAATTACGTCATTATTGTTAATGTTTGTTGTGTATTTTCTCTACCTTTCTCCCTAATTTAGTGACAAATTAAAACGGTGGGCCCCACGTCCTTTTTACCTTTTATTTATTTATTTCTCAACAGGTAATTCTCTTTCTAATCATTTTTCTTTCTCTCTTTCTTAAAATCAAACATACGGTAAAAAAATATCATTTATAATTAATTATATATATATATATATTTAAAAATAATAATAAATTATAATAACACTTTTTTGTATAAAAATAATTTTTCTTATTTTATAATTATTAAAATAAATTTTATAAATTAAAATTTTTAATATAATTACGTATTTATTTATATTTAGTATTTAAATTTAAATAAAAGGCATGCCCTTGTCTTTTTTATTATTGTTAATGAGAATGAGTTTTGAAAATTTGAGACTTAATTCGTATTTACCATCAAATATCACAAAAAAAGAAGAAGTACAAAATGGTAAACAATGAATAGAATAAACAAAAAAGAGTTATTATGTTGTGGTATTTATAACATATTTTAATTGAAAAAAATTTTAAAATTTATTATTAAAATAAATAAATAAATAAATAAAAGAGAATTGTAATTGGTCAGAGAACCTTCCTATGAAGGTGGAAGTTACGAGTTCGAACTCCGTCAATCTGGACCGCGTCTCAATCCCGGTGTGATTGATCTTTCTCTCGGACCAAAAGACTGGTCATCGCTTTGGTAAATTATTGTTTTATCAACTAACTAATCAGACGTGAGCCCCTAATCCTCCTTTTATGATTTTACTAATTTTATAATTTGAGTTGAAATTTTACTTAGAAAAAAAATAATGTAATTAAAATTATTGACTTCATGTATGATTATAAAGTCATACAAATTTACTATTTAAATTGAAGTTTTAGCAACTTTAGCTAAAAGGCAACGTGCCGGTCCACGATTACCGTGATAAATAATCTCTTGGAGCTATTAAATTCCCATTTCCGCACATGCCCGTTTTCTCCTCTTCGGGTTAGTCGATGGCACCAAAATTTAAGAAAGTGCGGTGAAAAAAAAAAAAACAAAAAACAAAAAAGCAGAGAGCATAGAATAGATCCAGAGCCATGGCCCACCAGCATCATAGATCGACGGGCAATGTTGCTTGAGGGCCCACTGCCGCCAAAATTCTCCAAAAGATTTCTAGTTCGACGACCCTGTATTGTTCGTTTCCTCATCACGCGAATCCCTTTGACGTTTCTTTGGCTTTGAACCGTCCACAGAGAGTCAAATTGACAGAAGCAGAGAGAGGGTTCAAATCCGACTTCGGAGACGCAAAAGCCCCAAACGCCCCCCTCCCCCCTCCCCCCTCCCCTTAACACAAGTCTGCTTTTACTTGCGAGCCACCAACAAACAGATATACGCATACGGACGCATGTCGAGTGTGGGCGAATCTCGTCGGATGCCGCTTGAATATTCCTCGCCGGCGGGGAACAAGGACCCGCGGGTCCCACTCCGGAACCTGTCGACGGTCCGGACGAGGATGGATTCGCTACAGCGCTTCCTAGCGGAATCGGTCAACGGGAACAAAGTAATCAGCAAGGACCAGATGGACTTGGTCTCCGCCGATATCTCCTCCGCCATCCAGCAAATCATCGTGAACGGCGCCGCGCTTCTCGCCTGCTCCCAAACTCCCGATCTTCCGGGCACCGCGGAACCCTCGGAGAAACCATCTGAGCCGCCTGATCTGAAAATCTCGTCGAGAGCCGGTCTTCACTCCAGTCTGAAGGTGGAGGAGAGCGGGGAATACGACGACGCAGGCTGCGACATCGTGGAGCTGGACGCCGTGGAGTTGTTGGCGGAGCACGCGCACTTCTGCGAGATTTGCGGGAAAGGGTTCAGACGGGATGCGAATCTGAGGATGCACATGCGGGCGCACGGGAACCAATTCAAGACGCCAGAGGCGCTGGCGAAGCCGCTGGACAAGTGCAATGAGCCGGTCACCGCACGGAAAACGCGGTTCTCGTGTCCGTTCGACGGCTGTAACCGAAACAAGAAGCACAAGAAGTTCAGGCCGTTGAAGTCGGTGATATGCGTGAGAAACCACTTCAAGAGGAGCCACTGCCCGAAGATGTACTCGTGTAACCGCTGCAACAAGAAGAGCTTCTCGGTGGTGGCGGACTTGAAAAGCCACCTGAAGCATTGCGGGCAGTCGAGGTGGAAGTGCTCGTGCGGGACTAGCTTCTCCAGGAAAGATAAGTTGTTTGGCCACATGGCCTTGTTCGAAGGCCACATGCCCGCCGTAGCCGGCGAGGAGGAGGAAAAGGGTAAGACGGCTACGGTCGCAGAATCGGTGGACATGGAGGAGGATGAAGTGCAAGAAATAGTAGCTCTAAAGGGAGCGGGCTTGGGTGAGAATTCTACCGATAATGCCCACAACTTTTTCGACGGATTGCTCGACGGGTTGGGTTCCATGGATGGTTATAACTTGCAGGATATGCTGGAATCTCCTACTAACGGTTGGGCCGGAGGCTTTGGAACGGAGGAGTTTTGTTTTGTTGGCCAGTGACGCTGTTCATGATGACGATACTGTTCTTGCTTCTTCCGCCGTTGGGTATATGAACATATTTGTATTCTTTGTAATAACACAAGGATTATAACCCTTGTATTTGTAGTTTAGGACTTGTTCTATCATTTCTGATTTCTGGCTTAGAACAAAAGGTCATCTTTCTGTTTATCCAGTATGGGATTTGCTATCGTTTAACTTCATTTAGGTTCATTTCTGCAGTTGAAATTCTGATTGTTTTCCAGTTTGATCGATTGTCTTACTCGAGGTTTGCGGATCTTAGTTTGTTCACTTTGCTCTTCTCTTTGCCTGCCTGTGTTATTCAGCCAGGTTCAACTCAATTTTGAGGAGGTTGAGGGGGCAGGCTGTGTGTTTGAGAGAGAATTTAGTAGCTAATACTGGTAGTGGCAGAGTCACAGACAACTTTCTGATTTTTTAGTCCTTTCAGTAAAGAATTTGCCTTTTCAGCAGGTTAATATCAACGAAAAGTGAGTGGATAATGGGAATTTGAGAAATTCTGCTTCTCATATGCTTGGGATTAGAGAAGAGTCCCCATACTGAATTTTTGTTGTTGGAAGGCTGAGAAGATGCTGCTGACATTGACGGGTAGTGTTTAATGAATTCCCTTTTCACTTTTTCTTCTGTTTGGTTTATGGAAGTATGCAAGTGCTTGCTTACCCTTGGCGTGATAAAAAGCACTACAAGTTGCCAGGCCAGTTGCCTTAATTCATCGTGTCTGCTAGTGCAAATGAAAAAGGAGGTTTGATTGTCAATACCATTATTTATGACCAGAATTTTGGTTGGTTAAAGAACGTTTTTCAGAGTCATGGCTTTTGTAACGTTGCTTATATAAATACTACGTGAGATGGTAAGATAAAAGTGCTTGACTGTGTCTGTTTTGCTTGCAACCTCTGCAGGAAAAAGGAAACCGAGGGCATCATTTCTTTTTGCTCCAACGAATATAGGCTATTATTCTGCACTGTTCAGTAAAGGAAGCACATATTCTGAGTATCATCATTGTTTTCTAACCATCCAAATCCCATTCCGTCCCTTTGGGATTAAAATCATAAGCTTCGCCCAAAGGCCACTTAAGAAGCTCCGATATGATTTAAAAAAAAAAAAAATCCTTAATTTGGCCAAAAACATTTTATCTGCATTAGGAATCCTTGCCCTGTATTTACAGTGGCAGCCACCACTCGTATATAAAGAGACGAGCCTTCCATTTTCCTGGCCACCGGAGGAATATTAGTAGATATATATCAGGTTCTAGTGAAATAAGTTGGTTTTTCAAGGACGTGACATAGAATGGATCTCTGTACCGGACGCTAATTACTTTTGAGACTGCCTTTATTGAGCTGCGTTGAGCTAGGAGGCGATGCTATCTTTTTTAAGGCTCCATAAGTTACCTCCGAAAAATTGCATCGCAACTGAACTCCAAAGATCATAGGACAATTTGGACCATATTGTGATGGCTTTATCAAAACAATGAACGGCTAAATTTTTAAATACCATCTGATTCTTATATTAAATAAAAAAAATAAGATTTTAAATTATATAAATATATTTATTATATATTTTGAAAAATTATATTTTAGGAAAAAAATAATAATTTTTTCTTTTACTAAGTCCTTTATGTGAAAAAAGTAAAAAATCTTAATTTTTCATAAAAATGTAAATAAATTTGTTTTGAGCGTATCAGAACAATGAGAAAGAGGGAGATTTGGGTAGAGCAATGGGAAAGAGGGAGATATGGGCATATAAATGTGGGGAAGAGGGAGATCTGAGAAAATAATGGTTTCGTGAGAATATGCTCTCTATAAAGCCTTGGGTGCTTGCTTTCGCATTGGTTCTCCAAACCTAGGTGCACCGTTTCCTCAAAATGATTAAATCTTGATGCGGTCTAGAAACGTGAGTGATGAGAAAACAATTACAGTAAGCAAAGGGAAAAACGGAACCAAAATAAGTAAAAAGAAAGCCAAAGTGGCAACATTGGAGACATCAACAGCCGATAAGGGTAAATTATGCACTTTCGATCTACTAAAAAGCAAAACTTCACCGGCGTCGAATCTTGTATTCAGTGTTGCCTGTTCCAAACCTGAATAAAGGAAGAAGTTTATAGAAAGTTAGTCGACAGCGTAAAGCTAGTCAAATTTTTATGACAATCTACTAACAAGCTAGAGAGGAGTGCATTTTTTTTTTTCTCATCGTACATTACAGGGACTTCGTGTCCTCTCATCATTTTAAGAAATCAACAACGTCCTCCTTGCAAGGATAACGGCAATATTACGGGTCGGATGAGAGAGTTCCAGAGACGGAGCCAACATTGGCCTGTGAATGCGTCCGATGGTGCATGTGTATTTCGTTGTCAGTGTTAAATGATGACAGCAAGTGGCTTCTCTGTTCCTGGGAAGTCATGCGATTTGAGGTCAAACACTCCATCACCAGGAGAAGACAATTTTCTTTATTTGGTGGGAAGCTTCAACTCTGTGCTTGAACACGTTCTTAATTTCTTTGATATTTTATTAAAACAATTGTAATTAAATTCAAAATCATGGGCTTCCTTTTGTTTTTTTTTTTTTTTTTGGCCACTTGTATTTTTCGCACCATTATCTTGCTTTCTGAGAGGTCTCTTACTGTTTACAGCTTTTAAGCGTGTGTCAATGAGCACCTGTCATTCCTCCAGCGGTCGTGTCCACGACGGGGGTAAGATTAGAGTGAATTGAGTTGGGAAGAATACGCATCTAAAAATTGGGAAACTCGTGCAAGTCGCGTCCGCGACGTGACGTTGGTAAGATCAGAGTGGATTGAGTTGTGAAGAACACAGTTCTCAAAATTGTGAAACTTAATTTTTCAGTTTTTTAAAAAATAGGATGATGTCAACTTCTTAAGTGTGCGCTTGAATGTAATTTTATCGGAGTCGGTGGCGAGCTCAATGACGGTGACGACACTTCTTTTTGTCCACAATTTACGTGCAACGAACAGTTTCAAAGGATCGTGGCAAACTTTTCAGTAATGGGGCAGAGTTGGGAATATCTTTTATCTCTGGCAAACCTAGCAAAATTGATAGACTGTTCGACTTTGTTAAATCCAATTATCGATGAGATGACTCTGACGCTACTGGTCTGTTAAATGGTAAAAAGTTGCTAGGCAATCAAATCAAAGTAAAGATCGCTGATTTTCCCACACGTAGGATTGTGGCAGGACCGGTCTTATAGTAGGTCTCACCAGGGTCACGTGGAGCCACTCTGTTCCTCCAACCAGCTACCGGAGACAAGGGTGTTACCCAAATCGTTCAAGGATGTGGTAATCGGTACACAAAAGAAGGAAAGTTCGGCAGAGGTGTGTTCAATTTCATTAAAATCAAAGTCGATACTGCTCTCTTACACCACCAACGTGAAGGAGACTGAGTGGCTTCATTGATTAATGATAAGGGTGGTTAAAAATCCTCATTTTATGGAGTCCTTGCACTGATCATTTAGACGGATTGATATCTGTCCCTTCAAAATTACAGTATTAAGTGGTTTGGAGGTTCTGTTGACATTTGATTCAATTTAAGAGATGGACGCAATGTTGAGTAAAGAGAGGAAGTGGTTTCGGGAGCACTTTTAGAGCATCTCTCAATGGTCTCCAAGTCGTACGAGGCCCGATTGGCGGCTGTGAGTGTCAATGGACGACCTACCTCTTCATGGGTGGAATTCTGAATTTTCTTCTTCCCCTGCAAAATGTTAAGGTCTGCAAAATGTTAAGGTGTGTTCTTAGGCATAAAAGAGCACTTTTAGGGTATCTTTCCATCGTCTCTAGGTCATGCAAGGTCCAATCAACGATTGTAGGTTTCAATGGTCGGCCTACCTTTTTATGGGTGGAATTCTGAATTCTTATCTTCCTTTGCAAAATGTTAGAGTGTGTTCTTGGGCATAAAGGAGTAATCGGAGATGAAAGTGCGTTTGGATGTTTATCGTTTCATAATTTTGGTTTCCAATGATATCGAAATTCTAACAATGGTGAAGGTAAAAATTGATGGTTCTATATTTACTCTTCAATTGCATTATAAATTGGTTTTGGGAACCTCAAATTTGCTAAATTACCGACATAATGAGACTATGGATTGTTATATTGATTATTCTATTTCTAGGCCATTGCAAAGGGTAAGGACTTGTTGTAGTAGTAATGATAGGTCAAAAATAGCTATAAATAATGTTACTTATGGTTTATCACTATTGAATTGCGATGGGAGACTTTAGCTCAAATGACGACCAGTGAAAATGAGTTTTTAGCTTAGAGGAAACTAATAGGGTTCAATTTGAGCAATTGGCCAGGGATGATTGGTGTCTAGTATCAAAGGGGCAGAGCCTATCTTTAGGTATTCTTAAGAGTAGTAGACACTATAGTGAACAGGGTGAAACTCAACTATATAGGTTAACTGATTAAGATTTATTTTGTCGAGTAAAAGAGTTTATGGATATTATTGTATTTATGGACACAAAAATTTTATTAGTGGGCTTAGCTTGGATAAGGTTAAGGGTTATTTTACGCAAATAACAAAGATTCCCCAGACAATGAGTATTTTAATTCAGAGATTGGATAAGTTGATGAGAGGTATGAAGAGTTTGGTTTTAAATGTCTAAGAGTTGAGCCCTTTAAATGATTAGTTGGGTGGTATAATAGTGTTGAGTAAGTGCAGAAGTCAGTTTGTTAAAAATGATTTAATGGTAACAATAAGCCCTCTGATTACAGTAAGGGTAGAGATGAGCATTCCTGTTAATGACTTGTTAAGTTCATTCAAAAGGGCTTATTAAGACAACAAAACCTTTTAGTGTAGAAAGAGGGTTATAGGGTGACTTAAAAATTAATTAAATCTCCTTTTTGTTTCACTATGCCAACTAAAGAAGTACTCTTAGAAGATGGGTAGCTTTCAAATGACCATATTAGGTTTTGGAATAAGGTGTTGTATATGGAAACTTTTCGAGTGTTAGAGGTTGGCCAATTGAAAGGCTTGTAGGTAGTAGGGGAGAAAGGTGTTGCTATTACTGAGCTTGCCTTAATAAAAGAAGAACTAAAGAGTAAGTAAAAATAAGTATGTTACTTAATTGAGGTAAGGATTTTTTCTATTATGATTATTACATTAGTTAATGTTCATGAATTGGGTAAGTCTACTGAAAGATAGACGATATTATTAAATTAGGGACTTTGTTTGTTTAAGAAATGAAGTTAACACATCTTGTCAAATTAGTGTTTTGATAGGTATAGGGCAGTTTTGGCATTCAAGTTATAGTTATTAATGTAATTAGATTGGTAGGTAGTTTAACATTTTTAGGGATTTCTTGATGTTTACCTTATGCAATAAGTTAGAGGCTATTTATTTTATTATTTTGGAGGAGTTGATCATTTCGTGGGTAAAAGGTTGTTTTTGTCAATATTTATACTCCTAATAATTTTACTAAACAGTGAGTGTTGTGGGATGAACTGCAATGTTTAAAAGATAAAATTGAGGGTTAGTAATACTTGGGAAATGATTTTAATACAAAGTTATCGAAGGAGCAACAAATATAAGTATCAAATAATAAATTGGTCATCTAACATTTGAATGAAATTATATATAATATGGAATTAATTGATTTGTCAATGCATGGTCAAATGTTCATTTATAGCAACTTTAAAGAATCTCTATCAATGAGCCAAACAGAAAAAATCTTAAGTACTATGAGGTGCATTATAACTTCTTAGATTACTTTAGGGTCTACCTTAAAGTTAAAAAACAAGAATTGGGGCCCTAGATCATTTTAGTTCTTCAATTATTGGTTAAATGATAACCAAATTAATGTAGGGATTAAGGATGCATAGGTGAACTCTATTGCAGTAGATCCTCAAGCCAAGTTATCAGTGATTAACTAAAAGTAATAAAAGAATTTCTTAAGTTTTAAAGCCATACAGAGATAGTAAAGAGAGGGAGGCAGAACTTCAAGCTACCAATATTAGAATGGAGGAGCTCATATAGAAGCATGGATTTTAGCCTCAAATTGATACAAAGAGAGTTGAATTGTCTCGAAGTAAAACCATTTATTAGGAGGCCTTGAGAAAAGAGGAATTTAAATGGTTTAAAAAATCTCATTTGACATAGATGGTAAATGAAAATTAAAATTTGAAATTCTTCCACATTGTGGCTTCTATAAGACATTAAAATAATCTCACAAACCATGTTAATGTTGACGATGAAATGATGACACAACCACAACAAATCAAGATAGTCATCTTTTCACATTTTAAACTTCAGTTAGGCGTCTCAAAGTAGCCTTGTTTGCAAATGAATGAATCTTTTTTTCATAAATTAGGTATAACTGAAAATATGATTCTTAAAAGTCCTTTCTAGATAACTGTGGTATAAGATGCAATATAGGACTGTGATGGTAATAAGGCACCAAGTCTAGATGGATTCAATTTCTCATTCCTCAAATAAGATTAGAAACCAATTGAACAAGATACGATGAATTTTCTAACAAATTTTTATGATAATGGAAAACTTTGTAGATTTATTTTCTCTTCATTCATTGTTTGATCCCCAAGGTATAAGCAACAAATGGGATCTCTCCATTTCAACTAATTTCTTTAGTAGGTTGTGTTTACAAAATTTTGGTAAAAGTCTTAACCAATAAATTCTGGTTGGTTATTAGAAAGGTTATTAGAGAGTTTTAATCAATATTCATTAAGGGCCGATCAATCCTAGATAGTGTTCTAGTTACTAATAAGATCATCGAAGAAATGAAGAAAAAGAAAGAGAGAGGGGTTGTTACTAAATAGATTTTGAAAAAGTTTATGATACGGTTGAATGGAGTTTCCCTATCAATGTGATGCAATTTATAAGTTTTGGTAAAATGTGGAGCCTATAGATATAAGAGTCTATTTTGACCCTCCCAATTATTAGGTTTGGTTAATAGTAGCAATGCAAAACAACTTTTGATGACAAGAGGATTAGGGCAAGGGGATTCTTTATCATTATTCTTATTTTTCTAACTGTTGAAAGCCTTAATTCTCTCCTAAAGAAAGATTTAAATTTGCGTCTTATTAAATGATTCATTATCAAGCAGTGATTGTCATTCTCCCACTTGTGGTTTGCTAATGATATCATTCCTTTTCGTGTAGTTGAGAATGAATCCATTGGAGATTGCAAAAGGATTCTTCAATATTTTCAATGTTGTTGTGGTTTGAAAATTAACCTGTCTCAAACAACCATCTATGGGGTTACAGTCGAGGATGTGTGAATGCAGAACTAGACTTATTTCTAAAAGTGTTGGGTTGGCATTCGTCCTCTGAAAGATCTATGGCTCCCCTTAGGGGTTGATCCAAGAAAGAAAGGCTTGTGGGATTTTGTTATCTACAAGATAGAGATCAGACTAGCTAAATGAAAATTTTAGTTTCTCTTTAAAGTTGGACAATTGGTATTGATTAAATCTTACCTTCACTTCCTTCTTATTTATCTTATATCTCTTTTTAAGATGCCTTAAAGTGTAAAGAATAAAATAGAAAGGATTTAACACTCTTTTTTCTAGGGCAATGACTGAGGAAATATGAGGATTCATCATGTTGCGTGGGGTTTAATGTTTCATGCAAAATCACGTCATGGATTGGACATAAACAAACTTATGGATTGTAATCAAGGCCTACTCCTTAAATAGTTGTAAAGGATAAAAAACTCAAAACATATGACATGGATGGAAAATCTTAAAGTTAGGTATGAAGAGTATCAATATTAGTTGTAGGAATGACAATCAAAGTTGGCAAAGATGTCCCTGGTATGGAAGAAAGTTTGTTTAGTTATGCAATTAAATAATATGACTACAAAGGTTGTCAAATCTAACTTTTGATATTTGCTTAGAGAAAGAGATTAAGCAGACTTCTAGCACCACATTTGGGTAAGAAATAAACCATTTAGGTAGAATTTTTCATGATTATTTGCTTTAGCAGTGAAGAAATCAAGGTTGATCAATAACTTTGGAGTGTAAGTTAATGGAAGTTGGGAGTAGCAAATCAATTGTAGGCAAAATTTGTTTAATTAGGAGTTAGATCATTTGAAATTGTTTTTAAATATTTTAAAACTATGATGTTTAATACAGGGGGAATTAGATATGTTTATTTGGCAATGCGAAAATAGTGGTACAATCATGGTTAAATCCCACTATAACTTACATAACAGTTTACATAAAGGGAATTCAGAGGTCATGATTTATATTTAGAGTAGCTTGACTCCTAAAATAGAGATATTTGTTTGACAACTTCGGCGAGGCAGAGATTATCAACAAGGGAATGACCGGTACAATTATTCGGTGATGACTAATGGGCAGATAACTATCTACTATGTTGCTTGGCCTAAGAATTAGTTGACCATCTATTTCTCTATTGTAATCCAGTTTGACAGAGTTGGTGCTGTTGCTTAAACTGGTGGAGAATAAATTAGGCTACTCCGGCATCAATGATTATAATGTGAGAGATATGGTCCAACATTGGAAAATGTAGCAAGGTCTCTAAAATATAGGTAATAGAATTTTTTGTCATTGTTTGGTCCACTTGACTTGCTCATAACGAATTAACTTTTGGAGGGAAACTGTTTATTATGGAAATAATTTGCCATTCGATTTAGGTTCGGATGTTATGGTAGTGAAAGGCTAAGTGGTCATATGACTATTTCTCTATTAATGATTTTCTGATTAACATTGCATATTTCAGTTGGACGTTGTATTCCTCTATTAATGCTTTTTCTCTATTTTATGTAAATAGTTAGGTGTTGTTGCTCACTAGTTAGACGTTGTGTATACGATGATATGGTCAATTTCTACCGCATCCCTTTTTTAGGGTTGTTTCTTGTTGGAACAATCACGAATAAAATTTTATACAATTCAAAAAAAATTGTGAAACTTGTTCAAATAAAAACAATTAAACATAAGATAAAACAACAAGCTATGTCGTCGTGTGTGCATGTAAGCAATATTAAGAAGAGATTGAGGGATAGAGAAGAGGAGATACAACGATTGGATTCAATTCTTTTGGACTAACGTTGCTCTCCTTTACAACTTTTCGAGCTCACAAACTCTCTTTCTTTATACTTGGGATACTCTTTCTAAGAAATATTTCTCTTTCTTTTTCTCTTCAATCTCAATAAACTCACGTTACAAAAGGAGAGAGGTGGTTTTAGCTCCGAAAAAAAAAAATGAATTTTATACAACTTTGAACCTTTATAGCCATTGGATGAGGTGAAAACTTCTATATGAAAGAATAATTTGAATTTTCTCCAGCTCTTCTCTTCGATTAATACTGCAACTTCTTCAAGTAAGAATACTTTCAGCCATGTAGAAATTGATTTAAATTTGCATCCATGTGCTTTCCTTGTGGGCTCTAAAACTTGTTCTGCCAACAATAAGATTTCCTTTGAAATCTTGCCTCTTTAATTCATGAAAATTTTGTCTTTCCTCTACAAATCTATAAAAAAAATTTCCTTGAAAAGCAATCTTGAAAATACCCCTTAGAGAGAGCATAAGGAGAAAATCAAACTTACAAGAAAGACAACTTAGAGTCGCATCTGTCATAATTACAGAGACCAAAAATTAATCAACTTACTATATGAAAAATGACAATACAAAAAGACCAGCTCATAACTGTGTAAGGCTATCTTTTCTATCATGATAATCAGTGCACTTACCATAGTAAGAGATCGCCCAACTTACATAGCCGTGTATCTCAATCAAGAAGGTATACAATCAAACTTTTACCATAAGCATGAATACTTTTCAAATGCTCAGCATATATACAGCAATAATCAATGTAATAGATCACCGCGATCAAAGATAATCGCATTTAAAAAAATAGACAATTGTAAACTGGTACAACAAGATGTTCTAGCAAATCAAATTTAAACTGAATATGAATCTGGCAATGATAAAAAACGAAGAGCTAATTATAACATCAAAAGAAACAGCATGAGCACATGATCTAACACACAAGCCTTGCATATGGCGGTTTGAGGAGACTCCGACCTCTGGAGCACTGACTTTACTCTGTTAGCTAGCCTTCCAAGTCTTTCTTAGGCCAATGACCCCCCCTCTCTCTCTTCGTCGCTCCCATCCCCTATCTTTTTCCATTTTTTTTTTCCCAAGTATAATTTAGCCTCGTACTGCAGCAGATTTCGAGTGGATAGCTCTCCTGTGCGAAACACATCTGAAGAAGTTTTTTTTTTTTTGGGGGGGGGGGGTGGGGGAGCAAGTGAAACGCACCTAAAGTCATCCACTCAAAATTCTGCTTCTGGTCATTGGCAGGAGTGTGAACATATAAAGAGCACAAATCCATTTACCATATAACTCAAGTGAGACACGTGACATTTTGATTCTCCTTCATAATTCTGCTTCTGGTCATTGGCAGGAGTGTAAGCATATAAAGAGCACAAATCCATTTACCATATAACTCAAGTGAGACGCGTGACATTTTGATTCTCCTTCATAAAAATAAGAGAAGTTTGGTTATTGTTTTTCTTTTTCTTTTCTTTTTTTTTTTAAAATCTAATAGGCAGGCATCAATTGATTCTTTTCTTTTCTTTCTTCTTATTTGGTCTTTCACTTTCTTCCTTTAATTTCAACCCAAATGAACAACTGAGGGATATCCAAAATTTATAAGTTGCTTTGGATGGACAAACTTCGTGTTAATTCATTTGCCATGGCGGGCGTATGTGGTGGGCGAGAGGTTGTAATTTTGTCGTTAGAAGATGCTTCGTAGAAGATAACTGCGGTTGGACTCTCATTATAGAAAGAACTATATTGTTTCAACTGAGGTGTTCAGTTAGATTAAACATCCGTTTTTAAAATTAGAGCATAATCTGTCCTAACGATATTATATTGTAATTTGTGAATTATCCATAAGGAAGTTAGTGTTAAGTAATTATATAAATACTTGTAATTTTATTAATTTAAAAAACATCATAGAATAATTAAAAAATACATATAATAATATAACATATATTTATATAATAACAAATATTTAATTTTATTAAAATAGTAAAATTGTATTAAATTAAATTAATGTTTACTTAAATACTAATTAACTATTAATTTAGATTTATTTTAACATCCTCCTTAATCTTGATTTGGTGATGTTTATAATTCCAACATTTACTTTAGTTTAATAAATATTTTATATTTCAATGGCTTTACGAGAATATCAGTTACTTGATCTTTGAATTTGCAATATTTCAATTCAATCTCTTTTTATCAACCTAATCTCTTGAAAAATGAAAGTGAACTTTAATATATTTACTCATTCTATATATTACTAGATTCTTAACCAAAATAATTGAGAAACATTATCAATAAATATATTTATAAGGTCATAGATCCTACTTAACAAATTATACAACAGAATAACTTAATAAGTACTTAAAGCAGTAGTTATATAGTCCACTTCACAAGTTAAAAATGTAATAATATATTATTTCTTAAATTATTAAAAACAAGTAAAAGTTTCAAAGTTAAAATAATAACTATATGATAGTTTATAAAAGCATAATTTTAGATAAAGAATAAAATATGTCATGATTATAATTTCTTTTTTTGTACCACAAAATCTTTTTAGCAATTTGAATATGAAATTGAAAGAGATATTTTAGAAACCTAATAATCAAACCAACTTTATAAGATATATTAGGTCTTATGCATATCAGAAATTTTAAACTCCTAACAATTTGTTTGAAATTTGTAAAATTAATAGGTACTTTATTGTCTTCCTGAGACAATTAATACCAACCTCTATAAAAGTTCTCCTGTGATTGCAATCATGTAATTAGAATTTTTTTAAGAGCATAATAACATGTCTTTCCTAACAAATAAAGATTTAATCATCTTTTTGAATTACTTCAATGTTAAGAAAATAAGATATTATACCTACATTTGTCATCTTAAATTTATACATGATAAACTTTTTAAAATCTTCAATTATTTTAAAATTGTTATCTATGAAGATCAAGTTATCAATATATAAATACACCAATAAGATATCACCAAAATTATTGACTTTTATATATAAAATATATTCAAAAGAATAGTTCTAGAAGTTAGTCTTATAGAAGAAAAAATTAATATGCTTATTTCATACTTTAAGTGCTTATTTTTGATTCATTTAATGCTTTCTTTAACTTATACACTTTCTTTTTACTTCTTTTCTTCACAAAATTTAGTAACTACTTGATAAACACTTCCTTTTTAAAAGAACCATTAAGAAAAACTAATTTTACATTCATTTGATGGACTTTTCAATAATTCTTCATAACCAAAGCAATTATAAATCTGACAATTTCTATTGGATAAATAAGAGAAAATACCTTACAATAGTCTTAGTTAGGTTGTTATTCAAATCCTTTTATGACCAATTTTGCTTTATATATCTCCACACCTTTTCTTAGTCTTAAAGATCCATTTCACATTAATAATTTTATGACCTCTTAAAATATTTGTTAACTCCCTAGTATTATTGTTTTCAGTTGTCTTGATTTATTGATTCATAGTATTCACTCACTTTGTATCTTGAATTGTCTTATCAAATGACACAAGTTTACAATTTGTAAATATGGAAAAATGCACCAAATTCATATCATTATCAATAATATTATCAAGAATTACTTCATAATTTGCAACTTAACTGATTATTGGCAATTTCTACTTGGCTTTTCATTCTTCTAAAAAGTTTGCGACATAGAATTTTGAGCAGTAATTAATGAAATTTCCTTATTTTTATTAAGAGACTGTAACTTGAGTTTCTTCTTCTTCCAAAATAGTAATTGGACATCTCTAAGACTCATTAAACTCTTTAGCATCAAAATTTCAAGTTTCATTTTTAGTAAAAGTCATATCTTTACTCATAATTATGTTTTTTTTTTCATATAATTAAATAACTTATATCCTCTTTTTATATAACTAAGAAAGATTATCTTCACTCCTCAATCTTTTAACTTTATCCTTATTTCTGTTAGAATGTGAGTATAAGTAATAGAACCAATTACTTTGAGATGTCTTACATTGGGCTTAAAACCATTTCATATATCTTTAGGAGTGACATTTTATATATTTATTGTTGGAGACCTGTTCAACTAATAAATAGAACATAAAATAACATCTAACTAAAAAGGATTAAATACTCTTTTAGCTTTCAACAAACTTTCTTTCATATTCATGATAAATCTACTCTGATTTTCAACAACTTCATTATACTGTAGGTATAGAGAATTATGATTGTATTCTTTTTGCCCTGTGCTCTACAATGCTTCTTGATCTTATTAGAAATATACTTAATATTACTATTAGTTCGTAGAATTTTAATACAATATTTACTTTATCTTTCAACATAGGCCTTCAACTTCTTAAAAAGATCAAATACATTTGACTTTTTTTGGATACGTTAAACCCATATTTTTATAATGAAATCATCAAAAAAGGTAAGAAAATACTTATTATTATCATTTGATAAAATACTCATTGGACCATAAATATTAAAGTGGATAAACAAGAGTGGTTACCTTACACATTAATTCCTTTCTATCATGATAAACAATCTGCTCAATTTTGCAAGAATACAAATTTCATAAATTTGATTACAATGATATATCTTGTGCAAGTCTATCATCATTTTTATTTCTTATTTTTTGCATATAATAAACTCATATCTTTCTAGTAAAATCATTAAAGAAAATAAGAAAATACCTATTATTACCACTTAATAGAATACCCATCAAACCACAAACATTAGAGTGGATAAACTGGAGTGGCTACCTTATACACTAATTCCTTCTTGTCACAATAAGCAACCTACTTGATTTTGCAAGAATATAAACTTCATAAATTTGATTAGAATAATATATCCTAGGCAAGTATATCATTATGTTTCCTTGTGCAAACAACTTCATATGTGAAAATTCAAATGACCCAAATAAAGATATTACAACCCAAACTCATTTTTCACAGTAGCACTTAAACAAGTATAAATATCAATGATAATATCAACTTAAAATATCTAATTTTTTGTTAAAGGAAATTTAAGAATAAGTGTACTTCTCTCATTAAGAATTAAGAGATAGTTATCATGCAACTGTATATTATATCCTTCTTAAAGCAATTGACTTAAATTAAGTAGGTTGGTTTTCATATATGATATATAAAAACATCTAAGATATAATTATGATATTTGGTCTTCAACTTAATAAGAATTTGCTCCTTTTCCATCATTAGAACACTACTATCATAAGTAAATTTGACTATGAAGTAGATTGGCTTATTAAGAACAAAAGTCCCATTTTTTCTACATATGTGATCGGTATATCCAATATCAAAGAACTATATATTGTAATTTGACATTTTATCAACTATAATGACCATCATAAGGTTATATCTGCACTTACTAGTAGAATGGTGACACTTATAACATGAGTAACATTGACCATTAAATTTGTCATAACTTCCTCAATCATGGTATCTTTCTCAACCTTAACCTTAAACTCTATACGTGTGATTTAATCTCTTTTGGTCATTGTATTAATTGTCTCTATCTCAATAATTGTTATGGTGATCTCCTCAACCTCTATTATAATACTCAGTACCACTATGTCCTCGTCTTCTATCATAAGAGGAATCTCAATTCTACTTTGATTGATCGCTTTGCTTGCCTTTGGTGGGAGTTTGACTTTAAGGTGCCTAGTGTATTGACTTTTTAATACGCTTTTTATTCATGTACTGTTCATGAGTTTGTAATGTCCTCATTAGTACATCAACTGACATTATGAACAAATCATGTGCTTCTTCAATTGTAAACACAATATGCTTATACCACGATGTGAGTGTCTATAAGATTTTTTCAACTTTTACATGATCATTCAGCTACTTTTTATAGATTCTCATTTGATTTGTCAAGATAAGAACTCTATTTGTATAAATTAAAACAATTTCAAAGGATTCCATGTATGAAAGTTCAAATTAATGTGTAAGGTTTGAAATTTCACCTTTTTAACTTTGTCAACACTTTGAAATGGTGTTGTCAACATATATCATACCTGCTTTGATAAAGTTACATTAGCAATTTTTTCAAAAATTTCATCATTCATTCCCTAATAAATGAAATAAAGTGCCTATGTATCTTTTTTTTTTTTTAACTCTCAATGAGTAGTTTTTTGTACTTTTATTGCATCTACAAAAAGCTTTTCAACTTCATTCTCTACAACATTTAATAATTTGTTGTAATCAAACAATATTTTCATTTAAATACACCATTGATTGTAATTTTTTCAATCCAAAATAAGAATTTAAACAAGAATTGTGCTATTTATATTAAAGTCCATCATGATCAAATAAGAATTCAAATATTGATATCATTATTAAACAATTATATGAGTATTTGTAATTTTATTAATCTAAAATATATCACACAATAACTAAAAAGTACACACAGTAACATAAATATCTTGTCATTATCAAGTGCTTTGCTTTTACTACTAACTTGTATGCAAGATCAAAAGTTTCCCTATGATGTTAATGCTTGACCATCACAAATGATGTTAACATTTATCTATTTGAACTTCAATTTGCTGGAAGAGAAAGAAGTTATCAATTTGCATAATTTCTTTAAAATAAAAGTTTATAGGTTGAGCAATCAAACCTATTTCATCCTTATTAAGAGTCTTAATTAATAAAAAAATAATATTTAGATTTTCTTTAATTTTCAATTTATTTACTCAAAATTATTAAATGTGCAATTAGGATCACAAAATGTGTAATCATAAACAAAAGAATATATACCCAAATAGTTTTAGACAGTTTCATAACTCATTGCACATTTTGTGTTACCTATTACATATTTTGTCATTCTAATTTCACATTTATTAATTTCTAAATTTTCAAAAAAAAGAATTGAAAATAATATATTTTTTTTAAAATTTTTGACTGAAGCCCATAATAGGATGAAATAGGGCTGATTCCTTGACCATCTAATGGCACTCATGAAAAATGGTGGCTGACATGACAGTGAGAATGAGCATTCCCTTTGGACCATTTGCACGTGTGTTAAATATAGCACAAGAAATGGTCAATAAATAAGACGATCACGAGATAGTTTTTCAATTTTGTAGGGGGACACCTTACATTCGGAGTTCAAGACAGAAGCTTTTACTTGATTTGTAAAGTAGCCCGTGATCTTTAAGAATTAGTCTGCCTATTTCATGCGTTGAACAAAATAGTCATGCCGCAAGGTGTTGCTTGTATAAATAGACCGGAGTCATCTTGTCATTAATTGTTGGCAACTTCATGTGATATCAGAAAACGAGAACAGATATTTTACTTACCTTCACCTCCGTAAATAATGATGGCTTCGATTGAGGCGTTGGCAATGGCTAGCATAAGTTACTTTGAATGGGGCATCGATGTCGAGGAATGGGAGCGCGAGGAATTAGAGCCACCTCTGCCGCATTTATTGGCAGAAAATGAAGTAGAAAGTGATGACAAGCACAGCACAGATTTCTTCCCGTCACCTATTCAAGTTTCCCCTGAAGCCACAAATTAGAATATGAAGTTTACCATAACAAGGGTGAGCATCAGACCAGGTCAGATTCCCATCTTAAGAGTGAATCAAGATGAGAATGTGGATAAGAGGATGCCAAAATGGTTGAGGCAATTATTAACGGTGCTCAAAGCCACCTTAAGGCTGCTACTGATTAGATTGATGGAGAGATGAGAGGGAAAAATATACCCTGATAACGACCATTTCATATGCAGTTTCATTTGTGATTGTGAGTAGTCCAATTTCTCAACAGACTTTTATTTTGGCTTCAGATAATGCGGAGCTGGTGAGAATGTGAAGTGAATCATACATTTCAGATAATTTCAAGCTGTTTCCTAACCACGAA
The DNA here is from genome assembly GCA_020883675.1 of Bruguiera gymnorhiza. Taxonomy (NCBI): domain Eukaryota; kingdom Viridiplantae; phylum Streptophyta; class Magnoliopsida; order Malpighiales; family Rhizophoraceae; genus Bruguiera; species Bruguiera gymnorhiza. Next base: position 1,689,407 of record JAIRCJ010001060.1, read on the forward strand.
CACTTAAATATTTCCTAGATTTGTGAAAAAGATTATGCCCTCTATACTTCCGCATTTCCAGGCAATCAGTTTTATGTAATTCACATCTTGTAAGAAGCCGCAAGCAAGTTCACATTGTATGGAACATGCAATCAAATACACTGCTATGGCTCCATCGAGTCCGAGACATGCCCTCTTTGACAATTAAGACTTAAGAGCAGTTTCTCCTTTCAGTGGACAGCAAAAAGCACATGAAATTGGCATATGTTAAATACAAAACCTTTTAGACAATATCCATTAGGACATTTTTTTTTTATTTTGTATAGATTTTTCAAATAAAATAACTGTTTGATAGAAAAAGTTTTAATTAATAAAACAAATTAAACTAAAATTTCTAAATTCTCACTCTACTATGGTAAGAATTATCAATATACATTAGTATTTTTATCTAAAATAAAAAGCATGAGAGTTGATTTAAATTCTTGGACACTGGAAGTTGAAAAGAATTTACATTTTAAACAAACTCCTGAAGCCACGAGCAAATTTGAAGAAGAGCAAATCAAAGATGACTTACATCACACTTCAGATTTGCAAGATGGTCATGCCAATGGTCCTATTATCGTTGATTTTGATTGATTGGCAGAAAAGCCAAATTAAGCTAGATGTGAAAAAGCTCATTTTCTCCTTTCCCTTTTCCACTGAAAAGGTAAGATTAGAGAGAGACTGGCATGGGTATAAAGTTTGGAAACTCAGTCCTTTACACATCTGCATGCTAATCTTCGCTCACATAAAATTGGGAGAAAGGGAGAATGATACGGCTTTCACCTTTCACAATGATACCACTAATTTCTTTTCCCTTTTTTTTTTTTATTTCATTCACAAATTTATTGAGTCATGAGGTACATAATGAAATAGTTCTATCAATTCCTATAAATTTCACATTTTATTTTTTAAAATTAGAATCTAAAATTTCAAGAATAGAAATATAAATTTTCAGTTATTAAAATGTTACCTAAACAACAACACAATTAATTTTTAAATTTCTTAATCTATCAAATTTTGCACAAGTATATATAACTATCAGACTGTAATTAATCTAAACTATAAGATATATAGAGATAGAAAATGATATAGGAAAATTTACATGTAAACCTAATTAAACGAATAATTTTGTAAATACAAATGTTCAAGGGAGGTTTGCTCCATTCCTTTTGATCACAATTCGAATCCTTTGAGAGAGTACAGAAAGGTAATTTCTCATGCCGAAGTTGTTCCACGAACACACACACACACACACATCATATAATTGTTAAATACAAATTTCTAATTTTTATATTTAATTATAATTACTTATTTAAAAATTAAAATATAATATTATTATAATAATGTATTATATAAACTGGCATCTAAAATTCATTAAATTAATTATGTTCATCTAACTTTAACGAGAGATATATAATAAACTGACCTCAACTTGACCATTAGATTTAGCATAAAGAATAAGTAAAATGCTTTATCTTGTACTACAGAAACGAATAAGAACTCCACTAGCTACAAAGACAACCATCCTCTCTCTCTCTCTCTCTCTCTCTCTCTCTCTCTCTCTCTTTCCCTTGCTCGTCGATCTTTGCCAATGGAAATTCCGTCATTGCTTATTATCACCCTCATATTATTGATCACCCTGTTCACATCAACGCCGATAATATCCACGGGCCCGCCGTGCCGGACGACCTGCGGTTCCCTACAAGTTAAGTACCCATTCGGCACAGCCGACGGCTGCGGTTCGCCCCGGTTTAACCCTTATGTATCCTGTTCGCCGGGCGGCGATCAGCTCCTCCTCACCACCCAAACAGGTTCTTACCCTATAACTTCCATCTCCTACACAACCTCCACCTTGACAATCAACCCCACCTCCATGTCCACGTGCACCTCCATGCATCCCTCGCCCAATTTGGGCCTGGACTGGGCCAGCCCATTCCAGCTTGGCCCATCAACTTTCGTCCTCCTGGCATGCCCGGCTCCAACCTCCTCCCTCACCGTCAAGGGCTCACCCGTCTGTGACGCCTCCTCCTCTCATCTGTGTGCGTCCATTTACACGTGTCCTGCAGTAATTGGAATTGGACTGCCACTTTTCCCGCCGACGAACACATGTTGCGTGTATTCGCCGGCTAATTTTAACAGCAAAGGTGAACTTGATCTCCGCGCTCTGAGGTGCATGGGGTACGCTTCGGTAGTGTCATTTCACGATTACCCGATTGACCCGACCCGATGGGAATATGGGGTGGTGTTGGAGTATAAAAGTGGAGCTTCTGATGATTATTACATGGACAGTAAGTGTAACACGTGTGAGAGCAGTGGTGGGTTATGTGGGTATGGCCCTCCTGCCAATTCCTTTGTATGTCTCTGCAATAATGGAGTCAATTCCACTACTGACTGCAATGGCTACAGCCTAGTTCAAGGACTCACATGGAACTCCTCCTATTTACCATCTGGTAAGTTCTTTCTCTCGTTTCGTTTTGTTTTGTTTTTTTTTTTTTTTGTTCTTTTTCATTACATAAGAATATACATTTACTAGTATATATGTGGGTGTATGGGTCTGTGCCAAAGATCTTTGGATAAACTTAGGTGACAAGTGTCCTCACTAAATTGTTCTTCGGTATTTTATGTGTGAAAATTTTACAAAATGTTTCCCCATTAAATCCTTTTTTCTTTTTCTTTTCTTTTTTTTTTCTTCCGATTGATTTGTTTTCTCCCCACTCAATTCCCTTATAAGAGACTTAAAATATCTCTAACGTTTTTGGTTTTTAAAGATTCGAGAAATTTTCACCAATCAAAATCAAGAAGTCAATTTAAATCAGTTAAAAAAAATTAATTATAAGAGCAATTTATTTTATATATTTGGAATCTTATAAATCATAAAACAATCGAAAAAGATTTTTACTATGAGAAAAAAAAATATATATATATATATATATATATAGCATTGAGGATTTCCTTTGATTAGTGAATACTTTCACTTTCTTTTAATTCTAGTTTTTTAATCTCTTCCTTTTTAAGCCCTAATCTTACATTGGTAAAAGTTTCCTTGATCAAAGAGTTTTCTTTATTGATATTCAAATGTTAAAACAAAAGGCACATAAAGATATTCTCACTTTTTTCAAACATATTACCTTTTCCGTAAAATTTATCAATAATTTCTTCTTAATCCAAATGCAAATTATAAAGACTTGTTTCATGATATTGCCAATGAAAAAATCATATAAAATGTTTCAAAATATGAAAACTCAAATTGAAATGCTTTTTGAAAGTAGAGAAAAAAAATTGTTATATTTCAGTTTTTACATATTTTTAAATTTTCTTTTTATTATTGTATATGCCCCACCAAACAAAAGTTCTGGCTCCGCCAGTAGATCGACCCAGTATGCCATTATGAATTTGAAAAACCTTAAAAGTAACTTAAGGCCCTATGCCTAGATTGATCGAGAAAAATGCCTGCAAGCTGGAAGGTATACGCCAATAGGTACGAAAAAGAAAAAGAAAAAGAAAAAGAAAAGATAATGGTAAAGTAGGAATATGCCAATGCTAATACACATAAGATCGCTGCTAGGGCACCTTTTGATGGGTGGAAGGCCAAATTGCTAGGGGAATAAAGTTAGACGATGAACAGATTGCACCTCATTGAGGGAGTAGCTAGTGTATAACTTTATTTTTTCAACGTAATTCAAAGAGCTCTTTACATAGATACTCTGCAGGGAATTTACTGTTGGGCATCTTGGCTGCACTAGCTGTCCTTGGAATGGCTTGATAAATGATGTGGCTGTTAAAAGGTGAGGCCCTTCCTTTTCTTTTATTCCTTTTTTTTTTTTTCTCTTTTTCTCTCAACTACTTTTTGACTAAGTAAGCTTTTTTTTATGTATTAGATTTTTTTCCCCTTTTTTGGGGATAAGTAATGAAGGAAGAAAAGACTTTAAAGTTGTGAAAAGCCAATTTTGTAAATTCGATGTGATCTAGTGATTGAGAGACTACTTGTTGTCATGTCAAAAGTCATTAATTTAAAATTTTTATCAAAAAGTTGGATTAAAGTTAAATGTATATTTACAGTGACTACAAATCTCCGTAATGAAATTATAAGGGACCACTTTTGTACAAAGAAATAAAGACAATAATGCACAAGCATCCATTAATTGCACCAAAATATGGATCCTTAATTTTTATTTTAGTATAATTTCAAGAATATCTTTGAAGTTTACATTGCAAAATATATTAGTTTTCTCATGTTTATTTTGAATATTTTGGTCCATACTTTTATTTTATGCCCACCATTTTATCATCTTGACAAATGTTAAGCCAATATTAAAAAGAAAGCGTTAAAGTATGCAATAAAGAAATTCTGCATCCTGATGCCTACATTTTTTATATGTATGGTTTAGCCATTATATTTTATTTTTGGCGAACATTCTGGCCTCGTAAGGACAGAAGTGCTCAAAATAATACTTTTGTAGACCGAAGCCCTTCAAACTACAAACCTGGGGTGTATTTTATAATTATACCTTCTTCTTTTTTTTTTTTTTACTTTTAATTTTTCAAAGCTGCCGTCTGCTTCAATTGGGTTGCCACTCTTACGCAGTCAGCGTGTTGCAAGGTTGGAGAATGAAATTAAGCACAATTGCAAGAAATACGGCATTTCATTTTTCCCTCTGGTTTCACAATCAGCATAATGTTGCATAAATAATGCGTATATATTCCAAAACTTTCTATACTCCGCAAGACAGGTTTGAAGGAAAAATCCCCTGCAGAGAAGATAAGCTTAATGGAAGTTGCTCAATGGATAAATCTGTAGCTGCAGAAACCTATCATATTCATGATTTTCGGCAGACATTTCAATTTGTTTCTCTGGCGTTGCTTGCACGATCCACTTGCTTCGGTGCAGGGAGCGTATCAATTAGGAAAGATTTCAGGAGCTTACATAGCTCTTTAGGTTTCTCTGCATTGAGAGCATGCCCTGCATTCTTTATGATCACTAACTCTGCTTGCTCACCGATATGCCTGCATCAGAAGAAGAGGAACTATCATAACAGAGATCATTGCTGATAACTGGGAAAAGCAAGTTATGAAAATATAATGGACTGCATGTGATGTATTAGAGGTTTCAGTTGTTCAAAAGTAGATGTTTTTATTAGCGCCCCCCCCCCCCCAAAAAAATGACAGATGCTTTAACATTTTCATGTAATTGAAGTGACAAACTTTGAATATGGTAAAAACTAAGCTAAACGAGCTCTCGGGAGCAACCTTTTAAGTCTATGTGCTAGTTCCAAAGGGAAAATCTGGTCGTGATCTCCCCAGATCAGAAGTGTTGGCTGCAGAAAGAAACGAGTGTGATTTTGAGTTGGTCCCAAAACAAAGGAGGCAAACTTGAATGATAAATCTCAGAAGATATGCAGCTGATGCTGTAGCACCTGGGTTATTTTGGGAAGATCAGACAGCTTTCTGTCCTTGTGCAATGCTTGGATCAGTTCTTTCTTCTCTTGATGGTACTCTGTACACATCACCTACCAGCACATCCAAATTGACAAGAACAATTTTAAACCTGAAGCAAGATGAAACACTCTCCACTTTCTTGCAACACTACAAAGCAATAATAATCACTATCCATGCTACCAAGATAAGTCACACCATGTGTGGAAAGGTGTAATGTTTGATCCCCAAACTATTGTTGAACAGCATCCAGTTATGTATATTCTTGCAAATTATAACCTTTGTCCCTCGAGGGACCTGCTGCAAAAAGCCTAGGTTGTCTTGATTTTTCCAGAATTAAACTGCAATACATTAACAGATGAAAAGACCCCTAACTCTAGCAGGCATACAATATTCATTGTTTAATAATGTTTTTCTCATTAGAAATTTCTATTTCTTCTTTACGATACACAAAGCCTCAGTATGTAACATTTTGAACAAGTTCATGTTTCTTAGGGATTGAGTAACACTTTGCTCTTCTAATAAAAGTACCATATGTCAGTCAATGGATGTAGGGTGAAAATTCATAAATTTCTACAGCAAATGCAAAACTGTACTAGCACAAGCAAGTAAATGCAGAAAAGGCTAAAAGGAACTCATTTTATTCTTGGTGTGCAGACAAAACAAGATAACAAGGTCAATTATGCCACTGAAAACTCTTGGATATCTGTAGGCATAGTCAGATGAACTTTCATACAAGTACTCCTTTGCCTCTCTAATGAAACTAAAAAAAAAAAACCCACAGCAAATTTATTTGACTGCTGACAAGAAAGCCATAACTCTAACAAGAAAATGCATTAAATATAAATAGCAAAGAAAAGAAATTCTTATTTTGAAACACCACAAAAAAATAAGCAATCATGTAATTCCTAAAGAAATGTGAAGTGAAGGCCACACTGTTCTACATAAACTGCAGAATGGATCATCCAGTTTGTCACATGAACTTAATTTTTGATCTTATAGAACTACCACAATATTTTCATGGTTGCCCCCACAAACATGAGTTTGTACGTGCAACATCTTGTAATGCTTACCAGCAAGGGCCCATACCTGATTAATCCAGATCCACTAACCCAACTGCTAATTTGAGGTGGACAGTCTAATGCCAAGACAATAGATGGGGATTCAAAGGCAAGCATATGTAATTTTCTCATAGAAAAGAACACCATTTGTGAATAATTCTGTTCACGTTTATGGATCAGTTGAGGCGACAATCACAAATGTTAGCACGGTGATTTCTCCATCGCACGACAGAACAAAGATGTTAATTTCCAAAGCTATTGCGATCACCCTTTTGAAGCTCAACCCCTAATTTGGATAGCCAGGCATGTCCGCGTGCCTGATAACTATAGAAATGTAAGCATCTTTTAAACTGCAGAGGCCTCTTCTTCATGCTAAGCAAGACATTTGCAAAGCATCTTCAATAATCATTATCAAAGCCAAGCCAAAATACTAAACGAAAGCAAACCGTGAGGCTATGACTCTCTCCAATTCAAATCCTCCCCCCCCCCTCCCAAAAAAAAAAACCTCCCAGAAATTAGCATTAAACAATCCTCAATTCACACACACGAAGTTTGAAAAATCAAACTCAAGAAGCATATCTTGGCGTTGAACGACAACAATCGAAGTCTGACCTCAATAAAATCGTTGGCGAAACAAGTCGGCAGGTTGGGCGGAGGTTTATGAAACGACAATCGCAACAACTGTCTCATTTTGTCCGGAGTCTGCGGCAACAGAATGCCGACAGCCTCGTCGACGCTCTTCACTTTAAGCATCCCTTCCTCCATGTCCTTCTCTTCAATGCTCACCCCGGCGCACGCCAGCACCACGCGGCCCACGCGCTCCTTGTACTGGGCAGCCATGCTGTAAGCCACGAACCCGCCATAGCTCAGCCCCGCCACGTCCATCTTCCCGACGCCGTGTGCGTCCATGAGCGCCATGACGCACTGCGCCTGGAACGACTCGGACCGCTCCGGCCGGGTCGTGTAGGAATCGCCGAAGAAGAGTAGGTCCGGTACGTAGAGGTTGAACCTGGACCTCAGCGAGTAGATGAACTCGTTGAACTGCCACATCGCGTTGGCGCCGAAGCCGTGTATAAGCACCAGCGTTGGCTTCGACTCGATGTGAGTCTTGGGGACCCAGCAGTGCATGATTGTGCGGCCGCCGCCGCCGAGATCGGTGGTGCATGATTTCAGGCCCGACTTCGCGAAGGAGTGCCGGTAGCAGGAGTCTGTGGTCGCCGTGCAGCTAAAGCACCTGGCCATGTCCTCCTATTCGGGTTATCTCGCGGCAGATAAGGGACCGTTTGGACAGCGCCTTCGATATTTTATTTTAGCAGCCACATGTTTGATACACCAAACCAAACAATTCCTTTCAACGTGACATTTATTTTGGGAAAAAGTTAAGGTGACGGTGGCTTGGGAGATGTGGTAGACGGGGGTGCGGGACTTTCATAGATGACGTGTTTCTATTTTTTTCTTTTATTTTTTTATAAATAAAAAAAATTATATAAATAGATAAAATAGTAAAATGTGTATATAATTATTAAAAAGTTTTATTTACAAATAATATATTATTTGTGTATTTATTTTGCCACATAATGTTTTTGAGTTTGGTCAGTCTTTCATGGACAGGAGCTTAATTGCACTCACAGGGCAAATTCAGTTCATCTCATATGCAATATTGTTGTCCATTAGATTCTTCTTGTCGTTAATTTTGATTACAAAAAAAAAATTATATGAAAACAAAAATTAAACTTAAAAATTTGACTAAATCTTAATTATTATTTATAATTAATACCTCATTTAACGAATAATAAGTTAATTGTAGTTAAAAATTAAAATTGAGATATATGCATTTATATTTAATTATATATTAAAATACTAAACAAAATATACAATAAATTGTGATCATAATAAAAAAAATTCAATTACGACAACAATATGACAAGAGACATTAAAAGACATGGACTTGTTTATTTATTCATATGTTGTCACATTTTTTAATTTGATAAAATTTTTTATTAAATTAAATAATATTATTATACATTTATTATATTATTTTAACCATTTTTTTATGCACGCCGATCGCATCACTCTAACAACATCTATCAAGTTTTTTTAATAATGAAATATATAATTTATGATATTTGTTACATTTATTTATATTTTATATAAATATAATTTATTTATTATTTCATAGTATATAAATTTATTTAATTAGTTTTTTTTTTTTTGTAGGTAGTGGGAATGAGCCACCATGTCTCGTCTTGAAGGGAGTTTGCTGCAAGCCCCTGGTCAATGCAGATCACCCCATTTGCAAATTGGCTTAAGGTTTACGAAGCTCGGATGGCCCGTTCACCCTTGCAGTCCAAACAGAGAAAAGTTAAGATTCTTGACCTCATTTGGAAACTTCATCATGTGCTCTCCCTGGCTTTATTCTTCATAAAACGAGACTTGATGAAGCTTTCATTTTAGGCTGCCATCAGCTAGTTATAAAGATTTGCCCTTTTGGTTTTGTTTATTGATGCATGTCTGTTTCATTGTTGCCAACTTTCTTTCTTTTGGAATATGGCAAGAACTGGACTTTTTGGCTAAAAACATTATGCCCCTGTAAGTACCGGAGTTTCTCTAGTTTTGTATACGTTTTGGTTTTTTTTTAATTACAAGGGAAGCTGAAAATCCGGAAAAAAAAAGAAGGAATTATTAAAATTTAACAAAGAAATTAAGAGATTTCAACATAAATATCTCAAGTAATTGTACTAGGAAAACAGAAATTTAAAAAAAAAAAAAGGAAATTCAAATCGTTCCAATGTTGAAAAAGTAGAACTACCGACGAGGGCCAATGACATAATTGGGCTCATTCAGTATTATAGAGTGGCCCATGCATTGTAGATATACTAAAAACTAATCTTAAATGATTCACTTTTCACAACAAAAAGAAATGGGTCGTATTTAATTGAAGCAAAAAACATGTTTAACTAAAAAATGTTAGAGATAAGAAGTGAGATACAAATATTTGAGCGAGTGAGCTAAACATGCAAAAATAGAAGATGATTCAGCCTAATAACATATCAAAATAAAATTTCAAACTTGTGTGTATATATAGTCTAAAAGGTTATAAAACATGACATAAAAGAAAAGTGAGACATATACACACTAAGATTTCCAAATGTGACAATGAAAATCAAACCAACAAGCACAGTTCCCCCAAACACTTGATAATGGGGTGGACTAACATAAATATGGTGTGCACACCGATTATTTTATCCTCCAATAGTGTCTTGATCGAAATATGTCGGTTTAAAATATATAGGCATTACAAGGTCATAACTAAAGGTTGCAAATAGGTTGGTTAAGTTAGATTTAAGTCAAGTTATTTCGAATTTTAGATAATTTAAAATTACAAGTTTATTAAATTTCAAATCATTCAGATTTCACATACTTTAAATTTTAAATTTATCAAATTTCAAATTTATTATAATTTAACTCATTTAGTTTTTAAATATTTTCAGTTTTGAGTCATTAGATTTTGAGTTAATGAATTTTAAATTTATCAGATTTTAAGTATTTTAAAATTTGGATCTTTTAAAATTAAAATTTGAATTATTTAATTTTTGATATTAAGTAATTTAGTTATTCAAATTTTGAGTTAATTGAATATTGAGTCAATTGAGTTTCAAGTTTTTTAAATTTTAAATTATTTTAGTTTTACATAATTTAAATTTTAAATCATTAACCTTTTTCATAATATAAATTAAGTTAAATTTAGTTGAGTTATACAAGTTATGTTAGCTTTTACGACTTCTATTCATGACAAGTTTTCACTATTTATGTTCAAAAAAATTCAATCTATAATCATCCAACTTTTTAAAAAATAATTAGGATAAGAATCCTAATATCTAAATATCTAGGTATTGAAATATATGAAATATTTAGGAAATTGAATTCAACATAATTGGAGAAGTAAAAGCTCAAAGGATAAAAAGTTAGTAATATGAAAATAACAAGATGGTTAAAATGCCAAAGCATATCAAAATTAGTGTAAAATAAGGTGAAAATAGTAAAATGATTAGTCAAGTTAATTTTAAGTTGAGTCTTTTTTTTTTTCAATTTCAAGTTATTTAAATATCAAATTATTTAAATTTCAAATCATTCTAGTTTTATATATCTCAAATCTCAAGTTATTCAAATTTTAAACTTATTAGATTTCAAATATCTAAGATTTCAAGTCATTTTAAATATGAATTATTTTAATTTTAAATTAAGTCAAGTTGCAGGTCATTAATTTTGTAATTAATGTAAGTTAAATCTTACTAAATTTTAAATGAATTAAATTAGATTATTTAGGTTGAGTTAATTTTTATTATATATATTTTTGAACATTTCTTCTTTATTATTAGGTTAATATAACAAAATTTTTCATTTTTATTATTTAAAATAAGAAATAATTTTTAGTAATAATGAATTATTATTTTTATAAAAATAAAAAGAGTTAAATAATAAAGTAAGATTTTTCCAATAATTAATGTGATAATCTATAAAAAAGAGAAAAAGAAAATTTTGACTTAAGAATAAATATTGTACTTATGAAATTAGAGAAATAATTTATTATAATATATTAAGGAGAGAAAAGGAAAAATTAGAAGTAAAAAAAATGTGTAAAAATATTGTATTTTTGGAATGACAAAATTAAATACATGAAAAAATAATTTTATAAATTTATTTTAATTTTAATAATTTTCATTAACATTAATATTGCAATGTGTAGTTTTTATCTCACATTTATCATAAAAAAATTAAATTGAATAATAGATATTTGATATATTTAAACTAGTAGATATGTTAATTTAATTATAAAAAATAATTTTAAAAATAATTATTATTTATAAATAAAAGTGAATCAAATAAAAAAATAATTACTTAATTTTTATTAAAATGAATTAAATTTTGAATTGAATTTAATCTAAATTAGTTTAAGTTGTTACAAATTTTATATTATTTCATTTTAAATTTTACACCATTTTAGATTTAAGTTATTTTGTATCAGTATTATTTAAATTTCAAACTATTTTCAATTTAAATTATTCATATTTAAAATTTTTTAAAATATGAATTATTTGAAAATCAAATTATTTTTAATTTTATATCAAGTTAAATTATGAAATATTGACTTTTAAAGTTAAAATTAGTCAAATTGAATCAAATTTTAAGTAAATTAAATTAAATTAACTTTTATCACTTCTAAAACTAGGATCATAATTGCATAAGTCACATATAATACACATAATGTATGTCCCAAGAATTAATCTACTTTATCCCATGCTACTAATGTATTTTAGATAAGTTCTCACTAATAAAGTTAAATTTATCAACAGGTATTAAAAAAATACTATTCTCCATTCTCCATATGATGCGGCGAAGCCTTCTAGAATGTTGCCTACAGATTGTTATTGTCAATGAATAAGTTGGGTTGCTTATTTTTTTCATTTCAAAATTAGATGACAATCATCCCTTAATGATGGTGACAACCATTCCTTATTAGGACGTTAGCTATGCGTAGAGATAAAATTACTAATTTGTTATTATATCTCTCGATGACCTACACATAACAAAAATTAACATTAAGTACAAAATTATGTGACATTCTTATAATGTAAAATCTCAAATAATATTACCTATACATTTATTTTAGGCCATAACTCTATCTTTGGAGCTCTTGACATTTAACAATAACACCTACCAGTTGTTTTATGTAGATTTTTTTCATCTAGTTTTTCATTTAGAAAAAGAGTTTCAATATACATCTAATATAATGCTAAGTTTATATTAGCTATTATAGCCAGAACAATCCAGCAATACCCACAGATTTATCCTGCATTCGGTCGGAGCTTCACTCTTCACTGGAATCTCTCCGATTGCCCCTGATTTATTCCCAATTTCACTTGTTTCCCTCTCTACATGTAACTCTTTGAAGACCATAAACAAGGACTGTTGGAAAGAGCAAAAGCAGCCACACTTGCTTACCACAACAGGTAACTCTTTTTGTTGCTTCTGGGCCATCGCACTCTTTGATCTTTGTTAAGTTAGTTGTGGACGTGTACCACAACGGAAATGAGTATTTTTGCAGCTTTTAGATACTTGGGTAATCAACTCGTGTGGATAAAAAAGGGAAAGGAGACAAGGGAGTCGGGTCTGCCACTCGAAATAAGAATTGGGTCTAGATTAAGTATTAGTCTCTTTGCCAGGCGTCAGGCTGTGCAGGCTTTTTAGTCTGTAGAGAATGCAATGTTCTGGAAGTCCACGTGAATTAGCTTGAATGGCACGGAAGAATATGATTTATAGTTTTTGATTTCCTTTTTGTTTCTAGTGAGGTCCCAGCTGACTTGTCCAGTTGCATTAGTTGAAATGTTGATGATTATAGTATGCTTATAAAGCGGCTTCTTAGTCTCTGGTGTGGTTGCAAAGTACGACACGCATACAACTAAGAAAACTCTGAATTCTTTTTTAGACATGTAGGGTAGTCCTATTATATTATATTTTATGTTGTACAATGGCACGACCCACTTTTATTTTTTTTTTTTGGTTTTTTTTCAAACAAAAGTCATTTTTATTAATGATGCAAATGGTCCTTACAACGAATGCCCAGTTACAACACATTCTCATTCAACAGAGTTAATATAGTCCCCCAACCAAAGCTCCCAAGGTTCCCAATCAACAGAGTTAGTATAGTCCCTAAGCCAAAGCTCCCAAGGTTGTAACATTGCACAAGACTCAAATAGAAGTAGGGAACAAAACAGAACGCCATTTAAGGCATAGCGCGAGCAACCTTCATAGAACCAAGCAGCAAAAACCGGGGGTCGCAAATGCATTATCCGAAGCAGCAAAACAAAGCTCCATCAACTAGGAAGGCTAGAAGGTAGCAGCCACCAGCCAATGCAAGAAGGTGCTCTGCTGGTACGACGCATTGTCTTTAGTGCATGTTTCAAAATTCAAAAAATAAGTTTCACACAAGTGTTAATAGGGTCAGAGATACTATAAACTCATGTTATGTCATATTTTGGGCCGTTCTTCATGCCTCGTTTATATTGTGCTTGGACTAGTTCTTGTACTTCGTCTTGAATTCATTATTTGAATAAAAAAAATAGTCTTATTTTTAATATTTAAAAATTAAAAAAAGTAAGATTTATGATAATTCATTATAACGATGATTAAATTGAAAAGAGTTACTAGGAGAACAACCGATAACTAGGATTTATGTAAAAAAGAAAAAGAAAAATAAAAGGAAAAAACAGGGAGAGAGCAATATACTTATAGAGCAGAAAAAATGAAAATAATTTTATTTTAATTTATTTTATTTTATTACCATTGTAAGCGTCTAGCAAATTATGTGTCCGATCAACTTGTGTCTTGATACTTGTGAAAAGCGACTTCGCGCCACATGTGTATTAGAATAATTAATTTTTTAATATGACTTAATTTTTATGTATGAAAAAAAAATTAATTATATAAATATAAATATTGTATACCTTAACATATTATTTTATTTTTTAAGAAAATAATAATAATATCTTAATAAGTGCTATTAGAACCAATTCTAATTTTAACTTTAGTATTTATCACTAAATATTTCATGTGAAAAAATTAAAAAAGAGAAAGAGGGTCTATGTGTATTAAAATAATTAGTTAGTCATTAATTATGATCTGATTTTTATATTAAATAAAAAAAATTTTAAATATTGTAACATGTGAGTCGCTTTGCTTACGAGCCACGGCTACGAAAGGGGTTTTTGAAAATTTTTTGTTAAACTTCTTTTTTTTTTTCTTTTGAATAATTTAATTATTCTCAAACATCGTGGGCACGACTGTTACTGTTCATTGCGAGTCGTGCCGAAGCACGAGTTGTATTGGGTTAGCCTGGGCCTAACTGTAAGTTGTCTGGCCCATTTTACTTGTCTATTCCTTTTCGCTTAGGTTTCTTTTTTTGGGCTTCGCTTGCCTTTCCGTGCTCTTTTTTGCCATAAAGAAGAATGAAGAATGCCTCGCAACCACAAGCCTGCAATCTTCTTCATCTTATAATTGATTTCCCAGATTTGAAAGAAACAGACCCTTAATCTCTTTCTTTCTTTCTTCCTTTCTTTTCCTTCTTTCCTCTGGACATCTAAATTCCAACTAAAATAATAATCCTAGTCTCTCAACCCTTCGATTTAGCCATTAATAAGCCCCCAATTTTACAACCACCAAAATGAAATCTTTCCTAAAATTCTAGGATGCGCCACTATGGGTGCTCGCTGTGGCAAATTCATGGTGACAATATTTGGCTGGCATCAACTTTAAAGATGGTTTTTATAATAACTTTGAGATTTGGTAAGATAAATTCACTTCTTTTGTGAAAAGGATGGTACAATGCACAAAAATTAACAATTAAAAGATTAAGCATTCGATGAGATGATTCCACTTCAAAATCAATGTAGAAGGCACCGAATTATCTTTCTAACAAATACTAGATGAAATGTTTTTCTAACAAATTTCATTGTCGCCAAGGTTGTTCACAGATGGAACTGAGCGATTTTTTATTATTATTCTTATTATTTACCATATTTGACATCTAAACCGCTAATAGCGGGACCTCCAAAACTTAATTCACAACTAATCTATCAGTTTCTGTAGACCATTCATGATAGCGCAACGGTTGTGGATTAGTTACAAAAGCCTTGTGACGGATTGAGACGCATGGAAGTTAAAAAAAACCAGTGGGGGTGACTTAAATAACAACGTAGGCAGATTTATAAGGGAATATAAGGACTGAATTTTCTCAGAAAAGCTAAGAAATATACACAACAACCAATCAAAATGAAAATGTTGAGAAATAAATCAAAGGACAACAGCTTCAACCATAAGTTAAGTAGAATTCACATTTTCTCCCAATTGAGGAAAAGGAGAGTTCATATAGAATGAAAATAGAAACACTTATCCAGTCTGCATGCTGGACAATGCATGGATCAATATCGGTAAAAATATGATTCAGATTCCACACTTGCTTCCTAGGAATATCACAAACAAGCATTCAGTCCCCCATCTTTGTTTTCTTAGGTGAGAACATATTTAGAACCATGCAGGGGATTAAATTTTCTATGGGTGCTCCACTGAGAAAAAAGAAGAGTCCTTATCGGCATGCTTACATATGCACACCTACTATATAATCTTCGGCAGAAGTATCTGTCCACGGTCATTGTGAAAGGCAATCATTTTCCATTATCATACATATATATTGTAAATTATTTATTTACAACGAATTGGTTAGTTTTTGGAAGTTTTTGTAAACCCAAATCCGCAACGAATCCGCCTTTGGGGGTTTGAAAAAACTGAAACTTGCCTATGTTTGCTTTTACTTTGGTTTCAGCGGGTGCAGATTCCTGAAAGTTGGATTGGGCAGTTTTTTGAGAGGTTAAGTCAATCGTGAACACTTACAGTCAAATGGTAAAAACGAATACATTGTTTAACAAAAATTACTCAAAAAATATTTTTTATAATAACTTTCAGATTTGATGAGATAAATTCACTTCTTTTGTGAAAGGATGGTAACATGTACAAAAATTAACAATTAAAAGATTAAATATTTGATGAGAGGATTCAACTTCAAAGTCTAAGATACGATATTCCCAAAAGGCTAAGAGAATGAAAAAAGAAATGGAAAATCAACCATCCAACGAGAAGAAAAACTACACGATTGACCAGGCAATAATTGCTAGCCCCGCCACCTCTTTAAAAAACAGGAAATAAGAAGAAAGGCAGGAGAAGGTGCGACCATCGCAAGTCGCCATGATTTGATTTAACATCTTTATCACATGCTGTTTGTCCCTTGTTTTGGCTTTGCTGCCCACTCGTTAGGCCATACCAACCTTCGGAAGACTTTTCCGAGGATGGCCAATCAAATTAAACTACAGTGAATGTTTTTGTTTGAATCGTGCTTATCACCTTCCTTTTTTTTTTCTTTTCTTTTTTTCTTTTCCCACTTTTTTAACAATAAAAAAATATCATAAAAATAATATTCATCACTTTCATAAATATAAGTTAAGAATTATTTATTATCATTTTAATTTAATTTCTCTTATAAAAAGAACCAACAATTCAAGTAAGAAAATTTCTAACAAGACTCTCTTACACCTAACCACAAAATAACCAATTTAAAACTTATTTGTATATTCACTTATAAATCTCTTTTTATTTAAAAAGAGAAATGATCTCTAAAATTTAAATTAAAATAAAAATAAAAAATATACTAAAATACTATTAAATTCTCACTTCTAATAATAATTTATTTTGTAATCTTAAAAAATTTATACTATAAAAAAATTATATATGCCTGTATTTAAAAAAATATTATATTATGATATTAATCGTACAATTGTAATATTTTGATAGTGCCATTTTATTCACATTTTTTCTTTAACTTCGTGTAATGAAACTCTTTGTATTAAGAGTTACTCGATTCAGACTTCAAAGGTTAGTAAGCAAAACTGAGTTCATGTCCTAATTGTTTACCCACCAAAAATGAAAGTCATGGAAAAATGACAATTGTAGCGACAATGCACACTTGTAAAATACGCTTTAAACTTTTTAAGATTCTATTCTAAGCAAAGTAATCTTTAATTTGAAAATTGATGTGGTTCTAAATTATAATAATCAATATGATATTGAAATAAACCAAACAAATAACACCCCCTCCACCCCCCCCCCAAAAAAAACATATGTGAGATACTGAAAGAGAAATTAATTTCTTAACGAAAACTGCATTAATACCAAAACATGCTTGGCGAATTAGTGGGATTTGGCCAAAATGTAAAAATTGTATTATATTTGACATATTTTGTGATTAGATCTAGGTAAGCTCCACCAGAACTCCTAGCAACATAGGTAAAATGCCTAATTTACGATTCAAATCAAATCGTGAATTGCTGGATAGTTCACGATCCCAGTTTTTGTCGGCTTGATTCTGGTCAATTCCGAGCTGATTGATTCAAAACCAAAGTGGGGTCTAGGTGGCAGCCAAATGCTCGTTTTCCCTGTAGTTCATCTCGGGGAGATTCTGAGCAGCAAGCTGGAACAAGTGGGGTGTCACCAGACTGAGCAGTTAGCCTTGCCACTCGCTTACCTACTCGGCTGCTGGCCCATCTACGTTGGATAAATTCCTCCCATTCCAAGAACATAAATTATAGTCCCACTTAAAGACAGAGGTCCGCCGGAAATACTTCTGTACCTGTTCCCAAAATTGTTTCACTTTCTACGAGCCAAAGAGGCATTGGCTCTCCGATGCAGACTTCGCATAGAATATCTATACATGCTGTTGCCAGCTTTGAATATTTTTACATCCCGCGTGAGTCTTAAAACTGCGGATAAAAGTCAGACACGAATATATATTTTAATAACTTCAATGCCATAGGAAATGTCTACGAACCTCCCGGGGTTTAACAGTAATTAAAGTGTAATTTTTTTTAAAAAGAATTTTAATTAGGGTTTGTGAAAACTAAAGAAATTTATTGTCGATGCATAGTTAAGTTTTAAATTTAATATGTGGTGACTGGATATGAAAAAGATTAATCCAAAATTATTATTTAATGGTAGATTTTTTAATAAGAAATTAGATTAAGACTTTAACAGTGACCTTGACTCGAGCTTTCACGAACAATGATCTTTTTTTTCTTTTTTTTTTTTCAAGTCAAAAAATTAAAGAAAAAAAAAGTCTATTGAATTTTGTTTAGACTCGTCGATTATAAAGCATAACAATTACGTTTTTTGAGCAAAGAATAGATACATAATTCATTTCTGTAAAAAGAATAATTTATTGAATTTAGTGAAATTATATTTTTCTTGTTCGAATAAATTATGTTAATATAGTGTTCATGTTGTCATGCAGGAGTGTAGCTTTTCCTCTCTCTCTCTCTCTCTCTCTCTCTCTCTCTCTCTATCCATCTATATATATATATATATATATATATATATATAATTTTTAATTCTTCAAGTTCTAATTCTTTTGGTGGCAAGTTACAGAATTCAAAAGTGAAATTTGAAACGCATTTCTCAACAGGAATAAGCATACAAGCAGCCGTCCAAAGTAGAAAACTGAAAAAATCGTAATGGGAGCTGAATCTGGACAATGTCCTTTGTTGCAGACTTGTGCCTAATTTTCAGGCGAAAAGAGCAGGCTATATAGTAATATATAATAATGTCATATCACTCGTGCTAATTAAATGATTAAAAATTTTTAGTTTTTAATTATAAATTCAATTTTTTTATTTAAATACTTAGTACAATTAAATATATATTTGATTTTATATAATTTTAAAAATTTTTATTGATTTTTATAAAATTTATTTGTATATAATTTTAATATAAAGATATAATTTATTATATAATATAATTCTTTTAATAAGGTAGTAAAGAATTGTTTTTATTTTTTTTATTTTATTAAAAAAAAAAAGTATCATAGCATTAACAAAGTAAAACATGGTTTACGCAGAGACAACTGTCTAGTCTGTTTCCTGGAAAAGAGAGGGCAATAATTGCAGAGGGACTTTTATCCACAGTGCGCTTAAATACCAATCATTTTTTATTCTTAGATTTTTTAATTAAAATTTTAGGGTTTATACCACATTTCCTTAATTCGTGTCATGAAAATATATTAAGAAAATAAATTTCATGTTGATAAATTAAAAAGAAAAGTTGACTTTAATTCATTTAAAGAACTAACTAAGGGTCTGCTCAAAAAAAAGAAAAAAAACTAACCAACGGATTTAATTAATTAATTAATTATTTAAAAAAAGGTATGAACTTAAAAAGTGAGTACATAAAATCATAAACTTTGAAATATGGCGGAACAAAAAACATTAACACTGGAGTCTCTGACTAAAAACCCAAGACAGGAAAAAGGGCAAAAGAGACCCAAAGGGCAAGAAAAGGAAAATAAAAGGACAACTTGCAGTTTGGACTTTTCATCAGTTTTAGGAAGTAAAAACAATGAGTGATAAGCAAACCTGGTCTTGCTTTGCCAACACAGCTCGGCCAATCCTTCAAAGAATCATAGCAAAGATTCAGAGCCCCAATACTCAGGTTTTTGTACACACAAATCTAATCAAGCCTGTTTATCAGACACTTGCCCCCCTTGGAAATTTCTTCTCTTTCTTCACCTTCCTGGCCCTCCTCTCTTTCAAAGGTAATATCTTTTTGCCCTTTTCCAGTTAGTTGTGGTTTGCTTTCTCAGTTGCAGGTCTCTGTGCTTCCTTCTTTTGGTTTTTGAGTATGGATCTTTTCCTTTTGGGGTCTTTTAATTTTCAAGATTGTAGCTTTTGTTTGTTATCTTAGAAAATTTGGGAAACAGAAATGAAATTATTGAATGTTGGCTTTCAATTCTGGTCTCAGCTACCAAAGGATGATTGGATCAGTTAAAACTTTCCCCTAAATTCTCTTAGTTGCTCAAAATTGCTGCCTCTTTTTTCAGAGATAACTTTTTCTATTTTTATTTTTTTTTGCGTTTAATTATTTTGATATTTTAGGGAAATTGTTAGCTTTCTTTCCATTAATAGTGTGTTGCAATGTAAGGGTAGAACCATTGACTTTCCTTTCATAAGCATTGGGGATTTCCACACCATTCATTTTACAGAGACATGTTTAACATGTTTAAGTTGCTAATTAGTCTAGAAATGCTAATCTTGTCTGTTCATGCAATTATTGGTAAAAGCTGGGGCTAACGTGCATACAGATGCACATAAAGGTTGTTATGCCTAACTCTATGTGGTTACTGCTGGATATATCCTTAACGTACAGTTCTCTTTTTATTGGCCTCTCTAATCATTTGTGTATCTTGACACAGGCACAACTCAAGGAGAGATTTCTTTGCTTAGATGGATTTCACTCATCCCCATCCGGTTCATCTTTCATATGTTTCAACTAAATGATCCCTCGGTTTGGTGGACTCCAGATGGGGCTGTTCTTTACAGCTTTACTGCTGGCTTGTTTTCATTCTATCGTACTGTCTGATTTCCAAGGTACAGTGGTCTTTAGCTGATGCACTAAGAGTAGTAGTATCTGCCAGATCACTTTCTCGACCTCACACTGAATTATTGGAGCACTATTTGTGTGTGGGACATTTGTGCTGGATTTTCCAATGAGTTATACTTGTTTGAAGTGAGAGTTTTCCTAACATATACATAATTGTGTTTGGGAACACATCAAAAGCAAAGGCAACTTTTGTATCCTTCTCTGCTTCCAATTTTAATTTGAATCCATGTTCGGTTAATGTTTGCTTGGCAATTTGTAACTTGGAAATAGGAAGTAGTTTCTCATGCTATATCAAAGACGACTCGAGGTATTAAGCCCATTTATGTCTTTCATTTTATATGTTGAACACATTAATTATGTCTCTTATGATTCATTTGGTTAGGTATTTGGTTCAATTCTATTTGTGCCTGACTTCTCCTCCTTTCTAGTCCCTCCCTCCCTCCTTCTCCCTCTCTAATGCAAGATACGTTTTTTGACATTCATTTAGACAACAAGAGCAATAGGCTTTTATATTTCATTCGATTCATATGTTGGCATTGGGCTTTGTCAAGATTCTCTTTTGGAACCAATCAAAGCAGCGATATGGCCATTTGATTAGATGGTAATTCTTCATCTTTTGCTCTCAGGAGATGCTCTATATGCATTGAAGATGTCGATAGGTGCTCCAGCCAACCAGTTGACTGATTGGAACCAAAATCAAGTTAATCCATGCACGTGGTCAAATGTTTTTTGCGATACTAATAATTATGTCACTTCTGTGTAAGTTCTTTTTAAGTGGTGTCATGGTGACTTCATTACCACATATTTTTATCATAGTATCAATATAGATGAAATGGCATACATTCTGTAATTGTGTCACAGATTTATTATGTGGGTTATGCTTACATTCTCACTTTTTCGCAGGACATTGTCTGGCATAAATTGTTCTGGAAAGTTGTCCCCGAGAATTGGAGTTTTGAACACTCTCAATACACTGTATGTATGGAGTATGATGTAAATATCAATAGATGCTCTGATTCATGTTATTTAACATTCCCTGGTTCATAGATTTGTTGTGAGCCTACTTCTCTGAAAAGGTTTGGAAGGTGAAAACTCCTATCTTGCATTAGATATAATGTCATACCTGTGGAATTTGCTATTTATCATTGTAAAAGATTATGTACCCTCTAAATAATTTACTCAAATAATGCTTAATGCTTTCCTAATACGGAAATGTGTCGTAGTTTTTACTTGCTTTGACACCAGTTTCTGCCCACTCAGGGGGACGTTAAAGAAATATTCATTTTGTTTGTGTACTCATCTATGGAGAAGGAGAGAACAATGAGAGCTCAACAACCAATAATGTTATTGGAATTATAAAATTTTGTGTGCTGTCCAGTATACTTTTCTCAAGTTTATTTTCTTCCTTGCAATCTATTTGATGTCAATGAATAGTCAACAAAAACTGGTCTTCAATGTTCTTGACATATAGTTCCCTGATTTGGGAATGTCAAATTGTGATATTGACATCTCTCTAACTTTTTAGCTTTCATTTCTTCTGTTAATTAGTGGATGAATCTATATGCTCTCCATTATAGTTGTCACTATTTATCTCTTTCTGGTCTTCCAGCATGGCTAATGTTGGGCTAGAAAACATTGCAGAAATAATAGGGTCAAATCTAAGTGGAGGGCGAGAGGAGAGAGAGGACGTCCTAGATTAACTTCAGAACTTTTACTTAGTAGGATTTAGAACAATAATATCTTATACCAAACTCAATTTATAATATAATAGAATGGTGAGACAGGATTTATTTAGTTGATTGCAATTACACACGAGACAAAGGCTTAGTCATTATAGGTTCATTAATTTTCTAAATTACATAGTGAGGAAACCTTTGCCTGGTTAAATTTCACACACAAGTTCAAAACTTGATGTTTCCTCTCTGTCTTTTCACAAGTTCAAATCTTGTGTATTGTGGACACATAGGTTCACATATATCCCTATAGACAGTAGTAGCACATATAAAAAATAGCAGTTGAAGTTATAAAAATTTCTTGGTTTGTAAAAAGCAAGAGAGATTTTTCATACAAATATTTTCATAATCAACAGTGCATTAGCTGGCTATTTTTGTTAGTGCCTGAATAAACACTATACTTACATGCCTTAAGGGAACAGCTTTTGGAGCTATGTTAATATAGGTATATGCACCTGGGTATTTGCAAGTACAATGCTCATATTCGCTGGATGCTTTTTTCATGCAGGACGTTGAAAGGAAATGGCATAAATGGTGAAATACCAAAGGAGTTTGGAAATTTGTCAAATTTAACTAGCTTAGATTTGGAAAATAATCATCTAAGTGGTGAAATACCATCATCGCTCGGCTATCTTAAGAAGCTACAATTTCTGTAAGTGATCTTTAAAAGCTACACTTGATGTTGTTGCTATTCCATGAGTTATATAATTTGTTTCTCCATTCTGCATAAACAAATCTTAGGATGTGTTCCTTCCTTATTATGTGATCAGGACACTGAGTCAAAACAATCTAACTGGAGTTGTTCCTGAATCACTGTCTGGTCTTCAGAACTTGATCAGTATGTAAGTAATGATAAACTATACAAGGCCTATATTTTACTGGAAGATGTAGTATCATACACAAATTTTCACCCACTGTCATAAGTTTTTTCATGTTGTTGACTCTCAATTAGTGTATAGGTCCATATTTGTTTTGACAGTTTTTCAAGTTTCTCATGGAATGCTCAATGCCTTTTTGTTCAGTCTACTTGATTCAAACAATCTCAGTGGTCAAGTTCCAGAGAATTTATTCCAAACATCAAAGTACAAGTAAGAACAACATTGATTACTATGCAACTCCTCATTTTGGCAGGCATGATGTAACTGCATGTGCAATACCAATTTGTTTATCTGCTTCTTCTTAGACTTTCTCTCATTTTTTAACTTCATTTGTTCTGGTTTCCCTTATTTCAGTTTTACGGGAAACCTGTTATCAAATTGTGGGGAAAATTCTCCCCACAGTTGTGAATCTGACAGTACAAATTCAGGTGATTGGATTGGTTATTTTAATTAATTGTGTATTTGTTTCACTAACGCATGACATCTTTTCATGCTCTTTTGGGCAGCTTATTCCTATGTCTCTCCCTCTTGACAGGCACTTCGCACAAGTCCAAGATTGGGGTTATAATTGGAATCGTTGGAGCACTTGCAATCGTTGTTCTTCTTGGAGGCTGCTTGTTTGTTTACAAGGGTAGACACAAAGGCTACAAACGCGAATTATTTGTAGATGTTGCAGGTTTGAGTCACATTTTAGCACATAGAAGATATATGTATGACAGTATTCAGTCACTGATACTTACTTTATCATCATAAAAATTCTAGAGTGACAAACCCCTAAGTTAGAAGACATTTAGGCCAGTCTCTTTTTACCTTTCACCTTGTTATCTATTCTTGAAGCACGCAACAAATAACCATAGTCTCTGCCCTTTTCTCAGATAATCTCAGTTCAATGCATTTGTTTTTTTCCTTTTTGAAATTGTATTATCTGGACATGTACATTAGGTGAGAAAGTTGACAAAAATTTCAAAAGAGCCAAGTCATGAAGTTTAAGTTACATATTTCCTCTTTTTTCTTTTCTTTAAATTAAGGGGAACTTGAAATTGGAAACTCCTCTCTGGAGGAGAGTTTGGGCTGTTATTCCTTGACCACATATAAATTCTTTTCTGACATCATTTTCATTTTGATTAGATTTGTTAATTCTGTTTATAAATAATAACCAAGAGGCCTGTTTATAGGCAGACATTAAGAAGCCTTAAAATAAAAAGATATTCAAAGATAAATAACTATAAAAGTTCCACTTAAAAGCCGCTAAAGAAAATTAACTAATAACAAAATTCTCAACTAAAATTTATTATGCTCTTCTGTCCTCACCTCGCTAATTCAAAACATTTCTAAAGTAGTATGCATAATAATAGCTGCCAAAAAAGTTTTGTTTTTGGTTTTGTGACACAGATAATCTAAGATGCTTTAATGCATAGAAGTATATAGTGTTATATATATATTACTTATTTATTTCATTTTGTTTTCTTGAACGGATAAATTTGGACGCTTCAAAATATCATTTGTAACTGGATGACAATAGTAATAGTGAATATGGTTCAATTCATTTTTTGATAAGTCTATATTGCTTCTGACAGGAGAAGTTGACCGAAGAATTGCATTTGGTCAATTGAAAAGATTTGCATGGAGAGAATTACAGCTGGCCACGGACAGCTTCAGTGAGAAAAATATCCTTGGACAGGGAGGTTTTGGAAAAGTTTATAAAGGAGTGCTTCCTGATAATACAAAAATTGCTGTTAAGCGTTTGACGGATTTTGAGAGTCCTGGGGGAGATGCAGCCTTCCAACGTGAAGTGGAGATGATAAGTGTTGCTGTTCACAAGAATCTGTTACGTTTGATTGGGTTTTGTACAACTCCAACGGAACGCCTTTTGGTGTATCCATTTATGCAGAATTTGAGTGTGGCCTATCGTTTGAGAGGTACTATTTGTTCCATACATTTGAAATAAGGTGCTGAACCTGAAAATCAATAAACTGTTAGATTTTGCACATGCTTTATGTTACGCCTGCAAGCATTAGTTAGCCTTAATCTCTTAGATGATAATTTATGTTTACTTGAATTCAACCTCAGGTACAGGAAGCAAATAGTTGTTCTATACTTCTTTTTGTGAGATTTCTGGAGGCCCTTGGTGAGAGCTTTGACTAATTCTGATCTTGTCTGCAGAGCGTAAACCTGAAGAGCCTGTTTTAGATTGGGCAACTAGAAAAAGAGTGGCTTTAGGTTCTGCACGTGGGCTGGAGTATCTGCATGAGCACTGCAATCCTAAGATTATCCATCGGGATGTGAAGGCTGCTAATGTGCTACTGGATGAAGATTTTGAAGCAGTTGTTGGTGATTTCGGTCTGGCAAAGTTGGTAGACGTGAGAAAGACCAATGTCACGACTCAGGTGCGTGGGACCATGGGCCACATTGCACCTGAATATTTGTCCACTGGGAAGTCGTCTGAGAGGACAGATGTTTTTGGGTACGGGATTATGCTTCTAGAGCTTGTAACCGGTCAAAGGGCAATTGACTTCTCACGGTTGGAAGAAGAGGATGATGTCTTATTGCTTGACCATGTAAGATAACCTTGACAACTACAAAGATAAATTTTTGCTTTGCCTTCTGCATTTATTCTAAGCGATGCCTGCCAATATTGATCTGGTTGCTTGTTTCTTTATGTCAAATGTGGTCAATTAACCGAGGACAATTTAGACTCCACCATTGTCCTTTTCCACCATCTCTATGCTTGCGCTTGTTTTTTATTGTCTCTCTTTGCTTCTTATCAAGGTCAAGAAGCTAGAGAGGGAAAAGAGACTGGATGCTATTGTGGATCGTAACCTGAGCAGAAACTATGACATCCAGGAGGTGGAGATGATGATTCAAGTTGCATTACTGTGCACCCAGGCATCCCCAGAGGACCGTCCGGCAATGTCAGAGGTTGTACGGATGCTGGAAGGGGAGGGGCTAGCCGAGAGGTGGGAAGAATGGCAGAACGTCGAAGTAACGCGCAGACAAGAGTATGAAAGACTGCAGAGAAGGTTTGACTGGGGAGAAGATTCGTATAACCAGGATGCAATCGAGTTATCTGGCGGAAGGTGATGGAACATATTTTCCTTTGATGTTGAGCATTCCACTCTTTTGCTGGTTAAAAAAGGTTAGCTTGATATTTTTCTTCAAGCGTATCAGATGTACAAAATATCCCATGAAAATGTTTTCTTGATTCCATGTACGATGATGATGGGTTGTAGGAATGATGATGGGGGCAGGCAAGTTTCATCCCATATCTCGTTTTCCTCTTATAATTAATTTCCATTCTCAACGGAGAGAAACAGTTTATAATTTCATTTCTTGTCTCCAACAAGATTGGGATATTATATATATATATATATATATATATATTTATTTATTTATTATTATTATTTTTTTCTTAGTTGGACTCTATTTTTTCATATCCTTTTATAATATTATAAAATATTTTTAAAAGACATCTTATTACATATGTTTTGTCTTCATCAAAAAATCATTTTTAGTGATTGTAGATAGACCCAAAATAAATTGCATAAAAATTTCAATAAAAATAATTTGTATAACAATGTAGTTTAAATAATTGGTCCTTTTGATTTCAAGTGATTTTCTTAAAAATTATTTAAAAGTTTAAGTTTATGTTATTTATTTTCTTGTTAATTCTTATATAATAATTTTAAGCATTTAATGACATATTATTGACTTGTTATATTGACTAATATTCAAATAATTTGTACAGAAATATATTATCCCTTAAAGATATTATCTAACCACAACATCCATTTAATTTGCAAAATATCAAATACTTTTAAATTGTGTTTTTATTTACCGCAGACTTTGTTTTAGTTTTTATTATTAAACAGTTAATTACATTTGTCAACAGCAGGCCATTTAACAGAGTTGGTAATTGCAATAATAGAATTCAATAGAGCTGTTGTAACGCTTAAAACACCATACTTCAATTACAAAACTCAGCTATACCAGCTTGATAATTGAGTAATTATTCTGTTTTTAGCTCAATCTTTTTGTTTTTTTTTTACTCAATTCTGAAGGCTTGAGTAATCAGTTACTTAAAATTAAAAAATTGAGTAAAATGCAAGGAGATGGAGTAAATGCCCCTTAATTCAGTAATTACTCAATTAAGTGCATTTTATTTAATTTCCCTGCTTTTTACTCAATTCAAAACACTGCACTTCAAATGTTATGCATCTTTTAAAGAAACCATATTTACAGCTAAGATTAACATTGATTATTTTATTTTATTTTATTTACCACCAAAATATGGGAAAATAAGATTTAATGAAGCAAAATGAAGAAAAAGCTTTTACAGAGTATTTTGTAATTTAGAAGCTCTCCTAAGAAAGGAGTTTGTTTATTTGTCCAAAGCATTTGCAAGTTTAACACCATATTTGCTTTGAAGAAAAAGGTGGTAGGAGAAATACAGTAGCAAGGAAATGATCGGGAGACACACAGGAAGGAAGGAAATGGACCAAAAAAAAAAAAAAAATCTCAGGAAAGACGTACGAGAATATTTCATTTCTTTCATAGCATATATGTAAATGTATTTTTAGCAGCATTTCATTGTTTCCTCCCATGCTCGAAATGATTTGGAAGATGAGTTTTAAATTTTTTATTTTACCCCAAATTGCTTTAAGGTAAAAAAAAAAAGTGAATTTTGTACAAATCTTTTTTCTTTTTTACCATTTTCCTTTTAGAATAGCAAAGGAAATTAAGAAACTTTTTATTATTCATTAATCAGTTATAATTCTAAAATTTTTTGTCACATACAAATACATAAAAGTTTTTTTTAAAAATTACAAATTAACAAAATAATTAATTTCATATGTCTAATATAAATATTACAATATTCTTTACGAATTTTCATATTTTGAAATCTTTTTATAATTTTTTCGTTATTCAACTATTTATCCCTCGTTCGATAACGCGATTAAAAAAACATCAATTCAACAATTTATCTCCCATTCAATTAGGCAAATCGATTCTTGATAATATTCATGGCAAAGAAACTTTTTTTTTTTTTTCACTGAAGCAGTTACAATTGGTAAGATCAAAGCTAAAATCAAGAGCAAATGCACATAAAAATGTACAACATGTATCTTCGTATCGATGAGCTTTCTTGAAAGATGACCAATTCCTTATAATTTTGAGAACAATATCATCTGCACAGATGTTTAAAATATAGTTGTCAAATTGATTAATAGGTACTATGAGCTCAATCGAAGAGAAATTAGAGAGATAAATATTCAACGAGACAAAAAAAAGGGTTTTTTTTTTTTTTGGTTCTTGTCAAAATCAGTGAAAAAAAAAAAAAAATCATGTGGACTTCACACAAAGAAGCAACTTTGTGGTCACCTCTGTGAATCTATTATTGAGTTTTTGAAGTTGTTGTCTGTCAAGTACTTCGAGATAATTATTCTCTAAACACTCTTCATCAACTATTAAATTAAAAACAAATTCAGGCGATTGCATTGAAATTAACAAAATCTGTGCTTCAACCTTCTGCTCTGAAGAAATGCCATTCACTTCAAGGACATTTGATTATAAAAGAAATCATAGTGATCAATTGCAACAAGATTTTAGAATGTGAGTTCTGATTTTGATGGAGATTTTTGTTGTTGTTTTTGGTTGAAAATTTTTTTTGTTGTTGGGATTGTTATAAAGAATGGAAATGATTGGTGGGTAATATACAAAGATTGAAATTTCATTAGAGAAAGATGATTTTTTTTTTTAAAAAAAAAAACCCAATGCTAGAAATGAGAATTAAAACGGTTGGTTTTTATTCCAATACTATTTCCTTGTGAAACAAACACCTCCTAAGTTAGCCAAACAAGTGATAGGTGTGGCCAATCTATAAGAATCTAATCTTGGACTTAATTACGAGTAAGCAAATCAAACGGTGAGGAGATTAGGTTGCAAGGAAGGCAACAATAGGGATGAAAGCGGATTTTGAAGAAGGGGCCATTCCAATGAGAAAACTCTAAAGCCCCATCCTTCTCCTACGCCGCTCCCATCTCTTTCCGTCTCCGAGAGAGTGAAGAAGCCACCCCAGACTTTCAGTTTAAAACAAGGCCGCAGCAGGTTCGCACCATCCATCCATCCATCCATCCATCCATCCATACATACATGCATACATACATACATATTAGTGTTTTCGTTTCTCTTTAAAGCTGCCTGAATATCATGGACTCTCTTGGAAGCTATATTTCAATACTTACTTTGCGGGGTGTTGGGGGGGGGGTGTATTCCAAAACAGGAGAATTGGTTTCAGAAATGCTAAGCTTGGAGGATAGCAAAGAAACATGTAGTTGGGTTGTTGGGTTTATGAAGCAGCAAACCATTTATATGTTGTTTTGTACCCGTTGACTTGTTGGTGGTGGTGGTGGTGGTGCTGGTGGTGCTGCTTCTTCTGGGTGTTGGGTGTATTACTTGGAGGATTGGCAAATGGCATTGTCGTATATGTAGTATCCCTCGCGTTATCAAATGCTTGAAAGCCTTTTGATTTTGAAAAATGGATACATTATTCATAAATACTGAATAGCATTTGTATGCATATAAGCAATGCAATGCTGGGTTATGCTGCATGTGGCAAGCTTAATCCAAGTATACATTTTTACTTTTTGTTTTTTTTTTTTTTCAAGCTTGAAGAAAGATATCAAGTGTAAGCCTGCTGTGTTTGACCTTTTCTTTACTGAATATCAATTTGATGGCCATTGTAACTTGTGGAAGCACACCAGTCACTCAATGGGGTAATCGTCCTCAGTTAATGCGAAGATCACACATGCCAAACAGGCTATTGACCTCCCAATTCAGGTGAACACAAACTCTCTTTCGCCCCCCCATCCCCCACCCAAAGAAAAACAAAAGTTCTTGAAAGCATCAAATCAGGCACTTTGGTTGGAATGTCTTTGTAAAACTGTGGTTGGCCTAGGAGCGCCCTGTTGGCTGCTGGAACCTTAAATCCATGAGTGGGCTTGATGGTAGAATTGATGATGTTTTGGACTGGCAATGATGGTGACGTATGAATAATTACCTGTTTCAAGGTTTTCCCTTGATTTGAGGAAATAGGGAATTAGATGGATCACCGTGTTGCATTTTTCTGAATTTTTCATCTGTATGTTCAATTTCTGGATGTTAATACTTATCTCAATAAATTCTGCCATATGAATTAGATTCCAGCAGACTCCCCATCACTCCTGCCCCACACCCCCCCAAACCCTCGGGGCACCCCAAACAACTCTATTTATCATTTATTCGGAGAAAGGGAAGGTAGGAAAAGCAGAGTAAGGAAAAGCACCTGTATGCTACAAAAAATAGTTTCTTTGCTATTCATTTTGATGTTATGAGACCTGGCAGGCATCCTTGATGAGTTGACTCATCTGTGAGCATTGGGGATAAGCATCAATAAGCATAAAAAATATACTAGGTTGTCCTTGTCTGTGCTCCGTTCAAAGACGAGCCTTGGTGTAACTTTGTGTGTGCTCTGATCAAGCATTTTGTCTGCTATTATGCTTTTAGTCACATCTGGGAGCTGGTTGAGTTCTCTCTTTAGCAGTATCTCCAAAATCTCTCTGTTTTTTTTTCCCTTAGAAGTCAAAGAGTTTTATTAATTTTTGGCCTTCAGCATGGCAATGGATATTTCTGTTGATTGCTACTCTTGTTTTTTTGTACTATGTTGAACATTGCATCAGGGGCCTAAGATTTTCTTTCAATAATCTGTTCTGAATGATCTTTAGATTTATCTGTGAAAGGGTCATTTAATGATTTTAAAACCGTTTTGCAGCCTTAACAACAACATGAGATTATTGGCAGCACCAAGTTCAAGCTTATTCTCTAGGGATTCCCTTTGTATGGTTTCTTTTGCGAGGCCATCTCAGGCTTCACATCAATGTAGAGGGGCTCGGTTTACAGTTAGAGCCAATACTGTGAGTGTAAATAATAGTGTTATCTTTGCTTCCAGATGACAATAGAGGCAGACATTTTTATTTTGGTTTTTAATTCTTGGATAATCAACTTCCCTATGGATCTTTGATGAAAAAAATACTTTTTAAGTGATAAAAAAGGCTTGTTTACTTTATTCAGGGTACTTTATTCCCAAGTGATTTACTGCTGTATATTGTACTGAGAGGTGGCACTATCTTATTTGCAGGATTATTATTCTGTTCTTGGAGTGTCAAAAAATGCAAGTAAATCTGACATTAAAAGCAGTATGTGCACCCATGCTTCATTGTCTATTCTAATTCTATTGGGACATAGCCTTCACTTTTCTTTGTGAAGAATCTAGGAAAGGTTTATAATTTGTTTTTTTTATTCTGCCATTTTTTTGTTCATATGTTTTGCTATCTGCCTTGACCTTTAACTTTTTCTGTCTCGTTTATGTCTACAAGCTACTATGTGTTTACATATCTCAAATTTCTATGATCACGAAAATTTACTGGCAAGTTGGCAATAATGGGCAGAAATTGTTGCTCTGAGTGATATTTATCTGGTAATGATGCAAGTTATAGACTAAGGTAGTTTGGAGAACATTACAACCCAAATAACTCTATTGACAAGACCAATTATTTTCTTCAGGTTTTTCTTCAATGAAGGATTAAGTTAAAGCTCTACCTGAATAGTGGGCGTCTTAACACTTGTTAACAGTGCTCAAACTATTCAATGTACGTAGAAGCTGTTGTCTGACTAGCATTGACTGACATATGTCAGCAGTGGCATGCTTGATGTGAGTACTGCCAATTGTCTTTCTTGGGATAGGTGAATCCTTGAGGATACATGAGGATTTGAAGCTCCCAACCCTTGGGCCCCCAACTACTTCCCTTCCCCTCCCCCCCCCAAACATGGTTGCGTGTTAAAGAAAAATCAAAAGCAAAAGCCCTCTTTAAGGGCCTGAGGTAGACTGTAGCCTAATGGTTATTGCATAGGGAATAGCTAATAATTTATGACAGATGCATGAATGAAGAGTAGAAGGAGATGGGAAACATAGATGAGTAAGTTGAGGCAATAAGACCTTCAAAGCAGCTGGCATTGACCAAAACTGAATTGCCAAATTGATTTAAAAGTTATCATAAATACCATCACAAATGGAAAAGGAAGAATCTGGAAAACAGAAATTAGTACATTTAGGGAAGCAGGCCTAGAAAAACTTTGGCATTTTCTGTCATCATGGAGCAACTCATAGAATAACTTTAGGCATGAATAGTATAGTCCACTCTAATCATAACCTGAATTGTCAAAAGGCTTTAGAATGATTGAATTGATTGAAAAGTTTTCAAGTATAAGCCTTGATTTTGACCAGAGAAAACAGTGCAATTGCCAAATTTTGGTGCTTATGTCTATATCTTTAGCTTATGTTCTGCATGGCACATTCAAGTCTTTCCTGAAGAGAATGGTTTAGTTTCACCTTTGGGTTCTTGGAAATAAGTTTTTATTTGTTTTCAAAGTACATCTCATTTGTTTCAGGTTGACATTCAAAAGTTCTGTAAGATTTTTGTCTTGGTATGTTGAATGGCTAAAGATTAGAAAATAATATTGTTTTATTTTGAGTTCTAGGTGTTGTAAATTACTTTTATAGCTACCATAAATAGAAGTAATGATAATTATAACATACCAAGATTTGTTCAAGGAGTCCATCTTCAACATTGTTATTTATTCCTTTGTTTTTCCCCTTGAACATTCTAACTCCCTTATATTTGTTGGTTCTCAGCTTATCGGAAGCTCGCTAGGAATTATCATCCTGATGTGAATAAGTAAGTTATCTTTTGAATGAACATGATTGTACTGTTTGCTTGTGTCTGCCACATTCTTTTCTTTGTCTTGTAGAGACATAAATTAGGTTTTCTAGGTGACAACCATGTATTGTATTGTTCATTACATTTGTTCTCTCTGGACTAGATGCAAGTGGTCATTCTTTTCTTACATTTGCAGACTCACATATTTTTGTTGTTAGATGGTGCATGTGTGCAATGTAGCCAAGCCCATGAAGAGGGCATAATCTGGAAAATTTGAGATGTGTCCAATTTGTTCAATCATGTATGTGTCAGTTGCAGACAATGGATGAGATGTACTAGAAAAGAATTTTGAAGATGGAACTTATTGCTGACATTACAGATTTCCAAAATTAGCTGCTTCGCTCCTTTGTAATGCAAATATGGCACAACTTAGATCTGCTCTTGACATTAATATTGTCTTCTGCATTATCTCTCTGACTTTAATTACTGCTCTCTTCTGTGCTGCAGAGAACCTGGGGCAGAACAGAAATTTAAGGAAATTAGCAATGCATATGAGGTAGAACTTACGCTCTGTGGTTGTCCTGGTTTGTGGTTTATGATTGTGGTGTGGCAGTTTTGATGGCCATGATTACTTAGTTGATCTGTCTATGAATGTTTCCCACAGGTTTTATCAGATGATGAGAAACGATCTTTATATGACAAGTATGGAGAGTCTGGACTTAAAGGTGGTATAGGCATGGGGGTAAGATATGCACCTAATAACATTGTTGATTTCAGATCATATCTCCAGCTTCACGTTGTCTTCCGCCTTTCCATGGCTTGATCTGTTGCTCTAACATACCAGGATTTCAGCAACGCCTTTGATTTGTTTGACATATTTGACATTCCCGGCATGGGAGGCAGAGCTGCAAGGAATGGAGCAGTTGATGGACAAGACGAATTTTACAGTCTTGCCTTAACTTTCAAGGAAGCTGTTTTTGGGGTTGAAAAAGAGATTGAGATAACCCGACTGGAGAGCTGTGGGACTTGCAATGGTTCAGGTGCAAAGCCAGGGACAAAGCCATCTAAATGTAGTACATGTGGCGGGCAGGGCCAGGTTGTTTCATCAGTGAGGACTCCTTTGGGCGTCTTCCAACAGGTAATGACCTGCTCTTCATGTGGTGGGACTGGAGAAGCCTTCACCCCTTGCAACACATGTTCCGGAGATGGACGGGTAAGAAGAACGAAGCACATTAGTTTGAAAGTTCCGCCTGGTGTGGACTCTGGGAGCCGTTTGAGGGTCCGGTCTGAAGGTAATGCTGGAAGGAGAGGTGGGGCGCCCGGTGACCTTTTTGTCATAATTGATGTCATGCCAGATCCTGTACTAAAACGGGATGATACTAACATCCTATATACGTGCAAAGTATCATATGTAGATGCAATATTGGGTACTACTATAAAGGTCCCAACAGTGGATGGTATGGTTGATTTGAAGATAGCTGCTGGAACCCAGCCTAATACCACCCTTGTAATGGCAAAGAAAGGTGTCCCCTTGTTAAACAAAAGAAACACGAGAGGTGATCAATTGGTCTGTGTGCAAGTCGAGATTCCAAAAAGATTGAGTAGTGAAGAGAGGAAGCTTATTGAAGAGCTTGCTGATCTAAGCAAGGGGAAGACAACAGCAAGTCGAAGATAGTTGCCCGAATACTCCATTGCTCTGTCTATAATTTATGTTAGGGGCATCTTAGTTCATTTTCCTACCTTCTGTCAATGCAACTTTTGACAACCATGTCGCAGTGACGATGGAAATGTAACAGCTCCAGATCAAGAAAACTGCTGCGTTGGGGGCAACAAGGTGTTTGTGTAGTAGCAGCCGGATAAGTCTGATGATACTGTCCCATGTTGAGTAACCTTTTCGAGAGGAACATGGGAATTAGGAATATTAAAGCAGAGATACACATTTTATTTTGTTGTCATACTTACAATTGCACTTTCTATGATTTTCTGGTGGAGGGGCTAATATCTGTGGGACGCAATAATTTTTTTTTTTGGGGGGGGGGTGGTGGGGGTCGAATTTGGATTTGTTCTCTTTGATTTAAGCTTTCACTGAGCTGCATTTATCAATTAAAAAGCAAAAAAATTATAATCTCATATTATATGGATCTATGTATCTTAGTGTAAAAGATATCATCAATGCAAGTTAACAAATATATGTAAAAGTTATGTACAAATTCGGTCTACTGTTGGGTTTGATCAGAAATTTTTCAAAAACCAAACCCGAACTCTAAATCCAGGTTTTTAGAAGGTTAGGACTAAACCATATTGTTCAAGCCATCAAATTAAACCAAATTATCCAATATGATTTAGTTTCAACCAAATCATGCACATCCTAAGCTCAAACTTTGTTTAAAGATGGAAATGGTTGTGGTTGTCAACTTGTTGGTCCACCATTTCTCTTGACAGATTCATATTGAATCGACAAAATATGGTATGTCGTGGGACTGTGTTTGTTTATTACTCGGGGAAAACGAGGAGTTACAAGTTAAATTTTCTTAAGTTTTTTTTAATGTAATTTTAATTTTTCTTTTAATTTTTTAAAATAATCTTATAATTCTAGTTTTCGTTCTGTATTGGTATTTTTTTTCGAAATGACCTTTAGTTAAACCATTAAATATGATCTAACAAAATATAAATTAAAAAATAAAAATATATACCATATGCGTGTTTCTCCCTCTGTCTCTGTTCGCAGTCATTATCTCTCTTCCTTCTTCTTTTGTTGCTCTCTCCACACAACAACAGTACAATTCCCAACAGAGTAGCAAAGTCACAAGGGTCCCTCTTCACCGAGTTTGCGACTTCTAAATTGCCACCATCTTTTAATAGCAAATTCAAAAGAATCTTCTGAGCATCAATGGATTACATTTGAGTTATTTCGTGAACATGAAAGTCATGTTCGTAGAGAACCTTTTTTTTGAATTTCTTTCGTTTTCTCTCTCTCTCTTTTTTTTTTATAAATAAGTTATTATCATCATTGTTCATAGAAAAATGATAATGTGATTAATTTTTTCTAACAACAACAACAACAACAATACTAATAACAATAATAATAATAATAATAATAATAATAATAGAGCAGGTGATGGAAGAATATACTTATATTCCGTGCTATGAGGCCCAAATTGAAGCGATGAAAGACAACGCATCCAACATGTACAAATTACCAATTGTGACGTTTTTATTTTTTTTTCCTGGGGTAATACAAATTGTCAGTTTAAAAAAGATGATTTGCTTTTTGTTAAAGATAATTAAACATTGAAAAAGACAATTAAACAAGGAAAATAAAAAATGAACAATCCAAAGAAAAGTCTCTCAATCAAAAGTACTATAATCTTATGTAGCTGTATTCAATAGGAAAAGATAAATTGAAGCATTGTACTTCCTCTTTCCATGGACCTAAAACAAGTAACTCCTCCAACTACATAACATTGTAGTCCCCCTTTCAAGGTGGCCACAAAGCAACATTTCTTCGATAATAGGCTGCAAGTAATGTGTCTCAGATAGTTTATCATGCAATGCGTCTCAGGTAGCAACTTCACCAGTGACGGCACTCTCGATAGTCCAGTTCATTGGGTACGAGGCTTGAGAAACCCGTGACTCAAGGATCTCCCATCCTTCATTAGAACCACTAATCGCGGAGACATCATGTTAAATTTCATGAAGAAAGAAGTGGAAAGCTGCTTAAAAGCTTCCACAATCATCTTTAACACTTTTGATGAGTTTGAACAAAAGTGTTTTAGCCATTTCAGTCAGGTTCCCTCGCATATGCACCGTAGTACCACTTTCTTTGCTGGAAAGTCACATGCCCCAGAGCGAAGCTAGACCATTCAAGTCCAATTTAAGGAAAGAAGACTGATGAACCTCTTGCATTCATTATGCCTTCCACCCATCATCTCTGCGATTCTCATCAGGAGGTGTCTTGAATGGCTTGATAACAGAGAACCCAATTCAGTTATCTATTTGAATTATGGTTGCATTACTGTCATGTCTAACTTGCACTTCAAGGAATTTGCCTGGGGGCTAGCTAACAGCAAGGATTCATTTTTGTGGATCGTCAGGCCTGATGTGGTAATGGGAAGTTCTGGGATCCTGCCTGAAGAATATTATCAAGAGATCAAGGGCAGAGGATTTCTAGCTACTTGGTGCCCACAAGATCAGTTGCTTTGTCATCTATCGATTGCTGCTTTCCTGATACAACGTGGATGGAATTCCATTTTAGAGAGCATATCCAATGGCATTCCTATACTTTGCCGGCCCTTCTTTGGCGAGCAACCAACAAATTGCTGGTACTCGTGTACTGTAAGGGGGATTGGCATGGAGGTCAATGAAGATGCCAATCAAAATGAAATTGAAGAGCTGATTAAGGAAATGATGGGGACGAAGAAAATGAAGGAAAAGGCTTTGGAAGGATGATAAGCCACTGATGTTGGAGGTTCATCTTACAAAAATTTTGATAGGCTCATTGAGGAGGTCCTACTTTGTAGTTAAAAATAAATCTGATTTAAAGGGAAGCCATTATGACCAATCAAAGCCACTTCCAAAGGAAACATGAAGGATCCTTTCTTGTATTACGTTTTGTTATTTTCAGGCTGTCCCTGCCGTTGGTGTAGCCAAGAGCTTTTTCTTTTTTGTCCTTCTTTCTCTTGTATCTACTTATACTTGAATGCACTATGCATGATTCCTGTGGAAGTCAGCACGTTAGGACCAACTAAGGTTTTTTCCGCACGCTTTACAAGTACAAGAACTTCCGTTTTCAAATTCAATTGTTGCATGTTTAGACTATTTGCAGTGACCAAATACCCAATGCCCATTTCATTCAGAAACGTCAGCCTTTCTATAGAAAGCATCATCAAAACCCTGGCATTCAATTTGGTCTCCATGAATAATTCCTTGAACTCCAATTTCCCTTGACAAATAGCTAGTGAAAACAATTCAGTAGCCAATAATTTCTTGATTACATTTTGCAAAGAAAAAAATTTTACATTTATTTTTCTTCCAACCTTTATACTTGCTGTTATGGAACAAATCACACTTAAGACTAGAAATGGATTTTCAATCATCTTTTGGTTCATTTGCAAACATACTAAAGGGCGATCTTTAGCAAACTAGGATGCCATGGTTGTAGGTCAAGCCTTCAATTGATGATCAGTGTGGATAAAAAATTCATATGACTTGCACAAGTTCTGGCTACTGACGCTGAGTAGTTTGCAGATATCTTAGGCAGCA
The DNA here is from genome assembly GCA_020883675.1 of Bruguiera gymnorhiza. NCBI lineage: Eukaryota > Viridiplantae > Streptophyta > Magnoliopsida > Malpighiales > Rhizophoraceae > Bruguiera > Bruguiera gymnorhiza. The sequence goes on from JAIRCJ010001060.1 coordinate 1,727,581, forward strand.
GCCACAACATTTTGGAGCAACAACTCCAAGTCTTTTAATCTGGAGACATGGTTAACCAATGCTAATGAACGTCAATCCAAGAAAGGGAAACAAGAGAGAACCAAAAGTACTTTATCCCTGGGTACAATACCTCACATTACTCAAATCTGGGTAAATTGCTATAGCATCTCTAAAATCCTGAATTAAATCAGAAATTAACACAATCAACTACCTGGCTATCAGACAAAACTATCAACAAGGAAAGCAATATTGTTTCATTTCTTTGGTTCCAAAGCTAATGGACTGAATGGACTAACCTGGTTAGCTGTAGAAGAAGTGTAAGTGATTACACATGCCATCCCAGCACTTGTTGCCGCCTACACAACCATAAAATTTAGTTCCCTTTTGAAGCTTGTCATTCCTTATTATATTTTACCTTTTCCATTTCAAAAGAGATTGCCCGTGCTAATTCACAGTTCAGATGTGGAATGGCTAAAAAAACAGTAATAGGATAAAAGGAACATAAACATCTACCTGCAGACCAATGACACTATCCTCCACTACCAAACAATCTCCCACAGAGACACCTATCCTCTGCAAGGAATAAGATTTTAGACAATAATAAGTACACATGGAAGATCATATGGATCCTCGTTCAAGCCACATTCTTGGCATATTCTTCATCTCTATCCATACGCATAAAGAGTGACTCATACTATCTTCCTGACTACCTTGGCAGCTGTCTGATAAATTGATGGATCAGGCTTTTTTTCCTTGACATCATCACCTGAAAGATGGGTGTAAACAAAAAAAAGGGAGAAGCATTACTTTTGAATCAAGTAGAAGAAACAAACAAATCTTTAAGCAACGAAAATAAGATCTATTATTCTGTCACAAGAAATTCAATATAGTCTACAATAACAACAACAAATATTTAATTGGAATAGGCTACATGGATTTTTTCTCATTAATCTGTGTATTATAAACTAAGTTTGTTGTAGGATCTAATTGTTCTAAATCTTTTCTTCTCAAGTTATCTTAGTTCATCCTCTCCCTTTCCTCTGACCATCCACTGAGATTTAATAACCTCTCTCAATTGGATCATTTACAGGTCTACATTGGACATGTTACTTTTAATTTATGGTCTCAAGGACATAACATGTATGCTCTTATATAGATGCAGGAGTGTAAAAATAAGCCGCAATCATGCTATTTATCTTACTTAGAAGGAAATTTCATCTAATGTAATCAAAAAGTTAGACACACACACAGAGAGAAAAGATAATAATCAATAATCACATATTACGGACTATAAACATACCTGCAAGAAAGCAATCAAGACCCAGAAAGCGCTCCTATAACAAAAGGAAAAGAGGAGTTGATTTTTGTGGAATAATTTTTCCAATACTGACTCTAATCATTTCTTAACGTTCAAGACAGGACCTACCATTCCAATAAGATTCTCGAGACAGAGTATGACTGAACTTTTAGTTGCTGCAGAGCAAACAGCCAGCTTTTTCCCCTACAAAGCAAGTGGGATAAGAATAAAAAGAACAAGGGTCTGAACCATTGAGAATTTTTTGTTTTTTTTTTTTTCAAACAACAAAAAAAGAATCAAGCTTTTACCAGATGGGGATTGATTAACCTAAAATGCAGCAAATAAAATAGTTCCCATATAAACAACAGAAATTCATAGGAACAACACGTAATTATAGGATTTTAAGTTTAACGAAAGTCTATAATTCATAAAGAAAAAAGAAAATGTGCCACGGATAAACAGTTGCAATTTTCGTATTTTTATTGTTATGATTATGATTTTTCACAAAGATTGTCTTACAGCAGCCTTGGCCTCGTCCATCAATCGCAATACTCCTGGCCTAGGCACCACCTGCAAAAAATGGATATCATTCGTTCGTTCGTCGACATTCAAACAACACAAGCGTACATCACAACTAAGCACACAATGCATCGACTTCTTCTCGGAAGAATGAAAACAAGGGGAATATAAAGTCTAAGATGCAGAAGAATGAAAACAAGGGGAATATAAAGTCTAAGATGCCTCCTTACAGTTCCGGACTGGATTATTTCTTTGTACCTTTCAGTTTTCCAATCCTGCAGCAACCAAACCAAACCAAAACAAAACAATAGGATTTAAATGTTCCAATTCCCCAAAAAAATAAAAAATAAAAAAAGGAGAAAAAAATTGTTAATTAAGCATCAAACAGCTTTGATACCTGAAGAGTATCGATTAACTTGGCGCGGTCCTCATCGTCCGCCGGCGGCCTCTCGAATATGGTGGACGACGGCCAGCCGTGCTCCTTAAAGTACCTTCATTCAAAATTATTCCCTTATTATTTTTCAAAAAAAGAGAAAAGAATAAAACCAAGAGAGAAATAAACAAGACAAACAAAAAAAAGGAAAAAAAAGAAGAGAGAGAGAGAGAGAGAGAGAGAGGAGACCATCGCATTTTGGGCTTGCCGCCACCAATGCGGTTCTGGAGGTCATCGTAGAAATCGGGTGCCCAATCGAGGGGCTGAGCAGAGCAACGGACATTGAAATGAGCAAAAGCATCGTTGTAGGCCTGGCGGTGGAGGTTCTCCGATTCAAGAATCACTCCGTCGCAGTCGAATATCAGAGCTTCCAGGGAGCCTCCAGAAGAAGAAGAAGAAGAAGCAGCCGAAACTGAAGCTGAAAGGAAGAGTGAGCTTCTTCGCTGATATCTCTTACTGAAACGCAGAGCTTGACCTTTGGAGTGGGGAAATGTAATTACAGGAGGATGGTAGCTGAGCATCGACGCCATGTGTGAGATGCGTACGTGCAGCGTTAGATGTGTAGTGCGTCGTAGTACGAAAGTGTGTGTGTGTGTGTGTGGAATGGAACGTGTGAGTTTCCATTTGTGTGGTCGTGGGACATTGTTTTTTCAACGGATTTTCGTGCCCTTCTCTTCCAGTGGAACGCACGGGTTTGTAACCGTTTCGCTTCAACGAGAATGGCTTTTTAGTCTTTTTCTTTTTCCTTTTATTAAAAAAAAAAAAACAATGAAAATAGAATCGGAAAATTAAAAGAGAAATGGTAGACACTGGAAAATATGGACGGTGCAAAACTTTTTTCTAATTTTTTTTTAAAATATAAAATGTGTAATAAATAATGTACAATATATTACAAATAGTATAAAACGTGCAATTATTAATAACTGCATACAAATGCGTAAAAAATTGTCATATATTTATTTGTAATTTTGTACATTCTATTTGATTTTATTGTACATTATATATTTACGAAAACAAAATAAAAAAGTGACTTTTTAGGTATAGGATCAAAAGACTTGTCAATGCCCTATTTTCCTTGGCTGGTCCATATAATTGGACCCTTTTGATATACCATTTTCTTTTTTTTTCTTTTTTCCAATCAAGCAAGAGTTTCTTTTCTTGGCTTTTTAATATCATTCATGCTTATTTCCAAAATTATCTTGCTAAAATTTTCTTATTCTCATATTTTTTAAAACTTATTTTAATAATTTTTTCTTATTCCAAATTTATGCAAAACCTTTTATAAAAGAATTCTTATTTGTTTAATAAAATAATTACTGATAATAAACATTAATATATATATAATTGAGTCTAACTTTAATTTTACCAATTGCAACAATTGCAGTAAAATGAACCATTTTTGTAATGTATATTATAAAAAATAATTGTACAATCATGTAAAAAGTAAATAAAAAATTACTTATATTATTACTCATATAAAAAGATATATATATATATATATATATATAAAATAATAATACTCAACATTTTATCTGTCATCTTGCTAACCTTAACTTATGCAAAAGGTGTGGGGTTGGATAGGAATAATTGAACATCTTTGGGGTTATTGTTTTGCATGAATAATTTGGGATATCCTATCTTAATTAATTGACTTTCACTCTTACTTATTTGCTTCTCTTCAATCTTAGATTAAGATGAAATGTTTAAATACTCATAGTTACTTCTTAAGGTTATTCTACCAAATTTTTATTTCAACATTTTGACATTTATAATATTATTGAAATAAATATATGTTTACTAGGAATAGTATAGTGTCTTATGAAATTGTGAGTTTAGCTCAACATAAAACAATTAAGATTTATGATATTGAGATATCTAATAATTTACATAAAAAAGAAATTCATTTATGGTCATTAGGAATAAATACTTTTTATTAATTAACTGCTACCTAGCCTATCATACTTCAAAATTAATGTTAATGATTGTACCAAAAGGTTACTAGGGTTGGCTGGTTATGTTGGGGTTGTAAGAGATAATTGTGAATTTTAGGTGTATAAGTTTTCAAGGTACTGTGGGTTCACTATGGCCATTAAAGTTGAATTAAAAGTTATTTGCATTGCGCTTTAAATTTCTTAAGAGAGAGGGTTTTAAAAGATTATTATGGAGACTCATTTACTTTTTACTCCTCCAAAAATTACTAAATTTAATTGCAACTCAAATTTTTATCATTCTATTTTTATTGAGTATAATAAACTCTTGAACCTATTTTAGGATTGTTGACTGCAACACACTTTAGGCAAATCTAATTATTGTGTAGATTTTCTTATAAATGTCAGAACTAAGAGTAACAAACCTTTAAACGACAATAAATAATTGTTGGACGAATATATGTGAAAAAAAGGATTAAGATGAAAACATTAAAGAGTTACTCCTGTTATTAGCACTTTAAAATTCTTTTTAGCATTTCTCCATTAATGTCCAATTTTCAATTATGTATTTATATATTATCAAATTCTACTATTTGGAGTTTACTTTATTAAATCACCACTAAACATAACTTACTATACTAAAATTTATAAGTATCATGTGTTAAAGTGCTGCTACAATTTTGATGGAAAATTGAATGGAAAAATGAGAAATTTTAAATTTAACTAATAGTATGTGTATGTATGAATGATTAAATCATCCATCTATCATCCAAATTTTTAGTATACTTACTTTGTATGGACAATAAGATTCATATTTTAGTTTTATTTGAAAGCCAAGATAAGTATAAATATACAAATATAAATATGCACGTACCTAAAGTATTAAGAAAAAGATAGAAAGAGAGAGAAACTTGTTTGTATAAGACATGTAATAGATGTAAATGAAAGTTAATATATATAAAAATAAGTTGAGAGGAAAAAAATTTATATTATTTTAAAATATAATGAATTTTTAGTAAATTTGTAAATATTTACTTATAAATTTATTCTTATTAGTATATATTTTTTCTTTTAATTAAGGTAATTATATTTTTTATTAAAATTTTGTAAATTTTTATAATTTTTAAGTTATTAAAAAGGGTACTTTCATTTAATTTTATTATAATTTATTTTATGAGATATTACAAAAAATTTTCTTTATATTAATTAATGTTGCTTATGTTTAAGTACGTGATTTGATTTTTTTCTATAAAAAAAATTGTATGGAATTAAAAATACTTTTTTTTCTTTTTTATTTGAAATTTATTATTTGATTGAAAATACTTTATTTTAAGAAGAGAAAATGATCATCTTTGGGAAACCTTTGACATTAACATGATATCATTAGCCTTTCAACAAGCTTTTGATGTGTAACACCTAAATTAAATATAAATCTTGAGTCAATAAATTTTTTCCCAATTTTTGGAATGTAAGAGGAAGTAACTTCTTGCTGAAATGTGGTCAGATGACTCAGATCTATTTGGAAAGAAATAGTCGCGGCCCCAGGTAAACCCTGCCGTGGTACACGTAATCCATAACATAACTAGAAGTGAAAACATTGACCACCTCAGCTTTAAAGATGTCAAAGACTACCAAGAACAGAAGAGGCTATGATGAGATCTCACTTTGTCACTAGCAAAATTCATCCGAAAAAGTGATCGTTTCATTTAGTTTACATCTTTTGTACTCTCCTCGATTGAAGCAACAAGAGAACAATGGAGAGGTTGCCAGCAGATTTGTATCTTAGGATATTCTGCTGGTTGGATCACCAGAACCTTGCAGCGGCCCAACAAGGTCAGCATTACAAAGATCAATTTTGTTATACTCTTTGCTGCATTATGTGTACATTCCTCTGATTCTCTTTAGTTTTAGTGTTAGTGTTAGTTGGGTCTTGATCAGTTTTAGATAAGATTCTCTTTCTTGTTTTGTTGCAAGAGGGGACAAGTGTTCTTGGATTGGCCTTGATGCGATTTCTGTCTTTTATGTTTTGTGGATTCGTTAATGTTTCTACACAGATTTGGAAGTTCATGAACAGTTCTCAAATGGGTATTCTCAATTTGTTGTGGGATACGATGGTTTTGTTGGTATGTCACAATTCAGACTGTTGAATCGGTGACTTTAGGTTGCAGTTTGTGGAGGGCTGTTAGGCGTCTGTCTCAATACTTAAAATGGTCATGTCTTATCAGCTATGAACCGTTTTTGAATTCTGACATTAGTGAAAATGGTGGCGTTAATGATTGGCTTCTTATGGCTGCCTTAGCTTCTGTGGTTCCTGCTCCTTACCAGAAATTCTTGGTTTTTTTTTCTTTTCAACTTGTTTTGCTCTTATCCTGTCATCCTGTGTTTGGATGCTTCTCTGATTTTGGTGTTTCTCCCTTTGTGAAGTGCTTGCAGACTTTGAATTCCAGACATTTATGCCTTAGGAATCAGCTCCTCCAACTTTCCCCTTCCTTTTTTCACTGGCTACTTTTCTGTAGTATTGCGGGCTCTCATTATTCTGCTAGTGGCAAAGGCGATTGAAATCATATGAGTGGTCTGCAGATCACAGTTATTGTTGAGTTGTTGATTCATTATCATTGTGATGCAGGCAGTCTTGAGGATTTTGGCTGCCTTATTCTGATCCTATCTATCAAGAATATCAATCTTGGCTTTTCTGTTCTACTAGAAATTGGCTTATGAAAATGGAAATAAGTGAAAAAGGTGGATACTGGTACATAATCTGCAGAACAACTGCAGATCCTGGGTAGAGTGAATTCTGGTTGTGGGTATCTTGGACATCTGCTACCTTTTGCTAGGGCAATAAAATGTTCAATTCATTAAGTTCTTTGTTTCCATGAAGCTTGGTCAAGCATGAATTATAGTTGGGATAAGCAAATTTTTTGCCTCAGCCTATGGCCTGGGCTGGGCCTTTAACAGATGTAGACATGATAATTCTAACGGTGGTATGCAAGATATGGAAGTGTAAGACACATCAAGCATGCGTTAGGGCTAACTTTGGTACCTAATTCTAGGAATTTGAACTTCCAAATTCTTAGCTATGGGCTATAACAATCACTGTTGATGTCAAAATCTATTAGTCCATCTGTTTTTTTTTTTTTTTTTTTGGTTTCTTTCTTTCCACCTTTTTTTTTCTGTGATTCTACCTTTTCAGTGGCAAGTTATGGACTTGAGAAGTTTTTTTGTTTTAAAGTTTGCAAGAAATGGAAGCTCCTTGCCTCAGACAACATTCTATGGTTTAACCTCTTCAAGGACAGATGGGGAATAGATCAGGCCACATTTTTTGCTCCTGTCAATTCAAAATCATGGAAAGATGTCTATGAGGTGCAAGATCGATGTGATCGAGTTGGATTGTAAGCTGAAAGTGAATTTTTATATTTCTTTTAGCAGCAATTAAATGTTTGTCTCCACACTGCACTATTGCTTATCTCCACACTGCTCTCTCTGTCATACAAGTTTATTGCTACATAACCGTACACAAGCTTACATGCACTAACGCAGGAAGGACAAGTTCATCTGTCCTGTTCAATGTATGGAAAATACTACAATAACTAGGAAGAGATTGAAATGTGAAGATGGGTTATCAAAATCAACTATAAAGTAGATTAGAATTTTCACTGTGTTGTTGAGACCCATTAAACTTCTCTAGAATTGGAGATTGTTCTTTACCACCACATTTTTCTGGGAATTTTTGAGAATGGTTCTGACTGTATGATATATATATATTGGTGTAAATCACTTGGCTGTATTATAACTGAAACCACATCTCAAACAAGAGCTATAATTGAAATTTTCTTATGTTAGGCATCTTACACTAGGCACCATTTCACAATGGAGTGTTAACCCACCTTTCATGAAGTGACTGCAATTTAACTGTTGTATCAATTTAGTTTGTCTTAGGAACAAGCAAATCTGAGTATTTAACATGATTACTCTGGTTCTAAAATATTGAAATGTCCGTGCTTTCTGTATGTAGGGGACTGAAGATAGTTAGAGAAGGTGGCGACTACTATCTTGTTCACCAAGGCGAAATTCAACGTTATTTGGGCTCGAAGAGACAAAGGGAAGGGGAAAATGGTTCTATTCTAAGGGTAAAAGCAAAGCTGGCAGGTGATAGATCTCCAAAAGAAGAGGAATCATGCCAAGGCCTCTTGGACAAAATACTTTTCTTCATTGGAGACCTAGAAGTTGCTTCAACAGATGCCAAACGAGGTCGGGTTCTATGAGTAGTCTTCAGTTGTCACTGGAAGCGATTTGGTGGAAAAAAAAAAACAAAAACCATACACATCACTGCATTTTAAATCCAGATGCTGTTGGCCGAACAGTTATTTCAAGGGAAATGGAATCATTTCATATTTCTTTTTCTCACTCTGCCTTTGCGCCAACCTTCGGGATGTCAGCTTGAGCACTATGTAGAATCGAAAGCCTCATGGCTATTCATTTCTCCTTTTCTCTTAAGAAGTCCATTAGGCCGCGTGTTACTATAAATCTCCCCAAGTCTCATAATTTGTATGTGTTTATAAAAATGTAAGTTCTTACTCAGGTGTAATCAAAAGGACAATGTAAACTCTTTTATGAGTTGTCCGGTGTCCTACCGTTTCTTGAGGAGTGTTTGATCTTCGTAATTCAAGTAGGTGGTATCTTCCTAGAACGCGATAATGCTTAGTAGTGAAGAGTTTACCACGAAAGATAAAAAATCAACCTATATATATCCTAAAAAATTATAATTTTTTATTTTAAAATTTTAAAATTTTTCATTAATAGCCAATATATATATATATAACTAAATTAAGAAAATACACAATATATAATGAATTATAAAATTATTTAATAATATTTAATTATATATTTTTTTATTATATTTACATAATTTATTACTTTGAGTAGAAAATTAAAATTTTAAAAAAATAATAATTTTTTTAATTCAGTAAAATTTACATTCTAACTTATTTGTGAATCAAAAAAATTTTTTCAAATTTTTAAATAATTTGCATGTCAAATGTCATGAATTTGTAGGTTTAATGAATCCATATGATTTTATAAAACATAATAATAATAATAATAATAAAAAGAGAATCCAACTATGGTAGTGTATTAAAAAAATGATTACCCCATTGGCATTGTAATGAAATGAACTTTGATAGATAAGGTTAAGAGCGAAACATTAGAGTAGTTTTAATTTTGAATCATTGTAAAATTAAATGATCTGTTAAATGTATAAAATGGTTGGACGACCTACAGCCCAGTTCAGGGCAGCCTGGCATGCGTCCTGCCGCGGCACGACCCGACGCTAATTGTCACGGACGGGTTATGTCCGGGCAGGGATGGGTTAGGTACAACTCAACTCCCACATCCCACATCGGATAGGAAGAGGGGGATCCTGGGTCATATAAACGTGAGTACTGCACACCCCAATAGGCTGCCTTTTGGGGAGAAGGTAATGACCCCGTGACAAGTGGTATCAGAGCCGACCCAACCCCGACTCCGATGTTTCTCGCCAAGCGCTTCAACGGGAAGTAGGCAGGCAGACCCCGATTCCGACGAGGACGTCGATGGATTCGGTGGGGGAGAATGTCACGGACGGGTTATGTCCGGGCAGGGGCAGGGATGGGTTAGGTACAACTCAACTCCCACATCGGATAGGAAGAGGGGGATCCTGGGTCATATAAACGTGGGTACTGCACACCCCAATAGGCTGCCTTTTGGGGAGAAGGTAATGACCCCGTGACATCATGCATGGGTTAGGCTGGGAACTTTAGGCTCATGGGTTAAGCCTATAATGGTTGTGCTAGACTTATTATCTTAATAATAAAGTACATCGCGACGTGGCATAAAAAAAACCATATAAAACGTGTTGAGACACAGCACAAAACAATGGAACTGCCTTAAAAAATAGGTCGTGCTCTTGCCCGGCCTGACCCCTTTACATGTCTATCAATTACAAATCAAAATTGAAAAAAACAAAAAAAATGCTAGAAAAGTGGAGCTTTTTGCCCCAAATGATTCGTCAAAAGAAAGAAATATCCTTTTTTTTTTCTAATTTTATTTGAAAGAAAAAACAAACAAAGAAAGAAAAGAAAACTGTCCTCCATTACTACTAGTATTTTTGTTCCTATGCGAACTATGTTATTTGGTCATTCGGAAGTGATTCTTCTCTATACAACGATCAATTTATCTTTTATTTGGTTTTTCTCACACGCATAAATTTTCCCTAAATAATCATTCATTTGTTTGATTTTATTTTTCTATTTTTGTGGAATATAGATACTTATATTTAATATGTACTAAAAGTCCTTAAATTAATTATATGTACATTCATTCCATGTATATCAATATGTCCAAAATTCTTATGTTGTGTCGGTGAGTTTTAAATTAAATATAAAATTATAAATTAACTTAATTATGAACATACCCTTAATTGAAAATTTATGAGAGCATCTACACCTCTTACTAAAACAACTATACACAATCAGTAAAAAAATAAAAAAAAACACACACACACACACATTAAAATTTATAATTAAACAAATATTATTTTATTAATTATATACAGTGAATCTAAAAAAGAGTATATCCAACAGGTATTTTCCTTTTAGTCATCAATCACCGGCTATTAATTATTAATCATCAAATTTCAGTCACCGCACAGCTAAATCAAATAGACACTTGATTGCATGTGGCTCTCTTGCGATATGAGTTTTACAAGAGAAGTTTTAAGCAAAAAGCGTATCCATCCCCTTGAACTTGACAAAATTTGTTATTCAAGCCCTCAGCACTTAAAAAATGTTCCATTGAGGCCATCATTTTGTAACATGATAGCAATCAAGTCCAATTGAAGAGAAAGAGTGTGTTTTCCACAAACACATAGTACTTGCACAATTACCCCAAAGATCACCTTGTTGAAATTAGTCACAAAAACAATAGATTCCTTTTCTTTCTTATTTTATATGGGCAAACGCATCAATGTTGAAACAGGCACACTTTGCACACAAGATCTGTAAGGGATAAGTGCTCAACAACTATTAGGTCAACGACGAGTGCACATTTCATTGTTAAGTTTTGCGAGAAGAATTTTGCAAGTTCTTTGATCAAAAGTGCATCTTCCAACAAATGGAGTAAACTACCAATTTTGATTAGCGTTGACGTAAGACTTGAGCCCTGTGAGAGATGCAATCAAAACTCAAACACTACGCATTGCTCTAAAAAATCCTGCAAAACCAAGAGTCTTCATCCTCCCCCTGATAATAATAAAAAAAAAAAGATAAAAGGGTACAACAAAAAAGGTGGGGGGGGTTCATATGGATCACGGTGCCACTATAAAACAAGAAGAGACAAAGTATCCCCTGATCCAAATAGCAAGAGGCTCTGGATAACATGAACCACATGTCCAGATTTTTGAGCTAGATAAAAATCTACAATGCCAATTGGCCATGTCCCACTCACCTAAAATATTCAACATAATTCCCATTGTAATACAAGCAGGACAAAGCTGCTCAAATAACTAAATTGGGTGCCATCAATCCTATGTATGCTCATAGCAAGTACAGGGCCAGATTCCCTTGATTTTATATGTTAAAATGGCCGCAATTGCTTCAGTCAGCTTACACTCATCGGCCTCTTCTTCTCCTTGTTCCTCTTCCTTGTTCGCTAACCTCCAATCTGCAGCACTAGCTTCTTCTTCAAGAATTTCTCAAGATCACAGCTTTCCCTTCTCTTCTGTCAGAACGAATGGAGCTTTGAAGGGAAGATTTTCATTTCACGCAGTTTCAAGGGGCCTAAAAGTCCTCAGCGCAGCAACAAAACCAGCAAAATCACCAGGTATGTGCTCCAACAATGCAGCATTACCATTAATTATGGAAGAGACCAAGTTTTTGTCTTCACCCTCTGGCCTTATGTGAGTTGTTTTTCTTTTCTTCTTTCGGAGGGTTCAGCTGAAGAAGACTGGAAAGTCAAGAGGGAGGTTCTTCTGCAGAAAAAGGTCTGTGTGTGTGTGTTTATCTATAAACATGGATATCCATGCAAGCAAACATTAAGAACCATATTTGCCGTTAGGACGACTAGTTCTTCCACCCAAATTAGTTGGATTCAAGTCTAAGGATCACTTCTACTGCAATTGCATGCAGTAGAAGACCCCAATTTAATTATCCCAATTTAAAACAATAATTGGATATACATGTTTTGTCTATTCTATTATGTTTAGAGACAAACATCTGCTTTTCCTTATAAATATAAACACAACTTCTGATGAAGCACAAAAAATGGGCAATGAACAATAGGAATGATGATTCATCGGTGAGAAACAATTATCCTATAAAGCTGCGCAATGAACCAAGCATTTCAGTGTGGAATGATGCTTGCTTTCCCCTATAAAATAAGAGTACTTGAATATTACTTCCTGTTTGCAGGTAAGGAGTGTGGATGTAAAGGAAGCTCTGCGGCTTCAAAAAGAGAACAACTTTGTAATTCTAGATGTTCGGCCAGAAGCAGAATTCAAAGAGGTTAGTCCTGAAGGAGGGTGATTTTTTCCCTTCACTGAAAAATAAAAAAATAATTAAAAAAAAAAGAAAAAAACACTAAAACAAAACAAAGCAAAATAAGAAAAAGAACGAGCAAGTGTCATCGTTATTGAACTTCTTTGGCAGGCTCATCCACCTGGTGCTGTAAATGTACAAGTATATAGGCTTATAAAGGAGTGGACAGCCTGGGACATTGCTAGACGTGCTGCATTTGCATTTTTTGGCATCTTTGCTGGCACAGAAGAAAACCCCGAGTTCATGCAAGGTGAGATGCGCACAATCACTGTCATGATTTGGTATAAAATTGGCGTGTGTCAAAAGTAACCAGTAACAAAATGTATGCTACCAGCTGTGGAATCGAAGATAGACAAAAATGCCAAGATCATAGTGGCTTGCTCGGCCGGGGGTACCATGAAGCCGTCACCAAATCTTCCCGAAGGTCAACAGTCAAGGTTTGCATGTTTCCCTGGTTGCAAAGCTCTTTTGTTTTTAGCTTTCACTTGGCTATAACATTTCATTTCCACTAATAAGTTGACTAAACAAAATGACATAATATGACAACTGATAAATGGAGGGAAATTAGTTAAATGGGCTATGGCAGTAAAAACTCATTTTATTTGTAGTTCCTAGCAGTCATTTATTTTCTGCTTGATGACCCACCCACCATGCACACATCGAACTTCTTTCTTAAAAGTACTGATATCAATTGATCGTATATCTGCAGTCATATAATTGGTCAAAAGTTGTTCTTGATATTGCATATGCCAAGTAACTTGCTATGAATGTGAAAAAGGACTAGAAGAAAGATATAATTGGTGAATATGGCATAGGAACTATGATTGACGGAGAATGGAAAAAAGACGTACAATTTCACCGCCATGCATGGGAGCAAAATTGGAGGCGGCAGCATCACTTTTAAGACCTCCAAAGTATCAATTTTGACTCGTTTCATTCCTTCCTTAAAATGATTGCCAAATGCATAGAATTTTAACGGGTTGCTTGTGCGCTGCTATAGAGAGAGATTTCAAAGATATGATCAATTTTCCTACTTGCTGCAGATCACTTATAGCAGCCTACCTGTTAGTCCTTAATGGCTATACAAATGTCTTCCACTTAGAAGGAGGCCTCTACACATGGTTCAAAGAGGGCTTGCCAGCACTTTCTGAAGAATGAAGCAGAAATGGTCCTTCCAGAGATTTTTTTTTTTTTCGCCCCAAGAAGAGATGATAATGTATTTGCTTATCATGAAGGACTATTCGGCCTAACCATAGATTGAGGGAATTCTCTTGCATTAAGACAGTTCTAATAATGCTGCAAATTTGCAGGACTTGTATCTCGCACAGCCTGACCTTAAATTTTTTAACTAAACAAACAAATCCCAAATTACGCTAACAAAATCGTGATGGTTAACATTGCCCCAGCAATCTCTTCACTACTAACGAGCTCTAGAGTGTTTTCTTATGCGCATCCGGAAAGCAAAACCATCTAAAAAGGCGTACAAATACATTATTGACGACCTTCTAGTTCATTTTTTCTGTCTACAATTGTTAATGCATCCTCCTATTTGCCAGTTATGATGACAGTGTTTGTGCCGAATACATACAGATCACCTATCTTTCACACCCTGTCAGCTTACCAAATATGTATCCTAACATCCAGTGTTACAGCGCCTGATGTAGCTCAATGAATATGATATATGTAAGTCGTCATTGTTCCAAGCGGAGTCCATTGACAATTATGGTACATCATAACACAAGGTTTGGTAAACCAACCCAAATAATCATGTATCATGATAGGAAATGACAGGATCTGCTAATTATCCCAGCAGTCGGAGGAATTAAGTCGTCAAATAATATCCCTTGTTTCCTCGTCTAACTTGTCAACGTCCATGGCAATTGCGATATATTTATTGATTAGCCTGAAGAACAGTACTTCCCATTGACAAAATAAATCCGGTGCATTTCAATCACATCTCGAAATGGAAGTTTAAATAACACAAAGCATCATTTCTGCATTAATTTACAGGAAACCTCTACTACACATGGGGAAAAATCAGATGAATTCTAGTTGTTGACCTCACCAGAAATTTTAAGTTAGAAGTAACTAACTCTGAATGACACCCATAACTTCCACTCTTTTCTTTCTTTTCTAGCAACTGCCAAACCAGAGAAATTCCATTGCCTTCCCCAAGAGGCAAGCATTTTGGAAAATGCAATGAAGAACTCACGATCCAAGGACACATTCTTCTCTCCCGAATGCATTTCAGGCACATTGTGCTGTGAAAGAATCTCTCTTTCAGTGTCACAACTGCTGCTATAATGTTGTGCCTCCACCATCTGACATAAGAGATGCAGCTGCTGCTGCTGCAGTAGGAACAACCCCCATTGAAACACCTGGTTTTGACAAGTGCAATAGCCTGCACAACAAATTAAAATTCAGCAAGATATCTGATTGAAACCCATCAAATCATAGCATCTTTCACTCGTACAGATTTAGAACCTACAAGGGAAAGCAAAGAACAACAATGGTATGATCTAACTGTGTCACATATTCCCCATAAATAATGTTCCATTTGGAATGTTGAGTCAAGAAAACTTACGGGGCAAGGTACTCGCAAAATGATGACACTGCTGTAACAACTTCAGAATAATTCTCAGATGTTGCCGGGGCTGTCACTTCAACCAGCTGTATCCCAAGGGTGACTGGCACAGCCTCATCAATTGCATGTAATTTAAGCATTTTATTAATGGAGGACACTGTAACAGAAATTGATGCACCCCTTCGGAAATGGAAGGCAAATCCAACTCTTAGCAACTCAGGATCCAGTTTATATCCAAGAGTGTAAATCATGTGTAATACATTCTTGCTCGCTTTGCTCTCCTCCATAGTCCTTACCAGAACTGATATTTGCTCAGCCCCAGCACCCCTCATTGCACCTCCAACATGCTTAACAGTCCTACAACTTAGAATATTCCAATCAGAGAATGCAAAGTAACACTGCCAAACTCAAACCATCGTAGGAACAACTTCATACCTTACCAAGTAGGTTCAGGCTGCACAAGATCACACAAGAGCAGAACCTCTGACATGAAAGATCCTGGAAAACAGAAATGTGGAAAACAGAACCACAATAAACTTTGTTGAATAAGCACAAAGCATGAATCAGAAGAGGCTGTGGAGAATCACATGAGTTTTTCCTCAATGGCTAGAAAGAATATAACATCGCATGTGCATTGAATTTCAGTTTGTAAGGTGCTATAATGTCTCAGATATATGCGAAGAATGATAGGTGCTTATAAGCACAAAAGATCGAAAGGTTCCAATCTAAGGCAAAACAGCAGGCAAGTAAGTAACACTTGTGACAGGCCAGAGAATAAATAATAAGGTAAAGACAAGGACATTACCACAGTTGCATCATAGCAATAAAATAGCAACTTTTACAAGTCAAAATAGCTTTAATCATTTCAACTTTGGATGAATATAATTACGAACTTGTGTACAGCATAATGGAATAGGCTTACCAAGGTTTGGACTACTTTTGAGGCATAACTCATGAATCCTGAAGCATTCTTTGTGAACACCACAAAGACCTTGAAGAAGAATCTCAAGAGCCTCAAAATGCACCATGAGGCATTAAAATGTTCACCTTTCCTTTTCACTTTCCACAATTGCCAAATACTAAGAGAAACTGCACATTCACAAAAAAGAAGTAAAAGCAGCCAAGAAAAAAAACTGAATTTAAATTTTGAAGTGATGGACCAGACTCCTGCCTTGGATTTGGGTAAAAAAAATGTCAGTTCCATTTTTATCTGGGGCTAAAGTTCCACCTTTAAGAGACAATAAATAGTCAAAACAAGAAAGGACAAATAAAGCAGCCAGTAGCAAAGCACACAACCACAGACAAGAAACATCAAACACTAAGCACATGGATGGATCAGATTCCTGGCTTGGATTCTCTAAAGAGAAAGATCGCTCAGTTTATTCAGCTTCAATCATTTGGGGAAATAATCATCACTTCCATCACTTAAGCACTGAGTAGTCATATTTACATGGTTCACCTAAAAAAGGTAACATAACCAAATCATAAATATGCAAATGCATGAGCACAGGAAGACAGCTTAAAATGAAATAATTATCCTAAGTCACCCTAAAATATCAGAAAACAATACTTCATAAACTGATATTAATAAAAAGAAAAAGATGGATCAGATTCCTGGCTTGGATTCTCTGAAGAGAAAGATCGCTCAGTTTATTCAGTTTCGATCATTTGGGGAAATAATCATCACTTCCATCACTGAAAACACTGAGTACTCATCTTTAACAAGTCCAGCTAGCAAAAACTAACATAGCCAAATCATAAATATGTGAATGCACAAGCCCAAGAACACAGATTAAAATGAAAAAAATTTATCCAAGGTCACAGAAAGATATTAAACAATAATTATTCATAAACTAGCATTGATAAAAAAATTGATGGATCAGATTCCTGGCTTGGATTCTCTAAAGAGAAAGATCGCTCAGTTTATTCAGTTTCGATCATTTGGGGAAATAATCATCACTTCCATCACTAAAACACCAAGTACTCATCTTTAACAAGTCCAGCTAGCAAAAACTAACATAGCCAAATCATAAATATGTGAATGCACAAGCCCAAGAACACAGATTAAAATGAAAAAAATTTATCCAAGGTCACAGAAAGATATTAAACAATAATTATTCATAAACTAGCATTGATAAAAAAATTGATGGATCAGATTCCTGGCTTGGATTCTCTAAAGAGAAAGATCGCTCAGTTTATTCAGCTTCGATCATTTGGGGAAATAATCATCAGTTCCATCACTAAAACACCAAGTACTCATCTTTAACTCTTCCAGCTGGCAAAAACTAACATAGCCAAATCATAAATATGTGAATGCACAAGCCCAAGAACACAGATTAAAATGAAAAAAATTTATCCAAGGTCACAGAAAGATATTAAACAACAATTATTCATGAACTAGAATTGATAAAAAATTGATGGATCAGATTCCTGGCTTGAATTCTCTGAAGAGAAAGATCGCTCAGTTTATTCAGTTTCGATCATTTGGGGAAATAATCATCACTTCCATCACTGAAAACACTGAGTACTCATCTTTAACAAGTCCAGCTAGCAAAAACTAACATAGCCAAATCATAAATATGTGAATGCACAAGCCCAAGAACATAGATTAAAATGAAAAAAATTTATCCAAGGTCACAGAAAGATATTAAACAATAATTATTCATAAACTAGAATTGATAAAAAATTGATGGATCAGATTCCTGGCTTGGATTCTCTAAAGAGAAAGATCGCTCAGTTTATTCAGCTTCGATCATTTGGGGAAATAATCATCACTTCCATCACTAAAACACCAAGTACTCATCTTTAACTCTTCCAGCTAGCAAAAACTAACATAGCCAAATCATAAATATGTGAATGCACAAGCCCAAGAACACAGATTAAAATGAAAAAAATTTATCCAAGGTCACAGAAAGATATTAAACAACAATTATTCATGAACTAGAATTGATAAAAAATTGATGGATCAGATTCCTGGCTTGGATTCTCTAAAGAGAAAGGTCGCTCAGTTTATTCAGCTTCGATCATTTGGGGAAATAATCATCACTTCCATCACTAAAACACCGAGTGCTCATCTTTAACTCTTCCAGCTAGCACAAACTAACATATCCAAATCATAAATATGTGAATGCACAAGCCCAAGAACACAGATTAAAATGAAAAAAATTTATCAAGGTCACAGAAAGATATTAAACAACAATTATTCATAAACTAGCATTGATCAAAACTTGATGGATCAGATTCCTGGCTTGGATTCTCTAAAGAGAAAGGTTGCTCAGTTTATTCAGCTTCGATCATTTGGGGAAATAATCATCACTTCCATCACTAAAACACCGAGTACTCATCTTTAACTATTTCAGCTAGAAAAAGTAACATAGCCAAATCATAAATATGTGAACGCACATGCCCAATAACACAGATTAAAATGAAAAAAACTTATCCAAGGTCACAGAAGGATATTAAACAATAATTATTCATGAACTAGTATTGATCAAAAAATGATGAATCAGATTCCTAGCTTGGATTTTCAAAAGAAAAAAAGTCGCATAGTTCATTCATTTGGGGAAATAGTCATCATTTCCGTCATTAAACCCCCAAATCTAGAAATTTTCATAGCTAATCTTAACAACCACAACAAGGCAAACTAAGATTGTTTCAAAGTAACAGGCTAGCCTATGTACATGTATTTACTTAAATATCGATTCAAATGCTACAAGGAAATTAACTGCCAACGGAGACTTCTGCCACATTTCTTAAAAACAGATAGAAAATAACAAAAAAACAAAAAAAAGGTGCTTATCAACATCTACCTGTGTCTCTATAATTCCCTGAATCATGATTTCCATTTGTTTTTCCAATATTCCAAGGGCACCTGAATCATAAAGTGAATCAAGAAATTGTACCCTTTACTAACTATATTTCATGTTAGGAATATAATGAAACACAAAAGTACCCAAAAAGAATGAAAAGCAGGAATTATTTTTTTTTTTTAAAAAATTGAGCTTTCAATAAAAAAAAAATTGAAAACAAGATAGAAAGAGAGGATTTTGGGGGTGTGTTTCTCTCAGACAAATGCCTCGATTCGTCGTCAGAAAGATTTGAATGGAATTATAGATCGGACTCGTCATCTTTTTGGATCATCACCGAGACACAACCAACCCCCTCTTCCAATCCCAACCATTTCTATTCACATGTAACCAGAAAACAAAATTCCAAAAACATAACCGAAAAAAAGAGAAACACGTATTGAAGAAACCCAAAAGAGAAAAGCCAAACAAATATATAAAAAAAAAAAGAAAACACAAAGGAGAGCTCGAGAGTGCAAACATTAAAGACAATTACCCAAAGAAACAGAGACTGTGACAGCAACGAGAGCGGTGGGCTCGTCCTCTTATAGAGAGGAGGTTAAGCGGCTGTGTTAGTAAAGTAGGGTTTTAGATAACTACCGAAATACCCAATGTGCCCATGGGCCCCTGGATTTAGGGTTTTTCCCTGATGTTGTGTGGAGCCGCCTTGCCTATTTCCACGTGGAATGTCAAGGTAGCCAATGATAATTCGCCACGTCAAGTAGAAAGCCCCCAAAACTCTCAGCTCTAGTCAGTGGCATCGTGTTATTGGCCCACTCAGTCTAATTTAAGGGCTTTTTCGAGCAGGAAAGCCCAACTGCAAGTTTGTTGTCTGAAAGCCTTAGTGAACCCGAACCCAACTAATTGTGGCAATCAGGTTTGAGAATTTCAAAACGCACAATTTTCGGTTTGGTTATGAAAATTACTCACAGCTGAATCAACCCAATCCAGATCATGAATAGTCATAGACTACGCGCATCTGCAATGCCATATTAAATTTATCCATCCTTTATTGGGAGTATTCGCGGATCGGATTGAGTGATTAAACATGAATTCTACTTCCATATATCACCTATGCCAATTTGCATGAATTCCAATCTACGACCAAAGCATGAATGTCACCAAACTATCACGCCTGCTATGAATCAATCGCAGACATTTTAGGGCTGTTTACACTTTTATTTTGCTCCAAGAAGAGTTTTACATAAAATGCTATGGCAAACCTCCAAGGATATTGGTTTTGTAAAATGTTGAGAGTCTCACAAGCTCTGTTGGACAGGAGCGCTGTTGTCCATAGACCAGCCAGCCAGTGAAATCTATCAACCATGACATTTGTTCTTTAATTGCCTTTTTTATTGATTTTTTTTTTATTGAAATGAACTTTTTTGTGATTTTAATTTTGCTTATAACAATAAATATTTATCTTTAATTATTTCGGTTGGTATCATGTACTTATTTCAGATTATGAACACATCACAAACTCGACCCAATAAAACTCGGTTAGTTAGTGCTGGTGTAATTGAAGAAGTTTACACTGGCTCGCTTGTTAGTTAAATGACGATACCAACATCAATTCTCATTATTTATTAAATGTGTCAAATTTAAATGTGCCAATTCTCGTTTAACTAGGCTCATCTACAGTCTTTGCATGCATTGAATTTCGTACGTTAGATCGTTAAACAAATGCGCAAAACCATCCTTTTACGAGGTGGGGGGGGGGTTCAATCATTTGATAATTCTTGCCGAGATTTTCTCTGAGTTATCAGCTTCAATTTTTCTTTTTTCCCCTCAATTCCATGACTAATTATTTGTCAAATAACTCCATAAGAAATCAGAGCATGATGTAGGACTAACCTAACTAGTTTTTCATGGGCAAAGAGATTATAAAATGACATAAATATTGGAATAATGTATTTATCCTTTTTTTTTCTCTAGGTACAGCGGAAAATATACAATTATCCTTTTTAGGCTTGCTTCTAGTTAGCGTGATTAACTGAGTGGTCTTATTGTTTCGTTACAGCATGATTTGGATTCTTCTTCGGGCGAAAAAGAGGGATCAAAGACCCAAAAATAAATCCATAATTCATAACTGGTTGCGCAACCTGCAGGAAACATCTGATAAAAATTAGAGAAAGTAGTTTACCAACTAGTTGGCTCAAAAACTGGATATTCCTTTTAACAGAGTCAAATTTCACAAATTTGCTTTGTCGGTTGTAGGTTAAGTTCCTTAATGCTGAAAATTGATTGATTATTAAGATTTATAACACAATGTGGGATTTACAAGGCCTACTGCCCAGACCACCCTTTTCTGTAGAATATGTTTGACCATGTTGACCCTCAATGGTCAAACAATAAACAAGAGGATGACAAACGCGATTCAGTATTGATTGGTGTAAAGCGTATGGAGCCCTCGGGAGCCCCATAACGATTAAAATTCTCGAGTTCTAAAAAGTAACATTATATTGAACAGAACGAGAATCCTACAGATACGACTGAAGATCCTTTTGCGTGATTATGGCTTCATGTAGCTCCTAACCACCAAATTAAAAGAAAAGAGAGAAATCATTCGCTTCTAAATTAATTTGTCGTTGCAACTCACTAGTTAACAGCTTTGTAGAGGGCAAGAACATATTCAACCAAGGGAGATCAATTACTGTACACACCTGCCCCAGCAGCGGACAGCAGTAGAAAGCTGCTAATCTTATGCCAATTCCCATATCCATATATGACGTTCATGCATCACTTTCACATGCAATGAACCAGACGTTGATCATGATCGCTCCTGTGGCTTCAGACCACTGAAAAGCAGCCTTCTTGTATTGTGTGACTGGTCCCAACAAAGTTGTCAAGGCATCATGGTCAATTTGACATGCCAGATGAAACCGAGCTAACTGGTTGATGGGCCATGTAATGCAATTAATCCCAAGATGAAAACCAAAAATCTCAGAGCATACTCTGGACGCACCCTATGGATACGAGGGGCGTTTACATCTAGTGGTCTACCAAAAACAAAAGCGAGAACAACATGACTCAATAATACAAGTCTGTTACAACTTACAAGCTTCTGAACAGTGTATAGACTGTAGATACAGTTTCAAAGTGTACAATTATGCTGAGACTGTACAATTACTTAATCAAAATTTTGATAGAGAAATTTTAATTATGATCCAACGTACACAACACAGGCCCGTTAATTGAAGATCGAACGCATATACGTCTCCAATTATAAATCAATTAAGGGTTATAAAAATGGTCACCACAGCGACATTTCCAGCCGAGTGGCTTGTAATTTGAGTACTTGTTATTGCCTGTTGCAAACGGGTTGGAAAACTCAATGGAATCAGTCAAACCTGGTTGGGCTCGGCTGTGACTCGGTATGGTAGGGACTTGAACAGCCATGCATGGAACACAGCCATTGCATCTGTTGTGGCAACTTGGTGGGGTTGATCCCAGCCTTGTTTTCTCCTCAGATATCAAAGCCTACACCGACACGAAACAAAAAGAAAAACCCATTTGCACAACCGCACCATTCATTCATCAAATCCGAGAGAGAGAAGCTGAAGGGCATACCTGCGGAGAAGCGATTGGCTGTTGGTGTTGATTAAAGCAAGAGATTGGGGAAAGAAGAAGATGTACCAGTACAACTGAAATTAGGCACGGGAGTTGGGGACTCATTAATGTGTTCATGAAATATTAAGCCCTTTCATGTCACCATGAGGTCATAAATGTGCAATCAAACAAACTAGCTAAGCAACCACGATGACTAGTTCAAAATAGTTCAAACTCAGTCGTCAGTGATGTTCTGCTGCGGCAACAGGCAACCAATACAGCTACTTAAGCAAGGGAGAAAGAAAGAGATACGCTTACTACCAATCTTTAATTTCGTGAGCAAAACTACAAGGAGCAGAGAGAGAAGTATGCAAAAATAGTGGTAGTTCTGCCACCATTCCATTCACTCTTAGAGAAAGATGGAGAGTTAATGGTGGTAGTTCACCTACTCTGCTGTGTGTGAGAGAGAGAGAGAGAGAGAGAGAGAGAGACAGAAGTGAAAGGAACAACACGAAAGAAAGTATAAAAAAAGAAGAAGGGAGAATCCACATCAGAAGCGGACTCTTTTGGCAGCTCTCTTCCCCTTTTTCCTTTCTAACGCGGTAGATACAAAAACGGTAAATTCAACTGAAAATAATAAAAAAAGAATATTATACATAAAATATTTTATTTTATATAAAAAATTAATATAATATAAAAGATCTTAATTATATTAATATAAAAATTATTTATATCTATTTTACGAGATAATATCGTAAGATTTCGATGATATTATGTTAATCTTTAGAATCAGAATAATAATTAATGGGGAGAGTTGAGCGTATAACCGAGAATACTTCAGCTCGAGAATCAAGAGCCCGCAATATTCCAATTGCAGTCTGGAGAAGCGTGGCGGACGGAATCCGCCACCTTTATTGGTTTTCCCTTTCTCATTTATCGGTTCAATTGTATATACATTTTTGAGTTAGACATGTCGATGATACAGTACGTTTGTTGTTAATTTAAATATATTTACGTATTTTTTTGAACGAAAATATATCTATATATTTAATAGTTGCATATTTTTATATTCAATAATTTTAAATCTTTTTTTTCCCAAAAAGAAAAATTGCATGTGCATAGATATAGTTTTTTTTTTTATATATTCATACGTATATGCATAATGGTTGCTATTAATTGGGCATCTTAATAAATATCTCGAACTTATTATCAACATAGTTTTCTAAAACCATTCCGGCCGTATCATTTAGCATTTCTCTAAATTTTTGTGTACATTTAATGGCCATTTCAGTAGATATGCAGAAAGCCAAGGGATTGCCTGTCTTGTTTCATCTGGGGTGGTGACATGATTGAAAAGGTGGGCAGGTGGTTCGATGCAGGCTTTGTTGAAGGCAGTCTCACTTTTCTCTGTTTCAGTGGTCAGATCTCGGAATGTGTAAATAAGGGGACTTCAATGCCATCGGTATTCTATTTGAATATAAGTAATTAATGGACATTGGGATATCTACATGCTCTTTTTTTTTTTTTTTTGAAACAATTATAGTGTTTATTGAGACAAAATTCATTTTTTATTCAATGGGAAATAACTGAGTCAAAATGCATTGATATAAAAAAATGATATAGCTTTAATTCATTAAAAAATTATATCTGCAAAGTGGTATATAGTACGTTCATTTAGCTGGTTGGAATACAAAATAAGGCACTTTAAATACTGAAAACAAGAATTATGAAGGCAAATTTGCTTTTATTCTTGTGATTGAGGGTTTACCCTCTCCATGCTGATGACATTCTGTATGAATTCAGAGGATACATACCTATTCCGGAATGGGTTATTTCTCCTACAAAAAACGAAAAAAAAAAGAAGAAGATTTCTTAAAGGGTCATTATTTCAATGTTCTTCCTTTTCCAGTATACAATAGGTGAAAGAATGTGACAATGTTAAAATCCAAATTCAATCATGAAATTGATAGATTCTAAATGGACAAGAGTTCTTACAATGTTGTGTGATACATGTAGCAAGGGGTTAGTTGGTCCACAACTTAATCCTCATTTTTGATAGACAACTACTCAGTTCTTAAAAATTAAAGAAATTAAAGAACTTAAAGTCACTCACACCATCGTTGACTGCCATCTGCCCAACCAAGTTCTATATTCAGTTCATTCGTTGTATCAAACCCTTTCCATTGTTTTTTTTTTCATGTATGTGCACAATATACATAAGTCCTTTTTCCTTTTTTTTTTTTCTTTATTTAAGCCCCTCCACAACGCATTGATAAAATTTGCGTCAAGTAATTTTGCTGGCTGTAGTCGATACTTGATACTTGCATGTTACTCGAATTAATTTGATCATATTCTATATATGATAGAATTAAAATACCGCAAAGAGTTGCACACAGGCCTTTGTTTATATCCAATGCTCTTGAAGCTTAATAAATGCGGCAAGTTTTGGCCGAATCAGTAGCAATTGTTAGTGTTATTATCATGATTCTATGCTAATCGCTGTAAAATAGACTATATTCTGATGGTGATAGCAGGGTAACTAACTTTTATATATAGAATACAATGAGAGAAATAAATAAATAAATAAATAAATAGAGGGATTATGTCCGAAAAACAAAAAAAAAAAAAAAAACGGGAAAGAGAGAAATGTGCGTGGATCATATCGTGATTCAGCAGTTTTGGTACTTGAAAGCTACATATGCCTTTGTCTATTATAAATTTTTTTTTTTTTTAAAAAGGCGTGAAAGTACATTATCATGGGTAATAATCAAGAATTACCCTCTTGCATTACAATATATTTTAATTTATTTTTTTAAAATTACACATAAAATATTTTTGACATAATAAAAATATATTATATATTGTATAAACTTATTTTATATTTATTTATATTCACGAGATCTTGCGTTCATAGAATTGTTCTTTTAATAAAAAAAAAATAGATGTAAGAGAGGATAATTATAAATATCAGAAAAATCTCTGCATTTATTAAAAAATTTAGAGGGAGGGGGGGATAAAGAGAAGTCGATTAGTGAATAATTTTGATGGAAAAAGCTTTTACAGCACAGCAATCAAATTTGAGCGAGATTATACATTCAGTTATTATAATTATTAATTTTATATATTTAATTTTTTATATATAATTATAATTAATAATAAAAATTATAAATATATATTTAACCATCATAACGATAACGATACAGTATAACTTATTTTTGGAATGACTTGTGCTCAAGTCAAATTGGGCTTTTTTTTTTTTTTTAATACAAAATTTCCTGATCAGTAATTCCATTACTTTTTAACAGAATGGTTACACAGACATCAATCGTTGGTGTTTTCAAAGTCGGGCTTAATTTAGGCAATATGGTGTAGACTTTGCGGAAAATTATTTAATTTTATTTGAAAAAATCACGGATATAAAATAATCGATTAATTTTAAATAAATAATTAAAATTATTTAAAAAAATTTTGTTTCTATTTATATTCTTCTAATTTATATTCAATTAATGGTACTAATAGATTTTTATGTCTACATGATTTTGACTGGCACTGCAGATGGTACTGCAGACGCAATGTAAATTGGATTAGGCCAATCGTAACCAGGCCTTTTTCGAAGGGTGTTGACAGCGGTGCGTTACGTCAATGGGCGCCGCAAGGGTGGTCTTGTCTCTCTCTCTCTCTCTCTCTCTCTCTTCACCTACGCTCGTCATGTGGTCAAATGTCCAGTGAGGAAGGGCTGTCCAGTGAGGAAGGCTTGGTGTGTTTTTTTTTTCTTTTCTTTTTTTTTTGTTGTGTGTGTGTGTGTGTGTGTGAAATCTTCGTGATTTACTGTTCTTTCTCTTTGAATACAGGGGCTTCGATGGAACTCGAGTCAGAGAATTCCTAGCCTCTCTCGGCGTTGCCTGTAAAATTTAAAATTGTTTTGTACCTCTCTCTACAGGGGAAGAAGCAAGAAAAGAGCGTAAAACGTACAGAGGGGGGAGCCAAAAAGAGAGCATTTTAGAATGACTTTGCTCGTGCTGGACAACAATTTTTAGACATCGCCACAAGTTCCAAGCCCCGAGACATAGGTAACAAGGAATCAAACCCATTTGTCGTATCTGTAAAGCGCAGGAGGCGTCGATACAATTTCAGAAGTTCAAGTTCAGAGACAAATGGAATCCAATCTTGAGACGTTTCAGTGAATGGCGGGGTCGCAAAAAATTGCAGAGACAGCTAGAGCGCAACATGTTTTATTATTTTCCTACAAATAACAACGATATTTTAATTTAATTATAATATCTTCATTAATTATTTAATTTTTATAAGATACACATTTCGTGAATTAATTAATTTTTATTAATTATAATTTATTCACTAATTATTTATTAATTACAATTAATTTTTTCTAAAAAAATTATAATTATATCCTATATTAATGATATAATTTACTATTTCACACGGGCTTTTGAAAGAAGTAATCAAACTCTAGCGCTGGTAAATCGTGCGAAGGAATGAGTTCTATTAGAAAAACGTGAAAATCAAGGATCAAATGAACGGTTGCGATTATAACGCGGTTCATGATAGTTAATGATATGTGGATCAACTGCGATCACTGTTTAATTCCAAGAAATGAAACCATCTTCCCTAGGCTGCGGGGACAGAATAACATGGGACTGGGCGGGTGCTCAAGGTGGACCCAATTGAGCAATCTGATGGCATCCTTTGATCAGTTTGATTGTGTTTACTGCATATTTAACATTTGCACCAAAAATCCAGAGGCATGTCCTACATTAGAACTTAGCAGTTTGACTTATATGATTCCTTCTCCATTTCAAAACTACTATTAAAAGTGGAAGGAAGCACCTTACCCAACAAGTTAGAATCCAAAAAATTGGAAGAAATGAGTGATTTTTTTTTTCTTTATAAAAAAAAAATATATTCCTTAATAAGGTAACAAGATTAAAAACCCGCTAACCATGTTAAAAACTTGGCTCTATTACTACATAAAATCTGCTAACATAGCACTGTATTAGATAAGTTTCCGCAATTCAAATATACTTGAAGTAAAGCACCGCTCGCGTATAGCACTGGTTCTTGACCAGTTTACATCTACTTGTACTATATGTGAATTCGGAAGTAGAGAGGAAATGAGAGCAAATGAAACAGAGACATGCGCCACATCAAGTGAAAACTAGAACCGGACTCAGTAAAGCGCCAGCGACTTTTCAAGGTAATGAATCGAATTTTTCCTTCCCTGCTACCGAAATTTGTACCGATGTTTTTCGATGACATTTTAGTATACAGTCCAAGCATACAGGGGCATAATCATCGTTTGCGGCATGTCTTGATGTTTCTCGGGGAAAACATGCTATTTTCTAGATGCCCTTTTGGAAATGTTCACATTGAATACTTGAGGCACATGATATCGTCCAAGGGGGTGGCCGCTGACCCCTCCAAAATCGAGGCTATGGAGAATGAATTGGGCAGGTCCTACGTCTGTTAAAGGTTTGCGTGAGTTTCCTGGGCTGACCGGTTATTTCAGGGAGTTTGTTAAAACCTATGGTATTCTTAGTCAACCCCTTACTGGGCTCCGAAAAGACAACTTCGGCTGGAGTCAAAGTGGTAGGGGATGCTTTTAAGGAACTTAAAAACGCCATGTACCATGCCCTTGTTTTGGCCCTTCCAGATTTCACCAGGGCGTTGTGTTGACGTAGGATGGGCACCCATTGGTATATTCATGATCAAAACAAATCATTAAAGCATCAAGCATATCCTGCAGCAGAGGCTTCATACATAGGTCAGCAAAAGGGAATTAAAATATAGTTGCGTGCATGGTATCTTAAGGCGCAAGACTCGCATTAATGTTGGTCGCCAAGGGGAGTTAACGCAATCAAATTAATCAAAGCTATGCACGATTTAGCCGTAGGAAGGTATCCAGGAGTTCGGACGACCTATGCAAGGCTCAAGCAATTTTTCTACTAGCCAAGCTTGAAGAAAGCTGTCCCACAATGGGTAAATGCATGTGAAATCTGCCATCACTGTAAAACAAAGACTGTTCTATTTGCTGCAACCTCTCCCTATCCCTGAGCAGGCATGATTTTCCTGTAATTCATGTAATTAGGAAACGATCCTGACATTGATTAGCTGATTGCATTGGGTTCTTGATGACCTAATTGAAGGCTTCGATTCAAAGCTTTGAACAAAGGTTTCTGACTCACTAAACGATGCCTAGGCGATTTGCAATTTATCACTGTCTCTCCTGCTCCCAAAATTGTAAGACGGTTCTGCTTGCAGTTCTTGAAAGTTTTAAAACTCTTCTAGCAGATTTCCTAATGGGGTCTTGTTAACAGGGACAAGGTGATCTCGGTGTTGATAAAAGCTATTAAAACCCCCAGAACTGCGTTGTGCAAAACATCTATCATGGCTTCATCTAATATTTTCAATGCCTTCATCTCAACCAATTCTCACGGTGTCTCTCGATCTTCCTTTTTTCAGATGAAGGTAAAGCCGAACAAGGTGGCTTGCCTTAAGAATTTTACTCTCTCTCTTTCTCTCTCTTTATTTAAACCAAGTCAGAAATACAAGCAGCCACATGGCACTGATGTGTCATTATGTGCTAAATTTAGACTCAAATATAAAGTTTTTACTGTGTTCGCTAAAAATAAAAATTTACTTTAGATTTGAAAAAACTCAAAAAATTATGTCGTCTAAAAATTATATATTATTAATTCTTTACATACTAAGCTGGTCTTTCTACTCTTTTTTCTTTTAGATAAATTACAAAAAATGTTAACTGGAAGTTCAAGACTCAACAAAGTTAAGACTAAGACCGGCGAAATTCAATTTCCCAACACATATTATTATGATTCACCAGCCAATGTTGAATTTGAAGGTGAGCTGTCCCCATAAGAGAGCCAACATATAAATTTGAAGAAAAAGTAGTCAAATTGTTTCTCAAATCACTTACCGTACACTTTATAAGTTTCAAATTATTTGGAGTCACCATTCGCAATTTCATTTTTGCATTGGCACCACCTATGTTAGTAAGTTAAGAAGCAAGGATACA
The DNA here is from genome assembly GCA_020883675.1 of Bruguiera gymnorhiza. Taxonomy (NCBI): domain Eukaryota; kingdom Viridiplantae; phylum Streptophyta; class Magnoliopsida; order Malpighiales; family Rhizophoraceae; genus Bruguiera; species Bruguiera gymnorhiza. The sequence goes on from JAIRCJ010001060.1 coordinate 1,757,351, forward strand.
AATATAGTAATATTAACACAGTACGATGCAAACTACGACACTTCAATTTTGAAAAAAATTAGAAGACAGAACAAATACAGTTGTAAAAATATATTGTAAATAGGTAAAATTTAAATATTTTTAATAATATTAACACTCTGTAATTTCACGTTATAATTAACATTTTATTAATTTTTTAAAAATATTACATATACATTTAATATAATATTTTAAAAATTATAATTTAAAATAATCAATATAATTAATAAAATAAAAAATTTCCCCTTTTATTTTCAATTTATTTGTCATATTTATAAAAAACTTATTATGCACATTATTTTTAAAAAATTTAAAATTAATTATATATTTATATTTGATATATATCTAATATATTAATATTAAATACATATATTAACAAGTTAGATACTATAAGAAATTAAAATTTTTGATGCACGTATCAAACTTCTAGAATTTCATTTTTTAATTTTTCTGTTGAATATATTTCTAAGTGTCTGACACTCGCCGAAATGTTAAAACAAGTGTAGACACGCACTCTTTTAAAAGTAATAGTTTGAAAAACTACTGAAATTTTGTCATTTAAAACAGTTTTAAGTCACAACTTAAAAACCTTAGTTTCTCATCACAGAATCAGAGCAACTTCCCCGATTGAAGCACGAAAAAACAATCTACCAGCGAAACATCACAACTATAAATGACCATCAAGACAACTACTTTTAGAGTTTGCTTGGAGAATGCCGAAAAACAGGCAATCACTAAAAACCGGAGAAGACGACAGTAAAGCACGGGCATATAACCAAGGTGAAAATAAAACTTCATAGATAAAACCACATAATGCTTGCAAGCATGAACTGCTAATCCCAGATCCAACATCGTCTTATTCATGTCATGCAGTTACGAGGAATCATCAACAACAACCAAGGTGATGGAAAATGTCTTCCATCGTCCCAATAGAGACACTGAAAAGCCACATTTATTAGCGGAACCATCCACCGCTATTACACTACTGTCTGACAGAAACTGTCTTCTAGTAATACGGCATGTATCGCATTGGCCTTCTAAACCGAGGAACCTTCCTGCAGCCATTGGAGGAGAAACAAACCATTAAATGAAAAACCAACCTTAGGAGTACCAAACAACGTGAATGCAATTAAAAAGAAACGCACCCATATCCATAAGGGGAGTAGAAATACGGGGGCACATATGGCCTCCTGGGCCGGTAACCCATATAAGGATTGAAACGCCTGGGACGGTACTGCTTCATCCCAGGAACATTGGTTCTTTTGGGCAAAACCTAAAATCAACGACAAATAATCAGTCAAAACATAGACTGAGGCTTTAGGCTAATATTTAAAGGTGAGAATAGGGACCTCTCTGGTCTGAGTTCAAGTTCCACCTTTAATCTATGAAGACATATAACCAAGCCATACATGTTAGGAGCACAGTGGTAGAATCATACTACCATTCAGCACTCATTATTACTTCCATAGATAGAAATTAATAACACCTGCTAATTTCTACCACAAAAAGAGAAGACAAGCTTGCTCATAATTAATCCAGAGATAGCAAGAGAGAGAGAGAGAGAGGCCTGATCATTTCTCCAGCAAAAGAAACACTTGCCTTCAATTGACGTCCATGTAATTCAGATTCATTCAGAAGAAGAGCCTCCTGAACAGCTTCTACCTCCAGGAATTCCACATAAGCAAAACCTTTTGGCTGGCCGAATTTATCTGTCAGAATAGTAACTCTGTTTACAGTACCACAAGACTGAAAATGCTGCTGCACTTCCTCAGGTGTGCATGCGTAATCAACCTGCATAACAGAATTGAGCCAATGTTCTTGTAGCCAAATTTTGGGTGGATAGAGACCAAATAACAACTGATTTAAACCATTTGCACGCAAAACAATACTCTGATTCCACAGTTGTACTAGATATATAGAAGCATGCATGCAACAACATTGGTTTGCACTATGTTCCAAACCCATCAAACGATCTTTACAAATAATTATAACCATAACAATGCATCATTTTGCCAAAACTACTAGCTGCCTTCAATAATTATCAGTTATGTTGTACAATACAGTGCATGTTGTTGCTATCATCACCATAATGCATACATTTACATGTCAAGCATTTAAATTCATATATATCTCATCAAATACACCACACATAAATCCATGTACTTAATCATTGCTTTCCCCTATTATCATTTGTTTGATCATAGGATACCAACATTTTCTAACATGGCTTGCGCTAACATGTCCACCTTAACCCAGAGATCACTCCCATTTCATCAATGGTGCTTCAAACTACCTTTTCTCAGATGTTCACTTACAGTTTGGCAACTTTCCCTGCACCAGCATTCAATTTCATATATATAATTCATCAAATACACCACATAAATCCATATACTTAATCATTGCTTTCCCCTATTATCATTTGGTTGATCATAGGATACCAACATTTTCTAACATGGCTTGTACTAACAAGTCCACCACAACCCAGAGATCACTCCCATTTAATCAACAGTGCTTCAAACTACCTTTTCTCAGATGTTCACTTACTTCCAGTTTGACAACTTTCCTTGCACCAGCAGCAGCACTTATCATCCCCTCCTACACCTCCTCCTGCTACTGACCCCTTCTCTATGTGACAAGTTAAAATGAATCGTGGTGTCCATCATCTTAGTTGATACACAGTCCAGTTTATCTGCCACTTGATACTTCTACTTTTGTGTAGCATTGGCCAGGGCAGGCAGCCAAAATATTTTGTTACCTATTTTAAGGAATATTCTTCCCAAACTTAAAAACATACTAGGCAGTGATCCCAAATCATGTGACATCTGGCCTCTTGGAATCATACATATTCATTTTTCATATGACCTTCAAAAATTAGACAACTGTCACATAAACCCTATGAAGCCAAATTCCAAAGTGCCTGCCGGGGAAAAAGTTTATCCAGTTTCAAAACTATGGTACAAAAAGGAATTGAGGATACAAATCAAAAGTTCACGAGTTTACTAATTTAAGATTTCCAACGCCAAAGATGTGCCACATTTTGAAAAGTTTTACTGCATGCAATGAGCCAAGTGTTTGAAGAAGCCAAAATGCCTAACCAGGCCAGACCCCAAGAAAATCATCTTTATTGCAAACAAGATAAAATACCTAGCTGAAACACAACAAATTTCAAACTCTAAATGAGAAACAACAATTCTAATTGAGAAATCAACATGCTATACCTCCAGGATCTAGGCACACCAGAGAATAACAAGACACTATCACAGTACTAGAAAAAAAGAGCTCATAAATGACAAAGTGACTTTAAATCTGGAAAACAATTGATGCTATTTCTCTCAAATCACATAGAATACTTGCTACTTAGAACTCCAAACAATGAGAAATAATTAAACAATTCATCGAAAATGCTATTTAGATTAGGACAGGGGAAATATGCAATTCTAGCAATAGATCTGAAATCTCATCAATACAACTTGTTGATGTGGAAAAAAAACATCAGCATGTGGAATATTACACTTTGTCCAAATTTTCAGTATGACAAAGCAACTCATCACTATACTACAGGGATGAATATGGCAAGAAAAGACATGCCTGAAATGTATCTATTAGAGCACTAGAAATGACAGACACAAGGCTAGTTAAAACACAGTACTCGGAGCAAGTTCTTGTACAAAATAAAAAGATGCATAAAAGGCAAACATCTTCCATACTTTGGATAAAAGAAGCCATCAAAAGATTACAACCAAGGAAGTAATCCTGAACCCTTCAGTGCAACAGCTAATTGACCACATATCGGACGCACCAATGATCACCACCAGCGGTGCTGAGGCTCAGCAATTTAGTTTGCATATTCTGACTTGCCCTCTGCTCTTCTCATAAGACCATGGAGCACCTCAATGTAGTATCTTTTCAGCAACCTCCAATAAGTATTTTGCCAACTTATTCCACCCCAATTCTTTCATCCAAAAGTACTTACAATTCATACAGCTCATTTCTTTCTCTTCAACTTTTTGTTATATTGGATGTCACTCCATTTACCACCTTGTTTCTCCATTGTTTGTCATGTTTTTCACTTTTATTTCTGTTCTTTTTCCTTCACGTGCTCCTTTTTTCCTTGCACTTTTTTCACATCAAATATTCTTTTGTTTCTTTTTGCACATTTCTTTTCTTTTTCACTGTGAAATTCACACATTTTATTCTCATTTTCTTTGAACTATTTTCTTTTCACCCTTTTTTTTTTCTCATTTCATTTCAAATTACAACATGCAGGAGCCTTTTAACTGCTCATGCAAACAAGTCTGAATATTGTATTGAAAATTTCCCCACCCACAAATACAGTTTTCTATTCCAGCGCTAACATACAGAGAACTTGAAGAATAATAACCCTGCGATCATAGTGAGACATAAGAATCAAACCATGATACCCACAGATACCAATCACATCCACATAAAAATCAAGAAGTCAATATAAACTGAATGGCAAATAACAACTCAATCCCAGAAACTCAAAGCCAAAGCCCTTCAAACAACATAAGAAAAAGAGGAGAAGCAGAAGTAATCTTCTTCCCAGAGGAAGAATCTAAACACTTGTCAGCACTAGACAAATAATCAGTTAAAGACAATCATTTACTTTATTTTTCAAGTACAGTAACAGTTATTGAAATTGATAGCAGTATGATTTGGACAAGATGGGAATAATGGACTTGTGAAGTTGAACTCCATAAGATCCATTTTCGCACAATCTGTCACTGTTCTATATAGCTTTCTAAATCCTCACGTCCGTGATGATCATGTAAATGAACATGAAATAAGTGCTTTAGTGTGTGTACATGCATCAATAAATGCTTGTTTATAAAAAACAGTAGGCTTTAAGATCTGCTCGCCAAGTTCAGAATGCATTACTCCTCTTCTCCCTCTTTCCATTTTTCTATTGTCTCATAACTGAATCTGTATTGCTACATCCAGGAATATTTTATGCACTAAATACAGATATGGACTTTAGCATGCTAGAGAAATCAGAGGTGCGCTGAAAGGGCAAATCATCTGTATGGTAATATGCAACATCTAAAAACATAATAGCAGATATATGGTGGAATAGCAATCAGAAAGGTAGCAAGGAAAAAGTAAAACTATAATATTCCTCACATTGCCAACGAATACAGAACGAGAATCAGCTTCCTCCCTGCTTGCTTGATTAGCCGCTGCACTAGCTGGATCTGTGTACAACACATCCCAATCATACAAGTAGAGAGTTTGAGTCAGTTTTAAACGTTCAGTAAACGCCAACTGAAATCTAGTTGGAGCTGTAAATAATATATATTTTTGTACATGAAAAAAGAATCAAAACCTTGAACGGCTCCCATCTCCTTCTCGACCTTGGCTTGCATCTCGCGAAGAGCCGCCGCTTCCTCCTCCATCTCCTTCAATCTCCTCTTCATCTCGTCCAGCTCCTGCACCGTTATTTATAAACAAACAGCGTTTTTCAAAACTGAGATCTCCGGGATCGACTGCAATCAATTAGGGTTTCGGAACCAAAATTAGAGAGAGGGAAAGCGTGGGGAGGACCTTGACAGCGTCGTCATCGGCGGCGGACATGTCGACGTCGGCGTTGTGAGCGTCGATATCGCCTTCCACATCTGGAATCTCTCCGCCATACACCTCATGCTCCTCTTCTTCCATGTCTCTCCCGTCCCGCTCTCGCGGATTAACCTTTCGAGGTCAAAAGACTTAGTCAAGTAGTGGAGTTTTCTCCATTAAAAATAAAATTAAAAAAAAAAATCTGACATAAATATTTTTGTGACATTAAACTTTATATATCGATATTAATATTATATTTTGATTAACTAGATGTATTAACTTTACGATACACCATAAATAATAAAGATAAAAATATAAAATGCATATTATTTACACTTAAATTATAAAAAGTGGAATTTTATCTATGTTAAATATACCATGCATCATGCAATCATAGAATCTTATAACTTAAATTCAATTTATTAAACACATATATAATCTAAATTAATATCAAATTTGTATAATATGTAAATTTATAATATTTATTAAAAAAGTATGTTATTGTATAGATTTATGATATTCTTTAAAAAATTCATTATTATTTTTATTTTATTTAAAAGAGAAAAATAAAAAGATATTTACTATTTTTTTAAAAAATAAAATTATAAGATTTATTTAAAAAATAAGAGAAAAATAAAAGTACTTAAATTATTATTTTCAAAAAAATTAGAAAATTTGAGAGGAAACTTTTTGAAGAAAATAAAAAAGAGAATTGAAGAATATTTTTCCTTTTTTCTTTTTTTTTTTCTTTTTAAAGAAAGAGAAGATGAATTTAATAAAATTCAAAATATTAGTATTAAAAACTAATATTAACATATAGTTTAAGCTAAGGGTGGAAGGTAAGCATTATTTCTTTAGTTATAGCAAAAATTTGGGCAATTATAAAGATACTCTAATATATATGGGATCATGGTTTCTACCAAATTCATTTGAAATTGAATTCATAAACGGTGGTTTAGGCTTTAATCCATTAAGCACTTTGTGGTTAATTTTATACTATTTATATAATGTTAGACATTTTTAGACTACTCGTGAGAGGTACATATGTCTTATATATAATGAGAAGCAAATAAAGTTACATACTTTTTTGATAATGTAATTATCCACGTCACTTGGGTGGCATGCATTTTCTTTCCTTTTATGCCTTTCTTTATTGATTTGCTCTTTGACTCAAGCACATCAACATTTTAATTATAAGTAACACACAATTTCATTTTTTTTTATAAAAAATTAACTTGACAAGGGTGACTTAACCCAAAATTTACAAATTTTTAGATTTAATTATTTTTAAACTTGGATATAAAGTATAGACCTTGATCTTATTTTTTAAACAAGGTTGTATTAGGTAAAGTTGATAGTTATTACAATTTGAGATTTTTTATTTGTCACATACGTGAATATATTAACTCATATCTTACATTACTAAATTATTAATTTTTATTATTGTAATTATTATTATTATCGATAATGGAATAATGTTTATGATATTTAAAATCTTGAATCTAAAATTTACATTATTATACAAGTACTTATTTGAATGTTCATAAGCTTGCAAGAGCAATGATAAATACAATCCTTATAAGGTAAATCAAAACATATGTGGTCACTTATAAAAAATGATACGAAATATAATCTTTGAGCAAAAATTTAAAGTAATGTAATTTAGAGTTAAGGTATAACTTATACCAATCTTATCAATAAGTATACATGTCTAATAAATTACAAATAGGTGAAATAATCATAATTGACTCAAATTATATTGCTTTTAATAAGAAAACTTTCAAACTACAAATGGTAACTATATACATAGCCCTAAGCATTACATATGATTTTTTCCTCGAAATATTTTAATTCTTACTCTAAGAAGTATTTCATAAAATAAATGACTTAATCTAATTCCTTGTGGTAAATATAAAAATCTAAAATTTAAATCAATTTTATGGTTAAAGGTTTATATTAATAATTTTTTAGAGAAAAACAAACTCAATTACTCTTTTTATTATAATTGCTAGTCAAGGACATACTAGTAATTTAAATATTATCCCCAACCTTTAGCTATATGAGACATGGACCCATCTTTACGATAGTTTCTTAGTCTTATTTTTGGTTAAGTAATGTACAATGGCTATAGTTGAATTATAAATCAAAGAAATCAAGATGATAGTCATTCAATTATAATCCATAGTACTAAAATCATTATAAAACAAAAAATTTCATATTCAAGTATTAGTTAGAACTAATTAATTAAAAAGAAAGACTATAACTTGTGATTCTCTTTAAGCAAATTACAAGTCTACTTATATAGTTGAAATCACTTTTTTTTTTTTTAACTACACCTAAATGTGTTGCAATAAAATTTAACCATGAAAATAACAATTTATAAAGAATTATTATGTGTGCCCTTACATAAATAAGTTGTCATTGAAATGAGGTATATAGGTAGAGGTAGCAAAAGTTAATCCCACTTAAATAATTCAACTTAACTTATGTAAAACTTGACTCGACTTAACATAAATTGATCGAAAGAGTTAATGATCTATAAGTTGAACATTTAAAATCAAAATAACCAAAAACTTGAATATTTTAAATCTGAAATGACCCAAAACCTTATCAATTTGGAATATGATTACCTTGAAATTCAAATAACCCAAATCCATACAGCTTGAAACTCAAATATCTTGAGTTTAAAATATGATAGACTTGAAACTTGATATATTTAAAACCCAGTGAATCCTAGATACAATTATCCAACACTCAATTAAACCAAAATTTAAAATACTTGAAATACTAGAAATTTAAATGATCCAAGATTTAATATATTTGAAGTTTAAATGATGTGAGACTCGATAAACCTAAGACCTAAATGATCCAAGATCCAATGAACTGAAGATTTAATGACTTATTACCAAAAAAACTTAAAATCCAAATAATCTTAAATTCAAAATAACTCAACTCAAATCTCATATTACTTACCTATTTGCCACTTTATGTAGAGGAAACTAATTTCAACATGGGTTAATGTTTTGAATGCCCACTTGGAGAAATGCTTGGGCAGCATTTTGCACCATTTGGGAACCTAAAACAATTAATACAAAGAGTTTAAAAGGAAAATGGCAATAAGCATACTAAAGAAGAATAAATTCCAAGAATATAAAGCTAATTGGCAATAAATTTAATAGGGACTTTCTTTTGGTGATTTGCTACACTTTTATTTAAGTCCAAATCAAGTGTTTAAGGTTGGTCCATTGATGAATGTTTAAGCTTTGTGAATGAGGATTTAAGGATTTTAATGTGAAGACATTAGGTGGAGGTAAGAAAGGAGAAAGGAATTCATGTGTATATAAAAAGAGATTTGGTTTTTTCCTAAAACATGTATATATAAAAAAGTTTTTTTTTGTTTTTTGTTCATTAAAAACCCATATATAGTTAAGCTAAAGCTTATTTGGTTATGACAAAAAAGATAAAATTTATAATTGATTAGGTTACATTTGGTCAAACAAGTTACAAAAACTAAAATAACATAATTAATTAGTAATATAGGGTTATGAGTTATAATAGATGACAAATGGTTATAAGTAGTTATAAATGAAATATTTAAATTTAATGATCTTTAGTACTAATAAATGTAAGAAATTACAACTTTAAAATATGATACTAATACTAAAATTACAGTTATAAACTAAATTTTAATATGGTTTTAGACATACCTTTTATCATTATATCATAAAGATTAATGATATAAACATAATAATAAGCATGTTGAGATTTGGATCTTCCTTTCTGACATTATTAATAGTTTTTTGTTGTTCACTTTGGTGGGGAGAATAAAACATAACCTCTTGTGTAGAAAGAGGATTTATCTCTTATATTTATGTTCAAATTCTAATTAAGTCCACTCATCATGGACTTAACAATAAGCTTTACACCAAATAGTTATTTTAGGCCAATGCCCAAAAAAATCAAACACATTTTTATTTTATATAACATATATAAGATATAAATAAAATTCATTGGATCACTTATAATATTCATATTCATAAATAAACTACATATTTGATTTAATTTTTAAATTAAAATAGAAAATTCAATTAATGATAGTCCAAAAATGAGAAATTGTTCTAACATTCTCCTCCTTTGACAATATTAATTAGTTTTATTAATTTAAAGAAATTAATTAAGAAAAAGACTCTTAGATCAAATAATAATTTTAATGACCACAAAATAAATTATAGCTCAATAAATTTACCTCAAAATATAATCGAGTCCAATAAGACATTCAACTTTAAATTATAAGCAATGATATACTATTTACCAGTATAATACATCTATAATTATTAAAAAGAATTAATCTTATTGACATGGTTACAAAAATGTGTATGTGTAGTTACTTTTATAGTTCTATACTATTATGTAAAAGGTCTTAATTGCAGTCTTTTATAAAAAAAATTATAACAAAAAAAATATAATATCTAAAGAAAATAATTGACCATATCTCTTAAATTAACCATTGTTTTCACCAAGAAATTAATCATATATTGAAATAACACAATATTTTATATGCATATAAAAGAATAAATTTTATAATTTGCATAACAAATGCAATTACATTAAAAGAAAATCATAATGAAATCACTTTTACTAATCAAGTATATCAAAAGAATTTAAAATACTCATATTTTCAACATGTCGTTGGAAAAAAATAGGTGCAACAACCTTAGTTAGTGGATCTACTAACATTGCTTCAATGCTAACACGTTGAATAAAAATGTTGCCATTCTTGACCTAATCTCTAACTATAAAATACTTAATTTTAGTGTGTTTAAAATTACTGGATGTTTTGTCATTCTTTAAGGATGTCACTGCTGATAAATTATGACAATAAATTCTTATAAGTTTAAAGATGAAATCCATTATCTTCAAACTAGAAATAAAATTTCTAAACTATATTACATGTGTGTCAGCACCATAACAAGTAACGAACTTTACTTACATAAGAAAAGAAACAGTAAGTGTTTACTTCATATTTTTCCAAGAAATTGCTTTGCCAGCCAAAAGAAACACATGTCTAAATGTAAATTTCATATTGACAATATAACTAGTAAAACCAGAATTCATATTCTTAACCATCTCAAGGTCATTTACCCTCTTATAGACAAGTATGTAATTTTTTATTTTTTGTAGACATCAAATCACTTTTTTAATGGCAACCCAATGTTTATCACTTGGATTAGAAAGATATGTACCAATTACACTCTTTATAAAAGATAAATTAAGCCTAATACAAACCTAAACATACATCAAGCTACCAATAACACTAGAATAAAACTTATTTTTCATTAAAGTTTTCTAAATTTCATTCTTAAGTAATTGATCTTTGCTAAATTTATCACTTTTAACCATAGGAATATTTTCAGGTTTGCATTTATCCATATTAAATATCTTAAGCACATGATTATATGCTTTTTGTGAAAGATCTAATAAGTGTCTAGATCTATTATTGAGAATTTCAATTTCTAAAATATAAGAAACCCAACCAATACCTTTTATGTCAAAGTCACTAGACAAGGCAAAATTAGTCTCATGAAGTAGATTAATATCATTACTAGTAAGTAATAAGATTGCTACATAAAGAATAAGAATGATAAGATTGCTTTATTCACTATGAAATATATGCATTAATCAACAAAACTTAAGGACGATATAACTTTATCAAACTTTAAATACCATTATTGAATATTTGTTTAAGACTATAAATATACTTTTTAATTTGTATAGCAAGTGTTTATTTTCACCTGTAATAAAACCTTCAAGTTGTTACATGTAAACCTCCTTATAAAAATTTTTGTTCAAGAATGTATTTTGAAATCTATCTAATGAAGTTCTAAATCAAATGAGCTATTAAGCCCATAATAATTTTAAAAGAATCCTTTAAAGATACTAATGAAAAGGTTTCCTTAAAATATATTCCTTCATTTTATGTGAATCTTTTTACCACCAACCTTACTACCACCAACCTTACTTTAAATTGCTTTATATTTTTCTCATAATAAATTGCTTTATATTTTTCTTAGAATCTTTCTTAGTTTTAAACACACATTTATAACCTCTAGGTTTAAAACCATATGGAATCTCAACTAACTCCTACATGTCATTAGAATACATGGACTGAACTTATTTAGGCATTACCTTTATCCATTTATTTGATTTTTCATAAGATACTGCCTCATTGAAATTTAGTGGATCAACAATTTATCTAATATCATAATTTGCCTCCCCTAACTATATAACAAAATCATTTATTATATGACGCTATATCCTTTTAAAACGTCTAATAGGAATAAACTCTACTAGTTTAGGTGGAACATTTGTAACATTTAGATGAAGTGGCATATCAAACACTTTATCAATAAGATGATACACCATTTGCTCATGCATAATAACCATAGGAAACATATTAAGTTCCTCTTTTAAAATAGTTATACTATCTTACAACTAATCAAGATCATAAATATCATTTTCAAAGAAGTTTGTCGTTAATGCCTTAACAATCTTTATCCCTCGAGTAGAACAATATAATCTATAACTTTTAAAGCTAGTGGGATATTTAATAAAATAACATTTAATGGTTTTCAAATATAATTTAAACACAATTGGATCATATATTTTCACCTCAATAAAGCATCTTTATACTTTAAGATGGTTTAAACTAGACTTTTAACCCTTAAAAAGCTCAAAAGGTGTCTTAAACATTAATTTAGTAGTAACTTTATCTGGGATATACATGACTATTTTTAAGACTTCACCCCAAAGAAAGATTTGTAAATTGGTTATACTCATCATTGATTTAACTATATCCATTAGAGTGTGATTTTGTCTTTTAGCCACCTTATTTTGCTCAAAATTCCCAAGTATAGTAAATTGGGAAATCATCCTACAGTCCTTCAAGTATTTGGAAAAAAGTCTTATGAACTAACTTGTTTCACTAGCTCTACCATAGTACTCACCATTACAATTAAGTTTTACAATTTTAATCTTTTTGCTGCATTACTTTTCTACCTTAACCTGAAAGATTTTAAATTTGTTAAGTAATTTTGACTTATCACTTATAATATAGACATAATCATAATGAGAGAAGTCATTTATAAAAATTATAAAGTAATTGTTGTTACATAAAGTGTTCTTAATAGGACCACTTATGTTAGTATGAATTATTTCCAAGACCTCTTCACTGTGAGTGAAATGTCTATAAGTTTTATTACTCATTTTACCCTTAATGCAATCAACACACTCGTTCTCATTAAAGTTTTTAAGGCATAAGATGACATTTTCTTTTACTAGCTTATTAATTCTTTCTTTTGAAATGTGACCTAAATGTTTATGCCATAAAGAATAAGAATTTTCTCTTAACAAAGACCTTTTAACCCTAACATTAATAATGTGAAGTGTATCAAACTGTTTAAAGTCAATTTAATTTATATAAATTATTAGATTTAGAAATGTTACCAATAACCACAAAATCATGAAACAAATTATAATGATCATTATTAAAATCTAAATAAACAACGATATCTTGAAATTTTGATAAGGAAAATAAATTGTCTAATAAAGAGTATCTTTCAAAGTCAAATAAATCTAAAATCTAACTTCAATCCAATTATCCTTATAAACTCTACTACTACTATTTTTCCATTCCTTATGAATAGATTAACTTCAGCCTTACTTGGCTTTCACTTGCTCATGAACCCTACAAAGTATTATTAATATAGATATATGCCTTAGAGTTAATCCACCAAGAGTTTAATAGGAACATTTATCAAACTAGATTCAAAGCAAATGAAACAAGAGAATTACCTAATCTATTGTTATCATTTTTCTTTTTGAGGTAATTCTTGTAAGCAAAATAATCCTTTCTCCTATGACCTATTTTCTTACAAAACCAGCATTTATCCTTGATTACCATAGGTTTAAGACCAAGGTACTTATAACTATGATTTGTTTTAGGACTACCCTTTTCCTGAGATTTAAATTTCTTTTTGTGAAAAGGCTTATTTGAGTGTGATTAATTGACTAAATCCAAACTCCTTAAAACCTCACATTTCATCCTATCATTTTTTTTAAAGTACAAATGAATATTAAAGTGTTAATATCCCAACTTTCTTTTTGGGTATTGTAAAAGATTTCTAATGCATAAAATTTTGAGGGTAAAGAGTTCAAGGAATGAACAAAAAAAGGGTTAGTAATGGGGCATTGGAGCTCATTAGGTTTGGAGGAAAAAGCAACTGTCTTAAGAATAAATTCCTTAACACCACTTTTCCCATCTTACTTTATATTGATAAAATTTTTCATCAATTGATCAGTTCTAACTTAAGAAAAACTATAGACCTTTCCTCGAATGAAGTAAAAAAGGTTTTGACATTGTCAATATTGAAGATAATACTTCTCAAACCCTTAGAGATAAACCTTTTCATTACCATAAAGAAGTTGCCTATGGCAATTTGGAGAGTTGGAGGAATTGGTGAAAATACAACTATTACTATCTCCATTGATTATAAAGACTAAATGTTCTTGATTATGAAGTTAGATTATTCTCATTTTGTTATATCATCTCGTTCTCGAGATATTCATTTGTACGTTAAAGTTTTTTGGGCTAATTTTGGCAGGTAACTTCTTAGCAATATTTGTTTTGTATATTTATAGTGTAATTTTTTAAGTTGATATTTCATGAAAATTATTTATCTCACATGCATTTTCTAAACATGAAAATTTACATGTGAATAGTTTATGACATGTCCAACACTTTGCAGATTTTTTGTGATTGTTAATTACTTAAAGTACCAATCATACAAATTTTCCCAAAATTAGCATAACAACAATGATTCTAATACCAAAATATAGAAATCTCTAGTTATGGGTGTTCCAACAAGTTTATTTTGTTAATTTCAGTCCCATTAGACTGTGTTTGAAAGATCTGGACAATTCTTTAAAATTGTGAAAAAAGATGAACAGTGAATCTTCATGTTTGAGTCTGGCATCATAACGGTGATGATGTACAACAAAATAAAACAAAAGGTATAGAAGAACACAAAATGTGTGGCTTCTTCTCTGGCACAAAAAGCAAAACATAAGATTTCTTTATTAATCGTTAAGATTAAAAACTTTTGTTTTTAAAATATGGAAAATACTCGTAATGTGATATTATCTCAACAACAAGATATTTGTTTGCAGTGATATTACCCGTTTGGTTATAACATTGAGGTCTACAAGATATAAGGTCCCTTACAAAGACAGAATAACAACTTATCCAAGTCTTATCCTCGTAATTTTCAAATTAGGTTGAAGGAAGTAATTAGTTGTGATGGAGTCAAATATAGGGATACCAAAAAGAATTACTTTTGTTTCATTATAGAGATAATGTTTGTTTATCTTACGTAGGAGTTGCGTATGTTCCAGTTGACCGACAAAAAGGAATGAGGTGATGTCATGATCTTGCAAGAAAGAAAAGACTACTTGGCCTACAAATATTTGAAAGAAAGATGGGGAAAATGATGCAGGAAAATGAGAATATGCCATACACAGCATAAGAAACACACTTTCTTTCTTTTCTTTTTTTTTTTCTGTATTTTTTCTCTATCTTTTATTCTGTTTTATTTAAAGTTAAAAATAAGATATTTTGATTTTTTTTATTAATAAATTATAAACGTTTTTTTTCGTGATAAAAAATTAATATATATATATATATATATATATATTTAAGTTAATTAGACATATACTAAAAAAGAGAATAAATTTGATCAAATTTTGCCATGCTAAAACTTATTGCTTGAAATTCCGAGACTTCCAGGTTTTCTGGTAAAGTAAAATTATGGAATCACAACAGATACACAAACTAAAACAGAACATGACACGGAAACAGAAATTTTATGGCTGATTTTGTGCAGGCTCTATGCCACTGCATCAAGGAGACTAACGGTTTCCTTGGACAGAAGGTGACGAATAAATATTCTATGATATATGGGCGGATTTCCCACGAGAGCCAGCCAAATAACCTTTGACGATGGGTTTCAGTTTCTCAACAACTTTTATAATTCCCAGGAACATGAGGCGGTAAAGGACTACCATCCCAAACAAGATAGCAAGATCAATCCATTTGGAGTAACCCATCTCTACCTGCCAAAAGTTTTGCAAGATCTTCTCGCCACTAATGGTAGGCGGCCCTCCTACTTGATTATTTGGGAATGTCAAGTTCTCAAACTCATTCTTGTAGAACCCTTGGTTTGCATACTTATGGAAGGCAATATAGTACATGGGATATCGCCAAAGAGGTTTAGGGAGATCGTCTGGCAATCGAAAGAAGCCTCCATTCAACATCATCACACCCTGAATTCCAGCGCCTGTTATGATACCCATCAGGAAGTCTGGCACGATACTCGCAACTATCATCATTAGGCTTTCCACCAGCATCATACACACGAAGAGTATCAGGGCAAAGCAGGCAAAGTGCTCAAATGTCCTTTGAAGGCCAACCAGAAAATAAGCTATTGCACCAGGGATTAGAGATATTAGTAGGAGGTAGGGAATGGAAGATAACGTGTTTCCGATCACGAATGCACCAACCCCGTAGTGCCCATTTAGTCTTTCTCGTCCAAATATCTGTTGATGACGGAAAATGGGTCAAATTACTATTTATCTTTGTGATTCTAATGTTTTGGGGATTTAGACATTTAATTGAGAATACAGAGATTTAACCAACAAAACCGACCTTCATATCCTCTACAAAAGAAGGGAATCCACCAATGGCCATAAAAGTCAAGAAAGCTGCGACAAACATGAGCATTGAGCCTCTATCCTGCAAATTTATAGATGCAGCAGATGATTACTTGTGGGATAATCAAGGAAGAAGGGTTGTCTTTTAGATGCGACAAGGTGATACCCTTACCTGAATTGAGCCATAACTGAAGCCAATGTCATAGTAGATAGTCCCTACACACAAACACAATGCAATGTATATTGCAAGCCTGAGCCAGTAGTAGCCTAGATCCCGATACATGTTCACAAAGGATCTCTTGGATAGAACAATGCATTGGGTGATGAAGCTCGCCTGACCTCCTTTCTTCTCAAGAATTTCTCCTTTCTTCAAGATCAAGCCAAAATTTAAAATCCTGTCAAAATTTTGCATCCGATTTTAACCGTTCAATAAAAATCAGGATTGCATACCTTTTGGTTCATATAAGCTACTCGCTCTTGAACTTGCAGGCAAATTTCCGATGATTTGTACGACTTAACTAGAACGTCGATGGTTTCTTCTGTGCTTCTGGACGCATCAAGACCTTGCTCAATGTCCTAATGTCAATAGCAGTTAATAGACAGATTGGGTATTTTATTGAAAAAAAGGGGAAAGCCATATAAAGCCGTAAATTCACAATCTTCACAAGTAAATATTCTGTTTTTTACCGCATCAAAGTCCTTGTTTATGATTCTGAGATAGTGATCTGATGGGTTTCTCAGAGTAGGACATGGAAAGCCATTTGACGAGAAAAACTGCAGAAAACAAAAATTTCTATGATTTCAATTATCTATATAGACAGTAAACTAAATATTGTTTTCTTTCAAAGCTAACGGAACTAGGAAATGAAAAACCAATTATGCTAGAAGTTGAATGTAGTGCCTGTTCTGCCAGTGAAACGGGACCAAAGTAGACTGTTCTACCAAAAGAGAGGAGGCAGAGATTGTGGAACAGCTCAAAAACTTCACTGCTAGGCTGATGAATTGAGGCAATAACTGTCCTTCCGTCTTGGTGAGCAAGCTTGACAATACGATTCATGACATGGTAAGATGCTCCACTGTCTAGCCCACTAGTAGGCTCATCGAGAAAGAGAAGCCTCGGGCGTGTGAGGATTTCAATGCAAATGCTAACTCTCCTCTTTTGTCCACCACTAAGGCCTTTTACGCTCCACCCTCCTATTCTAGTGTCTAGAGAATCCTGCAAACCCATCTCCTTTATTGTCAACTCGGCCCTTTCTTTCTTCTCGGACATTGACATAGAGTCTGGCAGCTGGAGCTGTGCTGAGTAGTACACAGCTTCTCGCACCGTTAATGTTGTCATTAGAATATCATCTTGAGTCACGTAGGCCTACCCTTATTAGAAAAGACCAGATAGTCACGATTCATTCATCTGTTCGCTAAAAAGCAGCCTTTGAAGACACACACCAGGGTCAACATACAAATTTTCTACAGATTCAGTACATCTGTCTTTATGCTTTCTTTTAACAGCTGGATTTAGTCTACTATATGCTACTGTATATGATCCATGCCAATGTCATATTTTGGCAAGCAACAAGACAAAACCAAGCAATGTAGTTGATTTGTTTTCCTTTTCCGAGATTTATTAAATGCATGTCATCTTTTCTTACCGAGGTTCCAAAAGCCAGTGTCTCCTTGCGGCCATTGACCAAGATCTCTCCAGTTTGCAGAGTGTTTGAACCAAGCCTCCCTGCGATTCATATTCTTCAGTAGCGTCCATATATTTTTTATTTTTGGACACAGAAAATGATTTAGCGATTAGCTTCCCAGTTGTTAGAGGGGAGGTGGGCAAGTTCCAAAACACAGGAAGACAAGTTCCAAATTTCCACTGATGATGAGTATTTGGAGAGGTTAAGATTTAACTCGGATGGCACCGGCACTTTCCACACCCGAGAGAGTTGGGAATTGAAGTGAAAAATGAACAAATATAAAAGAGAGGGAGGCTTTAAACATGGACCCCACATCGTAGACTTTCTCATTGGTTGCGTAATGTCCAAGCAGAGCAGGATATGCATAGAGAACTATCAGAAGTTTTAAAATGAAGAAGGGAGCTAGCCAGCCATACCTGCCAATGCATCCAGAAGAGTTGACTTGCCGGAACCCGAAGGACCCATAATAGCCAAGAGCTGCCCGGGCTGAGCATATGCAGTCAGCCCTTCAAGGATCGGCCGGCGCCCTCTGTTCCCATCTGGAACTGAAACCCACA
The DNA here is from genome assembly GCA_020883675.1 of Bruguiera gymnorhiza. Classification (NCBI taxonomy): domain Eukaryota; kingdom Viridiplantae; phylum Streptophyta; class Magnoliopsida; order Malpighiales; family Rhizophoraceae; genus Bruguiera; species Bruguiera gymnorhiza. The sequence goes on from JAIRCJ010001060.1 coordinate 1,775,949, forward strand.
AATCCTTCCAGGTCAAGAAAATTTCATTGTCATGTCCCTTTGTGTCCAAATATTCCTGCCTATATCTCTCCGCTTCATGTAATGGCTCAGGTACTGATTGCATCTCTATCTCTAGAGATGGCGCCTTGTCCAAAACTGGAAAAGGTGGAGGAATACCACCAGTCCAGCCACTGCTAAAGGGGAACTTTGTGTCCTTTGTACGGGAATTGTCATCATCGTCCTCAGAAGCAATGCTTGGTACCTCGAACTCATCTTCTGGTCTGTTTGCAGAGTAGTTTTCTTTTAGAAGTGATCTTGTTGGGCTTGGACTTGGTTTCCATCTCAGCACATGCGCTTCCACTGTATTGGCCATGCAATACTAAGTGGCAACACAATATATGGAGAGAGAGAGAGAGAGAGAGAGAGACCGTCACAATTCGATTAAACGATTGCAATTCTTCAATGGCGAATGGAAGGCTTTGGCATCCACATTTATGGCTAGGCTTCACAGAAATGAAACAGCTGTACACTGTATTAAAATACCCTTCAAATATGCTCAACCACATGCATCTCCCCCGGTGGTAAACGACCAACAGAGAGCAAGTTGGCATTTCTTGCGACGGTGGCTCTAACTGTTAAATGTTAGGTTCCTGTCATTCTTTTTGCTCAAGAAAAAGGCGTGGGCTAGAAGAATGAAAACCTTTTTTGTTAGGGGATGAGACTATGAAGAATCGTTTTCTGAGAAGAAAAAATTACTATAAAAAAAGCTAACTCATTCCCATGGGAAACATAGCGAAACTACATGGTTATACAATCGCTAGAAACAATTTTCAAAGAAATACATGAATTAAAAAAAAATTTTACAACGTGGCTCTTCATCTACCTCTCTCCAGTTTTTTTTTTTTTTAATTCTTTTTTTATGAATGACAAGTGGACTAAATGAGATACAGTGGCTCTTCATCTTTTTTATGAAATTCGGCGTAAATTTTTATAAATGAATATGGAAATTTCACAGAAGTCGATGTAAACTTACCCCGATTAAATTTGTCGAAAAAAAAAAATCTATTTTTGCGGTCGTGTGGATACAAGAATTCAAGCTAATTTATTTCATTAATTAAAAAGTGTTTGCACAAAATGAAAGGCTTCAGGCAACCTATAAAAGAATTTACATTGAACGATTGAAGGATTGGTTCAAGAAAACAGTCTTACAAAGAAAAAATATCAAACAAGGGACTCATTTTAGAGTTCAACCACTGAATCGACTAAATTGCAGTGTTGGAACCACACAATGTTTTTTTGGGTCAGTGGGACGACACATTTATTATATACCTAATTGAATATCAACAACTCTTTATTTTTTCGGTCTGCTATCAACGACTCTTTCTTGTTGTACTATGTGGACCACTCTATGGGAGAAAACCAAGTCGGCAAGAAGAATTCAAGCTTTCCGTTTTGTGGAATGGTCCTAAGACAAATTATACTCAAGAAAAGAAAAAAATCACTTAAAAAAACTCTTGTTATAAAGAAATTCATTTGTTAGGAAATATTTAGGCAGACAAACGTACCCAACTAGTAAAATGTGTCCCGTTATTAAAAATTTTTCATAAGACTTTCATTAAACTGGAACCAAAATTTATCAGAATTTCATTTATCATGAGATCTCAACATCACTCATAATTGGAATCATATCAACTGAAAAAGAAAAATACTTTAACCCACATGCCAACAAAAGCCAAATTGGCATTTCTGGGTTTGGTCCCCAACGCTTAAAAATGTACGTAATAGTAAGGCTAGGCTCGGAGTGTTGGTGTCAGGAGGAGGTGAATTAGATGAGATAATAACGCGTACTTAAATAAAATTAAACATAAGCAATATGAATAAATACAATTAAAGGGTGCAGCCGTAAACATAGAGTAACAATAATATCAAAGAGAGTTTCAAAGTTAGAGACTTCAAACACATTAATTTATAAAAGTTTGAGTCATTTCTAAACTTACTTTATCTTCTTTAAATATCTTATACATTAAGAGTTAAATTCGTCGTTGGTCTCCCTAAATCAAGAGGAGAACAATTCCCTACTCACAAAGATCACTTCAACTTGATTATAACTTTTCACAAGTCACTTAAACTCACATGTTAACTCTACAAAAACACATAACTCTTAGCTTTCTTCTTCACACTTCGAGCACACTTGCTCTATAATTCTTCGCTCTTCCATCAGAGGCGCGCGACAATTCCAAAACTGAAGTCTTTAACTGGAGTTTTGAAATTCCTGCCATGAATTCATATTTTAAAATAAATTTATTTAAGTAGCAAAACTTCTGCCAAAAATTTAAATTTTGCCAACGAAGCTCTTTCAAAAAATTTTTGTGTCTTCATGAATTTGCTAGTATCTTCTTTCTTTTGGGAGAATTTTCAAATTCCGCCAGCAACTTCTTTTCCATGCGCAACTCAATAGTCTACGTCACTTTAAAATTTTGAGGTCTTTGCCTTTTCGCCTTCCTTCATCGGCCACAATTTCTGCCTTGTTTGGAGGTTTTCTTCTCTGGCTTGCATTCAAGTGTCTTCTTTCTTCTTTCTCTTCGATCGAGAAATTGTGCTTTCTTCTTCGTTAGAGTGGGCAAGGCCTCCGTTGCTTTTTTCTGTTGAATTTTCAAACCATCTCTCTAACATGCACATCATTAACATTCTTCAAATCTTTTGTGATGTTGAAAGATAAGAATAGTTTAAAAAGTCTGCAAAGTCTCCATTGTTTTTTCTGTTGAATTTTCAAACCATCCCGCTAATCTTCACATCATTAACATCCATAGATGAAAATGTTAAAAGATAAATATATTTTAAAAAGTTTATATCTAACATTTATATTTATTTATCCAACAATATGTATTTTATACTTTACAAATTGAAAATGACATAGGAAAGACTTTACCCATAAAAGAATATGCCAAACGAAGTTCTGATATGGGAGGCCTAACGCCAAAAATTCACTGATGAAAGGAGCATCAATACAGCAGGAAGATGGAACTAAAGCCTCGATTGCATTCAAATACAAGAAGCTCCCTTGGAGCTTCGCCAAACAAGCGTGTTAGCCTTATGGTGGATGCTGGGGATTCTAAACGAGGCCTCCCCTATTGTTGTGACAATCTTGGTCATGTTTACGAATGCCGGCGGTTCTAAACGAGGCAGCAGGAAGCACATAACCTCTTGTGTGAAAAGGAGACCTACTTCTTATATTTATATTCAAATTCTAATTAAATTCACCTATCATGAGCCTCATCTCAACAACAAGTTCTATATTAAATAATTATTTTAACCACATGCTCAAAAAATTAAATATATTTTTATTTTATATAACACATTTAATAAATAAATAGAATTCATTGAATTACTTTATAATATTTAGATTCATAATTAAAATATATATTTAATCTAATTTTTAAATTAAAATAAAAAATCTAATTAATAACAATTAAAAAATAAAAAAAATTCTAATAATAAATCCTTTGTCTTTACAACATATCTCTTATTTTTCCTTTCATTTAACATCTCCTATGTTTTAGTAAACAACAATACAACAAACTAGTGTTATTTACTAAACATACACAAATGACCATTTCCTAATTTATGATCATATTCTTTAATAAAGAAAGTCAAATATCCACTATAATTTAGATCAAGTTTATGATTGATAACTGTCTATCATGAATTGACTCTATCAAATGAGAAAATTTTCTTTTGTTTCAAAAAAGAAGTTGCCTAGAGCAATTAGGAGAGTTGGAGCAATTGGTGAAAAATACAACTATCACTGTCTTCGTTGATTAAGAAGACTAGATGTTCTTGATTGTGAAATTGGATTATTCTCATTTTTCACAAGATATTCATTTGTACCTTGAAGTTATATGGGCTAATTCTGGCTTGCAAATTCTCCGCAATATTTGTTTTGCACATTTATAGTGTAATTTTTAAAGTTAATATTCGATAAAAATTATTTACCACGCTAAACATGAAAATTTACATGTGAATAGTTTATGACATGTCCAAAATCTTGTAAATTTTTTGTGATTGTTGATTACTTAAAGTACCAGCCGTACAAAATTTCCCAAAATTAGCATAATAACAACGATTTCAATACCAGAATATAGAAATCTCTAGTCATGGGTGTTCCAACAATTTATATTTTGTTAATTTCAGTCCCAAGAGATAGTGTTTGAAAGAGCTAGAAAATTCTTAAAAATTGTGAAAAAGGACGAACAATGAATGTTCATGTTTGAGTTTAACATCCTAATGGTGATGATATACAATAATTAAATAAATGAATGAATAAAACAAAAAGTATAGAAGAATACAAAATGTGTAGCTTCTTCTCTAACAAAAAATACAAAAGTAAGATTTCTTCATTAATTGTTAAAATTAAAGACTCTTGTTTTTAAAACTTAGATAATTCTCGTAATGTAATATTATTTCAATTACAAAATATTTGTTTGCAGTGATATTATCCTTCTTGATTATAACATTGAGGTCTACAAGATATAAGGTCCCTTACAAAGACAGAATAACAACTTATCCAAGTCTTACCCTCGTAATTTTCAAATTAGGTTGAAAGAAGTAATTAATCGTGATGGAGTAAAATAAGGGGATACTGAAAAGAATTACTTTTGTTTCATTATAGAGATAATGTTTGTTTATCTTACGTAGGAGTTGCATATGTTCCAGTTGACCGACAAAAAGGAATGAGGTGATGTCATGATCTTGCAAGAAAGAAAAGACTACTTGGCCTACAAATATTTGAAAGAAAGATGGGAAAATGATGTAGGAAAATGAGAATACGCATAAGAAACACATTTTTTTTTTTAATAAAAAGAGTTTTAATCAAGGTAGAATTTCCTTATAAAGAAGATAAAAACTCTCTATTTTTTATTTTTTTATATAAAAATTCTCTATTTTTTATTTTTTTATTTAAAGTTAAAGATAAGAAACATTAATTTTTTTATTAATTCCTTTTTCTTCGTAATAAAAAAATTAATATCTTTATAATTTTTTTAAGTTAATTAGACATGCACTAATAAAGAGGATAAATCTGATCAAGTTTTACCGTACTAAAACTTATTGCTTGAAATTCAGAGACTTCCAGGTGTTCTGGCAAAGTAAAATTATGGAATCACAGCAGATACACAAACTAAAACAGAACATGACACGGAAACAGAAATTTTATGGCTGATTTTGTGCAGGCTCTATGCCACTGCATCAAGGAGACTACCGGTTTCCTTGGACAGAAGGTGACGAATAAATATTCTATGATATATGCACGGATTTCCCACGAGAGCCAGCCAAATAAGCTTTGACGACGGGTTTCAGTTTCTCAACAACTTTTATAATTCCCAGGAACATGAGGCGGTAAAGGACTACCATCCCAAACAAGATAGCAAGATCAATCCATTTGGAGTAACCCATCTCTACCTGCCAAAAGTTTTGCAAGATCTTCTCGCCGCTAATGGTAGGCGACCCTCCTACTTGATTATTTGGGAATGTCAAGTTCTCAAACTCATTCTTGTAGAACCCTTGGTTTGCATACTTATGGAAGGCAATATAGTACATGGGATATCGCCAAAAAGGTTTAGGGAGATCGTCTGGCAATCGAAAGAAGCCTCCATTCAACATCATCACACCCTGAATTCCAGCGCCTGTTATGATACCCATCAAGAAATCTGGCACGATACTCGCAACTATCATCATTAGGCTTTCCACCAGCATCATGCACACGAAGAGTATCAGGGCAAAGCAGGCAAAGTGCTCAAATGTCCTTTGAAGGCCAACCAGAAAATAAGCTATTGCACCAGGGATTAGAGATATCAGTAGCAGGTAGGGAATGGAAGATAACGTGTTTCCGATCACGAATGCACCAACCCCGTAGTGCCCATTTAGTCTTTCTCGTCCAAATATCTGTTGACGACGGAAAATGGGTCAAATTACTATTTATCTTTGTGATTCTAACGTTTTGGGGGATTTAGACATTTAATTGAGAATACAGAGATTTAACAAACAAAACCGACCTTCATATCCTCTACAAAAGAAGGGAATCCACCAATGGCCATAAAAGTCAAGAAAGCTGCGACAAACATGAGCATTGAGCCTCTATCCTGCAAATTTATAGATGCAGCAGATGATTACTTGTGGGATAATCAAGGAAGAAGGGTTGTCATTTAGATGCGACAAGGTGATACCCTTACCTGAATTGAGCCGTAACTGAAGCCAATGTCATAGTAGATAGTCCCTACACACAAACACAATGCAATGTATATTGCAAGCCTGAGCCAGTAGTAGCCTAGATCCCGATACATGTTCACAAAGGATCTCTTGGATAGAACAATGCATTGGCTGATGAAGCTCGCCTGACCTCCTTTCTTCTCAAGAATTTCTCCTTTCTTCAAGATCAAGCCAAAATTTAAATTGCATGTCAAAATTTTGCAACAGATTTTAACCGTTCAATAAAAATCAGGATCGCATACCTTTTGGTTCATATAAGCTACTCGCTCTTGAACTTGCTGGCAAATTTCCGATGATTTGTACGACTTAACTAGAACGTCGATGGTTTCTTCTGTGCTTCTGGACGCATCAAGACCTTGCTCAATGTCCTAATGTCAATAGCAATTAAAAGACAGATTGGGTATTTTGTTGAAAAAAAAAAAAAGCCATATAAAGCTGTAAATTCACAATCTTCACAAGTAAATATTCTGTTTTTTACCGCATCAAAGTCCTTGTTTATGATTCTGAGATAGTGATCGGATGGGTTTCTCAGACTAGGACATGGAAAGCCATTTGACGAGAAAAACTGCAGAAAACAAAAATTTCTATGATTTCAATTATCTATATAGACAGTAAACTAAATATTGTTTTCTTTCAAAGCTAACGGAACTAGGAAATGAAAAACCAATTATGCTAGAAGTTGAATGTAGTGCCTGTTCTGCCAGTGAAACGGGACCAAAGTAGACTGTTCTACCAAATGAGAGAAGGCAGAGATTGTGGAACAGCTCAAAAACTTCACTGCTAGGCTGATGAATTGAGGCAATAACTGTCCTTCCGTCTTGGCGAGCAAGCTTGACAATACGATTCATGACATGGTAAGATGCTGCACTGTCTAGCCCACTAGTAGGCTCATCGAGAAAGAGAAGCCTCGGGCGTGTGAGGATTTCAATGCAAATGCTAACTCTCCTCTTTTGTCCACCACTAAGGCCTTTTACGCTCCACCCTCCTATTCTAGTGTCTAGAGAATCCTGCAAACCCATCTCCTTTATTGTCATCTCGGCCCTTTCTTTCTTCTCGGACATGGACATAGAGTCTGGCAGCTGGAGCTGTGCTGAGTAGTACACAGCTTCTCGCACCGTTAATGTTGTCATTAGAATATCATCTTGAGTCACGTAGGCCTATACGCATTAGAAAAGCCCAGATGGTCACGATTCATTCATCTGTTCGCTAAAAAGCTGCCTTTGAAGACACACACCAGGGTCAACATACAGATTTTCTACAGATTCAGTACATCTGTCTTTATGCTTTCTTTTAACAGCTGGATTTAGTCTACCATATGCTACTGAATATGATCAATGTCAATGGCATATTTTGGCAAGCAACAAGACAAAACCAAGCAATGTAGTTGATTTGTTTTCCTTTTCCGAGATTTATTAAATGCATGTCATCTTTTCTTACCGAGGTTCCAAAAGCCAGTGTCTCCTTGCGGCCATTGACCAAGATCTCTCCAGTTTGCAGAGTGTTTGAACCAAGCCTCCCTGCAATTCATATTCTTCAGTAGCGTCCACATATTTTTTATTTTTGGGCACAGAAAATGATTTAGCGATTAGCTTCCTAGTTGTTAGAGGGGAGGTGGGCCAGTTCGGAGACACAAGAAGACAAAGTTCCAAATTTCCACAAACTGACTATTTGGAGAGGTTAAGAGTTGACTAGGATGGCACCGGTGCTTTCCACACCGGAGAAAGTTGGGAATTGAACAGAAAAATGAACAAATATAAAAGAGAGGGAGGCTTTAAACATGGACCCCACATCGTAGACTTTCTCATTAGTTGCGTAATGCCCTAGAAGAGCGGGATATGCATAGAGAACTGCCTGAAGTTTTGCAATGAGGAAGGGGATAAAAAAAAACAAAAGTGCTAGCCAGCCATACCTGCCAATGCATCCAGAAGAGTTGACTTGCCGCAACCCGAAGGACCCATAATAGCCAAGAGCTGCCCGGGCTGAGCATACGCGGTCAGCCCTGTAAGGATCGGCCGGCGCCCTCCGTTCCTATCTGGGACTGAAACCCACAAATCCTTCCAGGTCAAGAAAATTTCATTGTCAAGTCCCTTCGTGTCCAAATATTCCTGCCTATATCTCTCCGCTCCATGTGATGGCCGAGGTACTGATTGCATGTCTATCTCTAGAGATGGCGCCTTGTCCAAGACTGGAAAAGGTGGAGGAAAACCACCAGTCAAGCCACTGCTAAAGGGGAACTTTGTGTCCTTTCTACGGGAATTGTCATCATCTTCCTCAGAAGCAATGCTTTGTACCTCAAACTCATCTTCTGGTCTGGTTGCAGAGTAGTTTTCTTTTAGAAGTGATCTTGTTGGGCTTGGACTTGGTTTCCACCTCGGCACATGCGCTTCCACTGTATTTGCCATGCAATATTAAGTAGCAATACAATATAGCGAGAGAGAGAGAGAGAGCGCGTCACACTTCGATTAGACAATTACAATTCTTCAATGGTGAATGGAAGGCTTTGGCATCCACATTTATAGCTAGGCTTCACACAAATTAAACAGCTGTACACTTTATTAAAATCCCCTGCAAATACGCTCAACCATATGCATCTCCACTGGAGGTAAACGCCTGACAGAGAGCAAATTGGCCTTTTCTTGGCGGCTACGGCTCTAACTATGCAACCAAACTATTAAATGTTAGGTCCTGTCATTCTTTTGGCTCAAGAAAAACGCGTGGGCCAGAAGAAAGAAAACTTTTTTGGCTAGGGGATGAGATTACGAATAATTATTTTCTGAGAAGAAAAGATTACTATGAAGAGCTAACACATTCCCACGGGAAACATGGCAAAACAACATGGTTATTAAATCGCTAGAAACAATTTTCAGAGAAATACATTTATTGAAAAAATATTTTACAACGTGGCTCTTCATCTACCTCTCTCCTCTTTTCTTTCTTTTTTTTCAAATCCTTTTTCGATGAATGACAAGTGGACTGAGTGAGATACAGTGGCTCTTCATCTTTTTAATGAAATCCGGCTTAAATTTTCGTAAATGAATATGGAAATTTCATAGAAGTCGATGTAAACTGACCCTGATTAAGTTGGTCAAAAAGAAAAACGAATCTATTGTTTGCGATCATGTTCACACCAGAATTCAAGCTAATTTATTTTATTAATTAAAAATGTTTGCACAAAATGAAAGGCTTCAAGCAACCTACAAAATAATTTACATTGGACGATTGAAGGATGGGATCAAGAAAACAATCTTACAAAGAAAGAATATCAAACAAGAGACTGATTTTAGAGTTCAACCCCTGAATCGACTAAATTGCAGTGTTGGAACCGCACAATTTTTATTTTTTTTTTTTGGGTCAGGGGGACGACGCAATTATTATGTACCAAATTGAATATCAACAACTCTTTCTCTTTGTGGTGACTTATCAACGACTCTTTCTTGTTGTACTATGTGGACCACTCTATGGGGGAAAACCAAGTCGGAAAGAAGAATTCAAGCTTTCCATTTGTGGAATGGTCCTAAGACGAATTATACTCAAGAAAAGAAAAAAATCACTTAAAAAAACTCTTTGTTATAAAGACATTCATTTTTTTAGAAAATATTTAGGCAGACAAACGTACCCAACTAGCAAAATATGTCCTGTTATTAAAAATTTTCCATAAGACTTTCATTAAACTGGAACCAAATTTATCGTAATTTCATTTGTCATGAGATCTCAACATCACTCATAATTGGTATCATATCAACTGAAAAATAAAAATAATTTAACCCACACACCAACAAAAGCCAAATTGGCATTTCTGGGTTTGGTCCCCAATGCTTAAAAATTTACGTAATAGTAGGGCTAGGCTCTGGGTGTTGGTCACAGGAGGAGGTGAATTAGATGAGATAATAACGCGTACTTAAATAAAATTAAACATAAGCAATATGAACAAACACAATTAAAGGGTGCAGTCCTAAATATAGAGTATCAATAATGTCAAAGAGAGTTTCAAAGTTAGAGACTTCAAACACATTAATTTATAAAAGTTTGAGTCATTTCTAAATTTACTTTATCTTCATTAAATTTCTTATGCATTAAGAGTTAAATTCATTGTCGGTCTCCCTAAATCAGGAGGAGAACAATTCCCCACTCACAAAGATCTCTTCAACTTGATCATAACTTTTCACAAGTCACTTAAACTCACAAGTTCACTCTACGAAAACACATAACTCTTGCTTTCTTCTTCACACTTTGAGCACACTTGCTCTTCGGTCAGAGGCGCGACAATTCCAAAACTGAAGTCTTCAACTGGAGTTTCGAAATTCCTGCCATGAATTCATATATTAAAATAATTTCATTTAACTAGCGAAACTTTTGCCAAAAAATTTAATTTTGCCAACGAAGCTCTTTCAAAAAAATTTATGTGTCTTCACGAATTCGCTAGTTTCTTCTTTCTTTTGGGAGAATTTTCAAATTCCGCCGGCAACGTCTTTTCCATGCGCAACTCAATAGTCTACGTCACTTTAAAATTTTGAGATCTTTGCCTTTTCGCCGCCCTTCGTCGACCACAATTTCTCCCTTGTTTGGAGGTCTAGGATCTCTCATAGTGCTCTAGCCTTGTGAAAGTCTTCTTCTTTGGCTTGCATTCAAGTTGCTTCTTTCTTCTTTCTCTTCGATCAAGAAATTGTGCTTTCTTCTTCATTAGAGTGGGGCAAGGTCTCCATTGCTTTTTCAGTTGACTTTTCAAACCATCTCCCTAACATTCGCATCATTAGCATTCTTCATATCTTCTGTGATGTTGAAAAATATGAATATTTTAATAAGAATATCTTCAGTTGAATTTTCAAGCCATCCCACTAATCTTCGCATCATTAACATCCATAGATGATAATGTTAAAAAATAAATATATTTCAATAATTTTATATCTAACATTTATATTTATTTATCAAAACAATATGTATCTTATACTTTTCAAATTGAAAATGACATAGGAAAGACTTTACCCATAAAAGAATATGCCAAACGAAGTTCTGGTATCGGAGGCCTAACGCCAAAAATTCACTGATGAAAGGAGCATCAATACGGCGGAAAGATGGAACTAGAGCATCGATTGCATTCAAACACAAGAAGCTCCCTTGGAGCTTCGCCAAACAAACGTGTTAGCCTTATGGTGGATGCTGGGGGTTCTAGACGAGGCCTCCCCAATTGTTGTGACAATCTTGGTCATGTTATGAATGCCTGCCGTTCTAAACGAGGCAGCAGGAAGCCGAGGTTCCCCACTACGGCCAGTGAGAAAATATCAGATCAATCTCCGGCGTAAGAGGGACTTCCACATCCACTGGTCTGTTAACATCACGCTGTGGGTAAGGCGACGCTTGAGTTTCAAAATACGGAAGAAGATAATTTTGAAAGCTTCTCGCAGCAACTCAATAATATTCAAATCGATGAGCAAGAGAGCAGTGAATCTCGCCAGCCAAGTTCCTTGCGAGACAATGCTCCAGCTGTGCAGAGCGTCCTTTTCCGAATGGCAACAAGTTGGGTGGGCCTACGGATCCGTTTCAACAGATGTGTACCTCTTCTAGTTTACTAGGACCACACCTCTCCAGTCCAGCCTGTTCAGAAACCTCAACGCAAGAAACTCAGAGGCCAATACCTGAGCCCCTTCACCAGGCCATTCAAAGAGGCAACTTTGATCCCAACATTCTTCCTTCCCTTTTCTTTTTCTTTTCTTTTCTTGTTTTTTTTTTTCAATTCTGTTGAATTTTTTTAATTTTTTTTTAGGATTGTGATCTTATGGGTTTGTTTGGCTGCTGAGAAATTGAGAAAAGAAAAAAGCATATACGTTCTCAAAGATTGCATGCAAAAGTTTCTTAAAGATTAGCCAATCCGTTCATGCCACATCACAAAAACCCTATGCCAATACCCAATTTAAAATTTTGATGACCACGAGGCTTAAATATTTAGAATTAATTTACAGTTCTGACTACAAGGACACAAAATTTGTGAATTGAGCGGAATTTAAATTGTTATATTTTAATGAAAAAAAATAAAAAATTATAATAATTACAGCCCAGATGTTGTCGTATTTAGTTCATTTATTATTGAGTTTCCCTGTCATTTTCGTTAGTTGACTAGCAAAATAATACATTGCTACATAGTAACCTCACTGGATTCCACTCATATTGATTAATCCTTTTCGTCCATTTCAAAGTACAGTTGCTCGCAAGCGCTTTCCACTTCAGAAGAGATATACTTCAAATACGAACGCAGCCACTGACGCAGCTTTTTTCTATTGATCCATCGCTTTGTATACGGATTTATAGACAATATTTAGTTTTAACTGAGAGCCAGAGCAGGTTTAGGTGAGGCTCAGATGGCGAGTAGTGGGGGAGGTGGGTACGGAGATGCGAGCCAGAAGATAGACTACGTGTTCAAGGTGGTGCTGATAGGTGACTCGGCGGTTGGGAAGTCGCAGATACTGTCCCGATTCGCCAGAAATGAGTTCAGCCTCGATTCCAAGGCCACCATCGGCGTCGAGTTCCAGACCCGCACCTTGGTCATCCAGCACAAGAGCGTCAAGGCCCAGATCTGGGACACCGCCGGCCAAGAAAGGTACTCAACTCCTCTTCTCTCTCCCTATACTCGCTTTCACTTTTCATGGAATTTGTGCTTGCTTGCTTAGAATTTTATTTTCTTTTATCTATGTTGTTGGTTTTAATTTGAACTGGGCGAGCTTGCTCTTTTTCCTTCTTTTTTTTTCTTTTTCTTGGGCTTTTTATGTTTGCTCATCATTTGCTAAATTGTTGTCAACTGTTTGTTGTGACACAGTTTTGACTTAATGGGTTCCAATAAAAATTAGGTGCTGCGAAAGGTTACGGTGATTCTCGATGACAGTTTGATGGGATTATCCATCCAAACAAGACTTCGGTTTCCCTTTGGAATATAGCTTTTCCTTTTTCCTGTTTTTGTTAGTGGCAAAGGTATGTCAGTTTCGTAGCTTATCACTCTGAGATGCTCGAACATTGACTTGATTCGTGGGTCCAAGTTCCTTGATAGGTCATACTGGAATCTCTAGTCCTTTTGCATTGACCCTATCATAACATAAGGTCTTCACCCTTCAATGCCTTGTTCTTCTCATACACCATTACTTAATTCCAAGACTTTGTGAATTGATCAGTTGCCTTAGTTAATGGCTAGATTTGTCCAATGCCTTGTTCTTCTCATACACCATTACTTAATTCCAAGACTTTGTGAATTGATCAGTTGCCTTAGTTAATGGCTAGATTTGTCCTTTTTTTTTTTTTTCCCTAAAGTTATATGGCCAAAGGTTGGCAGAGTGAAGAACTTATGTTACACTTCAGTTGGATCTAAACACAGATGCATAGTGACAATTTATAGTTTTTCTTCTTCACCAAATTTATTTTCTCGTGTTTGATCGAGCAGATATAGAGCAGTCACAAGCGCATACTACAGGGGAGCTGTTGGGGCGATGCTGGTGTATGACATAACTAAATGGCAGACCTTTGATCACATAACCCGCTGGCTGGAAGAGCTGCGCGGCCATGCCGACAAGAATATAGTCATCATTTTGATTGGAAACAAAACCGATCTTGAAAACCAGCGAGCCGTGCCTACCGAGGACGCCAAGGAATTTGCCCAGAAGGAAGGCCTTTTCTTCTTGGAGACATCTGCATTGGAAGCTACCAATGTTGAAAATGCATTTTTAACTGTGCTAACAGAGATCTTCAACATTGTGAACAAGAAGAACCTGGCTGCTGGTGAAAATCAGGGCAACGGGCCTGCATCGCTGCCCGGCAAGAAAATTATCCTTCCGGGTCCTGCACAAGAAATTCCAGCAAAGAACTACGTGTGTTGCAGCTCATTGTGATTTGGCCAGGGTTTGAGTTTCGAATGGTGGGTGCTTCGCTGTTATCATGCTTCTATAGCAATTTTTGAAAGGTGTGATGTATTTCTTTGTAAATTTCACATTACTTCAATTTACTTTGCAAGAGGAAATAGGATTGAATGCATACATTGTTGTGGTACTGTGACTTTTAAGTTGTACAATCCCGATCAGATGCTGTGAATGCCCAAATGGTTTGAAAAATTGAGTTTTTAGAGCTTTCTTCTCGTTTGTGATTAAGGCAACTTTCTCTAATTGAAATTAGTTGTCTGTGCACTGTAGACGGCTCAAAAACAAACAATATTAATAACAGCGATGAACGGCTTTAATGGCGTCACATCCCCACATTAACAGTTAAAACACACTTAAAATGAGAGGGATAATTCCTTAAATTACTTCCCCCTTTAGAACAATTATTGTCGTCAAGGATTGAATTGGAAGAGTGGCTCGAATAAAACAAGAGGTTACATCTGCGGGCCAAATTCATTCCTTAAACAATCATATGTGCGACAAATTAAATAATTTTTTTTTATGAACATGTGATGCTGTAAAATACTCACAGGATCAATAGTGACTACAAATGGAATCTCAAGAACAAGAAAATAACTAGCAAAAATGGCCTTGTCAGGTCCAGTAAAATCGTACTCCAATTTGTTAGCGTGCCAACAACCTTCCCTATCAGAAATTGAGCTGTGACTTCTTCTCTAGCACAAAAAACAAAACATAAAATTTCTTTTTTAATCGTTAAGATTAAAAACTTTTGTTTTTAAAATATGGAAAATACTCGTAATGTGATATTATCTCAACAACAAGATATTTGTTGGCAGTGATATTACCCGTTTTGGTTATAACATTGAGGTCTACAAGATATAAGGTCCCTTACAAAGACAGAATAACAACTTATTCAAGTCTTATTCTCGTAATTTTCAAATTAGGTCGAAGGAAGTAATTAGTTGTGATGGAGTCAAATATAGGGATACCGAAAAGAATTACTTTTGTTTCATTATAGAGATAATGTTTGTTTATCCTACGTAACAGTTGCATTCCAGTTGACCGACAAAAAGGAATGAGAAGATGTCATGATCATGCAAAAAAGAAAAGACTACTTGGCTTACAAATATTTGAAAGAAAGATGGGGAAGATGATGCAGGAAGATGAGAATATGCCATACACAGCATAAGAAACACACTTTTTTTTTCTGTATTTTTTTCTTTATCTTTTATTTTGTTTTATTTAAAGTTTAAAGTAAGAGATTTTGATTTTTTTTATTAATAGATTATAAACTTTTTTTTTTTCGTGATAAAAAATTAATATATTTATATATATTTTTAAGTTAATTAGACATATACTAAAAAAGAGAATAAATTTGATCAAATTTTGCCATGCTAAAACTTATTGCTTGAAATTCAGAGACTTCCAGGTTTTCTGGTAAAGTAAAATTATGGAATCACAACAGATACACAAACTAAAACAGAACATGACACGGAAACAGAAATTTTATGGCTGATTTTGTGCAGGCTCTATGCCACTGCATCAAGGAGACTACCGGTTTCCTTGGACAGAAGGTGACGAATAAATATTTTATGATATATGCACGGATTTCCCACGAGAGCCAGCCAAATAAGCCTTGACGATGGGTTTCAGTTTCTCAACAACTTTTATAATTCCCAGGAACATGAGGCGGTAAAGGACTACCATCCCAAACAAGATAGCAAGATCAATCCATTTGGAGTAACCCATCTCTACCTGCCAAAAGTTTTGCAAGATCTGCTCGCCAGTAATGGTAGGCGGCCCTCCTACTTGATTATTTGGGAATGTCAAGTTCTCAAACTCATTCTTGTAGAACCCTTGGTTTGCATACTTATGGAAGGCAATATAGTACATGGGATATCGCCAAAAAGGTTTAGGGAGATCGTCTGGCAATCGAAAGAAGCCTCCATTCAACATCATCACACCCTGAATTCCAGCGCCTGTTATGATACCCATCAGGAAATCTGGCACGATACTCGCAACTATCATCATTAGGCTTTCCACCAGCATCATGCACACGAAGAGTATCAGGGCAAAGCAGGCAAAGTGCTCAAATGTCCTTTGAAGGCCAACCAGAAAATAAGCTATTGCACCAGGATTAGAGATATTAGTAGGAGGTAGGGAATGGAAGATAACGTGTTTCCGATCACGAATGCACCAACCCCGTAGTGCCCATTTAGTCTTTCTCGTCCAAATATCTGTTGACGACGGAAAATGGGTCAAATTACTATTTATCTTTGTGATTCTACTGTCTTGGGGATTTAGACATTTAATTGAGAATACAGAGATTTAACTAACAAAACCGACCTTCATATCCTCTACAAAAGAAGGGAATCCACCAATGGCCATAAAAGTCAAGAAAGCTGCGACAAACATGAGCATTGAGCCTCTATCCTGCAAATTTATAGATGCAGCAGATGATTACTTGTGGGATAATCAAGGAAGAAGGGTTGTCTTTTAGATGCGACAAGGTGATACCCTTACCTGAATTGAGCCCTAACTGAAGCCAATGTCATAGTAGATAGTCCCTACACACAAACACAATGCAATGTATATTGCAAGCCTGAGCCAGTAGTAGCCTAGATCCCGATACATGTTCACAAAGGATCTCTTGGATAGAACAATGCATTGGGTGATGAAGCTCGCCTGACCTCCTTTCTTCTCAAGAATTTCTCCTTTCTTCAAGATCAACCAAAATTTAAATTCCCTGTCAAAATTTTGCATCCGGTTTTAACCGTTCAATAAAAATCAGGATCGCATACCTTTTGGTTCATATAAGCTACTCGCTCTTGAACTTGCTGGCAAATTTCCGATGATTTGTACGACTTAACTAGAACGTCGATGGTTTCTTCTGTGCTTCTGGACGCATCAAGACCTTGCTCAATGTCCTAATGTCAATAGCAATTAATAGACAGATTGGGTATTTTATTGAAAAAAAAAAAAAAAGTCATATAAAGCTGTAAATTCACAATCTTCACAAGTAAATATTCTGTTTTTTACCACATCAAAGTCCTTGTTTATGATTCTGAGATAGTGATCCGATGGGTTTCTCAGAGTAGGACATGGAAAGCCATTTGACGAGAAAAACTGCAGAAAACAAAAATTTCTATGATTTCAATTTTCTATATAGACAGTAAACTAAATATTGTTTTCTTTCAAAGCTAACGGAACTAGGAAATGAAAAACCAATTATGCTAGAAGTTGAATGTAGTGCCTGTTCTGCCAGTGAAACGGGACCAAAGTAGACTGTTCTACCAAAAGAGAGAAGGCAGAGATTGTGGAACAGCTCAAAAACTTCACTGCTAGGCTGATGAATTGAGGCGATAACTGTCCTTCCGTCTTGGCGAGCAAGTTTGACAATACGATTCATGACATGGTAAGATGCTGCACTGTCTAGCCCACTAGTAGGCTCATCGAGAAAGAGAAGACTCGGGCGTGTGAGGATTTCAATGCAAATGCTAACTCTCCTCTTTTGTCCACCACTAAGGCCTTTTACGCTCCACCCTCCTATTCTAGTGTCTAGAGAATCCTGCAAACCCATCTCCTTTATTGTCAACTCGGCCCTTTCTTTCTTCTCGGACATTGACATAGAGTCTGGCAGCTGGAGCTGTGCTGAGTAGTACACAGCTTCTCGCACCGTTAATGTTGTCATTAGAATATCATCTTGAGTCACGTAGGCCTATACGCATTAGAAAAGACCAGATAGTCACGATTCATTCACCTGTTCGCTAAAAGCAGCCTTTGAAGACACACACAACAGGGTCAACATACAGATTTTCTACAGGTTCAGTACATCTGTCTTTATGCTTTCCTTAACAGCTGGATTTAGTCTACCATATGCTACTGGATATGATCCATGTCAGTGGGATATTTTGGCAAGCAACAAGACAAAACCAAGCAATGTAGTTGATTTGTATCCCTTTTCCCAGATTTATTAAATGCGCGTCATCTTGTCTTACCGAGGTTCCAAAAGCCAGTGTCTCCCTGCGGCCATTCACCAAGATCTCTCCAGTTTGCCGAGTGTTTGAACCAAGCCTCCCTGCGATTCATATTCTTCAGTAGCGTCCATATACTTTTTATTTTTGGACACAGAAAATAACTTAGCGATTAGCTTCCTAGTTGTTAGAGGGGTGGTGGGCAAGTTCGAAGACACAGGAAGACAAAGTTCCAAATTTCCACAAATTATGGGTATTTGGAGAGGTTAAGATTTAATTCGGATGGCAACGGAGAAAGTTGGGAATTGAACAGAAAAATGAACAAATATAAAAGAGAGGGCCAGAGAGAGAGTTTTTAAACATAGACCCCACGTGGTAGACTTTCTCATTGGTTGCGTAATGTCCAAGAAGAACAGGACATGCATGGAGAACTGTTACGAGTTTTAAAATGAAGAAGGGAGCTGGCCAGGCATACCTGCCAATGCATCAAGAAGAGTTGACTTGCCGGAACCCGAAGGACCCATAATAGCCAAGAGCTGCCCGGGCTGAGCATACGCAGTCAGCCCTTCAAGGATCGACCGGCGCCCTCCGTTCCCAGCTGGGACTGAAACCCACAAATCCTTCCAGGTCACGAAAACTTCATTGTCATGTCCCTTTGTGTCCAAATATTCCTGCCTATATCTCTCCGCTTCATGTGATGGTTGAGTTACTGATTGCATGTCTATCTCTAGAGATGCCGCCTTGTCCAAAACTGGAAAAGGTGGAGGAAAACCACCAGTCAAGCCACTGCTAAAGGGGAACTTTGTGTCCTTTCTACTGGAATTTTCATGATCTTCCTCAGAAGCAATGCTTTGTACCTCAAACTCGTCTTCTGGTCTGGTCGCAGAGTACTTTTCTTTTAGAGGTGATCTTGCTGAGCTTGGACTTGGTTTCCATCTCGGCACATGCGCTTCCACTGTATTGGCCATGGAATACTAAGTGGCAATACGATATATATATAGAGAGAGAGAGAGTGACACTTGGATTTAAAAATTACAATTCTTCAATGGCGAATGGAAGGCTTTGGCATCCACATTTATAGCTAGGCTTCACACAAATTAAACAGCTGTACACTTTAACATTCACACAAATTAAACAGGGGCAAGGTCTCCATCGCCTTTTCTGTTGAATTTTCAAACCATCTCTCTAACATTCACATCATTAACATCTTCAAATCTTTTGTGATGTTGAAAAATAAAAACATTTTAAAAAGTCTGCAAAGTCTCCATTGTTTTTTCTGTTGAATGTTCAAACTATCTCTCTAACATTCACATCATTAACATCTTCAAATCTTTTGTGATGTTGAAAAATAAAAACATTTTAAAAAGTCTGCAAAGTCTCCATTGTTTTTACTGTTGAATGTTCAAACCATTTCTCTATCATTCACATCATTAACATCTTCAAATCTTTTGTGATATTGAAAAATAAGAATATTTGAAAATATCTGCAAAGTCTCCATTGTTTTTACTGTTGAATTTTCAAACCATCCCTTTCATCTTCACATCAATAACATCCATAGATGATAATGTTGAAAAATAAATATATTTTAAAAAATTTATATCTAACATTTATATTTATTTATCAAACAATATGTATTTTATACTTTACAAATTGAAAATGACATAGGAAAGACCTTACCCATAAAAGAATATGCCAAACGAAGTTCTGATATAGGAGGCCTAACGCCAAAAATTCAGCAGAAAGTTGGAACTAAAGCCTCGATTGCATTCAAATACAAGAAGCTCCCTTGGAGGTTCGCCAAACAAATGTGTTAACCTTATGATGGATGCTGGGGGTACTAAACGAGGCCTCCCCCATTGTTGTGACAATCTTGGTCATGTTATGAATGGCGGCTGTTCTAAACGAGGCAGCAGGAAGCCTAGGTTCCCCAATACGGCCAGTGAGAAAACATCACATCAATCTCCGGCGTAGGAGGGACTTCCACATCCGCTGGCCTGTTAGCATCACGCTGTGAGTAAGGCACGCTTGAATTTCAAAATACGGAAGAAGATAATTTTGAAAGCTTCCTGCAGCAACTCAATAATATTCAACTCGATGGCCAAGAGAGCAGTGAATCTCGCCAGCCAAGTTCCTTGCGAGACAATGCTCCCGCTGTGCAGAGAGTTCTTTCCCGAATGGCAAAAATTTGGGTGGGCCTACGGATCCGTTTCAACGGATGTGTACTTCTTCAAGTTGACTAGGACCACATCTCTCCAGTCCAGCCCGTTCAGAAACCTCAACGCAAGAAACTCATAGGCCAATACCTAAAACCTGAAGTTTTATCAAAAAAAGCAGAGAGTTAATATGACAGAACTCTACGAAAAAAAGTTGCAGAATGAGAGAGCAAAAAAACATAACACCATTTTTTATTAATGAAAATATAAAAAAAAATTCATTAAGTTTCTAATTTTCATTATATATAAAGATTTAAATATAAATATCATTATAAATTTGAATTATATTTAAAATAATTTAAATTAAAATTTTGAAATTTCACAAAGATAATATAACTCAATTTTTATATCAAATTTAAAATTTAAAACAAAAAAATTTAACTAAGTCTTAAGTTCAATAGATTGAGTTCAAAAAATATTTTCAAAAATTACTTATCATGTCATTAAGCAATTATAGGAGTAGATAATTCAAAAGGATAAAATAATAACATGCAGTAGAGGAACTTCATCATGAGTCTTGCCATGCAATCTAGTAACTTGGCATGCATTTCATTGATAGTGAATGCAATCCTATAGCACCATGGTAAGTTGTTTTGCTAGCTTCAATTCCCCTATTTAGTGTCATAAGATTGCAGTACAAGTTTCCTTAAGGTTTCGAATCTTTGCTTTGGTAAGCACTTGGTAAATATATCAGCAAGTTGTTCAACAATGCTGTAATAAATCAATTTCACTTCATTACTTTCTTGCACTTCTTTGAGGAAATGTAATCTAATTTTGAAGTATTTGGTTTTTCCAAGAAGAACAAGATTTTTTAAAATTGCAATTAAGAATTGATTATCACAATAAATTGGATTTGCACCAGATTGCTTCAACTCTAAGTCAAATAGCAACTTCCTGAGCCAAATGGCTTGGTTGACAGCTGAAGTAACTGTAATGTATTCAGCCATAACTGTTAATTAAGTTATTGTGGATTACTTCTTTAAGTTCTAGCAAAAGAAGTCACCTTCAAGAGCAAATGCATACCCCGAAGTATTTCTCATGTCTTTTGGAAAACCAACCCAATCATTATTTATATAAGCAGCTAACTTCAATTCTAAAGAATTGGAATACACAATCCCAAGATTTAATGTTCCTTGAATGTACCTCAGGACCCTTTTTGCAACTTTGTAGTGCAATTTACTTGAGGAGTACATGAATCTAGAGAGAAGACTTTCAGCATACATAATGTATGGCCTTGTGACAGAAAGATACAATAAACATCTAATAAAACTTCTATATTTTAAAGCATTAATTTTCCTAACTCCATCATCCTTTTGAAGTCTTTCACCAACTGCCGAAGATGTTGCTATACTTCTACAATCATGCATATTAAACTTTCTAAGGAACTCCTTGGCATACTTGGTTTGACATAGAAAAATTTCATACTTTAATTGCTGTAATTTTAGACCAAGGAAGTAGAACATAACTCTTATGTCTATCATATCAAAAACTAGTTTTATCCTAACTTTAAATTGATGAACTAGCTTAAAACAACTGCTAATGATCAACAAGTCATCAACATAGAGCGAGACATACATAACTTGACCCTATTATGACTTAATGTACAATATAGGTTCAGATTAGCTCCTATTGAAGCTAAGTTCCAATAGATGCTCATTAATTCTACTATACCAGGCCCTTGAAGCCTTCTTTAAGCCATACAAAACTGTTCTCAACAAGTAAACCATGTTTTCTTGTCTAGGCTTAATGAATCTAGAAGGCTACTCCACTAGAATTTTTTCCTGTAGCACACCATTGAGGAAAGCAGATTTCACATCAAGATGGTGTATCAGGAAACCCTTTTGTATTGCAACAGCTATAAGCAACTCGATGATGTTCATTTTAACTACTGAAGCAAAGGTTTCATAGTATTCCACTCCTAATTATTGTAACTATCCTTTATCTACCAATCTTGCCTTAAGTTTACTGATTTTACCATCAAAATGACATTTGACTTTGAAAATCTATTTTACTCCAATGACAGATTTTCATTCTAGTTTGAAGACCAAAGTCCATGTCTCATTTCTTTCAATTGCCTATAATTCCTCCATTATAGCCTTTTTCCAATTAGTATTAATTAAGACTTCCTCATAGTCAGCAGGTTTTGAGATAGCTTGATAAGCTATTTTATAGACATCAAAGAGCCTTCTGGTTCCTCAAATTGGGAAATCCTTATCATCCTCATCTAAGGCTTCATTTTCTAAACCTAAATTGCTTGGAAGTTCCTCAGGACGAATACGAGTTATCTCAATTTCAACCTTGTCCCAGTTCCAGTGCTAATTCTCATTGAATTTAATATGTTTGAAGATCAAGACTTTGGCAGAATGAATGATATACACCTTATAATTGCAAGTTGTCTCACAATATCCAATAAGGATTGCAGCAACAGCTCTTGAATCTAGCTTACCCTTTTTCTAGTTAAGTATATGCACAAAGTACAAGCAATCAAAGATCCTAAGATGTTGCAAAGAGGGCTTGTGTTAAAACTAGGCCTTATAAGGTTTTTGATCAATAAGAGCTCTGTTAGGTAATCTATTTAAAAGATAAATTGAGGTTACAACAACTTCTGTCCAAAAGCTTTTGGGTAGCTTCTTTTTTATTAGCATACATCTAGTCATTAACACAATGTTTCTATTTTTCCTTTCACTTACTCCATTTTGTTATGAAGTATATGGAGCAGTAAATTGTTGTTGGATCTCATCACTAACATATATGGTTTTGAAGGTCTCTAAAGTGAACTCAAAGTCATTATCATATCTGATGGCTTTCAGTTTGAGACTTGATTGATTTTTAATCCTAGTCTTAAACCTTTTAAAGATTGAGGAAAATTTAGTTTTGTACTTTAAGAAATAAACCCAACAGAATCTAGTAAAATCATTTATGAAGATGATGAAATATATATTCCCATTCAAGGATAGTGAGGTCATGGGTCCACATAAATCAATATAGATTAGTTAGAGTTTTTCCTTGGCTTTCCATGGTTTGCTTGCTGTAAAGGGTAATCTGGTCTGCTTGCCATATTGACACATATCACATAAGCCATCAGGAATATGAATTTCAAGAATATTGATGGCAAAGGTTTTTTTGGCTAAGATTTAAATGCCAAAGTAATAGAAATGTCCAAATCTCCTATACCATAAAATTGACTTATTAATAGAGGCAGGTTAAGCCTCATGGAGAGCTGTTGGCCAACTCAGAAGGAAACTCTTCCCTTTCATGAGAACAGAGGCAATAACACTGTCATTGGGACCATATATTAAACACTTCCTATCCTTGAAGGTAAGAGTACATTCTCTCTCAAGTAGTTAACCAACACTTAAAAGGTTTTGATTAATATCAGGGATATACAATACATCAGAGAGTAATTTTGTACCTACTGTTGTGTTGATCTCTATTGTGTCTTTCCCTTTGACTTAGAGAAATTGACTATTTCTTATGTTCACTTTAGAAGTATAAGAATGATCCAAGGATCTAAAAACACTAGGGTTTGGGGACATGTGGTTTGTGTATCCACTGTTTACTAACCAAGTTAGATTAGAAGAGATATTGCTTGCAGCAAATAACTACTCTTATGGTGGTTGGTCATTGTTAACCACTTAAGCTTCTGACTTATTAGGTTAATCCTATTGTGACTGGCTGGACTTCTTTTTGTAGATCCTTTCTTAGTGCCCATTCTTCTTACAGAAGTTGCATACAATATTAGGTCTCCTCCAGCAGAATTTTGAGAGATGGTTTGTCCTACTACAGTGTTCACAGGGTGTATATTATTTCTTCCCTTCTGCCTTGTTTCTAGTCTTTTTCCCTTGCTTCTTCTTTTGTTGTTTTTTTTGCTGTTGCTTGGCTTGGAAGGCACCATCGTCAACATCTTCTTGTCTTATAAGTCTCCTTTATTCATGAGCCTACAATGCATTTATCAGCTCTACCAAGGATATGGTATTTAAGTCTTTGGAATCCTCTAAGGATGAGATCTTTGCTTTAAACCTTTTTAAGATATTAACCACAACCTTTTGAACAACAAATTTAGCTAGAAAGTCTTCACCTAAAAGTCTTATTTGATTCACAATCTTAAATAACTTGTCACTGTATTCTTTAACAGTCTCAGATTTCTTCATCCTCAGCAACTCAAACTCTCTTTTTTGGTTCAATAGCATCATGTTTTTGGTTTTTAAGTTGCCACCAAACTCCTCCTTCAACCTTTCCTATGCATTTTTAGCAGTGTCATAGGTCATGATCCTGTTAAATATACTTTCTGCCATAGCTGAGTGAATGCTAGTTAAGGCTTTGGATTGCCTTAAAACTTGCTCATTATTATGTTTAAGCTAAGCCATGGTTGGATTAGAAGGAAAAGGATCAGGTTGTGCTCCTGTTTTAGTGACCTCCCACAAGTCAAATGCTCTGAGATGTGCCTTCATCATGATAGACCACTATATATAATTGTCTCTATTAAATTTTGGTGGAGGCAAGGGTGCAAAACTTGAAGAAGTCATAGATGGTCTATGCTAATTTTTGGTAGGATCTCTCGAACACTTTTTACTCTCTATAGGTTTTCTTTTCTCTCTTAACTCACACTCTACAAGTCCTTCTATTGATTGTTTCTGTTCTGATACCAAGTGAAGTTTTATCAAAAGGCAGAAGGTTAATATGGCAGAACCCTACAAACTAAAGTTGTAGAATGAGAGAGCAGAGAAGCAAAGCACCCTTTCTAATTAATGGAAATACCAAAAAAATATCCATTAGTTTTCTAATCTTCATTATATATGAAGATTTGAATGTAAATATCATTATAAATTTGAATTATAAATTAAAACTTTGGAATTCCACAAAAGTGATTTAACTCAACTTTTATATCAAATTTGAAATTTAAAATAAAAAAACCTAGTTAATACCTAAATTCAGTAGATTGAATTCAAAAAAATACTTCCAGAAATCACTTGCCACGTCATTAAGCAATTGCAGGAGTAGATAATTCAAAAGGATAAAAGAACAACATGACTTTATCATGCGACTTGTCATGCAATCCAACAACTTGGTATGCAATTCATTGGCAGTAGATGCAATCCTGCAGCACCATGGTGAGCTAGTTTGCTAGTTTCAAAACCCTCTATCAGCCATTCAAAGAGGCAACTTTAATCCCAACATTCTTCTTATCTTTTTCTTTTTCTTTTCTTTTTTTTTCCATTCTATTGACTTATTTTTATTTTTTGGATTGTGGTCTTATGGGTTTTTTTGGTTGCTGAGAAACTGAGAAAAGAAAAGGCATATATGTTCTTAAAGATGCATGCAAAAGTTTCTTAAAGATTAACCAATCGTTCATGCCACATCACAAAAACCCTATGCCAATACCCATTTTAAAATTTTGATGACCACGAGGCTTAAATATTTAGAATTAATTTACAGGTCTGACCACAAGGACACAAAATTTGTGAATTAAGCGGAATCTAAATTGTAATATTTTAATAAAATAAAAAATAAAAAATTATAATAATTACAGCCTAGATGTCGTCGTATATAGTTCATCTGTCGTTGAGTTTCCCTGTCATTTTCATTAGTTTACTACAAAAATAATGCATTGCTACGTAGTCAACTCATTGGATTCCACTCATATTTATTAATCCTTTTCGTCCATTTTAAAACACAGTTGCTCACAAGCGCTTTCCACTTCAGAAGAGATATACTTCAATACGAACGCAGCCACTGACGCAGCTTTTTTCTATTGATCCATCGATTTGTATACAGATTTATAGACAATATTTAGTTGTCAACTTGTAATGGCAAAGATTTATGTTTGTTCATCATTTGCCAACTTGTTGTCAACTTTTTGTTGTGACACAGTTATGACTTAATGGGTTCCAATAAAAATAGGTGCTGCTAAAGGTTATGGTGATTCTGGATAACAGTTTGATGGGATTATCCATCCAAACAAGACTTCGGTTTCCCTTCGGAATATAGCTTTTCCTTTTCCTGTTTTTGTTAATGGCAAAGGTATATCAGTTTCGTAGGTTATCACTCTGAGATTCTTGAACATTGACTTGATTCGTGGGTCCAAGTTCCTTGGTAGGTCATACTGTAATCTCTAGTCCTTTTGCATTGACCCTATCATAACATAAGGTCTTCACCCTTCAATGTCTTGTTCTTCTCATACCCCATTACTTAATTCCAAGACTTTGTGAATTGATCAGTTGCCTTAGTTAATGGCTAGATTTGTCCCCCTTTTTTTTTTCTCTAAAGTTATATGGCCAGATGTTTGCAGGGTGAAGAACTTATGTTACACTTCAGTTGGATCTAAACACAGATGCATAGTGACAATTGATAGTGTTTCTTCTTCACCCAATTTATTTTCTCGTGCTTGATCGAGCAGATATAGAGCAGTCACAAGCGCATACTACAGGGGAGTTGTTGGGGCGAGGCTGGTGTATGACATAACTAAATGATAGGCCTTTGAGCACATACCCCGCCGGCGGGAAGAGCTGCGCGGCCATGCCGACAAGAATATAGTCATCGTTTTGATTGGAAACAAAACCGATCTTGAAAACCAGCGAGCCGTGTCCAACGAGGACGCCAAGGAATTTGCCCAGAAGGAAGGCCTTTTCTTCTTGGAGACATCTGCATTGGAAGCGACCAATGTTGAAAATGCGCATTTTTAACTGTGCTAACAGAGATCTTCAACATTGTGAACAAGAAGAACCAGGCTGCTGGTGAAACTCAGGGCAACGGGCCTGCATCGCTGCCCGGCAAGAAGATTATCCTTCCGGGTCCTGCACAAGAAATTCCAGCAAAGAACTACGTGCGTTGCAGCTCATTGTGGTTTGACCAGGGTTTGAGTTTCGAATAGTGGGTGCTTCACTGTTATCATGCTTCTATAGCAATTTTTGAAAGGTGTGATGTATTTCTTTGTAAATTTGTAAATTTCACATTACGTCAATTTACTTTGCAAGAGGAAATAGGATTGAATGCATACATTGTTGTGGTAATGTGACTTTTAAGTTGTACAATCCCGATCAGATGCTGTGAATGCCCAAATGGTTTGAAAAATTGAGTTTTTAGAGCTTTCTTCTCGTTTGTGATTAAGGCAACTTTCACTAATTGAAATTAGTTGTCTGTGCACTGTGGACGGCTAAAAAAACAAACAATATTAATAACAGCGATGAACGGCTTTAATGGCGTCACATCCCCACATTAACTGTTTCCTTTTTTGGAAGCAAATGGACCCTAAATTGAAAGTATTGACCTTATTTAATTGCAGGTAATAAAGAAGTTTAAACTAATAAATAGATAAGCAGTAATCATCCAAATAATGTAACTATTAAATTTCTTATATATTATTATTTATTTGATAAATTTGGAATTTGAATATAATAAAATTTTATATTAGATACAAAATATTTTGTACAAAATAAAGAGATTTTATATTAACATCTATTATATTACTACAAAATTGTCTTTTGGTTATATAAAATGTTATTTGTATAGTTTTATGAGACATGTATCCAAGAGCTACCAATAAAAAAACATAGTGGTAAAATTAATTGAACTTTTAAGTTTATATATAAAACTAAAATTTTATTTATTATAAAATTTTAAAATTAGAAATAAAAAAAAATGTATTGAGAAAAATTCTCCATAAATTTTGTTTGAAAGTTTATTCTATTTATTTTTTATTTTAAATTTAAACGAGTATTTTAATTACTAACTATACGTAATTGAGGAAACAAATTAATTGTTGGTATGTGATGAAACTAGTGTGCAAAATGAGGTGGATGCCAATGTTGTCATCTTGTTTGACTTGTCTGAGTTGGGACTACATAAGACCAGGTTCACCCAGTATAAATTTTCACTGACCAGAACCCATCACAAGCACCCATCATCAACACTTCATCAGCTCCCTTTCGTCCACCTCCTTCAGTCTTACTTGGTTAATATGTTAAATAGCTCCCGAAAAATGGCTTCTCTTCTTGGGCCTTTTGTCCTGCACATGATCAGAGCCTCGGGCTCCCGACTGGATTTTACCCCCAGACTTGTCCGCAAGCAGAATTCATTGTCTGGAATGTGATAAGAAACGTCATGATTAGAGAACCAAGAAGCGCTGCATGCCTCTGTCTTGCGCTCTCAATTCCATGACTGCTTTGTCTACGTAAGCGCATAATGCCCTGCATATATTTTTTTGCATTTCCTCTGGGCATTTGTTCGACTAAAATTCAAATTTTGTAGGATTGTGAGGCTTCTATATTGCTGGATGACACACCAACCATGCAAGGAGAGAAGCAGGCCCTTTCAAATATAAATTCAATGAGGTCCTTCGAAGTTTTCGATGAAGTCAAGACAGAGCTGGAGAAGGCCTGTCGCGGTTCCGTTTCTTGCGCGGATATCATAATCATGGCCGCTAGGGATGCTGTTGGCCTGGTAATTTTCAGTTTTGATTTTTAATATTCCGGGAGAACAAAAATATATCCTATCAACTTGGTCCTGTAACACGTTTATTGAGTCTTGGGGGGTCCTTTATGTCCTGCTTTTCGTCCGAAGAACTTTAAAGACAATGATCTCGCGGTAATGGTCTTTACATATATAAATGCATATTTTTCTACTCTTTCATATGTTACTGGCAGAGTGGAGGGCCTCACTGGGAAGTGACGTTGGGAAGACAGGACAACTAAACAGTATGGACTCAAGCGATATTATTCCAAGTCCAAGATCAAATGCAAGCTTTCTGATAGACCTCTTCGTGAAATTCAATCTATCAGTCAAGGATCTTGTAGCCCTTTCAGGGTCACATTCTATTGGCCAAGCCAGGTGTTTCTCTATAGTCTTCAGGCTTTATAGCTAGTCTGGCAGTGGCAAGCCTGACCCAAAGTTCAAGCGAAGAGTTAGACAAGCTTTGCCCTCATGGTGGAGACGGAAATGTTGCACCCACCACATTCGATGATGTCTATTTCAAAGATCTGGTCGGTGGGCGTGGATTTTTGAACTCTGATCAAACCCTTTTTACATTTCCTCAAACAAGACCGTTTGTGACACATTTTAGCCGAGACCAAAATGAATTCTTTGACGCTTATGTAGAAGCCATGATCAAATTGGGCGACCTGCAAAGCGAGGAACCAGGGGAGATCGGGAAAAACTGTTGGGTGGTCAATAGCCGCCCCGTTACTTAATGTACTTTAAGAGACCTGAATGGGGGACATAGTCGATGCCATATCTTTACGTTCATATTTCTAATTGAAAGAAGGCAAAGATAAAGATTTCACATATCCGTGTTTGCATCTGTGTCTATTTTATTTATTTATTTTTTAGTTTTCACTGTTAGTATAAATCGACCATGAGGCAATTGCCGTGTCAGATTTTGGTCTCTAATTAAGATGCTAGATCAATACGTGGCATTCTTCAATATAATCCAAAAGGTAATAAAATTTTTAAAGAATGCCGACATTTCTATCCCTATCTCTTTGTCTCTTTCTTTCTCAATTGCAATTGGATCACAATTTCATTTGTCTTGTCATGGTCGCGTAACGAATAAAGTGTCTATGTGAGAATCTTATTTCTAGAGGTGGTGGACACTAGGACTGGTAATAGGAATTTATAGGCAAACAAATATATGGGATGGGCTTGTGAGAATGCATGGCTACCGTTATACCCCGGATTCTATCCTGTGTTGGACAGTCAAAAACCCTTGAACTTACAAATGTTGGAACTTTGGGAGAGACAATGGCGTAGAGGAGAGCAACTGGAAGGAATTGGTAGTTTCCTCCAAATCGACTGGGGAAAAGAGAAGCAATCGAGGTCTTATCATGTCATTTACGTATGTAGAATTCATGACTGACGAGGAGCACATCGATGAAGACACGGGGCCGATACTAGTATAGTCGAGTCGCTGTGAAGAACTGGTGGATGAAGATTAGGGCAATTTCTTGCACCAGAACACACGACTAAAGCCTCAAATAAGATTTTAATGTTAACACACTAATAATCAAGTTAATATAACTATAGAGAGTTCTCAAGTAGAGAATTTAGAATGATTATTTTATTTAAATAAAAAATTTAATATATTTATACATTTTAAAATTTATATTGAGTAAATTTTAATAATAATAAATAGAATTTTATAAATAAAATTTATATTCCAACCTAATAACGTAATTTTGAGAAAAAAAAAGTTTTCAACCATTTGGCACTCAATTAGCTCATTGCGAACTTAGTTAAATAACTTCTAAACTTAGACTCAAAAAGGCCCAAAGTTAAAATAATTATAATTTAAAAAGTAATATAAAAATAATTAATCATATCATTTTAAATTATTTTTTATTATTTTAGATAAATTAAATTTATTACAAATTTAATTACGAGAATCCCAAATTTAGATTCAAAAAATTTTAAAATTAGTTCTAAACCTCTTTATCAATAACGTAAAATATAAATAATTTTAACTAAAAAATTTAAAAAATCATCAATTATCTCATCTTAAATTAGTTCTTATAATTTTAAATGAAAAGATAAACTAAATTGTAGGAACATAAATTAATGCTATACACAGTAAAAATGAAATGTAAATTTTTTTATTTCAAAATTTAATATTAATTTTCCATAAACATTAGTTGGAGAGGACGTTCATCATTTAGCTAAAATGATGTTAACTCAATTGCATGGTCGTCAGTTTAATAATCATCATCATAAGTTTTTATAATAGATATATGCAATAGAGAAAGCAGCTATTTCCAGGACATTTTTCAATGGCCAACTTATAAAAAGTGCTTAGATTCTGCTAAAGTAAGGATTGAAGTTCAGATAAGCACAAAGTGTGGAAAAGGAATGAAGAAGAGTGAATCAATTTTCTTAATGCTTTCTAAATCATTAGGTACATAAACATAGATATATAGAAATATAAATAAATTTATGGGTTGAGATGGGCTCAAGTGTCCTAAGCCCAAGCCTACGCTTACGCAAGCAGACTAGTTGAAGTATTGGATCAGACTGGACCAACATTAAGAAATTTAGGTCTAAGCCTTCTAATTTTATGGGCGACGAGAGAGATGAAAACCAAGGGGTCGGGGATTGGAGGGTCTTGCTGTGTATAGGCTTCGTTATACATATATGTTTGAGCAGTAATCTTTGAGATCTTGACTCCTTTGCAATGTCAGCTGTTTCTTTCAACCAGCTCATACTGATCATTGATGAACTTAAAAATTAGGGTCTAGTTATCTTATTAGTCCAGAGCTTTATGTTATTAAGGTTATTGTTGTTATCATCTCTTGGATTTACTAGAGAGGTTTTCGTCCGCTTGACCTCCCAAAGAGAAGTTTAGCCATGGAGGTACTCAAATGTTTACTAACAATTTTGTTATCAAGTGACGTAACAATATAGGCTAGTAACTTTTCATTTTCTATTCGACTTTCTTTGCTTAAAATTATGGATGAAATCTGAACATTGCCCGCACTCGCTACAGTCATGCGACTTAATGCAAAATTCGTAGAAGTTTTAATGTTTCTGGCATTATTTTGCAACCTACTTGGCTGATTTCCTGATTGTTTAAATTTTTAGAATTAGAAAACTAATAGAGAAACATAGTATACATACTAGAATCAATACTGGGCTGGTTGTGTTTGTGTGTGTGTGTGTGTGTGTGTGTGTGTGTGAGAGAGAGAGAGAGAGAGAGAGAGAGCCCACCCATTCACTCTTGGCAGTATGAAACAAC
This sequence comes from Bruguiera gymnorhiza, assembly GCA_020883675.1. Taxonomy (NCBI): domain Eukaryota; kingdom Viridiplantae; phylum Streptophyta; class Magnoliopsida; order Malpighiales; family Rhizophoraceae; genus Bruguiera; species Bruguiera gymnorhiza. The sequence goes on from JAIRCJ010001060.1 coordinate 1,807,972, forward strand.
CAATTCATGACATTCATCTCTGACAAAGACATTTTCCTGAACCATTTTCAAAAGTTTTAGATCTCGTCATATCGATTTTTAACACTGAAGCAATCAGTTCTAAAGAAAAGGGAAACTAGCAAACCTTATGCTATGATATTTTCAAATAGATTAAGTGCACCTAACAAAGAGAACCAATCTGGAACAAGAGAGTGGACTCACCATGACAAAGACATTACATGGTAAACATAAACTAAGTGATTAGGATTAGGTTGTAAACCGAATTTTTAGTGGTCGCCTCATAAAGGATATGTTTTTGAATTGGGATTGAATCGCACTAATGACTGAGCTATGTAAAAAATTAAAATGCAGTTCCAATGTCAATTTCTCAATTGAACATTTCAAGATCCCTCCGGCTTCACAAACCATTGTATACGGAAGTCGTTATCAACCATCCACCGTATGTTTCTGTCAGCGAATGGGAGAAGGGAATATAATTAACACGGGTAGGACTATAAATTTGTGACGATATGGTTTGTAGTGTGCTTAATTATATATAATGGAACTGGCATTCCCGAGGATACCCTCAATGGTTAAGACTTATAAGCATCAATCTTAGAGATTTCAAGTTCAAATTATGTGAAATGCGTGAGGGATTTATGAGAACAGAAGAATAATTATCTCTTCTTTTTGTATAACTTACAACTAATTTTAGGCCGTTTCTGGTTATGACTTAATAACCGATTTTGATTCTTATTCTCGGTTAATCCTTAGTTTTAGTTCAATTTTGGTCCGATTTAATCAATAATTAAAATCTTAAAATTTTTATTGAGTAAAAGAAAGTTTTTTATTCATTTATTTTTTAAAAAATTCAAAATACTATTTATTGTATTTTTTTTTAAATATCTTTTTACATAAACTGCCAGTTAATTGGTAATTAACCTGCCATTTGAATCGACAGTTCAACTCACAGTTGGAATTGCCTATTTGACGGTCCTGGAATAATTTAACCGTAATTGGCATGCCCACCTAGTCGGTTAGGGTTCTAAACTTTACCCAGACAGATGGTTCAGTTAAGTTCAAGGTCGAACCAACTCGATGGCCATGTCTACATCCAACCATTCTTGGATTTCCCTTTTTTTGGTCGGTACTAAATTGTAAAGAAAGAAAAATCTATGGACGTTATATTCAACCTACAAAAAAGAAAAAGAAAGAGTTTCGGTACACATAAGTCTCCCACACTATAAAATTCGTTTGCAAGCAAGTGACAACTAAAATAAAATTATTCTTCGTCAATGTGTGTTATATCTTTGCTATCTTCGGTTGTTGACATCGTGCGCATATATATATATAGATAGATATATATATATATATATATATATATATATATATATATATATGGTGGTCAATAGTTTGGTCGGTTATGAATGTTACTATAATATAGCTAGTTGCATATGAATCCGGTGAGTATAGATCACGAGATCTTGGGTATTACTGTTACTACGTAATAGCCCTTATCATATGTTACGGCAATATAGCTAGTTGCACATAAAGCCGGTGAGCATAGATCACGAAATCTTGGGTGTTACTGTTACTACGTAATAGCCCTTATCATTTCATACACATTTTCCAACCTTAAAAAAGCACTTGGGTCCTTGTACCTTAACCACAAGGATCAGCAAGAATCAGAAATCTAGAGAAAAATTCTTAACTATAACTAACCGCAGTACACAGGTCACAATCACAAGCTTCCATGCATGCACAAGAGAAATTTACCAAACCACCCAACTTGGACAGAGCATTTGATTCCTACTAGACATGAAAAGAATTGCCTGATCCCCAGCTTGCATTATCAGCAGGATTGGCTCAGGCAAAGCCACGCTATTAAACCATCTTGCACTCTACAACGCACAAACAAAATCACCACTCGTCTCTGCATCATCCAAGTCAGCGTCAGCATCTATATCATCAAGATCCATGCTACTACCATGAAAATGTTCACTTAATTTGGGCCCCTCTCCATGCTTCCTTGCCTCCTGTACAATAGCTAATACCTCTTCAATAATTTGGGATTCCTCACTCTTATCCTCATTTTTCAAGCCACCTTCCTCCACTTCCGTGAACTCTACAGGCATGTCCTTTACAAACCAGGGGTGATTTTTAATTTCTGGGATGGTTATTCTCTGAAGGAACGAAATTTATGCTGTTAGATAAATGATTAAAGTGAACAAAGTAAAACACCAGAATTTTTAATTAGTACCTTTTCGGGTTCAGCTACAAAAATTCGCGAAAGAAGGTGTTTACATTCCTTGGAAATTCGAACGTAATCTGGAATTGAGTAGCTAACGCTGAGAATCCGCTGGAATGAGCAAGATAAGCTACTTTATTAAATCTTCTCAATAATAATAGGCCCAGTGAATTTAATTCTCTGTACCTAACCTGAATTGTTTTCCTGAAGTTCCTTGGATCTTCAGGATCTTCAAAGGGATAAGCACCAACTAGCATGACGTACAAGGTAACCCCACAAGACCAAACATCTGCAATCTATAGTTCTCAATTAATCAAAAGAGTATTGCTGCATGTTAGGTGACCAAACAATCAATACCTTCCCATTGTATTCTTTTCTTGACAAGACTTCTGGTGCAATGTAGGCAGGTGTTCCCACTGTAGACTTGGGTTGAGAATGCAATGCAGAAGACTACATAAGATGAGACAAAACGGTCAATAGTTTGGTTCATGCGTGTTTAATATGTTTGACAAATTGTTAGTGAATTCTTTGCCTTGGAATAGCCAAAATCGCATATCTTGACACGCGGGGCTGAGCTTCCATCCAGTAATGTGTTTTCCAGCTTAAGATCCCTGTGGCAGATTTGCTGCAATGAAATTGTGTCGTTCATTTTAGCCGGATGTGCGAGACATGTAGCATAAATGGACATTTTACATTGTTGGCTTGAGATTTGTACCATAGAATGGCAGTAACTGACTCCTGATATGAGTTGTTGGAAGAAATATCGTGCCTGACATAATTTTCATAAGCAGGAGGCTTAAAGAACACTAATGACTATGTCAACTACTGAAAATAGAAATGATCTGCTCGTTCTGTTCTAGTGTACATTACCTCATCTTCAGCGAATCTACCGGCATTGCATATTCTCTCAAAAAGTTCCCCTCCAGCGGCATATTCCATGACTATGGCTAAGTGAGATGGTGTCAGCAGAACCTGCACATAGCATGAGTAGCACTTCTGAAAAGCTATTTGCAGCAGAGCCAGAACTCAATTGGAGCATTAAAGTGAAAGTCGAAAATTCAAACCAAGTTTTTCTTCCTACCAATATTGAAGCATCTACAGACTTAGAAGCATCTTTTCGTGAGCCCCTGAATTCGTTTCTTTTCTTAGAAAATTAAAGCTAATTAAGAATTTGTTCGGCAATTGGCTTTTCAAGACTGGAGATGTTCAGATCATTTTCCCATCTTCTTGGCTCTTGACATCAAGACAAGCGTCAGAAATCATTTTGACCAGGTTAAAGGACTGCAAATAACCAGGCTTAGGCGGGAAACCACATGATTTGCGTATTCCATGAAGCTCAGAAAGGAAAAGGGGAGATGCAGATAGCAGACTAACCGCAAAATATACTCTGTTCAACAACAATATTTCCAGAACAGAGCTTTTTGGGTTCTATTTTATTTTATTTTCAGTTTGAAGAAAAAAAAAGAAAAGCAATCCTTTTGTAACTCGTCTGATCACTAAGAGAAAAGACCTTATACGTAATGTTTCTGGAGCAATCTCTACTATTGGGGAACATTATGGCAATATGTACCTCCTTGAATCTGATTATATTGGGATGCTTCAATGACCTGTGGTTCATGATCTCCCTCTGCACATGCTCATCAATCTGCAAAACCAAAAGGACCTCAAACTTAATCCATGAAAGGACGAAGCTGTTGGATGAACTGGGTAAAGAGAAAAAAAAGGCAACAATCCACTTCAACAGCTGAACAATGATCATCTAAAGAGAAGAACATGGACTATTATTCATGCATAATCCTACATAAAATATGACATATTACATTTACAAGAAAGAAGGGAAAAAAAAAAAACTAACTACTTATTACAGGACATATTAACAGAAAAAAGGGGGGGGGGGCAAGAACCAATAGATGAAAAGAGCACCTTCTGGCCTCTCTCAATATACTTGATAGCATAAAGGTCGCCATTCCTTTTATCTCTAGCCAGCTTGGCGACTCCAAATTTGCCTGACCCAATATCCTTCAATATTTCATAAGCCTCCATTGCACAAAAAACAAAAACAGCTGCACAGACTTCAACAAGGAAAAGAACGAAGAGGGCGGGCGGGCAGATAGAGAAAATATGTATTAAATATAACAAACCTAACTTCCCAACTTTCCCTCTATCCTTTTTCTTCTTCTTTTTTTTCTTTTGGTCTCTCTTATTCTTTCTTTTCTTGTCTTAATTGGGTCTTCTCGTTTCTCTTGTTGCGGGGCTCTCTTCACTCGCTTGTATGCGTTGAGAACTATGTGCTGGCTTTCACGGCCACGAGCGCAGAAAGCTGCAAGGCATTGCAGCGTTGTTTCTCACGAGTCAATGTCAATGGAAGGCCAAAATTCGGGCGCATAAAGAAAGTCTCATCTTTTGGAATGTAGCTGAAATAATTACACGTGGAACGCTGGTACAAGTTAGCATTCCAAGGATCGAAGTAGATGTTTTATACTATAATGATTTTTGTATAATATAAAAATTATTTGTATTTATTTGAGTTTATTATTTTTGTGTTTAATTAACTTTTTTTTATAAATTAAATATGGAATGGATCAATTTTTTTTTTTTTGGACTCTCTTGTCCTTGGATGGGTCCGATTCTTATGGTTGTCAATATCTTCCTATCCAATCGACATGAGTTTTGATTTTATGGTGGTGAAAGATCTCGTATTGTTTAATTCTTGTCCAATGCAGTCTCTAAAAGGAGGCTGGAATAATTAAGAATTATAATATTCATCGTAACTCATTCTCTAATAAATTGATTCAATTATTATGAAATTTGATTCAAATATGAAAGATTATAGGCCTTGCGATCGTGAAAGTCGAGATTTGAATAGTAACTGTATCTCTTTACCTGGATATTCACTAAGAAGGAAAATATATAATTTTTTTACATAATATTAATTTAATTATTCTTTTAAGTATTACAGTAAGATAGCACACTATAAACCAACAATTTGCATATTATGCTAGTCTTTTTCTTTTTTTTATCCCCTTAAAGATTAGTCGTCTTTATCATTATTAGAAATTTACAAAATGTTTTTTTTTTTTTCATGGTAGAAGCTTTACAGATTGATCCCAAAATCCCAACATTAACTTATTAGATTTGTAGCATATACGCATTTTCTCAACTAGGTTTTTTCCCGATATCTCAAATGAGTTACAGACTATAATATCTTCCTAGGAAATTACGCAGAAAACAAAAACAAAACAAAATTAGTGTAGTTCGTTCTATTGGCTATTCCGTCTCAGTCCACTAATAAAATAGAATTACAATCATCAATGGCTCATTAAACCTCCTCCCCCCCCCCGGGGGCAAAAATAAAAAGACATTAGACCCCCTTTTATGGCCCCAATACTCGTACAATAAGTGAACAAAGATTATTCACAGGGTATCCTGCAAATACGAGAACTCTCTCTCTCTCTCTCTCTCTCTCTCTCTCTCTCTCTATATATATATATATATATATAAATATAATTAGTAATTTTGAGTTATCTTTTAAGAAAAAAATCTATATAGTGATATTTAATTAATTTAAAAAAATTTTAGTAAATTAAAACTATTTGCAATATTTGATAATAATTTAATAATTTAATATTTTAATAGAATTAAAATTTTAACATATATTTAATTTTTTTCTCATATTATAAAATTAAGTTTGACTAGTTTAAATTATTATTTTTTTTACTTTTTCTCAATTAAATTACCCAATCTTGTATATTGATTTTTTATTTAAATAATTTTTCTTCAAAATTAGTACTTTTAATTGATTATAATAATATTATTGATTAAAATTTTAATTATAAATTTAATTATAAAATTATTATATAATGATGAAATGCATATCAATATTTAATGAATTACTTAATTTTAATTTTATTTGATCTATTTAAGGCAAGTATAAACTTAAAATGTTCTAAATTAACTATAATATTAATCATTACTAATAACCAAATTAATCTTAATTTTACTTAATTATTTAGTCTAAATTTAAATTAAAAATAATTTAGTTTTATTGATTATTATTAAAAGGATAATGCCAATTTTGTCATTTTAGTACTTCTTATTAAATATCTAAAATTTGCATAACTCATAAGGCTAAACCAAACGTATATATTTGTATTGTCAAAGTTAGAGAAAGACAATAATTTCAAATAATTCTTTGAGTAAAGAGAATCTATGCAACAACTATTTCTTAATTTTAAGATTTTTCTTCTAAACTTCTACAATTTATAATATTTGATATTAATTTAATAGTTATTTTATAGTACTTTTTAATATTTTAATAAAATTAAAATTTTCACATACATCTTATTTATTTAATTCACTTAATTATATTTTAATATATATTATAATTTACCTAATTTATAAGAAAAAAATTTTACATGTGTCTAAAATTCATAACATAGATACTCATAATTAAAAATATATATTTTTTAAAAAAATTCATAAAAATAATCTTAGATTTCCCCCTTTCTTAAAAGAAGAAATATTTTAAAATTTACTTTTTACTTAAAAGAATAAAATATTCATATTTAAAATCTTTTTGATTTTTCTCCTTTCATTTAAACAATTATTTTCAATTTTATTTTTTTAAAAATACACAAATTTTAAGTATTTTTTATTTTTTATTTAAATAAAATACAAAAAATACACTTATTAACAAAAAGAAAGAATATTTGTAATTTAAATTTTGTTTTAATTTTTTTTATTTAAATAAAATACAAGTAAAATATAATTTTTAACAAATATGATAAATTTATGTGTCACACTGATTTAATATTAGTATATATTAATATTATTAAAATTAAAAAAACTAATAAAATACTTATGTGGTGTTATTTTCTTAATTTTAGAAATATTTAAATATTTAATTTAAATTCTAATTTTTAATAAATTGTAATATTTGATATTAATTTAATAATTGATTTTTGATCTTTCTTAGAATTTGAATATAATTAGAATTTTAACATGTATCTTATTTACTCAATTTATTTAACTACAATCTAACCTAAATTATAATTTATCTAATTTAAATTTTTACATATGTTTAAAATTTGTATAATAAAAATACTTATAAAAAATAATCCTAAATTCTTTCTTTTGTTTTTAGTGAGAAAAAAATATTTCCAAATTTATTTTTTTTGAAAAGAAAAAATAAAAATAATTTAAATTTTTTATTACTTCTTTTTTTTTAAAGATGCCCTCAATTTTTTATTTTAATAAAAAGATTTATAATTTGTTTTTTAAAATTTTTATTTTAATAAAATATAAATAAAATATGTTTATTAATAAATATAATAAAAACGTAAGTCTAATACTAAAAAAACTCATTGAACAAGTATAATAAGAAAATTTCTCAAATAACAATCACATGTGCTGCTGCCGATCGATTACTCTTATAAACAAGTTGGCCATTTTACCGTTAACAAGTAATAACTAGTACTGAAATATAGAATTTCAAGCACGCCCCAACATAAGACATATAAGAAAGACTAATTGCTTCTTTTCGCGCATAAAATTCCTCTCCAAAACTACAAATATGGAGTTGATGATAGACTGTCGGGATTAGATTCTCTGAAGTAAATTACGGGTGTGGTTCATTTGAGAAAGTACAAAAATTTCATGTTACAAGAAGGGGACAAGTGACAGCAGGTAGGACAGAACAGTCGACGTGCACGGTGGGGAGAGGAGCAAAGCAGCCCGGTGTGGCGGGCGGCACGATTAGCGGCGGTCTCCCAGCCGGCTTGATCGCATGGCCTTCTTTATTTTCCTTCGATTCGAGAACAGAGTGCATCCAAAATTTCCTTAACACTTGTAATTAATTCTCGTCAGCATCACTGTAGAATGGACCGTCATCAACCTTTGTTGCTTCTTCCTTTTCCTTGCTGCAACGTGCACCCTTCGTTTTCACGAGATGATCCGAATGTTTGACCAACTCGTTGCCCTAGTCAACTCCTGGAAAATATGGTGTCACTGTCAAGTAAAGTTAAATTTGAAATTTTTATAAAGCATTATAATTTATTAATCGTACATTATAGATTAAGCTTTTAATATCAAAGTTTTATATTTAAATTACATTGTGCTCACATTTAATTATAAATTTATATAATTAAAAGAGGTGTATTCTTTGTTCATACATCTTAATGAATTCTCCTGTTAGTACGGTATTAAAGTTAAATATTTAATTTATTTATAAATCTCCACAGGTTAAATGTTTAGGTTAAATAATTTCTTAACTCAAATAAATCACAAAAAAAAAAATGTATATTTGAATTCCTCTTGTCCACTTGCTTTTGGGAGGTCGAGGAGTTCTGAAGTTCAGTAGACAAAGAAAAAATGTAAAATCAAATTCAATGCTGTTCTTTTTCTTTGATAATTCTGATATTCAATCTAATTAGGTAGAGCTGAATATCAAAATCTATAATCTTTGCTTGCCTTTAGGTACAAAAATCTGGTTACGTAATGATTGATATACATGCATCAGTTTCACCGAATTACATAACACGTGACAAAATACTCTGATATCCAATCTCAGAAGATAGACCACAAACTTTCAATGCTCTGATGCCCATGCCCTGAACTGAATTTAAAGTACACGACAAATGCCACTTGAAGGCTTCAAATACAAGAACAAGCCGAAGATTTACTTGGCTAATTAACAACGTAAGATGCATGGGTCTCTTTTTTTTTTTCTTTTTTTGTTGTTTTTCATGTGTTGCCTCAGCTGCATCCACAATTCCTTTTGCATTTCGTGTCATTGAGGTTTTCTTTTCTTTCTAGGCCCCAAATTGAATTGTGAGACAATATTTTCTTCCAAGTCGCCTTGCCGTGCCGTGTTGTCTAAGTAATGTGCCTAGGATGCAGTACATTTTTGTCACAAACAGCATTCAATACACATGGAACTACCTACGTCCATACAGCTTACGTTCCTGATCTATCCCTGTCCATCCACCGCTTGCCTTTTGTCCAATGTGGCTTCAATCATGTGCGAGTTGTGAATTGACTATGCCATCGATATGTTCGCTTTGAAATCATCTTACAAAAAAAACTAGCTATTGGCCAAAAGAATAAATCAATTGGGGAGAGACTGGAGGTTTAAACCCCAGTTCTCTCCACTTATCATAAAATGAGGAAAATGTTTTCAGAAAAATTTCAAGTTGCAAATGGAGCATTTTTCTGAATTACTTGTCTAGGTAGCCAGTTCAATTTAGGTTTACTTCCTACTTAAAACAGTAGCAAAAATTGTGCAACACACTTTGCACTGTAGGCGCCAGTATAAAGATGCAACGCAAGAATGGGGCTCCATCTCAAGAAGGCACCGGTGGATGTTGGAATGGATAATAAAAGAATTTGGTTTCCCTTTTTCACGATCGGGAATTCAAATCATAAGGGAAGTTGTTTAGGATAATTTTTCATGAAAATCACAGAAAACTATTGCAATCATTGCGTCCTGAAACCAATAACCACAAATACCCCCGCCCCAAAAAACAAAAAAACAAAAATCTCAATATAAGATGGTGACGAGCTGGCGATCGCATAGAGAGGAGAAAGTGATCACTTTTTCTGTTTGATTTTTTTTTGTTGCTTTTAAATTTATGTGTACAATAACGTTTTTAAAGACCATCTTAAAGGAACATCTTAATAGTCAAAGAATTTAGACATTCATTCTAGAACTTCGGAGTTCAAGAAAAGATTATATCTTTTTTTTTTTTCGGGGGGAGGGGGAATAGCATGAATAATTTCTTAGCAATCATCATTAAGAGCCCAAGCAAGCCTAAAGTTTCAAAACATGCATGAAATCCCCCAGCTATCAGTGTGGCAAGAAAAGATTATCATATATTATTATAGTTAACGCACAACTTATACACTATAGACAAACTTCAATAACACAGGCCTTTGGTTGAGTCCAAATTAATTAAAAGAAGAGTGCTCAAGGGTGAGCTATGGTGTTGAAATATGGCAAGTGTGAGTCTTGTATTGAAAAGAAAAACAATAAACAAACAACATATAAGTGACTACAAATCTATAACCCAATATCTTAAAATTTCGAGTAAAAAGTGGTACCAAAGGTGCATTGTATTGTTGCTTCACTCCAAGGTTGTTTGCACTTCCTCAGGATTGTTTGGGGTCCCCCAATTGTCAACATTGTTGCTTCTTCATCATCCCCATGGGGGAGTGCTACATGGGTTTAAGATGAAGGAATCTCCTTGGCGTGAAAAATCGAGGATGAAATGGAATTAAAGAAAGAAATAAGAATATCAAGTTTTTTCAACTGACTACTACACAAAGAACCCAGAGAAACTACATAGGTCAGATTATGTCTAACTAGCGTGGCTTTTAGAACCCAAACAAATTAGACGAGAAGTGGATGTGTATTTCAGAAGTATTTATCAAGAGGGAGACAATCTCAGACCTACAATCTCTGACCCAAATTTTAATAAGCTCTGTCCTAATTCAACCACGTCTCTTGAATTGCCATTTTGTTTTCACCCTCATCCCAAAGGTCTCTGCTCCTTTTAACCTGATTGAGTTTAGGCCAATCAGCTTGATTGGTAGTTTGTATAAGATCATTGCAAAAACTCTAGTTAATTGATTGCGAAGGATCATTGGTGAACTTATAGGAGAAAACCGTAGTGCCCTTGTCAATGGTTGACAAATTCTTGGTGGAGTATTGATTCCTTCTGAACTAATAAACTTCCTCAAAAGAGTTGGGAAACCAGGTGTGCTTTTGAAACTTGATTTTCACAAGGCTTTCGACAGTATATCATGGAATTACCTGGATTTTGTCTTGGTTGAGATCAACTTTGGTGACAATTGGCATTCTTGGATAAAACAGTGCATCTCAGCAGCTCAAACAGCAATTTAGTGAATGGTTCACCTACCAATGAAATTGTGTTGCAGAAAAGACTTAGCCAAGGTAATCCGTTATCATCTTTTCTCTTTATCTTGGCAGCTGAAGAACTAAATGTCAAGGTTGTTAAGATCGAGATTCTACTTATACTTAAAATGAATTTAGAGTATTCAGAATCGGATCATAAGATCCTATCATAAAACTAAAAAATTTTGTTTAAAACAAAAATAATTAAAGAAATGTAAAAATTAACTAACAAATGATATGTAACTCAAATAATCTAGCTTTAATTACATGTTATGCATTAATTCAAGAATTAAAAAAAATGATAATATGATATTTTCAAACTTTCATTATTCAAAAAAATATGATAAAAAGTCAAAAATTCAATAAAAAATATGTCAAAAATTCAAACTTTCATGTTGAATGATTTTTTATGTGCAGCATATGTTCCTATATACTAGTTTATATATATATATATGAGTTAAGAAGCATAATTCATGTAAAATAATAGCACTTAGTACAAGTTAGGGATAGAAAAAAGACGTCCCCTAAATACAAAGATAATCTTGGAAGTTATACTAAGGTAAGGTACGTAAGAAGCAAACAAAAATAAATCTCAAGTCAAAAGTATGTCAAAAACAGAATACCATCTAGAGAAATTCTCAATCATCTCATCATTAAGAATAATGAATGACTTTCCCCAAGTACACAAAGAAGCAACGATGGGATTGAGGACCACTCTCATGCTAACGTTCTTACTCTGAAAAACTCTATTGTTTCTTCCTTTCCAAAGGTGCCAAAACACACTAGAAGGACCATGAGTTGAAATCTTCTAGGAACCTGTAGAGGTGTTTGATGCTCCCAACTATGCGACAAATCTAAGACAGAAAGAGGACAATGGGACTGCCAATTGAAGATTTCCGAAAACACCAACAAAATATTCCTCGAGTACTTGCAATGAAGTAACAGGTGATCTGTGCTCTCATTGTCACAACAACACAAAGGGCACATATTGTCCAAGTACCAACCACGTTTATTGAGATTAGGAATAGTAAGGCTTGGGGATGAGACTAACCAAGTTGTTCCATCTCCATTGATACTTGCAAAGTCAAAGACTAAGGCTTGGGGATGAGAGCAAGCAACAAACAGATCAGGATATCTAGAAGCAAGAGAGTTCCCGCCAAGCCACACATCAAACCAAAAGGAAGTATTGTTCACATATGCAATTTAAATATGAACTCCTCTACAAAAAGACTCACTCACCCGGTAAATGTCTCTTAAAATTGCGTTACCTTTGACTCTAGGAATATTCCTCGGCATCTAACAAACATTCAAGTAGCCATATTGAAGAGCTATTGAGCTTCTCTATAGATTGTCTTTCTCTATACAAAAGCGCCATAAACACTTGACAAGTAGAGACTTGTTCATGAGAGAGAGATCTTTGACCCCAAAAACAACACTACATTTGTCTTTCTTAACTTCTGACCAAGAGAGGAGGTGGCATTTGTTATTTTCCAAGCTACCCCTCCACATAAATCTAGCACAAATTTTATCAGGAGAGACAATGACTTCTTGGGGAGCTTGAAGCAGAGAGATGATAAGTCAGTATTAGTAAGAGGGTACTCTAGAAGAGAGTAAGTCTTCCACTAAAAATAGATACTTACATTTCTAGGAGGATAAGTGTGATTGTACCCTCTCTAAAATTGAGCTCCAAGCTCCCAAGGACTTAGATTTGTCCCTAAGGGGGATTCCCAGGTATGTGGAAGGCAATGAACAAGATTTACATCTGAAAGTCTCTGTAAATAGCTCAATATCATCATTCCTGCCAATAGAAAAGATCTCTGATTTGTTGAGATTTATTTAAAGTCCCGACGTAGCCTGAAAACAAACAAGGACTGCATTTAGCCAAACCACCTGAGAAGCTTCCGCGTCACACAAAAGCAGAGTGTCATCTACAAATAGACGACGGGTGAACTCCTCACATTGAGTCTGTTCATTCATGAAGAAACCCTTAATCAAATTTCTGTTGCCTACAACATTGAGGCATCGAGTAAAGGCTTCCATGACGAAAAGAAAAGGCAAAGGCGGCAAACAATTGCACTACCTTAGGCCCCTCTGACTTCTAAAATGACGTTTAGCTTCACTATTAATAAGGATTGAAAAAAAATGATACAACTACGTATCCATGACATCCATCTAGACCTAAAGCCCATTTGCTTCATAATGAAAAAAAGAAAAAAAAAAAACTCCCAATTAATGCAGTCATAGGTCTTTTCAAAGTCTAATTTACAAACCACACTGCATTTCCCTTTGTCTATACGAGAACCAATGTTCCTATACACTAATATATACTATTCTTAGGTTTTTTTGGTATTTAACTTTTTTTAACATAATGTTGTTAATTATTTTTATTAACCATGTAGTATGATTAACTTAAACAAAATTATAAATGATTTTGTTATACCATCCAGATCATTGGAAGACTTTAGGATCATCGTACGATCTAATGATCCCAATTCTGACAATCATGCTAAATATCTTGATAAAAAGAGCTGTAGCACTCGGCTTCATCAACGGCCCCAATCTTGGCTCCCTAGAGCCCCTCTCTTCCCATCTACAATTTGCAGACGATAACTTAATTTGCTACCTGAAATCACAACGAGGCAAACTCTAGAGCAAATCCTAAGAGAGACTGAGGTAAGTTTCATTGGTTTCGATGGTTTGGGATGTTTGGGATGTGTCATTTAGAGGCCAGAAAGAAAGATCAAGTCTGATTCATCCAAATTTCTGGATGGTCCGAGTCTCAAAAAATCAGTCAGGTCCATAGAATTTTTTCGGTTCAAAGTTCCGACCAGTTTTTTGCTAACCTAGCCCAATCCACTGGCCAATTCGTCGGGCCACTGGTCCGACCAGCTGGGCTGGGCTTCGTAGCACCGCCTTCATTTGGATACATCCCCTAAAACATCAAGGCATCAATACCACAAGCCAGACTACGCAAGATAAGATACATTTGGCGGTGTTGCTTATGCGAGTATGGCATTATATTCAGACACTTTCATCTAGCACTAGTCACTCATGGTTAAGACAAAAGGATGGCTCTTCCACGTTGTACATAAATATACCTGATCTACTTAAAACAATTTTTCCAGAGATTGCACCGGTAAAATGATTTGCTTCAGGCGACTCAAGTATTAAATGGAATACGTATACAAAGTTCCCTTCATATTTTTCAAATTGGAGCACCGAGTACCGCATGCAAATGAGACTTACACATACAACCTTTTGGCTATATTTCATACTCATAGCACAACTGTCAGTATCTAAGCTCTGCAATTTAACCTAAAGTTCATATCCTGGAAACCTGGAGCTTTCGGGTGCCAGAATATCAAACAAAAGAAAAGCGGTCCCAGCAAGTCCTTGGAAAAGAGAATAGTCATTGTCAGGTCCACCTGCATGCCCCCCAGTGGCCATCTTATTTGCATTATTGTACAAGAAGTTTGCAAATGCCTTTGCTCTCTCTAAATACAAATTCTCTCCTGTAAGACGATAAAGGGAAAGAAAGGCATACGCATTTCCAGCCACACCATCTGCAAGGCCCACCTTCTTCACTAACCCACTCTTCCACACCACTTCTCCTGCTTCTATAGCAGCATCGCGGAACTCCCTATCATTTGGGAACACCTGGAAAAACAAACAAGAAGTTAACATTGAATTCATTGTGTTTGGTTCTTTTTTTTTTTTCAGTTCTAAACTATACCCCTTTAACCATCTACAAACTCCCTTTTTCTTTTCCAAATAATTGCATTTAGATAACCCTCTTCCAAATGATGGGCTGTCCTATCAGGTAAAATGCATCACTCCTGTTTTGCACACAACTAGCCTTAGGATCCTATTGTTGCAATCTTTGTCCACCTAAATTTTCAATTTATTTTAAAAGCTAGCCATAAACTAACAAAATCTACAAGAAAACTCAAGTACATCTAAACACACCTCCATGCAATTGAATTACTGCAATAAGTGGATCCTCCCTTGGTATCCTCCCTTGGTATATATTAATGTCCACTGGTTCCCTAGATATACATATTGTGAATGAACTGAATTGAGAATGAGTTGGTTACTTGTGATGCCTTAACCAGCGTGATGGCCATGCCAGCTGCTCCATGAGACCACTGCACTAACTTGTCTCTCGGGTTCCCTTCACTTGAAGGGTAGTTTCCACTATGAGGGAACCTCTTACTCATCATGTACCTTAAAGTCGTCTTCACATCCTCAGCATCTTCTCTGGAGAGAGGAAAGTGAAGAAGAACTTGCAAGATTCCGGCTAGCCCATTGGCTGCACCCCAGTATCTTGTCCCATGCCATCTGTACATCAGAGGGCAGGCAAAGCTATCTGATGCCCCTGCCCTGCCCCCAGCTAGCACAGCGGCAACAATAGGCAAAAGAAGATCACTGGGTATTGCCCCTTGTCTAAGATGCTTGTTTATAAATAAAGCAGCCCATAAAAACCCAGCTCGCCCATACATAAGCTCATATGACATTCCAAAACCACCTTCTTCAGGCCCAGATGGGAGGGCTCTCTCTTGTGCTACCTGCACATGGTTAATTAATACATATTATGAATAGGCCTGATGATGCACAAGCCTGTCACCTTGAATGAACCCTTGTCCAGTAGGTAGAGTCCATACTAAAGACGACACTTTAAGCACCTAAACCAATGCAACTCGAGTTGGCTCGGGTGTATGATTGCTTATCTTTTGGCAAGATTTCTGAGAAATAAATTCCGGCTTCAGCACAGCAATAGCTTTACCTTTAAAGGAGAAGTGTACAATTCATCTCAGCACGACACGGTGTCCCAAAGAGGATAGCAAAACATGTCAAGAACTTAGGACGCTAAATTGAGGATCTCATGTGTGAATTCTAACGTAGCTGAGTGACAAAGTTGACAGTCGAAAGGGTGTTAACTTTATTCCTTGTATCTTATATTTAACTGGGTTAATCGCTAAATGACACAAGAACTTGTGTGTCTATTTTCAAATTCAGTGTACACATAAGCACGTATCAGTTTGAACGATGAGCTAGTTTGTTGTTTCAATTTCAGAAAATTGTTGCATAACAATTCAAATTTTATATTTAACAAACGAGCAATCTAAAATTTTAATGCTGAGATTATTTAGAATTTTGCATCATGTGTGAATTCGGGATGTCAATATGATGATGATGCTATAATTAAAGCACAAAATTAATTTTGAGACCAAAATTGACCCAATTAAAATGTGCCAAATTTGCGAGAGATTGCAAAGTTCATGCGATTTCCCATAATTAATCTTCTCTAGCCTAAAAGAACAACTAAAGTGTGAATAGTTTATTGGAATAAGGACCATTGGGTTGGAAAGAGAGAAAATAATTTGGGGACTGATAGAAAAGATCTCAGGTAATACCACAAAGGAAAAATAAAAAAAATAAAAAATAAAATTGAACTTTAAGTTGTAGCAGAGCATCAATTAATTGTAATGATCCTGCTGAATGGAAATGAGGATTGGCATTTGGAAGTACCTCAAGGAAAAGGTTCAAGAACAAGTCACGTCTTTGGTGGTCCCTCTTGTAATTGGCAACCACAGCTCCAAGTGCATATATTCCTCCTCTACCGCATAAAAAAGTCACATGCCTGCACCTACACGTTATTTATTGATAAAAATAACTAGCAAAGCCATCTACATTTATAATTGAGGAGCTTTCTCGAAAATAAAAAATAAAATAAAAGATTTATAATTGACGAGATTACTTTTTTTATGCTTAAAGTAGTTATAATTTGTTATATCAACCAATGCATAGTTTCTACAAGAACAGCATTTTCAGCAGTTCAATTTTCCGTAATATAAATAGAAGCTTCTGTCTAGAGACTACTCCTTTGAGTTGGGAGTTATAATATATCCAAAAAATAAACCCCAAAACAACAAAGTCGTCTCTAATTTTATTAGAAAACATTGTTGTGTGGTTTGTTATCAACACAAATTGAATGTGGGGAAACATTAGTTGACATTTAGGTGGTTTGTTTGCAGAGAAATGACTTTTCTTGTAAGAGCAACACCATGCAGTAACGTTTAATGAGCAATACAGTAGACACAAGAAAATAGTAAAATAATTTTCGTGCATTTAATTTTATTTATTTATAAAATTATGTAAAATATAATTAATTTACGTATTCCATTGCTCTCATGTTGCTACCTACCTTTTCTCTTCCTGTAAAGAAAATTTTGTTTTTCTTTGACCACAGTATTTCATGGCCACCAAACGCCTGGGTGGAAATAATTTTCTAGGAAAATATGTTCGTTGAAACAAACGGAACCTTGTAACCAAAAGGCCACAAATCACCTAAGTTCATCATTTTCATGCTAACCTAAGTTCACCAATTGTCAACCCAATATCGTATATTGGAAAAACAATATTTTATTAGCTATATAAATTAGGGAAATTTTTTGCCACATTTGGGCCCACCAGGCACTTTGAGCCAATTCTCACTTCCTGCATCATCTTTTTCTAAGCTATTAATTCAGAATAAATTAAGTTCAGAAAAAACCAAAAAAAAAAAACAAAAAGAAAAGAAAAATTCACCTGGAGGACGCACGTGCAGCACCAGCACACGTGTCAACAATCTCGGCGCACAATTCCAAGTCATGCTGATCGCCGGTGACCTCAAACGACCTCAAGCAGACGAAAGCCGTCCCCAGTAAACCAGTATAAACTGTCGGGCAGATACCCGTACCCGCATTAGCATCATCTTTCCACGTCATCTCCACCGCCTAAACACACCAAACGAAATCGAGCTAGCTTTAGTTAACATGCTCCGGGAGGTAACGCTGCCTTAACCTACGCACGCACCCTCCAACACCGACATCAAATGTATCATTTTTTCTCCTTTTTTTTTGTTTTTTTTTTTATTTTTGTATTCTTCTCTTCTAATTGCCTTAGGAAGATGAGTAAGAACGTACCTGGTGCTTGAGAGAGATGGCTGCTCTGAGAAGAGTTTCATTGGAGAGAGAGAAGCTGGCTACCATTGGATCAATTCGGCGAACGAAATCCGGCCGTTCGTCCTTGCTATCCTCACGGGTCTCCCGAGAAGCAAGCTCCCACACAGACGACATCTCCCTCCTCTGACTCTTATCTCTCCTACAAGCTTTTTGTTTGAGCGAGAAAAGGTCCTACAAGTGAGTGAAGATAAAAGCAAAGCTCGACGCGGCGTAGCCAATCCACGCGCCATCCCCGTCAATATTTTAAAAATATAAACAAACAAATGGACCACCTCCGGATGAGCAGGAGAATCATGAGCCGTGACAGCAACATAACATTTAATGTAAAAGGCCCCTCCCCCCCGCCCCCCACGCAAGCAAAAAGATTTCATTTATTGTATTGGGTGCAAAATGCAACCAAACCGTGATAATAATTTGCTTGAGTGGAAAAACGTGTTTGGAAGGACATTCCTCCCCTTTTCTTTTTCTTCCCCCCCACCCCCTCCCCTCCTTTTTTTTTTTTATAATCAAAGTTTAATCTCGCATCTTGACTCTGTGCATTCGTTGCAATGGCTGATTAACCAGGATAAATCATCAGTAAATTACAAGACAAGTAACAAGTCTACGTTATATTTTAGAAGGCCTAAATTAAGAATTGTTCTTTACGTTACGATTTTTTTATTTTCATTTTAACTGTTAAAAATATCTCTCTTTTTTTTTGTATTTTTGTTAAGTTTGTCACATAATTTTTAATTAAATATCACGTAAAATTTAAAATATTAATTGAATTGTTGACATAAATTTTTTAAAATATTATTAAATTTAATTTTTTAAAAGACGTTTTTTAAAAAAAAACTAAAGGATGACACAATATTTTTACCATTGCAAAGATAAACGAAAAATATTTTAACCATGTACGTTAACAATTTAATCAACATTCTAAATTTCATATGGTACCTGATTGAAAGTTAAGTGATAAAATTAACCAGAAAAAAAATGAAAATGAGACATTTTTAATTAATAGTATTAATGTAATGAGTAATTAGAAAAAAAAGTTATTGAATAAAAAAAATTATAATATGATGTTAACGTGACGTCGGTGCGGCGTAAGTTTAAAATATATGCTGATAAGCCAAATCTAGTTGAATAGTTGCAGCGATGCACTTGCAACCAGCTCCTCACCAGCGTTGTCACATCTCTGTCATGCAGTTTAAACAATTATCTCTTTCTTATAAGCCCATCCAAATTTCTTTGTAGCAGGCACACTGCACTCAGAAAGGCTCTTCATTGATCGGATTCAAATCTCTTGAATCTGTTTTTATAATTGCCTGCTTATATATATATATATATATATATATATATATATCTCTCCTTACCCATGCAACCAACGAGAGAGCACGAAATACATCACGGAACACTGCACTTTTTAGCCATGAAAACCCCATTGGTTCCTGCTTATCCATATGGCCTCCGCCATCATCCCTCGCTACTCCAGCAAATTCCTCTCAGTACTATTTATCTTTACCCATCTCCTTGGTGGGAATACGCAATTTATTAGTTAAAGTATTTCTGGGTTCTCAAGTTTGTCACATCCATGTTCTCTTTTACTCCTCGTATTCTTGCAATGTCACATTGCCATTTGATAACACCATAATCGTCGTTAGGTACAATAAACGAGCCCATAATAGAAAGCAGTGAGGGGACTAACAAATACTTTATCGAACTTAGATTAGATCCAAATAATAGATGTGTTTAACAGGCACCACTACTGGGGCAGGCACCAGATGTCACAAAACACAATTTAAAACAAAAATACCAGTTCTAAATAACAATTAAGCTTAACAGACAAAGCCCACCTTGTTACCCAGCACCACACAACCCTAACTGTTCAGAAACCTACCTATCCATCTATCTAAACGAAGTTGGCCAGACAAAAGAAAAGTACGTCCAAGACATCTTGAACGTCCATAAACCTGATGTGCACTTAAGCACGCTCGCCCCTGATCCTCCTAGCCAACTGGATATCCTTAGGCATAATAGTAACACGCTTGGCATGTATGGCACAAAGGTTTGTGTCCTCAAACAGCCCTACCAAGTAGGCCTCAGCAGCCTCCTGCAACGCCAGCACGGCGTGGCTTTGGAAACGAAGATCAGTCTGCAAGGAAACATCCAAAACAAAGAATTAAATTTGCCATCACAATCCCCAACGAATCAAATATCGTAGAAAGAGCCACAGAGAGACTACCAAAAAAAAAAAAAAGCCCCAAAACAAAACTGTGTGAAGAATACCTTGAAGTCCTGAGCAATTTCACGAACAAGCCTCTGGAATGGAAGTTTCCGGATTAAAAGCTCAGTACTTTTCTGATACTTACGAATTTCACTGCCCAGCATTGCATAAAAAACATCAGATTAATAATCTTGTTGACCACAAAAGAACAGAGGAAAAATCTTTGACTAGATGCGGGAACTAAAATAGGAATTAGACCAAAGACAAATCTTGACTCACCGAAGAGCAACAGTTCCAGGACGATAACGGTGAGGCTTCTTGACACCACCAGTGGTAGGGGCAGACTTACGGGCAGCCTAGTAGCACATGAACAAAAAGCAAGGAAGATTTTTCAACACATATCACAGAGGTCTCCAAAAACAAAAGCCCAACAGCGATTAGATATAATCCAATGCCAAATTTTTATTAGCATTAAATACAGAATAAAAAGAGAGGTATAATCTAATAATACCTTGGTAGCAAGCTGCTTCCTGGGAGCCTTTCCTCCAGTAGACTTACGAGCAGTTTGCTTGGTACGGGCCATCTACACAACAACAATATACAAAACGGTACCCAATGTCAAAAATCAATCCACGATTAAGGAATCATTCCATAACAAAACAGAAAAAAGACTGTCTTTGGCGTCCAGCAAAACATTAGATAACGAAATTGGTAATGTTTTCAGCGATCGTCAACCAGGGACTACAACAGAAACAAAAACAACACACAATCTAAAACATGATATTGTATGTGATTAAATCGTACAAAACCCTAGATCTCGACATCAAACCACGAATTTCAAACCCTAAAATTCCAGACCTCACACATACAACGCTCAGCTAAAGTTCATAAACGAAAAAAAAAAAACAATAAAAAAATAAACGTCCACCAATTGGAGAATCTTCTTTAAGATTGTACAGAAAAGAAAAAATCGAAAATTAAACCTATGAAGCAAAAAATTAAAAAAAAGGCCCCAATATTTCCAATTACACAACACATATGTAAACCCTAGCAAAATCGAATTAAGGATCTGAAACAATCAAATTAATTAATTAATTCTAAAAATATCCTTTAAAAAAAAAAAGAAAGAAAACACAACACAGAAGAGGAGAGAGAGATGTCGTCGAAGACGAACCTCGAATATCTGTTATCTTTGTTATCTCTGTCTGTCTCTCAACAAAACCTTTAAAACTGAAATTAGGCTGAGGCCTGCGCGTATTTAAAGAGGTTTTGGGCACTTAATCCAACGGACACTATTGGCTATCCGTGTGCTTTTTCTGTATAGAATCGTACGGTCAAAAGCGCGTTAAGTTGTGCTTTCTCGAGTTGAATGGACCGCTAAGATGTCGTATTAGAGAGGTGACACGGATCGGGAAGGATAAATACTGGATTCCTATTGGCGAGTCAATGCGACACTTTTGTTTTGTGTTTTTATTTCGAGTGACTGTTGTTAAGGATGTCGAGCGCGTTGACCAGAGTTGGGCGGCGATTGACCGCAATGCCAAATTGTTATTGATTAGAAAATTTTTCGGGACACCCCGCAGTTAATAAATATAAAATTATATTTTAAAATTTTTGAATTTTAATTTTAATAGAAAATATAAAATTTTTTAAAAAAGATTGTTGATTTGGCGAAAAAGATTGTTAATGGTAAGTTGAACATTAAAAAAAGGGATTAGTTTTTTGAAGAGTTACAGGCGACATGTCAGACAGTACTTCATATATTAAACTTTTTAAAATTATTTACAGTATATTTAAATTATATAGATATATATAATTAATGGTTACGACTCCCCGAAAAAAAAAAAAGTAAAAATATCAAACAAGGCCATAAACATTGGCATAACGTACAGTTAAATGACTATTTTACTATTATTACGATGTAATTATATTTTTCGGGATTAAAAAACATCGAGCCATAATTTTGTTTGGTGATATTATACTCTTGTCAAAAAAAATCGGTATTTTTAATTTAAAAAAGAATTATAATCTGAGTCATTTGCACTGTTATAATGTCCTATTGCAAAATTGATTTTAGTCTTGAGAAGTTGTGTCAAATAATAAATATTTTATAGGAATTTAAGTGCATACTTAATAAGAAAATTTATTGTTTAATTGTTTTTTTTTTTTTTGTATATATACTTAATTTGAATGTCTCATGAATTAATTCTTTATAATTATTAATTAAAAAATAAGAAATAAATAAATAAATGTTCAGTTCTGACCGTGTTTTGCAATCCTTTCTCTTATTCGGTCCTCTTTTGACGAAGTCTGGCCGGAGCCTGAGGTTTGAAGGATTCACGTGTGCTTCCAATAGATATCTTTATCATTGACAAACATAATCGGGATTTCTTGTTTGAATTTGTATTGTCATCGTAGACCAAGAAAATGGAGATCGGTCGTGCCCTTTTGAACTTTGCTATGGAATTATCCTTATTCCATATTTGCTGTCTCTTCGTTTGACGTTCGGCACGGAGGGGAAGGAGTTCCGTGGCCCACCTCTCTCCCATCTACTCGCAACATCGTTTTTAAGAAAATTTACTATAGAGAATGCCCTATGTTTGAATTTGGTACTACTTATTCGACCAAAAAAAATTATCGTTATATTTTCTTGAAAGAAATTAATTTAAATAAAATTCAATTAAATTAATAAAATTATATGTATTTAAAAAAACAAATTTATTGTACTAAAAAATAAAATAAATAAATATAATAAATACTTTTAAATTTTAAATTTTGCTTGCGATTGCCCGAACAATTACCGAAATATCAGCAGTTTGCCAACAATCTGTCCCCAGAAGCTTCATCGCGAGCACGATTCACACTGCTGAAGCTAAACTCGTCGATCTATCTACGCACCAATTGGAAGGGCGACGATCTTGCTTCCGTGGCCCTCCTTCCCGATCTGCTACTATTCTGGATTTTAGTCCTTACCATTCCGCATTTTCACAAAGCACGGAGTCCACCGACAAGTTTCTTTCCTTCAATTTAACCCTTCGTAAAATCTTAACTTCATTAGGGGGCCACTAATTACCCTTTTTAATTTTGTAATTAATTCAAATTTACTCCAACGCTACTAGAATTTTACAGTTGAAAAAAAATCTCAATTTTATTTTAGCTTTAAAATTTATTGCTTATGGTCATTTAGAAGTAGAGACAGTGCCTTTCCCGTTACCAAGCTTTTCCAACCTAATGTTCAACTAGCTTTCGTCGTACCCAAGGTGTCCCAAGTGTAATCATCAAATAACTGTTAAAACCTCATAGTTCTAGTTTGTAAATCTAGAAATTTATAAACATCAGAAGTCATTCAAGGCCTCTATATTTTCATGATGTAAATTTTTATATTCTTGACAGCAATAAAATATGAAACGAGACGGATGAACGCACATTCATGTCAAAGAAAACCCATGTATCATATAAGTATCTTCCCAAAGCCCAACCATCACTATTCATTTACATCCTCTTCAGCGGCTCCACTGATATCAAACAATTGTCACTAACAAATGAGAGAAACGAAAGACCATGAAAACTAACAGCCTTCCTTTACAAACAAACGGACTACATTTGGCACTATTTAAATAGGCTCCATAAAAATAAAAAATAATAAAAAAAAGACTCTACAAAAGCATTAACACGATTAAATTATAAACTAATGCCCACCTAATTAAGTAAAAGAAGCTACACTCTTACAAACCTGCAAATCATCAAACATCCAGCTTAAAGGAAACGGCGAACTACCGTATGATTTCAGAATAGAGCCTCAGGCGTCCGCAAGAGTCTATACACACAATAAATCAGGACCAAGTAATTATGCCAGTCCAAGTATCTTCTATTCCCCAATTTTATCGTCACCACCATTATATTATATTCCTCTGCTTCTAAAGTCAACCGGTTAAATATTAGGAGTTATAAGAATCCAGATAATCTTTCTAAATTCATTTCAAACTACAGGGTAATAAACCTGTAATTACTTGCTATCAAAGAGGAAACAATCTGCAACTTCCAGGTGATTTGCCAGCCGGAAGACAGTTGACTGCACAACTTCAGACCTTGGGGAGACAGAACTTGGAAGATGAGGCAGGCAAAGAGGCAAATATTCCTCGTGATCTTTGGAAGCGCAGAAAAGAGAGAGCACGGATCGGAAGAATATGAATCTGGAGATAACGTTCCATAAAAGTATGAATCTAAAACATTATGTGAAATCTCTCCCCTAGAGAACCCAAGGAAAGAATGAACAAGAAAGAGAAACAGAAGCCTGCATTTTCAGCAACACAAACTCATGGAATGGTACCTAACAATAAGCCGTCGTAAAAATGGATCAGACAGAATTTGCGCCCAAACCAAATCCAGGCTATCTGATATACAGAGTGTCTCCATCCATTCAGAGAAGGCAGTTGACAGGATCTCCTCAGCATTATTGTACAAATCCTAAAAGCATTTGATACAGGAAGATATAAACAGGAACAAGATGATTATGTAAAAAAATTAAATAAGTGCGGAAATCAACTCACTTGATCACCGTCCCTGGAGGTGAGGCCAACCATTTGGCAGAATGCTTGTAGAGGAGCAGTCAAGAAAAATGTAAACTGACTTCCATTATATTTTGTATCCATACTAGGGTTCTTGAATACTGGCCTTGAAGGTGAGAGTAGCAAGGCAGCTGCCTCTCCTATTTCTGCCCCATGCAAGACCTGAAAATCATCCGGAATTTTCCCTGAGCAACTCCCAGTTAGATATGCAAAGACAGAGATGCAAGAATCCTAAAGCCTCATACACCATGAAAACAACTGGTAGGATGTTTTTGCGATATTAGCCTCTTCTATTCCCTTCCCAAATATACGAGATATACATTTGACATCATTAATTAGATGAGCCATTCCATTTAAAGGATGCAACATGACAGTATTTATACTGAATATCTTCCTCTTTTAACCCAATTATTATTCTATAGAATGAAGATCAGATAGATATTGAAGTTATCAACAAAAGTCACCAAACTATGAAGTAAGGGAGGCTCTTTCTAGCTTCAATGCCTAGATCATGCTGTAAAGGTTACCCTAAATAGAATTTGCTAAAGGATTAGGGAGGTAGCTTTTTAATTTTATGTACATCACATTACTTCCTAAGAGTCAGTTCTGATTTATTAGAGGAATTTCCAAATTTAAGATGAACAAGTTATTGTAGGGAATAACATATCTTGTTAGAGGAACAAACTGGTGATTAAACATATAAAGCATGTTTTCTTAGAAGATGAGTTTAGAAATAAAAGTAAAGTCACCAAAAGAAATTTTGTTCATAAGGCACCTTAGTTAGTTTAGATCTATGATGTATAGTAGAAAAATTGAATACTGTCCAACAATTCATACTCAAATAATGACAAACCTGCCTTGAATGCATGGCTATTGTCACTATCAATAATCAAGAACAGAGGCCTTCGAGTAAAGGGAACTATATCGCCAGGATAAAGGGTATTTTGACCTGAAAGACCAAGAGGAGCAGACATGATGCATTTAATAAAAGTCACGTGGGAAAGAAAGAACACAGAAAAGTATTATTACTGTGTCACTTGGAAATAACCAGCTATATCACTTGAAAAAATTACTAGACAAAGCACAAGAAATGCATAGCCACATACCACCATCTCCCTTAGGACCTAACCAAAGGTAGTTGTCAAAATGGTCACTTGATTCTTCCTTTCTATTCACATGAAATTTTGGTTCTGGAGCAAGGCAGTTCATTCCACCGGATGCCACAGACACAACTTTGTTTTTTGAAAGCTTTCTTGGTCCTCTAGAACTTTCCATTTTTGAAATATTCCTTTGACCAGCTTTGCCTGAATCCTATAAAGCCGTCAATCACAAATAAAAAGACAGGATCTGTAAAATGTTTACCAATGATATGAAAGTAACAATTAACCTGATGCTGATAAATATATTAACATAAGGCTCTCTGGAGGAAGCTCCTCACAAACTGTTGCCATAGCCTGCCATCATTTAGTTAAGTATCAGCTATTGACATACAAATGGTTGAAAAGTTTCTACCCATTAGCATGAAGAAAACTTGTACTAGCTATTGACAATATGTAGCTACGGACATTAGCATGAAGATATAAATGATTAAAAGGTTAAATCTGCATTGGCTTCTACTCATTTTCAGCGACACATTCCGTGTAACTTGTACTAAAGCATTGTTAAATTGAATTCACTACTGGTGTCTAGAAAATTGCACAACAGAATGCAGGTGATCAGAAATGTTTTTAAATGAATGCTTTGGGGAAAAACAAAAACAGCCACACAAAATAGACTAATGCCAAGAAACATAATATCAACAACATGATACAACATGTATTGGATCTAAATTATAATTTACATCGGAGAAGGGGAGGGGGTGAGGGGGTTCGGACCATGTAAATTTTTCACACAGAATCCTAACATTCACATGAGGCTTAACTGCACAGAAATCATAAAAACAATGGCTTCAAAACTAACCGCTAGCAACTGTGTCAGAGAAGGACGGTAAAGAACCACTTTTCTGGGATTTGGATGTAAAGTTGGATCTGTCAAATCCAGAGATGAGTTTATATCTATAAGTCCAGAAGCTGCAGAATGCTCAATTACACTGCCATTCTGGTTTGATTCAACCATGTTGCTTTGGTACACTGTTTTGGCTGGATGCTTTTGGTAGAAGGATCCACTTGGCTCCCATTCCAAACACTGCATCATTCTGTAAGTGTCCAAGGTAATTTCTGCAAATTTAACCTGGCAATGATATAACATATAACTTGTGTAACCATTTCTCGTAGCAGGGTAAATTGAAGTGATCCAAAATCTGTAATAAATCATGCAAACATGATGAAATAATACCTCACTCTGGTGATAGCTGGTCAAAAGTGCATCTTGAAATTTTAGAACCTTCCTTGCGTGGAAACGAGCCACATAAGAGCAAGAGGCTGGAGGAGAATCAAACGAGGCACAATACCGCAAGGGCCTAACATTTGCAAAGTTGCTATTGACTTCCATAAAATGGACTATTTCTTGCACCACAAATTTCCATTCATTGAAGTTTGTCTCCTGAGAAGAAATAACATTAATGCCCTTGATCATGCAAATGAGAATTGCAGAGAGGAGATATAATACAAAGCCAACGGGCATGTTAGCACAACCACATACATACATGTTTGCGCAAAGTGAGACAATAAATGGAAAAGGTAGTCATGAATTGGGACAGATTTGAAAAAGCATACTCATTTAGAAGATCTCTGCGGTCTAACATTCCATAACTAGTAATGAAAGAGAAAGAGAGATATGCGTGTATAATGAAATCCCAATTTTTCATGCCTAAAGCACTGTTTAGCATTCTCAAAATATTGGAGTGCTCATGTAAAAAACAAACATTATATTTGTAACTGAAAGGAAAAGAAGGTGAGCCTCCTATGCATCATTTACTGTGGGTAAGCTGTAATCCCTTAACTGCAGGCCGAAAGGATCCAAATTCCAAGCTCAGGATACTGACTCACTATTCCTAATCTCTAAATTTTAATTCTTAGCTTCCATTCCATGCCAATCATCATATTCGAATCAAACCAAGGCAACTACAATGATGCTCCAAGCATTTATGGTGCTAAATAATTAAATATGATGCTTCACAGATATAAGTCTTGAGAGAATAAGAAGTTCAGAAAATTAAGAAAAAGGCAATATACAATGCACCTTTTACCTTAAAGCCTTTCGTGTTTTCATGCATTATAGGTTTAAAAGGTTATCTGTCTCAAGTGTTAAACCTTCAGTATGATCCATATGCAAACAAACCCTTTGGCATTAATGGATTGTCACAACACAAGACTTATCATCATCTATTGAATACCCTTGCCAATTATTCTGAATTTATACATAAACATCATATTAATCCCTTCCAACATCAATTTTGTATGCAAAAGAGGAAGGCTACTTTGGCTTCCTAACTCTATTCAAGCCTTTCTTATTTTCCTTTAGAATATGGAATCCAACCATCTGGATCAATAAGATGTATGGCTCCAATGCAACTCAACTGATGTTAGCACCAGTATCTCTGTTTCTACAACTTAATCTACACATGCCTCATCACTCATGCCTTGAAAAATTTTTTTTTTTTCTCAATATGGTTGTCATTTCTGAAGCCCTTGCTTAGAGCTGAAAAACCCAATATCCCTCACTCAAATCAGACACTTTAAAACTATGCATCATGTACCTTGCTTGCCAAGGCATGCAATGCTCATAAATTACACAAGCTACCGAAAAGTTAGATCAATTTCAGCCAACATGAACTGTGACCAAAGAAGTCTTGAAAGCAGTTGAATATGTAACAGTTCTAACATGCTGTAAATTAATTCTCTATATAAGAATTTCATACAGAAATTCATGTGTTGTTCATAGCAACATTTTTGGGACCAAAAAAGAGAACAATATGTCCTTTAGACTTAAACTTGGGTGTAAATGGACCTGATAGTTTACAATCACTTGGCTAAAAGGGAGTTTGAACACAGTTCCTGAGGCGAGGAAAAAGGCCTAATCCAATTTAAGAACCTTGTTAACTATAAAACTTGGCATTTCACCGACTAAACCTAATAATAAACCTCCATTTCATAGAATCCACAAATGACTTTTTAATCAACCATTAAAAAAAAAAAAAAAAAAAAACTGGACTTTGATGTCAAATTACATTCACCATCTCCTGGTCTAGAAATTTCCCCAGTTCACTTAAAAACACCAGCTGCAACAATCTCTCCACAACAAAAAAGGCACACAAGTCAGAAGTCCAGGTTTTCAACTTCCCGGCTTTCATTCTCTCCAGATATCACTGAAAACTAATAAAATCATGGTTATAAAGGAAAGAACAAATCCACAGATCACAGAGCAAATTAACAAAAGAGTAGAAGAGACAAACAATTCTAGCCAAAACCAGCAAACAGACCTACACATTTTGCTCAACAAAATTTTAAGGAAGCCAAAACAATTACCCGAAAAGTTGACTTGCTTTCATCAACGAGTGCTTCAAATTTCTTAGCAAGCACTTGAACCATCTCGGTACGGTTCAAAATCACCGATACGAGCAAAAACCGCGCGTAAAACCTCAACTCCTTAAATCTCACTCCTAGATCCTTGGCTTTAGCTCCACCGAAGTACTTCCTATGCAAAATCGCTTCGTAGAACACGTACGCCTCCACCAAGAACCTCGCCTCGCTAGTCCTCATGTACTGGCTAAAGTAGAGTTGGCCGATCCGGCTCGCGATCTCGCCGATTTCCCACCGGTTCAGGCCTGCCTCCACCAGTTTCGACCGGTTCTCTTGCTGGTACTTCCAGAGCCGCATGTAGGCCTTGAACGCCTTGACGAAACAGTAGTTGTGGGTACCGCTTCGTCCATACGACGGAAGGTCCCGGACACGAACGAACTTCCGATCCGCGCTCTCCACCAGAGCGCGGAAAGTCTTTGAAACGACGTCGTTGGAAGCCGCCATGAAGGCCTGCAGTCACGGTGGCGTCACTGGTGGCAATTGCAGTCGCTGGCAGTAGAAAACATGCGAAACAGAGCGAGAGACACAGAAAAAGAAGGAGCGAAGATGTCGTTAAAATGCAGCCAGCGCGCATTTTTATATCATATTTCTCGTGAAATACATTTTTGTTTATCTTTTCTTTAATAAAAAAATAAAACAGAACGAACTTATAATTATTTTTTAAAAAATAAAACATAAATATTAGCGAATATTTTTTAATTTTAAGAAAATAAAAATAAAAAATCTTAAAGAATAATTTTCATTTTTAAAAAATGTAAAATTTCTTTAAAATATTAAAAGAAAATTTTAAAATTATTTTTTAAATTTTTTTCTTAATTATGTGTATTTCATTATATAAATTTTAAAAATATATGAAAATTGTTAAAATGAATTAGATTAAATATAATTCATATTAAATTGTAATTAATTAATTTGAATAAACTAGATATATTTTAAATTTTTAATTTTATTTAAAATAATTATTAAATTAATATTAAATATTATAATTTATAAAAATTAAATAAAAAATTTATATTTTTTAAAATTAAATAAATTTTACACTTTCTCTTAATTATAGTGTGCATTTATATTAGTACTCTAATTAAATAAAAAATTAAATTAAATTTTTTAAAAATATAAAAAATAAGTTTAATAATAAATTTTTCTTAAAAAATTTAAAAATAATAATAAATTATAGGTAAATTTTAAAAAAGATACTTGAAATTTTTTTTTTACAAAGTAAAAGGAAAATTTTAGAATTATTTTTTGAAAAAAAAAATTTATTATATTTTAATTATGTGTATTTATGATTTTAAATATATGTAAAAAATTGATAATATGAATTGAATAAATTGAAAAATTGTTAACATAAATAAAGTAATTTTAATATATACTAAAATTAATATTTAAATTAAATATTTAAGTAAATTTAAAATTAAATAAATGTTGTCATGTTATATTAATTTTTTTCTTTTATATATATTTTTTATTTTTTATTTTAATTTTTATCAAAAATTATTTTCGGTAGAAATTAATTAATTTCTTAAGTGGGATGAGCTCATATCATCAGAGAGTGGCGGTATGGAGAGAGACTGCGGCTTTTTGGATGGTCTTCGCAGCTGTGCGTGCGTGCGTGCGTGCGTGCGTGTGCGTGTGTGTATAGGTGTCACCAACTGATGATCTTATTGTTATGAACGAGGGGCCCCGTGCTCGTTTGGGAGTCGAGACTCGTTGCCGGTGCCTTGGAGCAGCCAATCGCCGATTTTTGTGATTAATTCGGAAGCAGGGATTCAAGCTCCCGTTATGCCATTCTCTTTTTGGAGCTTCCATTAAAAAAAAAAAAAACAAAGAGGGGAGACATGCTTGTCTGCTCCTCACTTATGATGTTGTTGATGCTTCGTAGCTTTTTGATCGTTGGATGAGATTAGATGATGGTAAATGATCAAGAATCCATATCCAATTATCTCTGACTGCAAGATTTTTTTCCTCTTATTTATCGTTTCCTCTAATTTAGAATTTTAAATTATTCATTTATTTATTTTTTTAATCATTAATCGGAAACTTAGCAATAAAATAGTTTTTAAATTTAGGATTCGAGTTTGATATTTTTTATCTCTATTGTTTTGCATCCCTTTGCGAATCTCAAATTCGATCTTCTCAACCTGTCTCGTGACTTAGACTTGTTGTTGGGGACAAGATGAGTACATGCAACACAATAGTCATTACATAAATCTATTCTTTAACGTCACTAACTAGTGCACTTACTTCAACTTTATCTTTTTTTATATACACAGTCATAACAACTATTCAAACAAGAATGCAAACAATCTAATCTAATGCGAGGATAAAAAAATAGTAGTAACTAGACCAATATTTGAAATATTTTCAAAATAATATAGTCATTTAGTCTTCATTATTCTAAGAGGTTCTTGTCATTCTTTATCACCTTCACTTCATTCTAAAATAACAACAACATTAATTCCTTCAATTGAAAATAAATACATAGCAATATAATAAACACTAGATAAAGTATAAGTAATGCCATTAAAATTTCCATTTTTTTTTTTGTATATATTCCATAGATATAAAGACAAGTGAGTAATATTAATTGCAATCAAACTATAATATAATTCTTTATATTGAAAAAATTTGTTAAGCGATTTATAAATTAAATTACAATAAATATGCACATCTTTTAAAATTATTTGGTGTTTTCGATGTTTAATATACAAAATTTTTGTTGTTCTTTCATTACTCGTGGATATGACCACAAATAAGAAAAATATCAAGTGTATTCAATCCAATTCACAAACACAAATTCAATACATACTAAACACATTTAATAAGAAAATTTATATTGCTAGAAAGTCTACAAGATTTTATTAAATCTTTTACACATATAGTATTTGACAAAGCATTATCAAGAGAAATATAAATAAAATTTAAAGTAAATTATGTTCTTGTAAAATAGACACAACATTCTATAAATATTATGGGCAATATATCTTCATCAAAAAGTCTAAATACAATCACAAGTTTTTGCCATTCTAATCATTATCGATCCAATGTAAACATGATCACTTTAAATATTACAACCTATAGATGCAAGCATGTTGAGAGCACATAAAAAAAAAAAAATGTAAATGTATAAAATTTACGAAGTATAGATAGGCAAAAGTGTTACTAAAAACACATTTAACATCAGGACTCAAAGCATTTTAACTTTAAATTCAATCTCATTCGGTTCTACTTTTTAAATCGAATCGTGGCTAAGCGTAACCTTCCAAGACAACCTTATTTAAGTTAGGGCAGGGCACGCCTAATTTAATGATATGTAAGCATGCGGTGGATTTGTGTTGACCTCCGTGGTGTGACTAAAGCATTCATGAGAAATTATTTCCTTGTGTTGTACTCCTAGAAATTTTTAAAATTTTATCAATTCTTTTGGAGGGATAGAATCAAAGTAATGCTATTCTTCACGATTTAATTTTTCCACTAATTTGCATAAATACATTAAAAGAAATAGAGTTAAACTAGGAAATTTTGAATTTTAGTAATTTTATTTTGTTAGCTGTTTGTGCAGCTTAGTCAGGTTATTAAATTGAGATAAATATCCTAACTAAGCTACAAAAATAATCATATTTGTCCTAACCTTTTTTTTTTTTTTCTTTTTGTGAGAGATCCTAACTGAGGTAGAGTTGGATCATGAAATCTTCAATTTTAATATTTCTATTTTCTCAAACCAAACTTGTTTACATTGGCTAAAAAGGTACTCGAAAAAAACAAGATATTAAGTTAGAACAAATATCCCAACTAAGTTGCATGGATAATAATATTTATCCCGACTTAATATATGACTAAATTGCTCAAATAGATTTTTAGTTAATAGTGAACAAATTTAATTTTACGAAATAAAAATATTAAAAGAGAAAGTTCTTAGCGTAAACTCTTCTCCTTCATTTCTAATGTATCCGCGTAACCGCGGAACTCTATAATAAAAATTCACACCACGTTAATGGACTGCATCCACATAAGATCCTAAATTTAATTTTTAGATTCTTTCTTAAAATTGTTTCTAAATCAAGTCTACATCTACAGTGGCCCCATGGGTCATCAATTTCATTCATTCTCACCACCCAAATGGCAAATTGAACTACCTTTGGACAGCATAACACAGCTTTGTGGTCGACAACTGGAGACCAATTTACGTCAAGGGATAGAGAGACTGGACGTTGGATTGCCAAATGCCAAGATGCTCGTCTCGTTTCTACCCTAATCCGAAAGGAATGTTTGTCTCTTAATTCCATTTGTGGCTAGTGGCTAATGCATCGCAATCACCTAATCAAGTTCGACTGGATTTGCCACCCACTACTTCCATTTTAGCCATTAGACTCCCCGTGCCATGCTAACGCGAGCTGGCATATAGTTTGCTTGCGCCCTCAGAAAATGGTACTCTAAAACCTAACTACCCAAAATATTTATTGTTCCATCATGATTTTGCACTAAAATTAGCAAAATGTGACGATGATCATAATGGCTTCTCACGTCCTTACTAATTAATTTAGTTTACTCATTAAGGCACTGTCATAATTGCCGTTGTTCGTTTGCTGTTAATCTTAAAGCAATCATTAAATGGCTGGACGCTGGCAGCTAACAATCCACAAAGAATGTTCACTTGTCTACGATTGGTAAGAACTATATATTAACTTGCTCGGATCCCTGAATTCAACCCACTGTACTTCCATCACCTGTATGTCTGTCAAGCATCTCAAACTCCTGAGACATTGTCATTGGCACTCAACGGTTGGGGGAAGCTTGTACGTATCCCTTTTGTTGGAAAGAATATGAGCCACAACTGTCTTTGTATTATCTTACTTTTGATTCCAATTTAGAGATCTTTAAATTAAAACTGAATAAATTAGAGTTCGAAAATTAAACCTCCCAACTTTAATTATTAAGCAAATTGTAGTTCCATCATAGTGATATTCTCAATGGAATTGTTAGCAAAGATCAACCTTTAAGGGGAAAAAGTTTCCAGGAAAAAAATAAATGAAGGTTATGGACGCTAGACGGACCTCTGAGTCTTGTTTATGTCTCTCTCATCTCAATGAATCATGTTTCAAGGCGTGGTTGTGCACTTGTCTTCCTTAGAAAAACAGCCATCTCCCGCTAACATTTTCGTCAATACCTACGCTGGCTGCGGTTTTAGCCCCACAATTACCTATATTCCTTAGAAAAACAGCCATGTCCCGCTAACATTTTCGTCAATGCTTATGTTGGCCGCGATCTTAGCTCCACAATTACCTATCTTTTATACAAATTTCTTCATTGATTAACTTTAATTCCCGCATTATTTTATGTTTTTTTCCCCTTGTACGCATATTGCCCTTGAATTAATTAATTTGACTCTCCTTTCAGTCGTGATTTGTCTAGGGTTTTCACATAGTTTAGTTAACTGCAAGTGGTTTCTGACCTTTGCAATTTTTACGGCCTAAACTTTCCATGTTTGTAGCTCTAAACTTAGAATGGGAATCTGCCTTAGTTGCATGTCGTTGTTGAATGAATGAAAAATTCAATGGTTGACAGATAAAAATATGAAAATAATGGGACCGACACAAAGAAAAGCTTGGGCTGCCTCAAATTCGTCCCGACAAGTCATAATGTTACTTTTACGCAATTATTGAGGGATAAATTATTTCAGCCTTCGAAATCAAAGGGTTGACTTTTAAATTCCGAAAGCAAGAGCTTGAAAGTCTATGAAGATAACCGACGTGATATGTCCGTAGCCTTAAACCGTAGGTTTTTTTTTTTTTTCTATTTTTATTCGGTGCACTTAGTGAAAACATCTATTGAATTTCTAACCTTTTTGGTCCTTAAAAACTAGTCCAAACGCAGAAGTCTGAGGAACGATAGTGATTTTAAGGGTACATCAGAAAATCAACAAGAGGGTGCGATTTCACGAATCATTTTAGAAATTTCAATGTTTGACCCTAAGAACTTACGATATTCTAAGGGCATATTTATAATTTTATCCAATACAGCTAGAAATTTAGATGTGCTAAACCATAAAAATAAAAAAAAAATCCAAATAAGAGGAAATTATAAAAATAAGTTAATTGGTCAACATTGGGAATCTATGAAATTCCACCCCTATTTGATTTTTCAAATATACCATTAAAATCACATCGAGAAAAAAAGTTATATATATCAGTGAGCTATAATTTCTGTTATTAAAATTCTTTTTTTATGATTGAGTGTCTCGATTCCTTAAAATATAAGGATTTAGTTTTAGCATAGGAATTTCCATGGACCACAATTTCATACGGCATTGGATTCGGGTCGGACTACAGTTAATCTTTCACGCCCAGAAGAAAAGGTCATTTCTTGCCGCTTCCGCTGGATGTGTATTTCTCGAAAGTCTTTTTTAATGTGAATTAGATATCTCGGCCCGCTCGTTATTATATTTTAGGCCTCTTAATAGAATGGTAATCAGACCTAAACACTGGCCTAATTAACAAAATGAGGGCTCCTCACTTTGCCGATTAATATTTGATCATTGAGATTATCCACCTTGAGATAATCTCGTTGTACTTTGTTTTATCACAAATGAGTTTACTTCTACTGAACTAAAAATTTGAGCTTACATATACTATGTTCAAGTTGAACTGTGATATTTCTTATTATAATATCAAAAAAGAAAGAAAACAAGAAAAAACTATGGAAGCTAAGATTTAGGTAATGCTGTTGATTTGAACATGCGATGAATGCTGCAAAATAGTACAGATTATCAGATTTGGATGGTTGTGTGGTTCAAGACTGAGTATTTATTAGACATTTTCATTTAATCATCCTCATAAAATAAACCTACCACTTAAGTAATAGCAAAACCGAGTGAGGATCCGTTTGCAAGTGATCATAATGTAAACAAATTTAGAACTCAATTGTGACATTACGTATTTTTCTCACCTGAAGTAAGCACCCGGCTTTTATTAGGCGAGTACAGAAGCTCAGGCATTCGAATTAAGATTGCTCGTATAAAAGTACATTCATTTATTGCCAAACTCTCACTTCAAATGTCTCATGAATTAGTTTTTCTTGCATGACAATGCAATCAATTGGTCTTTGACAAGTAAAATGCCTCTTTGTGCATAAAGTTAGCGTCGATCCGTCTTTCATGGCGACTTGGCTTTATTTATTTGCTTTTGCCAATTTCAATGGGAGTAGTTTCCTTTTGCTTTTATTAGGTAGAAGCGTTCCGATTCAGTTAATACTAAAATTATACCCTCTGAATCGTCGTCAATTGCTTGGAAGTTTACGGTGTTCTCAACCGACTTATGTGAGTTCAACAGGTTGGAAATGCTTCAATTGTTGTTGTTTTTAATATCTCCTTTTTGGGGAATATAAAATAAATAAAAAGTAATGGTGAAGACCATGGGAAAAAGTGTTCGTCCCTATAATAATAAAAAAAAAATCAATTCAATCATTTTATTTTACAGTCCATACCAAATAAAAAATTAATATTGAGCTAACTGAATAAGTTTTTGTTTGTCATAAATAACGAAAAAAAATTTATAAATAAATAAAGAATAAAAATATTTTAAAAAAAGTATGGACAAAAATTGATGAGATTTGGAGTGAAAAAAAAATTTATTAAAATAATTTTAAGAGAAGGTGGGGACCAAAAAGACGTTTGGTGGGACAATTTTGAAAGGATGGGGAGGGGGAAATTACAAAAATTTAGGGGGGCAATTATGAAAAATAGCTAAAATGTGTATGTACTAGATCCGTCATTGACCACGAAAATATCGACGGTCAAGTAACTTAATCATGGGATTTGGGAAGAATCTTCCACACTTTCACGAATTGAAGCTCTTTTCCCACTTTACTATTGGGATTTGGAATCCGATCTTAGAAATTTGTACCGTGCAAAAGACGTATCCTTTGCCTTTTTCTTTGAGAATATTGCTATGAACAGTCAAATTTACAATAATATATTAGAAAATTCAAAGCTTGTAACCGAGCACATCAAGTTGGACAAAAAGTGAAATTATAATGACAAAATTATAATAAAATTAATTGACCCAAAAGTAGAATTATGATGGCATAATTGTAATAAACTCAATTTTAATAATTGAAAGCATATGAGAGTTCAGAAATGCCATTGAGATTTAAAACAGCGATCATCTCATAATAATGTTAAACACAAAAAGAAGAATTCTTATAAAAATAATTCATCACATGACCCTTCAATCTTGCATTGTTTTGGTATTGCTGTGCGAAACTGAAATTCAATTCTCGTCGAATAGTGAGTTCATCATGCACGAAACAAGTAAAATATGGATTAAATTTAAGATATATAGAATATTTTACAAATCAACAAACTACAAAACTATTATAACGTTTTAAGAATATTCAACAACTTGGCTATATGAATTGGAGGTCTGCAAAATATTAGCTTCTTAAGATATATGAAAAAAAAAGAAAGTATGTAATCAATTAATAAGGAATTGTTAAACAAAATAATAGACTTAGAATTTTGAATAAGTTTATGAACTGAAAGAAAAGGATTCTCTGTGTCATTTTCTTTGGAAAATTAAATATTACCAAAAGCATCAACGGTA
The DNA here is from genome assembly GCA_020883675.1 of Bruguiera gymnorhiza. NCBI lineage: Eukaryota > Viridiplantae > Streptophyta > Magnoliopsida > Malpighiales > Rhizophoraceae > Bruguiera > Bruguiera gymnorhiza. The sequence continues at coordinate 1,846,008 of JAIRCJ010001060.1, forward strand.
TTTGAATTTGCATTCCCCTGTCACACATAAGTCTAAAGTTAATTATTTATATAGTTTTAGTAATAAAATAAACAAAGTATGTGGGAGAGTAAATCATTTATAAGCTGGTATGATTTTATCGTTGGTATCAATAAACTAAGAAAGAACCTGCTATGCACACATTAAAAATAAGTTTACGTGCTATAAGCTTACAGAAAATAATTCTTAAAAATTAGCTTTTTTTTCTTTTGCCTTCTACATCGATTCTTAGGCTTGCTTTCAATGCCATTCTTAATTCTCGTAAGAGCACCTTTGGTCTTTGTAACTGGTGGATCAAGTACCACAAGATTATCGACATTGTTGTTGTTACAATTTTCTTTTTAACTATTATCATATTCATAATGTCCATTTACAATCTATCTTCTTGGGTGCCTACAAGATTCAATTATTATAATTTTGTCATTTTAAATCTACTTGCCAGTCAAAGTTAGCTTTATAGAAGTTGAGTTTATTACAATTATGCCAATAAAATTGCACTTCCCAATCAAAGCTTGTTCTGTAGAAGTTAATTTAATTATAATCTTGCTATTATAAATTCGCTTCTTGTTCAACTTGTTTCTCCCGATTACAAGTTTTGGATTTCCTAATAAGTGACGGCAAAGGTGCAGGCAATGGCAAATTTCAATTGCTACTAACAATCCTCCTCCTTTGAAGGCTTCGTAAAGTTTATGAGGACAAAAACAACTTAATGTTGAACTTTAAGTATAATTTGAGTACTTACAAGTCCATTGTCTAACTTCACTTCGTTAATTTGTTTTCAATAGTTGTTATATATAATTTATTAAAAACATCCTTACTTGTAATTTGGCCCTTCTTAAAGTAGTGATGTATTTAATTAAATATTCTTATTTTTACTCTACTTTTATTTTGATATTTTTTTAATTTATATTTTTTTATTTATTAAAAAATATACTAACTCGTAAGTTATATAGTTAAAGTAGTTATTTTTATTATTATAAAATTTATAATTTATTTAAAATTAAAATCTAAAATTTCAAAAATAAAAATCTCTATATTGTTAGCATTAGTTTGTTTATAGTAAAATATTTTTTAAATTTTATATTTGACAAAATAAAAAAAATATAATTAATAAAAAATTGTGAAATTAACAAAAAATAACAAATTTTCTCCCAAAAAATGACTTTCATTTAAAACAAGTGAAAGTCATTTTCGTCAAATGTTGTGACACGTGAGAGAGAGAGAGAGAGAGAGAGAGAGAGAGAGAGAGAGAGAGAGAGAGAGATAAAAAGTTATATTCAAATTATTGTTAATTTTGTCAATTATCAACTAATTTTATTATTATTTTTATTAATTATCAATCATCAATCACAAATTAACTAAATTATTGTAACAATAAATATTTTTTTGAATATCTAATATTAAAATTTGTTCTATTTTTTAAAAAACTAATTAAAGATTTTTTTTATTTTTATTTATAATTATAATAATTAATTTTTGTTAAAATATGTAATCTTATGATTTTGATTTCACTTTATAATAATTAAAATTAAGAAAATATTTTTAATAATATCATTAAATAATAAAAAATAATTTATATTTCTTATAAATTTTTTTTCAATAAAAATTTTTTATAAATAAATTATTTTTTAACAAATAAAAAAAATTAATTACAAAAGTATTACCCAAAAAGACTTTGTAATCCCACAAACATTGTTGTATATCATTGACTTTATAGAATAAAGTCAATAAAATATAAAAATAAATAAAGTATATTATCTATTTACTCAAAAACCACACTAATTTATAAACTTATAAGAAAAAAATAAGTGGCTATAAAAGTGATGGTTATAACCGACCATAAAAATATATTATATTATAAAAAATTATATATATATATATATATTATTTATACTTACTTGTGACTAAAATTTTTTTGTGGTCAAACCCAACTTTTAATTTGCTGGTTTAGGTCATTTCTTCTTTAGTAAGTCATGGTCACGTGTGATGTGAGAACAATCAACGGGGAAACGGCGAGGCAATTGAGTACATTGCTTTGGAAAAGAGGCTAAAAGCAAAATGGCCATGAATGTTGACCACTGAATGACGTTGCAAAGCATTTTGTTGTGTCTTGAGAATCTTCTAAAGCTCACCCACCCATTAAAAAAAAAAGTCAAAAGAGGGAGGTGGAAGTGATCGCTAGAAGTCTGTATCTAATGATGAAGGGAGGGAATACAAGGTTCAAATTTTGACGTAATGTTAGCAGTGATCTTAGTGCCTATGCGGGTTCACTGTGGTCGTCCGCCAGGAGCCACGGAATTTGAAGGAATTGTGACATTGCCATATTGAGAGACTTGTAGCTCATTTAATCTAATATGGTGACCTACCCCTCTCTTAACATTACTAAAATTACGATGTATATATGTTTTTTTTTTTTTTAAATTCCAAGTAGTCCCTCTATAATTCTAATTTGTGGTCTAATATACCCACAAGAAAACAAAATTAAAAGTATAAGATATTATGATAAGTAAAAAGCGTACAAAATTATATTGCAAAAAATCACACAAGTTTACAACCAAATTTGTGGTCATTCCTTTTTGGTTTTTTGTTAAAAAAAAATTCTGAACTTCCAATATCATATGGCACTTTCACCTAACTTAGGAGTGCGATCCAACGTGTTTATCCACCAGTAGAACTGGTCTCTCTAACAGGTCCAGCTCACGTCAGATGGGTAAATGAAAGATCTCTAAGCCCGTACATCAAGAAAGAAGCCCAATCCGCTACCCAATAAATTTTCTATGCTTTTTTTTTTGTTTTTTTCTCCATTGGAAAATTTCTCTGTGCTAATTGAAAGTTTTCTTTTTGGGGCGTTTTCCCCTCTTTGTAGAACCGACGGGCATGAAAAAAGAAAAGGGGTTTCTAATTATAAAAAGGAAAAATTTACATAGGATATATTTATATTTTACTATAACAAAAAAGATCCTATTATTTAAGTAGGATAACAAAAAAAAAAATCCTTTATTAATTTGCCGTAAATAAAAGTTAATTTTAATAACGAAAAACCCATTATAATTATCAAAACAGACTAAAATGCTCTTACAAGTTTTAACAATCTAAAATCAATAAAAAACTTTTTGCAAGTCTTTGATGTTATGTGTATGTATTTGCAATGGGTTCTTGTCTTTATGGCTGCCTTCAGTGGGATATTCTTGCGTCTATTTTGGTAGTGCTAGGTTGGGTCTTCAACTGATCTTTGGCCCTATCAATCCCTGCTGGTATTTCTTGTCTTATGTAGATTGAATGATGCAAAATTGCGGGCTACTGTTGATGCTGTTGTGTTGCAATTAGATGCTCAGTGTGACTATTTGTAGTAATACATTTTTGGGCCTTTCTGTTGACACTTTGTTTCTTGGAAATCTGTTTCAATTTATGGTATGTTTGGGGACAATGAGATAGATAGGTATTGAAATCTAGGCTCTGTGGTTAGTTGCACATTTAGGCACCTAGTGCAGGTCATATCTTGGATTTGTTTGTACTTACGGAGTTGCCTGTTACTTGATCTGCTAGTGCTAAATAAAATCATTTATTGTTGATTGAAAAAAAAAAAATTACCGTATATTATTAGTTGCTGAGTTATTACGTTTCCAATTATTTGGAGGCTATCTCATGGACAGGTTATGTCATGAACAATAAATTAAATATAATCTAATTTTTATATTAAATAAAAAAAATTAAATTATATAAATATGAGTATTTTTTATTTTAATAAATTGTTATTTAAGAAAAAAATAATAATTTTATAATAAATAATATTAAAATTGATCCGATTTCGTTATTTTCTATCAAGTGTTTTATGCGAAAAAAGTAGGTGTTCATCCTAAGAGGTTGTTTGACTCGTGTCACCTAGGTATCCCATTATTCTTACTAAAGAGTTGATGACTGGAAGATGAATCTTTCTCGGATATAAACGGTAAAATATGTGATAGACATGATATTCTATTATATACACTTAAAACGGACAGTAAGATGAGCCATTAGGGTCCAGCATATGGAGGATGCAAAAGAAAATGTGCACAATGTTCTCAACAGTCACACTAACTCCATTTATATAATGCCTATTACCTGTGATGGACCCATGATGAATATTTCGGAGAAAATAATGTCGTCTGTGACTTAAAACTTGTTAGTCGACTTTAATGACATCTTTGCTAACAGCCATGCTTGTCAATCCAAGCCGGGAGGGGGGGGTTATGGCTGTGAACTTGAGTTCAGCTCGAGATGATGTAGTTGAATGGGGACGGCTGACTAAAATGGGCTATAGACCTAGTCAATCGGAGTAGTGTCACAGATTTGCACATCGGTGTTGGGGAAAGGCAATCGATCGCTTGAAACAAAAGCCATTCTATTCGCCCTGACCTCAAATCCTGCAAGGGGCTATTTCAAAATTGACCTCAATTCATAGTAAGGGAGACTAATTCGCAAGGAAACTAAGGACTTAGCTCGTCGGCTTGAAACTCCTTTGGCAGGAGGCGTATGGAATGAGTCCAAGTTCGCTTGTCAAGCGAGTGATGGCAGCCATGGAGAGGCTTAGAGTCATGGACACACGAGGCCCTCGGCATGCCGATGCAATCGGCTTGGGTGGGAGAGCGAAGAGCACTTAAATCGATTGTATTATTTCTAAATGTTTGTTATATTTATTTATAATTGTATATTATATAAATTTATTTCATTATTTTTATTATTATATTGTTTCATTAAATTTATTTTTTATTTCTGTTTTTTTATTTTTATCTTTTAAATTATAATCATTTAATTATTATCAAAATTTTCATAATAAATCTAATATTTCATAAAAATCCATCAAGCTCCTTTGTTAAATAATGCATTTAACTTGACAATGTAGACAAAAACACAAAGATCTAATTAGTATTCACATTCAAAAAATAATTCATCTAATGCAATACTTAATCAATCATTTATTTATATTTATATTATCAAATTATATACTTCATTTTATCAAATATATTAATAATAATAATTAGATTATTATAATTTAAAAATTAAAATAAATTTACTATAACCTTCCAAGTTAGAAATTTTTTCTTTTATGCTAATCCTTCGGTTTTTTGTTTTTTGGTAAAAATCTTCTCCCACACAAAAGCCAAAGTTACTCGTTAACAAAAAAAGGAACAACAGCACTTGCTAAAAAATAATAATAAAAATAAAAATAAAAAAGGGACCAGCACAGGCCGTAGGCCCACAGGCACCCTCGGTATGCGGCGCGGGGAATAAGGAACAGTGCCGGCATCAAAACTCAGAGAGAGAAAGGGAAGGAGAAGGAAGTTGCACACAAAGTCACGCACGTTAGCTGCCTACCTGCCTCTCAGAGATAGAGATAGAGATAGAGAGAGAGAGAGAGAGAGAGATCCAAGAAAAAGGGAAAGTATTCAAAAGCAAGAACAAGCATCACAGCGATCCATCGGGGGCGTCCGATTCAGCGGGTCCCATCGTCTCCTCTCGCCATAGTGCTGCTGCAGGAAGAAAGCCAATTGGGCGGAAAGAGAGGGGTCAGGGAGGGAGGGATGTGGGTGTTTTACCTGATCTCGCTGCCCCTAACCCTAGGGATGGTGATATTAACGCTGAGATACTTCTCCGGACCTGAGGTGCCTCGCTACGTCCTCTTCACCGTCGGATACACCTGGTTCTCTTCCCTCGCCGTCATCATCCTCGTCCCCGCCGACATCTGGACGGTGGCTCCTCCATCTCCTCTCTCTCTCTCTCTCTCTCTCTCTCGCTTGCGCACACATGCAACACTCGTGCACTGGCGATTCCTTTTTATTCATACTTTAAGTCGCTTTAACTTTTTGTTGTTTTTTTGGAGGGGGGTTTGGTTGTTATCCAATGGCTTTCTGAATTTGATAATCAAAGATTGATTGAATTTGAATTTGTCGCCAATTCAGTTGGCCCCAAGTAGTTTTTGAAAATTTTTAGTATGGTGAGGGCGTGGGCAAATAATATGGGTAGCGTTTCGTTTTGGGTACAATTGATAATTATATTAGTAGTTGAAGAACACAATTTACTTGCCTGATCATCGTAATGGTTCAAGTTGTTCTTTTTTTTATTTATTTTTAAATCCTTTTTATGAATCTTGCTAGAGCTGTATAGCCAGTTGTTCTTGAGGTTCTTGAATGATTGCTGTAAAGCATTTCTGTGCACATTCAGTTTACTTGCCTTTAACAAGACGGTTTTCTTTTTCTCTCTTTCTTTTTTGTTTTTTTGGGATTTTGAGTACAGACAAAATTTGATCTTTACAATGGTGGCGTTTCTTTCTTTTGGAGCTGGTCGTATTGGAGTACATTCTTGCTTACCTGGTATGCCCAAGTTTTAACTTGAGGACTTTATTTTTACTCTCATTTTTTCCTATGCACTTTACTGGGCTGTAAACTTTTGATTCTCCAACTTGTCAACATTTACAGAAGATGCTTTACTAATTTCCATTTTCCAGTTCATTTTTACGGTCTGTAGATGCTTGATTCCTCATATATTTGAATTATGTCGTCTCTAAGCAGGGCTGTGGTGCCCCTTATTCAGGGTTTTGAAGATGCTGGGGATTTTACTGTGACAGAACGACTGAAGACTAGTATACATGCTAACTTAGTATTTTATTTGATTGTGGGATCTCTTGGCCTTTTTGGACTTATACTCCTCATTATGATGCATAAAATAAGGTTCTCCTCTTATCCTCTTAAAGTTTAACTTCTTGAGAATTATTCTTGGCCTTGCGTTTCATATAATTTTTCATAGTTTGCTACTCAAACTTCTGTATCCTTGGGAGACTCCTGTTTCATTTGATGTCGAACTCATTTTATATGCTTTACAAATTGAAGTTGGTTATTTGTCAATCATGTTGCATGCACATTGTGGTGAAAGTTTGGACAGAAATATACTTATTTAATCCTGCAAAAGATGGTTTCTGGATATTATTATTGCTCTTATGTTGCAGAGGTGGTAGTGTGCTTGGTTTTGCTATGGCCTGCGCAAATACTTTTGGACTCGTTACTGGCGCTTTTCTTCTTGGTTTTGGTTTGAGTGAAATTCCTAAGGGCCTTTGGAGAAATGCAGATTGGACAATCCGACAAAAAGTTCTTTCTCATAAAATTGCCAAAATGGCTGTGAAACTTGATGATGCCCATCAAGAACTTTCTAATGCTATTGTAGTAAGTGTCTTCTATTCATGTCCAAAAAGGTGTAGTTTTGAAATCTTTTTCTTTTGGTAATTCTCAAAGGTATATTAATGCACATGTACCAGTAGGAACCAAGTATTGGAACATAACAAGCATCCCCAAAAGCCAAAAGCCCAAATTAGTAGCCATGCTTTATGGATCCAACATACTTTAACCATTCTTTTTGAAGAGTATGGCTCTTATTGCACTTGCTTTTTAGGTCTTCTATCTTTGTAATTTTTACTTTTTCTTGCATCTGAAGCAGTGTATCCTCATCCCTTGATTGTGTGCTGGCTGATCTGTTTTGATTTATTTCAATAGGTTGCTCAAGCAACATCCAAGCAGATGTCCAAACGTGATCCCTTGAGGCCCTATATGGATGTTATTGATAATATGCTGGCTGAAATGGTATGTCTTTCCTTTCCTTTTCTCCTCCATTCTTCCAGTCTCTTGCTGCAATTTAACTTGTCCTGTTGGTATGCTCTTGATGAGCTATGTTATTATTACACTCCTTTGCAGTTTAGACGAGACCCATCCTTTAAGCCACAAGGTGGCAGACTGGGGGAAAATGATATGGACTATGATACAGATGAGAAATCAATGGCAACACTAAGGCGTCATCTTCGAGGAGCTCGAGAGGCCTATTATCGTTATAGAAGGTGCTGAAATGTTAATCTTTGTAATTGCATTGTGTTCTTCAATGGATATCTGTTTTGGTTGACCAATTTCTATGTACTTGGCAATATACATCTTCTTGCTCTCCATATTTGATGTGTTTCGGGTCTATAAGTTCCTCATGTTCATGTGTCTAAGCTGCATTCATCTTTTGCAATAATCGTTTTTCTCTGCATCTTCCACCTCTTTTGGGGGATTTCTTTGCTGTCCTCCAAGGACTAGTACTACATATAATAGGCACAAACTCTCTCAGGATATTAATTTCAGTTGGACATGTAAGAGTGGCTTACTATCAGCAGTTCCAGATGTGATAGTAGGCTTTCCCATCCCCTGTAACTTGATAGAATGATGGAGTAACTTGCATGGATTCGTCTTATAAATTGTTAATTGTGCTAAGTGAGCCACTTGCCACGGTCAAGAGTGTGCATAATTGGTACATAGTTGGTGGTAAGCAGAAGCAGTCTATGCAAACAGTTTGAAAATGCATATGTATACATTTGTGTGCATTTGAATGTACTTATTTGTGTGTGCAAGTCAACACTGGCTTCTGCTGCTGTGCATGTGTATTATAGGTACAGTGTCATATGCATGTGCACACATACACTCACTCTTTCTCACACTGTAGTGCACAATAATCTTGTTCATATTCCATACACTCTCCAACTTCAAATTTTGAGCAAAGATGTTCTGTAAAGTCGATAGTTATATAACAACTAATTTTTGCATTTTTGGAAAATGCAAATCTTTTGATTTGAACAACCGCCTTTTAGCAATTACATTTGTCGTTTTGCATTCCTTGCCTGGTAATGCTTCTCTAATGCCTTTATGGTTGGCTATTGATTTTTGTCTCTGAAGGTATATTTTCTTGATTTGGAAATGTCTTAGCTTTGCACTTTTCTTTGCCTCTAGGATTAAAGCTTATGTAGCTTTCTTTCTACTGAATAGATACTTTGAGAAACTTTCAGATTTATTTTTTATTGTTGCTCCCACTTTGCAAAGAGCCTCAAAGCTCATAGTTTGGTTGAGTGTATGCCTTTGATGGTTTGCTGCATTTATAATCAACTTTCAATTTTGCAGTGAGTATATGACCTATGTCACAGAAGCCCTTGAAGTGGAAGATACAATTAAAAATTATGAACGTGGCAGCTCAACGGGATGGTTTGCTCCTAATTATGTTTCCTATATTAATTTTCCAGTTTTCTTATTTAAATGTGGGGAATTGTTCCCTTTGGACCTTAGCTTTTGGTATGATGTTTTCACCAGGAAATATATCTCAAGTTTCACACCTACCCGGACTGGCAAACTGGGTTCCCTTTTGGATACCACTGGTAATTTCCAGATCTGCGAAATTAATTTTTTAGTGTTAAGTTTTTGGATTTCATTACACAAGGGCTGTTAGATAATTCGTTCTTTCTTTTATTTATTTTTTGACAAATCTGGCTTTTTGTTTAATTTCATAAGTGAACCTTGCTAAGAACACAAAGAATGATGGTTTATGCTCTGCATTGTTCAGTTGCTTCTTGAGTAGAAATGCAACTTTTAGAATTTTGATTTTGAGCAATTCGTAGTTTATTGATTATGGTAAATTTTGATATTGGTAGCATTGTTTTTATAGCCCATTATGATTCTCAATTTATCATTTCTCTCAGAATTTTTCTGGCGGTGCCTTTTAAGAAAGCAGCTTCAGAAGTTCTTGGCTATCATACTTGGTACTATGTCTGCTGCAATTCTTCTAGCAGAGTCGACTCTGCTACCAACTGGAGTTGACCTCTCTCTTTTCTCAATACTTATAAACTCTGTTGGCAAGCAAGAGCTCTTTGTGCAGGTAGATTCTTCTCTTTTGTGAACTTTAGTCTTGATGTCATTAGGGTGTCCATGTGGATCCTGCTGTTGCTTTATTAAACATGATTTGCTCTTGCTTAGCCCAATTTTTCTTTTATTACCTTGCTTTATAGGTGTTGGCTTTTGTACCTTTGATGTACATGTGCATCTGCACATACTATTCATTGTTCAAAGTTGGGATGTTAATGTTTTACTCATTAACTCCGAGGCAGACAAGCTCAGTCAGTTTGCTTATGATATGCTCGTAAGCTCTTACTTGGACCACCATGTGATTTGTTCCTCTTCTCCTCTACTAGCCTTTACATAAAAAATGTTGTGATTGTGTGAGACTTTGATACCTGTCAGGATGGTTGCTCGATATGCTCCTCCAATTTCTTACAACTTTCTGAACCTCATTAGTCTTGGTGCTAAGAAAACCATATTTGAAAAGGTAAATCTCCTTTTTGTCCTCTTATACTTCTATTTCTCTACTCCTGGCAGAAAGTAAAAGAATAATGCAGATTTTTGTGACTTGCAGCCTTACATGATGTTCTGGGAATCATACCTAAGATTCTTAGGGCATACTTCCTTGTTACATTAGCTTTCATAATTGTATAGTTTCATGTTATTTGCCAGATCATTTTATTGTTTCGAAAAGTTAAATAAAATTTTTACATAGGTTAGCAATTTAAAGTGGCTGTCCATGTAATGGCACTGTGCTGCTTTTGTATTCAAAGAAACATTTGTCTTTAAGAATCAAAATAGTAGAATTTTCATTTCTGGAGACCACTTTATAAACTTTTCATGATCTCACTAGAAACTTTGGTAACTTCTGTAAGATCTGGACAGGTACTTGTACTAAATTAGGGAAAGATGGAGAGAGAGCAGCATGATTGATGATATGATTTTCCTTCTAGCATACATTTTTTGAGATTTATGTAATTTCCCTCTTGTGGAATGCCACATAACTCTCTAATAGTTTGTCTGTGTTCTGTCATAGTCTTATCATTTTCATCTTTGAAACAAATTAGATATTTTCTTCTCCCCTTCTCACACCCCTGACTCTTCCCCCACCCCCCGGGTAACCCAAACAAAACACAGAGTTCTGGATCTACTCAGCATTCCAAATATTAAAATTTTATTGGTTTACCCTATCCATAATTTCAATTTACTGATCTATTGTAGTACTTGACATATCCACATTGCAGCGCATGGGGAATATTGATAAGGCTGTTCCTTTCTTTGGAGATGGGTTTAACAGAATCTATCCGCTCATCATGGTTGTGTACACCCTCTTGGTTGCGAGCAATTTCTTTGACCGTGTAATTGGCTTCTTTGGAAGTTGGAAGAGATTTAAGTTCCAAACTGAGGCAGATGATACTGATGGCTTTGATCCTTCAGGAATAATTATCCTACGGAAAGGTAAACTGCATTTGGGCCTCTTTCCCTCCCTTATCAAGAGAAATGTGCCCCAAAACTCGTTTTCCTTTTCCAAAATGTTGTGAAAATTGATTGCCTATCATATATTGTTCTAGAACGGTCTTTGCTGGAACAAGGGCAAAAAGTTGGTGAGCACATTATTCCACTGGCGAGAAACTTTAACAATGTGGACATTGAGTCTGGCGGCAATAGCATGGTTTGTATACACATGTTAGATGTTATAATAGTGTTTTTTAATTTATTTCCATGTCTTTGAAATTTGTTTAAAATAATTCTGCTTGGATCCTGTCAACAGACAGGTTTTTTCAAAATGTACCATGCAATTATGAATACTTATTTTCGTCTTAGACTATTGGTTATTCTTTACTAACTCAGAAGCAAAACCCTCAGGATAATAAGACATCTGTTGAAATGAAGACAGCAGCCAGTTTAGTCCCTGATGATACAAAAGCAGGTACATCGAAGCCTATGAAAGAAGAGGGGCGTAGATACAACACAAGCAAAGAAGCTATCAGCAACAAGTATGCTGCAGTAAGAGAGCAAAGCAGGCAAGCCAATTTGAGGCCGGCGGAGAAAAACATTGCCTCTGCCAAGGTTTCATTACTTGATGTGAATAACCCGACGGGAGGATCATCTTCTGGCTTGGCCTCAAAATGGGAATCAATGAAAAATGGTTTTCAAAATTTTAAAGCTAACATAGGGACCAAAAATTTTCTACCTTTACGCCAAATTCCGGAAACTAGACCCAGCTCTCATGAATCATCATCTGAGTCCCTCGATGAGATATTCCAGAGATTGAAACGGCCTACTATACACCATGGAAGTCTTAGCGATGATGAAGATGGGAGTCCAAAATAATTCCATACTTCAGGCCCGGCCAGATAATGCTCGATTTATCCCTTTCGTGGTTGTTGTAGAAACTACACACGAGATGTATAGTTAAGGGGTGATGCCCAGCTCAGATTAAAATTTTTCCCGGCTGAAGCCTGGGACGATGCTCTATTGTATACGAAGTTTGCATGTGTGTGCCAGTAATTAGAAGGCTCAGATGATATATAAAGGAAGGAAAATTTAGAATTATAGTTGTGATGTGAAGTCTAACTATGATGTCCAGAGAGTTGCAATTCTTGATACCATGAAAAAGCATTGTGGCATATCCTGCCCTTCCATATTTGAACCCTGTAGTGTTTGGACTACATATTCCTAATGCTCATTGCTGAGCAAGTACTGTTGCATGTGGAGAGAATTTGTGGGATAGGCTCTTGATAATATGGCTTCTGGCCAGGATGCGGGGAATTTCATCTTCTTGCTCAACATGGGTAACTGCATTTTCATCTGTTGGTTGGAGTCTTTAGAAGGCCATGAGTTGCACAGAATAGCTCTATTCTTGTGATAAAGATAAACTCTCCTCATCTCACGTATATACCAGATTTAAAGTCAAGTCATTGGAAAATAACACCACAAGCCTTGTTTGAGGATGAATAAGTGCTTTTAGCAGTTGTTCGCTTGTTGATTACGGTGCGTTTTATTGTGGGAAAGCAGGTTGTTTTTTTTTTTCGGTAATTGGAAAATATCTTTTTTTTTTGGGTAAATATCTTTTTTTTTTTTTTATGTTTGAGAAATTAAGAAAATGCGATCCACCAAAAAATGCTCATTCAGTTACCAAAAAATAAACTTAGAACAATTTCATAAACGGAAGTCGTTTTTCAGACCGAGTGATAGAGAGGAATATAATCATATGGTTGATCAAATTTTAAATTCATTATACATTTATCACATCACCCTAATATCTCATTTAATTAAGTAAATATTACGTGAAAAAAGAAAAATCAAAATTACGAATACACATGGTATGTTACATAACATGATCGGTTATTTAAAAACTAAATAACCAAAAACTTCAGTATTTGTAAATTTATTATATTATTTTAAAAAATTAAATAAATAAAAAATTTAAAAAATATAAAACTTGACAATAATATATATATATATATATATATATATATATATATGAATTTTATTATTTATAAAAAATATATAATGTGCATATAATTAAAATAAAATATACAAATAAATAAAATAAAATGTGCATACAACTATCAAATAATTTTTTTGAATACACAAAATTAATATTTATTTACACATTTCTCTTCACTATATATACATTATATGTTTTAAAAAATAAAAAATAAAAAAGTAGGCGGGGCGCAGACAGGCCACGCCCACCTCATCAACATGTCAGGGAGCTTTGTCTAAGAGCCCCCCCCCCGGTCCATTTAACGGGACTCTTTATTTGTCGTGCATATTGCACCCAATTTTAAACTTGTTCTGTGGTCCTCCTAATCCTAGACGTAAGCTAGTAAAGTGTCAAATACCAGACTAATCCGCCGAAACTCAATTGAGATTATGCCTTTGAGATCAACTGAACAATTTTCCGATTGTAGTACAATCTTATGCAAATTTAGTTCCCAACTTCCCAAGCTAGTTTAAGCCCATTTTGAGCTAATTTTTCATACACATTTGATGTTCTTATTGAGGGGTATCTGGGCTGTAAGCTTCTACCTTCATGTAATGAAACTTGCGTTGGACCTACCGAAGCTGAGCTCATAATGGGTTGCAGCCTACTTGCATCTTTCACCCAGGTCCTTTCTCAAACAAGGATGAGGCTTGTGTCTGAAAGGGTTATGTTATGTACACACTGATTACAACAAAAGTTGTGAAATTTCCCACTCTTTCACATCCGATAAAATTGGGAACAATACAGAAACTTGCAACTCTTTTCATCGGTTTTGTTTTTTATTTTTTTTTAAATTTTTATGGGGCAGACAAGGGAATTCAACTATAAGACAATGGAGTTTGCATATCTTGGGCGTTAATAGGATTATATTTTATTATGATTTTTTTTTTTTGCAAAAACAACCCATGTTAAACACTGTTTCTAATTTTGCACACACTGCTTCCTGTGTTCTCGCCTTCTTGGTTTTCGGAATACTGGCACACGGTTTGCTTAGCGTTCACTATCGCAACCCATCATCTCATAATGTGGAATGGGGAAGTGAAGGTACATTTCATGGCTCAACTTCAATTTTGTCGTCCAAAAAATAGAAAGGGTGGACCTCTCACTTGCCACTTGTTGCCTTTATTCAGTGTTTCCGAAAAGATCTGGCCAGTTTATGGATATGATTTTGGACCCTGTCCAGGCCCCCGGTCCAGACGCGAGAGAGAGAGAGAGAGAGAGAGAGAGAGAGAGAGGGGAAGATCTCACTATACTCAAACAACATGTAGGTCCCCCATATAATTAAAAAAAAAATAATAAAAAGTATATGATAATGTAAAAAGATAAAATATATGTACATAGTAAAATGCTATGCAATAACACTGTGTAAATAGACAAATTTTGTTTATTATATGTACATTGTTTTTAATTATATTCACATTTTATTTTATTCAAGCATACGCATATTATATCTAAAAGCTAAAAAATAAAAGGAGATGGGACTCGCACGGATCCCACTCCACCGCCTGAACCCGGAAGTCCCGTCCTACAAACGTTTTCCTATGATTTTCACATTAAAAGCTGCGCAGAATGGTACACGCTTTATTGAAGGGACTGGTGATGCTACATCACAAGTTGGATCAGCGGGGATGTGGTAATCCCGGGGGATTTGACGTGTTCGTCAATGTGGGTTTTTTTTTTTTTTTCTTGTTTTTTAAAACCATGCAAAACAATTTCAAATCTTGTAAGCCGGACCCCATAAAAAAAAAGAAAAGAGGATTTTGGTGAATTATATTCGATGAAGAATTTCTTTTATTTGAGGTCCATATATAACATTTTTCAATCAAAATTTAAAATGCACCATCGACCAAACTTGGGTAATGCTGCATATAGCTCAAAATAGCGCATGTGATCAAATGCTCTCGCACTGCCGAAGCTCCGGTGTACCAGCTCGTGGCAAAAGATTCCCCCATATGTTGCTTCAGACACAACATTAATTTTGTGAAAGAGAAGTTCACAAAACACCACCGTGGCCGATGCTGTTTCTGTGTATCCGTGCGGCCTTCTTGGACGAGGGCTTTTGTGTGTTGTCCCGGCTTACCATAAAGGAGGTGGCTCGTCTGTCTTATCACGCAAAGCAGTAAAACACAAAGCTGTGGACTTATCACACAAAGCTGTGGACTTGTGTAGTTGCTGATCCCAGGCCCACACACGCCCCCACGGGTCACTCTAACAAATGCGTTTTAATGACTTGTCTGCCAGATATCTGCACAGGTAGCTTTCAACTTTTTGAGTTCATGCTATCGGATTGCCATCTGTACTATTGTGAATTGTGAAGGTCCTATCTCGAGACTTTGATCGCTTTGGTCCAGTCTGCGTTATCCGGGTTGCAATCAACATAATGGAAATGGAAAAGACAAACCCTTGTACTTATTTATCCGGGTAGGCCAGCCCCAATGACATCTTTAAATTAGCCATATGCTATAGGGTTACATTTCAATCTGCAACTTGCATCTCGCATCGATTTGGATTCGTGTACTTGTCTAATTAGAAGATTTGCATCGGGAATATTAAATCTGGGGTCTGGACATAGGATCCACAAAAGTCTGTTTCTTCATTTATATATTCTTTACGGGTGTAGGTCGAGCTTTTCTCAAGGTTTTCTCTCAAAGTGCAAGAAATTTAATGTGTTTGTATCCCCTTTTTGGTGCGATATGTAAGAATTCTTAATTAGTTGATTGTGCTATATCGCTCATGTCGCAATGGCGGTGAGGACCATTTGTATGGACTTTTTTGTTTCTTGGGATAGGAACTGAACATTTATTGAGAAGGTTCTGTAATTTTCTTCTGTGTGAGGGACTGCTCTTCTTTGATTGTGAGTGCAATTTTCATGTTCCTATCAACTGCTTAATGTCATGTATCAGCGCCGCCCAGAAAAATCCACGGTTTAATTTGGCTCCTTGATTAGTATGAACAAACGGGCTGGTGTCCCATCAACAGAAATGGCATATTTATATGGTGTGATTTTCCACCTTGTTGAGAGGCAAGCAAGGGCCCCCTCAATCATAATCAACCTAGACAAGATTGAGTGAGTGATGTTCCCAAACAAGTTTCTTTTTCTTTAAGCTTTGTAACCATAAAACTACATCGCATCTGAATTTCATCAAAAGCAAACCTCGAGATTAGGATCAGAAGACTTGCAAATATGATTAGTAAAATTGGACTTTCATAAATCTAATTGGTCTAATAAGATATTCACCTTGTTGACACAATTTCGCCAGGTTCAGTTCATGATTGTTGATTGGCCATCTTAAATGTTTTCTACTCAAAAGAATCTTTTGACGTGGGATGAAGAAAAACACATCAGAGAGTGGATAAGTTACACCATATTTAAATGTTTGGAGCTGCTGCTCAATGTTTCACGTCAGAAAGGCCCCCCAATAAAACTTGTTAAAGTAATTTTTTTTTTCTTATTTTGATCAATTTTATTTTTGGAATACTCACAAGTTATTTAATTATTAATTGAGCTCAATGCATGGGCACATAAAATAAACACGGTCAAAGACACAGATAGAACATTATTAAAATAGGATTGAATAGTAGAGTTTATACATAAAAAACAAATAATAATTTAATTTTTCAATACCTTTATCTATAATTGTGTCTATTTCTCATATCCATCAAAATATTTTTCCTTATTATTTATACAACAATGACTAGTTGATGATCTCTTTATGAATAATGACTATCAACTACTTTTATTAGTCATTGTCTTTTAAAGCTGTTAATTATTAAGTATTAATATTACCATCACAAGCTTTAATACTGCTATTACTCTGCTCCTCCAATTTTTTCAATGTAAAAGGAAAAAAAATTATTATCTATAAATCATAGAAAATTATAAAATAATGTATGTCCATGCTTGATTTACGCGTTAAACACGACAACTAGTCTAACATGCACCAAACATGTGTAAGACACATGAAAGAAAAAAAAAAATTCAAAGGCATTTGTCCGACACTTTTGATTAATATTTATTAAATATATAAAAAAAGTAATTTCAAAATTATCAAAACATACATATAATATCGTTTGTAAACAACATATACTAATAAATAGTTAGGTAGCGAGAAAAAAAATATATAATGAAAAATTTTATTTTGTTTTAGTAATTATATTAAATACCGTAATTTATAATATATTAAAGATCGTGTATCTTTTGGTCGGTACAAGGAGCGCGTAGTGATATCCAAAAAGATACGGGGAGCGAAGGAGAGTTCGTTTGGCTAATCGGCTCGAGCCGGCCGCCGCGCCGTTTCAAGTCATTCCCATAAAAAGCTGGAAAATGCCGTTTTTGGGGGGGGGGGCATTATAAGTTGCTGAACTCCCCCGTACGGGCACAAAAATCAAGCGATAACTTGAGCTTGAAGAAAATAAGTAAAAAAAAAGAGAGAGATTTTTCTAGGGATCTGCGTAAAAAAATTAAAAAAGAAAAAGATAAAAATGAAAAGAAAAGGCAATGGAGTTTTTCTCTTAAAAAATAAAAAAAATAAAAAAATAAAACGTGGGGTGGTGGTGCATGTTATGTTTGGATTTTTGTAGATGACTGGCCAGGTGAGATGATGAGAGAGTCAAATGCGGGTGACGGGGGAGGGGGTGGGGGACTGCTAAATTAAAAAAATAAAAAAAAAGGGTCCCTCCATTGATGCACCATTGAAAAATAAGCAGATTGTGATGTGATGTGATGAATCATGAATAGTACCTGAAAATGACTTTTAAAACGTGTGGTCGTGTGTGTGTAGGCTTTCTCCTTCATTTTTTTTTTTTAATGGTTCGACTTATTTTATAATAAATATTCGGTATAATCATTTTTAATTGAAATATTAGTTGTGAGATATTCCTTTTATTTTTTTTTATTTTTTTATCAAAAACAAGACTTTTAAAAATTCAAACCGTCTCCGAATACGAAAAGAAAAGAATTAAAAATAACATAATAAAGTAAAATTATACGGGTTAATATTTATACATAAAATTTTAATTTTTTGATTCATTAAAAATTGATTTTATGTATTAATCATTAATTTAAGTATTAAAATTTATTTATTATGAGAATAATCAATGTTTTGATTCACATATATATAATTTTTTTAATACTTATGATAAAATATTATTTAAATTTCTTCCCTTTCTCTTTTTTTTGTCCAAATTATTTTCAGATTGACATGAAGACAATTTTAATTCAAATGAAAATTAAATTAAAATTTAATTATGTGAAATTTAAAATTATAAAAGAATTTTAACTACAATTTTTTCTTTTAACTACTATTTATTCTTCTCCACATAATATTTATGTTCCTTTTCTCAATCTCTTGAAATCTCTCAATTAATCTCTTAATTGTCTCTAATTGTAATATTAATTATATTTCAATTATTTATTTGTATTCTTATCATTCAAATAATGTTTTTAAATCTATTATACCAAAAAAATTGAATTATTTATTTATATTCTTAATTTTATATACAATTAGCTGTTAGTTTAATTCTTATTTATTTATTTTTACATTAATTTCAAATGATGTTACTTGGAAGTTCAAAGATCATAGGCAAATAAAAAAAAAAAGAAGAAGTAAAATAGATGATTTTAATATTTGGGCCATACACATCTTATGTACAAAAAAATATGGTTTCTTCCATTATATATATATGCATAGCGCTTTTTTTTTATAAATATATTACATTTATTTTATATAATTATTTATTTATCATATATATTTAATTTATTATATATATATATTATATTATAATTACTATTGACATATTTAATTACAAATTTATCTCAATTTAAACTTTAAAAAAGTATCTTTTTTTTTATTATATCTAAAAGTGGAATCATACAGTGCATTCAAATGTAGAATGAAAAATTAAAAAAAATAAAAGTTGAACCCTTATTTTGTTTTTTAAACACAAAGTATGTACACTAACTAATATAAACAATCAGTATTAAAAGAGCACTTTATCAGAAACAAAATAACAATTGCAGGCTACCCTACTGCATTTATCTACAGTGTACACTATAAAGCAGGAAACATCAAGCAATATGTGAAGATATTTCTCTGGGGCGTGTAAGAAGGGACGGTGCAAACGAGTTTCCGAGTCCTGACGAGGAGAGCATCGGGGAGAGAGAAAAATTAAGTGAATGGGAGAGAACCAAACCCTACCACCAGAAGATAAAAAAAATGAAGAAAACGCTATTGAAGGAATCCAAAAGCCATTACACTGTTACTTCTTTTTGTTCTTTTTTTTTTTTGGTTTATTCTTTTTCGAGCATCATTGCACTGTTAAGGCACTTGCTTTTGTTTTCTTCTTCCCAATTTCTCACCTTTTTCTTTTTGTTTTGATGTGACTTTGATACGTTGGGGTGGGGCAGGGGAATCAATTTTCTCACCAACCAAACCATGTGAGGGCCTCAGCCTCCTCTTGGACCCCCCACCCTCGCTGGTTCTTGTCAGTTTTACCACCCAGCTCACGCGAGTCGCTTTTCTTAAGGCTATTGGGTTTTACCATTCGTTAATTATATTAAAATTCGTTTTGGAACTAAGCAATTCGTCAATTTAATTTTTTTCTTTTTTGCACTAGTTTCCAACAGGCTCATTGCAGCCGAGTGAAAAATAAACAGATTCTGATTAATGGTCTCGACTTCGAGTCGAGCCCCAGAAAAAAAAAAAAAAACAAAAGAAAAAGAAAAGGGATAAAAAACCAGGAACCCGCACGAACCAGACCTTGCCGGGACCTCAACAAATTTAACTGGCTGTCTTCTCCCTCTCTCTCTCTCGTGGGATCATTGTGTGATACGAGCGTCTTCTTATACACTTGCGAGTTACATTCACACTCCGTGTGCTAGAGCAACCCATATCTCAATCACGTTCCTTTTTTCCACAAAAAAAAAAAAAAAAAGAAACATGTATTTAACAAACGATGCTCAAAGATCTTTGTCTTAATTTCAAAGCTAGCATGCATATGGCACGAAAATATATAAACGGCCGAATTTTGTGTCCATCTCCCCCATATTTTCACTCGTGTATAAACTTTATTTTAAAAAATAAAAATTATTTCGGTTTTCTTTCTTTCTTTCTTTCTTCTTCTTCTCTTTTTTGTTTTTCTTTTTTTTGTGTCAATGGCATTTTCTAATGGTTACGCAAGGTTGCGTCACACGTTCCACTCTAAATGCGGTGGCCGTTCCGACAATTGTGGTGGCCCAGCAACGCTGTCGAAGGCTGTTTTCAACTGGGGGATTTTGTCCCGGCCTTCTTCGGCAGGCAGCGAGTGAGGGCCCACGTGGCCCCACCAGGAGAGTGACATATTTGTAGGCCCCACCAAAACGGGAAAGCAGCCCTTTTTTCTCTCCACACGATCAGAAAATAACAAAAAAAAAAAAGACCGAGAGCCTGAGGGTGAGAGAGACAAGGCAGCCCATCCCCAAGGATGCAGGCAGGCCATCTCCAGTGGTATGCTGTTGGGGAAGTCTGGCACTTGCTTCCCGCCGGATAATTTACATTGCGACCCTTAAATTTAATTTAAATTTAGGGGATATTTATCATTCATACTTTATAATTTTAAAAATTACAAAAGACTCTTATGACTAATAGATGTTTTAGTCTAAGTGGATAGAAATTGTGAAAAGATGAAATTGCCCTAATATATATATATATACTTACGTGAAATCGAAAACCTAATTACATGTCACAACAATTCTGTTGGTGCCTCAAAATCCTTAGACTTTGTTTCCTTTCCTACCGCTACTCTCTGTTTCTCGTCAAACACCACCACCGTTACACCCACTGTTGGCCGCTAGTCACCACCTCTCCCGAACCGTCGTTCGTTGATCTACGTGTTTCTGGGCACCCCCGTCGGATTCTGGGCGAGAAAGGCTGGGAAGGTTGCGTCGCTCCACCATCCACCTCCGACAATGAAACCAATCCAAAAGGGACCGCCGGCTCCCGATCTGTCCATCCCCGAATTGTCAACGAAGAGTCTTTGCTAAAACGACGCTAGGTTTGCTTACTGCTTATTGTCTTGTTCGTTGCGCTGGCCAAAGGTCCTTTATTCTTTTGGTTTTAATTTTGGTATTTTCAGTTTCAGTAATCAGTTCCCCCCCCCCCGCGGAATAAAAAACAGAAAAAAAAGTCGAATAAAAAGAATTTTTGTTTTGTTTTGTTTTGGCTAATCATTTAACAAATAAAAAGAAATTAAAGATTACGCGTCTAGAATGTCTAACTGGCTGTGTGCCTTCGATTTATATGTTTTTTTAATCTTTTTATTTTTTACATTTTTGTCGAGGACGCATTTTTGTTATTTTGGGCATTTTTCAAGCCACTTTTGTAATCAAATTTAATTTTAACTAATGACAAATGGACTTGTTACTACATTTAAATTACAGGATTTTTTTTTTTGTAATTTTTGAAAATACATGGTGTAAATGATAATTACCTCTATGTAATATAGAGTGTAAAATATAATTTGTCCGCTTTCACCACCAGCAACCAGCAAACATCAATGTGAGTGAATTCTGCAGATAAAAGAGAGGAATTAATTATATTTTTTATTATCATAAATAAATAAAATTAAAAATAAAAAAATATATTTATATATTTTTCTCTGACTATCATGTAACTTAATAAGTCTGCGTTGTAATACCAAACTTAAATAATCAAGCCAAAGAAATAAGTATCCAAAGCTCCAACATCTTAGTACACCTAAATGATACATACAAATTATTATTCTTCGCTTCCCCTTATATTTATTTGCATGTATGAATTTTATTCATGTTGCCTTCCGAGCGATAATTATCGATTTATTTGTATATATACGTATGCATGTATTCTGGGTATATTGGAGAACGAAGGTCATTACAGAGCCAGAGTCAAGACTTGGACCTGAGAAGGAATTTTCTTAATGAAATCTTTTTTCTTTTACTGATAGTCTTTAGCAATTATCAAGTAAACATGCAATCTATCTCTCTCTCGCCCCCGCATATAGAAGTTGGATTTTAGAATCAAGATGGGAAATACATATTTCTGTCATTAATCATCAGAAAACACCGATCTTCAACATTTTTGTTTCAGAGAAATCCTTTATTTTTATTCAATTCATAATCTTCATTTTTTGTATGGCACAGAGGACTAAGATTGAAACCAAATTAAGAGTCTAAGTAACTCTTCTATTTGTGGCTAATAAGCGGCGATCTTCAATTTTTTTTTTTTTTAATTTTTAAAGCAGTAGATTATATTAAAGGTCAACTATTGAGCGCACAGTGCATAGTGCGCCTCTTTGGTCCTGATAAAGTCTAGTACACAACCTTTTAATACCTTTAAAGCTCAGAATCTTGATGTAGGATATTACTTTGGCGTAAAGTTTCCCTTATTGACTCCCAGTGATGGAGACTGAAATGCCTAGAGAAAAAGTCTCGGCCTAAATGTGGTCTTTTTATTTATTAAAAGTAGACATGAAAGGGACACACACACACACACACACTCAGGCACACACACACTCTCTCTACTGCATGTACGTAGAACTATGTTCATGGTGACTGTAACACTAACCTTGTTACATTATCATAGTCTCTTCTCTCCTGATACAAACTATTTATTTTGCTGTCAAGTTGCTTAATTAAATATTTCTGTGAAAAGGGTATCAAGTTTTGATGCGTTCACATGATGTATGCCAATAGATAAATTCAAAGAGAATAAGCCTAGGATCGGCTGTTGTGAAGCACTGGGATGCATCTGTCCAAGAATATTCATAAACAAATTTATGGCGTGATTTCGGAGGGATGAAAAAGCAGATTAAAACTCTAGATATGATATATTATCATGCTCAGGACAAAACATAAAGATCTTGTGGTTGCTGACTAGATTTTATGAGCCTTTTTAATTTTTCACGCATTACTAGAACGATGCCTTCCCATTACGATTATGTACCTCTATTAATTTCTTTAGCTGATCAGATTTTCTCGATTTCCATTGAGGGTTTTTAGCATGTGCACCTTCTAGGTCGCTGCATAAGTTATATTAGGGGAGTTGCACCGTAACTTACTCGGAGTGAAAACTTCATATGACTAATAAGTCAAATCATAATGACGAATTAGATAATGGCGAATTAGGTCATATGAAAATAATATTATATGCTAAGACATGTGAAAATAATGTTATACGCTAAGACTAAGACGTTAATATTTTATCTGATAAAGGGTATCTTGGAGAGTAAAGTTAGCTAAAATCTTGTTGAAATTTTTTAGTAGTTTAAAAAAGAAATTGACACTTATTTCGCTGAAAAAGCAATGAGAGTAAGGAGAATATTATGATTTTTTACTCATAAGAATATGTGATATAATGAATATAGAAACTTCTTAGATAAAATCAATACATTAAAATGTGTCATATAATAAATAATAATAAATAGGGATAGATGGAAATTAAAAAAATGTGATATCTATTATTAGATTAAGGAAAAATTTAATAGTTATTACTCATCTAATATTTGTATAAAATGAGACCTCCTCCCTTTCATTTATATAAAACCTGCATTTCTACTGTCGGTATCTTCCCCGGTATTAGAACATGATTCATTTTCACATTTTGAACGTTATAAAAGTCAATAAAACAAGATCTGGTGTTAGAGAAATATACTTGAAGACCTAGAAGAAAGAGACCTTCTTTTTTGTTAATATACAAATAAATCATTAACTTTATAAATTATAATAAGTGTAGCCGATCTTTAAAATATAATAATTTTATTGTTATAAATTTTTTTATAATAAATTTATCTAACTGTCAAAACTTGCTAACATTTTTCTCTCAATCCAAGTGATATGTTAGGATGGTGTATTTAACGTGATAATGTAGACAAAATTATGTTATTTTAAATGTCACGTAAATTGACACAAAATATCAGCAATTTTGACAATAGAATAGTTTTATTAAATAAAATTTACAATAATAAAATTATTATATTTTAAATATTGGGTTAAATCTTCAAATTTGAAGATTTATTTATACGTTAATTTTTTTTTGTTTTTGCTGACACTACGTTGGCATTTTCTTCATTCTCTATTCACTATATAAAAAATCCTGGAGATATGGTTCACCGAGGAAGTAGGTCGTAGATGAAGCGGACAAAATGATGAATTGATGACAATTACATGTGTTGAAAGGCTGACATCGGTATGTCGTGATTTAAATAATTTGATCCTATGGCAGGGTAAATGTACCCATTTAACGTATGAATAAATGAATAAAGAATAACCAACAAAGCCGGGAGAAGAGCATCGGGGGTATAACAATTAAATAAGTTGCTGGCGGCGAAGCTAGTATTATACATTTATACGAATTAGGTAGTTAGAAAATAGATTTAATAGATTTTAGAAAACAAAAAAAAATCGAATTAGTTGATTATTTCACATAGAATTTTAAAAGAAAATGAAGTCCCGATTCATGTAGCAACATTTCTTTTTTCCTAAAGTTTATTGAAGTTCTTAATAATGGCTTTGAACTTCACAATTCGAACTGGTCCCCTCAGAAACTCACCCCTCGTCTCAGGTGTAATTGAGATTTGAACTCAAATATTTAGAAATAACATCAAGCGACGTTATCAATTAAATTAATAAACACGTATCACAATCACCTAGAAGGATTTCATTAATCAAAATCTTCTTTGAGCCTTGCATTTACATGGTTGATTTGGTGAGGTCATACCGTGATAGACTAGCGAATTGTGACAACAAAAAAATATATTTTTAGGGATGACATTTGACCAATCTCTCATGACCCGGACTCGCATGCGGACAGACTCATACTTCATCACGTGATACTGAAGCAGATTAAGAGTTTTCACATTAATTGGAGTGACCACAATTTAAAAGAGATCTAATGAATATTTAGTTTATCTCGCTTTCTAAGGTATGAACGGATTTTCCTCTCATATGACGTGGGAAGAGTGCCACATTCTACCACTTTTAGATAGGCCATGTCCTCATTGTTGGGTATGGGACAAAACATAAAATCACAGGAGCAAACATGAGCTTATTAGAGGTGGCCTTAGCGTTTATATTACGTTTTGTCCTACAGGATTGAAGAGGCGGCTTTCATCCTTTGTGACACTTAACTTTTACCCTATTGGCTAATGTAATACTTTGATAACATTTGTAACAACTCGAACTTATATGTAGACATGCTTGTATTTCATCACCCAATAGTCAGACAAATAAAAATTTTTACACCGATTTAGGTTATCACAACTCAAAAAGAATTCAATTAATACCTTATTTATTTTATTACCTAACTTAACTCTCCCTTTCCTCTCTGACATGGGCGGTGTCATACAATCATTTTAAAAAAGAAACGCTAATTGAAAATATTTAGACAACTTTATTTAAGTCAATTAACCACCGCCCGTCTTGGACATTTGCTAGGTATCTATGAACCGTGTTCAAAAGGGTAAAAAAAAAAAAAACAGAGAGATAGAAGAGGGTCAGTCACTACATGTCCAATGGGACGACCTATTGCCCATGAATTGTCATTAAAACCTATCTAGCTGATCTTAGATTTAATTTCTGTCCTGAATCGCAGGAACCTCTCCTACAATGTTTCGAAGGGTATGTAACATTGCTCTGTAATTTTCAAAATCAACCTATTTAATTATATTGTTGTTGTTAGGGCGATGTTTGTAATACTTTTGCAGCACATGGAGGTTTGCATAATTTTATGATACTCAAGGACGAAAATTGTGAAATCAATAGGAGTCTTTTTATGTCTAAAGTGTGGCTATACGTAGCCAATAGCCATTTAGCGAGTGTCATTAAGCATTTGTCTATGCTGTTGATGCGGATCGTAATCGATTGAGACCTTTTTTTTTAAAAAAATTTTTAACAAAGCAACCCAAGTTTCAAATGAGCCTTAATTAGAATGCTTTTTCATTTTTGGGTGTATACCTTTTCAATGTGAAGACCCCACCTTAGACAAAAGACACATACCAAACAGAAATTTTCAAAAAAGTTGATAGCGAGAGGATTCCACCCAAAACATTATAGTAATTTATTATCATTAACTAAACCAGAAAATTTGTACCCACAAGGCATCCCCTTCCATAGATATCACATTGGGAGGAAGGTCTCTTCAATACGCCAAAAAGGGATAAAATAGGGATCAATTTTTTTTTTCGCTAAAAACGAAATGTGGCTTGACCTTCAGGAGTCACTTTCCTATTCTACCTTTTTCCTTTTTTCCAATTTTTTTTTAAGGGTGCACCTGTTTTTCCCGTGACAATTTTGTGACCTTGGCTCACAAACCAGTGTACCAATGGAATTCCCACTTCTGTTTTTCTCGTGACCATTTTGTGACTTTGGCTCACAAACCAGTGTTATCTATATATAAGGCAGCAAATATTCAAATATTTTTTCCTTTCTTCAAATTTGATGAAAGGCATAAAATAAAAAAAAAAAACACTTCTCGCTAAAAGAGTCCAGTGTGATCAATTTTTGAGGTGGTTTTATGGGTACCACGGCTGTGCGGACCACAGACAACCATAGGCATGTCTAGATTTTTATCAGTAACATATGCCGGAAATTCTAGGAAAGGTTGTTTCTCGTGGAGGTCATATATGTATTAGGCAGCACGAGAGTGCGAAACCTACCTAATGACGTACTAGATAAGTTTCTTAATTACTTTTAAACAAATTCTTAAACTTACCGTTTATAAATTTCGATGAATTAAGTTAATTTTTATCCAAACTCAACTTATTTATTAAATAAATTTTGAAATTAGTCCTAAGCGGTTACTCATTCACGTAAATAAATAAGTTCAAGGGATCTCCTGTAAAGTCATGCCACTGAGTTTTTAGTGAACCTCATTTGTAGCCCTATGTTCGTGGAAGCCACTTGTAACACAGAGGAGATTAATTAGTAATCAAATGCTTAGTCGGAAAAGGAAAAAAGGAATGTGACAACCAAGAGAAAGGAGGCTCCAGAATTTACAATGGGAAGAGAATGTATGCATATGCATGCTCTATTTGCATCTACTAGACATGAGAGGTTGCAGGAGCGATGGATCGGTAGGGATACTTGAGCCGGACCTAATAGTCAGGTCTTTGCAAAGACCTACAACATACGAAATAACATTTTCAATTTTTCATCAAAATAAAATGTAAATGTAAATGTTGAAATGAGGGTTTAGAAGTTATGGTGGAAGGAGTGGCTCTACCTAAAATTGGGGTGAATGTCTGAATTGATTCGGTTACTTACTGACAGCTTAAGTGCATATGATTCAATTTAAAGCAATGATAGAAGTATTGACATTTTCGCTAATACCTTAGCAACAAAATAGTAATTATGCAAGTCAACAGATTTTACTTCTCTTCACTTAATATCATGAGCTTCACCGATACATTTGGACGAGACACCCTATCAATTAGTTATGGAAAAGGAAAACCAAGTAATTAATTAAGAAAAATTCCCTATCACTACAATTAATTGAGAAGGAGGGACAGAGTTTATGAAAATAAGAGGAGTTATTTTTATTTTCTAGTTTATGATCTGACGATTTTTTTAATAAATAAAAAAATCAATTAAAAGTAATTATTTTGTTTTTTTTAATTAAAAAGTCTATTAAGTTATATGCTGCAAAAATTAATGTAATTTTTGTATTATAAATTTTATATTTCTTTTTTTTTTAATTAAAGCACAATATCTTAAAGATAAACTTTTAAATCTTTGATTACTATGTCTTTTCAAGATAGTCATTATTTTTTGATACTTATCAAAAACAGCAATTAATTGTGAGTGGGGGAGGGGGACAGCAGGGTCCTTCTATGGATTCAATAAATTAATAATCTAGGACCTTTTTTTTTATTATTATTAACTATGATAACCCCATTATATTTGCCATGTATGCTCCACAATCAACAAGTGCATGTATCAACATGTTAATGGAAACAGATGCCTGGACGGTCCACTCATGGACGTAGTTCGTGAATTTCTTCCAGAAGCACATATCGGGATATACAAGTGGTTACAACCTCTTTGAGCTACCATATGTGATGTATAGCTCGCCACTCCAGTTGGGAATTCGTGTGAGTGCGCCATGCACACGATTGGGGTTCAAATTTCTGAAAGTGTATTAACCTCCCTTCAAATTATGGGAAAATTATAGTGGTGCCATCTGCGAACAGTATTTCATATTGCCCATGCCTTAAGTACAATTGAGACCGTGTGAACTCACCAATGCAATAATAGTAAGTCATTTCTATAAGATTTAAATTAGAACGTTAACAGATTATTCTCAATTTAGGTACATATACATCACAGTTGAGTCTTTATATATATATTCAAAAAAGGCATATGCGGTGCGTCCCTTGTCCACTGCCGACCTTTTTTTTTTTTTAATTTTTTATTTACCTTTTGGAGTCCACTACCAACTTCAACATACATGAGACACTCGTTTCTTTAACTTTTGTTTTTTTTTTTTCTTAAATGAAACTTTTCCTTTGTCTGCCAGTTTGTTGGCGAATCTAAAAGCAATTAACATCCCCGGCAATGAAAAATACATAAAAAAAAAATGTATCTCTAAAAAATGTAAACAAGAAATTATCAATGTCTACTAAAGTTATTTCCATGATTAAAAATTTAGATTTTTTAAAATTAAATGTCTTATATTCTAGTTAAATCGAACGAACACAGATTAATGAAAAAGAGAATAGCTGTTTCTGGTGTATACCTTAAGCTTAATGGAATTCAGATGGACCGAAGGAAGTCTCCTAAAGTCCTAAAGTTGGCGAGAAAGTGTGGAAATATCATGGCTAAACGTTGAACGTGGTGGGATGTGATTTGGTACATGAAAAGGATTGGCGCTTCATAACTACTAATAATAGCTGAGGAGATTGTCACGATAGCTGTTCAAGTTTGATCGTCATAAAACTTTATCTTGTTGGGATCTTTCCTAACTCTAAAATTAAATTAAAGTCTTCCGAATTATATGGGAAACCGTCTTGTTCTTAATCGACATTATTCATCTCATATCATACGTATGACCCTATTCCTTTTCTTTTCTTTTTATTCAAATTTTCTAAGTACATTCCATATTTTGAAGTCAGAGTTACAATAATATTCTAAGTACATTCCTTTTCTTTTCTTTTTTTCTTTTTTTTTTTGGGTAGAAGAAAACAAAATTAGAACATTGACGAAACCATTCTCTGAAATAGTGAAAAGTTAAGGAGTAAAATAAAACTTTTTTGTATTCCAGCAACTTTGCAGAGAGGCACTGAACTGTTGTTACGTGGCTAACAATGATTGGATCCGTAAATGAAGAGCGTTCAACACAAGTCACAAACTGCTGGACCCCTTCCACCCAAAAAAGTCAAAAATTGATCACTATAAATAATCATTCTTCGTCCACACGTCCATGCACAAGAACCCAACTTTATCAAGTCACGGCTCCCTTCTCGTTTTTTATATTTTTTATTTTTTTAATTAACAATTTTATTAAATTATAAATTATATAATAAATTTTTTTTATTTTTATAAAATTTATATATTATTTTTAAAAATTAAGATTTTAAAGTATTAAAAATAAAAATCTAAATTACTACCCGCCGGCCGCTCAGCAGGCTGAAAACTGACCGTTTGATTTGATCTGGCTCTTTATTATTATTGTTATTTTTTAAAAAAAATTTGCACGAGAATGGCGGGTTTGTAATTTCCCAAATCAAAATTTACCACCATGGAACCTAATTTGTTAAAACTTTGACATATCTCGTTTATAGGTTATGTGATTATGTATCATGCATCTTGGTAGGTATGATGGTGGAAATTCAAGAATATATGTACGAGAGAATAATTGACTATGTTTTAAGTGAGTATACTTATTTTTTATTATCTATATTATTATGTAATAAAATAGAATATATTTTCTTTAACTATTTATTTAATAAAAATAAGGTTAATTTATCGTATTCACCTAAGACTTTTCATATTTTTTAGATATTTTGTAATGGCCGCTACTTGAATTTTTAGGTGAAGGCGAAAGTGTTGCTCTGCACATTTATTTTGATCATTAGCATTAAGAGTGGAGAGTTTGCAATTGTAATATGTGTATGCTTTTAGTAGTAATTCTTGAATTGAGTCTAGTGACAAGGATCCCCATTTGTGGTTTTTTACTTGCATACGTCGTCCTTGACGTGTTTTTTTTTTTTTTTCTTCTTTATTTACATTGAATAGCATGCTGTTCACGATTCCATACGTATGGGTCGTGACGACAAGTCAGTTCTAATATTTTGCATGTAATCAGCCCATCAAGACTATAAAGGCCAAGGATCTTAACCTATTCTACAAATCCAATTATGGATCACACTAAATATTATGTAAAATAGGTAAAATGGTAGAGAGTTCTACCTTGCAAATTTAAGAGTTGAACTTCGGTGATTGTTATATTCATTTATATTTTATATAAGTATAGTTTATATATAATTTTAAATTATATAAATTTATTTTATTAAATTATTTATTTAAATTAATTTCATTTATTTTTTTTTGAGTTCACTTGAATTATTATTTTTTATTATTTAAATTGTTGATAAAAATTTATAAATGATATACCAAACAAAAGTGAGGATTGAATATTATAAAAATTATATTTTGCATATAAGATTTTGTAGTGATTTAAAATTTAAAATTTTATTCAAGAACTCTTAAATTTTAATGTTGCAAAGGAAAAAATTAAATTTATAAAAATAAAAAAATATATATTTTTATTATTATAGAACTCACCATTTAATGAATATTTTAATAAAAAAGAGAAATTCATTTTTTTTTCTTCAAAAGCATGGGTTTGTATAAAATCAAACAAAAATAGTGTTTAATAAATGTTTTCCGCCAGGTAGTCCATCGATCAAGAGAAATATTCATTGCCTATAAGTCCGGTCACTCCTCTTTTAGACCCTTCTTCTTCTTCTTCTCAAGCCTTTCGAACGAGGCCAACGGGGGTCCAATTTTGATTTCAGTTCACATTTCAAACCTTGTGATGAAGACAATTATCTTTTTCTTTTTGTTTTTTTTCTTGACATGTCGTGCATATCTGACTTATAACTTATTAGTGGCCCCTTGGTTGCATTGCATTGCGTACATGAAGCTCCAAACTAATTTAATAATAACTATTCATTTGGGGGTGAAATCTAAGGTCTCAAATCTACATTCACCTTACTCTTTTCCTCGCTCAACCAGATTTAATAAAAAAAAAAAAAAGCAAAAGGAAAAGAAAAGAACACGAAGACTTAGAGTTGATGTGAACTGTTATCTTTTATTTGGATTTTGACGGGTGCAAAGAATACAGTTTCTAGAAGATGCGGTAGGTGGCTAGATGATGACCTTAATGAATTAATTAATTAGGTGATCCGAATATTAGAAGTGTGAGGTAAGGTATATACAGATGATAGATAGGGCGAATCTCAAGATTCCCATAATTCGCCTGATGACAACATCAATCCTTTGTTTTCTACTTACAGAAGAAAATTAAACACCCTTTGTCGAACACAGACGATTATTTTGATTATCAAAAAGATTGTTTCATACATAGGTAGCAAAATTAGTGTGCTTTTCATTTCACATAACATGTTTCTAACGATGATTTTTTCCTGTGAGTTTCCTGATAAATTCTTCGAAAGAGCTCTCTCATGGTGACATATGCAGCCGATATGGGGCCCTTTTGCAATTAGTCTTTTAATTAGTAGGTATTGTAGTGTTGGATATTTAAACTAATTTGGACGATAGCCTGTGATCTCATTTGGCACATGCAATGTGCACTCCGTTCTTCGCCTGACCAAAAAAAAAAAAAAAACCAGAGGGTGTTTTTCTAAAGGAAAGAAAGAATAAAAAAGCCTTGAAATCGAAAGGTATAAGAAGATAAATTTTGTTAATTTTGTTAGAGGACAGCTAGTCAAAAAAGTTGCATAAAAATATAAATGTATACCCTTTTTTTTTTTTTTAACAGCATCGGAGCTTTGATTCATGGCATCCTCAAAAAATAAGCATGCTCAAAGGATAATATATACAAAGCCTTGCAAGACTGTCCAAGCTGTTCTATTGCAACATACCAAGAGTTCTTAGTCCAAGCATAGTATAAATGCATACTTAATTCGAGTTCTATTCCTTTATTTTTGTTATACATTTTATTGTCTTAATTGTATAATTTGTTATTTTAAGTGAAAAATTGAAATTTTAAAAATTAAAAAATTCATTTTTCTTTTTTTCCTTTTTTCTTTTTTGGTGAAGTTCACGTTCTGGATTCAAGCAATAAAATTTTTCCGTTATTATTGGTAGTATACTTTTTTGAGGGACCTGTTCGTTGCCAGATACGTTTTCTAATTGGCTGTTTTTTTTGGCCATTTTGTGGATTATTTCTTTTATTTTCAAGTATAGTAGTTAATAAGTTAGTTTTGAAGCTTTGGCCGTAGATGGAATTTTACTGTATACCTTCCCACCATCCATCTTGGGATTAGAAAGACGGACACATGTGAATGTAAATACCACATTATTCACATAATTTGATATATAATTATAATTAATAATAAAAATTATATATATATATATATATATATATATATATATATATATATATCTATTATAAATAATTATGGTAATTTAATATAAATTTACATTTATTTTTCAATACATTGACCCTATGTATTAATAATTTTCTTGGAATTGTACTCTATTTCTGTTTTCAACAATAAAATACCGTCTCGAAATTTGAAAGCGAAGAGCTAGGCACACGAGAGGCAAGGCAGTCTCCTGCACCTTGATATCCAATTGAAGCAATGCCTGTCGGTGTTTTTTTTTTTCCTTCTTTTTGAAAAGATGAAAATAAACAAAGAAAACGAAAATGTAGTTCATGTTGGGAATGTGGTTACTTCGTTAATCACTTTAGATATAATCCATTAAAAATTTCATTAAAACATTAAAAAGTGAAACCCGTATATTGTATTGTAAATCTTTTTTTTTTTTTTTTGGAAAAGAGAGGAGAACAAATAAGCAAAAAACAGGAAAGAAATTGCCACTCCCACTAACCATCGGGAGAAATAGCAACACCAACCAAATCCACGTGTAGAAAGTCATGCATGCCTAAAGGAGGGCACTCGCAAACTACCCACACGGATTCCCACCAAAAACGCCCGGATTAGCACAAAAAACAGTCAGGACAAAAGTTGCCTTCGTACCAAAGTGTATTGGAGCCTACCCCGCCAAGGTTGTTCAAAGCGCTTGTTGCAGCACTGCGCTATAAGAGGACGACAGAAATCTAATTCCCATCCAATCTTGGTAATTCGCTCAAGTATTTGCTTGGAATCAAATTTTACTGTGATATTAGGAAGTCCTCTATTGAAAATCAATTTGATGTTTGAAAAACCATGATAAATTGTAGGAAGTATTAGAAACAAAATGATTTTGCACCAAAAAGTTTTTTTTAATCTTATGCTCTATTGTATTTTATAGTTTTAGATTATGTGCGAATTCATTAGAATCTTTGTTTTTTTTTCAAGAATTTTGGCACAAAATTTATAAAATTATGATTTCTTTTGTCATGAAATCGTTAATCATATGATATGGATATAAATAGATTCACAAAATTAAACAGCCTTTGGCGGAAGAATCACAATTTTTGATTTTCCCAATTTAATATGATTTTCGAAAATTTTTGGGGCTAAAATTTTTGAAGGTTTAACGAAATTTTTAAGGGATTGATTTGAAGTCTTTTGTTTTTTTGTTTTTGAAACTGCATAACTATTTTATTCATGGCATCCCCTAGGAGGATACCGAGCAGATTTACAGAGGACTCAACCAGAAAGTGTACCCCTGCTCCTCTTATAGTCATCAGGTGATTGTTTTTGAAACCACCACATGCCTTCGAAGCAATTTTCGTTAAATCATAGGTAGTGAAGAAAAAATTTCCCTTGTGTTTTTTAACACAAGACTGTAGGTGCCTCTGGTATTCCAGTTATTGCCAGGAACTGATTCAGATTTTTCCTGGGATTTCATGCACACAGATCAGAAAGTGTCCAGCCAGACTATTGAATTAAACTGCACTAAACGTCTATTTCTAATTCAACTTTGCACCTACAGCTTGTCAAATGTGTGTTCCACTTTTTAACTAAAGAAAGCTAATTAAATCTTTAATGCATTAAAGGGAGAAAAAATTCTCACATATTGGTTGCTGTTAATTCGTCATCACTTTAGAGAGGGAATAGAAGATTGTTGATGGAATGGTTTAATCCTCATGACAATCGAAAAAACAACTTTAGAACTTCAAATATTGACAGACACAAGTGAAGAACACACACGCATGAATGTGTTTCGAGCATCAATTGTTGCTAATAGGTTGATAGATTGAATTTGGCCCCTGGGGCCAACCAAATCTTGACATGCGATGTGGGCAAGTTTTAGTCATGAGCAAAAGAAATGAAGAAAAGAAAGCAGCCAGCCATTGATTTTATGCCTTGGTTAAAAGGAAGAGAAAGAAGAGCATAGATAGAAGTGAAAAGGTGAAGCCATGATTATTTCTCCATTACAGGAATTCTTTTTGCTCTCCATGGATTCCAAGACTACTTTTTCTAAACCCTTTCGTTTACAGCACAGAGTGATAAAGAGAGCACCCATACAGAAAGATCCCCCATCACGAGCCAATCATTCCCCGCACGGTTTGAAGAGAGAACTGAAGATAACCCATTATAGGCCATTGACGTCAATATTTTTACCTAAGCCCCACGCGAACAACCCTTACCCCAATCATCTTCTCTGCCCCCAAATGTTTTGTTTTCAGCTCCAATCTTCTTTTTCATCTTTGGCCACTCCATTTCCAACTCTCTATTTTATCCTCATATTCTCTTTTAATGCTCAATACTCTCATTTCTTCCTCTTTTACAGAATTCTTGAAGCTAGCTCTTTTTTCTCATCACTCTGGCTCTTTCTTTCTTAAGATACCGTACCACACACTACACTTGTTTTCCTTATTTTGCGTTATTGTATTCCCTCGTCACGTAATCTAATTCCATTGATCAGGACAGTACCAGTGAAGGGTAGGAGCTTGCTCATCTGAAAAGAAGTTGCAGTCTTCTTCGCTGCTAAAGAAATTGTGCTCTTCCACCTTGACATACTGAGTTGGGTAGGACGATTTTGAGAACTGGAAGTAATTGAATGAGGAGGATGCAGGCGGAGAAGATGAGCCGGAGCAGGTGAACTTGAGGGATGCAGATAGTGGGGGAGACAATAGTAGCTGCTGCTGCTGGGGCTGGTGGCTTCGGATGACCCCAGATGATGAAATGGCCGGATTAGGACTGTTATCCTCGTTCAAGATGGCGCTTGAGTCACTATCCGATGACCCATCTTTGATATCTGGGAAAAGAGAAGCTCCTCCTATTTCATTGTTGATGCTTGTGGTTGTGTTGTGTAAGTTCTCATAACTCAGGTTCTGCATCTCTGTTGCAACAACAGAGGGAAGAAGCGGCGGCTGCTTTTGTTCACTCTCTTTGTCATCGGATTCCTGCAGTATTATCTCTTCTTTCACAGAGACATTGCTCTCCGTGTTCTCCTCATTAAGCTTTGCTTTTAGCTCCCTTATCTGTTTCCAGATTTTAACAAACTCAAAAGTCAAAAACGCGTAATTTAACCCTGATTTCTATGCAAGACTGTTCTTTTCTACTCTGATAAGGATGTTAAAGTGCATAGTAAGCTCAAAAGCATTGAACAAAGGCTAGAGATTTTGAATTATATACCTCTTTGAGAAGAGCTTCATTGTCATGTTGGAGGGAATCATAATCATGCTTAAGAGCTTCATAAGTGGTTTTGAGAACTCCGTAGTCTCTTTCCAATTGCTTGGTCTTCCACCGAGCACGGCGGTTTTGGAACCAAACAGCTACTTGTCTGGGTTGCAGGCCGAGCTCTTGGGCTAGCTTCACTTTTCTCTCAGGTTCGAGCTTGTTTTCTACCTCGAAGTTTTTCTCCAAGGCCTTGACCTGATCCACGTTTAGTCTCCGTTTCTTCTCTGCTACATGGCCTGATTCTTCAACGCGACCTTCTTCATCTAGGCCGTCCAACATGGACTGGAATTCCCTGCTGTACACATGATTGTTGTCTCTTGGACTGCTTTCATCTAATCCAAAGGAAAAACAGAGATACCATGTGACTGGATCATACACTCAACAGGATACGAAAAGTGGAAGTTGAGTTTAAGCAGACAAAAGTCTCTTAGAAGGAAAAACTAGTTTTCTTTTCTTAAAGGTTATTTCAAAGTTGTCAAAGTGATTTTACCATAGCAGAAATGAAAGGCAAAGCGAAACAAGAGAATAGAAAACATCACACGTGGATGTCCGAATTCTCTTGACATGGAAGCATTAGGATTAATCAGTTAATGGGTTATTTTGTAAAAACCTGTGGTTGGGCACATGGACATCAAAGCACCAAGGGAATCAGAGCTGCCAGGTTTCTTCATGGCTGAGAGGAAAAGAGCCACAAAAGCAGATCTTTGTTCAGATCAGGCCTTCCCCTTCTTGTTTTAATACCTTTTGTGTGTTCTGGGTTGTTAATGAGATCTTTTTTGAGCGCTCAAGGAGAATGTTAAGGACTCGAAGACTCTTACATGAAAAGACAATTCCCATTTATATACAGGCCCGGCTTATACAGTACTGCTTTATACAACTGTACAATCACTGCCCTCTCCTGCCTCTGCCATCTCTCTTCTTCTTCAACACTTCTTCTATCTCTGTACCCATCTAAAAAAGAAACAAGAATCAAACCCCCTCCCCAAGCTCAATAAACAAAAATAAAACCCAACAAGAAAAACTTCTCTTAGAAAGCCCAGAAGAAGGAAAAGTGACAAACACAACAACCCAACAGGAGAAGTTATCAATCAAGAAAGCTCTTTTGTCTCTCACTCACCCCTCCTCATTACATCACTAGTAAGCCAATTTGGCTAAGCTTAAATGTCCAGAGTTTACACTGTTGGGGAATTTTTTTTTTTTTTAAATTTTTTTTCTTAGAGAGGGATGGGCAGAGAAGAAGAGTGAACAAGTTCTAAGTTCACAACCCGGGTCAGCCAGAGAGGTTAGAACTTGCTTCCTACCATTTCTCTCTCTTTAAATAAACCAAACTTGGGTCAGACGCGGGGTTAGAATCTGACTTGGGTTAGGTAACATTTTTTGGAGTTTTTCGCAAATGAAATGAACCCAAAATTCGGTTCAAATGAAAATTTTTGGGTTTACTGGATATAGCCGGTTTTTGGACCGCTTTAACGGTGAGAGGTATTTTTTTGGGCTTTTGGGTTGTAATAAATAAAATTGAATAAATGGAGAAACGATGCAGCAACAAGACATTGGTAGCCTGGTATGGCTCGGCTCTCTGTGGGCTGACGGAGTTATGTTTTTGGCGTCCGCGTATCCTACCCCTCCGCGCTGTCGGTGCGATTAATCGGCATTGTCGCGCGCACCTCTCTCTCTCTCTCTCTTATTATTATTATTATTATTATATTCATATGGAAGTCTTTGTCTCTTTTTTGGTATTTTTTAAAACATTTGTCGTACGGGCTTTTAATTAAAATATTAGAGATGAATAGTAAAATTTATTAAAAAGGCAAGACTATATTTTTATATAACTTACAGTAACATGAATTTTTTGATTGGCGAATAAAAAGAAAAAAAAAAAAGACCTCTAGAACATATAATTTAAACTGCACTGTTTGTTGAGAACGAGAAATGCTTCTTGGTAATAGAAAACTTGGACATATCGTAGCTCATGAATAATATTGCACAATATTTCTTTTTTAAAATTAAAAATTTACTGAATTTGAAACAGATGCTAGATGATATACAGTGAATATTGGATGAAATGTATTGAATGTTTCCCAGATATCAAGAAAACGTGATGTTTAGGACCAGGCGCCCTACTGGTCCCTATGCAGCCACCGAGTGGCCCTCTCTTTCTAAATTGCAAAACATTAAAAAGATTTAAATTTAATCCCTTAATTAATACGATGCAATGAAAGCCATTGATCTTTTAAAATGGCAGCAATTAAAAACCGAATGATTGACGTATGGGAAATTAGTCACTGCATAGAATCCAAACAGGGAATTTTAAGTTTGGGGTAGAATGGAAAATTTTAAATTCCAAAGATAGAAAAATAGTTTTGACAATTTTAGTTTCAATATTGATCATCTTTAAGGTGAGCAATATCTGCATTATGCATTTTTTGACGAACAAATTGTGAGTGAAAACATAAAAACTAGATACAACAAGGCTTGATCAATATGCTAAATAAGCTAAAAAAAAAAAAAAGTACGCTAATTGATTGAATTTTTCTAACTCTTTGCCACAAGCATGGTTGCAAGGTGGTTATCACCTTGAGGAGCTGTCCCTCGCAACAGGGCCATAAGTTACTTTCCATTTTTCCCAATAGATCAAACAATAATCACAGAAATCTCTGCTCGTTTTCATCTCTTTTGCAGTGAAATCCTGTGTGTAGACTCTTTTCGCAAAGCCGACCACAGAACAAGAACAAATGTAACATGTATGATTGCATATTGTTTTCTCTACGTGGCCACATTAACAAAAGTGGAACATTCTTTGCTCCCTCTATAGTTCTCTTTTCTTTCTTTGTTTTTTTATTTTTTTTTGATAAAAGTAGAGCTCTCTTTCCTCTGCCATTCATAGGCGCATTTGGCACGAGCTAAATGGTGAAACCTGCACCACCGTTGTTTTTGAGTGAAGCCGAACGCTAGGCTTAGGCATAGTGCCCTTAGCTCGTCTACTCAAGTTCAAAATTTACAAATTTTTTAGATTGGATTGATCAAATTAATTATTTTTAATTAATTATCTTTTATTGTTAAAAAAATTAAATGTTAAAATATTAAATTATCAATTATAATTATTAACTATTATGTTTATTTTTAATATTTATATTTATGAAATACTAAATAAAAAATTAAAAATAATATAAAGAGTTTCTTTTTTGGGTACAATGATAAACTTGAAAGGGTATTTTTTCTTACTTCTCTCTTTTTTATTGAAAATTATTAGATTAACTGAATTATTGTTATTTTTTTATGTCAAAACTTAAAATATATATTAGAAAAAAATTTATTATTTTAAAAAAATAATTTCTTTAATTATTATACTAAAATATAATATACGAGAGTAAAAATTATTTTTAAATATAATATTAAATGTATTTTAAAATTTTTATCTTTTTAATTTAATTTAATTTCTTTGTATCTGTATATCTCTATATTTTATCCAACAAATCTAAAGATGCCAAGATTTTGAAATGTCAAAATTTTAAATTACCAACCTTCAGATACAGTTTTCTCATTCGTATGGCTACAACAAATTTTTGATGCAGGGAACCATTTCCGTCGTCCTCAATCTTTTCGTTGTCCCTGCACCAAAAAATTTAAGAAGATTGGGGACGACGGAAATGGTTCCCAAAATACCCTAATTATTGCATTCCTGAAAAGGGAAGTTTTAGGGACGCCAAAAGGGATATTCGTCCCAATGCAGAGGGATGGAAATTGTTCCCAATTGTTAAAACAAATGGGGAAGACTGTCGCTCCTACAAGTCTTGGATAAAATGACGATTGTCGTCCTAAGCTGTAAATCTATAACTGTGCTCCTATTACTATTGTCAAGAAACTCTAACTATTGTTGAAAACAAATTTCATCCGGGGCATGCCCCAAGTAATTAAGAGACAAATGCCATACATCAAAAAAGGCGAAATAAGGGACAAATGCGACCCCAAAAACTTTTGATTTCACAGTAGTCTTGATGACATTTTTTATTTGTGCCAAAACCTATTTTTCTTTTATTGCCTGCAGTCCTATCAATAAGTGATACGGTATACCAGAGATACAGCCCACATGAACTTCAGTCCTTAAAATGGAATCTTGGTACAACAAATTTTTGATGGGTATGCGTCAGTTAGTGAATTGCTTTTCACTTGTCAAATTCAATACTATGAATGATGTTTCCAGTCGAGTGCATTTCATAACAAAATACACATTAAAACTTAGGATTCAGACCAACCCAGCTGCCCAATGGTGGTCGTGCTCATGAAGTTATAAGCTTCTGTCATGGCACAGCGATTCTCTATGGTCAATTACATTGCTCTACTGTTTGTCCTTTCGGCATTCGAAGCTCCGTGAGGCAGAACAGGCAAAACTTCCCTACCAGTGATAAGCAGGCGCAAGTGGGATTTTAGCTGTAATATGGCCATCACAAAATCAGACCCCACTGGCTTGTGAGTTGGGTTCTTGGGGTCCTCAAATTTGAACATTAC
Source organism: Bruguiera gymnorhiza (assembly GCA_020883675.1). Lineage (NCBI taxonomy): Eukaryota > Viridiplantae > Streptophyta > Magnoliopsida > Malpighiales > Rhizophoraceae > Bruguiera > Bruguiera gymnorhiza. The sequence continues at coordinate 1,886,517 of JAIRCJ010001060.1, forward strand.
CTCACAAAATGAGTTGTGAGCATGTGGAATTTCACACTTTTATCAGAAAGTGTCAACAAAATTCTAAGTATATCTATGTTTCTGAGAAAGAAACTTGTCTATGAACTACATACATGAAGATGGTTCACCCGATTAAAGATATTAGTGGATGATTCAGTGATCAGAAAGCTCTCAGGTGACAAATACTTTCGGAATTTGCATGCGCTGTACGTTATGATCATGCATTTTGAGTATCTATGTTTTTTCTTCCTACATAAAAGTTATAATTAATTGTATAAGATTATAAAAAAAATTACATTACATAATATATTGTTAGAAATAAAAATATTATAAAAAATTTCTATCTCATATTAGAAATGAAAACTTTATTTTATATGTTTATAAGATAATACTTATTTTATACCTTATAAAATAAAAGATACAAAAAAGAGGTCATACATATGTGAGAGATTCAAATTTAAACCTAATATGGAGGTCTGATGCAACTTACATAATAAATTGGTCCACTTTTAACCCAAAATATTTTTAAATACTTCAAATTTTATTAGTTAAATTAATTATTATTATTATTATTTTTTATATTTTTATGAGATTTTAAAGTTAAAGTAACACAAAAAGAATTTCATTTTTCCTTCTAAAAATACAACAAAAGTATTCTTTATTTTTCTTATATTTTGATTATTGAAAACTATTAAATTTAATAAACTAATACTATTTCTATTACCTCACTTGTGAGGTGCAAACCAACGAAAAGATTTATTGCATTCTAAAAGGATAGTTATTGTAACCTAAAACTTTTTTAGACATTTTAAATCTTGTTAGTTAAACTAGTTGTTTCTTTAACTAGTCATTTTTTATTGTTAGAAACTAGTTGTTACAGTAATAAATTGTCAGTCATAACTATTAGCTATTATGTTCATTTTTAATATTTATTTTTATGGGATATTAAATAATAAGTTCTATAAAAAGCTTTTCTTCTTTCCTTCTAAAGATACAATAAAAGCATTCTCTCATTTCCTCGTACATAAATCACTGAAAATTATTAAATTTAACAAATTAGCATTGTTTTTATTATTTCACTTATGATGCACACTAGTGGAAAGATCTGTCATATCCTGGGAGAATAGTCAATGTAATTTGTTGCATTGAGACAATATGTTTATAAGGATGAAATTATTCTTAAGGATAGTATTTTTGCATGCTTTAGATTAATAACCTTTTTACATTTTTATTTCTTTTGCATTCATTTATAATTTTTCTATATTTTTGTAAACAATCTTAAGGATAATTTTGTATTTTACAGTTATGGATGCAAATATAAGTCAATTTGCTTTTATTACTAATCAATCTGTTTCTATTCTTTCTTAGACTCACTCAATTCCACTTACCTCTAAGTTCTTGCTAGACACCTTCGAGATTGAAACTATCAATGGTTCTTACTTTAAACGATGACAAGAATGTGTTTTTTTTTTTAGCTCTAAATATTCTAGTTTTACTTTTACTCTTTTTAAAGTAAAACCAAAGTCTAGTTCTAATAATTATGATAAAATGTCTCTTATTTAGGAATAAGTCAATAAAGTTTGTTGTCACATTATTCTCAATACATCATCTAATGATCTTTTTGATATCTATTGTTCTTTAAAAGAAGTAAAAAAAAAAAGAGAAAATGAATAAAAAAAATATATGATGGAGAATACTAGTACACAAAAGTTTTTGTTGTTAATCATCTTTACTTTTAGATGTTTGATGAAAGGAGTGTTTAGGACCAAATCAATGAATATCATAAGCTATTAGAAGACTTAAAGAATAAGAATATCAAGTTACCAAAAGAGTATGTGGAAAGTTGTTTCATTGAAAAACTTCCATAATTTTGGAATAATTATAAGTAATAACTCAAGTATAAGAGGAAACACATGACACTAGAGGATGTAATTATCCAAATCTTTATTAGGGACAAGAACAAAATTTGAGCATGAGAAACAAAGGCTAAAGAGATGACATTAAAGGCAAATATAGTGGAACAAAGGAAATGAGAGAAAAGCCATTATATTCATCATCATCATTATAACAAAAAAAAAAAAGTATGACAATATGTCCCAAAAATATGATAATCCTAAGACTAATAATCCAACTTTCAAGAAAAAAGTCGTTTACTATGTGTGTGGGAAACCAAGGCATCATGCCCCTTAATGCAAGTATAAGAAAAAGAGTGACATACTTATTATACCATATGCCAATTTGGTGAAAATGGATGTTATTGTTGTTGTCATTTGCCAAGTCAACATTACCACTAACTCAAAAAAGTAGGCAATAGATTTTAACATTACAAGGCACATTTATGAGGAAAAAGTGTATTTACCTCCTATACACCGGTAAGGGATGAAGAAGAAAATTTCTTTTTGAAAATGTGTTATCTTTGAATGATGTACTTCATGTTTGAGATACTTGCATCAATCTAATTTCTATGTCCTTATTGAAAAAAGTTGGAGTAAAGGTCTCTTTTAAGTTTGATAATTTTTTCAAGACTAAAAATGATGTATTTATGGTAAAAGGGCTATTATAATTAGAGAATTTTTATTCTAAATGTACTTGATGTTATCAATAATAAAAATACATTTACTTTTTCTACTTATATAGTTCATAGTTGTTATCAAATTTCTATGAAAATAAGGGTATTATACATAAAGTTATACCTTTTTATTCTCTCAGATCTAGTGCAGTAGTAGAAAGAAAATAAAACTTTGAAAGATATTATGAATGTCATACTAGTTAGTTCAAGGGCACCCAATAATTTAGAGAGAGAGACAATATTTTTTGTATGTTATTTACATAATACAATTCTATATAAGAAAATTGGTAAAATTTTATATGAATTATGCAATGGATATTTTTTTAATTTAAATTATTTGAAATTGTGAGAATGCCTTTTTAAGATTTTTTTTGCCTGAATTAAAAAAAAAAGGAAAATGCATTCTAAGAATTCATATTGCATATTTATTGGTTATGAAGAATATAATATTATATATTATTTTCTTATTATTAAGAATGATATTTTTAAAACTAACATTGTTATTAAGACTTAGAATGTAGAGTTTTTCAAGCATATATTTTCAATGAGAAAGGATTTAGTACCATTTTTTGTGCCTAGAATTGAGTTAGAGAAAGCATTTAGTAGTGTTCCTTTTAAACTAGAATTGAGGAAAAACAAGAGATAAAGGAAAAAAAAAATGGACCTTTGAGGATGACTTTTGCACTCTTATAGTGAATAATGATCTCTTGCTATACACTGAAATGATATCATCTAGTGATGCCATTTTATGGCAAGAAGTTATATAAAATGAGATTGGTTTTTTAAAATAAAATAATACATAAGAACTTATAGATTTACTTACAGGTACTAAACCTATATGTTACAAATGAATTTTTAGAAAGAAATAAATATCAGATAGATCCATTGGCAAATATAAAGTTAAACTTATAGTAAAAGGATATACACAAAAGAAGAATTTTGATTACTTTGATACTTTTACTCTCATTGCTAAAATTGTATCTATTAAAGTATTGATTGCATTGGTATCTATTTATAATCTTTTTGTTCATCAAATAGATATCAAAACTATATTTCTATATGATGATTTTGGTAAAAAAATTTACATGTCATAACTTAAAGGTTTTGTTGTCCTTGACTAAGAGGAAAATGTTTGTAGGCTTGTTAAATTTTTATATAGGTTAAAACAAGTACCTAAACAATGACATTAAGAGTTTGCTAAAATTTTGATTTCTAATGGATTTTTGATTATTAATGTTAATAAATGTATTTATACAAAAGTTGAGAATAATACTTGTATTATTATATAGTTGTATATTGATAACATATTCATATTTAGTTTTAGTATGAAACTAATAATCAGTATCAAGACATTGTTTGCATTATATTTTTAGATAAAGGATTTAAGAGAAGAGAATGTTATTATAAAAGTAAAGATTATTAGAACTCATATTGGTATTTTTTTGTCACAAAAACATTAGATAGAGAGAATTCTCAAGAAATTTGGATGTTTTAATATCAAATATGTCTTCACTCCTTATAATGCATCTATAAGATTGTTGAAAAATGCTAATAAATGTGTGTCTTAATCTAAGTATGCATAAATTATTAGTAGTTTGACGTATTTAATGAATTTCACATGTCTTAACATTACTTATACTATATATAGATTAAGTATATGTACATATAATCTAAACCATGATCATTGGAATAGTTTGACAAAAATTATGAAATATTTAAAAGTATCATAAACTATGATATATTTTATGGTAAATTTCTTGTTGTACTAGAAGGGTACAATGATACTAAATAGATCTCTGATTCAAATGAGAAAAATTCCACAAGTGGACATGTATTTATCCTTAGAGATGTAGTAATGGTTTAAAATTCTGCTAAGCAAATAATTATTACTCGATCTATTATGAAATCTAAGTTTATAGCTATAAAGATGGTTAGTGTGGAGGTAGAATGGCTAAGGAATTTTTTGGTGGATATTCCATTACGGGTAAAATTGACACCATTATTGTTGATACATCGTGATGGTTAAGCCACTACTACTTGTGCAAGAAGCAAATCATATAATGGAAAAAATAGGCATATGAATATGAGACACAAATTAGGAAAGTAGTTGCTAAATAACATAATAATATCACTTGACTTTATAAGGTCAAAGATGAACTTGATTGATCTCCTGACTAAACTATTAGGGAAAAAACTATTAAAAGATACATTAAGGCAAATGAGACTAATGTTTATAAAAAATGATCAAGATTGATAAGGACCCAATTTATATGATAGAAGATCCTTTTAAAGTAAGTTCATACGAGTAATAACAAATTACTGATTGAGTTTGTGTATATTGTTAAAATTGTAAAATCTCTTCTTTATGGTGTTGATAGTGCAAAATCTTAATATTTGAAATTGAGTTATACTTTTAATGAAATCTATACCTCTTATAAGTGGTGTGTTATTGAAATGCACACTTAATAAATTTAACTATATTATAATAGGGTAAGAGAACTCCTATGAGATCTTAGGTAAAATCTCTAGGACTTTTATGAAAAAAAAAAAACAAACGTGTATATGATTTTACAATGTCTAATTGTGTTAAATAATACTATTTTAAAGAATATAATATAAAAATAAATTTATTGATATTCATTAAAATTTTATAATTTATAAGAATTTTTATTTCATCATAATTTTAATATTTTAATTTGTATATTTTAATTTTTAACTTATAACTTAAAAGACACCAATGATATTGTGTTATATATTTACTAAAATTTAACAAAATTCAACCTTTTAAAATATATAAAAGAATTTTAAAAATAAAAGTATTTTAAAAGATTTTTATTTCATATTAGAAATGAAAATTTTATTCTATATATTTATAAGATAATAGTTATTTTATACTTTGCGTATGTGAGAGGTTTAAATTCAGGTCCGGTATGGTAGGTCTAAGTGACTCGCGCAATGAACGGTAAAGGGTTGCTATATATATATAATTTTTCTGTGTTTTTACTAACATATATGTCCCAACATCTTCTACACAAGTCACATTCCGCGGCTCCACTTTTTATTAATTTCAAAACTGAGGGTTGAGGACTAAAGTCCAACCATTAACAGGTATGGGAAAGACTTTTGAGACTGCAGGGTTAATTGAGCATGAGAGAACAATTTTAATAAAGTCTCAAATTTCCCGATGAGCAAAATTTAGGGTTAGTTGTAAGTATGAATGCAAAATTAGCAATAGTAACATGTACTATTTTTACATCTCTTAAAAATTACATGTATTGTAATTACTTTTATATACAGAGGTGTCGAACAAACCATGACGAGTGAATTATACCTACTAGTCAATTTTCACATATGGCCAAAGTTTAGGCACGTGGATATCAATTGAATGATTGATAAATTTCCAACCTTTTCCTCCGAGGCAGCCAACTAAATATCGTGGGACCCGGTAGCCTCCAGAAGAGGGTCAGTTGCTCGTTTTCAATTGGCAACCCCGGAGATAGAACACAAAGCAGGTAGAAAATCTTGAATGAGTGGAAAAAGTAGATTTATGTATACTAACAGGGAGATGCATGCAGGTTTCTGTAATGGGTTTTATGTGATATGGTGATCCAGTTATGAATTCGGAGAGAGAAAGATAAACAGTTTACAGTTATCAATCCTTTTTAGACTTGATTCCATGGCCGTGCAAAGACCATCATCCAATTAGCCCGAGGCCGAATTTGCTCAAACTGGCTGTTAAATGAGACACTGCATAAATGGCCTTTTAATGAGATAGGCCCTACCTAATTTCCTGAATCAGAGGATTGAAAATTGAAGCCCGAGTAAGATGTGCTGTACTTGTTATACTTAATATTATTTCTAAATATAATAAATTTATTATTTTAAATTAGATATTTTAAATTTTTAATTGCATAATATTTAAAATTTTCACAAGAAATAGGCCTTTTGGGAAGGTACTCTGGGAAATAACAAGCACGCGTAGAAAATTTGTTTTCGTCTTCCTTTCCCTAACAATAGGAAAGAGAGAGAGAGTCCTTCTGATGTGGAGTAGCCCTGCGGCCGGTGGCAAGGTATACATAGAACCCGGTACTGGTGTAATACAAAATAAAAAAAAAACATAAAATACAAAATAGTTCAGTTATACAGATACAAGTAATATAAATATCAATTAATTATAATTGTAAATTATAATTGATATATTTTTTAATATGTAATAATTAATTATAATAGACTGCTTATAATTAATTTATATTTATTTTAAGTAATTTTCAACTTTTTTTTTTTTAAATACAAAAGTATCAATTAGGCAAAAGATTTGGTTAGGTGGTAAGTGGGCTAGCTGCATGGCCTCAATGGTGGGCAGCTTTACCTTTTTTTCTATTCTTTTTTTTTTTTTAATCTCTCTTCATTTCTACATTTGTGAGTGCTTTCCAAAGGCCAATTTGAAAAGGGAAACTAGATTCTTTGCCAAAGACTTTTTGTCCTACAGCTGTTTCCTTGAAAAAGTTGGATTTGCTTGTGAGCTGATTTCAATGGTAAGAGAAGCTGTTCTATCATATATACAGAGCACAGTAGACTTTCTCTGGTGGCTTACATAATAAAAGAAGGTAGCCTTCCACTTGATTGAAACGTGAAAGTTATGTCGTTAGTTAAATCAATTACCAAAGCCTATACTCTATTCAAAGGACTTTAACAAAAGCCCTCAAATCACAATGTCAATGCATGCTTTCTTGTTTAGGGTCTAGCCACTTGGGACAATGCACAAACTAGAGAGCTAGATGTCACGGATGGGTTATGTCCGGGCAGGGATGGGTTAGGTACAACCCAACTCCCACATCCCACATCGGATAGGAAGAGGGGGATCCTGGGTCATATAAGCGTGGGTGCTGCACACCCCAACAGGCTGCCTTTTGAGGAGAAGGTAATGACCCCGTGACAAGTGGTATCAGAGCCGACCCGACCCCGACTCCGATGTTTCTCGCCAAGCGCTTCACCGGGAAGTAGGCAGGGAGACCCCGATTCCGACGAGGACGTCGATGGATTCGGTGGGGGAGAATGTCACGGATGGGTTATGTCCGGGCAGGGATGGGTTAGGTACAACCCAACTCCCACATCCCACATCGGATAGGAAGAGGGGGATCCTGGGTCATATAAGCGTGGGTGCTGCACACCCCAACAGGCTGCCTTTTGAGGAGAAGGTAATGACCCCGTGACATAGAGCTGACTAATCAGCCTCCCAAAAGCAAATTTCCATCGTTTCGAATTTACAAGACTAACAGGTGAACCAAGAAATAGAAACTCTCATGGCTGACCCTTCCCAAATATAACTTTTGATATTTACAACTGACAACCTCGTTAGAATGATACAGAATGATTAGCAGCCTTTTAGTTAGCACGCAAGGCAAAAGAGTATTTCCAATGATCCTAATGATATCGAATTGATCGAGTGTGATTCTAACACCAACTAATCAATATTCCTTTATACATTTTAAATTAAAATTCTCTATAAGTTCAAATTTATTAACGAAAAGGTGACTAGATTTATAAGATAAAAGAGAAACATGATGTGGGACAGGTTACAAGAACTATGTTGGCAAAGAGAGAAACATGAATGACAGGACTTTCACTGCTCAACCCAACAGTAACCACTAATATTAGTGCAACCCGACAATTAACACACTCAACTTTAGCTTATTTTTGTTTTTTTCTTCTTCTTTTTTTTCCCCCCCCGAGTAGAATGTCTATAAATATTACTTTTTATTCAAGTGTTCCACGTGTGACTTGTATTCCCAAGAAAATTTGGGGATCGGATACAGTCACCAATTCATGATCTGGCATGAATGAAAACTTCATTTTCGATTCTACGGTATGAAAAAGGAAAAGTGGGTTAGAATAACGATGACTTACTCCTGATGCTGCAAGAAGAGCAATTCTGCTAAATGAATTTGAATTAGCTGGCTCCATACTAAAGGTACTTACATGTAGGAAAAACTTTTGGAGGTGATCGTCAAGTCTATCATGTCCCTGCTGTTAAATCTATGGTTTACTGTCCTTATACTGGCACAGCAAGCGGCTTTATGGTTGCTAAACGTGATGTACCCGATGGTGATTTGAATAGTTTATGAATTTGCTGACCTAGCAACAGGAGGAAAATGTTCTTTGTGAACCTAGCAGAAAATGTGCTGGCCACATTCTTATAAGCGGAACAGATTAAGAATTCTCTGGATCTTATATTTTAGATGCAAAGAGAAATGCTATGAGGAGGAGAGCCATTGATTTGTCCTTAGCAAAGAGAGATGCTTTAGACAATCCTCCGCAGTATTCTCGCAAAGAAGCAAGCCCAGAAAAAATTCCCACGCTAGATTTTGCCGGGTCCGAGCCATGCCTCCCGGGCCGAAGGAGAGCTTTTATCACGTTTGATGGAAGACTGCATTTAGAAGCAGCGAAAGCGTTGAAGCATTTACACATTTGATGGAAGACTGCATTTAGAAGCAGCAGAAGCATTGGAGCATACAGAGAGAAGTATTGTCTAGATGTCTTTCATGGGAAAAGAAAAAAATTGCCAGCAGTTGTTTCATAATTTGTTCTCCTGCTCTGCATTTGCACACTTTGCCATTGCCAGGCACTTGGGTTTCTTGCAAGCTTCAATCGTCTAAGAGCTACACGCAATAATTTTTTTCTGTTTATATGTTTTGTGCATTTGTTTGCCTATAGCTTTACCACATTTCAAGGTTGTTTGTTCTATTTTGGCTCCTATCCATGGTTCAATGTGTCTAATGGATGGGAAATTAACCTCCTAGTAACATTGCCACTTCAAATTGTAGAAAGAATTCTTTTTTTTTTTTTGAACACCTCTATTTCATTTATTGCAATTTCTAAACAGCAATATGCATACTGATTTTGTGGTTGAACTTCCTTTTGTTTTTACATTCATTTCCTTGAGTCGATGTCTTTCATGATACTTGGGTATGTTTTCTATGGTGCTTCTGCAATAGCAACATATGATGTCATGAGCATTGGAAAAAAGCTGGTTGGTAAAATAATGGCTGTTCTGAGCACGGTAACCCCATGTATTGATGGCCTAAATACATTTGGCGCAAGTTCTGTTTCATCAGTGATCAAGTGCATGGTTTTTTTTTGTGGGGGGGGGGTGTAGATGACTTTGATTTCCATTTCTGGCTCAGGATTTTGTGGGTCCACGCCCACACGTGTTTTTTTTTTTTTATTCCAAAGCTTGTTGGTTCAAGGGCGAACCTATTTCATGGACGTCCGTAACCCTTGATGAGTTAGCCACTCTAGTGGCATGCTGTGTTTCGCGGGGCTATGGTATAGAGTCTGGACGATAATGGCAATGGCACTTATCAAGAATATGTGCGGAGCTGTGAATAACTCTTGAACAGCCTATGAAAGAACATATCATAACCATGTTATTGTTACTCCTACTGTTCTACATTATCTGGTCTCTGGACAGGATATTATCTGATGAAGACATGTATTCAATACACCGAGGGATTGGATGTTACGTTTCCTTTCACAAGCATAATTAGAATGAAATGGTATTTGGTTCTCCAAAAAAGGCTTCTATAGGCCTGCAAAGATTGATTCAATCCTTTCTCACCTAGGATGTGAGCAGCAACCTGAGATCCATCTAAGAGGTGGAAGTCGGTCTCCTGACTTGGTAAATTAAAATGTCTAGGCCAGAAATTCATGGGTGCAAATAGAGAAGGTAGATGAGGTACACTTTACACTTGACACTTGACAACATGCTCTCTCAGTGCATTGTCATAAAGCCACCTCTGTCAGCGGTAAACAGAGAACTGGAGTGATTTGTGGAAGAAATAGTTTACGGCATTGCACAGAGATGTCATAACTCAGCTGACAGGCAAGAAGGGAAGCTGCATGTCCCATTTGCTTCTGTGACCTTGAGGATGATTAACAGCTTGAAGGCTGGAGGCATTCAAGCTCCCGGTTGCGCTTGGTGGAACAATGTGAATCTGCAGTCAAATGCTTGGATATTTTCCCAATGCACTGCCCGCGAGGGTTGCAGGCTCCTGTCGAGCTTCCATATTGTATGTCTCCTCTCCAATTGTAAATTAGATGAACTAAAGGGAGTTCCAGAGGTTTTGCCCATCTCCTGACTGCCCTTCATTTTATTGAGTATCCATGCATGTCACGATGCATGTTTTGCAAAGAATTGGACATGGTGAACCGCTTGGAGTATCATCCATACTTGCTACTTGGGATGCACAAAAACTTTAAAGACCCCGGTTTGCCATTGAATGAGTGATGCCAAAGAAAGGAGAAGGTAAGAAAGTCTGTGGCTACAGTATTGATGTCTGGACATACGGCCATTTTCTGACTCTTTTGTGTGAAATGTATCTCCCAACCTGGCCCACGCTCTGACATTACTCGTACATATCTACCCCTTCAGTGTATAATTATGCTGCCGCAAGTTGGCTGTGATGATCTCCATTTCTTCTAGGCTCACCATAATAAAAAATATTGGATGTTCCATACAGTTGTGTTCTTGAGCAGGTCTACAAACGGAAAAATTTTGTAACCAGAAAATCTAGTATAGAGCAACAAGAAAGGGGCTCTAACTAATAAGAAAAATCAAACTTTATTTTTGAAATTTTCGTCTTTTATGCTCAAATTAGTTGGATTTGTAAGAGTATAAAATGTGTAATCAAAAACAAAAACTATGCAACCAGACATCATTTGATAATTTCATAGCTCGTTGCATATTTGATGTTCCTTATTACACATTTTGATGTTTTGTTGCAATTTTGCTAATTTTTTGTGGAAAAACTGAAATTATAAAACAAAATTTTATTTTATATTAGGTGAGATCCACATTCTTGTTGCTCTTTAGCCAAATCTTCTACTTACCTATTGAAACCCATGTACAAATCCCCATAATACTATAGCCACTTTCCTATTGTCTTGCATCTTTACAAAATTTGTTTTTCTGGGCAAATTAAGCTAATAAAAGGTGTGCCAGAATATAGTCAAAAACTGAAAACAGATATGTGCAACCGAATGCAAGTCCTATGCCATCAATGCCCAAACAAAATGACAAAGAGCAAACCAGGAGACCCCACGGTCCTTTCCCTTTGATCTTCGACAACTGCCGCACAATACCTTCGGTTGTCGGGAATTCCACTGTGACTGCAACTTCAAAACTTGAAATTATAGCAAGCAGACCCATTGCCGATAAATACGTACCTGTAAAGATTCTTGCCAAAAAGCAATGTAGACACCATCCCTCTCTTTAACGACACTTGCAGTTTTTCTCTTCGCTTCTCTCGTTCTCGTTTGTGACAGTCTCAACGCCTTTAAAAGCTCCAACTTCTCATTCAAATCAGCCCCACTGCATTCATATGCATTAAAACCATCGTCATCCTGTTCTCGCCCCATCATGCTAAATAATCTATTCCTGGAGGAGATGACCACCTTATCCGACCGAGAAAACACCCTAACCGGTGGAGGCAGATCACAATTCTGCATTAGCTCAATATTATCAATCTGCTTCTGTGCCTCCGGATTTTTATTCGGTTTGTTTGACGGCCAACCTGCAATTCTTGTCTCGGTGAAAATGCAATCTTAGTTCAGCTGATTGATTGAGATCAACGTAAATTTGCCACGTGGGGTTGATGTTGATGAGAAGTTTGAGGCGTGAAACAAAGATGGAGGGAAATGGAGTTGAGAAACGGCGTATACGCTTTGAGATAGATAAATTAGATTATTGTTCTAGCATTTTCCGAATAATTAAAGACAAAGTGAACTGAGTTTTGTGGTATTTGTTGAATTTAGACCGACACTTTTTAAAGTGAAGATTAAGACTAAAATATAATTTTTTTTATTATTAATACAAATACTAATAGATTATACTCACATACTTTTGTTGCTTGACATTCATACCTCATGAACTATACTCATAAGACCACTCAACTCACTCACTTAACCAAGTTAATTATTGTTGTTATGGTGGTTTCATGACACACACAAACCAACTATTTGTAGTAGTATAAAGTCAAAGTAGAATTTTTTAGATCAAGAAATTTATAATATTAGTAAAAAATATCAAAATTTCAAGAACTTTCTTGTAAAGTTAGCAACTCTTTAGTCTGAATACTTCTAAAAGTTTTTTGTATTGATTTTCAATTCTCTCCCTTAACATAAGTATTTTTTCTTGTAGTTACTTTGAGTTGTAAGCAAAAATTATCAAATTTGCTTTCATTAAGTCCTTCAATAAAATTATTAATTACTTGATTATTTGTATTTATCTTTTTCATTTCAATCTCATCTCATACGACTTTTTCCCTCACAAAGTGATAATAATAGATCTCTACTGCCTTATCCTTACATTAAACACAAGATTCTTGGCCAATTTTATAGTTGGTTGATTGTTAGAATATAAAAGTAGTACATTATCAGCTTATTGGTGAAGATCTTTTAAGAGAACTACTAATCAAGTACTTTCTTATATTGCTATCACTGTTGCTTTATACTCTACTTCTATAGTTGATAATGTAATTGTTAGTTTGTCTTTTATTACACTAAAATACTGGCCCTAAGCCTAATTTGAACACATACCAATAATTGACTGTCAAGTGTTGTGATTGCCTCTATAATCTACATCGCAATAGCCAACTATCTTGCACCTTTTTCCTTTCTTATAAAAAATGCTATAATCTAATGTTCTTTTGACATATCTTAATATTCATTTCATAACTTCTAAATGAGGCTTTCTTTGTTCCTACATGTATTGATTTGCAACTTTAACTACAAAAGCAATGTTTGGTCCCGTTAGAGTTAAATAGATCAAACTTCTAACCAATTGTTTGTATATGGTTGGATCTTGTAACTTTTTTCCTTCTAAGACATATAACTTAACATTGGTTTCAATAAGAGTTGAGATTGACTTGCACTTGAGCATCTCAAACTTCCTAAGTAAATCACTTACATATTTGTATTAGTATAAGAACACTCCTTCACTCATTTAATTCACTTTTAATCCAAGAAAATGCTTTAACTCTCTAAGCTCTTTCATGTAGAAACAAATTGAGAGATTTTCCTTAATTTGACTAACATTGGCTTTATTATCTCTCGTGATGACTAGATCGTCAACATATATTAGTATGATAGCCAATTTATTAGCTTAAACTTTAACAAATAGGTTTGAGTTTGTATGTGACATTAAATATCCATTATGTATTAGGAATTTAGCAATCTTACCATATCATGCTATCGGTACTTGTTTTAGTCCATATAATGATTTCTTTAACTTATATATGTATTCTGGATGGATATCATCTTTAAACTCTTACAGTTGTTGCATAAAAAATTCCTAATCAAGTTCTTATGAAGGAAAGTGATCTTCATCTACCACAACTTCTAGAACTCAATTATTGCAAGGGTAAGTAATACCCGTATGGTTGTGATTTTTGTAACTAGGCTAAATGTCTCATTATAGTCAATGTCATATTCTTATAAGAATCTATGGGCAACCAAGTGAGCCTTGTACCTTTCTATTAATCTATTAAGTCTTCTCTTTATCTTGTACACCTATTTGTAAAATATGGATTTCATATCTTTTGGCTTAGGCACTAAAATCCCAAGTTTAATTCTCCTTTAAGGCTTGAATCTCTTCCTTCATTGTCTTCTACCATTAGGCACTCTTAATATCTTTTTCAAAAAATGACGACTCTTTCATAATGTCTTTTAAGTTACAATTGCATTTATATGTTTTGGATTTGGCTTTCGTATTTAAATTGATCTCCTTATCTCTAAAACCTTTTATCTTAATTCTTATTACATAGGTTTTTCATCTATTGAAGATCTATCATATACACCAATCTATCATTGGTTCTATTTTAACTCCCTTTTATCTGTCTTTACAGGGTTTGGTTGACTACCAAATACTTAGAAGTGACTTACTGTAGGTTTCATTTTCTAAAGCTTCTTAAAGGGAGAGACGAGTCCTAACTTTTTTTAAGAAAGTTTATTGATACATGACATGTAATTCTTATACAATCAACCCAATCTCCTTGGCATGTTCTTAGCATATAGTATACTCCTACACACCTTTACAAGATGTTTATTCTTTCTTTTAGCTGTAACATTTTATTGTGTCATGTTAAGACACGTTAATTGTCTTTAAATCTTGTACTTGTTTAGGTATTTTGTGAATCCTCTTGAGGTGTACTCTTTCCTATTATCCATGTGTAGGCATTAGAGTTTTCTTCCCACTTTCTTTTCAACTTTTTTCTTTGAATTTACTTAGTGTTTTTTATTTTTCTTTGATAAAAAACACCTAAACATACCTTAAGTAGTCATTTATAAATGTCACCATTACTAGTAACCACTTATAGATGAGTGAATAAGCTCCAAAGGTTATATAGCTCTAAATTTTAAATCCACACATAGTAGTTGATGTGCCTTTACATACTGGCATCTTACATAGACTGTGTCATTTCTAATCTCAAGAAGGGGATGACCTTCGAGCATTGATATCTTCATCATTAGCATTAATTTATGATAACTTACATGTCTTAAGTAAGCATACCAAAGATCTATTATCTCTTTCTCTATCTCTCTCTCTTTTTTTTTGTCTATGTATGTTGACTTAACAAACATCACGTAGATAAAATCTTGCCTTTTTTTCCCTTTAAGCAACTTTGTAGTATTTGGCCCAAATAATGTCAAAGTTGGGCCAAATACTACAAAGTTGCTTAGTGTATTAAATTAGGTTATTGATAGATGATTTTTCCTTATGCTTGGGATGTGATAGATGTCTTTTAATTAGCTCCATCAAATCTATGACATGGTGTGACCCTTGCTTTGCTACCATGAGTAATTAATAGCTTGAAATTATTTGTAGTTACCACAACACCTCATCCTTTATATTCTGATAGCTTTTACAATTTTTCTTTATCACTAGTTATATGGTTAGAGCATCTCGAGTCAAAGATCAAATTCTTATTATAGTCTACTTTATTGGAGTTTGGTGTTATAACTGCATGTCCTTCAATTTCTTCCTTCATTATGGCATTCAAGGCAATCTCTTCTTCTTCATTGTGAATGTTATTAGAAATATCTCCTATAAGTTCCATCAAAACAAATGATGCTTCCAAGTTCTACTCGTCTTTGCTACGGGGTGCTTAATGATTTTCATTAGAGGTTGTGAAATTCCCTTGCACCATTTTCTTTATAGACCAACATTCACGTGCATAATGTCCTCTCTTGCCATAATTATAAGATTGTTATTACATTTCTTTGAATCTTTATTTCATAGTAAATTTTGATTTTGATGAAATCAAACTCCCCTGGGTTAGGATTCCTTCCTTATGGCCATCTTTATTTTTCCTTTTCACCTTTCTTTATTTTAGTATAAGTATTATCTTTAAAACATCCTTTTCTTTGGCTAATGAAGAAGGGCTCCTTTTCAACTTTAATTAACACTCCTACCATTTGTTTTACTAGATTTTCTTAAATAATAAGTACATTTTCTAATTTCTTAATTGAAAGTTGGGTAAGCTAACCTTGAAATGCAATAATAAAACTTTTGTATTCTGGACATAAGTTATGAATAATTATTCTTCTTATTTTAGTCTCATTTATTTTTAACTCAAAATTTAATTATGAAATTTCACAACAAATTAATTTAATTTTTTGTAAAGAATTGGTTAATTTTCATATCATGTTATATGGTAGACATTAGCTTATTCTCTAATAGTTAAAGTTGCTTATCATTCTTTTTAACAAATTATAAAGTTAGATTGTCTTGAGCAATTTTGGGTGTAGTAGTGTACTTAACATGCTTTTATATGTCATTATCTATTGTTGTTTTTATTGTAAACATTGGTTCTTTAACCTTTACATTCCATTTCCTTAATGTCGTGGCATCCTTTGGTGGTGTGGTGTCACTACTGTTCATGACGTCCTAAAGATCCTGTCCTTAAAGGTATAATTTCATGCATGTTTTCCATATGTCATAATTTTTGTTATTGAGCTTTTTAATCATTCCTATGTTAATAATATCCACCTTACCACTTGGTCCCAAACTAAGACACTTTACAATCTTAAACTACGTATAAGCAGAGTCTTCTCATGAACTTTTGATAAACCCAATCCTAAATTGGTAGTGTAACAATTATGGTTCCAAACTACAAACTCTGATACCAAATTATTGAATTTAAATAAACACTTTTAAGGTGGAGATTAAGATTAAAACAAAATATTTTATTATTAACACGTACTAATATATTGCACTCACTTATAAGCTTTTGTTATTTGACACTCACACCTCATGAACTGCACTCACATGACCACTCAACTCACTCACTTAACTAGTTTCATTATTGTTATAATGGTTTTATGGCACACACACACACTAACTATTTTTAATAGTATAAAGTTGATGTAAAATTTTCTAGACCAAGAAGCTTTTAGATCCTTTTATAATTTCAATGAAAAACATTAAGATTTTAAGAACATTCTTGTAAAGTTAGCAACTCTTTAGTTTTGGTACTTTTAGAAATTTCTTATGTTGATTTTCAATGTTAACGATGTTGCCTTTAAGTAAATTCATAAAATCCTATAACGTAATAACTGCTGAGTGTAAATATAGGTCATTTATTATTTTGCTTTTATAGAGAGAAATTATTTTCTTGCGTGCTTCAAGAAAGAGATGCGTTATAAGTTAAAATTACCAACTGAGATTTACTTATGTTGTTTTTCTATGTTTTAATTTTTACAATAGTAGAAAACTATAAAACTAGAAAGAAAAAATAAGGCAAATAGAGCTTTAAAGCTTATATAAAAAACAACTACAATTTCATTAATCATCATTTTTTTTCATACACATTGCTTGATCACATTACACATTTTAAATTGAAATATGAAATGTTACAATAACTAATACAAAAGTAAAATTTAAATTTGAAATACAAAAATAACATAATTTAAATTCAAATATAACTACAAGATATAAAATGCAGTAAAGTACACTAATATAAACTAAGATCATGCTCTAGCAACCATGTTAATGGACTTAACTAACGTTAGACACTTGGAGGGAAGTTAGAAACCAAAAATTGAAATTCTAACAACTAAGAAGCAAATTAGTTACACCATCATTTTTCATCACTCCTTCTTAATGCTATTGGTTTGCATCCCAAACTTGATTTTCAGTTCCAAAACCTTTTCTTGTGAAGTGGTTTGATTAAAATGTTTACTAATTGCTCTTTTGAAAAATATCATGTTAATTCAACTTTATTGTTGTCTTATGCCTCTCTAACAAAGCAAATTTTTGATAAAAAATGTTTGGTTTTCCCATGCTCCATAAGATTTTTGGAAATTGCAATGACAACTTAGTTATCATAATAAATAAAGATAGACTTGGTTGGTGTTTGCTTTAAATATATTAGCATGTTCCTTAACCAAATAACATGCTTCATAATTGTTGTAATAACTAAATATTCAAGTTCAACTATTAATTATACAATAATTGATTGCTTTTTTTTAACACTAACTAAAAAAAGCCTAATCTTAATGTAAAGACTTGCCTTGGAGTACTTTTTATATCATCTTAAGAGTCTCCCTAATTGCTATATAGATATATATATCTAATCAGCTCAAACTTCTTAGTTCTTTTAAACATAATCCCATAAGTTATAGTGCTTTTGACATATCTAAGAACTCTTTTTGTAATTTTGAAATGGATTTATCTTAACTTATGTATTTATCTAAATAGAAGGCTATCTACTTGCATGATGTCTAGTCTGAATATGGACAAGTAAAGCAAGCAACCAATTATACTCTTAAGTTTGTTAGGATTTGCTTTCGGTGCTCTATCTTGTTTTAGAAATTTTTCTCCAATAACTAAAGGTATGCTTAAACTTTTGCAATCTACCATCTAGAATCTCCTAAGCACTTTTTCTACATACTTCTTTTAATTTATGAATATTCATTTCTTGGTCTACTAGACTTCTAATCCAAAAGAAAGAAAGTGATTTATCCTAAGTCAATCATTTCAAACATTTTCATCATCTCACATTTAAAATGCTCAACTAATTGAAAATTGCTCCTAATTACCAATAAATCATTAACATATAAAGAAACAATCATAAGCTCTTTTTTTTTTTTGATTTCACATATAGTGTAGTCTTATTTTGACTTTTAGTAAAAGAAAACCTTAATAAATGATCATTAATTTTACTATAGTAGGTCTTTGGTACCTATTTCAAATCATATAGGGTTTTTTTCAACAAGTAGACTTTATTTTCCTATCCTTACTTTATAAAACCCTTAGGTTGTTCAACAAAGACTTCTTTTTCTAGCTCTCCATTTAAAAAATTGATTTCACATTAAGTTGATGAACAATCCACTCTTTTTGGGTTGTAATAACAAAAAGAAGTTTGATTATATCTAGTATAGTAACCGGTGTAAATGTCTTATATAGTTAATGCCAAATTGTTGAATATACCCTTTTACCACTAATATTGCTTTTAATTTGTTTACAAATCCATCAAGGTTCATTTTTGTCTTGAAAACCCATTTCATCGTTATAGGCATTTTATTTTTTAGTCTATCCATAAGGAGTTAAGTTTTGTTCTTCTTAATCACACTTATCTTAGCTTGCATAACTTTTCTCTAACTAAGACTTATAAAGGCTTTTGCATAGCTTACTAGCTCAAGCTAAGTGACAAGACTTTTATCATAAACATAAAAAATAAGTCTTGTTCCTTTAACATGTCTATGATCAACAAGCTTATCATTTAAGAAGTTTGATTCCTCTACTTATTATTATTGAGATTGAATTGGTTAAAGCTAAGGAAACTTAACACAAGTCCCAAGACTCTTCTTTTAAGAATTTAACATCTTTACTGATAGAGTGTTTACCTGACTAAAGATTATTACAATTTATAGTTGCATATAGTGTTTGTATAACTCATAAACACATTCACTTAAGTGTATCAAATACTACTAAAGACTATTAGATAGTTAAAAGAAGGTTTTTTTTTTTTTTCAAATTAAGCATTACGTAAGATTTTTCTACGACTTTGATTAAGAGCCTTTTAAGAAGACATGTAACTATAGTTATAATTTTGCCCTATAACCTTTTTGACATTCTTTTCTAAAAAAGAAAGCATATAGGCATATTTATTATTATTTTATTTCTCCTCTCACTCACCTTATTTTATTAAGAGGTGTAAGGAACTGTGAGTTACTGTAATATCCTCGTTACTAGATAGATTTGCTTAAAAAAACCTAAGGTATATTCAATTCCATTGTCATATCTGATAGCTTTAATGTTATAGCATGCTTAAAGACCTTTGTAACATCTAACTTCTATTTTAGAAGGAAAAACCAATAAAATCTAATATAATTATCAATAAAGGTCATAAAGTACCTACTTTCATTAAGTGAATATATACTCATAGGGCCACAAAGATCAATATACAATAACTGTAGCTTGTCTTTGGCTTAATGGCTTTGACTAATTGAGAAAGGTAACCTTACTTGCTTTCTTTGTTGGTAAGTCTCACAAACAGCTTCCTTTTCAATTACTTTGGGTAAATCATGCACCATCTGTTCTTTATAGAGCTTCTACATGCTAATATAATGAGGATGCCCTAATCTTTTATACCATAAGACTATTTCAATTGAAGAAGTTGACATTGCCACATTTTTAGCCTATTTTAGATCTAAATGGAAGCTCTTTCCTTTTATAAAAATATCAAATAGCTTCACTCTAAATATAACATAAAGGGTGCATGATTTATAACTTTAATAAAGAAAAGAAAAACTTTCTTTAAGAGCTAACTAACACTAAAAGATTCTAGTTGATGTTAGGAACATATAACACATTAGAGATTAGCTTTATACTTGATTATGTTTGGATTACAATCACTCTTTTTCCTTAGACTTGAAAGAAGTCACCATGTTCAATTCTTATTCCAGATGTAAAGGACTGATTAAGTCTTTTAAAAACCTTTAAGTTTGGTGACAGATGGTTTAAATAACAAATAGTCATTATTTCCCACTTGTATTGTTGATTTTGCTGAGGCTTTTTTTTTTGTTAAGCATACCTTCTCTCTATGTCCCTATTAATTACAATGCAAACAAACTATATTAGGCATCCACTAATAATACTTTGATAAGTGAGTAGGTTTTTTGCAATGTTCATAAAGTGGTTAAACTTACTTACCACTAATGTTACTCTTTCCCTCCTTTCTCTATTATTTTCCAGACTATTTTTTCTCCTTTTATTATGTTTTCTTTAAGTGTTTAGTTAGAAAAACACCCTTGGTAAAAGTTTCCTCTATTCTCAACCTTCTTTGCTTTTGAACTTGTAAAGCACTTATTGGCTCACTCAAGAAGATCTTTAAAAGGTCTTTAGGATCCTTAAGAGAGAATATCTTTGATTCAAATCTTTATGGTATACTAATAAGAACTTTTTGAATAATTTTTAATTTTGAAAAGTCTTCTCTAAGAATTTTGATTTGGTTTCACAAATTTCACAAGTCTATCACTCTAGTCCTTTATAGTTTTTGTCTCTCTTATTTTAAGCAACTCAAACTTTCTTTTAGAGTTAAGAAGTTGTATTGTCCTTGTCTTCTCACTTCCTCCATATTCTTCGTTCTACTTTTCCCATACATCCTTGATTGTCTCACAAGTCAAAATTCTATTGAAAATTGATTTTGTGACAACAAAATGGATGTATGTCAAAGTTTTAAATTGCCTTGACACTAGTTAATTATGAGTTTTAAGTTATGTAATTATAGCATTTATTGGTAAAGATGGGATAGCCCTTTCATTCTCTATAACATTCCAAAAATCAAAGGGCATTAAAGATAGACTCTCATCATAATAGTCTATTAGAGATAATTATCTCCATTGAACTTAAGTGGTGGAAGTAAGGAAAAGTTTGTAAAGTCCATCTTAGAAAACTAGTTTTGTTTCATATTATAAATTTTTTTAAATCTTTCTTTTAAATTTTTACTCTCTCATATGTTTCACTCTGATATTTGCTTATAATTCTCACTCTTTAGCGAGTCCCTAAAGAATTAAAATGTTTTGATGCCATTGTTGTTGTTTTAGGTTTTAATTTTTGTAGTAAGAGAAACTAAAAAGAGAGAAGAGCATAAAGAGAGATTTGAAGCTTGTATGAGAAGAAACTACAATTTCATTAATCATCATTCATTTTTATACAAATTGTTTGATCACATTACAAATTTCAAATTGACATTTGAAATGTTACAAAACTAGTGTAAAAGTAAAATTTAAATTCAAATATAAATTTAAAATACAAAAATCATATAATTCAAATATAACTACAAGACATAAAATACAATAAAGTAATCCAATATAAGTTGAGATCATGTTCTAGTAACTATGTTAATTAATTTAACTAACTTTTGAGACTTAAGAGGAAGATAGAAATCAAAAATTGAAATTATGGCAATTAAGAAGCAAATCTGCTCCAATAACATTCTTCATCAACTTCTTATTTAAGCTAATGATAGACTGTCAACTAATCGAGATATGTACTAATGGTTTCATGGCTTGGCTTACTAAGAGTTTCATGGCTCAACTCTTGACCTCATTCAGTTGCATAAAAGTAATACTTTAATGCTTATTTTGTATTTGACACTAAGCTAACTTTGTTGAAGCTTATAAGTGATTGGATAATAAGCCTATCAAAAGGCCTGGTAGGTTGATTCTTAAATTATATATTATACTAAGGCTCAATCCTTGCATTGTGATGAGTATATATATATATATAATAATTTAATTTTTAAATTTTGATTTATATCTTTTGAAGTAAACCTTTACATCTATGGTGCAATTATAACCATAAAACTTATAGTAATTTATAGTAACAACATACCTATATATGGAGGCTTAACCATGTTTTCTCAAATTCAAAACTAGGACTTTAACACTTAAATATCCCTCTAAGAGTTTATACATAGAAAATATCATAATGCTAAAGTATGATTGTCTTTCACATGATACATTAGCCTAAACAAATGTTTGACATGATTATGCACCAATATGTCAAAGTTGAACCCATTATATTGGATGACTAATAAAAAGAGTTTAGAAAAAATTATGGAATTTTGTGATAAATTTATAAATTTGATATTATATTTAAATTAAAAAATTTTAAACTTATAAATTATTTTTACTTATATGTTATTTATTATTTTTTCACTTTTAATGTGAGATTTGTTAATCTTATAATTTACATTTAAAATGTCAATAAAGAGCATTATTTTCAAAATTGCCATACATTCATAGGAGTGATTTTGCAGAAGGTAGAAATGAACAAAGACAATTATTGACAACATTCAAAACAATAATTGTTTCTATTGTAAACTTTAGTTTTCAACTAAACTTGCGAAGGTAATTTGGTCATTTTAAGGTATTCAAAGTATTTTGAACTCTCTTCTAATTAATTTATTTTACTAATATATGTAACTTTTCACTAACATATCCTCTTTTAACTTTTTTACCTTCCATTCATTGAATGATAATAACAATAATAATATTAATGATGAGATTTTTAAAATAAAGATATCTCCATCTACATATTTTATAAGATAAAAATAAAAAATATGTGTAGAGGAGAAAAGATCAAATTCTATATAAATTTTATTTTTACATTAAAAAATGGAATAATATTGATAATGTGTTTTTAAAATAAAGATATTTAGTACATATTCTATGTATTTAATTAATGAGATAAACACATGAAAGATCTTTAAGAATGGAAAAGAAGACTTTTGTACAAATTAGCCCACCTAACTACTTACAAAACAAATGGTCATATATATTATATTATGTTTGTAAGTATACAACTTCATAATTAACTGCAAAACTAATGGTCAAATATATTTATTAGAAGCCTTTTCATCTTTCACATGTTTATAAATGAATTTTCATTCAATTTGTGCTTTGGTTAATATTTTTTAAAAGGCTTTATATGCTTGTTGGAAATGAGGGCAAAATCATTCTTAAGATTTTTTTTTTTTTTGTACATTATCGTCTTTCCACTCTTGGACAAAATTTATTCGTATTCTTACTTTATGTTTCCTCATTAAATTTTGGGTTGGAAAGTTTGTTTTTTGTCACATTTGCAATACTGTTTCTCTACGTGGTCTTGCGATACCAAAGGATGTAAAGTTTATCGAGTTACTGTTTCGTGTGTGTTCATTTTTGCTTCATTTGAGTTGCTTCATTTGTTAATTCTTATAAACTTTAGTTTTCAACTAAACTTGCAAAGGTAATTATAAACACAAATTCTTATATTCATCATGACAAATCCATAAAATTAACCCCAATATTCAAAAGATACAATTTTTAATTTTTATTTTATAATTTACTTTTTTTATGTTTTCTTGTGTATAAGGCAATATATATATATATATATCTATACTAACCTAATCAATATTAATCACTAGGTATTTGGCCGATTTTCATCATGTATATGTGCACGCACCCTTTATTTATATAGTTACTCTTAAATTTTAAGATTAAAAAATATTTTCCAAATATTTTTGTAATTTTGATAATTCTTTAATTTTTTAAACATTAATACAAATTTTAAAAATAATATAAGTGTATTAAATAATCTCACCCACCAATTAAGCTAGTTCATACAATGTAAGGCTACTGTTGCACATTATTAGTGAAGTTTATAGGTTTTCATTGTGCTACTTACTTCCAATGAAATAATGTTTTGAATTTTAAGTAACCTATTGGTTAAGAATTAGATACCCATGTTGCGGTTTTCTAGGTTCCGATTGTCGAAAACGAATTGTGAGGCTTATTATAAAAGATATGAGAGGTATCTTTTGTATAGTTTACATCTAATTGTCGTTGGGCGAAAATTTTAATATACAATATTTCATGTTATCAGATAAGTCCTGACATAGTAGAGTTTACGCGTAAACGCGCAGGAAGGTCCAGTTTGACTTGATCCAAAAGCAATGAGAGCAAAACGAAACTGGCTCTAGTAAATGGCTAAATGCAAAGTCTTCCACAAGGATCCAAATGTACCACAATTCAAAAGTCATGGCGACTAAAAACAGACCCAAAATTCTCCACTGAGATCGTTGTCTTCTTCTAAACGTTTTCGCATCTTCCATGCCCCAGCGAGGTATTATATGAATCCCCATCCCCTGTTTCCTCTGTTTTTTGCTCTGTTTTTGTGACAATGGAGTCCGAGGACGAAAGAGTTAAGGTATCGGTAAACAACTTGATTACCCATACCACGCATTGTAGGTTTCAGTGTAAACGGAATTTGAACCCTTCTGGTAAGTGCAATGGCTCTTGTTTCCGTATCTGTCCTGATGAGTGTAAGATCCTTTTAGTTGATGATGATTCCTCTTATGAATGGCCGCCGCTGACGCCTCCACCGTCAAAGGTGCCATCAGGGATTCCAAATAGCGATCACATGAGCCAAAAGCAGCTTATTACAATAAGTATGATCAGCCTGGGTTGTATGATAGGTGCTGTGCTTCTTTTTTGTATCCTGTGGAAACTTTTTAGGGATTACAGATCTAGGAGAGATTCAAGATGGACAAGAACAGCAGAGATGTCTTTCGGCACCCAGGGTGACTTTTTTGGTGAAGACCAAGGGCCTTTCATCATCCACCCGATATGGTACATCAACACCATTGGTCTTGAGCAATCTGTTATCGATTCAATAGCCATATTTAAGTATAAGAAAGATGAGGGTTTGATAGAAGGTACAGAGTGCTCTGTTTGTTTGAATGTTTTTCAAGATGATGAGAGTCTTAGGCTTTTGCCAAAGTGTAGTCATGCTTTCCACATATCCTGCATTGATACTTGGTTAAGATCGCACAGGAATTGTCCTTTATGTCGCGCCTCCATAGTATGCAATAACATTGATGCTCAGATTACTCCATCAGTGGCTACGAGCAGCGATCTGAGTCCAACAGAAGAGCTGCAGATGGAGAATTCTGTTAATAACAGTGGAGGATATATATGCAATCAGGCAGGAGAAGATGGAACTAGTGAGGTGAGAAATGGAGACAGTAACATTTGTCAATTGTTGGTCGAATTCGATGAACCGATTGCTGGAAACTCAAAGATGAATACTACCGATCCCTCTATTTTGAGAAATCAGCCTGGAGTGCAAAGTGATCTGGTTGGCAATAGACAAGCAGTAGAGGCAGAAATGCAACCTATGAGGAGGTCTGTGTCATTGGATTGCTCTTCTGCTTCAGCAACTTATGATGCCGTTGCTAATGTTTTCTCTGTCGAACATCAAGAGGACTTGGATACTAAATTAGCAGGACTAAAGCATTCAAAATTGAAGAAAGTGGCCAAACGGGGAAGCAGTGGAAATTTGGGCTTTCACAAGCCGATTAGAAGTTCTTCAATAGGGCTTTCATTGCAAAGGGGACCTTTATCAATGAAGAGGCCTTTGTCATATAGTAGGAAGTCGTCTCCATCAAGACATAGCAGAAGCCATGATTCAATCCTACCATTGTGAGCATGAAGCTTCCCTTGCTGCAATTTCTCCCGTCTGAGGTTAGATAATTGCAAGACGAAGAACTAAATGCATTATCCGGAGGTCTAGACGCGAAGCCTTTGTTTTTGCACCGAGTACATGCCGAAACCTTTGGTCCACAGAGTCAGGTTTCTGCTCATGCAGTTTACACCTGAATTTTAAAGTTACAAGCTCTATTACAAAAACTGGGATATATATTGTTTGCGATTTCAATCTTTCGGCTGTGTCTTAAAATGAATGTTTGTTACAAGTATACTTATTTGCTTTTGCCATAGTTATTCTGGTGTTGCTATGCTTTTGCAGTACAACCATTTGCTGGATCAATTTGGGAAAGGGCATAGCTTTTGGCATGAATCACTAACAAAATGCCGCATTCATCCCTTTTTCTTAGCAATCCCAAGCCCTTAGAGAAGCTATATATGGACCCCACTTGTTTCTTTCTTATACCATATATGGCCAATGGGCCACTTAAATGCTCAAACGCGTCCTCGTCAGAGAGAAGATCTCTGATTTCCTATGCAAATCTGCCACACGAAAACCTGGGCAGTCGGGTTTGTTGTCATCGCTTTAGGCTTCTTAGTCATCAAATCCTGGACCTCACGGTCGTAACACAATGATGCATCCTCGGAGACACGCACAAACGGTGAGCATTCCCCAAAATAGTTTTTCAGGTGGATCAGATTTCTCACAAACTTCACTTAAGGGAATTGAACTATGAGATCTTATACTTTTTTTAGGGATAGAGTTCACAGAATCTGATCCATCTAAAATTTTCAATTAGAAAACAACTTTGATGCTGCTTCCTGAAGATTTTTCAGTCAGATTACTTCACATTTAACCGACTAACTGCAGAAAGTTCCTACAAGTAGCTTCCTAGAAAACACTGAAAGAAAATGAAAGGGACAAGAATTTAAGAACAGACACATTAGAAATTAGAAGTAGCTTCCTCTTGGATCCTACCCACCAATTTATACACAGCAGCTGCAATCTCATTGATCGAAGTCAGATGGCATTCATCTTCAACCTGTCCCAAAAACCAAAGCAGAGAAGTCCACATTAATAAGGAGGATTTTGCTGTTAAGAACGAATTATAGAGACAAATATAATTGTATAATGCTTAATGCAGTAATTGTTTTCCTTAATTACCAACCTTGACACTGAAGGAATAGAGCACCATATCGTCAACGGTTGTGACATTTAGGTGAAGAACGCTAAGACATAAAGAGTACAACCCAGCTACCATTTTCACCAACTGTTTTGGGGGCCTTTTTGATAATATCTTGAGGTTTGCATGACTCTCCACCATCGTCACTTCCACATCAGCAATGGCTGAACTCTTCTGGGCCACGGACTCAGTCGATGATGATGATGGGGATTTGTTCTGTTCCGTTGATGATAAAAGGGTTGAATACTGAGGGAAGGAGAAGAAATCCGAGAATAGGGGAGAGGAATCGGTGTCTGGCTCTTTCTTCAGTCGCTTGTGGCTTTCCAGGGAGTGCAGGAGTTGCTCTAGCTCCTTAACAAAGTTAATGGCTCCCCCAATGATCGATGCTTGGTCTCCCTGATCAGATGCAGCAGATCCAGTGAGAAGGACCTTCTAATTTGGAACAAACTATCTAACCCCAATAATCTTAATCAAGATTAAAGACACAGACTGCTCAAATTAAGCTCAATTGGTACAAGTACTGATGAACCACACCCGTTGGTTCGAGTGGTGCGAGGGACAGAGTTGAATATGTGAATGGGGCCAATGAATAGTTTCTTCATATCTCCTTTCTCTCAGATTAATGAAACAAAAAGAACATGTACTATACATAGCGTGAAAGGGTTACCCTTTGAACGTAAGAGGGAGGCATCATGGATCGAAGAACAGCAAGGTAGTCATTCATTTGCTTTCTCCTGTTGCGCTCCACAGCAATGTGAGTCATTCTCTGCTGCTCAACTTCTTCCAGGTTCTTGACGCTCCTGCTGCGTCTTCTCTTCCTCCGGCCGACCACCGGGGTTCTCATCGGAGGAAGCATGCCGGCGAAGGAGCCGTCGCCGGAGAAGATCTCTTGAGAGGAAGAGTTGGTGTCCAGTTCCTTCACATTGGGCCCCATTGAGGAAGGCGACGAGGTCCCGTTACCCGGATTGAAAACAGACCCAGTACATGTCGTCGTGTTTATTACGGCTTCATGCACATGGCGAGCTTTTTCTTCTTCATCAAGACTGAAGCCGTGGACCCACTGTCCCCCTCCTCCTCCCGAACTGTATACATCCTTCCAGCCATAGCTAAATGGGTCTTGTTGGAATACCACAGTTTCTAATGCCATTGATATTTTCTCTTTTCTCTTTCTGTAGAAGTGTTGGCAGGTGCCAGGTCTTCTACGCAGCTTAAAAAGAGTGAGACTAAGGCAACAAAAGTGCAACTTGTGGCTCCGAGCCATTGCCCTGCTCCCTCTTCTCATTTAAAAGACTTTCTGGTCAAATCCCTCTTCCAGCACTTGCATTATTTCTACGCCAAGTTGCATGGAGATTTTGTACGTTTTGATTCTCTCGTTATTTTATACGAGTAAAATATTGCACAAGTGGTACTTTGTAACTAATACACCGTAAAATATTTAATGGTAAATTTTTCTTATAAAAAAATTATATCACAATGTCAACAGATAATTCAGTCTAAGTCCATGATAATAATGATTAATATATGTGTGTGTGTGTGTGTGTGATATTTTAGTTTTAGTATTCAATATCATCTATTAGGGGAAGATCTATCAAGTTCCGTGAGTATTTTGCAAGAAATCTTTGTGATTGTGATATCATGCGCTGAATTTTAACGTCTAATTATAATGTCTCTTAAACCGTCTTGTGCTCTTGGATGTGGCTTGTTCTCTAACGTACAAATGGTGTAATTAATTAGTCGTTAAAGACTAGAGTATAGAAGATATGTAATTGACATAAAACACAAATGAATTAAAAAAAAAATATACATAATAGTGACGTGCTAGCTATCTTGTGATTCCTTGGTGGGTCTGGTAATATTCCACTCATTGATCATAACAAAATAATAATAATAATATTATTATTATTATTCCATTCATTGATTATAAATAAAATTAAAAAAAAATTCGTCATATTCCGTTCATTCTTTATATCAAAAAATTAAAAATATTCCATTCATTGATATTTGACAAGAAGAATTCTATTTTAGAGCACCATTAGGTAGATCAAATATCCCCTTTTCCACCAGTTTCTACTCCTCATCTCTCAAATCCTCTCAATTCTCTGTACGTTCAACATTTATTTTACTAATTGAATTTTAATTATTTAATTATATTCTTATTTTACTAATGGAATTTTAATCAGTTCAGTAACTTAAAGGTTTCATCCAAACACACAAAAGATAAAACAATCCAATGAAGCATCACCT
The DNA here is from genome assembly GCA_020883675.1 of Bruguiera gymnorhiza. Taxonomy (NCBI): domain Eukaryota; kingdom Viridiplantae; phylum Streptophyta; class Magnoliopsida; order Malpighiales; family Rhizophoraceae; genus Bruguiera; species Bruguiera gymnorhiza. The sequence goes on from JAIRCJ010001060.1 coordinate 1,916,046, forward strand.
TCTCACGGGCTGCATTGTTCTGAAAAACTCTGTTATTTCTCTCTTTCCAAAGTTGCCAATAGATGCAAACCGGAATCATGGTTCTAAATTGTTTAGGCAACCAAAATATAGGTCGAAAATCTCAACCAAAAAAAGGGAAGGGAATGTGTCAACATAAACATCTCATAAAAGCCTCCTATATATCTCTAGCAAATTGGCAACATGGCATTAAGTGATTTGCATCTTTGTTGTTAGAGCAGCAAACAGAGCACATATTGACAAGGAACCATCCTCGCTTACACAAAGTAGGAATAGTAAGGATTCTATTCCTTGCAACATAAGAAAAATAGAAGTTTTTGATGGAATATACTTCAGCCATATAACTTTAGATGGGAAGGACTACACTTGAGAGACACTTCAACAATGTAAGGGGGGTTTCTTTATTAAGTTAAGTGAATCGCGTGGATTTGGATCCCTTTAAACTTAACAATATAGGTAAATAACTTAATTAAATAAAAATTAACTTTGAATCTTATATTTATTAATAATTTTCCTTTAATTTCTTATGTTTTGTATAAATTTTTATATTCTTAACATTAATAATATCCAAATTAACTTTTTTTTCATAAAAAGTTTAAAACATTTTATCATTTACAAAAATTTTTGAAATAAAATTGAATTATAATTATAATTAAAATCAAAATACTCGATAATAGTTCAATTAAAGTTCAATTATTTTATAAAATTAAAATTGAAATTGAATTAAAATGTAGTTAATCAATTTTAACTTATTGATATTAAAATTATTTTTAAAAAGTAAAGATATTAAATTTGAGTTATAATGAAAGTACATTAAAAAGAGAAAAAACTCTGGATCGTCCGTTTGCACTTGGTCATAATAAGGTTTTGACTTGGAGGAGTGTACGAGGCAAGATGGGGAGATTGGAGGGCAGCTAAGATAGACTGGAAGGAAAACAGTGCGGCGAGCAAGGCAGGGAGTGGTTAAGGATGAGGTCTCATGCCTGGTCCGGCAGCAGGGAAAATAGGGAAGCCATGTGACCCTGTGATCATACACATAAAAGAAGGAGAGTTCTGCAATCATCCTGGATAAAGACCAGAGTCGGTTCCCTTTCTCCGAGAATCTACTTACGACATTTGGTGGGTTCAACGTACGTTTTCACTTTTGTCCACCTTTATTATTTGTTGGCCTTCACAATGTTTAACCTCATCTCGATGAAGCATCCCCCCTCTCTCTCTCTCCCTCCCGTATCCTTTGTCTTTTCTTACTCGATGTTCCTCAATTCTTTGTTTTTTTTTTTTTTTTTTAATCTATCAATAGAAGGGACGTTCCTTGCTTGTATGGTAGCTGGAATTTAGGACCTACATTTTTTTGGGACATCGGAAAGATGTGACGTCCAATTGGAAACTTCAAGTTTACAACTATTTAGGTGTCCTTAGATATAATATTCCTCATTTTTCACATATTCGCATAGGCAAACAGCTGCATATGTAAGGCCCATCAGATATCCACAATTAAGCAATCAAGACCTTCATAGTTTTCAATAGACCCACGAACATTTGGAACATTAGACCAAAAACAAAAAAAACATTTGGAACAATAGAGTCAAAATTGGCGGCATTCATGCGAGTTGAATGAAATAGAAATTGTCAGTTAGGTTAAACCCTTAACAGGAGCATTCTAAGAGTAAAATTCTAAATGAATCAAAACCGGAGTGAGGGAATATATGTCTTTAAAACTACCTGTATACTTAATCTAGATTAACCCGAAAACCAGTTTTGGAATATCCTCGTCGTAAGTAGCAAAAAACAGAAAAAGAAATATCCAAAATATTAAAAAAAAAAAACAAAATGTAATCATTTTTGGATATAAATGCAAGAGGCAATTGGCCGATTGCTTATATCCATACTATTTTTGTCAATTTATTGTACATTCTTTAACTTTCTCATTTATTATCTATATATAAATATACTAAAGCCAGGAGTAGGACAACTAATCGATAATTAATCAATGAATGAAATTGAAGTTCAAAAAATAAAATAAAATAATGAAAACTTCAATGGCGTTCAATAATTTTGTGCAGCCGATAACACTCTCATTATTTAACTGTTGTGTAGCAGATACTATCGTATCTTCTTTTTGTACACAAGTAGCGTAGGTTCAAATTTTCGATTTTCTTTCTCTTAAAAAATACGGTATAAGTATGGCTGATGAGTCTAGATGTGAATATAAAAGTACATTATAATTGAGTTTTCAAGCTGAAATACGTAATTGCATACATCATATCCCGTAATTTTCGGACTGTAAATCGCCTAATTAGGAAGCAAGGAATCACATCCAAAACCTCTACCCATTGTTTTAATAAAATTCCCGTCGTTATTTATGAGATTCGATTTGGTCATGTCATCAACGTTATTGGAAAAGTAGATTGGGGTGGGGCAACTTTTGGAGAACTGAATTTTAAGCAAAACACATTCTCTCTCTCTCTCTCTCTTTTATTTATTAAAAATTCATTAATAGTAGATTATATAATAATAATAATAATAATAATAGTTCTTTCTTATTTTATTAACTTAATTTTCTCTTCCATGATTAAAACTTCAGAATTCAAAAATAAAAAAATTTTAATTTTTAAATATTGATTATTGAAGTGTTACTTGAAAGATCATCTCTTGCTTCTATTTTTTTTCATATTCAAATTTTTCTCGAAGAAGATTGCACGTATACACAACATATTGGGTTCGTTTCCTTGTTAGACTCACTGAAAGAGCACAATCCATGCACTATTCAGACTATTTGGAGAATGTTTTTACCTGAAAACATTATAACATGAGATACAAGGTTCCATAGCGACGAACTCGCCGAGTTTTTCTGACCCTTTTCTTTTGGACCCGATTAGTCTACCCGATTACCACAAATCAATGAAGTTTCCTAGCTATGAGTATTAGTTATCATACTTTGAAGTGTAACTAGATGGCTCGCAAGTGGTCCAAGGGGCAAATCTGGAAGTGGGGGGATATGATTACGAGCAATGTTAAATGACATGTGACTTTCTGGCATATGAGTATCAAGCAATTAATTGTTTATCTAACGATAAGATAGGGTCCATGAAATATTCTGTATATATAAATTATTGTTGCATGCTTGCTTGTAATAGCGCCAAAAACTCGTATTAAGGGTTGCAAGATGCCTAGTGTGCGTGCGTGTGCGCATGTGCGCGTGTGTGTGTCCGGCCACAAAGCGCGAGCGCCTATATCCAAAAAAAAAAAAAAACAAAAACAAAAAACTGAAAGAAGAAGTTCATAAGGAAGAAGTTTAATGAACATAGGTAACGGACACAGCAATGAACACGAAAGTAAAAAATATTAAATATAATTGATTTGATTTTTTTTTTTGGTAATAAATTGATGCTTGATTTGATATGTTAATCATATTTGCTACAATTTGATTCTATATCCAGCTCACTAAGACTCTAATTTCAAGAAGTTTGATGATAATAGAACCCCTCTTTTAGTGAATAAACACGGGCTCATACAAACAATATATTTGTTTTTTTATTAGAAGATTTATTGAACTTACAATTAAAATAGTTGTCATACTCATTTTTTTTTCTTGTTTGCATGAATTCTATGGACTTGCGAAGGTTCAACTCTGGTCTCACACCAGCCACAAGCATATCATCACTAGACAAAACCATGCGATGATTTCAAAGTTGTAATAAGCATTCTTATGTAAATATAAAATTCCACGAAAACTGAACAGCAAGCATAAACCCCCATAAATTCGAATCTATGTTGTGCGAAACGACACAATACTCTAGACATACACACATCCAATTAATTAAAACCACCCCAAAAAAGCCAAGGCATCTATGTGTTTAAGTAATCACGTAATTAAGCAAAATGTCAACACTGACGAGTGCAATCGATGCGCATTTTTAGGCAAGAAGAAAAGCCTGAGCGCTGTTCTGTATAATGATGCACGCTGGAGAGAGAGAGAGAGAGAGAGAACACATTCTTGTCGGCAATTGCCGTAGGCCACGGGTCTATTACGCGATTTCTTCCAAGGAAGCGCTTAGATGCCGCATAGAACCAAAAGGAATGAATGCTCTAGTCATTAAATTCCGACAACTATGCCTATGTCTGTACATGTACTACGGCATGGCGTTTTTACAGTACTCCACTTGAACATAACACCCACGACGCCATTAGTCCGTTACATGCACATGCAAAACAACCAACAACAAAGCGGGTGTCTGGCTAACTTTAATTAACTTATAAATTCCTTAGCATTGTCTAACAGAATTTAAAAGGCCAAAAAAAAAAAAAAACATTGAAGAATTTGCCCACCTCATTCCACGGTCTTCAAATTCCTATCCACATTATTTTTATTTTTTGAATCCGATCCTCCACCTTACTTCTATTACGTTACTTTTATGTTAAGTAGCGTCGCATAGCAGCCGCGCCACTGTTACATCAGATTTTAGGTAACTACAGATGTCGTACCATCAATGGCGCGATAATTTATAAAAAAAATTGAAAATTCAAAACTTTTAAAAAAATCTGATTTTTTTTAAAATACCAAAATTCTGAAAACAAATTCAAAAATTTCAAAAAAAATTTCCAAAATCCCAAAAACGAAAACTAAAAATTATAAAATAAGAATATTCCAAAAAAATTCTAAAATTCAAAACAATCCGAAAATTCAAAAAAATAAAAAAAATACAAAAATAAGAAAAAAAATCTGGATATTTTTTAGAATTTTCGGATCCTTTTGGAATTTTTGATTTTTTTCAATTCCCAGATTTTTTTTTCTAATTTTTGAAATTTTCTATTTTTGCATTTTCTTCTTATTTTTATATTGTTCATAATTTTTTGTTTATTGAAATTCTCTCTTTTTTTTTAATTTTCAAAATATTTTTGAAAATTTGAATTTTTGGTATTTTAAAAATTCAAATTTCAGATTTTTTTAAAACCAATTTAAAATTAAGCCCACGTCTAATAGTTTGTGTTAATAATGTGACATGCTCATATAACTAGTGAAATTCAGGAAATTTTGTATTTATCATACTTTAAATTAGATTCGATAATAATTCAGCCCCACGTTCTAAAGTGTAACCTAAAAAAAAAAACAAAGGAAAAAAAATCAGACCTAACACCATTTTAAAAGGGACGAGCTATAGTGTACGATGCACATCAAGAGATACCCTTTGAATGTTGGGGGGCCGTGATGAGACATGACGTCGTTTCAGACCCCGTTTATTTGCTTCGGTCAGGCCGATCAAACATCCCCAATGGTGCAAATTCTAATATTACGATAGTCTGTCTACTTGCTTTTATCCCTCCTTTCTCTTGGAACGACATGCCAAAAAATAAGAAAAAAAAAAAAAGAGAAAAACCTCACTTGTTAAGAGCCTTAAAAGTCCAAAATCAAGTTATTGGTGCTCCTTCTGTCTCTACGACCCTATGCCAACATTAAAAAAATCAACACAACAAACAGTCTAATCCTAAGTTAAAGAGTAATTTAGTTTTTAAGATATTTATAATAATTTTTTAATAATTATTTCCAACTGTTATGAAAAGATATTTAAAGGAGGCTAATTGTTTCTCGATTCAAGTGTCGGTATGTTCTACTGAGCCCATACTAGAGCATGCTAAATATAAATTATTCTAAAATTTATTTATCAAAAATAAATAGTCCACATTACATTAATTTATCTAAATAAAAGCAGTGGCTGTGGATGTTGACCTGGCAACTAATCTTCAATGTGGCTGGCGGTTTATAATTGCCTAGGTCAGAAAATTGATTACACTCGTTAAACCTTGATACTTCCACTTTATTTATTTATTTTTATAATTTATGTACAAAAATAAATAAAACTTGAAACAGTACCTAGCTAGGACGTCAAAAAAAAAAAAGGAGTATAAACAAATAAATTTTTTTATATGACAAGAATATAAGTAAATAATTAAAATTTAAGTAGTAAAATAAATATTGTAATTAGAGAAAAAGTAGAAAAATTGAGAGAGAAACGGAAACAAAAACAGGAAGGGCAATTGCGAAAATTGTCGATGCCCTGCCTAAGCGACAATCAAACAATTGTTCAAAAGCAAGAGACAACTGACCAATGCTCTTCAGTTTTTTTTTTTTATATATATATAATTTTTTGGTTATCATGCGGTTATGGATGGTTATAAGTTTGAATTTTTAGAGGGGATGAACCGAAGTCGAACTGCCTCTCTCTCGAGTCTAATTAGGATCAAAATTGTGGATCTAATATTACTTATGGTGGTTGTAAAGGTTATAGAAAGGAGATTCAAATCTAATAGATTAGTTCAAAAGAACAACACGGAAATTATTTTTTTTTTCTCTTTTTCTTTTTGAACATGAAAGGGAGCCTAGCTTCCTAGTTATTAACAAGTGAAACGAATTCACACTATATAACCAATTGGGAACAACTGGCTGCTTGCATATAATAAAGTAATCTAACATTGGCTGGCATTTGCTTGGATATGGCATCAATGCTACACACTCCTGGCTATCTATAAATGGGTACTAAATTTGATATTTGTTGGGTTTGTCTGATTCATTTGGACAAAAGCATCGAGTTTTCCCAGCCACATAGAACTCCTGCTACGAGGCTGCCATAGCTGACATGTCAGAATATGGTGTAGTAACCCCGCCAAAGAGCTTCAGGCCTAAACTAGATAAAATGATTGATCGATCATCCCATCACCCACGTTCATCGGATTGGTCTTAGGTCTTGCACGAGGACAATTTTGCTTGTGAACGTTAATTTGGAAGAGTTGAATATGAAAATTGTTAAACACGTATGTATGTATGTATGTATTCATTCAATCATGTACATATATGGAAGAAGATTCCTGGCGCCAAGTGCTAAACACTTCTCGTGTAGTCGTGTTATTTCGAAGAGAGTGTCTCTTGGTTCTTTTTCTTTCTTTGTTTTGTTTATTTTTGTCTTCGCATTTTCTTTTGAGGGGAAATTGTCATACTCAATAGATATACCCTAATTATGTAAGGTTAGACTATGTGGAAGCAATTTTTAAATCCTGTAAACACGACAATGAATGATGGGTTCTTTTTCTCTTTTTGATATGACGAAGTTCAAGGTTCAATATTTACAGAATGGAGTCATAAAAACTTGAATTTAGAACCAACAGCTCCTTAACACACTACCTCTGCCATTGCTACAAACACGACACAATGAACATGGTTTAATAAACGTATTTAGCGAGTCAATTTTAAAAAATACAATGTCTCTCTCAAAACAAGAATTTCTTTTGTAGATTAATAATTTCATTGAATTGCGAGTTAAGCAACCGGGTATAGATCTCTTCTGTCCTATAAAATACTAGTTCTTATCTAGTAATTCAAATCTCAAATCTTTAAAATAGATATTCAAAACTTAATTGTCCTTTCAAAATAAAAATTAAAAAATTAAAAAAAAACTATTCTCTTGAGAGTTGGCTACATAATTTCAATGAACAATGCGTGCTTGAAATTATACATAGCAACAAAATTAGTTAGAGACCACCATAATTGTACAAAGAAGTAAAGGCATAAGAGAAATAATTTGTTATAATCGATTTAGAGGGATGTCAAAGACACAATGAAATAACTATTATATTGCCTGTAAGCAGATATATTCATACGGCAACTTGGCGACTTCGTTGATTTTCAAGATTTTGTCCAGTTGGTCTAGCTAAGGGCTAGAGACCCATTAGCCTAATCAAATTAGTAAGCAGGTTTGCCAGCTACAATTTTTGTCTGGCTATGGAGAACCGTGAATTGAGAATATTTGGGACCCATTGAAAGTCGGTTGGTTTAGTGTGTCGCCAATACATGTTGCTTGGGTTAGGTAGTACAAAAGAGAGCGTAGTTGATACCAGATGAAGCAATCTTAACAAATCGCTCATCTTTTTTTTTTTCTTTCTTTTTCTCTTTAAAAAAAAAATGTTAGGTGAATCTGAAATTTTTTTATGCCTAGTGATGTGAAACATGTTGAGAATAATAGTATTTTTTAAAAGTCCTATTTTATAATAAAAATAAAAATTTTGTTTTATTTATTTATAAAATAATATTTATCTTATATCTTATTGCTCTTTTATTCTTATTTATAAAATTTTAAAAATAAACTAATATAAATAATTTTTTTTTGGTTCTAGAACACCCTATTTATTTTATTTTTTTCTTCTATTCTATATATATATATATATTATTAAATAATTACTATAATTTACTGAAATGTATTTACACATTTTAAATTTATATTTTTTTATTTAATTACTTGTTTTTCATCTATTTATAATCTATTCCTATATTCTTTTTAGCAAAACAACCAAAAAGTCATCGGCATCTTATGGAGGACGCTCGACGGCTGGGTGTGATAAGACTTGCCAACCTCTCCAAGGCACAATTTTGCTTGGAAGTTTAGATTATTGATAAAGAAAACATGGAGGCAATGGCTGCAAATCTGTGGCAGCTCTCAGGCTCTTTTCCATGTCCCCTGTCACGGCCAAAATATGTGGGTTTCTGGCTGCTTGTCCCTGGCTCGGATCGTTAGTCGGCTGAAAAGAGTGAGAAACATGTTGCAGGAGGGTAATCGATGCGAACAATCTCCCTGTAATTCAGCCCCGAACCTCCGGCCGTGACACACGAGTAATGTTGCGCCTTTTAAGTTCGCAAGTTGAATGATCTGAGTGATAATTTTAAGAATGAATTGTTTACAAATTCTCTAATTTTGCTGTAAGTTGTTGTTTATGTCTGATTAAATGGCAAGAATGGATCTAATAAGGTGTCATTAAACCTAATCGATCTTTATCAATTGACTGTAATGCATTCGGGCAATGTACATTGGTATCATGTAGTGCCAGTAGCCAGAAATTCAGGATACGTGACAAACCGTAAAATAATAAATAAAGCAACCAAATAGAGGTAGAAGCTACCTTCTGTTCATGAATCCAGTCAAATGGCACATATGTCCACCGCAGTGAGAGGCCTAGCTGGCGATATGTGACCATGACTTGCTTCTTCCCCCCCCCCCCACGGGGCCTTTTATATATATATATATATATATATATATATATATGTAACATTAAGATTATTCTATTATAACTTTAAAATTACATGTTATAATTGTGAATATAAATTTATTTTAGAAAATAATAATAATAATACAATTTTATAGATTTGACCCTATAATAATAATCTTTCTCATTTTCATAAATTTACAAGTTTTTTTTTTAATTTAAAACCCAAAACTTCAAATTTTTTTAAGAATTAAAATCTAAAATTTTAAGAATATCAACCTAAATTATTAATTATTAAATGAAATTTGACTCTATAATAATTATTATTCTCAATTTTTATGAATTTTATTTTTTTTCAAATTAAAACAAAAAATTTTAACTTTTTATAAGATTAAAATTTAAAAAATAAAAGTATAAATTATTAATTATTGAATTTTCTTGAAGGATATTGAGAAAAAATTTCATCTACTATGCTTCTTTATTCTCCTTTAATTGGAACGAACAAATGAACATTGTTATTTCAATGTAATTAAATCTTTTATGTCAAATAAAAGAGAAGATTTCCTCATTTTGGGCCGGCTCGCAGACTAGGTCTTACAGTCTGTTGTTCTTAGTGTACTGTTCCATATCCACTCAGTTCGTGCAGAGCTAGTAAAAGCCTGCAAACCGACCCATTTTAAAAATGGGCTTATAACGGCCCCAATTATTTATTTGGGCCAGATCTTGGAAGCTTTTGGGCCCATAAACCGTGGCATTTCCCAACCTCTTCTCAATCGACACCCCACCCTTCTTTTTTAGGCTCTTTGATAGGGTAGGACTAGGGAGGGAGGCCCCACACCTCTAAATTTGTTTTTCTTAGCCAATAAATGACCGACCATTACGTTTTTATTTTTTTATTTTTTTGAGAAGTATAAATGAAACCAGATTGATATTATCCACTGTAGCATGCATGTATCACATTGTGTAGTTGCGGCCATAAAATTAAATAAAAATAATTCAAGGGGTTCCATACGTGGGGTTTGTGTGCTCATGACTTAGGACGCCAGGAATTATGTGCGTGTATGGTCGAGGCTATTCGAGTTCAATTCTATTCGTGTGAGAAAAGGACAAAGAAAAAAGTTGCATCAAGAACATTCCGTCAAATGTCAAAAAGAATGCACGAGAGCTTTAACTGAGTTATTCCAGAACAACATGCACATGGTTTTCCTAAATGTCGGTTGGATAAAGATTCTATTTCCCCGCTGATGGTTGGCTTCTTTTTTGACTCTCATCTGTATCATTGCTGAATTTTGAGAAGAAGTTGTTAATGTTTACTAATTATATTCACCTATGTATTCTTCTTACGTTGAAGAACAAAACTTAATAGCTTGTTTGAAAGGGAATAGATTTCATGGAATTCAATTCTACCCTCGTAATTCATTTATTTGGTATTATAATTTTTAAAATAAAAAAATTATATTAATTAATTTTTCTCATTTTAAACAAGCTATGAATTATAGAACAATCTCCTAATTTACAACTTCCTCCCCCAAAGCCCTTGTTACATTGTAGCCTTAACAACCCGAAGCCAAAGATTTCGCATATGCTTATTTGTGGCCTTTCATGTGCTTAGTACTGGGCCCTGTGCATATGAACAATGGTCAATACAATCATGTTTTGATAGATTTCTACATATCAATTAAAGTGTTTTTTCTATTAATTCTTACGCCTTGTATCAAGATTTATCTTTGTTTGAGGGGTTTTAAGTCATGGGACTGAGTACCTGCAAAACAAAAAGAAAAATTACGAGACTCAAAGAGAACTTTGAAGAGTAAAGAAAGGGGATGATAACTTGAAGAAAAAGAAATTACTTTAAAGTTGCGGAAATACGAAGTATTTATAGACCTTTCGAGAGTTTTTACTGGCTAACAAGTGAGAAACTGGTCAGGTTGGCATGTTAGGGGTAGTGTGACATGCATGGTCTTCTAACAGACGATAATGGTGGTGAGAGCATTGGCGTGATGCCTCTGTTGGTACGCCTTGCAAAAGGCGTTCGTCCAAGCGTGCAAGTAGCAGAACAATGCTGGTGGCAATGAATACTCTATAACCTGGAGTGTAGCGGATCATCAAACTTGTCTAGACGTGTCATGCAGCCAGGTGACAGGGTTGCCTTTTGATTCCACATTGACAAGTTGAAGGATAAATCAAATTTTTGGATGTGACGTGGGTTTTAGGGCCATGTAATCATGCCCTTATTAATTTCATGGTATTAATTTGCGTTAAAGTCATGTTAATTTGTAATTAATATAAAATTAAATATTATTATCTTAATTACTTGAAATAAAAATTTAAATGATAATTTAACATATATTTCATACAATTAATTTAACTTTAAGTGTTTACTTTTGCAACTCTCTTTTATTAAAATAAATTATATTGTTGCGGTCAAAGTAAACTTAAAGAATTTAATTAAATATATATTTTAAATTTTTAATTTAATAATAATTATAATTAGTTATAATAAAATTATATTTAAATAATAAATTTTTTCTGTCAAAAAGCTTAAATAATAACATCAAAGAGTACATAAGTGCAATTATTAATATTTCTATCATTTACTTTTTTAAGTTAAAATAATAATAATGTTTTAGTACATTTGGAAACCACTTGAGCTATTGCATACGGATCCATGAAACCCGATTCCATATATCAAAAAAAATTAGTAGCCAAGAAGAAATCATTAGTAATATGCAACTTTGATTAAAAATATCCTTAATTGTACTAAAAAAAAGAAATTAAAATATCCTTAAATTGCTAGTAAAATAGTCATTTTAGTTAACCTTTTTCTGAACAAGTAAAGGAAAAACACACGCACAATCAACGCTTTCTCGCCAAGTCCCGCCGAAAGAACACTCCGAAACTGGCAACGCTGGGATTAACGTGGGACCTAATGACTCTCCATAAGTATCATGTTGAAAAACGGAGGAGTCCTAAGACTTGACATAACGAGCTGCATGCCCTGTTCTGGTGAGAAACGGAGAATGTTATGTGCAGCCAATTAGAACAGAGTCCTGTGACTCGCTTGGTTAAAAACATGTTGCAAAAGGTCGAGTTGGAGTGACCATGGAACCCCTTGATTTAACAGAGAACCAGCCGTAAAAACAACAGTAAACGAAACAAGAGAGAGAAGATGTAGCAAAGCTAAAGTTCTGGGGTGGTTCCACCAGCCCTTTTACCCTGTTTGTTTTTTTGTCTTTCCCAATTACAAACCATCACCTTGAAGCAAAAGCCTTGTTCCCTTTTTCGCTTGGCTTACCTTTCTATGCCTGACAAATCAAGTATTAGTTACCCACCTGCAAATGAAAACCTCTAAATCCACAAGCAAATTGACCACCTTTTCTTACCCTTTCATATACACTGTCATGTGAACGCTTTCAGCCTCAACTTTTTTCGTTCCTTTTGCGCTCTAGTGAGTTTGTTCCTTTCCTTCTTCTCTTATTTTATGGGTTCTGCTTTTGTCTTGCCTCCTCAACACTATTGTCTACATGGATTCAAAAGTTGTGCATTAAATAATGTAAGCTAGTTAAAAAAAAATTAAAAAAAGGCAATCCTAGATATGGATGTTATGCTTGTTGACAAGGTTGAATTTGGTATTAATTGAATGGCAAGGAAGGGATTTTATTAAAGTTCTCTCAAGTGGGTTTTCACCGCCCCCCGGGGGGGTGTCCCTGGATTTCACCAGTTTGCTTCTGTTGTAGACAGCGTAAATATTCTGGCTTTGTTAACGACGTAGGGGCCTGCATTCTCCATGGAACTTGATTTTTGCAAATGGGTAGCTGCATTTGCGCTGTCTTGTTGGGTTATCTTCCCCATAGCCTATTCAGGTCAGTTTGTTTCTCCATTTTTATGGATTGCTCGCCTGTTCCTTAAAAGTCTGTGTTTAAAGAGGAGAATATGTACTAAAGTTTGTTAATTTATTTCAATATTCGGTTGCTGATAAAAGTGGAGGGACTGAGAGGGGATTCTAAAGTTAGAGGAGTGAATTTGGGAGGTTGGCTGGTAGTGGAAGGCTGGATTAAACCTTCACTGTTTGACGGTATTCCTAATGGAGATATGCTCGTGAGACTCTTTTCAAGTTTTGTCCTTTCTTCATGTTTCCCTTTTCTTTTCTCTTATTCAGAGCCTCCTTGTTATTAGGGGGGCTAATCCCTCTGCAAATGTCAAAATGCAGGATGGTACAGAAGTCCAACTTAAGTCAGTGACAAAGCAGAAGTATGTGAGTGCTGAAAATGGGGGTGGCATGAATGTTACGGTTGATAGGGACGTTGCTTCTTCTTGGGAAACATTCAGGGTGAGATGCCTAATCGAACTTTCCAGCCTCTATTCCATGTTCTACAATTGTCTTTCTGACCATTGATATGAGGAATCCTTACTTTGTTGCTTCTTCCTTTATTTCACATCCGTTATTACTGATTACTTATGACATTACTTTTATGGCACAATGTTAGGAATGTGATAATTACGTATGGTAGTTTATAACCAGCCAAACATGCCAGAGCATGTTCTTTGAAATGTTCAGTTATATTTAGTATCGTGATTCGGAAGTGCCATTGAGGATGCCAGTAGTTATCTTTCAAGGTTCCGCTTTAGTGCTCTATATATATATATATATATGATTTTGCCTTATGCAATATATTGCTCGCTTTGAGGTGGGACAGATAGAAAAGTGACTATTTCTTATAACTATAACAGGGTGTTTAGATATTTGACTTCCTAAGGCTTGTTTGTGCCAGTTGTATGTTAGTAACTATAGCTTCTTGTCCAAATAACTGTTACCAACATTTTTGCTGTTACTTTTAAAGCACGAATTCAGGCTGTGGGCTTTTAACTTGTTATGATGTGTGTGGACAAGTTATCCTACTATTTCTATGTTTATCCTGCAGTTGTGGAGATTTTCTGCATCAGAATTTCAGCTTCGCACTACCGAAGGTCAGTATCTAATTTGTGAAGGCGAGGGGTGTTCTATCTCTGCAACAGCGAACTCAACTTCAATAGGAACAACATTTTATATTGAGAGGAATAACAACAACAGAGTTCACATAAAACTTTCTAGTGGATCCTATGTGCAGGTATGATTTCTCTTATTTGGACAACAAAAAAGCAGAAATTGTCAGCATTCCATTTTGCATACTCTACAGATGAATAATGGTATAGTTTTTCATATTTGGTTATACAAATGGAATGAAATCGTTGAGGAAATAAAAGAAAGAAATTTCCAACATGGACTCCCCTAGGAAGGCTGCTTTCTCTGTGTAGCAGTATTCCCATAGAATCATACATAAACCAAGTGCAATCACCACCAGGAAAATATGATTATAACCTCTGGATTGGTGGTTATTGTAATTGCTTCCTGATATCATGTGGATGGTTTGAATAGCATTGCCTTTATGATTTAGGTTTCAGCAGAAAATCAGCTAACAGCAGACTATCCAGGAAAACCAGGATGGAATGATAATGCAGCAACATTTGAGATGGTAATTATAGCAAATAACTTGCATGGAGATTACCAGCTTGCAAACGGTTATGGACATAGGCGAGCCAAAGGGGTTCTGAAGGTAATTCCCTAATCTTTGTTTCATGATATGATGCAGTGCTTTTCTGGCCAGAACAAGAAAAATGTTATTCAATGCAACCTTCTTCACTGGTAAACAGTTATGTTTGTGACAAAATGAGACATATGTGAGATATTAGATGGTTAATTGCTTCATTTGAGATTCTTATCCTGTTTCCGCTAAATTATAGAGCACCACCACCTTTAGCTGTTTGTTTAATTGATTTCTTTGTGATTTGGAACTGCAGAGACACAGAAACAGTTTCATTACCATGGAGGATTTCAGGTTTCTGTATAGAAATGGGATAAATGCTGTGAGAATCCCAGTCGGTTGGTGGATAGCTTTTGATCCTGATCCTCCAGCTCCATTTATAGGGGGGTCTCTGGAAGCTCTAGACAATGCTTTCTTGTGGGCGCAGTAGGTCTTGCTTTCTCCTCTTTACATTTAGACATTAGCACCTTGAACTTTGGAGTCTTTCTTGACATGCTATGAAAGCTGTGGTGCAGAGCATATGAAATAAGATGCATAATTGACCTCCATGCAGCTCCTGGTTCTCAAAATGGAATGGAACATAGTGCTAGTAGAGATGGTACAATAGGCTGGCCTATTTCTCCAGATTTCATCTCACAGACACTGGATGTTATTGAGTTTTTAGCTTCAAGGTATATTTGGAGAACTATTTGGATGGTTACCAAATTAATGAAATTTCAATGGAGAAAAAAAATCATTATGATGGCCTGCATGATCTTTGATTTTGTAGACTCGAGAATTTCACTCCTAAAAACGGGTGGTTTCATTTGCAGGTATGCCAAATATCCTGCTCTGCTGGGCGTAGAACTTTTAAATGAACCATCTGCTGCTGCAGTACCACTGGAAGTTTTAGTTCCGTTCTATAAACAAGGCTACAATATTGTTCGAAAATACTCACCAACAGCTTACGTCATAATCTGCCAAAGAATTGGAAAAGCTGATCCATTGGAACTTTACCGGGCTAATATAGGCTCTCACAACATAGTAGTAGATTTGCATTACTACAACCTCTTTGATTCCTCTTTTGTTAATTTGAGTGCTGCGAGCAACATTCAATTCATATACAATAGCAGGGAAACTCAAATACAGGCTCTGAACAGTGCAAATGGTCCACTTGTTTTTATTGGTAAGTGAAGTTCTTTATTCTGTTTATATGGGCATAAAGGAAACAATTTTAAGCTTGATAACAAGTTAAAGCCTAATCAAAAGTGAAAATAATTGTTTGTTATTTGGTAAAGATCAATGGATTTTACTCCTGACATGAATTGTATTCCGGGAGACATTTCTCTTATTGTCAGATCTAAGAGGCTAATAGTGTGCTGGTTCTAGGTGAATGGGTGAACGAGTGGAATGTGACTGGTGGTTCACAGACAGATTATCAGGACTTTGGAAACGCCCAACTTGAGGTCTATAATGCAGCTTCTTTTGGCTGGGCTTATTGGACACTCAAAAATGACAGAAAGCACTGGGATTTTGAGTGGAACATTGAGAACAACTACCTCCAATTGGGTAAAAGCACAAAATATCTTCTTTCTTTCTTATCTTTTGAGTATATTTTATGTTATGAAAATCTTCTGATGAACAGGACAACACATTTGCACTTGTGCACACAAATAAAGAACACATTAATACCAGTTATTACCATAGTAAATGTCAATGTGGTTATTCTGTTACTTCATGTGTAATTGGTTTCACATGTCTGACAGACACTTTGTTGTCTTGCAGGTGATTCAGCCACAAAACAAACATTTACCAATATAATTGGGTTGTTCTTTGTCTGCTTCATTCTGCATTATGTATTTTAATGGATTGCAGATCATTCTGCATTCTGTATTTTAATGGATTGCAGATCAGAGTTGCGAGCAGTATTGTTGAAGAGAAAGATTCACCGGGCAGAATTTTTAAGTTTTTACTATATTTTCTTTCCTTGCTTCATTTTGAGAAGTTTTGTGATGGCCACCTTTGCAATGACATGTTCTGCATCTTTAGTGGTTCAATAAATATCGCTATTTGTTATAGCAAAAAGTTACATTGAAATTGTAAGGGATCTCCGATTCTCATCGGATACTTGTCTGCTATGCTCAATCATGTAATATACAAAGGGGGAAAAAAAAAATCCTGCTCTCTTCCTTAAACTGCTTGTGCAGATATATTTCCTTCAATGAATTGACAATGTTCCTCCTTAGAGCCATTTATGGTAAACTAAAATGTACAGCCTCTTGACTAGCTGGCCAACAGTGAAATATCCTAGGAAGAGCAAAACCAAAAAGCCAAAGTATGAAAGTGGCAGATGAATAAATCCCATGACTTCTCCTATGGTTGTGTATGGAATTGCAATTCCAATGACAGAGATAATAACCGTTGAGCAGATTACCGGCCATGATGCAATTTCCTGAATGAAAGGGATTTTCTCTGTCCGGATCAAGTAGTAAATCAGGGTCTGCATGAGAAGCCCTTCCACGAACAATGCAGAATGGAAGAAATTGGTTTCTACTGTGGTGTAAGCCTTGTAGTAGAAGCAGAGGAAGAAAAGGTTGGCTACATCACAAAGAGTGCACACAGGACCATTCCATAGTATGAACAAAGGTAAACCTTTCTTGGACCATTTAGGAGGGGTTTTCACATAATCATCTTCCATCTTATCCCACGGGATTGCGATTTGGCCCACACTGTACAAAAAGGTTTGCGCCAGGAGCTGCCTTGGAGTTAATGGCTCAGTTTGTAGCAACAGAGTGGCTACCAGGAGTGAGAGGACACTCCCTATATTGGCAACAACTGACATTTTGATGTACTTCATGGTGTTACCAAAAGTTAGCCGGCCATGTTCAACACCAGCAATAAGGACATTGAGATCTTTCTCCAGTAAGATAATGTCAGCAAGGTCTTTCGCAACTGAAGCTCCAGAGTCAACTGAGATGCCTACATTCGCAGCATCTAATGCAAGTGAGTCGTTTATTCCATCACCCAAGAACCCAACAACATGGTCACCAACTGTCTGCAATGATTGCACTACGCGGAGTTTCTGAGTTGGGGTGAGCCTAGCCAATACTGTTGCTCCTTTAACGGTTTCATGAAATGCCTCCTGATTGAGCAGCTCAAGGTCTGGTCCTGTAGTTACATGAGTGGTTCTGATGCCAAGCTCCTCGCAAATCCTTACTGCCAGGGATAAAGAGTCACCCGTTAACACTTTTGCTTTTACTCCCTTCTCTGCGAGCCTCCACAAAGCTTGTTTTGCTGAGTCCTTCGGTGGGTCGAAGAATGTTATTACCCCCAGGAAAACCATGTCTGATTCAATGTTCTCATCATCAACTGGGCTTTGATCTCTTATTTGCTGCAATATCAAAGATAAAACAGTAGAGTGAGCATTTCAAGGGAACTAAATTCCGTCTGTGCTGGTTACCTATCCGGAGGAATTGAGTAGAAGAAAACAGATGGATAATGAAAAATGAAAAAGGCTGCAACCACATGAAAAATTGTGTACAGAAAACATGAGGACTATTTATTTAAGGTCTGTATATTTTTCTATGGGATATTTGCAATTGTACTGGGGAAAAAGGATCGTTTCTACGCTCATTTGCTTGGATACTAATCAAACTCATGAAGCATGCAGCTTAGCAGCTGGCAAGATTGAACAAACAGAGTCGAGGAATGATGCAAGCCAAACTAGGGAATCGGACTCACTTCTTCTAGCCTTTTTATAGCAACTCCTATGATCCTCAACCCCTGGTTGCTTAATTCTTCTGCCATGTGCAGAATCCTCTGATGGTCTTCCGAAGAGAAAGTAGTGACCGCACCTCTATCAACATGTTCAATAAGAGAACAAACTTTTATTACTTCTTCCAGAGCTCCTTTGGTTACCATGAACCTGTCCATGAACCGGATAGTTTTGCCTTCTGTATTCGATTCATTTTCTAGGATAACAGATACTCTTCTTCGAATGAAATCGAAAGGTATCTCATGTAGTTTCTTCCACCTAGATGGCTGAAATCTGTATTCGTTTGTGTATACATATGCCAAAATTGCATCATCTAGAGGATACTTTTGATCGGTCTTGAAGTAAGAGTTAAGGAAGGCAAAGCGCAAGACCTTTTCTTTTTTTAAACCCCAGCTGTCAAGATGATCAACCACAATTGCGCGGTTCATTGTCAGTGTACCAGTCTTGTCAATACAAAGGATATCCCTGTAATAGACCAAAAACCAAGTGAATGTTTTTGACTAAATTCCAGTTAGTAGAAATAAAGTGCAGTATTGGACCGTACCAAATCCATCTCCTAAGGCAGACAAGCAAATTTTATCTTCTGCTTGCCCCAGGATGCTGGAGTTTTCACTATGGAATACAAAGTGAATGGACTTCAATATCCGCCATCAGATATTGTTTGATAATTGAGTAGATGAATAAATACAAAATGAATTTGAACTTACATGGATCCCATGTCTCTTATGGCAGCTAAGCTCTTCACTATGCATCTGTCTCTGGCCATTGCGACTGCACCTTTCGCAAGACTTGTGTTAACAATGAGGGGAAGCATATTAGGAGTGAGAGCACATGCAACCGAGAGTCCGAAAAGAATACTTTCACTCGCATCATGGGTTCTAAGGTAAGAAGCCAAAGTTATGATGGTCACTACTACTAGCATAACACCAATAAGCACGTAGGATATGTGCTGGATGCCGTTCTCAAACTCATCTGGAGGTTTGTGCTTCCCTATAGTTGAAAACATTGTGCTCATGTAAGTCTTGGATCCAGTGGAAACAACAAGACCAGTCCCACTACCTGATACCACATTTGTTCCCTGAAATATGGATCAGAGCCCATTATTTCTCGGCTACATAGAAATTATAGACTATCGGTACTTCCGAAGGAGCGTGAAAGAGTTGCAGAACAGATATGGAAAATGAACCTGAACATAAAAGGCCAAGCCAGCTGAAAGGTTCGATAGCAGAATTCATATTCCTATAATTATTAGGCTTCTCTAGACTTCTTGCACCACTTGGGTAAGGGTTGATGAACTGGTTAGTGAGCCGAGGACTTAATTCTGTAGTCGTTTCACATTGAAGTAAATTGTCTACAAAGGAATGTTGTTTAGACAATAGCAGAAGAGAACCAGGTGCAGTAAAATTGAAGGAAATTTCATCTTGGTTTACACAATGAGTCAAGACTATCCTTGTATATGGTTCTTAATGACGCCAAAGATCAAGAATATTGCACAAAATTTCCAGGATTTATTTGTTTCTTTTTTCTAACCCTTGGGTAAGGGTTGGATGAAATGCTATCCCCAAACACCAATTTATGTTCCAGTCTTTCATGATTCTCGCATGTGATCCAGTTCTACATTTTTCACCACATTTGGATCACTGCGAGGAATAGTTGTACGTACCATGAAGCAAATGTTCTTTAACTCCAGTAAGGGAGTGCTCTGACCTTCTTTAACATCAGCTCTTTTTTCAGCTGTCCAGGACTCGCCTGTTAATGAGGATTGGCTGTTCAAACAGATACAATAAGTTATCGTACGATGAGCAAAGCCACAACATTTTTGTGTGTGTGTGTGTGTGTGAGAGAGAGAGAGAGAGAGAGAGAGATGGCACAAAAGAACTCAAAATTCAATACAGAATGCAAGAAAAAGTTGTAGAGTTTTTGTACCTCACAACAAGGTGCTTTGAAGATAATAGTCTCACATCACCAGGAAAAAGGTCCCCGGGTTCAAAAATGACAATGTCACCTGGAACAATATCTCTTTGATCAACTTGAACTATTAGTTCTGTCTGCACAACTCTTCCTGCGCACCTTTGAACTTTAACTGGGCACTTCACAAATTCTGAGAGCTTCATGGCGGCTTTTGAACTATTATATTCCTGGAAGACTCATGAAGATACATTATGCACCATGTTTGCATAATAGAAAGCAACCCATTTAACTTTAAAACATTAACAAATAAGTACCTGGAAGAATCGAAGGCAGACACTAATGAAAACCAATATGAGCATGATGTATCCATTTGGGCTGTCACTAGCTATGTATGAGAGTACTGATAGTACGATCAGAATGATATTAAAAGGATGGAAAAATGCATTCCACAGAAGATTCCACCATTTTGGAAAGGCATATTCCAGGGGAGCATTGGGGCCATTCTCTTTCAATCTCCTATCAGCTTCGGTGAAGCTTAAGCCTATGCAAAGCATTTAGTTAAGCAAGATTATCTTATCAAAGAGAACTAGAGAATGGCAAAATGATAACATCAAAACCCAGTTAAGTCAACATGAAAAGTAAGCAATAATGTTGCTCTTTATGTTTAGAGTTATCAAGAATGTTGGTATCTTGACGATCTCGTGAGCGTTAAAGATTAGTTTCAGTCATCCACAAATCATGGAAGAGCACACCACAGGTCTAGGAATAAGAAAAATCTGCGAAGCATTTCCTATGGTTTAGGCATGGTTACTCAAATTTCTGAAAAGTAAAACAACTATGCAGCTCTAACAATTGTGTGAGCAAACAAGAACTTCCATCAGGCAAACATTAGTTTTCAGAACAAAGAGAGGGAATTCGTTTCCAATAAATGTCTAACAGTTTGCGTGTCAATGCGTTGCTGTCAGCATTCTCTAAGAGAGCCATCTTAAACCAAAACCCAATATTCCACCACTTTATTTTAACAGGAGCCTCCATGGTCCATATAGTTTGCATTGCTTCTAATAGAGAATTATCCAGTTAACTAACACATTCAGAGAAGCAGAGGGAAAGCATAGGCTGATGTTCAGAAAGGTCAAGTATTCAAGCCATGTTTTAGACAGACTTGGAGCTTAGTTTTCTTTTCAGATCAACAAAATCTGGATTGCGTCATCCACAGAATTATCTTGATTGAGTTCATCAAATTATCACTAATGTTATATTTGAACAAGCATGCTTACCCCTTTCTGTGGACCGGACATACTCAAAAACCAAATCTCTATCCGACTGCGCCAATGCATACAACCAAGAGTACACCTTCTCTTCCTCCTCTGTCCTCGAGCCGCCATCGGTTTTCTCTGCAACATTGCAGCACAAAAGCAAGTGGGGGGAAGAAAAAGAAAAAACCATCTCAACAAACGGAATACTAAATCCACGAATTCAACTCATAAACCCCAAGAAAAAAATGGAGACAAAAAAATCCAAAAATTGAGAGAGAAAGTACTTCGAAATCCAAGGCGGTGGCGAAGGCGTTCAAACCAAGATTTGGGGAAACAGTCATTGCGGGATCCATTAATGTAACCGACAAGGTTTTCTCTAAGGGGACTATAAGAAGGAAGGCTGTTGGGTGCACGCTTGTGACGGTTGGAAGAGAAGGGAGTGAAGAATTTGGGAAATCCCATAACACTTGGAAAGAGGTATCGATATAGCGAAGAGACGAATAAAGCTATCTACCCAGATAACAAGGGGAGGCCCAAGG
Source organism: Bruguiera gymnorhiza (assembly GCA_020883675.1). NCBI lineage: Eukaryota > Viridiplantae > Streptophyta > Magnoliopsida > Malpighiales > Rhizophoraceae > Bruguiera > Bruguiera gymnorhiza. Next base: position 1,938,136 of record JAIRCJ010001060.1, read on the forward strand.
GAAAGCATTCTAAAATGGAGTGGAAGATTTGAAAATAAGATAGAGAAAGATGGAGTTGACAAGAAGTCCATATAAACAAACAACAACAAAAGTAATGACAACTTGGGAGTCTGAGTTTGAGTTTCTCCGTGTCTGAATATCCTCTGTTTTTATGACTTCAACTACCAGACTTTCAAATGACCGTTAGGTGTCAGTTGCTTGGAGCGCTCAAAACAGTTGGTCTTCGCTCCTCTGCACTCTGTTCCTAACCAATGACCCGACCGGGTTCCAACCGGTTCAATTGAGTTGCAACTTCTGCTCTGGCCCGTTGAAGGCTGGCAGTGATAGGGTTGGAACTCATGGCGTGCATTAAAAACTTAAGTATTAAGGAAATCAATAAGCATACAAGAGTTAGGAAAATTTGAGACGAAGACAAAGATGGTAGATTTCAGTAAACAAAAATAGTTTTATATTACGTATAAAATATTTTATATTACATTAATTATTTATATATAGCATAAGAATTTTTTATATCTAAGTCGCCGGACTCAAAAAAGTTATTGGGTTGGAGTTGAGTACGCACAAAGAAATTTTCGTAAATTACACTCTCAAATGCGGCAGAAATGTAAAGTTATTATTATTATTATTATTATAACATCAGTAAGTCTCATGGTATGTGATTGGGTCTTGGGGGGCATGAATCACGTGCCGACCCACCAAAATGGCTAGAAGGATTGGGTACGTGTGAATTGACAGCTACTATTATTGTTTCCTGGGGGGAGCACGCACGCACGCATGAACTATTATCAAATATCAATAATAATCTTGTTCAAAACGATACTACCAATCTATTAAAAACTGAAATAAACCACTAAAAGGCGTTTGTTTTGTTTTGTTTTGTAATTATTGGGTTTTTCCTCCCCTTTTGCCATTGTGTAGTTCATGTAAGGTCATTGTTCTTCACCTAGAAACGCTGTGTGTTATGGTTGTCGATAAATTATGATTTCATTTTTGATTGTTTTCTTATGTGTGGTTTTTTCTCTGAGAACGCAATAAATGGCGAATACTCTGTGCAGGACTAAGGAGTATACGGGGGGCGATGGTCAACCATATAACACTACCGAATATAATTTGTTCGTTAGTAGGTTTGAGACCATATTAATTTTAGTTGGAAAATAATCGTGTTAATTTGCTTGAACAAAAAGGTGAAAAGATATCCGTTGTAATTAACCACTTATAATTAGATATCTTTAGTCTGCAGTTTGTCTTTTGACCAGTTGGTATGGACGCGCATGACATCCTTAGAACATCTTAAGATATTTTACAAGTGTTAGTAATGGACCTTTTATAGATTACTGAACACATGGAGGAGTTTTTCTTTTTTAATTTTTAATCAATATAAAACACTTGGATCATTATTTTAGAAAAATGATTGATGAGAAATAACAAAACATGTGTCAAATAAACACCAAAATTTGATAATACAAAAATAATAAAGTTAATATGATAATATATATTTAATAATTATGGTCGTCTATTTAAGAATTATAAATATATAATAATTTTAATAATATGGTACTTATAATAAATTTAAAATACTTATTAACATATTTAACTAAAAATATATAGATAAGAATATATGTACATAAAATAATATGTTTGTGCGTATTTAGACAATTTTTGGAAAAAATAAATTAAAATTATTGTATATAAAATATATAATTATTAGTTAAATAAATATATTTGACTTCAAAAAAATACACTACTTATGCATACAACATGTCAAATTCATGTATTTATGTAATAAATATGACCTTTTAGCACACACCGGTGGACCACTGACAACCACTCAAATGAGGCACACACCTTTTGACAGTTATGGAGATGGCAGCATAGAGATGGCTTTTCGTCACGGGCAAGCAAAAGCCATTAAACGACCGTGTATTAGCCTTACGATGTTGGTATTTTGCATTGAAAATAAACCAAAGTTGGGTCTCGGTTGTAATTTTTATTGAACATCGATACACGACTCAACTCAACTCAAAGTAATTTTTTTTTTTTAATTTTCAGTGTAATTTTATTTTGATTCAATAATTTCAAGATAAAATTAGTCCTCGTGAAAATATAATTAAGTTATAATAAATTTTTTTACAAAATAAAATAAAGTATGTTTAATTATAATTTATATTATTAAAATTAAAATTTTAAAAAACACCTGTATCATGTTGAATAATCATGTGCAACATCGATAGAAGACTGCAATTCTTTGTTGCATCTGTATTTATTTTAACTTAGCTACCAGCATCAACTCTAGGAGGGAGTTGTAATCCATTTGAGGGATTATTGATAACAAGGCAAAAAGCTTTGTTCGGTTAGGAGTTAATTTGCACGGAAAGAGATTGGGAGAAGAATATTACCTAACGAACTTATCATAACAATGTATTAGTTCTTATATATTATCCGATTTTCACATTGAATAAAAAAAATTTTTTTTTTGATGTATATAAAAATATGTAATATATATTTTATTAATACGTTATTTTTTATGAATAAATTATTAATTTTATAATAAATAATATCATAATTAATTTAATTATATTTTTAATCAAAAATTTTATGTGAAAAAAGCAAAAATATTAAAATAATAAATTAATTTTTAAATACGATTAAATTTCTACGCGAGAGTTACATTTTAAATATAATTTTCTCTCTCTTTAGCGCCCTCTTATCAGTCCTTCGAATAATCTCTCTCTTTACCCTATTGTTTTTCTTTTTTTTTTATTTTTGATTTTTTTTGTTTCTATTTATTGTTTTTGTTTTTTTCTTCTTTTTTTATTCCTTGCTTTCGACTCAAAACCATGTTGCTTTGATTTTTAAAATTTCCGTTATTCAATGTTTTTTTTTTTTCTTTTTAATTTGTGGAGTTATAAGATCTTTGGATCTTAGGGCTCCTGGCCCTGGGCACTGTGTTTGCATTTGTACCTTTGGATTTCTGCGACCGTAATCTTAGCTTATTTGCCTAGTCTCAATTGAAAAAAAAAAAAAAAAAATCTTCAGTTTCATTTTTTTTGTTGTGTTTGCTTTTTAGCTGATATTAGTTTCTTCTCCCTCCTTTATTTTTTGATTGATTAGATTTTCGGATGCTTGGGATCTTGCTGTTGGATTTTGTTTTTCCTCTATTTAAAGCAGTTCATTTTTTTTTCTACAATAAAACAGAAAATTTGATTAGTTTTGTCTCGAATTTAATAAATATCATTAAGAAGAGCTTGATCTTAAAAATTAAAACTCAAATTGAATTCAAACTTAATATATATATATATATATATATATATATATATATATTTACCAAGTCAAACTTGATGAAGGTGAAATTTGGCTCACTTCCTTTGCCGTCCTAACAATATAATCACATTTGCCAGAAGATCATCTTAGCTAACCAACAAAAGCATTTATAATCTTCGAAATGCTTTATAAAACTGTTGTTCAGAGATCGAGAATAAGATTCGGGCTTTGATATGAATGCCATTGTTTGTTCATACTCTGATGTGTCACACGTATACTTAGTAGCTGAATATGCAAATTATGTTAAAATGGGCTAATGATTATGGCCCCGATTAATCTCAGAGGAGACCCGAAGCTTGGACACTGGAAAATTTTATTTCTTTGTTAGGCCTTGTGGGCCTCAAAGGCAATTTCCATTATAATTGACAAACTAACAACTCAACAGGTGTGAGTACTCACCAGAATGTTTTACAGATCGGAGATAGATTCAGTACCGAAGTGCAAATTGATCCATGATGACTACCAAATCTCAATTCAAAGAAAAAGGCTTACTGGTGCGATGTGTCATCTTCCAATCCTAAAACAACGTAAACTGTTAAAATTGTACCAAAGTACCTATTCAAAAGAGTAGAAATGCTTGGGGGGGGGGGGGAATACTGCGCTTAAAAGATTGATTGTTCAGATTCAAAATTCCTAACTCTCAAACTTCCAGAAAAAGCTTGGACCACCGAATTGACGAACCTAGGCAGCAGCAATGTCGCCGTCCTATAGGGTATATATGCGTTATATTAATGAGACAGTATCTGCCTATTACCAATCTAGAACTTCATTTTTAACAAGTTCAATCCACTTAATACGCTAAACTACCAGCCCAGTTCACCGTGCAATGTGATCTATTTTATGGAAAAAATAAAATAAAGTTAAAAAAGAGAGAGAGAGAGAGAGAATATATGTATATATCTATGATTCTTAAAAATCACAACGTCCATGTGCAGGATTGCTATATAAAACCAGTAAAATGCCAGGTTTTGATTAGAGAACAAAGCTTAAAAAAGGGGACTTTGAAATCACCAACACCATGGAAGAAGTGTATCAAGTATTAATTAAATTGATGAAGGGTCAACTTGAGCGGAAAAAGAAAATACTGAGCTCCTGGCCCATGCTCCCATCTGGGTCTATTAAGTGGAAAGATTCAGCTTCAGATGACCCCGAAACTCTCCCAAAATTTGCCTTCAGATACATTAGTTCATCATCATGATGAAGCTCCTTTCCACTTATAATTCCCGCACCTGTAAACACTGAACTCATTAGCCTCAGTGTATCAAGGTCAAACTTTGACGGCCTGCGCCTAGTTGCGTACCCAACTTTCCTTCCATTGCAATACATGGTCCAAACGGGCATGGACAAAAGGGAATTATTAGAAGGACGAGAAAACCACCCTTCTTTTCTCGGGCTAATGTTGTTGTGTCCATGACTAGTACAGTCCAGTGCTATACGCAGAATACCACCTTTCATTTCTCTGGCTAATGTTGTCGTGGACACTGCAAGCCCAAGGAGGACAATCGAATGGGCGGATTTGGAGTTTGTTTGGAGGTACAAGCTAACTTTTCCTCTACGAAAGCCGAAGATAGTACCTTTGACAGTAGTGGAGGAAGTGAAATTGGACGGTTTGGGACGATAAAGGTAGCTTTGTTGAAGTGGGTGGTACTCTTGTTGTTTGGTCTCTTCTTCTGTTGTGAAGGCACAGAGGCAGCTTGGAATAAAAAGCTCTATAAGAGAGCGTAGAAGCCTCCATGAGCGGACTTGCTTTTCGCAGTCCACTGTGGTAACACCACTGGCTAGGCTGACGGCACCAATGGTTTGGCAGGAGGACATGGCGTTTTTTGGTAAGAAGCAGAGCCTTATGGGATAGTTGAATTAATTGGCTTAGAGCAATAAATAGGCATCAAGATGCGTGTGAGGGGATTTTTTGTTTTTTTAAATTTCTTTAATTTTGTCGCAACTTGCCCTTAATCAGTCTGCAAAATTAAATTAAATTGTCACACTTTCTGACCAAGCAATAGATAAGTAAACATAAAAGTTAAAAGGCTAAGTCATACATTTTTATAAAACCATGTGAAAGTGATGGAGAAACGAAACCAGACCGAGGAAGATATAATTTACCTGGATCAAAAAAAAAAGAAAAATGCTATTAGCTGTATGTATGCTTTATATGCTGGAAACCCCATCTCACACATGTTTTCAACGTCTTTGCCATTAACAGCAAGCTAGGTAAGCAAGCGTACTTGAGAAATTATTTATGGTTTTTCCTTTGAATCTCATCTTTGTTGTTCTGGAACTGAGGACCATTTCTATGGAAACAGAGGAGAGCCGAAGCCTTCCTCTATCTTGCAGTCCTGCTAATGCCCAGCTATAATGACTCTTTCTTTTTGTCTGAATTTCCTTCACTAATAAAGACATTAGCATGTTTTAGGAATTACGATGGGATGAGACGATCCGCATGATCGTAAACTACTCATCCGACCATAATGTAAAATTCTAATCATTATACCCTTTGATGTTGGGAGCCCCTGCAAATCCAACTTGCAACAACTGTTCTAAATTAGTATTTGACAAAAGATTCTTTATGAGACCTCTTTCACTACCCGGAGGCCCTACTTCTGACATAATGTTAACCCATACCCCAACACTAGTTTTCATTTCCCTGTCTTGTTCTGCATATATTTCAAACTGACAGAGAATTGCGGTCTTTTCTTTTAGATGGACAATTGAGGCAAAAGGGTGCGTGCAAATTGGTGAGGTTGGTTTGCGTTTTGTAGCCTTGCTCCTCCACTCGTGTCCTCTGCCTTTGCGCTTTCCATGTGTACAAAAGCAGGAATTGACACGAGGGTAAGCTAGTGTTTGTATTGTTTTTATCGCTTCTCTTGATTGTATTGTTTTCATCAAGACGCAAAATTACACATCAATACTAACCATCCGAAGAAAAACATATTGAAACAGGGTTTGGACATGGAGGACAGCAGTAAATCCAGCGGAAAAGAAACTACAAATTTCTGGGCCAATTCAAAACGGGGCCTCCCATTACGTTCTTTCTGCTTGTAATACTCACATAAGCACGTTGCCCATTTGCAGGATCTCTTTTCTTGTTTGGACAAGGGGGGCAGCTGAGACAAAACAGAGTGTGCCATCTCAGAGCCGGAACATTAGGGTTTTGACATTTTTCTTTTAGGTTTTTACGATCAAAAACATGTTCCTGCGTCTTTTCAGTGTTTTACTCTGGCGAAAGAAGAGGTATGCGCACACTCACATACCTTTTAGGAACAACAGCTTGTAATGAAAAGAACCTTTAAAGTAATACGGGCATGACGTATGGCAGACAATAGAGCAAAGACAACTGACGATGCACAACAATAAAACATAAAGATCAGAGCTGTAAATACAAAAAGTTTTGACCTTTGTCTAGCGAGGGAGCTTGTTGGAAGTAAGCTGTCAAGAGTGATAACTAAAACAAATGCCATCGGGACCTACACGGAAAAGGAGGCCCTCAATTTCTGAGCTTTCAGTTGCATTATATTCGATTCAGACTTGTCCACATGGGATGTCCCATACCTTTAAGAACTGAGATGTTCTTAAACTCACACACGCAATACTCCGAACATGTTCATTAATCTTCTTAAACTGCGGCTTAATCATTTATTTCTCTAATCTTCTTATCTGGTGAGGCAATGCCTGTTGAGTCCCAAATGACCAAACTTTAAGGCCACAACCATCGATTTTATATATATATATATATTTAGAGAGAGAGAGAGAGAGAGAGAGAGAGGAGGAACTGAAACAACTACATTAACATAAAGGAAACTTTTAACAAACACCTAAGCTACAAGACCAGTAAGATTTCCAATTTGAATCCCCCCACATTACTAGGATCCAAAAAACACCCACATAGAAATCTAGAAACGAAAAGGCGCAAAGGGCCCAAAACTAAGCCCTCTCACCCCTAATTCTCCTCGCAAGCTGGATATCCTTGGGCATTATGGTAACCCTCTTAGCATGAATAGCACACAGATTGGTGTCCTCAAACAACCCAACCAAGTAGGCCTCAGCAGCCTCCTGGAGAGCAGCGACGGCGCTACTCTGAAACCTCAGATCTGTCTTGAAGTCCTGCGCAATTTCCCTCACCAGCCTCTGGAACGGCAGCTTACGGATCAGCAGCTCCGTGCTCTTCTGGTATTTCCTGATCTCTCTCAGCGCCACCGTACCTGGCCTGAATCTGTGAGGCTTCTTCACACCGCCGGTTGCTGGGGCCGACTTTCTGGCCGCCTTGGTCGCCAGCTGCTTCCTTGGGGCCTTGCCTCCGGTGGACTTGCGGGCAGTTTGCTTCGTGCGAGCCATGAGAAGATAAAGAGTGTTTGGTTGTCTAGAAAATAGAGACTTTCGAGGCAAACCTAAGGAAAGTTGATGGTTGAGGACGGGATGATTTCCGGGGTGTATTTATACAGGATGATTGGAGAGGGCCTGCGGCGGCGGGAAAGAGATCGATTTGGGGTTTTTTTGAAAAATTTTGGGCAGAGGGAATTGTAGGCCGTAGGATTAGAATTGAATCTGACCGCTATGAATGATTTAAAAGGAGGTGACGCGGATTGTGATCCGTGGCCAATGTGGAAGGACCAATAAGATTGCATCTCGTGCGCCCAATTAATTTTCCAGAATTTTGTCTCCTTAAATTTGAAAATTCAAAGAATCAAAGCCCGCCTGCAAGAGTCTGAAAATAAACTCTAAAGTTTCGATTGTTTTGGGTACTGTGCTTCTAATTTGAAAACCTATACTTTGAGTTAAACAAACATTAAACAATAAACTTTAAAACTTGCAATCGGAGAAAACACATGATAACTTAAACTTGTATTTGAGAATTGTAATGTTTTAGTACAATAGTAAAATACAAAAAGCACATTAGAATTTCATAATTTTTTAAAACAACATAAAATAATTACATTTAAACATATAAAAGAATTTATTTATGATTTTTTTATTTCATTAAAAATATAATAATATAATATATATAATTATATTTTATTTATCCATATTTTTATAGAATATATAAATATTAAATTTTTTATAAATTTAATATTAAAAATTAATTTTACTAATTCAACTACAATTAAATTAGTTAAATCAATCAAATTTTGAACCTTTTAACTTATCAATTCAAGGACTAGTTCTTAAAATCTTACTTTACATGATATTTTAATAGTTAGATTTCTTAAAAAATGAAGATTTTAAATTATTGACAAACAAGTTAATTAACAATATTTATCGAGGCACATTCGAGGTATAAGAAATGTAAACTAATAATATTTTTCTTGTTGTTACAGATAAATAAAATTATAATTCAAAAAATTAATTTATTGTCTTCATGTATTTACATGTACTCCAATTAGTATTACTATATAATGGTATTCAACTATCAATTTTTCTATTTTTATGAACTAAGAAATCTTCACCAATCAAAATTAAACAAAATAATGGTTCCTAAAATTATTGTCCTAATGTTATTATAATCATATAAAGTACATAACGATTAAAAAAAAATTCTATCTAAATGAAAACGCAATCTTATTTGGGAAGAAATGTCTTTTTTCTTTGATTAATGAGTACAAAATATTCATTTTAAATGATTTTTTTAATTTAAATACAAATCATGAATATGTATTTAAGGTATTAATACCAAGATAATTATACAAATTTTTTAAAATGTGAAAACTCATGATGAGATTTTACTTGTTTTAAAACATGAACAATTAAGAAAACAAATATAACGTATTTTAAAAGTAAAGAAAAAGTTAAATGAACTAAATTTAATTCGGTGATATTTTTTATCGCAAAAAGCACATAGTAGCCTAAATTTAAGGTTGCTATGAGGCTTTAGAATATTAGTTTAATGTTAAACTTTTATTGTCGAAAAGGAAGTCTTATAAGGAATGGCAAGGCTTTTAGAGCATAAAGAGATTTTATGGTTTAAAATGTCTCAAATAAGATGGATTGCAGATAGTGACCAAAACATGAAGTATTTTCATGTTATGATTATAGTTCAACAAAAAAGGAATAAGGTGAAGGCTCTACAAGATGAAAATGACAATTAGACTATGAATGAAAATTAGCTTAAGCTCATAGCTTATGACTATTTTAGGCAACTTTATATTAAGAAAGGATAGGTGCTTAATCCTTTTATGGTATAATGTTACTTTGTTAGGCTCTTATCACAAAATATGACTTGTTTGTTACACTTATTTAGCCAGAAAGATATTGATATGACTCTTTTTGACATAAATTTATAAAACACTAGGGAGTGATGACTATTAAGCCTTGTTTTACCAGTAATGTTAGGATACAGTGGGACAATTTATGACACATTTCAACTTAGGTATCCTATATGGCTCACTAATTTCAAAGTAATTGAATAACTCATTGCTTATCCTTATTCCAAAAAAAAGACCACTCAAAGCAGATTATTGAGTTTTATCTGATTAGCTTGCGTAATGTAAGTTATAAGATTATGTTTAAAGTCATTATAAACAGGTTGAAACAATTCCTCCTACAGTAAGTTTTCCTTATGCAATCGTGTTTGGTTCCGAGTTGTCATATTATAGATAATATTATAATTTTGCAAGAGATTTTACACATTATGAGAGGGCTAAAAGGGAAGAAGGGTTACATGATTTTCAAATTGGATTTAGAAAAGGCACATGACAAGTTACAGTGGCATTTTGTAAGGTAAACATTATTTGAACTATCCTTGTTAAGTCATTAGGTAAACTTGATTATGGATTACATCTCATTAGTCAATATGTACATCTTATGGAATGAGGGTATCATAAAAAGGTTTTAAGTATCCCAGAAGATAAGGCAAAGTGATTCTATCTCCTCATATTTATTTGTGTTATGTATGGAAATGTTAGGTCATTTGATTAAAAGAGAAGTGGTTAAAGGGCTTTGGAAACCTATCAGATTCTTTAAACAAGGTTTAGGCATATCTTGTCTATTTTTTACCAATGATAGCATTCAATTCAAAGAGGCATCATCTAACTAGGTACAGGTTATTCAAGTTTATCTAAAGAGCTCATGTCATCATATAGGTTAACGAGTTTGCTCGCAAAATTTTAAATTGTTTCTGTCTACGAACATTGAGAAAGGCTTGTTAGAAGACTTAGTCATGGAGTTGAAATTTCATTGACCTAGGCCCTTGGCAAAAACTTAAGCATGTTCATAGTCAATAACTGAGTATCAACTTTGTTTTACGTGGGTGTATTGGATCGTATCTATAAGAGGTTAGGAAGCGGAAAAACCTACCAACTCTCTTTTGCTAGTTGTTTAACTCTAGTAAAGCATTGACATCAGTAATGTCCACTTATGTGACGTAATCTATGACACTTCCAATAACCATTTGTGATAAGCTTAACAAGTTAAATACCATTTTTTATGGCAAGACTTTAAGGAATGAAGAAAGATCCATATGATGAATTGGAATATTATTTGTAAATCAAAAATAAGAGGTAATTTTGGAATCAAGAGTGCCAAGCTAGCTAACAAAGCCTTATTGTTTAAACTTAATTAGAGGTGTTTTATAAAACTAGACTACTTATAAGCAAGGTTTCTTTGTGGCAAGTATTGCAAAGGAAAGCTAGTGACTATCAAATTCACAAGAATAGTCTCTTTAACATGTTGTGGTATAGTAAAAGATAGAAGGTGGTTGAGAATAATTGCAAATGACATATGGAGGATGGTTTAATTGTTTAGTTTTAGAGTGATATATGGCTTAAAGATATACCTTTTGCTCACTTTGTCTTTGGGCCATTATTGTAACATGAGGAGGAATGCAAAATAACATTATTTTAAGTGTCATGTGTAAGATAGGACTGAAACAAGTTCAAGTCTTAGCTTCCCCTTAATATTCTCAATAAATTGATTACATATATGCTACAATAACATAAGAATAATTATGATAGGTTGTGTTGGAGCAACTCATCAGATAGGTGTTTCTCTATGAAGGATAAGGCATATAAGATCATAAATTATAATTATAAAAACAACACTTTACAGCAACGTTTTGGGAGTATCTAAAAGTTATGATTTCTAAACAAAAAAATAAATAAATGCTTCCTCTAAAAGGTGGCATATGATAAGATACTCACCAGTTTAAAATGATGGTAATGAGACTTAGTAGTAAATAACATTTGCCCTTTTTATGGAAATTTTATAAAAAGCCCCTGCATGCTTTACAAGATTGTGGTCTACCAATGCAGTTGTAGGGATCTTTGGTAAAACCTAATCTCATAGGCTCTTTCTTTCAACATAGTGTGATAGATTGGTTGGAAGAGAACTTATCTAAAGATCCTAGTCAAATAAGGGTCAAGGATTAATCAATGATTTTTGTAATAACATGTTAGAAAATTTTACACTGGAAGAATGAACAAGTTTTTCAACATCATAATTTTAATGGTTACTCTACACAATCTATTCTTTTACTTTATCATGAATGTAGTATGATAAAACACTCCTTTTGGAATGCTAAACAAACTCATAATAAAAGTATTTAGTAGGTGTGCTAAGCAAACTCCCTTAATGGTTACTCTACATAATCTATTCTTTTACTTTATCATGAATGTAGTGTGATAGGACACTCTTTTTAGGACGCTAAGCAAACACATAGTTAAAGTATTTAGTTGGTGCACTAGTAAGGTTCAATTGGATCTAATTAGAAATTGTGGTAAGCTTAACGCAAACAAGGCAACTGAAGGGAATCTTAGTTTAACTTGTGCAAGAGGAGTAATTCAAGATCTTATATGTAAATGGCTAATAGGTTTTGCCTAAAACATAATTTTTTGCACTTCTTGTACGATAGAGATTTGGGGAATCCATTTAAAACTTGATATTGCATAAAACTATAGTTTCAAAAATGTGTAATTAGAGGTGGACTCCTCAGTAACCTTGGATGCAACACACTCGTTGATCAATGTTGTTTTGTTGTGTAGGGAATTAATGAAAAGGAACTGGTTTGTCACAACATCTCATGCATTTAAAGAAGTCAACAAAGTTGCAAATGACTTGGTTAACCATGCTTTTAAATTACAGTGAGACTTGCATGTCTTCCACAAGCTATCGTAGGAAGTGCTGCCACAGATGCAACAGGATCTAATCGGAGTTTCTTGGTCTCGATCAATTGCTATATAGAGATCCCTTCAGTCCTATAGGCATTGTCCTTCCAGTTTGACCCCAAAAAGGAAAAAAAAGGAAAAATAAAATAAAAGAAAAGGTCCCATGGAGTCTAGCAAGTTACATTAGGACCCTAGAATGCTCTCTATAGACTTCCATACGGACTTATCCAAGAGACAGAAACGAACATCACTCCATTAAATATGTAGATATGGTCAAAAACAAGTAGATCACGATTGTTAAATTAAAAAAGTTATTAAATTAAGCTCTCGATATCATTATAATCTACTAAACATGATAGACGCACCATTATTAAATTGCCAGCAGGCCAATAAAAGAATTAGATTATAGTCTATCAACAAGTTGGAGGAAAAGAAATAACTCTTTAACAACGTCTTTATCTCATAGCTGAATTGAATACAGTTTTTCTGCTAAAGAAGAACGGGAGCACGCAAACAAATGATATCCCAGTGTAATTTTTTTTTTTTTTCTGTCCAATGTAGTCATGTTTATCTGATCGATGGCTTCTTCTTCTATCCAAAATATCTGTTGGAGTCGGTTCCGTCTTTTGTCTTTTTTGTTTGTTCTTTTTTTTTGGGGGGGGTAGGCCATTTGAGTCTCTTTCAATAGAACATGAGCCTTGTGTGCGCCCATAGTTCTTAATTTTGCATCCCGCTGCCGCAAACTGAAACCCATTTTCGCAGAGAGCACGTGTCTTTCTCAAGAGCATCCCACCAGGACAGCCTCCTTCGACTCAGACAGCGTCTGCAACAACCCGCGTGGCCAAGCAAGGCAACGGACAACTAATACTGACTGACCGAGGCACTCGAACATCACGGGGTAATAATATCATCTGCGCCACCCAACCGTTCTGTTCTAATTAAAGCAGAGAGGGAGGCAATCGGAGATGCGTAAACACAGAGCAGAACTGAATTGAGTTTATTCCACCTGCGGTAGCCTTCTCGTGAATGAAAGAAACGTGCCTAAGTATTAGCCGTAGGATTTTCCGACCACATCGAATCGCGTGGCATGTAGTGCTTCTCTGCTTGATGTCGTACTCTCTCGCCAACGCGCAGTTAAGCACCATACCACTATCGGACAACAAGGTCGAGCCGACAGTGGCGCTGGTCACGGCGGCTCTCGTTGCTACAGTCATCGTCATTGCCATCTTCTCCGCGCTCGTCGTCCAGTGCTGCTCCGACAGGACCGCCGCTACCCAGGCCTGGAGCACCGCCGGGGGCCAATCGCGGCTTTCAGGCCTGGAGCCCGCCGCGGTCGAAGCATTCCCGGTACTCGTGTACTCTGCAGTGAAACAGATGAAGATCGGTGAAGCGTCACTTGAATGCGCGGTCTGCTTGAGCGAATTTGAAGACGACGAAACGCTGCGTTTGCTGCCGAAATGCAATCACGCGTTCCATTCCGCGTGTATCGGTATGTGGTTAGCCTCTCATGTCACGTGCCCGGTTTGCCGAGCCAATCTCACGCCAAAATCCGCCGATATTTCCAAAGATTCGACTCCCCAAGCAACGACGGAGCCGAATCAACAGAACTCCGGTGCTCAATGCAATGAAATCGCGATTACTATTAATGAAGAGCAAAACAGAGACTCACAGTCAAGCGCAAGCCAACAAAGTAATCTGCCGCAGAGAACCGGGGTAATGGAGAAGTTAACGAGATCGCATTCGACCGGACATTCGCTTGGTCTCCTCGGAGAAGAATACACAGAGAGGTATACGCTGAGATTGCCGGACGAGGTGAGGAGGCAGCTAATGTGGAGAGCGGAACTGACGCGCGCGAGGAGTTTCGATGTCTTTTCAGCTAGGGAATGGAGTTCCAGAAGAGGCTACAGAATCGGCGGCGGCGGCGGCGGAGAGAGGATTGGGCGGTCCGACCGATGGGTCTTTTCATTGACCCCACCGTTTGTCTCTAGAGGAGGCGATCATGCCGGAGATTCCGTAAATGGTAGGAAGTTGTTGGCCTCCGTTAGGGGGTCGTTAAATTGCCTAGAACCCTAGCCTGAAGTGTCCTAAGAATTTTAATTTTTTTTTTCTTTTTTTTCCTATCTGTGCAAAGGATAAAAATAAAAAAATCACGGCTTTTTTTTTTTTTTTTGTTAAATTAGACTCAAGTAGGCTGTAATTTATTTAAATATTAATTTTTAATTTGTGATGTATCTCGATTAAATTTTTATCATTTCTTTTCTTCAAACTTAATTATTCCTTTTCTTCTCGGCCGGAGAGAACAATAGTCGGGGTTCGTTGCATTTGATTTTATTCTGTTTAATCTATTGAGATTTTTGTTCCATTTTTTGTCATTCAGGATGTAGAGGAGAAAAGATTGGCATACCGTTTATGAAAAGAATGGTATGAAATCACTGTTTAGGGTAGTAATTTGGCTCATAATTCAACAATTTTTTTTTATATAATTTAAATTTATATTCTCATAATCACATTTATTTTAATAAATAATAAATAGGAATTTTAAGGAATTGTTAAAAAAAGAATTATAAGTACTAAATAGAAATTAGGGTTTGAAGTGAAAGGAATTTTAAGTTTTTTTTTTTTTTTGGGCTATATCAATGTTATTGAGAAATTAGAGACTGAAAAAAATAGATCAACAACAAAGATCAGTCTTCGTTAGTAGCTGTTAAAAACCGAGAACAAGTCAATATGCCATAACCATCGATTTAGTTGTGATATTAGTCAACTAGTTTGCGTGGTATAAATGTTAATTTCTTTGGTTCTAAAAGTTACTGAAAAGAAAGTTTGTTTTGACTTATGATTCAAATTGGTAAATTTTGATATATTTACTTATAAAGAAAAAGATATATTTCACAGCATTGATAATGAAAAAACTATAAAAGGATCCCAGAACACGAGAACTTGTAGGCAACGAATGCAATATTTATGTTTTAATTGTTGAAAACTAATTATTCTGCTATTTTTTAATTTTGTTATTTTTTTGTACGTGTACCCAACTTTGCCCCCAACTACGAAATATATCTGGAAATTGGCACAGACACACTGACCCTTCTATATTCAAGAAAATCTAGCTCTGAATTTTTATTTTTATTTTTATTTTGCTATTAATTAAATGGTTTTATAACGAAGCAATAAGTGAAATATTCCAGATTCCAGATTTTTGGGTTTTAATTTCTTGGACTGTCTGTGATATTCCCAATCATGTTTTTTTATTTATTTTTTTTAAGAACAATTCTTCCCTATCAACAAAGAACCTAATAGTCAAATAGTTTTTTTTTTTCTTCGGTCAACATGAAATGAATTACCAAAAGAATGACTTTTATCTCTTCACATCTAAGACTAAGAATAACCGTTTGACTTTTGTAAAGAAAATTGGGCATTAATTCTGGAAGTATTTATAAACAGTATAAATAAAATTACTTGAGTGCATGTAAATATTAACTTTAAAATAAAAATAAATAATAGATAATAAATTAAATATGATCAAACTAAAAATTAGACCAAGTTTTGTGCTCCAAAATATGATTTCGGCTAGTGTCAGTTATTTTACCTACTTTACATAGCCTTTTCATTTTATTTAGATGGTTGCAAGTAAGGATTGTTTTATGCTTATTTCTGGTACTTTTCCAGAGTAGAATATTTGATCACTGTAGAGTTCAGTCTTGATGCAAAAGCAAACCCTAAGCACGCCATTAAAAAAGTGACTGTTGACTTGTTCAAGCAAAATCATCATCTAACCCCACCGAAGATAGAGGCCCATCTTTCAAAGATCAAGCTCCAGCTTCCATTTCTTGAATCTGTCCTTTTTTCTTTTTTTTTTTGGCTTTTTTTTTTTCTTTCTGTTTCTTGGTGGGAGGCATGGCAAATCTCAGAGACATCATAGGCATAATCAAAGACAAGGCTTCACAAAGCAAAGCCACCATGATCTCCAACCCCAAAACTCTGTCTCCCCACTTAGCCCTCCTCAGAGCCACCACCCACGACCCCTTCACGCCGCCTAGCCCGAAACACATCGCTACCTTCCTCTCCTTCGGTCACAGCTCGCGCGCCACCGCGGCCGCCGCCATCGAGTCCCTTATGGACCGCCTGCAATCGACACGTGACGCCTCCGTGGCGGTCAAGTGCCTGATCACCGTCCACCGCATCATCCGGCGGGGTAGTTTCATCCTCCAAGACCAGCTCTCCGTGTACCCTTCAACAGGCGGCAGAAACTATCTGAAACTCTCCAATTTCAGAGATAATTCCACTCCCTTAACTTGGGAACTTTCTTCATGGGTCAGATGGTATATAACTCATATATATATGTGTGTGTGTGTGTTCTGGTTTTTCTATGATTGTCTAATTAATTCTCTTTGTTAATTAATTAATTAATTAATATTGGAAATTACAGGTACGCTAGATATCTTGAACATTTGTTAGCTACTTCAAGGATTCTGGGTTTCTTTCTCTGTTCAATTTCGAGCACCGCAGAAAAAGACGAAGAAGGAGAAAAGGTTTCAGCTCTCATGAATTCCCATTTGCTCAAAGAGATTGATTCTCTGGTAGGCTTATTGGAAGAGATATGCCAAATTCCTGACGGTGACAACAACAACAACAACAGAAACAGAAACAACTTGGCGGATGAGATCATGGATTTGGTTGGCGGAGACATGATGTCAGCAATAAACAGCATTTCGATCCGAGTTGACGAGTTCAAACAGCGACTGGATTGCTTGAGTTTCGGCGACTCGATCGAGTTGGAGTGTGTGTTGAAGAGACTGGAAGATTGTAAAGACAGGATCTTGGACTTGTCTGGTGGAAAGAAAGAACTTATAGGGAGCCTCTGGTGCTTGGTAAGTGAAATAAAGAGTAAAGTTACAGGGTGCAGAGAAGATGGGAGATTGTTGCTATCATGGGGAAGGGGATCAGACAGAGGAACCGAGTCGGCTCGGTTCGGGAATCGGAGTCCGAGTTTTGACGATGACTCTCTAAGGTTTTCTTCTGCAAGATTTGGATTGAGTAACGATCGTTACGCTCTTCGCAGCAGCAGAACCAGCTGAATCCCGTGGCTCTGCACGGTCAGATTCGTCGTAACGAACGCTGCTGATCAAGAATTTCTACCATTGCTGTGGTCTTGTTGTGTAGAGTATTAGGCCCGAGTGTGTGTTTGCTTTGTAAAATATAAATTTTTTTTGACATACACATAATTTCTCCCAAATTCCTCATGTTTGTGTTTTTCTTTTTGTTTCCTTTTCTCTTATTTTATTTTTTTCGTTAAAAAATTCATTAATTCCTAATTTATACCATAAAAATAACTCATTTTATTTTATAATCATAAATTGCATACTGTTTTTTACTATTTTTGTTTTTGTTCTTCTGGTTCAATTGTGATTGTACAGTGTCAGAGCAGAATTGGACTGCGTTTGACGTCGCCAATTGTCCCAGAAGCCCAAAAAAAAAAAAAAAAATCAGCTTAAATTTCTGCTCTCGGCAAGTGGCAGCAATAGACAAAAAGAGATATTTTGTCCCTCGAGCTTTACCCGTCACGATGAGATGAGCTCAAAAAGAGAAAAAAATTATATATAAAAAAAAGGAAAATACTTCATGCTACTTTTGTTTTACTGTCATTTTGCTTTTCATTTTTCTTGGCTGCCATAGCATATAGCCCGAGCAAGCCTGGCGACTGGGGTTGCTGAAAATTTATTTCTTTCCACCTAAGTATGTGTATCGTGGACAGGACATTTGAATGACTGGTAAGTCATGTGTTGTGGTTGTGTGGAACTGCTATTCAACCATGCTGGCTTTTGTCTTTTGTCTTTTGCTGGGTAAGCGAATTGGTATATTATCTTAAGAGAGCTTAAAAAAAAAAAAAAAACGTCTCCCTCCCATTTGAGTGAATTGATAATTATTCTTCAGAATTAGCAGTTGGCTGTCATTTTCTCATGCAGAAGTCTCTTGGTGTTAGCGCATTGATCTTTAGCACAGGCAAGGTTGAGGAATCCTGGCTTCGGAGACTTGCAGGGCTTTGAATGATTTTAGATCTGGTCTTAAAGCCCCTCCAGTGTATACCCAAAACATAAAAACAAAAACAAGAAGAAGAAACCCAAAGGGAAATAGATGCAAATAATGGCTACTATTCGGTGTTTCCTTTTGAGTAACATTATGTTTGAACTTTATTCTGAGAAAACAAAAAAAAAAACCCAAAAGCAAATAGTTGCAAATAATGCCCACTATTCGGTCTTTCCTTTTATTTAACATTATGTTTGAACTTTATTCTCAAAAAGAAAAATCCAAAAGGAAATAGATGCAAATAATGTCTAATATTCAGTATTTATTATTTTTATTTATATTTCTTTTGAATATAATACACATATAATTTAATAATAATTAGAAATTAGGGCATAAACAAACTGAAATGTTCACTGAAAATTGGGTAGATTAGTTCGATAAGGGCTCACTCAAAATTTAATATTAAAATTTATTTGACAAATTAGTCAAATATAAATAAAAATAGACTTTACTTATTAAAATTCATAAATAATTTGTTTAAATATCATTTAAAACTCATTTTACAAACTCATCAAATAACTTGTTTAATATGTAATTAGAATATGCTTAGTAAAAATTTTTTTAAATTATAAAAATAATTTATTTGTGAAAATAAAAAATAAAATTATATATATTTAATTTTTTCCTTCCAATGCTCGTTTGTATCAATAATTATATAGTAAAATTAAAATTTTATTTTTTAATTAGGTAGTTCTATTAAGGTAAAGGTTTTTTAAGTAATTTAATTCTATTTATAATAATAACTTTAATATTTGTTAATACCATAAAATTAAATGAATTGTTCATAAAAAAATATATATATATACTCAATTCCACTCAACTTATTAAGTTGACAAATTAAGTTTGGACATTTCAGAACTTGGCTCGTTTCCCAGATGCCTATTCCCAATTACCCAGATGCTTAAAAATGTTGGAGGTTAGCAGTGTAAGCACACATATATTATTGGAAGACGGACACAATCGCAGCAATATCAGATCAGAAATGATGCTAATCTCAATAAATATTGGACACCATCGCAGGAATATCAGATCAGAATTGATCTTCCGCAATCACGTCTTGACGATCATTCTTGTCTTTTGTGTCTCCACAGGTAGTTTTCTTGACAAACACTTTTGGGGAGCTTTGGTTGAAGGTAATGTTATTAGGGTACGAGAAAGAGGATGACTAACTTTTTTTTTAGTATTTGATAAAAAAAAAAATTTGTTTCCTTATTTATAGAAATAAAATTCTTTTATACATTACAATCACTATTTCTTCACTCTCTTAATTAATTTTACTTTTATTTTCTTTTTTCTTTTACATGATAAATAAATAAATATATAAATATATATATAATCATATTTTAAAAATATTTAATATTATTATAATGCAAAAATATTTATTATTATTATTATTATTTTATTTATAAAATTTATTTATTGAGTGTATATATATATATATATATATATATATATATGATGTTATATAAAATAATAATAATAATTATTAATAGTAATATAATGAGATAAAAATTATAGAAATTATATAATATTTAAATTATTAATTAATAAATTATTTTTAATTATAAAATTATTATGATAATATATATTTTTAAAAATTTATATATTTATGCTCATTAATTTAAATTATTGTTTTCATAAATATTATTATTATTAAAAAAATTATTAATATAATTTTTATTTATACTTTTATTATAATTTAATATATTATAATAATTTACTAATTTAAATTATTATTATTAGATTTTTTAATATAAATTATATTTATATTTTTATATTAATTAAATATATTTTAATTATATTATTATTATTTACTATTTTTCTTATTATAAATTTTATTTTGATTTTGTTTTTTAATGTATTTTAAAAATTATAAAAAAGAATTTAATTCTAATTTTAGAATAAATCAAATATACAATAGAATTTGTTATTTTATTTTAAATTTTACTTGATTTCAATTTTAATTTTGATTTTGATTTCAGAGCATAAACCAAATGCCACTATAAACAAAAAGATTAGTAATATTGCCAGTTCATCCCGTAATGGAGCCTAGAGAGAGAGAAATTTCTCTCTTTACCACAAAATATTAATGGCCATTGGAAGCTGAAATGGATGGATTATCAATTCCATCTTCTTTTATGTCAAGCTAACCGTATTAAATAATTTGCTCTTCTTATTTCACTTCCGACCACCTCTTGACATTCATGCTTGCTCTCTCTGCCTGCAAATCACCAGCCAGAAATAATTCAGATAAATGTATGCAGGAGCACACATTGTACATAAATCAGAAGCCTTTGTTTACCTCTTTGTCCCAATCGCACCGGAGGACAATGACAAGCAATATCAAGGTTTGAATTGCAGTACCACCAAAAATCATTCCAACCCAAATTCCCTATATTGCATTCAATTTCATGTGCCATGTTAGCCCATAACTAAGTAGGCACACACACACACACACACACACACATATACATAGATTCCAGTTCAGTCATTACAGAACCGATTAGAAACACCAAGGAAATGCAGGGGACTGTGGTGGTCTCCTGTCATCTGTAACAACTTTGTTAATCTAGAACATGCTCCGAGGTTATTATTTTGTACCGTATCAAAATGTTTTTTTTTTCTCTCTCTCTTTATTTATTTATTTATTTATTTGCAGTGAAGCAAAATTGCGTACCATAACTCCTTGCTTGAAGACCCATCCCATCAAGAATCCAAGTGGAACACCAAGCAAATAGTAGCATCCCAAGTTAATGTATGCCACATATTTTTGCCATCCAGATCCCACAGCAACCCCTTCAAGGAAAACGAAAGATAAGGTAAAGGAGGCCCCATCAACATTTATAGCGCATCAAAAAAACAGGCAAATAAAAGAAAACACCGAGGCGGGGGCTAAAGCTGAAAACAAGTGAATACCTGATAGAACTGGTTGAACACTGTTGAGCAAAACAGTAAAGGCTAAGAGGACTGATAGCCGGTTTACTGCTTGGAGGAGAGGCTCGCTTGTTGTGAAAATCCACGCAAGCTTATCATGGAAAATTATGATCAATACACAGAAGAAAATTCCTATGATAGTTGATGTCAACACCGACACTTTTGTAGCAAATTTGGCTGCCTTCCCATTGCCAGCTCCAAGCTCGTTCGCAACCCTTACTCTGTGTCGTATCAAGATTAATGTTATCCAATATAACTATGGGTAAGATGTGGTCTTCCATACAAAGACTCAAAAATAAATCCTTTCTTCGCACTTCCATAAGATGTGAGAAAAACTCTATTTCCCAAAAGAAACTAAACTTCAAAATTAAATGTATAAATCCAAGGACAAAGTATTTACAAGCAGATTTTGTTTCATAATGTGCAAGATCTAATGGGATGGTTTTTATGTTTAAGGTAATAGTTTTTGCATATAAAAATAGAAAAAATTAGTTCTAAATTTTTACAAATTTTTATAATTAGATCCTAAATCTTTATAAATTTTTATAATTGGATCATAAGTATTTTTATATTTTTATTTTTATTTTATATTTTTTAAATTTATTTCAAATTAATTCTTTTTAAACAAAAAATAGTCCATATTATGAAAAATTATATATTGATTAAAATGAAAATTATTAATGACTTAACATATTTTGTTTAAAAAAAGATTGATTCAAAATAAATTAAAAAAATATAAATTTAAATAAAAATATTTAAAATTTAATTACAAAAATTTTTAACTATATATATATATATATATATACATACACACAAAGCCAAAACATAGTTGCAAATAATAATTTCCTCGTCAAACAGACAGGTGGGGATAGAAATGAAGATAATTAGGTTGTGGAGAATAAATGGCCGCCAAGCAAGACTATATCATATGTGGGCTTCAAGGGCAAGGTCGGTCACCATAATAAAAAGGTACAAGCGGGTAGAGGACAAGCGTGTGATTAAAGACAAAACGTTAAATGTTTCTTCGACTGAAAAATCACAATCAATGTACATCGTAAAAAATGCCAAATAACATGACTTTAGAAGACTTACTTACCAACACGTAAACTTCGCAGAAAGATAATATAAGAATGAGTAAGGTCCACAAAATGAATACGCTTCTATGTGGGGGATGATTGTTCAGGGACCCACCGGGTGGAAACTCCGTTTTCTTGTCTCAATCTAATGCAGACTTAATAGATTATGACAAATCAAAGCATTCTCGGCTCTTCTACGAATACGGTGAAGAACAAGAATACATAGCATTCAATAATGTAAAAATAAGGCCTTGGTCGCTTAATCAACGATTGTGTTCTATATGACACATTTGGGTCACCTGCCCCAACATTATTATTGTCCTGTTGCTAATTATTAATGCCAGGTAGCTGCAGAGATGACAGAACGTCACTTTCATGAATCAAAAAAATAATCTTCAAGATGTGATTTGGTATTTGTCACGTTATGTTATGTCGTTTTGGTTTCAAAATGATGATGAAGTCTGTGGAAGATAGTTGGGCTTACTTGGCCATTGATACCGGAGAGGATTATAATTATATTCAATCCCGAAAGAAGACCAAAATCCCGTTCATTATTTTACCTACCCCCCGCATGCATTGCTAGCGAAAAAAGCCAAAAAAACAAGAAACAAAACCAAAGGGACAGGCAGAGGTACCCGGTTGATGCCAAGAATGCCAGAGGTATCATCATCTCCCAGCCGTTGATGGTCATGCTGCCCAATGAACCGGACAAAATGATACATGAAATGAACATTATCAATTTTGTCTGTATGCAGAACTTACGTGGCCATACATAGGCAATTGGTGGAAAAGAAAGGCTTACCATATAGACAAGGAGTCCACAGCAAGCTCTGCATTCTTCAGATTCCCGGTCATCAAAATGAGTATTCTATAGTACCAGTTCTCCAAGCTAAATACAGATCAGAAGAAGAAAACGAAGGAAAAGAAGAGAGGAAAATCATGTAAGATTCATAAAATTGTGAAGCAAGAGAAGCAAATGCTTGAGAAAGAGAGGAAGGAGAGGCACCAGAGCATGACCCCAGAAGCGGCAGAGAGTTTGGTGAATTCCCAGAGGCCAGAAAATGCTTCAGTGGAGAAACCATTCCATGTGAGTGGGCAGCCACCACAGACAGTATAACCCAGATGGCCAAACACCAAAACCCACCAAGAAAAGTTAGCGGTCATGGCAGTACCAATTAGTCCAAACTTAAGCTTATACACAAACAGCCAGCTCACGAACACATGGACCACTAGAGACACTAGAGACACCCACGCAATGACCATATTCTTGAGCTGGCTCTGCAAGAACCTCTGCAAAGGAAACTGGAATGCAAAGCTAAAATGAAGTGGTATCATACATAAGGCAGCAACCCCCGAAAGCTCAGCTATATCATCAGGCTGACCCAATAGCTTCAGGAATGGGCTGGCAAAGAGATACAGAGGGAGAAGCAGAACACAGCAAATGAACATTACTACCCAAGAACGTTGCATGTATACGCCCAACATGTAATACTTTTTGGCTCCAAATGCTTGCCCGCATAGCGTTTCTAATGCGCTTGCCATCCCCAGCTGGTCATAAAGAGAACGATGAGTGCTCAATTAAGTTGCGTTCATGAGTATAATAATTTCGTGAAAGAAAAGAGAAAGAGAAAGGTAAAATTACCAAGAGGCCAAAGTCGAAGCCAACAATAACATTATTGGCAATGGAAATAGCAGCAAGCTCAAGGTCACCCAAATGACCAGCAAAAGCTTGGGTGATGACAAGCATGGAGTAAGAGGCAAGGCGGCTAAAGATGGCAGGTCCCACTATGTTCCACAGCTTCTTTGACTCAATCCAGACCCTTCTTGCCAGCTTTTGATCTTGATGGCGATCATGTTGTTCAGCCTTTGGAGAAAGATCCTTCAGCAAGGAATGCTTTGCTTCTTCTAATGCACCGTGGCCAGGCATAGCTTCTTGGACTTGGAACAGAGAAGGAAGGCAGAGACAGCGAGACAGACACACGGAGAGAGTCTTGATCCGAGATAGATTAACTGGGTGGTATAATCTATATTAAACTCGGACCTGGTGAGTGAAGTGGGTGTTTTTTATATAAGATTGGACTTTGATGTTCGTGTGTTTGGTGGCTCACAGACATGCAAGTTCTTGTCTTTATGGAGCAAAGATGTCAAGTCATTTCAGACTCAAATCTCACCATTCGGCCGCCCCTTATCCTTCGAGGAAGCACCCGAACCCGAGGGCCATATGGGGCTTGGGGCCTGATGAGGGGCTGAACAATCCCTTCTGATAGATGTGAGACGTAATCTATACATCTAAGGTCGCCGCACACCGCAGCTTTTGTTGTGTTTTTTTTTGGCAAGAAAATGGTGAGATACGTAATCTATGAGGTCACTGTGACCACCGCAGCCCTTCTCTTTTTTCAAGAAAATGGGATACTTCCACGGCAAATTAAGCTCGTGGGTTTAGGAGTCAAGCATCACGCGGTCGGCGCATCTCCTTGGGCGTGGAGAAGCATTGGAACCCCAATCTCTTTCTGCGGAACTTTCCCTTTTCCTTTTTTTTTTAACTCACTGGATCTATGACTTTTGACATAATA
This sequence comes from Bruguiera gymnorhiza, assembly GCA_020883675.1. Classification (NCBI taxonomy): domain Eukaryota; kingdom Viridiplantae; phylum Streptophyta; class Magnoliopsida; order Malpighiales; family Rhizophoraceae; genus Bruguiera; species Bruguiera gymnorhiza. Next base: position 1,963,219 of record JAIRCJ010001060.1, read on the forward strand.
ATGATTCTATAATTATTAAAGTTTATATATATATATATATATATATATATATATATGCATCAATCACACCAAACACACAAGTAGGTAGATGATTATATATGGAAAATATGATAAAACTGGAAAATCAGGAGCCGACACCACCATTTAACTCCATTCCCTTTTTAACAGATTTTCCTTCCAAAATTGAGCTAATTACCTTTTAGAATTGAATGTTAGTGGGAAGTATGACGCATTCTTTACAATTGCAACATGCCACAAGTCAAGTTGCGATTCCACGAGTTCAAATTTTATATTTAATAGTTATTAGACCATACTCAGTGATTAGTCATCAGGCTTTTTAGAAGTACACAAATTATTAATCTACTTCACGTCTTGTTAGGATACTAAAACTTTAAAAAAAAAAAAAAAGGTTCCTAATTGGCATCCCTGACGTTAGTTTTAACTATTCTCTCCTTCTGATTCTATATATCGTGCAATAGAAAATTGAATATTGGTTGCACTTATCATCTATACGCAAGTAGTTGCAAATGCAAAGGGGCTCAAGGGGAGTTAAACTGGCCATAACAAAGTTCAAAAGCTAACCTTCCTGAATTCCAATACTAATACATGCAATTCCCTGTCGTTTAATATTTGGAGAATGTCAGCTCTTCCTGGTCAAGGCCTGCATAGACCCGAAACAATTTGTGGAGTATTTCCTCTGAATTATTTTCTCATATAAAAAAAAAATTATATTTCAGAAATGTGTTGCCGGTGTGAATTTAATTTGACTTTGCATTTTTGCTCATGTTTATTCTTTTTTTCTTTTTCGATCAACAGTTTTATATACCGCGAAGTTCCCCAAAGGGGGTCTGCCTCATGTGCCCATATTACTTTGGTTAGATTCAGAATTTCAAATTGAGCGACTCTTAAGATATTGACGATGTTATTTCAGCATAAATTCCTAACAAAGGTATAGACCCTGCCGGAGGAGACGTCAGACAAATTTTTACCAGTCATTCGAGATGGAAGCAAAACAGATACAATAAATGCCCCCGATACAAAGTCGTGTTTGCAGAAAGATAAAATAATAATAATAATAAAATAAAAAAATTCTCGATCAAAATAACAGGTTATCAGCGGCTGGTCATGATCCTATGAGAAAAGCTTCCGTGATAAAATTTGCTCAGAAGATTTTAGATGTTGCTGATGATACGAAAGGTAGATTCCAATATGATTGTACTGGGGATGGCACATTGATCGAAGTACCTACGTTCATTTTAGTCAACGGAAGTGATTACGAAATTGAGGAAGTGGCAAAAGCCAATTGTGATGAATTTGAACAAAAGTCATTTTAATCAATGGAAGTGATTACGAAATTGAAGAATGACAAAAGCCACTTGTGATGAATTTGAACAAAATTTTCACAATCCTAATTATTTGTGTTTGTGTGTGTGTGTGAGACAGAGAGAGAGAGGGAAAGATAGAGAGTGACGGTGAGAGAGGAATATTTAAGCCCTAACGAATGATATTGCTGATAATATTAATTCATTTATACTTTCACTTCTGCCCAGCAAAGAAAAGATATATTTTAGTTTTGATCCAATAAGCCAAACAGCAACGCCAAAAAGAAAAAAAACCAGATATTTTATTCTATGAAATTTGAATTCTTTAAAATTTAATGTTGTACCTAATCTTGAATTGAAATAGAATGATAATATAATTTTAAACATTTATAATTTTAAATTTGTAATAGATTGAAAAATTTTATAAGGTTTAATTTTTTTAAAATTTTCTTTGTTATTTATTTTTAATTTAAGTTGAGTTTCTTTTCATTAAATATTCAAAATAAAATGTGTACTAATAAAAATATTATTTATCTTGAACTTATTATTGAATAACAAAAATAATTTTTTATTTGAGATTTGCATTATATGTTTGTTTTTAAATTAAAAATGTTTAATCCATATTTGAGTAAAAAAATAGTGAAAATAACAAATATCAATAAAATTTTATATCTTTTTTATATCTAATACTTATTTTACTTGTTTATATATATATATATATTTTTTTTTCATTATTATCCTGATTTTATATTCTAATCAATCAATTATTATTGATTGGAATGGTTAGATTGATACTGATGTCACTAAATATTAAGAATGACAATATGATAAGTATTCTTTACTCCACTTACACAAATTTCTTTATTTGTCACTACCTTTTATTGTAAGCTTGTAACTTTATTGTAAATTTCATAATTATGAATAATCTCTTTCAATTATTTTACTTTCTAATTTCAAATATGTAGTACCTATAGAGAGAGAACTTAACCCTTTATCTTTGAGATTTTGTATTCTAATCATGGAAGAGAAATTAGGGTTTATAATAATGAAAGAAAATATTTTTATTGTGTAGTTCACATCTTAATTGATATCTAAAAGAAAAATGAAAATGAAATTAAGGAAAGGAGAGGAAAATAATGAGAATATTAATGTCGAACCTATGCGATGTATGAGTTTATGATATTTTGTTAGAAAATACTAACAAAAACTTAGTTAAATATTTGTATAAAATTTAATTATTTTATTATAATTGAAATTAATATTCCCATTAATGTGATTAATTTCTAAAAAAATTTGAACATCTAGCGAATTAGCCTATCAAAAATAAAACTACTAGAGCACTTAATAAACAAAATATTACTCTTTTAAAATTAATTTATTCTATTTTTTATTACAAAATAGTGACATCGAAGTGAAGGAATAAAGAATATCAAGATAAAAACTTTACTTTATTCAATGACAAATAAAGTTTGAATAAAGTCCTTAAAAAAGTAGATGAAGAAAAAAAAACATAATACTCTTTGAATTAATAATTAGAAAAAATTAAGAATATAAAAGTAGTAAAATACTTTACACCATAATTCATTATCTTTTATTAGGTATAATGAAATAAAAGGGAATTACTTAGGTTCTAATTTAAGAGTTTTAAAAAAAAGTCTATATTTATGTAAATAGTTGTGAAATAAAGACACATATATTTTACATCTAACTAATGAAAAAAATGATAAAATAATATAAATATTTTCTTTTAGAAATAATTTAATCTAAGTTATTTTAACCTAATACGAAGTATAAAGTACCAAAAATACTTCTTAACTACTCTTTAATTAGTTAGTTTTAGAGTCATGTAACAAAATAAATTGACATTAATAGTAACATCAAAATATTTACCAAATACTTTTAAAATTATTATTGATAATTAACCAACAAATAATAATATCTAAAAATTAAATTAAACACTCTTTTAGTCTCAATAACTTTATTATAGACCTATTCAAATTTGTACCTTTTAATTTAAATAATTTCAAATTTTCTTGTTATTATATTATATCGTGTCTAATATATAATATCAACTTGCATTTAATAAAAATCTAAAAATCACAAGTTACATGAGCTTAATCTAGGAAAAAATATGTGTTAAAGTATAATTCTAAGTATAAGATTAGAATTTGTATTAAATAAGTATCTTAGTTGATTTTATCTACTTAATATTTCCTTAAAAGAGAAAAATCATTAAATAATGAAAGCATATTACTTAAATTATCCCAAATTTGAATTATTTCTATACATATTAATATTCTTTAAATTCTAAGAAAGTTAGTAATTTTGAACAATTTTTTAAGCAAAAAAATGTTTACATGATAGTATTTATTTAATTTTAAAATTTTCTTAATAGACTTTTACATTTTATAATATTTATACTTACACATATATATATTAATATTATCAAATTTAAGGAAAAGTCAATGATTTTGAATAATTTTTTGAGTAAAAAATGTTTATGTGGTATTGTTTACTTAATTTTAAAATTTTTTTAATATATTATCATAGTTTATAATGTTCAATATTTACTTAATAGTTAATTTATAATTATTCTTAATATTTTAATAGAATTTCAATTCAATGTACATCTAATCTTTTTTTTCTTAAATTAAGTACACTTATAAGAATATTAGGTTGTTGAAGAGATTGGTTATTGTTGGAATCTTAGATCTGACCACCTAGTTAACCTTTGTCTTATAATTCTAGTTGGCATTTTTATCAAATTTGACATTTCTATTCAACAAAACTTTTGATGTCTCCAAATTAAAGATCTTGTAAGCCTTAGTATTTGAACTATAACTAAGAAATACTCTCATTTCAACTTTAGCATCCAACTTATCTCTTTTGGACTTAGGTACAAGGTTGTAACATATGTAACCAAAGACTTTCAAGTGTTAAAGTGAAGGCTTGGTTCCATGTCATGCTTCATATGGAGTCCTACTTCCTTTTGAAGCCCTGATAGGTAGTTTGTTGAGCAAGTAAATAACAATATTGATTGCTTTTGCCCAAAAGTTTTTAAGTATACATTTCTCAACCAACAAACATTTGATTATCTCTAGTTCAATTTTATTCTTTCTTTTATACACCATATTTTGCTAAGGGATATAAGTGACTATGAATAAATAATGAATCCTAATATCTTGACAGAATTTGTTGAACTTGTCAAAAGTATACTTAATATAATTGTCTAACTTTAACATTTTAAGCACCTTTGACTTATGCTTCATAAAATAAATTCAACACATTTTAGTATAACTGTCTATTAATAAGATAAAGAATGTGTTGCTATTTAATGAAGAAATACTCATAAGACCACACACATTAATGTGTATAAGGTCTAACCTTTAAAGAAGATAACTTTATAAACCTAAGGAGACTTAATTACAGTAAATATATCTAAAGTTAATTGTTTTTCATACATATGGTTTAATGATGAGTTAGTGAGATGCCTAATTTTTTATGTCATAGATTAAGTCATTAATAGTATATATAAAAATATGATTATGTATGAAATTCCAATCAATCATGAAACTTTTATTCTTCATCTTCACAATTAGTATTTCATAATTCTTATAATTTATAATTTTATAAGTTTTGTCCTTAAATAGCAATAGATAACCCTTCTCAATTATTTGTTTAACACTAAGCAGATTCTAATTAACTTTAAGGACATATAAAACTCCAAGTATAAGTTTATTACCCATTATTGTCATAACAGTTACAAAATCTCTTCCTTTTATATTGATTAAGTTTACATTCTCTACCTTTACTCTAAATTTGTATAATTGATCTAATGTCTTGAATTTCTTACATCATTTGACATGTGATAAGTATAGTTGTTATTTATCAACTAATTCTCACAAGTTGACATGAAAAGTTATTCTTTTAATTGTTGATTTTTAACTACTTAAACTTATTGTTGTCTCTACTGTTAATTCATTTTGTTTTTACATATTTTTACTATATGTCCACTTGTTACAAATTCTACTCTATACATTTGGTATAAACTAATAATACTTCTTAACATGAGTTGTCTTTTTTAGTATTTTTGAGGAGGAAACACTTTCTTCTTCTTTTCTCTTTTTCTATTACTTTTAACTTCACCTTTCTTTTTGTCCTTCTTATCATCACATTGCCTCTTTAAACTTAGTGATGGCTTGTCTCTACTTTTGGCCATCAATTATGGGGTCATTTTATCTAATTGCCTTCTTAATTCCAAAACTTGTAAGGTATTAACCAACTCGGTGGGTGAAAACTTGCTCAAGTCCTTAAAGTCTTTTAGAGATAAAATTTCAAACTTATACTTCTTTAATAAGCACACCAAAACCTTCTTCACTATCTTTTGGTTAGTTAGATCTTTTTTTAATAGTCTAATCTTATTAAAAGTCTTAATAAGTCTATTTGCAAACTCTTTGATAGACTTGATGTCCTTCATCTTAAGATATTCAAATTCTTTCCTCAAGTTTAGGATTTAAATATTTCTCATCTTATCACTACCATCAAACTCCTTCTTTAGCTTTTTTAAACTTCTTTTTTACTCTTACATGCCATTATTTTGGCAAACATGACATTTGTGACATCAAAATGAATACATGTAAGAACTTTATACAACTTAACTACCTATTTACTATGATACTTAAAGTAAGTCATAGTGAGGTTGTTGGGGAGTGTTGGGACTTGATTTTCAAATTTAACTATCTTTTATAGATCAATAGACCTTAAATAGGTCTTCATCTTAATAGCTCATATAAAATAATTCTCACCAAAAAATATTGATAAAGTAAAGGTTAAAATTGAGTTACTAGAAACCATTTCAATTAAGGTCTTTTAAGAAAGGTGTCTTTAGTTTTTCTTCACTCACAAACATTAGAGCATAAGTCTTGTAAGATAAGGGATTACTTTGATACCATTATTAATAAGAAAGGGCAATAAAAGAAGAGGAGAAAGAATATGAAGATTGCATTAGCAATGCAAAGAGTTCACCACCCAAATTTTTCTTTGTTGTAAGTTTTTCTATATATTTTATTGTTAATCAAGTGGCCTTATAAAGGGTTTTTGTATAGAATTCAGGTATCTTAATAATAGTCAAGAGACATGCTTTCCATAATTGCTATGCTTGCCTATGAAGTTAACTCAACTTAATACTCTTAAGTTGTCACCTAACCCCACTAACATAGGATTCAACTAGTTAGACAGCCACTAACTCTAACTTAATACATTACAACACAATTGCTCATTGGTTATATCAACTAGACACACTTGAAAATTAGTTACAAAATAACCAAGGGCATTATACATAAACAAAATGAAACTTTCATTCCTTGTTGCTGAAGTTGCTATGATCTTCATGTTGCAGCTCAGCTTCTGTTTCTTCTTCTCCTCCTTTAGTATTGAGAGCTTAAACAATAAAGAAGCTAGGCCTCACGACAATCTAGTTTTCCAAATCAAATCTCTGTTTCGTGAAATGCACATTTAGTTCCTTTTCAAGAAAGCAGGTAGCAGGAAGAATGTTTTGTTGACTGACAGGGAACACGAGAAACAATCTTCCTTCTAAGCAAAACCGATTTCTTAAATGTTTATAAACAATTGCTTAACACCAACATCTTCTTGCTACTTCCTGAAAAGCTAATGATGTACCTGTGCTTGAAAATAATTAGGTATTATCCTTTCTCTCTTGAGGAAGGTCTATTTTGATTATTTATCTGTGAATTTACAAGTTATTGCTTCATCTCTGTTTTTTTTTTTTTTTAATTCCTTTAATTACATCTTTGCAGGATTAATTAAAGAAAATTAAGACAAAATATGGAAAAATTCAGTTGGAAAATATTACTGTGGACATGGTAAATACCTATATTAATACATAGATGCATATAAATCTATATGTTCAGATGCATGTTTCTCTTGTTTCCTGATCTTTGTCTTTAATCAATGTAAAAGTAATAGTTTAGCTTAATTTTCTGCTTTCAAGCCATGTGAGGCTTCGGGACAAAACCTCCTTTTCTTTTTCTTTTCAACGGCGTGTGCATTAACAGTGGGAAGGTACTTGCCGGAATGAGAGGAATGGAAGGATTACTGTGGGAAACCTCATTTGCTTGATCCAGATGAGGGATTATATTCATTAACTCAGCCATGAAATTTATAAATTAGTTTCGTTAGTGAAAATGAAAATGCTGTTTCAACTTAATCTTTTGGGACTGTAGGCAAGATTATGCAAGTTCTGTTAAGTGAATGACAATGCTATGCTGATGTAGTCTTTTGGGACCGTAGGCAAGTTTTGTTAGCTTTAGATGTGAAAGGGTTAACCATTTTGCAGGGAATTCACTCTTGTGGTTTGTCAATACCTGAATGCCAGAAATTGTTACCAGCTGCAAAACCTGGTGGAGAACCTTTGCCCGAGGTTCTTCTCTGGCTTCTTTTGACTGGAAAGGTTCTGACTATTTGTGACAAGCTATCATAACTGATCTCCTCATTGTCTTTGTAACTTTATTCCCTAACAGAATTTATCAACTCCTGTTTCCCTCTTTTAAAATAGAGGTGCCAAGCAAAGAGCAGGTTGATGCCTTGTCAAAGGAATTATGTGATCGTGCCATTGTTCAAGGTCTGCGCTTAGTTTCTCTGCTATACATTTCATTTTTATTGTTGCTGTTGGCCTTGTTGAATGCAGTGAACAACTTTAAAGGTCTTCAATTCAACTAGGTTAATAATTTATATTGGATATTCAATTTTGAGTTTTGTTGTTTATTTCATTTTTCATTTCCGTGTTAATTTGCCCAAGGGGTGTGACAGGTTTTCTAACTGTCTGTTAATGTGAAATCACTCTCCTTCTCAATCTTTTCTTATTCTATTAATTTGTGCTAGAAATGATGTTTTTCTTCTTGTTGTAGATTATGTTTACAAGGCCATTGAAGTTTTGGCCCTTCGGGTTGTTAATTAATGTTCTGGACTTGCTATCTTGACTAAACGCATTGTAATTATGTTTCAAACTCTATTTCTACTTTTCTCTCAATATTTTCTCAATCATCATGGCCAAATCAATTTATTTGACTGTTTATCTCTTGCTTTTGCGCTTTCACAGTATTCAGAAGCTTATATAAACCTTGAATTGCCAAAATTTGGGCTCTATAAGCTTAAGTATCTGCTGTGATGGTTGAGTGTGAACAACTGCATCATCAAGTTCCCTAAGGAGTATTGCTTCTATTAAAGACCAATCGAGACTCTTTTTGTATTTTGCTTGCATTTGATGTGGAAATCGCATTTCTTTCAGAACAATGAGCAGAGTGGGAGTAAGGAAGGAAGAAATTAGGATTCCACTCCCTCCCTCTTTTTTGCCTGTTCAAAATGTGGTTTGCAATCGGGCATGTGGCGTGAGATGGCACCTGAATGATGAAGGCAGGGAGGAATACACTCTTCAAATTTAAAAATGACACCTTGCTAGGAATGAGGATTATAAGTAAAGGGTGACAGAGACTGTAAAAGTCTTTGATTTTTTCAGGTTGCTTATATTCTGAAATTATTAAAAAAGAAAAGTCATAACTCTAGTGGGCAGTTAATTTTAGTATTGATAGAGTGAAAAGAGAACAATTCATTGAAAAGCCCTTAATTGGTGAGTGAAATTCTTGTCTTCTCAGCACTTTTGAGCAATGGAATAGTAATACAGCTAATTAAACTGCATAAGAGACCCTATGCGACTTGTAGTTGACATTATTAGACTTCTATATATGGATGTGTACTTAAACAACTTTCAACCTCTTTATGTGTGTTTGTCAGGTTGAGAGTGAATTTCAGGACAAGGGGAATCACAGGTCAAAGTAAGGCCATTTAGCTGGTTTTATTCACGTAACTCGACCTCCTATCTGTTATGGCAGAACTATAACTTAATCTAATTGCTCGTGTCCCAGTGGTTGCATCATATGTTTATCGAAGGTCAGTGAGCATATGAAAACATCATTCAACCATGAAATTTGGTTGTGTTTGAAAAAGCTTCTGGGATTGCTCAGTGTACTAGAAGACATGAACCAGATCTCAAACTCCTTGGTTATGTGGGGCTGAAACTAAGAATTAGAGACCTAACCAGCTGAGGATTCTGATTAACAAAGAATATCCTGGGGAAAACAAGTTCTGATAGAATTCTTCTAAACTGGATGAGGAAAATTTTGAATGAATATCACTCTCCATTTACCTTCATCAATGGTCACTGAGGTTATGTGAGAGAAAGTTGTTGCCGATAAAGCCTTATCAATCTTTTAATTATCTAAATTTATGAATCTCCAAATATGGAGGAATTCTTTTACAATCATTTAACAGAGCAAACTGATATTCTGGTGTTCAAACATTTTGGTGATGCTGTTCCTGTTACTTCATTATGACATGAAATTTAAGTTGCAAAAACAGTTTCTTTGTAAAATAAGAATAAATTTGTGTATTTTGCATACCTCACGGTTTGAAAGCCTTTACTTTTGAATTTTCTTTGAGTAAGAACTAGCGAAAATCCAATGGCCTTTTGTTCCTGCGATGGTGTCACATGAAATGTAAATTGGCTTTGAAAGATGTTCTACTGAACGAAGCTGGATGAAAGCTGCGTTTAAGCACTAAATTTCTGCACAATCATCTCTACAGTTGGCTGCTTTCTTACCCATGAATCTGCTTTTACGTTCTCTCTCTCTCTCTCTCCCTCTCTCTCTCTCTCTCTCTCTCTCACACACACACACACCCAGACTTCTGGCCCTCCCCACATCCCACGGCTCACACGCACGTGTCTCGTTTGTTAGTTTCTCATTCATGATGCAGGTGCATGTCTAACTTGAATTGTCTCATCACTAGAAATTAATTGTGGCTATTGGACGTTTGCTTTGTTTTAAAGGATATAAAAAGATGGGAAAATTATTCCCATCGATGGATCTCTGGATTATGGTGCAAATCTCTCTCACATGTTGGGATTCCATGGTCCTCAGATGCAAGAGCTATATGAGGCTCTATGTTACAATCCACACGTTTGTACATGCAATTTCCTTCTTGGAGACATTATGTTATGTAGTGTCGGATACAAATTACACTGTTTATCACTTTATCTTCACTACTGCTGGTGAAGTGATAAAGAATTTTAAAATCCAAGTATCTTCTTATTCTCAAATGTGTTGCAGTGACCATGAAGGTGGGAATGTCAGTGCTCATACTGGCCACCTGGTGAGTCAAGTTTGGAACACTCAATAGAAGTCCCCTGAATATATAAGCTCTCTCTCTCTCTCTCTCTCTCTCTCTCTCTCTCTCTCTCTCTGGGTAGGAAGAATAGGTATGTCTTTTCTAACTAAATGCTGGGATGCAGGGCCTTTTCTGATCAATGTCATGCTATGTTCAGGTTGCTAGTGCGCTTTCAGATCCTTATCTCTCATTTGCAGCTGCATTGAATGGTTTGGCTGGGCCACTTCACTTCGTGGCTTGGCTAATCACGTATTAGATTTTTGTTTTTTTTTTCTTTGCATTATCTTTTCCAACTCTCTGCCTCTCTCTCTCTCTCTCTCTCTCTCTGTCTCACAAATGTAGACTGTTTAATTTCACCAGTGGTCAATAACATCAGCCACTTTGTTGTCCTTTGATTTCGCTCATTGAAAAAATCACTCAACCGTGTACATGAGTGGAGGTTTACTCATATTACGTTTGTGCTTCTTTTATTCCTGCTAAGAATATTCTATTGGCAATTTTATATATGCTTGGTCTCACGGGACTTTGCTATAACATGCTGATTCTCATTATTTCATCAGCTCCCAGTGTTTATCATTGTAGCATTACCTTATTTCTCCCCAACTGATTTACTGTCACAGCTTCTCTCGTCTGCATTGCTCCAATACTTTGATGGCAGGAAGTTCTGCTGTGGATCAAGTCCGCGGTAGAGGAATGTGGGGAGACCATAACCACAGAACAACTAAAAGACTATGCCTGGAAAACACTGAATAGTGGAAAGGTAATTAGTACATTTGGTTGGTTTATTTTTTGCATACTTGTGAAGGAGATGGCACGGCAGGAGGGTGCCGGGATTGGAAGTTATTGTAGTTTTTATTTTAATTTTCACTGCCACGATTTATGGTTGCATAATCTGTTATTCATGTTAGCTTTTATCTTAATTTTTTGGGACTCTTTCTCTCTTTTTTTTTTAATATATATATTTAATAATTGTTGATTTTAAAACCACCAATGTCAGTTTGTTCCTGGATTTGGCCACGGAGTGTCGCATAAAACTGATCCTCCCACATAAATGTACCAGGGAGAGTTTGCGTTGAATGCTCACAGCGGGGTGCTGCTGAGCCACTATGGTTTAACTGAAGCAAGGTATTTTATCTACGCTTTTTCCTGTAGTATCATATTGTCAGAACCAGTATAGCAGTTGGAAGAGAGTTGACATTCTTCAAAATTGAAACAAATCTCGATCTTAAAGCAACCAAACTACCTTCTTTAAGTTAAGGCACGAGATTTCTCCCTATTTTTCATAACTTAAGGTTTTGAGAGAATTTTAAATAAACAAAAAAAACACACACACACACACACACACAAAATTAGTATAAACCTAATGGGATCAATGAATCCGATTTTAATGAATTTATTGATATCTACATAGGTATATACTTAGTTGACAATGACACATTTCTTGTGCTTTTTCCGTCATTCCAAATCAAAAATAGCTAGATTTTTGGCGAGATTGAACGTAATTACTAAGTATCAGAGTAACTTACACAAATATCATAATAAATTATAATGCACATTATAGAATATAATATATCATAAAATTAGCAAAGTTAGCTCAAAAATCACATTGTCATGATTTGTAATAAAGCTTGAAAGATAACTTTTTTTTTTTTGCCCTTTTCTGTCGACTTTTAATAGAAAGTAGGGGTAGGCCTCTGTTGGTCAAAGCATCATATTTTTTTTTCTTTTTTTTTTTTGGTGTTTTGGAAGGAAAGCATCATTTTAGATTTATTGGCTGCAAGTTTGAGAATAAAATCAGAAACCTCACAATTTTAGGGAACAAAATCAAAAATCGACTAGAAGTTTGGCCTTCTCTCTTTGATGAGAATTTTCACACTCTCCTATCGCATGGTGTTTGATGTAAGGCTCAGGGAGACACAAATTCACATCACTCTGGTGTTGAATTATTTTATAGGAATGGCTGCATAGATTTAAAAATTGTTGCACTCAAATAGACGTAAAATTATTTTATATTATATATACACTATTTTATACCATGTAAAATAACATGTTATGCAACATATATGAGATCTATAGTAAAATCTTCATTCATGAGATTTGCCTATTTAGAGAATTTTCTTTATTTTATACTTTCGCTACTTCTTTGAATAACTTGTAAATCCAAATACTGTCTTTTGGTTTTTGATAAGCAAAGTTTATTTCGCATTACTTGTTCTATTCCTCTGATTATCATACACAATTATAACAATAAAAATGATGCATATATAGAAAAACAAAAAATAATATGAGCTAGTCCTATACAATGTTTGGATGCAATAAAAAATTAAAATTGTTGCAATTTTATTTTTAAAAATCTTTGGATGGTCTTTTCGTTTCCTATATACTATGAAATATATCTTTTTCTATGTTTGTAACTATACAATTATTTAGACAGTAATCCCTCATTCTATTATACAACTAATTCTGCTTTTCTGTAATGCTTATTGTTATAACTAATAAAATTAAAGTCAATTTCACGAGTAAATTTACAATATGTTTCTTTTTTTTTTTTTTTCGACCAATGAATGTTAAGAATGAGTTATATCTCGGAATCAAACTTTATATCTTATTTCAAGTTTTGAACTTAGTGGCCACTAAGTTATAGCAGCGGTTGATGAGGGTTTTTTTTTTTTTTTTATAGGAAGAGGAAGAAAATTTTAAGATTTTAAGGCAATTCATATATTTTTAAGAGGCGGCAGGAGTGGCATTACAATAATAGCCACTACAATACGGTAACGTTTTGCTATCTGAAGAGCTTAGCCACCATATGTCCTTTTTATTCACTATGGAATGACATCCAATCCGTAAAATAAAATCTTGAAAAATCATATTATGGGCATATTATGAGGCGAAGGATGGCATCTGTCCCTGTTTTCAGGTTGCTCTTATGACACATGATAATCGATTGCTTTCAAAGATTTCACATATTAAATTTATAGTCAATAATGTTGATAACAATTTGATTTAACATCCCTTTCAAAATATTAAAACTCATCGAGAAGAATTGTAGGATGTATTGTCTCTTATACATAAAACAATAATAATAATTGACTTAATTAGAATAATTCAATTTAACCCATTCAAAATTTAATTTTACTCAATTTATTTTAATAAAAAATGTCAATAACTTATAATTTAAATAATTTAAAATAAAAATAATTTGAAACCAAAATAACTCAAAACTTACTAATATCCTAAAAGTCATCTCAATTTGCTAATACTCTAAAAGCCATCTCAATTTAAAAATTTAATATATTAATTTTATGAATTATTTTTATTTATAAATTATTTATTATTAGATGATTGAAAATTTAAAACATTCAAAATTAGATAAATTTGAAATTCAAGTAAACTTAAAATACAAAATATCTAAAACCCAATCAATGGATACGTAATTTCAAATATTTAAAATTTAAATGATTTTATATTTAAAATACTCAATTTGAATTTGAATAGTTAATTTGTCACTTTTACTTATACATTTTTTTTAGCACTACAATACTCCCACTGAGTCTAGGCAGTGCCAATGATATTTAAATACTTTCACATTTTACATTATAATTAATAAATAGGCCCCACTGACCTCGAATCTTGGCTCCACCACTGCTAGCAGTGGTGTTGTTATGTCGCGTTAACTTGCATATATAAAATTGCAAAGTCGGTGCGATCAAAACTTTGATGCAATGGGTTCATCGTGTTGTGTTTGGATGGATTCATACAATTATATTCGATAGAAAATATGAGCCATGAAAATCATTGACACCATTATCTTTAATGCCCCTCGTGGCCTCATGCTTGGTGGAGTCTCCCTACCCGAATGTTGCCTCAATTGGAACTTAGGTTGGCTCCTTTCGATTGGATAAAGGCTCATGTTATTGGCCAATGTACATGCATGAGGTGAGGCAGCAACCTATGCCTTTGCAAGAACACAATAGTAGTGGCATGGCATCTATAAATCTAGCTACTTGGTGTTCTTTTCAGCTTATAAACACAAACATATTGATATTCTTTTACATTTCAGCTCCACATAACGAGTCCGAGGCACAACTTTGCATACAAATACCAACACTAATTTTTCCATGTAGTGCATATGACCATTAACATTTGTGCAAGAGTACAAAAGCTACAGAAGGACGGATAAATCACAGAGAAAAGAAAAGGAAAAAGAAATTCTATTCAATTATTTGTTCGATTTACATCAATATCCATTTCTACATACATCCACCTCCCCCATCATATGATAAAAAGTTTGCCAAAACAAGAGGCCATCTCCCCAACCAAATAAACCAATATAGAATCATGGTCACAAACAAGAAAAAGACTAGGGAAAGAATTGAAGAGGAAAAAACAAATAAGCAAGTGTCAAGAGACCAAAAAAAAAAAAAAACAAACAAACGAAGAACAACAGGTCAACGATGAAATAGCAAGACGGTGGATCTCAGTCGTACATGATAACAAAAGATCTAAAGCCGATCGATGATGAAATATGAAAATGTTTCTAAGCCAAAGCAAAGGCCAAGAGAGTTCCTGTAAGCGCAGTTCCAGCGATGATGACTCTGTCGATCCAACCAGCGGCAAAGGAACCTGAAGATGGAGTGGTCGTTCCAGCAGGCGGTGAGGCAGGTCCTGGCATCCCAGGTGCAGGGCTTGACGGTGGGGGTGACGGTGGAGAGGAGGTGGCCGGCGTGGGGGCCAAGGATGGTGTAGAGACCGGTGAAGGGCTCGGGGTTTTGAGTGGAGATGGGGTAGGAGCCGGCGAAGACGAAGAAGGAACTGGCGCTGGTGTTGGCGCTACTTTTGGTGATGGTGTTGGCGCTGCTTTTGGTGATGGTGTTGGTGCTGCTTTTGGTGATGGTGTCGGTGCTGCTGTTGGGGTTGCTGTGGGTGCTGCCTTCGGTGTGGCTGTGGGTGGCGCTGGTGCTGTTGTTGGTGCCAAAGTCGGTGCAGCCCCTGGTGCCTGTGCCACGCAAGAAGTGGCCAAGAGACCCAAGATCAGGAAAACTATGTACGTAGAAGAATTCATCTTAGTCCTTGGAGACTTTTGGAGAGCAAAGGAGCAAACTTTGGTATCCGAGAAACCCACTGAGAGAGAGAGAGTGTGTGTGTGTGTGAAGAGTTTTGGGAAAGAGAGTGCAAAGGGAGGGTTATAAAAAGGAGAGAGACAGAGGAGACATTGGTGGACAGCAATCCATCAATCAATTATTGTGAATATATTTAGATTCCTTGGAATCATTCAATCAAATATTACATTCATTATTAAACCTGTATTAGTTGTGTGTCACATACTGCAAAGGGTGGTGGCGGTTTAAATTATTCTTGATCTTCTTCTTCCTTTCCTTCTAACTTTCTTCAGGGAATCAAATACACGAAGCTCCACCTAACAAAAGAAACCAAGAGATGACATGCGTCCGGATTGGGCTTCATTCAGTAATTTTACAGCGGTAAAATTGTATGAGTTTAAATGTAAACTTATTCATTATATGATTATAATTATTGATTCCATATTTAATATATAATTATAATTAACCATAAATACCATAAAAATATATTCAATATTTATAATAATATTCGGTGAAATAAATATTTAGAGCCCATCAATTTGATGATGTGAATGTAATGTTACGTTGCTCATTTTAAAAGCCATAAACATAGGTTTTTGTGCCACGTTTGACCTGGTCTTGGCAAAAAATTTTCCATTATATTGTCATCAGATTGGACATCTGTCGATACCTAGAGGGTTAGTATGATGTTCCCATCGAACTTAACTGTCGCTAGCCGATAAAGTATAGAAATTGGTGACTCTTCCTTACACAGTTAGTGCGGCCTCCGCGTTGATCTTCTTCTTGTTTTTTTTTTTTTTTTGTCTTGTTTTTGTTAATTGCCTCCGCGTTAATCTTTTTGACAGCCCTTTGCATGGTTGGCTATGTTGACCTGAGTGCCCCCCCCCTCAGCCTTTCCAGATCGACATTATGATTCTAGAATACTCACAAGAAGTTTGAAATGGTCATTGACGTCATTGTGAACGCATGGCAAGTGTTCATTGGCTAAATGGTCATTGACGTCATTAGGTGAATTCAGTCAAATGATGGTTAATGGCGGTTGACGGTGACCATTAGCCCGTTTCCCTTATTATTTGTTCAAGGTTGCTGGCTTGTATTGATTAATGGAAAATTGGGGTTTTTTGGGTTTGATCTTTACTGAGCTGTTTTTTTATAGCTGTTTTGTACGGATTATTTTTGGGGAGAGAGAAGCAACCGGTAATATAACCGTTCATAGTGGAAAACAACGAGCTTGTTCGTTTCTACTTTAAAAAAAAAAAAAAAATTGTTGCCCTAAAACGTGCAAGTCTGCTTGCCGTGCTTTGAACATGGGAGATTCAATTGATTCATTGTTTAATTCCTGTGCCATAGCTCAGGCAACAGCAATGTATTTCCTGGCTTGAAAGATATACATGTGTCTGTGAAAGGATTGTGAAATACGCGTGTCAAGCTCTGTGGGACATTGCGTAGCTTCTGTATGAACCAGAAAGTAAGGCAATTGTGTTGTCTCGCAAATCGCAGGCATTTTGGGCTAATATTTTAGTAGATTTTAGCGGCAGAGATCTATTCAATCGTGAAATGGTAGCTGGGAAAAGCTGGCAAGAACCTGAATCATGGTTAGAATTTGGGAACATGGGACAATGTGTCTGTATTATTCAATTTGAGAATTGGGATCGTTGGTTAGAAATGGTGGTCATAAATCTATAATTAAAAAAAAAAAAAAAAGACTCAAGCCCACACGCCATGGTTAATTCGGGAAATTCCTCAAATGTCTTATAAAAGTCGAGCACAAAATTACTCATACTAATTTTAGTTCATATTTAATTTATTTGCCTTATGCAGTGACGGATCTAAAAAAATGTTTAAGGTGGATAAATATTATATGTATACAACAACAAAACCAATATATAAGATAAATTTTTTTTAAAAATTCTATTAATTATTCTGAATAATAAATATTATAATTATTCTCTATACATTTTAATGTTTTAAAACTATTTTTTTAGTTTTTATATAATAAAATAAATATTTTTCTATATAAATTTTCATACAATTATTTAGTCATTAATCTCATATAAGATTGCACAATAGATTCTCTGTGATGTTCGTTGTAGGAAAAGTGGTTTTGACTGTAATTGTTATAATCAGCGATATTAAAGTCAAATTCACAAATAAAAATATGTTTGGTTATATAATATGCTTATGTTTTTTTTTTTTTTGCTTTTAATAATGTTTATTATTAATATTTTTATTGAAAAATTAAAAAAAAAAGAATTAAAAAGAGTGTTGGCAAGACTTGGAATAAGAAAAAAAAAAGGAATAAACTTAAAATAGTACGAAAACAAGAAAAATTTAGTGGAACAACTTTGACAATAAAAAGATCAATAAAAAATAATTTTCAGAAAAACATTGCAAGCCTCACCAGTCTTGTTATAAAATTCTGTCATTCTACTTTTGTCTTTATAATTAGCATTTGTGCAGTCCATTATGGCATAAGCTTTTTGCTTGTAAATACAAGGCGTAATTATCAAAAAGTTAAGGATCCAAGTTATATATAACGGGTATATCAAAATAATAAGTTGATTCTTAATTATAATTTAAAATAAAAAAAATATTAAATTATATAAATATAAATATTATATATTTTAATAAATTACATTTTAAAAAGTAATAACCTCGTCACGCATTACTGTTGAGATCTTGAATGCCTCTAGACCATGAAGCTCTTCCAAGCGAAAAGCCCCAAAGCCACAAACTCCCGAATCGCATCCATTAATTGAAACACACCAATGTCATAGCTCAGCTATTAAAATTGTCACAAAGAACTAATTTTTCATTGAATTATCCCTATTAACATATTAAAATCTTCCAAATAACCAGAAAACAAAATCTTCATAGAAAAACTTAATCTAGATTGACAATGAGACCAAAACCCATGTGTTCAATTGCATCGAAAACTTATGCCCACAAAGGAAAACAACGCAGATGCTTGTTTATATTGGTATATTAAGTTCCCACGCGGAATTTAAAATTTGTAGAGGATGTTGGAGATGCGACCCTACAGGCCAGTCTCTTCGGCCGTTCCACTAGGCTGCCATCTCTTTTTCTTTCCTTTTTTTTTTTTCCATTTTTTAAAAAGAAAAATTCTCATAATTTAAAAGCTTAAATCTCTATTTTTAATATCTCAAGTTGTCTTTTAATAGACCAAAAAATAATTTTTTTTTTTTCCTTTTGGTTTGAGCAACGTTTCTTTTCTCACCTTAATTAAAACCGGGTTAAGACCTCTGCGGATTTTAATTATAATTTAAATGGATAAGAAATTCGATCTAAAAGAATTTACATCTACTCTGCATTTAGAGAATTATCGGAAAACATTTTTAATTGGCTTTGTTCCTTTGCTGAGTTTCAGAGTTTCCTTAATTTGTTGAATCTTTTAGTTCGATGCTCAAGGCATTCTTGATCGTGCCTACTATCAATGATTTCAAGGCAGTCATGCTTTATATATTTTTCATGTAAGCGTCACTGTTTCTCTTAACGAGGATTTTTTTTTTCTGGTGACCATAAAACAAAATTTACCAAACATCATCCGTTTAAAAAGCTTATTATATTTAGATTATGATCTAACAAATTATTATTAGAGGAATATATTATTTCTTTATAAAATTTTGCAAATAAATTTCTGGACTAATATATTGCTTATGTTTAGTTAAGAACATATTTTACTTTTTCGTCGACAAAAGGACAAAGAATATTTTCTTTTTGTGAAAAAAAAAAACAGAAACGAAAATTAAAGAAAAGAAAGAGAGGAAAATCTTTACTTTTCAATTTATCAAAATAATAAAATTGTTTAGGATAACATGTTGACTAAAAAATTAATCAAAAGTAAGACAAAGTAAAATATATTTCATTGTTATATTATGACATAACTAAATTCATAATAAAAAATTTTAATTAATAATATTACTATAATAAACTATATACACTAATTACAAAAAAAATATTGAAGTGAGAAAATTAATATTTAAAATTAATTAATTTAGTTAAAAGAAAAACTAAACATGTTACTTTATAGTGAGAAAAAGGAAATTGAATTTATATTAAAATTTTAATACTATTAAAAAATTACAAATTAGTTAAGAAGTTAATATTAAATACTATAAAGTATTATAATAATAAAATTATTTAGAGGACTTGTTGGCTAAAAATTAATTAAAGTTAATAAAATGTGAAATATATTTCATTTTTGTATTATGATATAACTAAATTCATAATAAAAATTTTAATTAATAATATTACTATAATAAATTATATGTACTAATTTCAAAAAAAAAATATTCAAGTAAGAAAATTAACACTCAAAATCAAGTAATTTAGTTAAAAAAAAGCCAAACATGTTGATTTATAGTGTGAGAAAAAAATTAAATTTATATTAAAATTTTAATACTATTAAAAGGTTATAAATTAATTAATAAGCTAATCTTAAATATTATGAGATATTAAGATAATAAAATTGTTTATGGGTCATGTTCTTTATAAAATTATTCAAAATTAATAAAAATGAAATATATTCCATTATTATATTGTGACATAACTAAATTCATAATTAAAAATTTTAATCAATAATATTACTATAATAAATTACATACACTTATTTTAAAAAAAAATTATTTGAGTGAAAACATTAATATTTAAAATTAAGTAATTTAATAAAAAAAGTTAAACATATTAATTTATAGTGTAAAAAAAGAGACTAAATTTATGTTAAAATTTTAATACCATTAAAAAAATTACAGATTAATTAATAAGTTAATATTTATGATTTATGAGTTTTTTTTTTTTTCTTAAAGAATTGGATACTATAGAGAGTAGATAACATGGGCGGAAGTCAAATGACTGCTTGACGGCCTCTTTGCAGGACTAGAGAGAGTATACATTGAAAATACATGTTGAATCACGTTCCATCTGATGGCCTTCTTCATGTTTGTCTTTTTTTGTTTTTGACACACTGGCTTTTTCCCCGAATACACAATTGAATAAATACGGGGTGTTTTAGTAATCGACCTTTTTTTCAATACTGGTTCACATTTACCGATTTCGGGGAACCCTGTTATTGTGTCAGGAATTCAACTTGTCTCGTCGTTAACAACTCATTCCAACCCTACCCTAATGGACTTGACTTTCATCGAGCCTGGACGTGAGAAGCTTGGAATTCAATTATAAATCTGATTATAATCAATTCTGCCGTAGCTAAAATTGCAGGGCATGACCCTTGCAGGGGTCCCAAGGATAAAATTCCTGATATCAGGTGCTGAAATTGGAGGATTCAACTTTGGCAACCAAAATTGAATGCTGACGCACACTCCCTTTCTCTTCACATTATAGGTTAAAAAAAAAAAAAAAAACTTTGCAAATTGTAGAATTTTGTTGGGTCTAATAATCCAATCAGCCTCACTTGCGCTTTGCAATCTGAAACGTCAACGAACCAATGATGCTGCTACCTAGGGAGATGGATTTCTTGAGTGCAGGAGCAATACATCTGAAGGAATTATTTGTGGACCACGTCATGGGGCGCATCATTCCAAGACAAGGATTTAGCGATGATTCTTTTGAGGTTGTGTTGTATGAGGATTATTAGATGCTCTGATTCCTCACGCCGTCGTGAACGTGACCCGAAGGATCCCCTCTTTCTGATTGTTTTGTTTTTCGCTTTCCTTCTTTGTTTTTTTTTTCTTTAACAACAAATGGGGAAGGCCTTGAGACAGTGTTGGGCTCCATTGAAACGATCCAAGACATAGGATTGATGAACTAAAGTGTTTTGATTTGTCTAGCCAATTAATTGTCCAAGCATCTTCTACTAAAGGTTTTGAATTGTGAGCAATAACATATAGTAATTTCTATTATTCAATGTGTCAATTCTAATAACATTAACTACCCAAAATACTTGTGCGTGTGTTTTTCTTCCAAGTTATAAGATCCAAGTAAACGCATGTGTTATTATTCAGTAAGATCGATCAGAACTCTTTATATGAGGTGGTATAAAAACGTTTTTCCTCTGAGTTGACGTGATATTTATTTATATTGTGTTTGGAAGAAGAAAAAAGGGAAATGAAATGAATAGGGGAAAAAAAATACTAACAGGAAAGGAAAATTAATTTTCTTTGAATTCACTAAATTCATTTTTTTTTTAAATTAAGAAGAAAATTATTGATTTTCTATCATTTTTATTAAAATTTTATATTGTTCTTGTTATACATAATATTTTTACTAAATTTGATATTTTTATATATATTATTTTCTTTTACATCACTTTTCACATTTTTTCAAATAAAAAATTTTTATTTTTTCTATCACTTATCATCCTCTCCCCAACATAAAAAGAAAACAATTTTTTTTTATTAGTATCAGGAGTGAAAGGAGTCGATAAAATGTAATTTTTCTACGGTGTCAATAATTGAAATTGAAAAGGAAAAAAAAAAAAAAACAGAAAAGCAAAGAAATGTGCTCATCCAATCAAATTGGCTTCCCTCGATACTTGTGCGCGCTAAAAAGAAGGTTCTATCATATTGTAGGGCCCAGCCCATCACCGCCCTCTCCTGCTACGCCATCACCGTCCGATTCCCGAAAGAAACGAACTTTTCAGAATGAGAGAGAGAGAGAGAGAGAGAGAGAGAGAGAGAGAGAAAATAAAAAAAAAGAAGAAAAAAGAAAACAAGAAGGTCGCATTTGAATTGAGAGAGAAAGAAAGAGAGAACAGAAAGACGGAAAAAAGAAAAAGAAAAAACCCGGTAGATCACGAAAACAAGTATCCCACGCGCCACCATTTCTCCTCTACCGAGTGTTGCGGGACATGGAGCAGGAGCCCAAGGCGGGGGCGGAGGCGGAGCGGAAGACCGAACCGGCGGGCCAGGTTTCGCAACAGAGCCACTCGGCCGATTCAAAAGGCGGCGACACAAGGAATGATGCGCCAAACGGGGACGCGGACAAAGGCAGTTTCGTGATGGGATCGGACTCGGAAGCTCAGTCGTCGGCCCATGGGCAGGACGAACAAATTGAATCGGCTAGCCGCGCGGGATCCGCCAGGAAGTCGGTCCACTGGAGCCCCGAATTGGTTACGGAATCGCGTTCTAACAGCAATATGAATAGCTATAATAGCTGCGATAATAACGCTCCAAACGCTTATTTTGACGGATCCAATCCATACATCTCTTCGTCGCCAGCTCCGTCATCTTCTTCCTTCTCAGTCAAAGGCAAGCGTATATGTTCTTAATATTTTTTTAATTTTTGCATCAACGAGGTGCATTTTCTCTTTATTTTTACATTTTTTAGTTTCCTTTTTTAAATTTATGTTTTGGGAAAGCAGATACAATGGGGACTGTACGGGACGTGCTAGGAAGGTGGGGAAAGAAGGTTGGAGAAGCTACGAGGAAGGCTGAGGATCTCGCCGGCAATACCTGGCAGCACCGTATGTCACCAATCGTCCATTTATTTTTCTGTTGTTTTAGAAATTCATTAGTCGGATTTGCATGACCCTTGCATCTCATTCTCGTAGTTTGCGAGTTTATTTCATTGTTTTGTATATGTGGATGTTGTTTGGGATTTTGATTGCCTGCGGATTCATTCATTTCAATGACTGTATAACTCAGGGTTATGATTAGAGGCAATGGTACTGGGAACCAGGTTTTTTTTTTTATTAAAAAAAAATTATCTTTCTTTTACTACATTTGGTCATGATGTTCAATGATTGGAAATTTGTCAAAGTGAGATTTAGACATAAATCTAACTGTTTTTTTTTTGGGGTGGGGGGAGATTTTGCTATGGTATCCTATTGGTGTGGCCTTTTTAATCCTAATGAATGAAGATTGCCCTTTGAACTTCTTGGTGCAATTAGTTTTTTAGGAGTTAGCTATTTATCTTGAAGATTTTTCAAAATGCACTTACCATACACCTGCACCCTTGCTCATTTTTCACTACACCAAGCTCCAATGTAGCATGTGGCAAGTATGGAATGCCCCAACTAAATTACTTGAAAGATTCATGTCATAAAAGTATTTGGCTAATTTTATGCTGGCTACTAACCTACAACATCTCTCATGGCTTTATCTAGGCTTGCAATCGTGAATGAACCCAAGGTTTAGTCGGATCTAACACAGACAAATTTTTTGGTCTCATAATCAAAATTCAAAATTTTACTTTGTTTTTCCTTTCTAGTTAATAAGGTTAAACTGATCTGCAAAGACACGTACATTTTTTCAAGTCAAATAGACCTTTCTAAAAAGCTAGGGCAATCTGTACTCTCAAAATCAATTTTCAAGAGTTAATTATATTACTAAATGATCTGCGATAACATATGTATCTTTCTTGACCTCTTGGTAACAATCCAACATACCTTTCTAAACTAGTTGATATTTTTTGTTGCCGCATTATGGTCATGAACTTGTATATGTTGTTTAAGGTGTAGGTTGGGCATGGATATGAGATTTTGTTCACTGAAATGCTCTAATTTTGTTGTACTTGATGTTATTTTTATACTCTATAATTACATTGAAATTTTCATAAATTGACTAAATGGTCCCATTTTGTCTCAAATTAGTGAAAACATCCCCCAGCTTTGCTGATGCCGCTTTCGGAAGACTTGCACAGGGAACAAAGGTCTTAGCAGAAGGTGGCTATGAGAAAATTTTCCAACAAACCTTTGAGACTGTTCCTGAGGAGCACCTCCAAAATTCATACGCATGTTACTTGTCAACATCAGCTGGTCCAGTTATGGGAATCTTGTACATGTCAACTGAAAAGCTAGCATTTTGTAGCGATAATCCTCTTTCATATAAATCTGGCAGCCAAACAGAATGGAGTTATTACAAGGTGCGTTCTATGCCTTTTATGCAAATGATTAAATGCCTTGGCTGTAGTTTGGGGATTGCCTATTGAGGATGTAACATACCATTTTGAGCCTTTGAACAGTCAGTGGGACTATAATAGTTTTTTTCTTTTTTGACCATAATGTGGTAGTTATATGGGTGCCAATTGTTTGCTAGGAGTTATTACCCTTGGCTTGTTCCATCTATGAGTTTTTCCCAATGTAACATATTGCTAAGATTGACAAGATGACGAATTCATATATGTCTATCACACATGAATTTGTCCCCATAATTGCCTTACTTTCATTGTGGGATATGGGTCTGGGTTGGGAACTGCCAATATCTGTAAGTTGCCTTGGGTGGCTTAAGGGTTAACTATCTACTTTTGAAATTGTTCATTAGCTGGTAAACTAGTTATAGCAGTTAGAGTGTGTCTTGTTGCATTTAATGATACGATTTTCTTTTACTGACTTCTTTTATCCCTTAAAATAGGTGATCATTCCTTTGCATCAGCTGAAGGATGCCAATCCTTCAGCAAGCAGAACCAACCCAGCTGAGAAGTACATCCAGGTTATCTCCGTTGATAACCACGAATTTTGGTTCATGGGCTTCTTAAATTATAATGGTGCTGTGCAATGTCTACAGGATGCTTTGCTTGCAAATCATTCACAAAATGTGTGATACCTCTGTTTTAGGTCCCAACCTTCTCTACATGTGATTTTGTTACCATTGACTTTACTAAATGTCTGCCCAATTGATACTGGTGCATGTTGCAATTCTTTGGGGAATGTTTCTTTATTCTTATGGAAATGAAACTAGTCAATTGTAGAGTTTATGGGCAGTTGGGAAGGATGATCAGGAATGATATAGTAAAATTTTCTGTTTTAAGTCCATATGTCGGTAGTTTTGCAATACCCAGCTCATCCGGAAGCTTGCTCATTCTTTAATCTCTTGCAATGGGAGTACTTTTACATATTCTACCCAGCTGGCCTGTACAATTAAAAGTAAAGTGATCTTCTTTAGTCTGTTTAGATTGTGACGTGTGTAAACATTTTGAGGGCTTACAGGTTTAGCTTTGGATAGTTGTTGCAGATGTGCCATTATGCAAAATCATCTCTCTGTGATAAGATGTTAAATTATTCACCTGGTTGTGAATTTGTTCGAAAAAAAGAAGATTTAGATGTATCCTAGTTTATTGCTGCTCGTGTAGAATTTTCAATTTGGCATCAGTTTAACTGATCGGTTACTCTGCTTCGTTGCAAAATAAAGCCATTTGTAACAGGCAAGTTACAGGCGTAACTTCAAATTTCAGAAACTGGAGGTGTGAATAGGTGCAAGTGTGTAGAGATTTTTTGCTGTCTATTGGGTTAACTTAGAACGATAGATTCTGTAAAAGAATGATGTCATTGTATCTTATAGTAAGGCTGTTCGAGTCATGAATGTCCAGTGCTTCTCCTGCAGATCTACCAGATCAGTGTTCGCTGGGGGAGATGCATGGTCCGTACTTATCATATGCTTAACATTCTTTATTTTGTGCATAGAAATAACCCAAAAGAACGAGATGTTATGGGATTTCCATTAATGTTACGATTCTTGCTCTCTCTCCTGCAAACAAGTAGGGTCTTAATATCTTTTATTTGTTAGGTTTCCATCGACCTAGAGTTTGGTTTTTAGTAAATAGGATGACCGCCTTTTGGCTATTAGATTTATTGTTATTCCAAGTAAGAGAAGCGGAGTTTGAATTAACCTGTCCCATATTTGAACGAGAAATGGGCATGCTTGTAAGACTGTCCAAGCATGACTTCCGTTAGTGCTTAGAATGTACCTGAATGCAATAAAGAAAAGCAGAGCAAAGCTGTAACCTCATTTCGCAAATTGAAAGCTCTATCTAAATTCACCGCTCTTGCCTTCAGGTTTAAGGCGGGAGGTTTCATTGGGATGCATTCTTAGCTACCATTTTTGATCTAGCATTTGCCAAAGGATGTAGTTTAAAGTTGAGCCCATTTGCCAAGTGATAAAGAAAAGGAATGTAGTGTCACTTTTAGTTCGTCACTCGGGAAAGAGGTGTACATCTTTTCCCCCAGTACTCCACAGCGATGCAAGAAGAAAAAAGTGTCTGCATATATTTCGCGGCGCGGCACACTGAGGTGGAAGGTCACTCAGTAGCAGATTAGCCTTCTAACAGTGCTCCACAGAAACAGCTTGGTTTCTCTCCTCTCCAGAGTTGCATGTATAGTTTTCACTGCAAGATACTTGTTAACGGGAAATATATTTGCTTGGATATTCACAAATTTCCGTGGATTCTATGGTATTGTAGAGTTTGCAAACCCTTCTAGCTATATGTAATCGAGTTTCCTAACCAAGATGTTGAGTCCGTTGGGGACGTCATTACTAGTCCAACAGTCCCTGGATGCATAGAATGGGACATTATTTTCTGGAGAGGGGGAGGCAACATTTTCGTCTTATAATGGTTGTCGTCGTTACCAAGACTTCTAATGTTTATGATATGTGACACCGTACTCTTGCCTTGCCGGAAGCGATTGGCGACCTTGTTTAGAAACGTTTGACTCACTACATGTTCTTTTTCAACCCTTCATCTCTCTTGCCTTGAAGAATGGCTCTGGCAATTTGACCCCAGATATTGAAAGTTATTTTTTTAGTTTGAATCCCAATTAAAGATTAAACGGGAGGAACCTGGTTGCCCTGGTTGACTGAATTTTGATTGGATTGGTAGGTCTTGCCTCGAACCGCTTTTTACATAGGCCGGTGGACATGGCCCAATACTTCAATGTGTTCATTATTTCCGAACTATGAGTGTGGGATCATCTTTAGGTGACGGTCGCTGACTAAGTGGGCCATCTCTCTGTAGGCCTCACAACCATCTTAAGCCGGCACATTATAGTTTTATGATTTCAAGTGGGATCATTTGACCTCGCCAAAAGTGCACACCTCCTCTCTACCCTTTCGGCCTGTGATTAGTGACTTGCACTAATCCCAGTTTAGATCGAGCTGATTATGATCCTATGACAATGTCAAAATCGACGAACCCTTATACTGTTCATAAAGCATGTTTAAGATTGGACATCCAAGACTGGTTTCTACAAGTCAGAAACATCTTCATTGGCGCTCCCGAGTGTCGCGTCTAAATTCGCATTTTTCGGCAGTTGGCTCCCAAAAGTGAATTGGAGAAGGATTACAATTTTGTTACACCATCCAGTCTCGAACGTTCATTTTGGGGTAAAAAGTAAAAAAAAACTAAAGCAATTTGAAGGGTACTTTGTTCTTATTTTGTCTCGTGTAGAAACCAAAGAAATCAACGTCTTGGATACTTTCACATGCCTGAATTCGGGTAGAAAAACGCTGCGCATTTGTGAATAGCATAAACAACATTCTAATTTCTCGTTACTGATTATTTCGACAATCTAGATTTGCTTGCGCACAGCAAATTGTGGCCAAAGTATCCCGGAATATCTGGCTACCTTCAAAACTAATACGAATGTCACATCAATTAATGCAAACAGAAACACTCCCACCCAACTCAACATTGATTGAATGTTGTCGTATTACTTGTGCGAAAGTCTTGATCTAGCGCTGACATGATAGTGCCAAATTTACCCGATAATTTTTTTCTATTTTCTCGTGTTCACGTCGGACCGAGGAAAAACGGAAAGGAGAATTGTGATTGTTGATTGATAAGTACAGTGGTGATCACTATTGGCACTTTATTAAAGAAGTGAATCGAATCCATCCTGTCAAAACAAGCATGCGGATTGTGGAGTTCCTGTATGAACCACTCGGTGGACCTTAAGAAGCAGCACAATTTTCAAAACTGCGGAAAAGGTTAAAATGAAAAAAAGTCTTTGCCAAAAATTTGCATGAAATATGTGGAGTCCCACTTCAATTTATATATAAATA
This sequence comes from Bruguiera gymnorhiza, assembly GCA_020883675.1. Classification (NCBI taxonomy): domain Eukaryota; kingdom Viridiplantae; phylum Streptophyta; class Magnoliopsida; order Malpighiales; family Rhizophoraceae; genus Bruguiera; species Bruguiera gymnorhiza. The sequence continues at coordinate 1,991,632 of JAIRCJ010001060.1, forward strand.
TACATATACATACACACACCTAATCTAAATATATAATTTATTTTATATAGTTTTGTTCCAATTCATTTCCTTTACGAATAAAGTTGTCACGTTCTAATTCCAAGCCGTTTTAATGGATTTAGAGGTTAATACTTCTAATATTACTGTGGGGACTCATACCAAACCTATTCTTATGTGATTACTAAATCGAGAGTACTGTTTTTTGTATGATTTTGACACCGATTTTCCCTTGATTGGTGGCTACTTTTCGGATTAAGTGGCTCTGACGGTAATTTCGGACCAATCGACTCTAATATTATTATTAAAATTATAATTTAATTTATTCTAATACAAAGATTAAAACTCAATACGGATCATAAAAATGTTCTCCAAAGGAGCAATTCCAATGTTGCATTCGAATCATTGCCATTGCCTAATGATTGTCTTGTCTTCATGGTTTTGCATCTTTGGAATAACTTCAATCGGTAGCTATAGGCCTGGTGGTCGCTTTTTAGGTCCCAAAACTGCTGTCTAGGGCTGTAATGTGTCTCATAAATATGCATCCCATGCTTTAATATATAAATCTCTGACCATCGATATTGGTCTCAGTGTCTGGCCTGACCACCTTTGTCATTTAAAAGCTGCTGAACTTATTCACTTCCCCTGGTCAAATGGCCGGCAATTGATATCATCACACTAAAAACCCTTTCGCTAGTTTCAGTCAACCTCTTTACATTACATTTGTACGCAGTCGATGTTCAATTACATGAGTGGAAGTGCAGTGCCTTGCCTTTCTTCACTTCATCAACTACCATTAAGGCATTAAACTCAGTTTTTTGTTGACTAATCTTAAATGTAAAACTGAAAACAACCACAAAACGGGGGAAAAAAAAATTTAAGGATTTCAAAGTGCATACTTTCTTCCAGCTTGTACTTTGAGCAGCAAGGGGTATAAATGTGCTATCAGAGAACGGTAGAAATGTTTGTGATACGATATCCACATAAATTTCACCATCCCTCGGGATGCATACTCGAGAATTTTTTTTCTCTTTTTATTTTATTTTATTTTTTTGAATCAGTAGTCACCGCAAACTCATGCTGGAGCATGGTAACAATACCTAGGAGACTTGAAGGACAAGCTGATAATTGTTATAAATTTTCTACTAACCCATGAGTTCATTTTATATCTAGCAGGAGGGGGCTGGGGAAAGGGTTTTCAATTGCAGCGGACCAGCCTAGAAAGCCTGAAAAGAATATCTTCCATTTAGGTGTTAGCTGGATGCTAGTGGAGAGGGCACTTGACATTGTCAGGCCAAATGTAGTAGGCGCTTGATTTCTTGGCCCTTAGTAGCTTATGCGTAGAACTCCCATAGCCATTTTACATTTCCAAATTCACGAACACCCTATTATTTGTTTCCTAATCCTTAATTTCTTACCGAACCCTCATTTCGCATTGCACGTTGACCTATGTTCTCAATGGTCTTGTCTTATGGGTATATTATATACATATATACATATGAGAAATATGCATACTCTTTCTTTCTTTCTTTCTTTTTTTTTTTTTTGGCTTGGTAAATTTCTATATAGGTTTTTATAACAATAACAAACCAAAGCGTGTAAATTGCGAAAAAGCAAAACACAAAGGAACATATTTAATTATGAAAAGCAGAGTTTAGGAGAGAAAAGGTAATAGTTCCCTTCGCCCCCATGTCAAATGTCAACCAAACCAATAGAAGTGGGATTGTACAATCTCAACTGTGTTTGAAAAGTACCCCATGAATCCTTTTATCATATTCAAAGTGGTCATCATTATAAGTCTAATCTAACTGAGCTTTAAATATTATTTCCGTTAATGACTCTTTTTTCTTTTTTAGGGTGCCGCGGCAAGGTAGAAAACTCAAGTCATGCGAATTAGAGCATGCGACAATAGCAAACGGTGGGGTTTTAATCCCCAACAGAAAACATTGGAAGAGAAATAACATAAAGTGTGGTTGAAATTTTTGTCTCTTTGTTCTCTTCCTGATACGAGACATCAAATCCGAGCAGAGAAAGGAGGGAAGCAGACTCCAAGCAACAACAAGAATGTGTAGCGAGCAAAAAGAAAACAAATGAAATAGGCTTTTTGTTATTATATGATGATATTGGTGGGTTTTACATGTGAAGTGCAAAAGACACAAAACTAGGGGGCCACTGTTTTCTGGCAGAGAGAGGGTCCGAAAGCTAGAAAGGCAGCACAAGAATCGAGAGATTGAAATCAAGGTCGCCCCATTCTTTTCTCGTCTTGTCAACATCCACCTCTCCTTTCCCGCAACTCTCTCTCTCTCTCTCTCTCTCTCTCTCCTTGTCCCTCTCTGTTATTTTACTATTAATTTATACATATTTTTGGTACCTCAAGATGAGATGTCAAAAGTATTTGGCAACCTGCAACAGGGAAATTTTAGAGAGAGAGCGAGAGAGAAAAGAGGAAAGAGAAAGGCGATGAGCAATGTTTTCTTTTTCTTTTACTGTTGAATCAATAATTGACTCGATTAGGATGGGAAAATAACTTCATACATAAAATGTATAATAATTAATGGGTAAATTTCATTTATCTAAAAAAAAATAATGGAGAAAATTTTAATGATCTACCTTATTTGGTTATTTGGGGGGTAGATTGTTTATCAATTGGATGCATATTGCTATTAATCATATGTATATATTACTATCGACTAGTTGTAAATATATTTTATTATGGGGTTTTTTTCTATTTGTAAATATTATAATTATACGCATTTGTAACTGGTAGACAATAAGATATATCAGATCAATAATGGTATGTTTCTGATTGATAGAATCGTCTAGTAATTTAAATAAGATGGGTCAAATAAGAGGGTAATGTACCAGCCTCTAACTAATATAATGGTGTAATAAGACTATAATGTTTAGAACAAATATAAGTTACAAATTTTATATTTTTCATTGATTTGTAAAATTATATCTAAATATAAGATATCAAGTCATCCAAATCATCACCTAGCTATTTAGAAAATAATAATAATAATAATAATAATAATCACCCAACGATGGTAGGGAGTTACAAGAACATGTTTATAAGTGGCAATGGCAATGACTTTCCTGCTTATATTATAAACTTGCATATCAAAGAAACTGATTGTTTTAAAATATCTTATAATCAGAACAATTAAATATATAATTAAAAAATATATAATTAGATATTATTAGATATTTTTATTATTTGTTGTACATTTTATTTTGTATATTATATATTTTATATTATTTATTGTATATTTTATTTTACTTATCTATCTATTAATTTTTAATAAAAAAATTTAAAATTTATCAAAAAATATTTTTTAATATAAATAACATAATACTGACAATATTATAACGTCACTCAAACCTTCATTTAGCTAAATCTTCTCGTCATGTAATGAGACTCTTGCAAGATCACCTAAACAAAGAGCCGGTGGTATAGTGTAAAGAAATGAATGCCTATCACTCATCGTCATCGTGATCTTATGCCATAGTCAACCCATTTCATTTGCACTGTGAAATGTCACTCTCACCTCAATTTTTATACGTTATGTGCGTACATATGTTGCATATGTAGGCACAGGATCGATACATACCATGGTTGATATATCTGTCTTTATTGGAGGTTGCTCGCCGGCTGACACAAGGAAGAGAGAGAGAGAAATGATGGGTGCGGCCGTGTGGGTAACCTCATTTACATATGCGCCAATCAGTACGTCTATCAGATGTCTTTTCAATTGGTTGGCATGATGTTGGAGTTCACGTCGCATGAGCCCACTTTCATAACCATCTGCTGTCACTTGCACATTAATCAAAACCCTGCCGGAGCCTCCCTTCCTAATCTCATTACCAGTTGAGCTTGAGCATTATTACAACCGAATATTTTGACGCTGCACGTCACCGTCTGGATTTCTAATGTAATTCTCGAACGCAAATGGGAGAAAGGGTCATTATGAGGAAGTCCTTACTTTTCATTTCTGTTGACCTACCTTCGTTTTCCCTTAATTTCATCATGTTCAAGTTTGGCCTTGGTTGACGTAACTTTCCGTTTATATTCACACACACCACACACACACACACACACTTTAAGAAAGTGGTAATTGTAGTGGGATAGAGATTTTGATGGTGGAGATGGAGCGGAAGTGTGATTGATAAAAGATGTTCTGAGGCCATATGGTATTTTTCTTTTCTTTTTTTTTCATAGTATCATAAACTGTGTGGCGGATAATCAAATGGCGCGGTACCTTTCTCCATACGAAAAGGAGTACCTTTCTAATTATTGTGCGGATCGCTCTTAGTAAAAGAGAATGGAGAGGTGAGAAGATAGAATTGTGTGCTTGCTTGTAGGATACAGGTCTAGAAAACTATGAGAACGGGGCTTGCGGGGGACGAATGAGCAGGGAGTGTCAGTGAGGATGGGTGCGTGGGAGCCTTTGTATGGTTTGACTAGCATAGTTTGTATAGATGGATAGACTCCCGAGCGACGTTCTTTGATGGTTTGTCCAGGATTTTGATTTATTTTGTAAACAGTTGTATTCTGGTGGACTTAGTTTATGCACTTGATTAATGTGCTTAGATGATGTTTCGCTTTATTAAATGTATTTTTTTGTTAGAATTTTTAGATTAGTAATATTAGAATATTTTTATGAAAATTTTGATTATAATATAGCTCAATTAATAAAAATTAATTTTATATATTATATTATTATTATAAATAATAATTTAAAATATAATTAAAATATCAATAAATATTTTTAATTTAAATTATATAATTATATTATATATGAATAATCGATTCTCTTTTTTTAATATATATAAAAATTTTATTTAAAAATATATAATTATAATAAAAATTAGAAGAAAAAAATTAATAATTTAATTAAAACAAATTCTTTATATGTATTAATAATTTTAATTTTTGTGAACACATAAATTTTATTTACAGTATTATTTAAATAAATATATTTAATTTTAAAATTCAACAAATTAATATTTATAATGATAAATTTATTAAAAATTTTAATAAATAGTATCAGAATATATATTTTAAAATTGAATTTTTTATATATAATAATGTACATTTCTATTTGATTAATGATCATTTTTTGACCTTATGAAAATAATATGGTTTTTTGTTAGGTTATGATTGATTGTTGGATTTTTATATGAATAAAAAAAAAGGATGGCTTAAAATTTTTAAATTCCATTGTATAGAAATAATAAGACAATTAATTGAGACATTTAGTTGGTGAAAAAAAAAACTTATAATTTTGGCTTTACCTCGTGATGTGTAGTATCCAATAAAGGATTATGGACTAAGGAATTTGAAATTCTATGTTTGCAAAATGAATTGGCAAAATTGGTTCTTTCATTATTTAAATAAATAAATAAATAACTATTATGTTTTGGTCAATTATATTTTAGTTGTTGGTTATGAAGTTGAAGTTAATTATATTGGTCCGAAAATGTATTCAATTTCATTAATGTTAATTTAATATCAATTTATGGTATATACAATATAATTATAAGCATGTGGTGCATACAACCATCATTGTACATTAATGTTATTCACAACCCTATGCATAATGACATATGAATTTTAATATTATATTGAGCAATATTTTTATATGCTTGCATTAATAGTATAATTTGTTAGTCACCAAAATGATATATGTCCAAGTCATGCATATATTTTGATTATAATTTGATTGTCACTAAAGTGACCAAATTAGAATATTTAAATCAACATAAATGTATTATAATTATAGTTTGTTATGTATCAGAGTAACCAAATTAATATATTTAACGACACATATAAATAAGTCAGTTATTTGTAATTTTAATAAAATATTTATGAATAAAAAATAATTAGATAAAGTAATATTATTAATTATTAAAATGTTAAAATTTACTCAAAAATAAATTATTATTTCATTATTAGTAATATAATTGAAGTATAATAATATTTTTGATCAAATATATTTGTTTATCCAAGGATTAAATATATTTGTTTATCCAAAGATATCAAATATATTTGATTGAAAATATTTAATTACCTATTAAAATTAATGATATTACCTATGATAATGTATTATAAGATTTTTCAAATAAAAATTACAATATACTCTGATTATTTTATCTAATTTATGATTAATTATGAGCATTTACGATTATACATTTATTATAATTCACTCGTATGTTTTAATTATTATTTCATTTAATGATTGAACTTCTCAAAATGATATGAACAAGTTAATATTTACTTAAATGGTATAAATATTAACTTTTACTATTAGTGAATAAGCATATAACTATTACATATTCAAGCAATGAGTAATAAAACTTAAACAATAAGCTGAAAATAAAATAACATATTGAATTTTATATTTTTGAAAGTAATTGTTACCAATAACAATAAGAAAAACTATTTTATAAATAAAAAATGCAAAAAAAAATTAGTAAAAAGGTTTCATTTTAAAGACAAGTCACTTATTGGTACTTTTAAGATAGAACTTGTGATCATGAAATCTACTAAGTCATGAACTATACAAAAACACATTATTCAAATGACTAAATTTGCAGTAAAATTTAAAATTTTAAGATTAATGGTAGATAATTTTTTTAGTATAATTCATTTTAAACTTACTATTTTTTGAGTATGAATTATTTCAAATTCATTAGAATACTATAAAAATAAATAAAATATTAATGAATTAATCAGTATGCTTATTTAGGAGGAAATGAGATAAAAAAAATTCAACAAGTCACTTCGTTAACATCATGAATAAGAAAGGTGGGAAAGGAATAAAAGTGAAAGTTAAATAATCAAGAAAGGAAAAAACATACATATGTTTCTCAGGCTAAAAAAAAAGGAATAAAAACCTTATTATTAAAAAAATTAAATACCTTAGTATATTATAGTTCAACATTATTAAAAAGATTACCCAAAATAAAAACTTTAGTTTAAAAAAATTAAATACCTTAGTATATTTCAAATCAAATTTAATTAAAATTTCTCATAATATTTGATAATTTGATTTAGTGTTACTGTTCATGCATTCATAATGATATTGGATTCATTATAATTTAATTGTTTCAATTAATATAAGAATGCAAATATTTTTCTAATATATTTTTATAAATATTTTATATCAACTAAAATATAATAAAATTTAAAAGAATCCTTACTTGCTATATATTATAATATTGAAATTAAGTGTAGCACCATAAATAAAAAATTTATTTACTTATAGTATAAAATTTAGGTCATATAATGAAAGAAATACTAGTAAAATTGATTAATAATGAGATTTTTTTGAATTAAGAATTTGTTGAACTTAAAACATATATTTATTACATTATGTGTAAGCAAACCAAACATAGCATGAAGAAAAAAACACAAGAAGTACCCAACTTCTTGATATTATACACATAAATATTTACAAACCTTTAAATGATGTAGCTTTTAATGAACAATTGTATTTCATCACTTTTATGAATATTTTTTTACATTATAATTATATTTATTTACTTTATAAAAACTCAATAATTGGATACCCTTAAGGTATATATAAAAGAGGTCATAACTAATTAGACAAAAGATAAAAATCATAAGATCTTGTAGCAATGGTAAATATTATAAATAATATAATAATTCAAGAGAGTGTTTAGATTTACTTGTGAAACCCTTGACATATGTGTACAATAAATTATATTAGGTATATCTTAATAAAATATGTGATAAAAAGTATAATCGAATATTAATAATCAAGAGTATAATAAGTAATCCCTCATTACCCAAATTTTTATAAATGTATACATTATTTGTTAAATAGGCTTTTTAATAAGATATTTTAAAGTACTCTTATTAAATTGTAAACATGAAAAAAAAACACTAAATTTAAAACACCTATATGTTTAGAGTTACTTAGTAGAAGTAAGAATTCACATGAAAAGAAACCATACTCTCGAACAATTAACAATTATTTTAATAACAAAAAGTCTATTTTTAATTATTAGTTCCTAGTAAGAGAAGAATTAATTTTTTGAAATGATAAAAAATATTTATTATTATTTCATTCATTATAAAAAAATTTGTAGTATGATTTAAAGTTATAATCCATACATTATAACTATAAAATTTTATTTCTTGACTTGAAATTGTCAACATCATTATCAAACCATTAAAAAATCATGTGATAATTCCACAATAGTATTTTTCTCCAATAACGATAAATATTTAAAGAGTACTAAATTTAATGAGAATTAAAGTATTTTGTCATTAAAAAGAAAGTTTAAAAACAATAAGTATCTACAAAATACTAATTATTCTCATAATAGTGGATTAATATGAAAGTTTACACCTAACATTATATAGAGAATATATTTTCAAAATTGATCCTAGTTATATTAATGATAATTGATAATATATGATATAATAACACTTTGAATTCACAGATAAATTTCAGATATACATTATGTATTTCCTATTAAGTTATAATTGTGTATACATTATTATTTTTAATAAGAAAATTTATATGAGATATTGTTATGAACTATAATGAAATTATATATATATTATGAACTTTATGTGGTAAATTATAAGTATTGTAATATATAAAAAGGAGTATTTTAAATAAATAAAGTGTAATTGTTATAATTTACACTAAACAATTTATTATACTATGTCAGCATAATAGAATCACAAGAAATTGTTATTATCATTATTTGCATGTAATCATTAATGTGATGGATTTTAATCGAAATAAATAAAAGAACATTAAAATTTTTCAATTAATAATATTATAAAATTGTTAAATAATATTTTTAATTAACAGTCAATAATAATATGACTTGATTTGTTAAAAACAATTTTGTATATTATTATACTATTAAGGATAATAATCTTGAATATGATGTAGGCATTGATAGATATATCTAATTTAAGTTAACTAGTTTCATCTCTTCTTAATCTGCAAACACATTAATAATTTTAATTTTTATAAAAAAGTACATTATTTATAATATTATTTATATGAATATATTTAATTTTAAGATAAAAAAATTAATATTTATGATGATAGATTTATTAAGAAATCTAACATTTTTGTTTAAAAAATTGTTTGAAATCACACATTTTTTTGTTTGAAATGTAAATGAAATAATATATGTAACTTAATTTACTCATAATCACAAATCCCAATCATCTAATGTTAGATTATTGTGAACGTAATGGCAAAGTAAGAAATTTGAATAAAAGGGGCCAAGAATCCATGTACCATGGTTCTTTTTGCTCATTTTCTTTTTCGTCTTAAGGAGAACAATACCCCGCCCGGCGCCCGGGGGGCTCATCTCGATTCTCAAATTTTTAATCGGGAATGGAGATAGGGTTGTTATTTATATTTTTCGCTTCAACCTCGAAGCTAAATTATTAAATTACAATTTTGTCCTTTATATAATAATTATACAACATTTTTTATAGGGACACAATTAAGTAAATTGGCATACTAATTATAACTCTACTCATACACTTATTCTAATTTTTTAGGTGGAAAAGGTTTTGTCCCAAAAAAAACAATAATCTCTATTATTCTCAGTTCTGCATTTGCCTTTTGCTCTATCATCAACACACTGGTCTCCGTCATTGTCTCTCTTAGAAGACCGAATCACTTTGAGAATTATTATTTTTTTATAAAAAAAAAAGGGGAGCAAGATAGGACGGGTATTTCCAATTCTTATTGGAGGCGTGGATGAGATTTTAAACTTTCTTTTCGTTAGGATGGAGATAGGGGTTAGAATAACATTCATTGTCCCCACCCTGGCCGTTACCATTCCTAGCTATCAAGATCTTTTAGAGTTAGATTTAGTCATAGTCATTGTGTAAGATAGTCTTAAGATACCCATGTCGCTAAAAGCAAAGGAAGAAAAGAACAAGAAGTTTGCATGCGCTACGACTTAAGCTTCTTTTATCATAAGAGAAGTGAAAAAGAAATTGATGAGTGAAGAAAAAAATTGGAATTCTTGATCACCAATGATTTTGAAAGATTTGACTCAAACCTAACCAATCATCTTGACAAAAACACATAGCAATAATGTTTTATGTATTCTAAACCTTTTCGGTTCTAAGTAATAATGATATTCATTTTAATATATAAATGATAACATCCTAATTAAGTGTTCTTTTAGAGAGAAGCAGGAGTAGGAATTTTACAATTGTTCCCCCGCTATCTTTATTACTAAAGAATGTAACTGGTGTGTCAACATGATCAGCAAATTCTAAGCCCTGACGAGGGCCATGTCTTTTGAGTCCCTTGGAGGTATGAAATATGCCTATCTACGACATGTCAATCTCTGTCGTGCTGTGGGACTTTCCTATCTTACTATTTTGGAACATTCTTGCCTCTACAACGTTTTGCTTCAAGAGATTATCTTGCTAATACCAATCCCAGTACCCAGAAGGCAACAGTAAACGAAAAAGAACGTTAAAAGTGAATAGTAAATAGCACACAGAATATGTGAATACGAGTTTTAAAGTTCTTGTGGCATTTTTTTTTTTTTCTTGAAAGTTTGTCCATCAGTTTCTCCCCATTAAAAAGGACATGTAAAAGGAATTTTTATCTTTATTTTCTCGCGAATAAAATGAGCACATAATATAGAAGTAGAAGAGAGTCGGCCAGGCAAAACAAGAATATTAAAGCTGTTGGAAGAACCAAGACGAAAACACTACAGGGAATTTGAGATTTATTAAGTATGTGTATTGCATCATTATTCCCTACTAGTGTTGTTAACAGTTGTGTTTTTTTTTTTTTTTTTTATGAATCAGTAGATAAATTTTTGTTAATGAGAAAAAAAACGATACAAACAGGGAGACAATAGGAAGAATCCCAATGTCAATGAAAATTACAACGAGAGTCTCAAAACCAGATTAGAAAATTGGAATTCCTAAATATTACCTTCTCGCCTAAGGCATCGGCAGTAGAGTTTGCTGTTCTATTAATATGCACCAATGTACAATCTGCTACAGAACTAAGATGTCTCTTGATCAGAGTGAAAATATTCCTAATGTCCCCAAGATTTGAAGCTTTTCTAGTCATCCAAGATACAGCATTAGAAGAATCAGATTCAACTATAATGTTACAATGCTGAAAAGATTGATTCAATGCAACAAGTTTTAGAGCTTTGGCGATGGTCACAATTTCGGTTGTAGTCTAGTCTAAATTTTAGCATACCATGTACAAAATATCGGTAATACAGTATTGTTAGACATTTGTTAATGGTAAGAGTAATTGAGTAAATACATGGAGTTCGCATTTAGCAACGAAAAAATACCTGTTGCCAAAGGGCCTCGAGTATAGCAGTGGTGACAATCAAAATGCAAACAAAAATGGGAGCCCGAAGTTACGAGGTGTAGAAGAAATTGAAGAGATTTCTCAAAGTCTTAAGGAGAATTCGAGATGCACTAGGCTATGAAACTTGTCATGAGAATGCTTCTTTTTTAGTCCTCCAGGTGCTGAAATTTGAACCTGAAACTAACAATCACGCCCCACCATAAGATCACAAGGCTGATGGCATGCATGTATTGGATAAGTAAAAACTAACTCTTCAAGAGATTACAAGTATGATCCTCTCTGAATTATTTGTACTAAAATAATACTCGAAGTAAGAATTTCATGTATCTAAATTACACTAATTTTAAGTCGCCAATCACTAAACTATTTCTTTAAGTGTATGTCAATCTTCAATCTGCACTAAAATAATACTTATCGTACGAATATTATTAAACTAAGCAGACTAGTATATGTCTGAACTTGTAATTCTAAGATTGATGATACGCAAACTTACGCAAGTGAAAAAAGAGGGTGATGGGAGTTAAAAACGGAGAGCAAATTGGAATTGAAAAAAGACTGTAATAAAAGCGTTCCCCTAGACCTAGATATGCCGTTGGGCACCACTACGAATGCACAGCCCATTTGGGAGCTTGATGGCGAAGAATCAAATTACCGGCAAAACTGTTTGGTCTCGCAGAAATAGGCACGCTGTTGGGTGAGATGCTGCGCCTTGAGAAAAAATAGCAACAACAAAAGATAATTTTTCTGTTATAGGTAGAAAAAGGATGCTTTCGATACGCATCTTTTTTTTATTTCACTTTTTAATTTTTGTACATCTTATTTTAATACGCGTATTCCAATAAAAAAAAATTTAAATTAGACAATTTTGATATTAGCTTATGTGATTTTGTTCACTTTGCCTTCTTCACAAAAATCTGTCAATCAAACTCTAAAAACAAAAAGAAATTTATACGTAACCCCATAAAGAGAAAAGCACGCTCAGGTGTCAACAGTGTAGTCTCTCTATCAACGTGAAGTCGCTGCAGTTGTGAAGCCATATCAATTAGTCATAGAGTTTTATTACAACAATACGAACAATAAGCACATAATTAAATATAAATTATTATATTTATTTATTATAATTAATATATATTTTTATGTATAATAATTAATTATTATTATATATTTATTATTAATCTTATATTTATTTTATGTGCTTTCCTAACTCTTTGATTTGTCAAAGTATTGGAAGAGTGGAAGTGTCGAGACTGGGAACACGCTTGGCATGAAAGCATGGCGTTGCCTTAGCAGTTCAATTATTGGGGCCATTTCTGATTTTGATGTGATTAGACAATGCCATCACTCTTCAATATATAACTATGCAAATATATAAATTTTTTTTTTCCAGTTTTGGGAAGAAGACAAAGGTTGTTTCAATCTTATCATGTCGTGGTCTTTCTTTTCTCATTTTCCTATTCCTTTTCATTTCCCTTTAGCCATTGTTTGGACATGTGAAGGGGTATAAAAGAGATTTACGAAAAAAAAAATTATAAGAAAGAAAATTGTAAAAAGAAATATATATTTTTTTTCATTTTTTATTTAGATAAACAAAAAAAAAATAGTGAAAAAATAGATAAAAAAGTAAAAATTTTTATTTGAATACTACATAAAAGTGTGAGAAAGAGAATTGATATTTATAAAATAACATTTATGCCTTTATTCCAAGGATGACTACGTATTTTTGGAACATTGATTTTGCAAAGGATAGATTCTGTAATGAAAATATTCCTAAAAGACATGGGAGGTTTATTGAAAACACTTAAAAAGAAAAAATATATAAGAAAATGTGGTAATAGGATCATAGAAATAATGTTTTTAAACATGCGCTTTTTGTCTGTAAATTAGGAGGTTATGCCATTTGGGATTGAAACATGCAGTCTAGTAAGAGGGGAAGTGTGTAATGGCAAGCATTAACTAACTAGGAACCGGAATGCTTCAACCCCACGCTGGGCTTGACGTCCAGTAAATGAAAATAAGGTTTAAAGGCAATTTGGTACTTCTATAATTAAACTTATGATCAGTCTTTATTTTTCTCAAGCTTTCTCACCGATGAGGTGAGAAAGTTTTTGAGTGAATCCTACATGAATTTGCCATCTCATTTTCTCAACACTTTTCTTTCCTCACCTCTCCAACACTAAAGAAAGTTCCTTTATACATCCCCCCCCTTTTTTTTTTCCATCACTTTCTTTCCTACCACTTGTTTACAATCCAAACAAAGCATTAGGCTTTGGCCTTTTTTTTTTTCTTTTTCTCTCCAAATCCAATGAAAGTTGTTTAGGTTTGAAGGGTTTGAAAGTTTCTGGTAATAGGAAGTTTCATTTTGTTAAATTTATTAAAAAAAAAATTATTTGGTCTTCATTTTGACACCATCTAGAGTTGGAAAAGAGTCAAGTTTAGCTTACTAGGAGTTTCCCTGCAATAATTGACAATGGGTCTTCATTTTCTGATCTCAAACTAGAATCAAAATCAAAGTTAATATGTTGTTAACTGTTTAAGAATATAGCCATTTAGAGTCAACATTATCCTCTTATCTTAGGATAGAGTTCTCTGTATAAACTTTTCTTTTCTTTTCCTTTTTTCCTGGGAAAATGTACAACTACTTTAATTTTATTCTTAATGTAGAATCAAAGAAGCATAAGTATGCCTTATTCTTATTCTTCTTCTTCTTCTTCCTACCTGTATAAAATTTACAACTTAGATTTTAATAAAATTTACCTCCCCTTTTCAGGAACATCTTTGTTTGACAAATGATATATACTAAAAATTAGTGAGATTTTGATTCTTTTAAGTCCGTAGCATATAAACAATTTCTTCCAACTCTTTGTACATTAATACAACAGTAATACTGCACGAATAATAACACACTAAATTCATAAAATCAATTTAATGATACCACTAGATATATATATATATTTTACCAAATATAAGAATCTAGTTCAATCTTTTATATTAAAATTGAAATCAAACACATTTTAAGAATTCTTTCAAATGAATCAACCGGAAATCAACAGTGCAAAGCTCTTAAATCAGAAGAATATACACCGTTATTTTTAACCTCATTTTCGACCAATATGCTGACAAACATTGACACCTGTCTCGCGCTTTCAGCATCGACTCTTGTCTTGAGCTTTCAGCCACCTACTGTATATTTTCCAGGAAAAAGATGTTCCTAGAAAATTTGAGACGTTGACGGACTCCTCCCCGTCTTCCAGTTCCACAGTACCACCACCACCTAGGGAAAAAAAAAAAAAAAACCCTAAAATCTCCAGCGCGTGGAAGCCACGGAGATAACTTGAAATTGTTAGTTGCATCATCTGATATCTTCTCTCTGGTTCCTTTTCCTGTGTTTTATTCTAAACAAAACAGGAAACATTAAATGCAGGTTTGACGTTAATCCCGTGCCACTCGTGTCGTGTCGGACTGGAGAGCGCAGCGTGCGTAAGAAGGCAGCTGAGGTTGAGCTGCCCCCGACAGTTTTATTATTTTCCTATGTAATTCCGTGTCCACATTTATGCACGCATGAACCAGTTCTGCACATCTCGTACTCGGTCTGAGTCCCCGGCATGGGCAATCTCACGCGCCACCTGTGACCAAGGTAGGGCCCTCGTCAGCCCGGCAGCAAGCCATCCAGTTCCCCAACAGAGCCCGCTGGCGCGTGACCCTTGGATTCCATTGCTTTACTCTTTGACCTCAACTCTCGCGCAGCAAAGAACAAAACTTGGACACGACAAAACAAACCCCACTTTCTTTGTGTTTTTTTTACAACACACTCAGTAAGAGAATGCGAGAAAAAAAATAAAAATATATATATATACACACACACACCATGTTTATTGAGAATAAAAGAAGTTAAAAAATACAAAATTTAAGCATAAAATTTAGTTTATTAATCATAATTAAATGTTACACGCAAAAAATACGTACTAATTATAATTAATAATTATTACAAATTTGTGTCAATTTTTGTATTCAAATTTTGCGTTTCCGAATCAAATTCTACGGGGAATAGCCGGTGGGAAATCGCAATTGCAAAAGCCATGGAAATAGTTGGAAGCAAAAAAGGTCCTTTTTGCAATAGGGACAGTGAAAAATAAAAAGATTCATGGCCACATTTTCTCACTGACTCTTCTTATCTCCTAACTGATCTGCTCCCTTCCCCAAAACGGCAAGTGTTCATCTCTCAAGTTAAGCTAATGGAGTTTGAGAATCAAGAGGAGGTGGAGGAGGAAGGGATGGAGTTTCCACTGCCGGCGAGTTATGACAACTTGAGCAGTTCTTTTCGGGCCAAGATGACGAGCTCAGGCGTTGAACCACCAGCAGCAGCAACTGGGATAGTGGTTCGTCAGCCAACGACGACTGAGCAGAGATACAGAGAGTGTTTGAAGAACCATGCGGTGGGCCTCGGCGGGTATGCGGTGGACGGGTGTGGCGAGTTCATGGCAGCAGGAGCTGAAGGCACCCTTGAAGCGCTCAAATGTGCTGCTTGTAACTGCCACAGGAATTTCCACCGCAAAGAAACCGCCGGATCGCCGACGCTCGGGATAGGAGAGCTGCTTTTTCGCGGCCACCCGCCTCACACTCATCTCCACCACCAGCTCCCGCAATTCGCCCCTTACTACAGGACCCCATCAGGGTATCTCCACGTGGTGGCCCCACAACAGAGGCTGCCGCTAGCATTGCCGTCAACCTCAGGAGGAGGTCAGTGTAGAGAGGAGCAAGAGGATGTGTCGAATCCGAGTGGTGGCACTGGTGGGTTTGGTGGCGTTGGCAGCGGTGGTGGGGGCTCTTCGTCAACTAAGAGGTTTAGGACTAAGTTTACGCAGGAGCAAAAAGAGAGAATGATGGGGCTGGCGGAGAGGTTGGGGTGGAGGATACAGAAGCATGACGAGGCTGTGGTGCAGCAGTTCTGCAACGAGACCGGAGTGAGAAGGCATGTGCTTAAGGTTTGGATGCATAACAACAAGCACACTCTTGGCAAGAAACCCTAAGACTCAAGGCATTATTGGACAAAAATCTTCAACACTTTGAGAAAGAAGTTGGGGGCTGGGAGGTGTATAAGTTCCAGATGACTTGGTGAGTATTTGGTATTTTACATATCCTAGGATATTTAGCAAGTTTTATTTTCTTTGGGTAGAAGGAAAGGGATTGGGTTTGGCGGAGTTGGTACGCAATGATGGATACTTTATGGCAGGTTGTTTTACACTTTAAAGAGCATTAATGCAGATGCCTTTGTATTTGGGTCTCATTTCTTTGCATTCTTTGAAAACACACTGGTCCTGCCTATGAGTTTCAGTGTGGTTGTTTTGCTTTGTTTTCTGCACTTAAAGTGAGCTAATGGGTACGGCGATGGGGCTCTTTTCAAGGCCTTATTGTCTCGGATACTCAATACGGAGAGAGAGAGAGAGAGAGAGAGCGAGAGATACTCGAAGTCCCAAGGTGTAGGTGTAGCTCATCTGGGAGAGTTGGAGTCTAATCTTTCGTCTTGTGTCTTTGTCATCCATCAAATTTACAATTGGTGTAAACTTGTAATGGGTCTCATCTGCATTTTCTGTGCAGAGATCTCTCTACTGTCTACATGTGTTATCCACTTTGTGTCCGTCCCTTTTGTGTCTTCTGTCTTGAGACTCTTGCCTGAGCTCGTCATGGGTAGCTGAGAGAGGGAGAGAGAGAGAGAGACAGAGAGAGAGAGATTTTTCTGTAATTTTTATGTTGCAGTCTGGATATTATTGAAGGACCCCATTTTGATTTCTGCTTTTCTTAGCACATTTTTCCTACTCAATTCTCTTGAGTGTTTTTTGCTTCTGGTTCTTCTTTGTCGCGCATTATGTGGTACCTTTTGTTTCTCCTCTTCTCCTTCTATTGACTTTTTCGAGGGTACTTATAACTGTAATGTTCCTCCTAAAACAAAACAAAGCTTCACCATGGGGCCTCCATTCTGATCCATCTGTTGTCAAGTCCTTTGCTTTCTTTGCATTGCATTTAATATTTGCAGTTGTAAGTTGAGATACCAATCTTTCTGAACTTGGCTTTCTTTTCTCAAGGAAAAGAAATACATTTTTCTACAGGTTCATAGCTATAATTGAAGTAAGCAATTTCACATATTTTATGTTTGTTTTGGTAGAGTGTAGCGCAGAACTCAGATATATGATCATTGATGGGTTACCTTGGGAAGGAAAGAACCGAGCCAAATCTGTCAAATTGCTTGTTGTCTGCATTATATATCAGTTTTTTATTTTTTTAATTACATAGCATTGAAGGCTGGAAGTAATTTTTTTTTTATTTTCATAAATTCTAATTATTGAGATATTTTTAAAAAACTACATTATTATTTTTACTTACTTTTTTATTTTAAATATAACACATATATTTCTTATAATATACAAATTCATTTCATCACTTTTTTATTTATTGGGCCTATTTAAATTTTTATTTTCATTCACATATCGAGTTAAATTAATTTTATTTAATTTTAAAGTAAATTAAATTAAAAACTTATCAAAATATATTTACTAGTGGGTTATAATTAAATTGAATAAAAGAAATACTTCTAATAATATTTATGAACAAAATAAACTTATTTTTGTGGTATTGATTAAATTTTTTAGCCTATAACTCGATATTTTTCAAAAACATATTGATGGTTTATAGATTTTTTAGTATAAAAATCCTATTAGTTATTAGTTCTGGTATAATTTACTCTTATTAAAATAAGTGGGAGTAACTACTTTAAATGGTATTTACTTCGTATTTTTTACAAAATCTCCATGAGTAGTTGGTCATGCCTTACATACACAATTTGTTCTCTTGGGAAAGAATGAATCTGTAAAAGCACTTGCATACCCCACAGGGAAACTCAACTAAATCCATGATCGAGGAATTCTATAGATCCAAAGCTTAGCCTCAAATGTTATTCTCTCCATGGCCCCATGTACCTTCTGGTTTTATTTTTTTGAATTTTTCTGTTGTTTGTTACAAACTTTATCTAAAGGGAACAGTGGGTTCTGTAGCACCAATAAAAAACATGGAGGCCACGCGGACAGCTTTAATCAGTCAACTCTTAACACCACGCCATCACTTGAAGATTCTGCTTCTTGGCCTGTAGAATTTCAATGGGAACCTAGCATCTCTTTTACACAGTTCGTTCTTTAACATTTGTTTTCAGAATTTGGTTGTCTAGAGTCATTTTCTTCAACCTTTTTTATCATATACTATTTATCTGAGTAATGAAACTCCCATACTGTGCGATCTAATGCTAACTAAAGAAAATAGTATGGGCCACAGGGGAACCAGATTGCTTATATAAGGGAACCTTCGATAGTCGAGCTTGTTTGGTTGTTTTACCAATAGTGCAAAGAGTGTTCGATGTTTCGAGTTTACTAGCAGGTTATAAATGGTGTTTGACGTTTCAACCTCACTGGTAAAATATACCACTGGTGCTAGTTTGCTTCTTCTGGTGTCCAGACTTTACCTACAATCAATATAGTCTTCAGGAAACTTAGCTTGATTTGGGAAATTAAACAACAGCATCAATTAAAGCTGCACACTGGAAATGGGGTCGTGTGTATTTGGGAATCTTGGTCAAAGGTTACCCCCCTGCATCAAGATATATAGTGATTGATCATCCTATTCTTACCAACGCATATGCATGCTTGTTATTTGGATGCACGGTCTGTATGCTTTCTTCTGCATTTCCAATTTAGAGTCCGGCCCTAAGATTGGAATTTCTACTCTACTTCAACAGCAATCCAAAACCGGCAATTAACTTGTGAGGAAAAAAAAAAAAAAGGATCTGGCTGTTGGATAGATTACCGCGCTAAGAGAAGAAAACGTTTGACAGATATAAGGAAAAAAAAAAAAAACATAGGAAATGGATCGTGTTTAAACAAAAATAAATAAATAAATTGATGTGTAACTTTCTTTATTTAAATATTTAGTAGTTTTCAATTCTATAATAATTTTCATTATGCCTTTCTGCTAGTTCAATTAGACAAGTATTGAATCTTGGGCTCCTCGTTTTCAGTAAATTTAGTCCACTCTCTTACATGTCTTCTTTATATAATTGCATTGTTTACAGCTCCTTTTTTTAAATTTTTCTGGATCTATTTGTGTGACTCATTGGATGTAGAACATATAATAGTCTTTCCTAATTCTGTAAATACCCTCTTAAATTTCTAATTTGAATGTTCCAACAGCAAAATATAGCAATGTTTGCTAGCCAGTTTACTTCCTTTGGAAAGTTAACTATAATATACCTCTTCTTCAGGTTGCTTCTCGAATTAGACAACATAATCGACAAAGTTGTGAAGAAATGCGGTCCTGCCCTTGTAGGAATATTGGTCAACAATTACTCTGGATCAGGATAGTGATTTATTATTCTAGTCTCTTTTTAAAAAAAAAAAATTTTAAAAAATCTGAAATATTCTTAAATGCATTGGAATAAAATAAGCTGCCCTTTTTTAATATATATCACTAATTACTAACAATTTTGCTTTGATGCTAAACACACTTGACTCATCGCCAATAATTTTCACGGTTGAGATATCACCTTTCGTGTATGTGTGTGTGTGTGTCTATATAAAACTTGTTTGACAATCATACATAAACATTTCAAGTATCCATAATATATCGTCAACACCAGTCATAAGAGTACAAACCCATAATTATTTATTTTCAACGTACATAGCAAACAATTATCATGTCAAAATAAATAAACCCAGCAAGATTACATTTAAAATTTCCATCCCAATTCAAGTAACTTGGAATCAGTATTTGAATTAATCCCCTTTCGCTGCCCAGCAGCACTAGCGAGACTTCTCCTATCATAGTCCACCTTAACATTCATATGGGGACCATGGTCATTTTTCTTTGTAATGCCTTTAGTACCTGAATCTGATCTCAGACTCTTTGCCCAGTCAAATTTTTTGGTGCCGTAAACTAGCTTGCCTTGCAAATTGTCGGATTTTGCAGTCATTATCCTGTCCTTTCCAGGAATTTCCTTCTTGCTCTCTTTTATTTCAACCTTGGTTTCTCCTTCCAATCTTATTTTTATCTTCACTTCAGACAGTGCTTTGTCCCTTTTTTCTTGATGAAAGCTGGATATTTCTCTTGCATTCCTTTCTTTCTGTTGTTGATAAAGTTGGTGCAATTTTATTGCGAGGTGATATATTCCATTTTTAATCTCTTGCTCTAAGTCTCTTTCTATATCCATCTCAAGCTCACCACGAATCTTCATCTCCTCGTTTGATATTATTGGTCTCGGGTTTACCTTTCCTTCATTAATCTGTAACGCAGCTACTAGCATTATCATAACAATGTGACAGAAATGAACGATAATCATCAAATATCTAACAAAAGGAAAAGGAAGAAGAAAACAAAGTGATAAAGAGAATCGAAAAAAATTTAAATGCATTCACCCTTGGGTGCAGCTCAATAATGCAATGCGAATTTTGAACTGGAACGGATGAATCTGCAAAATCCCATAAAAGGGTTACTCCCTTAGCACTAATATCACAATATGATGATGGTGAAAGAGAAGGAGAAAACAAGGAATGGAATCTGATGAAACCTACTATACCCTGTTTGCTGTGTGTGGCTTGCTGGTCCATCCTTCAACTTTGTGTTACTATACTTCTCTTATTATGCTAGGTGTGAATGTGTCAAGACCTTTAAATATCCTAACAGCTGAGGTGTTTGGACGTGTGGGCTTGGGTCTACTCATAGTTGGAATGAAGAGGACATTGATTGAGATGTTTTAATCAGCAAATACCGTTAGGGAAGCTAATTTAGTTTGCATATCGGATAATGGCGCCAAATATCTCTAGCTAAAGGGAGGAATGAAATTGTTATGTTTGGGGAAGATTAGAGCAGGAATATTTCCCTGAATTTAATAGTGCTTTACGTGAAAGGAAAAGAGGGGAATTGGGTTGCCCTTAAAGCAAAATCAATAGAGGGTACAGTTGCCCACATGCTTGACGTTTATATTCTTTAGACAATTACCTTTCCCCTAAGACCTACAAAGTTGGTTGAGTGGGAGACTACATTTATCCAATGTTATGTTTCTCAATTTACCTGATGTTTCTGAATGTACAAGTTGCTTCCACTCTTTCAAGAAGCCACACAAAGAGAACCTGTCCAAAGAGCAGCACCAAGCAATTGGGTTTGCCTCTTGGGCCAGGAATTAAGAGATCCAGGACCTTATCTTTCAAAATTTTCTTGGGTTTTATTTATTTTGGTCAAATGGTTCTGCCTATCTTTTTGCTTTGTCTTAGGGGTTTGGAACATTCTCCATACACGGGCTTTCACAGTTTATTGCAATCAATATATATCAAACAATGATTTAGGATATCAACAAATACATCCAATTTAGGACCGTAATGCTCTGAATTTGATATGAATTGGGATTCGATAATTTAATTAGATTGGCTATGGGTAGAAAGTTATGGTTGGTTAGGAGCACAAGAGTACTTTACAAATATTACAAAAACCCTTGATTTTTTTTTTAAAACAAAGTTTAAAACGTTTTTTTCCCTCAAACTATATATATGTGTGTGTACATGTCTATATATATGTCGTGTAGTATAAAATCTTAAATTTTTAGTGTCTTACATTAGTATTTAATATTAAAAAATTAATTCAATCATGTATTTTGTTTCTTTAATAACCTTAGTTCTCCTTTTTATATTATTAGGAAATTATAATTTAGGTTCTCTTGTCATAAATTTAACGATTCTTATAAATTCATCATATTTGAGCCTGTATAATTGGATCCACCCTACTGTTTTGCTCCGTTCTGTCTTTGCTTCTTTATTTCCTTTCTGGGTTTATGGTCAGAGCCTTTCTTTAATTTGTTGGTGGACACAGGAACGGCTCGCTAGTTGATGGTGAATTTTGGCCTTATCCTTCCTGGTGGAACGCATCTTTGAGCACAATGTATAAGTACACGTACGGGGAAAGTGATATGATATCAAATTGTGTATGTTGCAATTAAAACCTATTATTTTTCAAAGCACGTTCTATTGAATTTTTTGTTTTTTTTTCTTTGGTCAGACCGTCTATGGAAATTAATCCATTACAAGAAGACGAAAGAAATATGCAAAAGCAGCTGATCAATATGGTAAGTTTCGCATGAACAAATAGTTCAAAGCCAGATTTTACATGACAATGCATTGACAATTGCACGTTCTAAGTATGATAGTAGGGGTGACTCTGGTTTAGTCCGGACAGTTTAAGGTTGAGGGAAAGAAGGAACCAACAAAGGTTTTAACTTTCTAGTTCAAGTTTCGGTTTGATTACAGTTACAATTTAGGTTTCACTTCCTATAATGTTGCTAGAGAGAGTATAAGAAATTTATAAGCAAAGATAATAAAGTAAAAGAAAAATTTTAATAAATAATGACTTGAACTTAATTAAGCTATCTATGTATCGTCTTTAGGCAATCAAAACTCATATAGTTCCTTTAACTTAGGTTGGCTTGATCTCTACTGTGACCGCTAGTTTTGGTTTTAGTAGTTGTCTTCAGGTGTTCGACAATTTGGCTATCCTGCGTTTTTTTGTTTTTTCAAATTCGTGGAACCATTCTTTAAATTCTCACCGAAACCCCAATTCGAACCAGTGATTTCTTTTTCTTTTTTTGAAATTTATTGTGAACATCAGTTCACATACTTGATCTGATTCGATTACTACATCAAGCCGGTTCCTAAAAACTCGAATCTTAATCGGACTAGACTCGTCTCTACTATGATTGAGGAGACCAAACCGATTCATGGTTTAATTCAACTCTCATCAGATCAGTGGGACAGCTACAATTATTGTTTTGTAATAACCACTTTATTTACGTGCAATAGCAATGGGGCACATTTCCGCTTATGATCTCAATTTCCCACATACATAAAACGAAGCCCACTAAGATAGATATATGCCTAGTAATAACAACGGGGCAGGATGGGGGTTATGGATTATCATTCTAATCTTTATCTTCCATTCTAAATTCGATTTGCATCAATTTGAAATCTCATCTTCGTTTTTGTCATTTTTGTAGATAGAAAAGCCTGATGCTTGATTCGAGTAACTTGAAATTTAGAGTTGAACAAATATTTATCCAATTAATATTCAAATATAATAAAAAGATTAATTAGAAAAAATGATTCGTGAATATAGAGAAAAGGATAAACTAGTTACTATTGAGCCGATGGGATACAGTTGTTTCACATTTGTTTTGTGTTCAATGCCTAAGTCAAACTCGTCTAGCGCAATGAACACCAAGGGGACGAATTTTTGACTCAAAAGTGATGGAAATTAAACCCAAAAAAAAAAAAGAAAAAAAGAAAAAACATGATAGATCCTTTGTTAAGTCGACCATATGTTCGTCCAATAATTCAAGGTTGGCAGGCAAACTGCAAAACAAAAATGATGCCCTAGAAAGTCTGGGTGGTAGGGGTGATGTCTATGGAAAAGATAATCATATTCAACTCCAACAACTGATACATATACAAATTTAATTTTTAATATGTTCACTCATTCTAATTAATTGTTTAAATTTTCATTTCCTTTTAAAAAGTAGTAAAAAAAAAACTACTGTTTTAATTTCTCACATAAAAAGAAAATCCCTAAGTTTGTTTTTTTTTTTTTTTTCAGATAACTACTTCACATGTATAAACAAACAATCACACAAACCCCTATAAATATATATTTCTATGTATTATTGTACCAACCCATCAATTACAGTGGTCTTATAAATATAATAGTTGAATGAAAAGTTATAGAAATATCCTTATAACAAAAAATATATATAATTATTAATTAAAGATAAAATAATAAATAAATAATGAGGATGAATATGAGAGCAGAGGCAAAATTGAGGATTGTTAATATCATCTCGTCCTCATTTTTGTTAAAAATATCGGAAATTGGAGATTCTCATCTCGATTTTCGATCAATTTCTTCTAACATCGTACTCATCGGACGGATCAGCACGAAAATGAAAATTGTTGTGATCCCTATACATGCATTACATTTACATTGTGCCCATTACATCATATTATATACGTCCCTGAACTGTGCATTCCCAAGGTTGCTTATACGGGAAAATCAATGAGCTGTTTTTCTGACAAATCCTGACGTTTGACCGGTCATCTAGTCGAAAGACAAAAGCCCCCCTGTGGGCCTCATTCCAAGTTTCGTGGCCTTGCCGAGTTTTCAAATCCCCAAAAGTATTCACAAGCCAAAAAACGACCACGTTTCTGTGGCAACAGGACAGGTCACCCTTTTTGTCATTTCCTTGCTTGTATTTTTGTTTAGGTTTTGATTGGTGTTTTTTACTAAAATTTCATCAGGAACAATGGAATGGGCACAAAGCAAGATGGAAAAAATATTACCTGCTCTCTGTGTTCTCTTTTCTTTTTAACTTCTTTTTCTCTCATTTGAAAGGAGGCTACAACAAAAACTGTGTAACGATTCTGTAAAGACAAACACACGCGCATCATCTAGTGCCACTCCACTAGACTTTGTGATTATCTATAGCCTGCTGATGATGCTTCTAATACATACATAAACAGCTGGTGGTGATCCTCGCCTTTCATGCTCAATTAGCATGAGGCACCCTCGAATCTTTTCACCTTTATTTATTCATCCAAAAGTCTCTTTCCCTCTGTCTCCCCTTTTGTGTCACTGTTGTCATATATCTCATGACTCAGCGTTCCACTTGGAATGGCCTGCTGTCTCGTTTCCTCTTAATTTCTACAATATTATGTGGAGAGTTTGCACATGACCCGACTGTTGAATCATCGGTTTTGTAGCTCAAGCACACGGCATCTAACACCCCATTTGGGCTTTTGGGGACAGATGAGCCGGACGCACTTGCCACATTTGCAGCAGTGCAACCACTCATCAGTGACAAGTCTTTAATCAGTTCCATACACTTTAACACTCTGCCCTGCAAAATCCCACAAAGATTTGACTCATTGTCAAAGAAAATCTTCGTCTTGGTAAAAAGATCCAGTCCAAGATCATCGTGGGAAAAAGCAATTTTTTTTTTCTTTTGTCCTTTTCTGGATGTCCATTCCAGTGGGAACCACTCAGAACGTCATTTTACCTTTTCTAAATGTATGAAGCTAGACATCGCCTTGTCGATGCCAACTGCTTGCACTTCTCCTGAAACAGATATTGCCACTGCCGCTGCAATCTCTGAGGGACGGAATTCCAAGAAGTCAATACCTGCATTCAACTCCAATTCAAAACTGCATCAAACTCATTTAAGTCCAAACAATTACAAAGAACAAAAACACATAACATTGTAAGTGACGGACCTCTGATTGTGCCTAGTATGAGCTGCACTGAGTTGGATATGAAAGATCCTGAAAAATGTCGATCATCATGAATCTTCCCAAGGAAGTAGTCAATGAAAGAGCAAGGAGTAGAAGCTAGCATTCTCCAGTTCAATGTGTTTAACACCAAAAGCTCCATCATTTGAATGGTTTTAGCTTCAAACACAAATTTAGGTTCTCCTACCTACCCATAAAACCACATCATTAGGACAATAACTTTGAAAGAAACGTGAAAATTAATGATCATCAACTTCAGAACACACCAAAATCTGTGTTATGGTTACCTGTAAATCTACAGAAAGGGGCACTTCAGTCTCCTCCATTTTGGCTGCTAGTGACAAACAAGCAACGGCTAACAATTGCACAGTCCAGGTTTTACCGTTCTATATACCAATGGTGACAAACAAAAATCAAAGATGGAGGCCACAGGAAAACAAATTCCAGAATGATGTAGCAAAAGGAAAAACAATTGGGAGCATTCAGCACTTACAGGCAATTCACGAACGGATAGAAAACGATCCAAGTAGTTCATAGCTAGGCAAACGGTCAATGGACCAAAATTGTGATGTGCTTGAGCCTGTTGACCATAAGACAAAAAATTATTCGAAGAATCAGCAAAAAGAGCCTTTTTTTTGTATCACACTGCTTTCCTGGAAAAAGGGAAAGACAATCAATCAACCAAGAACAAGTTAGGGGATGTTCTTAGTCCAAGTTGAAACTAAACTATTAATTCATCCGAAAATAGACTAATCGAAGTGGACAGAAACAACCCAGTTCATGAATCAAATGAACATCGCTGCAGACATATCTATTCATCATAGGCCAGTATGGGAATATTGTGTAGGGCAAGACCACATTGTCGTTGAAAACAGAAATCCAACTTCAGAAAACACATAAAAACCAAGCAGAAGCAAAAACCTTTTATCAGCAATCAATCAAATAAGCAGAGTCCGAAAGTCCCAGTTAGGACAAAAAGTATGAAGAAAGGAAATAAAAAAAAAAAAAAAACAACCTTCAAAATCCAATCAAAAGCCTCTCTCCTAATACTCGTATCCAAGTCCCCACTCCTCAATCTGTTCAGGTAATCATTTCTGGGCAAATGCTCTACATCCCTTTCAATCATTTCCTGAACTCGCTCATCACTCTGTGTTACAAAACCCACCAAAGATTTGGATCTATTATTGTTACAAAAGGGTCCTTGACTGTAGTTTTTATTGCCTTGCCGATGCCAAGGTGGGGAAATCCCATCCTCGTCAGTGGCATTACAATCAAAATCAGCAAAACAATTTTTCGTACTCTCCGTACACAGAAGGCTTGAGGTTGCAAAGTCCAGATTTTGTGCCATTGCTGGGCCTCAGGAGTGGCTACTGCTAAAGAGCATTCTATGTATCATCGTGTGATAAACCCAGAGACGCGCTATGAGAGAGAGAGAGAGACAGCGAGGAGGGGAGCGAGGGGCGACGGGGGCTGAGTGTCTTATAGAGGGAGAGAGAAGCGTTTATGTAGGGACTGAGCACTGAGCCTAAAATTTTTAGGGTAAGAAAAAAACAGAGAGACTTGAAGGGGATTTGTTCATATAGAACCCATAACATCTAGAGTTGGCTTCTTTTGCCATGTAGACTCGAGAAATCTTACAGACGTGGACGGCACAATACTATCCAGCGTGGAGGATACGACACTCTCATGGTCATTATTGAACATTGATAGTTGACATTGTTATTTGACTATGTATCAATCGACTATATATATATATATATATATATATATATATATATATATATATATATATATACATATATATATATACAAGTAACCCTAATAAGAATATTGCATTACGTTTTCTTTTGGATTATGTCTGACTCGTCTCAAAAGAATAAGACGCTTAACATTTCTAAAAAAAGAAAGGAAATAATGATAGCGGTATTAATGCAAGATTACAAGGAGGCCAACCTCGTTACAACTGTTATTTTTCCTTTTAGCTGTCAACTTTTTGTTAATCAGTACCCCCAAAACCATTCAGGTTTCATAATCGGGGCCTTTTTTCCGTGAGAAAATCTGCCGTGACTTGAAGTGTGTAATTTGGGTGTAATCTTGCACATAAAGGTTGTATAAAAAAATATATATATGTAATCAAATCCCACGATTTCTAGAATTACTATATTTGTAGCACAATTAAAATGCAAAAAGATCTCTACAGAAAAAAAAAAAAAAATTGCCAAAAGAGGCGTTGAAGTTGTTTTTGTGAGCTACTGCTTGCATTATTATTAAAAAAAAAAATGACACCGGATGCGTCATTTGACGGTAGAACGCTAAACCATTAACTTCGACGATCATGGTTCAAAACTGGCAGTGACGAACCAAAAAATTATGATTAAAGGTTCAGTTCGATCCAATGATGGAAAATGACAATGCCGTATGATTCTTCCCCGGCTAGAAGTTCCAATGAGATAAGCCTGTTAGACAAAGGGAACCTAGGGGCTGTAGGTGTTTTTAAGTGTTAGTATTTTAACGTTTAAATCAGTATTTCAAAGATAATCGATCGAGAGAAAATTAGGTTCTGTGGTGTTGAATGGCCATTGCCTTTGTACAAAGGTCTAATGAATTTTTTTTATATTGTTCCAATTTAGCGAGCTGTTAATAATGAGATTGGTCATAAAAGATTAAAAGCAAATGAAAAAAAAAATCATTAGAATAAGCGTTATATATATATATATATATATATATATATATATATATATATGTACATTTTTTATGTAACAAAATTGAAGTTCATATGGATTCGCGTATAGTGAGGGCGAAAAAAGCTAGTTGCACTACTAAGTTCCTGTCACCGTTTCTTTCCTTGTTCGAAGAACAAAAGTCACCTTTCTTTCAAATATTCCTATTACAACACCATTACATGCCATGGGAACTCAAACGTTTTTAGCAAGACCAATATCTATTACATTGCATGTATATTTTCCTCAATCGAATACATTTATAAATCTGATGTTTGCATATTTTGTATTGAATAATTTCACTTTTTTATTTGAAAATATTAAAGTATATATTTGTCTATGTATATACTATTAGTATTGGTTGTACATTGTAATAAATATTTTGAATTTAGTATCAAAATAATACTTCTAAGACCATTTACTGTACATTTATATCCATCAAATATATCATAATTACCACTGCATTCTTGTCATTTCCGTGTCAAAAAATGTTTGTCAACGTAACATTCTTTTTTGTTTTTCCTTACAAAGTTTCAATATTCCTCAAACAGATTTGACATATATGAATCAATAATTGAATCCAAAAATCATACATTTTTATAAAATTTTGGGATAAAAAAACAAAAAAAAAAAGTCGTGTCAATTTCTTACAGTAGTCGTGGGCGATTTTATTAGAGTAATGTTGGAAGTAAATTTTATAAATCACGTAACAAAATACTGCGACAAATAAATAATTAAGTGCCTCGGGCGAGTTTTGATGGCAGTCTCTAGCAAATGATGGCAAGCGGTGGTTAGATATTGGTCAGTATAATCTCAAAATACATCTGATGGCACATTAAACTAGTCCATAAAACTAAGCTGGTGTTGCAATTAATTAAGCTATATATTAATTCAAAATTGTATTCACCACTCGTAAAGAGATTAATTTGAAGTTGTTTGACCTTGTCTCGTTAATCAAAAGATGAACTCTTCTTGTTAGAGAATATGAATTACAAAGTGCACTTGATCTAATTTATAAATTATAAAAATACTTCAAAACAACTAAAACTTAATACTAATTTTATCGTATAAAATCAATGATTAGACATATCAAGGGCGCAACCTCTTTAAACTATTCTCAAATTTTAAATAAGTAAGATGGCTGACAAATTTAAATCCCAGCTGGTATGCTCTACCACCCACAATTTAAAATAAGAGAACTCAATACCGGAACACAAACCATGCCTAGTTGGTTTTGGGGTACGAACCTAAACTTTGGGTTTGTGTCCGTCCTGAGTCTCCTAATCCACTCCAACGCAATCTCCACTGTAATTGTGATCTGCGGACTCTTCTTGAAATATTAAAATTTTGTAGGCATGCTAAGGTGAACAATCCTTGATCATCTTAGATTTCGCCTAAACACAATATGATCTTACAATCCAATAGAACCCCTCGAGAGAACGACTTTGATGCTTCTCTATCTACCTCTATATATATATGTATGATCAAATGATGGAAGTCTTGATAGTATAGGCAAGACTTAAAGATGAAGGGGTCAGAACTTCATAGGAAAGGCGAAAAGTAGCTTGATGGAAAATGTTCTGGTTTGTGAGGATCAAGGTCTGCTTGGAATTTCCTTGTCTCCCCTTTAATTGCTGGAACGTGTATTCTAATTTATAGAGAATTCTAGTCTATAATTTATGATTCTAGGGAGGTACGTTAGTTATCGTTCTTGTTGGGGCTGAAGTCAAGCTATGAACTATTATATTACGCTGCACGGTATTCCTATAAATTCTGTAATTCTATTATTAGGATTTCAAGTATAAATTACATAATTAAAATTTTTTATTTTAAAAAATAACATTAAATTTATAAATTTGTTATATAATAACACGTATTTTTAAATATTTCACATTAAAAATGAAAAATAAAAAATAAAGGGAATGTGAGCGAGGTGTCAAACCCTTGAGTTTCCCCAACATTCACAGGATACAAATCGGCAGGGATTAACACCTTTGCCGGGGTACCTTAGAAAAGAGCAGGAGGCCTTCCTGGCCTGGATTTGAATTCTCGGCGAAATAATTTCCAAGACACGTTTATACCCCAACAACGTATACAGCAACCTGCAACTAAAGAACAGAATGGGAAAAGAACAATGTTAAATTTAAAATATACATAGGAATTGTATTGATTTTTTTATATTTTTTTTGTCTAAAATCAGCTAATTGAGAGGTAGGGAGGAGAAGTAAGCAGACAATAAAATAATTACATAAATTCCAACTACCTATCATTTGTAAAGAAGATAGCGCCAGATCAGCAACTGCTAAATATTCAAGAAAAAGAAGACTATCCATTGAATATTCACAGAAAGAAAATGAGGTAGAAAAGACACAAAAAGAAAACAAACAAACAAAAAAGGAAAAATAGCATGCTCTTAAGTCTATTTATTTATTAAAAAATAATTTATTTATGAAAAATATTTACTGAACAAATTTTATAAAAAAAATAAATTATTTTTTATTATTTACCTATATTATTAAAAATATTTTCTTAATTTTAATTATTATAGAATAAAATTGAAATAATATAATAAAAAATTTTGATATAAATTAATTATTATTATAAATAAAAATATAAAAAAATTGATTAATTTCTCATATGATAAAATATATTTTGACATTGAATAACAACAAAAAAGAATTTATTATTATAATGATAAAATTAACTTACAATAGATAATTAATTATAAATAAAAATAATAATAAATTAATTGATAATTAGTAAAATTAATAATAATTTAAAAGTGATATTTTTTTTCTCTCATATTTGTGACAATGTCTAAAAAAAAAATTGACTTCAACTTATTATAAAAATTATATTTATAAAAAATTATTTTTATTAATTATATTATTTTATTTTATCAAACATAAAAAAAATAAAAAATATATATTATATAGAGAACAAACGTGCCTTATTCCTCGTTATCATTCCCCGACAAATTAAAAGTAACATCAGCCACCTCCGCCATTGGCAGGCCAACCCTTTTAGTTCATCGAATTGGTTTTTAGCATTCTTCATCATAGTCGAATCAAAATAATTAGTTTTCATAAATACCGTAAAAATTCTTAAATAACATAAGAAGAAATAATTAAAATTATCTTGAAGTGTACAGAGGAAATACGCCTAGTCAATTTTGAAATCCCAAAATATAAATTGATTACTAATTAGGCAAGAAAAATAGAAAAATTGTAATGTAAACGACGATATAAATTCAGTTGAACAAGAGGTACGATGTGATTGTGGTGGAGAGAGGAGAACATACAACTTAGGGAAGGAGAATAGACTTGGAAACATTTAGAAAAAAGAAAGAGAGAGAGAGAGAGAGATTGGTCACACTTATGCCAAATTGCATTATAAATTTATTAATGCCCTCAATTACAATCATCAATAGTTCATATTAGGAAATTAATGGTAATTGCAAGATTATGAATTGCAATTATTGGCACGTATCATGGAGCAAGAGAAAGGAGAATATGATTCTTCAATAATTTATACCATATTTATGTCAAATTGCATGATATGTTCATGGAAGAAAATCAATGTGAATTACAAATTTAAAAATTATCAGTTATTAAAATTTTTTTAAAAAAAGACATAATAGAAATATTAATTCTAAAAATAAAAGAAATTTTGATACATATAATTCTTTTAGTTTTCTAAAAATTTCTATATAATTAATATAAATAATAAAACATAAAAAGAAAAAAAAAACATAATTTCTTTGATCACATGATAGTTTTAAAATTGATTATTCTAATTCAATAACTACAACTCTCATTTTACAGTCGAGTGGATGCATTCTCCACTTGTCTTTAATGATTATTGGTAAGATTGATTTATTATCATAAAAAAATAAATTTGATATATTTTGTGAGATTTAATAAATATATGTGTATAAAAAAATTATATATTTATAAAAAAATATAATGTACTCATGTAAAATATCTCATTAATTATTTATTTAAAAAATAAAATAAAATAACACATTCTTGTAATTAACTTATCTTATTTATATATATATATATATATATTTATATTTTCAAAAAAAATTCATCTACCATCATGCATCGTAGCATTTTTATTAATTTATTAATTGTTATTTTGCAAAAAAAAAAAGAAAATCTATATTTTCTTACAACTCGTAAAAAAAAATAAATTTGGACAAAAAAAAAAAAAACAAAAGAGCCATTAGGACGGGACCTGGTTGGGCTAAGGGTAGAAGTGTAAATTCGAGCCCAGCCATTGGAAATGAATAACCCTAGCCAGCTCCGGTGTTTGCAAATTTAAAAGCTTCGTCGCTGAACGCTCGTTTGTGCAAGTCCTCTCACTCACTTAGCAGCCGTTATCCATCGAAATGGAGCTGTGCACCTGCACCACCGCCGCCTCCATAGCCTCCGCCGCCGCTCAAGCCAACTCAAAATTTCCCAAAATCTTATCTCCGAACATCCCCGCTCGCCTCCTCTCCAAACTGTCTCTCGTCCTCTCCGCCACCGCCCAACGACGGCGCGGCCTCTGCTACCGTACGAACCCAGAACCTTAGGTTTTTCTTAAAAATCTCTTTCTTTTTTTTTTGTTTTCGTGATTTTGGTGTGGTGCTGGATTAACCTGGCCGTTTTTCCTATAATGCAGGTTTTCGTAGCTTGAGTCATTCTGCGCCTAAAGCAGCATCTTCCGAGGATGCAACGTTAGGCGGAGTGAATTACTCCGCCGGAGCGTCGGAGGAGCGCGACAGTGCGGTGGCCGTGGAAGACAGTCCTGCACCAGCTGAAAAGAATGTTTATATTGAAAGCGAGGCAACCGAAGTTCCTGAGGAAGATTCTGCCGCAAATGAGCAATTGAATGAGTTTTTGACTGACCTTAATATCAAGGTTTGTGCTGTTTGGGAGCCTGGAATTGTCTGTTTTACCTTCTAATAATGATTATAGCCATTTAAATTTTTCAGTCAGTAGACTGTTATATGCAAATATATATTTTGTTTATATTCTTATTTCTTGAAAAAGGGATTGGATAGAAAGAGGCTGTTTGGGAGCCTGGAATTGTCTGTTTTACCTTCTAATAATGATTATAGCCATTTAAATTTTTTAGTCAGTGGACTGTTATATGCAAATATATATTTTGTTTATATTGTTATTTCTTGAAAAAGGGATTGGATAGAAAGAGAGCATTGGTTGCTATGATGATGTATAATAGTGGTGGAGAGTATCCATTGGATTCTTGATGAAACTTCGACATTGTTGTCGATCCTGAGCGGTTACCTGAGCAACATCGTATCCTTCATAGGTTAAATACTTTTGTGTTTCTCTTCTTCCTACCCACTTGCTTTTTTAAATCTATCATTTTCTTCCTTGAATTATTTTTTAAATGAAAGGGTTTCCCTTTCAATTTCCTATTCTGCCCTGTTTTGCTTCTGGGCTTTCTTCGCTTACCATCTACTTCCTCTTGTTTTCCTGGGTTTACTTCATCATGATTGTTAGAATTGGTGCGAGTCTTTACAAGTTGTTGAATCATTGACTATAGTGTCAATCTGAGCAGTTAGCTGTGCAACTCGCTGTTTTAATCATCTATCCCACTTTTAGTTCTTTTGTTTTTACCTTTCCTTTCCCCCTCCAGGTCTGCTACAACATAGAGTTTCAGTACCCAGTTCATGGGACTTTGAGCATTTTTTTAGTGAGTAAATGCAAGCTATGAAAGTTTAAGCACATACTTGCTTAATGAGATTCAACTGCAAGTTGTTATCCTAGCACCACAATATTAAAGTCTGGTTCATTCAGATATTTTAAGTTTCCCAGCTCCTTTTCCGTTCCTCTGAGGTTTGTTTTTCTTCCCGGTTCATAATATGTTTGCTCACTTGACCTCTTTACTGCAAAATGGTTGCTATGATGGATACCAGAAACAGTGTAAAAGTCGTTGATGAAAATTTGATGCTAAGAAGGTGATTGCCAGAAATAAGTGTTTTACTCATCTTTCAACTCCTCATGGTCCTCCCCTTTTTTTGGGATATTTTGAGAAGGCTCATGCTGTTCTAGTGCTAGCCCTTACAATTGATTTCAGAATCTTGCTTTTGTTTTCTTGTTTCTGCATTCTATTGATTCTATTCTTATACTTTATTAGTGGGTAGGCATTAGAAGTTATTGTTTATTCTGAAACAACATACATGAGCCTATCAATGTCTGTTTTCTCCTTTTTATATTTCCCTTTATATTGGTTTGGTTGAAATTGAATAAAAGTTTTGCTGAGGAAGATGACGCCCCCCCCTCTCTCTCTTGTGTGTTTTTTCTTTTTCTTCTCCCTTTTGCTTTGGGTGTTGTCTGTTTCTGTTGTTTGGGAGAAGTTTAATAGGAGCTTCAAACAGACAGTTTTCTTCTCTCTGATGACACACTATTAATTGGCCATATGGTTTTCTATTCCATTCCTACTTAGAGAAATTTGAGATTGCCATGTTCTGATAATTGCTTGTTTGAAACTTGCAGTTTGATTCTGAAGATACGTACTCTATTCTTTTATTTGGTGCGGGTGCTTTGGTTGCCTTGTGGTTAGCATCAGCTGTAGTTGGCGCTATTGATTCTATTCCACTGGTGCGAATGCATTTACATAAGATGTTTGTTCTTTGGGTTAAATAGAATATTGTGTATTCTCTGGATTCCTTCATTCTTTCTTAATGCATGTGCAATTTTATGAATCCAGTTTCCCAAGTTGATGGAAATCATTGGTCTTGGCTACACCTTCTGGTTCACAACCCGTTATTTGCTATTCAAGGTTCTTAATCTCAACGTGATTTGAACTTCAGAAAAAATTTTTTCTCTAACAAGTAAATGTAATTGGTGTTTTGTTTCATGTGTTCTGCAGAAAGATAGACAAGAGTTGGCTTCTAAAATTGAAGAACTGAAGCAACAGATTCTCGGCTCCATTGATGACTGATGCTAGAAACTTCAATTTTCCTTTTCTGGTTTTTATAGGGTTAGATATGCTTTCTTGTCAATATTGGGATTTGTTATATGCAAGACAGAAAATGTAGAGCTAAAGCAACATATCATTCAAATGAATTAATCCCTGCTGATTGATGACTGGTGTTATATAATGTTTATAACAATGCAATATCATTATCAGATAATACTAGGAATATTAAAATTTGTATCTAAACTTTTTTAACTATATTATTATTATAAAATACTAAAACATTTGTACTAATTTTATGCTACCCCATTATTAACTTATCATGGAATTATTCCGACTTGCAGGGTTACCTCATCAAGGATCATAATCTAATCATCTGCTGGCTGATTCAAATACAGTTATACAACCAAGGCAATAAAACAACGTGCGGTGCAAGTCAGCGAAGTCTAGGACTGTTAAACCGTATTTGGGTATGATAGAGTGTGGCTTCAATTGAACCAGAGTAAAATTTTTATATTTTTTATTTTTTTTGTTTGCCCGGGGGCGGGTAATAAGGAGGGTGAAACACCCAGTCTAAACGACTGTGGAGCTGGGGAGAGAGGCCCCACTAACGTCCTCTCGGAGCAGCTTAGTAACACCAACAGGGGGGGCTGGGGGAAATTGTGATCCATCGCTTTGTTGTTGAGCCAAGCCTGCCAGAAAGTCTGCCACGCCATTACCTTTCCTGTAGACGTGTAAGAGGTGCACTTCCCAGTGTCTATTCAGCAAGGTACGACGTGCATTGAGAAGGTTAGCCTGAGGAGGTGTAGGCCGGGGCTCCACTCTAACTAGGTTTAAGGCTGACAAGCATATAACCATTCTGAAGCCTGCTTCCATGCATAAGTATATCCCCCATAGCTCAGCTAGCAAAGCAGAATAGTAGCAAATTGTGCAGACCCTCCCTCACAGTTACCCATACAGTCTCTCAAAACTCCCCCTGCTGATGCCTCGCCTGGATTACCATCTACAGCTCCATCGGCATTTACTTAGATCCACCCTTGTCTCGATGGTTCCCATCCAATCACCATCTGGTTTCGCTGCTTTGCTTCACTTTTATCACATATCTCGTTCCAACCATCAGCATACTCTCTAGCTAGCTTAGTGAGAAACGGCACTGAGTATGAAGGGTTTGCCGCTCCACCAATGGTGCGCTCATTGCGCCATTTCCAAACCCACCAACTGCAAAAAAAATTGACCATGTTGTGGAGGACCCTCGGCCGAAATTCTTATGGAGATTTTCCTCCAACCGTTCTTTGGCAGAAAGGGTAAGAATGTGGCAAGTAATGCAGGACTGACCAGCTTGGTCCATGAGCGAGACACATCTGCACAATCTCCCAGCAAGTGCATGAAGGTCTCTTCAGCTATACCACAACAAGAACAAATGCCTGTGAGCCCAAAACTGTCTCCACCGCTCCTCATTAGTGAGCAATCGCCCATGGCCTAACTGCCAGAGAAAACATCTGATGCGTTCCGGCATATATTGCTTCCATATACCGCCCAACAGTTGCTGCAGGTTGAACTGAAGGTGCTTCCTTGAGCTAGATATGCCGTTCTAACAGTGAATTGTCCATCCAGAGTAAATTTCCAACTCCTTTGATCATATGCTTGTCCTCTTCCTCCACCAAGCAATATGCAGCCAACTTTCCCATCAACTGATTTGGAAGTTTCCCATCCAAAAGGTCCCAGTTCCACCGTAGGTTCCCCCGCCAGTAGTGATGAGCCCTATTCTGAAGCTCAACGGCATTTCATTAGTAAGCCGTGTTTCTGTCCAAAAAAGAGCTTGCCTACTGTTCCCAATTCTTCATTTCAGCCCTTCCATCAAACAATCACTAGCTCTCACCACACCCCGCCAGGCATTAGAAGCATTTTACCGGTATCGAAGCCTTACTTCCCCAATTATTAGCTCTACAATACTTCTCGCAAAATGACCCTTGCCCATAGGATTCCAGGTTCTTCCATAAGGCGCCACCCTAGCTTTGTAAGCATGGCCTTGTTCATCTTCCCCATTTCACGCAGCCCTAGCCCTGCCGAAGCCTTAGGTTTGCATGCTGTTTTCCACTCCACCTAGTGACATTTCTTCAGTGTATTCCCCGCAAGAACCCCCGATAAAGCTGGTCAATTTTTAACAAATTCCTGTCGGTAGGAGGGCAGTCTGCATCGCATAACTCGGGGTTACGGCGGATACATATTTTACAAGAGAGAGCCTACCAGAGAATGATCGTTGCTTAATTTTCCACCCCACAAGGTTGGCTTGCACTAAAACAGGCATACCGAGGTGTCCCATATCCGAAGTAAGCAGGACTTGGACTTCCTGACTAATTCTTTTAGCAGGCAGGGGAGACACATTTTTGACACAAAAAGTCTGGATTTTCGGAGGATAAACTTTTGACCGGAACTCTTATTAAACAGTTGGATGCATTTCCTAACTTCTCTAATCTGTTGTTCCAGAGTAGCTTCTGCAAAAAGAACCATGTCATCCGCAAATAACTTGTGTAATAATTTTGGTCCTTTCCTCGACAAAGACAATGGCTTCCATTTTCCAACACTACTGGTCGATTTGTTGTGCCAGTCTTTCCATGCATAATACGAATATATAGGGGGACAAAGGATTCCCCTGCCGGAAACCACGAGAGGGAGTGAACTGTCCAACGGGGTACCAATCCAGATGACGCTCATGGTGAGAGAAGTGATACAATCCATGATATTAGGAGAAGCTCAATCTGAATAAAGTCCCAGCACATTCAGTCGTAAGCCTTTTCTAGATCTAGCTTCAACACCGTGTCCGTCTTCTTTACTTTGTATCCTCTGAGGGAGTGAATGGCCTCCTAAAATATGTTCACATCATCGGAAATATGTCTTCTCGGAACAAAGCTCGCCCGTGTCTGGACTATCCAAAAAGGCAGAAATGGTTTTAGCCGTTCCACAATAATTTTTGAAAAGACCTTGTCGCTAATCATTATATAAACTGATTGGTACTTTGGAACGTCTTCACGTTGGGCACTGAGAGCTCAAAAATGGTTTCGAGTTTTTTTGTTTTTGAGTTTTCAGTTTTCCTGTCCAAAGTAATTAAATGTACAAGTGGGATGACAAAATATGCAGTCAAAAACTAAAAAATGTTGAGGAACTCTCTTTTGATAAGAGTTCCTCGAAGGGAAGAGTTACGTCCATTCTTTCCAACAAGACTCTCTTTTTAAGGATACAAAGTCACAGATTTAAATAAGTTTAGAATCCGAATGACATAAGCAATTACATTAGAGTTTAAATAATTGAAGAGTAACTAATTGCTTGCGTTATTCTTGTTATGGCCGACCCTTTTTGAAAAGTTAAAAATTCTCTTAGAATCTTCTTTCTTTTGCTTATATTCTTCCTAAGATCCACTAGATGCCATGTCTGCTTGAATTTTACTCTTTGTAGTAAGAAAAGTAGCGGTTTTATCTGGATTAACTTCCATCTTGAAATCTAGACCTGGTGTCAATTTGTTGAAATAATCAGCTATTGCTGAAAAATTTGTCTGATCTTTTGGAATACCATTGTACCATTTGACACTAATTTGTCGTACCAATTGCTTTGGATAAAGGGATGGAAATGGTTTTTATATTGAATAACTTCAGCTTAGAATCCAAGGAGGTTTGAATGTGATGGAGAAAAGACAAGTTAAAGGGACTGGTCCTGACAAATATTTTGAATAATAGTCATAGCTGGCCTTAACTTCTTCCCGAAGTATCTTTTCATCAACTCTCAAATTTCTCTGCCATTTATGAAAGCAGTTGGAGAAATTCTTTAAGGTTATCAAAATGAAAATGAAGAAACCATGAATGATTTCAATTTCAACTATACAGCAATATAATTATAGTAATTATATGTTGGTGGAATGAGCTCTCGAGAAAATCCATGTGATAACAATAAGCAGGGCCTCATCTCCTCCGGTATAAATCGTTCTGATCCAAGCTTTCATGTTTAACACATGAATTATCTTTATTTTTGAAAAATTAATTTTTTTACCACATAACAAAATAGATGTCGTTCTGAAATTTCGAATCCAAATAAACTTTTACCCATTTGTAATATACATACGAATCAGAAATTAGAAAGTCAGTTTTAACTCTTCTCTTCCTTCCCTGATCCACACTAAAAGATATAAGCTAAATAATATAACAAAAGAGTTTAAAATTTTATGTTACAATAAACTAGAAAATTACCGCGCATAGACGGTAATTTTGTCCATTACCTTCCAATGCTCATGGAGCCAAGTTGCATCACTGACTACTTCTCTGACTAATCAGCTTGTTACCACATTGGATATTATTTTCTTCTTACGGTATTGAAAATCTGAACCTTCTAACATTTCACGACGATAATTGCCTTAGTTGTTTGCCTTGATGTTGCTTTACACAGCTATTGGTTCAGGGTCTCCTACAGAAATCTTTCTTGCACAATTTAGTTGTAAGCGGCTATAGGAGGTTACTGCCTCGGAACATTGTAGTTGAACTGATATTTGAGGGCTGCACATATGCATTTTGAAAAACTATTGCGCCTTCCATCCACCTTTTTGGTTGTTGTCCAAGAAGTTGTGAATGTAGTTTAACATTTTTGTTTCGACTACAATGCTGGCAACAATCTCCTCACCTCACCATACAAGGGCATACAATTGCGCTAGTCTCAGCTGTAGAATCACCCGCCAACTATAATAAAGACGCACTCGCTTGTAATGCGACACAAATAACAGGAACTGAAGTTTCTTTCCTTACATACAGTCATAGCAGCTAATTTTGGACTCCTTGCAGTAGACCAAATGCATGTACCTGTGATCACTTATCACACT
This sequence comes from Bruguiera gymnorhiza, assembly GCA_020883675.1. Classification (NCBI taxonomy): domain Eukaryota; kingdom Viridiplantae; phylum Streptophyta; class Magnoliopsida; order Malpighiales; family Rhizophoraceae; genus Bruguiera; species Bruguiera gymnorhiza. The sequence continues at coordinate 2,031,863 of JAIRCJ010001060.1, forward strand.
GTGTTGTACTTCAAGAATCTGGCACACGTACATGGATTGGTATGCAGACGGATGTATCTTGAGTAAAGCTTTTTGTGCTAATTAGTGTCCAACAAAATTAATGCCAATGCGATGACTTGCATCACTATTTCAATCTTCTTAATCATCATTTATTGTTTGTCATGATGGCTTTCCCATTTTTTATCTGTTGTTTGTTTTTACTCTCCTTCTGGAGCGGTGTGTGGTAGCGATTGAAAGAAAGAGTATGACCTGTAACATTGATAAAAATTTAGGTATATATAACAAAGAACAGAAAAATACATACCCAGAAAGCAACCTCAGATTTGTGCACTTCCTTCTTTCAGATTGTCTTATTGAGTGTAAAAAGCTAAACATAGATAGTGACCTGCCAATTGCTTTACTTCCCAATTAATTTCTCAACTAATTAACCATACAGTTATTTACACTGCCTCTCTAGGATTGACTAGTACAAAGAACTGTGTCCACTAAAAATCAACCTCTAGAAGAAGCTATGCACAACAACAAAATAATTAGAGAGCAAGACGTGAGCTCTCATTCATTTTTTCTGGGGCAAGGGTGTCTTCCCGTAACAGAATTCAAAGCACTTTTCAGCATCACTAGCTCTTGATTTCCCTTTATTCCTCGCACCCTCAAAGAACATTTTGTCCTACCACCAACTGAAACCATCTCTGCCCTCTCCACTTTCCCTCCCACTGAAGTCACTGCCCTTGCAATGCTAGACATCAACTTCCACTTGTCCTCACAGCAGAACATGATCTTCACTGTCCCATTCCCCTGCCCCTCATCACAGTATCGAACTCTCAACAAGTCCTCCCCTTCAGGAAACACACACTCCGTTTCCAAGCTTCCACTCCTGCTTGTTGCTCGCAATTCTGATACCCTTTTCTCCAGCTCTCTCATGCTACGGATCGCCTCTGCCAGAACCGATGCTTTGTTCTTCTGTTATTCGGCACCAACATACATGTTACCAAACTTACCGTAGTTTCGTTTGTGTGAACTTAAAAAACAGAAAGAAAACGAAAACAAAATGAATTCTTGCATTGTAATGCTATCTACATACTTTTGTAGAGTTGGGGAGGAAGGTGCGCAGGGTGGCATAATGGCTGACAATTTTAACTCTTCGTTCCCTCTCGGAAATCCTGTGCTTTTCGGCCGCGATTGCTCGGGCCTCTCGCCTTAATATTGGTTGGGACAGAGACTCCATGTACTTCATTGCGCTGATGGAGTTTATCGCTTGGAGAAGGTCCACTTGTTTGAACTATTTTCCTGCAGGATTATTGTGATTTGAAATAGGTCGAACATCACACCACAGTTGAAGCGAAAAAAGAAAAAGCGTACTGTTTTAGCCTTAGAAAAGAGGAAAACCTGTTAGCAACGAGGTAAGCACAAATTGGCTTCCTACTAGAGTTGAAAGGGAACAAACAGAGTCGGCAGAGATATAACTATATTGATTTTATCCTTAGCTGGAAGATCCTGTAATTTTTTGCGCTTGATACTCCCAGATCATGTAGTGTCGGATGACAATTCTTGGAATTGAGTTAATGAAAATTGGAAAGATTACGTCGCTTGATACTCTCATAATTATGTAGGAGGACGATAATTCTCAAATTTAATGTAAAATCTGTATTTGCAACCAAAACTGCCTTTTCAAGAGGCCAGTCCATCCCCTAACTGCCTAGAGAGAACGGACGAAACTTCATCATCTCTGTTTGTTTCCTTCAGGAAAATGGGCAAGCATGGGTCTCTGGAAAGATTGCGCCCATTAAAAAAATGGATTTCGTGATGATCCATTTAATTATATTAAACGTTTTAATGAAAAATTAAATTTATAATTTTTGACATGACAACTAAACTACAATGTTGCGTGCAGTAAACTCTGACTTCTTAACCATCAAACGTACTAACAAGATCATTATGACAATTAAAAAGGGAATGATCTTTTTATGAATAAAATGTGTGAAAGGACTCCTGCCAAAAAAAGGAACATGAAGAATTTGGCACTGCTCAAAAAAAAAAAACAGAAAATGAGCACTATTGAGAGAAAAATAAGATCACCTTTTCTAGTGCTTGTTACTTTTGCAGATCAACTATGCAAAGTTGTCTGGATGAGGAGTAGAATCACGAGAGACCGAAATCTTATAAGTCAACTCCAGGACCATTAGCTTCCAGTAACCGCACTAAGCCCCCAAAGGCACTTACTGGCAATGTAAACCACCGAACTTGGTGGTTCTGAATAATCGTCAATGCCTTCAGGATGGAAGGCGTAGAACCTAAAATTTTTTTACCAAAGTCATCCCTGACTAAGTATAATTACCTCAAAGTAACGCCATTAGGATATGAAAATTCAGAGAAGTTTGATTTCCATAAAAGCTTAAATGTCAGGGCACTTGAATATCAACCAAAGACGGCCTCAGAACAGAAGATACAGGACACAAAGCCACATAGACTATTAAGTTGATTAAAAACTTCCTTCTGATTTTTTATATGAGACAGAATTTCATAGCCTTTGTGCTTTAAGAACAGAGAACATTGTAAAAACTGTACCAAAGTTCCCCCTTCATTTTCGACTAAAGCCCTGGTTTCACCTTCAAAGAACCATATAGACAGAAAAGTTAGTTCCATAACAAGATTCAAGAGGATTTGTATAATCTAGCTATAGCGAAAGCCACAATGACCATAAAATTAAATAACAATATCCTTCTATTTTTTAGTATATGAGACAGATTTCCATCGATTTTGTGGTTTAAGATCAAAGAACATTGTCAAAACTGTACACTAATTTCACCTTTATTTTCAGCTAAAGATCTGGTTGCTCCTAACTACGTGATTATTTCTAGTAGGACCATATAGAGAGAAAAGTTTGTTCTACAAAGAAACTCTAAGAGGCCTTTTTTCTCTCATAAACCCCATCAATCAACATAATTACTTCCAGTCACACTTCCGCTCTCTCCCTGAAATCCACCAACACCATCCCCGAGTTCCACATTTGCATATTCTTCTTCCATTCTCAGATTTTCCCTTGATCAATCCTCCTATGCTTCTTCCCTGTTCCCATCATCTTATTTGTGTTCCTAGCCACCAACTTCACATTCCTAACCACCTTTTTCCCATTATGCATTATCGTAATTCTCCGACTCCCCTGCATAACAGTCCCCAATTCACCGATTCTCATAGTTCCCTGACCCTCATCCATCACCTTCTTGACCCTCTCTTGTTCTAAGCCCATACCATTATGCTTTTCAACTTCAACTTTTCCAGTCTTACCATTTCTCCTATCTTCATCACTATCATCAGAGATTTCCACCACATTATCAAATTCAGCCTTGAATGCACCACCATTCCCTTTCTTCTCATCCAAGAAACTACTGTCAAATATGTCACCGCCAGCACTGCCATTCCCATTCTCGTTATTGTCACCCAATGCTGAACCATCCAAACTGTACCGCAAAGGAAAACACCCAAATCCACAATAGTATTGTTCCTTCCCTTCCACCACCATACCATCGTCCGGTGGCGGGACCGCCGCCCCATGAAATGCCCTCCTGCAGTTCTGGCACCTCAAACAACAGTCCTCATACATGGCTTCATACTCATACAAATAGTAACAATATGGACACAGAGTCCAAAATGTGCTATCCTCCATCTGTTTCTCACAGGAACCCCTCTTTTCTTGCATTTTTGCCATGTGAACATTCTTTTTAAGCTCATTTAGGAATTGGGTTTTCCTCTGCAGGTCTGATAGCGCAGACCATGCATTACACACAAGCTCAAAGGCTTCTTGAGCAAAAGGGAGCTCGTTTCTCTCGGGGTTTAGGAGGGTTAAGAGTTTCCAGACCTGGGTTTTTACTTCGGGTTGGGTGCCGCATTCGGGTCGCGATTCAAGTTGGACTATGGAGAACCAATCACATTGTTGGCCGGGGAGACGCTTCTGGGCGGCCAGGTGAACGTCGGCGACGGCAAGCACTTGAGCGAAATCGGGGGAGGGCCGGGTAGGAGCGTCGGGCAGAAAGAGAGATTTTCCGGGCAGAGGAGAAGTTACGGAGGCTGAGGAGGTAAATGCACTGCCTGAGAAGGGATTCAGGTTCGCAGCCTCCGGTCTCTTGGCCCATTTTGCCCTCTGGGTCTTTGCGCTTCGCCGAGGGAGGGCTTGACTATACTGACGGGAGTGCGGGAGGCAGAGGAAGGCTGGCTCTCTCTTCTTTTTATTTTTTTATTTATTATATTTATACATCAAATAAATAAATATATATATATATATATATATAACTTCTTAGTACATATAAAATTTTAAATAGTAAAATAAATTAATAAATGTTAACCTGCCGGGTTGCCCGTGGGCTTATTTACAGGGTTAAAATCCAGGCCCAATACCCAAAGAAAGAAAAAAAAAAGAAAAAAATTCTGTCCCCTCGTCTATTCCGTTTGAACTCCCCCGTAGCCTTGTAAAAATTCTCCATTGGGGCACTTCTCTTCTCTCTAAACAAGCAAAACAAAGGAGAAATTAGAAACATGGTGGTTCTGATCCTCCATTGTTACCAAAAAATGTTTGTCCAGAAAAAAGAAAAAAAAACAAAGGAAACACGGCAGTTCCCACATGCTAGCATGGAGACCTTGTTGGCTTGCAAAGAGTTTCTCCTTGATTGTACATGTGATAAGTTACATAATCCTTTAGCACAAACTGTGAATACAATGATTTCCCTTGGCCCAATCGTAGCAAAATAGACTTACAAAACATTTCTCTGGGTTTTTTTTTTTTTTCTCCTTCCCTTGCTACTCTTCCCTAGCCAAAAGAATAATATAAAAACGTGGCTAAACCATAGTACATCCTGGTACAAGGCATGTCGGTGATACCTAGACAGGGTTTTGCATTCATGACTTGACATCTTTGAGAACGCCCCCTTTCTCAAGCTCACCAACTAAATCCCTCAGTGATGGGACCTTCATGGCTAGAGTTCTGTACAGTCTAGAATACCGAGCTCGGGTACCATCCGCAGTCCTTGCAAGGGCAAGCAATGTTAGAGCTTCAGGGAGTTGAGAGAATACTTGTTTCATTTCATCCAAGCTCATATTTTCCAAAACTGACGGCCTTGGAACAACCCTCACAATTTCACCACCTTTCGGATCCTGAATGTAGGCATCGGCTTTGATCACCAGTTCAGAACTTGAGTTTGCTCCGCACTTTATGATAAATGGGCTTGTAGAGCCCGTATTGAATTGCAGAACATTCCACTGTGCCACATCAGTTTCAGTGCTTGAACCCAAATCTGCGGATGTTTTTTGAGCATGTGCTGGATAATGGAGGTGGTCATCTTCTTCGGGAATTGACTGCAGTAAGTACAAAGCTATGAAACATTGAGGTGATAGAAGGTCCCCTATTACAATCAAGTGCAAATTGAGTCCACAGGCAATTGAGCATTCGAGATACTTTTACCATCCCATCCTGAAAGTTTTTCTTTAAATTTGACGATTAGCTCACATCCGGAGGCATTTTGCACGCGCTAAAATGAAATTCGATCTTTTACCTTAAGCAACTTAATGGGTTTATTATTTTCCCACCTTCCCTGCTCTGCATAAGGTCGTCCCCTTACATATGAAGCCAGTAAATTTTCGTTTTGCTCTCAGTTTTCCAACAATCATTTTCACTTGAAACTCCCAAACTCAACAATCAGAATAATGATGTTACGCAAAATAGACTGACATCACTTCCCTATTATTCCTCTCAAAGTCTCTATTGGAACCTAAAGAGGAATCCCACAATAGCACATAACTGAGCACATTGCCAAAGAACTGAGACCTTCAATGCAAAGACCAGACATGAGAAAATTAGAATCCAAACTACAATGGAAAATATTTTCCCATGTACCAAAAAAAAAACCCATATCGAGATATCAATGCTCACAAATTTCATTTCCCCTATTTATGCCAACAATCCCAACAAATTTTGAACCAGCCAGCTAGACTGAACGGCTGGCCCCCTTGTGGTGCCTTGCACATTGGTACTTCAATGACCCACATGTCCCAGTTTTCCAATCCCCTACTAACTACTAACCAGTAAATAGACTGCCCCACAAAAAACCCCAACAAATTTCTGTGACAGTTCAGTTTCTGATTTTTCTTTCATCCTCAGTCAAAGCTAAGCCTGCCAACAAAGTATTTGTTGCCATTTGTGCTTCAGGGTAAAGATTCCAAGTAAATAGAGGACTTCCCATGGAGGGTTTTCACAGTAAATTAAGGCATATAGAGTTTGTAGATAAAATTTCCCACCTATTTGGTGGATTAAAAGAACACATGGAAAAATGTACATTAAGCATTAAATGATGGTAGATTAAGAAGATATTGTCTAAACTTATGGTTATCTGTGATTTTTTGGTGTTGATCATTATGCATTTTCTATCTTGTCACTGTATAGTCTTCTGTGTGGAGGTTTTTCATTACAATACCCCTAACCTAAATGAGAGGTACCCACCTTTACTCTTTTAGTCTCTTTTTTCAGAGATTAAAAAAAGAAGCATATATCACCGTAGCCTGCCCATAAACAGTGCTCAAGAAAGATTTCCAGCGGTAAAAGGGTGATATATCCAACATACCTCAATCACTTTACGAGCATCAGCAATTTGCTTCTGAGCACAAGGGTGATCAATCTCAAGAAGGGAAGGCATCCTTTCCCTCAATTCATCTAGAGAAGTAAGCATTACTTTCTTCTTAGATCTACTCAGGGCATTTACAGAGGATTGTCTCAATATATCCTGCTCGAAAGGATTACATTGTAGCTTATTTCCTTAGACTGGTTAAGCAAAACCTGTCATGCAAGATTAATTTTATCAAATGATAAATACCTTGACTTGCTTCAATATGCTGTCAAGAGAAATGAGAGATGCTAATCGTGCATCTTCAGCAGCAGTAGTAGGAGTTTGAATGGGCAAAACACCATCTTCCAATGTCAACAAGGCTCCATCACTTTTCATTTGTTGTAAAATCTAACAGCAATATAGCAAAAGGATCAACATATGCAAAATCAGAGGACAAAACATATTGAGGATAACATCAGCAAACATAATTTTCACAGCACAAAATGCACTGAACGGGTATTGTCAATCTGAGAAAGTAGTGCTGAAAAAAAAAAAATGTAATGCCTCAATTAACTTCAAATTGATGGATAAATGGAGTACACATAGTTTCTCAATAATAAATGCAGCATAAAGAACATATTCTCTGTCAATTTATAGAAATGTGTAATTCACATAAAGAGAAAGACTTCTGACTTCCAAATCCAGAATTACATTGTTATAGCTGAGAGCACTTTCCAGATTTAGAGTGTTACTCTCCCAGTTTTTAGAAAATGTGGACTGCAAGCCACACAAATCAAACTTTGCAGGCCCAAGATGCCATTTTCTCATCTTTAAACACTGTTGTGTTCACCCTCACTCATAAATTTTAAGCAAACATAAGCTTTTAAAAATCAACTATAAAACCAAAGATTTGAACAATGCTCTGTCCCCTCTACTTGTATTGTATTGCTACATACATTCAAAATGGGAAAAAATTTGTCTACCAAACCAAGTGAATTTGATTATTCTTACTTTTCATCTGCTTTTAATCAGCCTGGCTCATTAACATCACTCTTGTCAGCCTCGCATTTCAAATAGCCAAGAAGCAAATGCTCAACAAGGAATTTTTGGAAAATCAGCTCAAACAAAATAAAGCACTGGCAAATGGAATTCCTCTGCTAAATTACTTTTTCAGCGAATCAAAGTTCATCATTTTGGCTGCTCAAGTTATATATGCTTAAGGAAATTTCATTTCCTTCTTCCTTAATTTCACAATTGCAGTTACTAGGATGAATACATGACACAGAAAACCAAACCAGAGTCAAATCAAACTGCTAAGCATGGATGTAATAACTAAAGGAGTATAAGGTTAAAAAATTAACTTCCAAATACATTTAGTACCAATATGGCATATTTTGAGAGGGACAAACATGCTGGTTAGACAAAAGTGACTACCTTTCTTCTTTTGTGATCAACAGACTCAAAAGCTGAACGCAGTTTTGCTGCTTGTGTTGCATCTCCTGCCTCTTCTGTTGCTAATGTGCCAGCAATATCCTGATAAGAATTGAGAAAGTAAGTAAACATATAATTATGGCTGTCGGCATCAACACCAACTATGAACACAAAGGAGAAAAGGTAAGCCATTGTAGTGTTTTCAAAAGCGATAGGCGTGCCTTCTTAAGCGCTAAGGTTTTTTGGAGCCTAGGCATAGAAGAGCACCTAAACAAAGTGAGGTGTATATTTAAGAAATAATAAAAACTGCTAAAAGAAACATAGAAGCAAGAGACAAATCCAACAAGAAAGTAACTAACTGAATTTATGCAAAGCAACAATAATAAAATAGTTAAAGCAAGACATTTCACATGGCCAATGATGCCGCACGATGTACCTTTTAGGATTTTCAAATAAAAAAGATAAAATTAAAACATAGGCAGAAAACACATAGAATGTGCCTTTTGTTTGTGTGTGCAGAACAAAAATGTCTAGCTTTTTGTTCATGTGCACCTTTTGTTTGAACAAACTGTATAATGGTGTTATGATGCATATTTTTTCTAGACTGTCTTGGGTGGGTTGTGCAGAAAAATGGGAAAACAGGGATACATGCAGAGATAGAGAAACAGAAGATGTATGCAGATAGAGGGAAACAGACTTTGACTGTTGAATAAACTAAGAAAACAAAATAAAGAGTGAAATAAAAATGAGCTGGAAAGAGAGAGAGAGAGAGAGAGAGAGTATAGGCAGAGAGAGAGCATGTGTATGCACAGAGAGAGAGGAATGGGAAGACCATCAGGAGAAGAGAGAAACAAAGAACAGATAACAGAGAACAGTGTTGTTCTGTTTCCTTTAAAATCAGAAAATTTTAGAATTTAAAACAAAAGGTGCCTTCCGCCTACCCCTTAGGCATGGCTCACTATCACCTTGAAGGTGCCTTGCCTTTGGCATAAAAAGCCCCAAGGCAAAGGCAGCTTGCACCTTAAGTGTGCCTTCAAAAACACTTAGCCATCAACAAACTTGAGTCTTTCAAACATTAAGAAGAACAAGTCATGAAGAGCCTCAGTTACCAACTACAACAAAGTAGACCTAGATGAACAGGAGGTATATGATATGATCCAAGTGACTAAACATTGCACAGACCAAAATTAGTTCAGTTGCCAGGTCAGGGTGCTATCGATGCACATAATCCTAGCAGTGTGTGCCCTAGTAACATATTGAGAGCTGCTGATGGATAAAAAGACACACCTTCAGGTGTTGCAACTGAGAAGTATAAACCCGCTTTGCATACTCAGATAACAGAAGACCCAGAGCATCTGTACTGGGAGGCACTGCAGCACCGAGTCCAGCCATCCAACCATCCATGATTGCAGTTGAAAGGAGTTCTAATTGACCACTGCTCCCCGCTGATGTATCATCTCCAGTAATAGAAAGAAAGTCGAAGTTTTCTGCAAGCCAGGACCTAATTTTCCGCTGCAGCTCACCAGCTGGAGTATGTACAAATAGAGCAGCGAGGGCCTTGTTTCCTATGGCAAAAGCTTTTGCTTCCTCCTGTATTTCCCTTAGTTTTCCACCAGTAACCTGCTGCCTCCATGAATCCTGCATATGTTATGGTAAAAAGGCATCAAGAGGGTTGTTCAAAAATTAAAAAATATCAACCAGAATAACACAAGATTTGAGAGCATATATGATGCTGAACTACATCTTATGGGATAGCAAAGAGAAAATGGCCACATTATGGCTGGTCCCCTTTCAAAAACAAAATTGAAACACACCCTTCTTTTCAAGATGCCATTAAATTGGGTTGCTGTATGTGCCAATTTGCTCTAAGCTAAGTAGAAGAAAGGATACAGAAGGCAATTTGCACAACATGAAAACCTGTTCGATTCCTCTCATTCTCAGAACCACAGATGACAACTTCGATTTCTTTTCTGGCCTTATATTCACTTTGAATCCCTGGATATGCTCATCTCCATAACGCACAGGAGATCTTCCTGGACTGCTACCTCGGCTAGAGCTTCTACTCCGTCCAGTGTTAGCCTTCTCTAAAAAGCAATCTACAGAAGGAACCTACAAAAATGAAGGGAAAGATTAGCCAATGCCACAGCAAAATGAGGATGCATGTGACAACATACATTGTTAACAACACACAATACCTTTATGGACTGCAGCTCTGGTGATCTAGCCAGTAAAGATCTTATATACAAAATTCTCACACGGGAAACAAGCATGGTATCCATTACCCTTCTTGGTTCCATTTTGCGTATAAAAGAGAAAACAGCATCTCTTATTTCAGCAAGTATTTCATGCTCTCTAGAAGCACCAGCTTTAATAACAGCAGCCAGAACCTGCAAGTATTTGCCCCAGTGAGATTGCATGCAAAAAGGACCAGCGTGTAAGTAAAAACATACCAGCAGAAAAAAGGAGGCTGTTCCCAAAAAAGGCCAAAAAAAAAAAAAACAACCAGAGCAACCAGCATACAAAAGGATATGTACATTTCAAATTGCTCTACAAACCAGAAAACTTGTGTATTAAAGAAGAATCAGATTAGGTGATTAATTTAAAATATGAATTACTTCCTGTAACTTTATACACAAGCATGGTCCAAGAGAATCTATTTGTGTACTAATTCCTGTAACTTTTATGTTACTTCCATACAGGTCAGACGATTAATCTAAGGGTGTGAATTTTATCTTCATGACCAAACCACCATTATGAATCTAAGATCCATATGTTCCAATCCAAAAGGTAAGCTGCTGCAATGGCACTTTCAAACTCAATCTTAATATATGATATATGGTCAGATCCGACACATTTTCACCTGAACAGCATACAGATTATGGTGAGACAGTTATTTCCAATCCAGACTTAGTGAATTTGCAATGACAGGTATTCCACATATTTATTACACAATCAAAAAGGATACCAGCATCAAAAGTTTGTTTGCTCCATCTGCAATGGCAGCAAGGCCATCATATTGTTCAGGATCAAAATCATTTAGAGCAGCTGTAAGATATTCTCCTGCTGGGGTGGTTTTAACTTTCTCAGAACCAGATTTAAACAGAGCAACTGTGCCATCAGTGTTATCTGCAGACAATGGTGAAGAACTGACATTCATAGAACGTCCTTTAGTGTTGTCATTCCTGTTATACACGGACCACAATAAAGTTTTGTAAAACAGTGAGCAAATCAAGAGGGAAAAGGAAATAAACCTCAAAATTTGTACTATTATTTTGTTTTGAGTAGTATAAAACCTTCCCAAGTCCCTAGACTGAATATTTGCCATTCCTTTTGATAGTGGACTGGACACCTAAAAGAGAGAGAAATACTTTTTAGCAAAAATGTCTAAATCAGGAACAAATTTGGTAGGAAACAGAAGAACCAGCAGACCAAGCAAACCCACATTACTCTGCAATATGACAGTGCCTAAATGCAAAGGGAAATTGATGCATCAAAGGTCCTGAGAAACACAGTAGTTGACCTATATAGCTTCTGCCCCTTTAGACCAGGCAAAATAGACCTCTTAACATAAATTTGCAGGTATGTCTATTTGAACGTGAAACAGCACCAGAGAAAGAAGAAAAATCTTCCACATTAGCAGAAACTTGACATATCGCTTATTAGGAATACAGAAAGATTTGTTGACCCATCCAGTTTAATTGCTTGGTGAAGTGTTCTCATATAATGCCCAGATTATTACATTCTTTAATCCTGCCTTTTATACAGGCACAATATTGATGACAGAGAAGGGCAGAACCTATGTGTAAGACTTTGAAACTCCAAATATTCTGCAAACAACAATGCGCCCTAAAAAGAATTTCCTTCCAGGAACTTCTAGTTTCCAAACAACAATCCCACAGTAACAAAATCCAAAGCTTATTTTTAGTCATGAGCAAGCAAATTATGTTTGACAACAAGAACTAAGCACATGGCAGAGGACTATACGAATCAGGAACATTATTGAGATTTTTGGATGAAAAAGTAGTAAAGAAGGATCTCAATAACTTTGTTATGCTTTTACTTTTGTAACTGGAGTAAACTAGAAGTACTGAAATTAGGTGGAAAACTACCTGTGGAGATCCAACTAAAGATGCTTTCTCTGTTAATCTGTCAAACAACTTCTCATTTTCTTCATGCAATCTCTGCACCAAAAACAGCATCAGTCTGTTAAAAGTGCAAAATAAATAAATGGAGCAAAGTACACATTGATTTGGAGTTAAAAGAAAATGGATTACAGAAGACCACAACTCTCTTTGATTGAAAGGCATGTAATTCCAGTATTTGTTCTTCCCTCAATATTTTTATCTCTCGGCCTCCCTTTCTTATATATCATTAATAGGGAAAAGCACACACAAGTATAGTGGGTCCTATGCTGCATTGACCAGAGCCTCCTATGTCATACGGTTTACATAATTAAAATAAATAGCCCTCATTTAATCTCAGTAAAATCTAGTAGCTCTTTGTTTGGTGAGTTATAGCAGACCTCAATCAGTGCATCACGTTTTTTCAGTTCTTCTTCGAGTTTCTTGGTTGCTAATGAAGAATCTATTCCATCCACATTGGCCTTGGAATTTGATGAAACTCCTGACCCTGGTTCTGGGTCAAATGGTAGCCTGCCCTCACTAGAATGAAGGGATTCATTCAGTTGTGATTCCATGCTTTTAATTTTGGCCTGAAGCAGAAATAGAATGTCAACATTATGATGCAATTATGTCAAACGAAAAGGCCTAGATCAGAAGGATAAAATACAGGAGATGTGAATTTCTAATTCAATGGGGATTTGTGATATTTCTTTTCCTTCAATAGTGTACACAAGCTTAACATAATTCCATTGACCATTGCTGTCAAGAGCCTGAAGTCAGCAAAGCTTTGGTGATAGTCAAATTTTGACAGAGACAGTACATAAGTGCAGGCTGAAAAGCTGCTCACACTATTCAGGGATGGTAATACTGACAAAGCAGATCTACCCAGAGCCAGAAAATAAGTCAAGAATCTGTCAAGTAAGACCCCATCTAAAAAATTGAACTTTACAGTAATGCATAGATAAATAAAAATAACACAATTTTGACAAATATTTCATGTTGAAGAATTAATACTCCCAGAACAAAAAGACAGTTAAAATTAAGCATATGGCTTGGCGAAAGTATGAAGTATATGACTAACCTGTAATGTCTTAATTGTGGAATCTCGTTGTTGGATCAGCAATTTTTGTTCATGTTCCATTTGCAACAGTTGAGCTACTTGATTTCTAAGCTGTGAATTTTGTTCTGTTTCCACCTTATGCTTGTCTGCGAGCATAATATTCTCAGACTGCATCCAAAAAGAATAACGATGCATCTTAGAGTCATGCTCAGCTGAAGTGGCACATAATATATATTGGTACTCAAATGAATAGTGCTAGGGAAATAAAAAAATAAATGAAACTTTTTTCAATAAGTAAAGAAATGGAAAATAATATTACCAAAACATGCACAACATACACACAAAAATTGTGAGCTTCATAAGGGACCACTAGCATGCAGATATGATGTAGATAACAAACCAGAAAACTTATACATATTGACCTCATAATTGGAAGTTATCACTAACAAAACAAAAGGAAAGTGAATAGGCTAAATATTGAAAAAGAATCAAGCAAACTGCCAAGTAATATGTAGCTCATTGAAAAATGCCAACAATACCAAATATATGAAGCTAGAAAACCTTTAGGTCTGATTGCAATGTGAAAGAAACTTTCCACGCCTTCTGAACTTCATTGAAGAGAAGCACACATTGATCATTTGCATCTTTAAGTGCTTGCTTTAGACCTAAAACCTCTTGTCTTAGATCTTGAATTTCCTTTTCCTTCTCATACAGCTCTTTTCGGGCATCATTTGCCTACAGCCACCATATCCCAAACTATTGAATAGAAATGTCCAATGATTGAGCTACATCCATGAATAATTAGCACACAGTTTTGAAATAAGAGCACAGTGAAATGTGAACTTATATGTGACTTGTTGAAGAACATGAAAGTGAAAAGCAAACCAAAAATGAGAGGCAACCATGATCAATTCCCATCTCTGACTCAGGTCTTTTTTCTTTTTGGTAACTATTTTGATTTTCTTTTAATATAAGATCTTTGCCACTCATCACGTAGCATCAATTGCCTATCCAAAAGCTCATCTTAGTGATCAACTAGACACTAGGCAGCCATCAACCTTCTTAAATTTGACAACCAGACATTCATTGTCTTAAACCTATCTTAGGGGCTGACAGTTGTGAAAGAAAAACATGAGACAGAAAGAAAACATAGGGGGCAAATCATGAGGAATTTACACTGAGACCAGAAGTAATAGCTGTAACTTACAACATCTCTCCACTTCTTAATTGTATCTCGATTTCCAAGGCTTAATGTAGCATTTCTAGCTCTAGCACCAAAATTGAGGGACAACAATGTCTCAGACAAATTTGCAGCATTAGGACACACATTGAGTATCATCAAGGTCTTTGAGCTTCCCCCTAAAGAAAGAAAAGGTTAAGGATTATAAAAAGGTATAAGACACAGAAAATTGGATTTCACCTATGAGAGAAAGGAACAAAATAAACCACCAAAACAAAACAATGATATAATTAAAAAAAATTCCACACAAAAGATTAGAGAAGAAATATCCAATTATGTTTAAACATTAATCACTAACAAAAAGGAGTAGCCAGCATCATACTGGCAATGTCAACTTTATTCAATATCACAGGGCACCCTTGACAACTAATAGTGCCGGTTTCAACATTCACCATGAGAGTTACAAACTCCCAAACTAGAATTTAAATAAATAGGCAATGTAAGATCACTTCTCGATCACCACAGTAGCCTTAAACTATTTTTAGTATTAAACCATGGACACAACATGCAGTCAGCTTTTAGAGAATTAAACCAGATGCCACAAGAGAGAAGTTAGAAAACTAATCTTTGCATCACTTATCCATCCATGACAAATGCCAAAAATTTTATGTATGCAAGAAGAAGAATAGCATACCAAGGGAGTCTGCAAAGATTTTTGTGAGCATTGAATTTTCATAAGGAACAACATCCTTCTTTGATGTCAATGAAGATAAAACATCTCCCAACCTGCATATGATTTACAAACCCTAGTGAGACCTCACTTCTAAAACAGATACCATCCACAATGAATTTATTGCTGCTACAGTTCATACAAGTTAATGAACAACCCATATATTATATTTCTCCATAAGCAAAAACCAGGAAGTTCTGTCAACCTAGTTAAACGGGAAAAAGTAACATGTGTTCTATTGGCAACTTTAGCACACTATATTGGAACAATCATTATAAAAAGAAAAAGTTGCAAAGCCCAATTATTTATCAAGAAGTGCCTACATAAAAGATAATAGAAAAGTGCCAATGCAACATACGCAGAGAACGATTTCATAACATGCAGCAAGTCCGTCACACGTTCTCCACTATCATCTTCTGTAATTAAACCTTCACTTCCAGCCAGGTCAACAAGAGAAAGCTTGCTATATAAGTTTTCCCCAGTGATCAAATTGTTATAATATATGTGTATCATGGCAATCCTGATAGTAAGGACAAAAAATCAACACAAAGAAATGTGAGGTTAGAAATTTAGCACCAGAATCACAAGCCCATGATACCTACATTCAAAAAAAGAAGCACATAAAGTTATAAATGTTCAGAAATTTCTGCACAAGTTGCATTCTTTGCTCAACTAATTAAAGATCATGTTGTGCGTTTCAATTGTACCCAATATCTGAAGATGAATGCCTATCATCAAATGTTATAGCATTTAATTACTGATTTTGAGGAATAGCACTCAATTAAGCTCTTTGGTATATGGGTTTTGATCGAGAGAAGCAAGGACATTATCAATTGATAATTAGAACAGTAAACCATGATGCATGTGTACTGTATCAGATTCTAGGTTCAAAGTTTTTAGACTCTTCATTATCATCCATTGGTCTCATATTGCAACTTTTTCATTATTCCTATACCATTTTCCATTTTTGCTATTTCCTTCACAGTTCTCCAGGTCCAATATCCTACTGTAATAACAAAAGGACTATGGACACCTTGCCCAGAGATCCTAAGTTTGAAAATCATGTTTTTCTATCCTTTCCTGAGTTTTGCAAGTAATTCAGTTTGACCCAAATTGGGTTTCTACCCATTGAAACCATACCAATACTCTCATTTGAACCCAATCCAGGAACCTAAAGTAAGATTTCTCGGTGGTTCATACAGGACATTGTAGCTGTTAAATTTTAGATTTTTATTTTTTAAACATTTCACTTGACAAATCTATATTTGATCCATATGTTTTCATG
This sequence comes from Bruguiera gymnorhiza, assembly GCA_020883675.1. Classification (NCBI taxonomy): domain Eukaryota; kingdom Viridiplantae; phylum Streptophyta; class Magnoliopsida; order Malpighiales; family Rhizophoraceae; genus Bruguiera; species Bruguiera gymnorhiza. The sequence continues at coordinate 2,048,260 of JAIRCJ010001060.1, forward strand.
AAAAAGAAATGTCGAGAAAAGAAAGAAAGAATTACCAAGATCTTTCTACTGCTGTCTAAGATCTATTTAGGAAATTATTTCAACCACACCCCCAAATTCCCTAAATCAACAAATGTATTACACCAGAATACTCCTTTCCAGAGCAGTTGCTAAGGTTCATATACTTCTTGCAATTAATTAGATAAAAGGACAGGCAATGGTGAAGACAAACCATCTAGTGTGTGTGTGTGTGAGAGAGAGAGAGAGAGAGAGAGTAGGCCATACAGCTGAGAGACACAGAACTTCGATATATTGCTGCCACGGTTATGAAATGCAGTTTTCAACACTCTAGAGAAGTCCAAAGGATTATCAACTTTTTCCTGCACTATCTCTATAAAGAAATCCATTGATCCCATGCGAACCTTTTGCAAACTGCTCCCAGACACTAGCAGCAAATCCCTTATCTATAGCAACATGAAGTGTATCTTTATTAGAGCACTTCAAATAGTTTATGCCCAACAATAAACAGCCTCACTATGTGGGGGCTTTTGGGGGAGGGGGGAGAGAGAGAGAGAGGAAAAATGAAAAGAACCAGTTACAAAATGTAGAACAGATGATGTTTAAGGATGATAAGCAATCAGGAAAAGAAACCTGTTCGTTGTACAGCTCAAAAACTGAGACACAGAAATTGAACCGGGAAGTAGAAGTTGAATCTGAGTTAGCTAAATCAAACAATTCCTCAAAACAACGAGCATATAAACCACGGTCATGGCTAGACCCTTCCTGAAAGAAGCGAGATCTTGTCAAGGGGCTATGTTCCATGCAAAATTCACAAACTTCAGAAAAAAAAAAAAAAAAAAAAAGCACACACATACTTACATCTTTACATAAGCACACACAAATATATGCACGTGCATGGAAATGTAACAAGTGCAATTAAAGACCAATAATAAGTCAAAGAGCTCCTGAGAACACATTAAAGTGCAAAGAGGCCATAAAATCAGTGTGGACCAACTCTCTTTGTCACTCAATCGAAAGATCTATCCATATCATTTCGAAGTTAAGGCAGACAAAATTTGAACTCAGCCCAGTCCAAAGAGAAGATAAATTAGATAGAGCAATCATTCATTACTTTAATTTGACAAGAAGTAATTCTAGCTTTCCTATTAAAATATTTTATACCACAGAAATGTAAAACCAAAAAATTTAATGTAGTGTTCAGCTGTTAGATGTTATGCTAGAGCAGCCCAAACTGAAATTATTTATCAGTAGCTTATAAAGAAGCAAGCTATCATGATGCAAGTCATGCATGATGAAAACGTACATCTTCCGAAATAATCACAAATGCAAGCATGCACTCATTTAAAACAAAAGGAGTAAAGCTAACAGAGAGAGAGAGAGAGAGAGAGAGAGAGAGAGCAACCATGGTGTGTGTCTTCCCGGAGTGAGTTTGTCCATAAGCAAATATAGAAACATTATATCCATCCAAAGCCGACTGCACAAATGGTTGAACATCACTAAATAGTTCAGCTGCAAAACAAACATTCATTCTAAGATACTTGACCAAAGAACTATCATACTGCCAAGAAATAATTAAAATAAAATATATACAGGTTGAACAGCATGGTGTAGCTTCGTCATAATCATTAGAGAAAGGTTTTTCACAGAAGACCAATTTTTAAAGAAGAAATAACAAAGGATTTTCATGCAAACCTTGTCCAACATGAGGTCCATAGACTCTTTCGAATTCAAAGTCCTTTTTGGAGTTAGAGATGGTGTCATCGCCAGTGCTGATGCGAATTGTGCAATCATCAGGAAATTCAGCAACAGAAGGACCTTCATCTTCAAATAATGGTCTCACACGGCAAAACACCTGTATATTTCCTACAAGAAAAATTATAGTTTACAAAGCTAATGACTAATAAAAGAACTAGCATAAGCTCAAGTGAAGCATAAAATAATGCCAACAAAAAAAGAAAAAGAAGAAAAATATAATGTTATGCACATGTGACCGAGAGAGAGAGAGAGAGAGAGAGAGAGAGAGAGAGAGAGAGAGAGAGAGCAGAGATTCAGAAGTAGTAAAATTAGAGTCAAGTACCTTTGGATGTCAATAAATCATTGAACAATCTTTTCTTCTCATTGATCAATGGAGATATTCTAGCTTGAGTCTCAAGGGCAGCTCGATCTGAAATTTAATACAACCAACCAAAAACAAAAACTAAAATTCACAAATAAAGAGAGAGGCATACAAATATCATTCAAATGTAGGTAATATTCCCTAATTTATTATTTTAAAGTTATTACAAAAAAAGGCTTCAACTGTTTTTGGTACACAGAACATTCGTCTACATGTGTATGCTTAGGAAACAAATCCTTAGACACAAATCACACAACCATCAACCTCTAAAGCATCAACCTAAATGATCACAAAGAAACCTAATACCATTGAGGGGGGAAAAATCTCCCTATAAAATTCTTAACCACGGAGTAATTTACAGGAGCAAAAATCCTCACCTAGCTTGGCAGTTTTGGCAGCAAGAACACCTAAGTAACGTGTAACTCGCTCAAGTTTTGCATTAGAATACTCCTGTAGTTCACTCGCTTCTTGTCTCAACTCAAAGTAATCTTCTTTGGCAAGCTGATCAGAGAATAAAATGAAATATCATAAGACAGTACCACAGGAACCAAATGTCCAACACCAAGTTAAAATTTCACACAATCTACTTCTCTGTCACATTATTTTGTTGCACTAATGAATTATGGTTCACAGAGCAAGGCAGTATAGCACGCAATTGACGAGCCTGTAATACAAGGAGCTCATTACAGGCACTACCACATTCATATAACACATTTTCAGCTGCATATAAAGGATGCAGCCCCATCATGATGTTTCAGTGATCTATCAAAGTCAAACTGCGTTATCCGTATTGTACTAACAATCTATGCCTCCTTCGCCTAAAATGCCTCTTAAATCCAAATATCAACAGGCAATGGCATCCTCAAGAATCCCTCCACGTTATACACCTTCCAAACAGGTCCAAAATGGTCAATCCAATCCACTTCAACTGCTAAAAAGGATTTAACCAAAAAAAAAAAAAAAAACAAAAGAGCTAAAACAAGAAAGCATCATAAAGGAGGCAGACCCAGTTTGGGAGTCTGGACGCCCTTTCTTTAAAGATAAGAAAACAAAATTCTCACTTCACTGCTTAAAATAATTCAACTTCATTTTGTCGCCAAGAAATTTCTACCAACATTTCGAATCTTTTTCACCTTGCCACTGAAACTCAAAGCTAAGTCATAAACAACTCAGCTAATGACAAGTAGTGATCTCAGAAAGGAACCACAAAAAATTGAAACAGTAATGTAACAGAATTTTTCTTTTCTTTTCTTTTCTTTTTTTTTTTTTTACTTTTATTTTTTACCTTAACTCTATCTTTCAATCGCTGGACTTTGGAGGCCAGAGCCTGCTTGGAAGATTCCGAATTTTCTCTGGGCAAGACGGAAGCCGTGGAGGAGACCGAGTACCGCCTCGCCGGGGGAGGCGCAGCCGCCCTCTGCTCCTCCGGCTCCGGCGAGGCCAACGACCTTCTCGGCTCGAATCCCGTCACGTCCCAGCTCCACCTGTTCCTCTGCTCCGCCATTTTTCCAAAGCCCAAACTCTCTCTCTCTAATTGTCTTTCACTCTCCCTCTCTAGAGATCATCGTCTAATGACCTCAGCTTTTGCTCCCCTTTCTTTTTATTTAAATTCTCCTTTTTTCTAATATTATTGTTGTTGCTGTTGTTGTTTTAAAATCTTATTACTGGCTGGCAGTCGTTTGGTTTTTGATTTCCCTGATTCATATCGTGGATTTTAATGGTTGGTGTGTGAAACGGCCACGTTTCAATGGGGGACACGTAATTGAACTTGCGCTTCCTATTGCTTCGAGTTTCGCTCTCAGGATTGCGTTCTCCGGCTTTAAAAAAGATGAGGCAGGCGATGTGGTTCCACGTGACCACTCTCGTGGACCTCTTTGGTCCTTTTCTTCGATTTTTTTTTTTTTTTTTTTTGCTTTTTCTTTTTTGTTGCTCCGTCTTGTGTTCAGCCGCTGAGTTGCTGAGTCCTCCAAAATCCTGAAAAGTAAGGGTGACCCTCTTTCAGTCTGGTCTATAAATTACTAACTTTTGAACCGTATGATGCATACTGCTTGCCAAAACAAACATGGCAAAGTTTGGCTTGATCTTGCCCATTTGGCCAATCACTTTCCATTGGAAGATTAAGAATCAAGAAAGGCAGAGAATTCATCAAATTTGTGGTGTTTCTTTTTGAGGAAAGTGGAGGGATTACGTTCAATTTGAATCTACGTTTTGAAGCCCTTGCTTTACAAACATTAATTGACGACATTAATGCGTGGATTATATGATTACAATGACCCCATGTTTTATACTTTATTGAAGGTCGGTGGGACAATCTCTTTTAATTTTTCATTCCCCCCCTTTAAAACCAAGTCATCAATTGCAGTGGCAGTGCCCGGTACTCATGACCACCAACACGTGCGATCCACACCCAGCTCACAGTCGGTCATGCTGTCACGAGAAACAATGCCTGCTCGGACAGTTTCATCGCATGCAAGTTTTTCGCATTTCATTCAATGCTTTTTAGTCATTTCCTGGAGCACTGGCAAAAACCCTGGCATTGTCTGTTTTCCAACCTCAACGGCTGAAAGTGAAATGTCGCCCCATTGGCCAGGAGCGGCACTTTAGCGCAAATCTCATCCAATTTTGACGTGGATTTTGTATTGGATGCCAACCCCACATTTTGTGTGGACGTTAGTGTTAGGATCTAATGAACATATACACAATACATACACAGAAATACAAAGATTTAACATGTTTCGGCAATTTGTCTACATACACGGGAGGAACAGATCTTTATATTCAGAGGTTTTAACCTCTACAAGTTTTCTTACACAAGATCACACTACACCACCCTACTCTCTCTCTCATCTTTTTTTGTTACATAACTTGCAGGTATTTATACTACAAGAAGAGGAGACAAATGACTTGCAAAAGTCTTTGGACGGTTGTGTGAACGGTATGTTGTGACGGCTACATCAGGTTCACACTGTAAAAGTCTTTGGACGGTTGTGTGAACAGTAGATTGACAAATCTAAAGTGTGAACTGAAGAATCAGAGTCAATTTTCACAAATCTCCACCTTAACGATGATTCTTCATCCAAACATGATCACCGTTCCTCCAATACGCCCAAAAGGCGTCAAGCACCCGAAGGTGCACAACTCCGAGAAATGTTGACCAAGTCCAAACAGTGTTGGAACTTGATTCCTGAAATAATATTTGTGAGCATATCTGCAGGATTATCTTCTGTACCAATCTTCTGTAGCAGAATATTTCCTTCATTTATAATTTCTCAAATAAAATGAAACCGGACATCGATATGCTTTGTGCGGGAGTGATGAACTTGGTTCTTTGCTAAGCAAATGGCACTCTGACTGTCATAGTGGACTTCAACGTGCTCCTAAATAAGTCTCAAGTCTTCAATCAACTCATGAAGCCAAATTGCTTCTTTGAAAGCCTCCGTGATCGCCATATACTCTGCCTCTGTAGTAGACAAAGTAACAGTTGACTGAAGCGTTGATCTCCAGCTTACTAGTCCTCCTGACATAGTAAACATATAACCTGTAGTTGATCGACGCTTATCGAGATCACCGGCATAATCAAAATCAACGTACCCGACTAGACGATTGGTCATCGTCTTATATTTTTGGAACTTCAGGCCAATATCCATAGTACCTTGAATATACCGTAAAATCCACTTAACTGCTTGTCAGTGTCCTTTACCGGGATTGTGCATATATCGACTTACCATGCTGACAGCTTGTGAAATATCAGGTCGTGTACACACCATTGCATACATCAGGGCTCCAACAGCATTAGCATATGAAATATTATCCATCTATCTTCGATCATCATCTGTATTTGGAGACATTAATGCACTTAGTTTGAAATGTGAGGCCAATGGAGTACTAACGGGTTTAGTCTTGCCATCTACGCCAAACTGCTGGAGTACTTTCTTCAGATACTGAGTCTGAGTTAACCAGACTGTGTCCCTTTCTCTGTCACGCTTGATCTCCATACCAAGAATCTTCTTGGCTTCTCCAAGATCCTTCATCTCGAACTCTGAGCTCAATTGAGCCTTCAGCCTGTCGATCTCCACCTTGCTCCTAGATGCAATTAACATATCATCAACATATAGGAGCAAATATATAAACGTACCATCTTGGAGTTTCTTCAGATAAACACAATGATCAAACTGACTGCGTGTGTACTTCTGCTTCTAGATAAAGCTATCAAACCGTTTGTATCACTGTCTAGGTGACTGCTTCAAGCCATACAGTGACTTGCTTAGCTTGCAAGCCCAATTCTCCTTCCCAGTGACTTTGAAACCTTCAGGCTGGGACATATAGATTTCTTCTTCCAAGTTGCCATGCAAGAATGCTGTCTTCACATCAAGTTGAGCTAACTCTAAGTCAAATTGAGCTACTAGAGCCAACAGGATCCGAATAGACGAATGTTTGACCACTGGCGAGAACACTTCATTATAGTCTATTCCTTCCTTCTGAGCATAGCCTTTTGCTACTAGTTTGGCTTTATATCTGGTGCTTCTTTTTTCAGAGGCACACTCCTTCTTAGCATAGACCCATTTGCATCCAATAGCTTTCTTTCCATGTAGAAGTGGTACTAATTTCCACGTCTGATTCTGGTGAAGTGACCGCATCTTATCATCCATAGCCAGCTTCCATTTATCACTCTCTATACTCTGAACAGCTTCTTTGAAGGTGTTGGGAATATCATCCTCTGTTACTGGCAGCGCATATGCCACCATGTCAGTATATTTAGCAGGTTTCCGGATCTCCCTCCTTTGCCTGTGAGTGGCAATGGACTCTGATTGTTGGTCTGGTGCTGGTGATGGAACCTCCACCTCAACTGAGGTATCCTCCTGATCATCAAGATACTCCTTTGGCTCCTTTGGAGTCTCAAACTCCACCTGTTGGAAAGAGTTTTGATTCTCTTTCTCCATTTTTGTGGTAGTCCTTTGCAACATCACCGATTCATCAAAGGTTACGTCTCTGCTTAGGATGATTTTCTTCGACTCAGGATTCCAAAGTCTGAATCCCTTAACTCTTTCACTAAAGCCTAAGAAGATAGCTTTCTTGGCTCTAGGATCTAGTTTGGATTCTGTAATATGGAAATACGCAGGACATCCAAATATATGTATCCGATCATAATCTGAAACAGGTTGTCTAGACCATACCTCTTTGGGACATTTCCCATCAAGTGCAGAAGTAGGTAACTGGTTGACAATATGAGAGGCATACATCAGAGCCTCTGCCCAGAATGCCTTGTTCAGGACAGATTGAGAAAGCATACATCGCACTTTCTCCACTAGAGTACGATTCATCCTTTCTGCTACACCATTTTGTTGTGGGGTTTCAGGAACTGTAAAATGTCTGATTATCCCTTCTTCATGACAGATTTGCTTGAAGGGATCTGATTTGTACTCTCCACCATTATCTGAGTGAAGTCTCTTAATCTTCCTGCTGGTCTGGGTTTCAATCATCTTCTTCCACTGAAGAAATATGTCTAGAACTTCATCCTTGTGTTTCATCATATACACCCAAACATAACGTGAGAAATCATCAATAAAGGTAACAAAATAATTTTTACCTCCCAAAGATGAATTCTTTGATGGTCCCCATACATCAGTGTGAACATAATCCAATATTCCTTTGGTAGAATGAATGGCAGTGTCGAACTTGACTCGTGTCTGTTTTCCCAAGACACAGTGCTCACAGAAGTCAAGTTTTCCACTTTTGGCTCCCTTCAGTAGGCCTTGTTTCACCAAATTTTGCAAGGCTTTTTCTCCGACATGTCCCAAACGCATGTGCCAGAGTTGGGAAAAATCAGGTGCTTCGTTGTCAGAAGCTTTAGCAACAGCTGCTCTTCCTATAACTGTATGTCCATCTAGGAAATATAAATTTCCCTGTCGAGTACCTTTCATTGCCAAGAATGCACCTCGTACAACTTTCAAGGCTCCACCTTCTATGGTCACCTTGTATCCGCTGTTGTCTAAGACCTCCAGTGAAATGAGGTTCTTTTTTAAATCTGGAACATATTTGACATCTGTCAGTCGTCTGGTTGTACCGTCATGCATCTTTAGGCGGATAGTGCCTACTCCTTTTGTCTGGCATGGGTTGTTGTTACCCATCATCACGACTCCTCCATCAAGCTCTTGAAAGCTTGTGAACCAGTTCCTATTTGGACACATATGATAAGAACAACCAGAATCAAGAATCCATTTGTCTATCTGGATATCTGTTAGCGAAACTGAGAAAGCTGAATCTTCTTTATTGTCAGCTTCCTTTGCAACATTTGCAGCAGATTTATCCCTATTTGGACAGTCATTCTTCCAGTGCCCTTTCTGGTGACAGTAGGCACATTCATCTTTTGCTAGGCTTCTTCTTGATTCTCCTCTGGTTTTTGAGCGAGATTTATTTCGCCCACTAGATCTGCCATATCTCCTTTTGTCTTCTCTTCCTTGGGTCACAGTCAATGCTTCTGGTGTCAACTCTCTGGAGTCCTTCTGATCCTTCTTCCGATACTCATTATTCACCAAAGCATTAGAAACATCTATGAATTTAACCTCATCCTTTCCATACAGCAGGGTAGTGGTTAAATGATCATAACTTTCAGGAAGAGAATTTAATAATAGCAATGTCTTATCCTCATCAATAATATCAACATCTAAATTTTGCAGATCAGCCAAAATTTTGTTGAAATTATTGAGATGCTCAATCATAGGCATACCTTTCTTATACTGGAATCGAAAGAGTTTTTTCTTCAAGTAGAGCCGATTCTCTACACTCTTCGTCATGTATTTATCTTCTAGCTTCTTCTAGAGGCTTGAGGCCATCGTTTCTTTCATGACAAAATACTTCTGATCTTTGGCAAGACACAACCGGATAGTGCCACAAGCTTGACGGTTCACATAGTTCCAATCTTCATCAGAAATATTCACCGGTTTGGGCCCCAGTGCAATATCTGATCCTTCGCGGAACAACAGATCCAAGACTTCGCATTGCCACATGCCGAAGTTGTTTGTACCGTCAAATTTCTTAATATCAAATTTTGCATTTGACATTAAGCTTCTTTGCCACGAATTGGTAGTAGACGTCGAAGGTTGCGTGTCAGCTCCTTTTGGATCAGTCATCCTCGACAACGGCGTGTGGAGTCTGACAGCTACAATAACTGCTGGGAGTACAGCGGTCTGATGGCGTGGGGAAGGTCCAGGCAAGTCAAGGCTGGTGCGCGGAAAGCCAGCGGTGTCTGAGCTGCTTTGTGCAACCTTGGGGCAATGACCTGGTTTGCAGCAACGAGAACTTGTGGCTGATCGGTGATGATATGGTGCACGATGGTCGGACGGAATAGGTTGGCACAGCAGTACACGACGACCCTGAAACGAACAGATCTGGTACGTATGTTTCTAACTTGGCTCTGATACCAATTTGTTAGGATCTAATGAACATACACACAATACACACACAGAAACACAAAGATTTAACGTGGTTCGGCAATTTGCCTACATCTACGGGAAGAATAGATCTTTATATTCAGAGGTTTTAACCTCTACAAGTTTTCTTACACATGATCACACTACACCACCCTACTCTCTCTCTCTCTCCCATCTTTTTTATTACATAACTTGCAGGTATTTATACTACAAGAGGAGAAGACAAATGACTTGCAAAAGTCTTTGGACGGTTGTGTGAACGGTAGATTGTGACGATTACATCAGGTTCACACTGCAAAAGTCTTTGGACGGTTGTGTGAACGGTAGATTGACAAATCTAAAGTGTGAACTGAAGAATCAGAGTCAATTTTCACAGTTAGAATTGAACACTCGATGGATTGTGTAAGTAAAGTGAGCCATGGAGAATTGGGACCCCGGCAATGTCATGACTCGGCCTCCTCGAGTGGGCAGAGCTCGAATTCTCAATACCAGTTACAGTGTTGCCATTCTGATCCCCGCTGCATTCCATAATTAAAATGTTATAGTTTAGGAAAGGAAAATTTCGCATTGGAGGCTATCACATCTTCAGTCTATCATGCCTAACACGGTCAGATGACCCAATGCATTTGGCACGAGAAGTTAAGAATCAACTGATTAAAAAGCAAAAGAAGATTTTCTCGTTTTATTGATAATCTTGAGGTAGGAAAGGATCAAATTATTGACATTGTACTATTGTTGTCATTCCATTATAGGACATCATTTTCCCATGTTCAGAAATGCTGGTTTTATACGTCGTTAGTAATTCACTACAGATAAGATAGCATCATCACCCCTTCCAATCACAGAAAACAACAAAAAATCACCCCTAAAAATAGTTATTATGCTTCGAAAAATGAATGACATACTTATTAATAGACTCATTCCTACTATTAAGAATGTATTTTGGTTTGAAAATGGATTTCTCTTTTTTCTTTTTTTCTTCTTCTTTTTCTTTTTTTTTTTATGGATTGACAATGGATAAATTTAAACCGCCAGTAATTGTGATACATCTCATTTGGGCTCGCGTAAAAAAGTGCAACTCTTCACTTGGGTCGAACTTGGAACTAACAGGGTTTTTGGGCCCAGCCCATATCAAAGAATCTACTAAAATTATGTATCTTTAATACGGGAGGCTGGCCTATGCATAATATGGGAGGAAAGCAAATGCAAGTATCCTGTTTAAGAATTTTTGAAGTGAGACCCCATTTAAAGATTCAAGAATTACAGTAATGCATAATAAATAACAGAACACAGCCTGAACATATGGTGTCGATGCATAAAAGCCTATGAGAATGAAAACAGTTGAAATTCAGCGCATGGCCTGGAGATAGAATGAACGAAGTATACAGCCAACCTGCAACGTCCGAACTGTGGAATCTCCTTGTTGTGTCTGCAAATTTTGTTCCTGTTTCATTTGCAACGATTGATCCAATTGATTTCTAAGCTACACTTTGTTCCTTTTCGCCTCAAGTTTTTTTGTCTACAAGCAAAAATGATCTCAGATTGCAACCAAAAAGAGTACTGACTCGTCTTAGTGTCATGCTGCTCAGCTGAAGTGGAACACAATGTATGCTGGAACTCAAATGGATGGTATGAAGAAGAAATGAGAAACTTTCTTCGGATAAGTAGAAATGAAAAATAATCTTGCCAATTCATGCACACCACGCAACCACAAAAAAAAAAAAAAAAAAAAAAAAAACAAAAGCTTAAAAAGGGATCACTGGCATCCAGATGTGACAGAAATGAGAAACCATAAAACTTATATGTTGGACCTCACAATTGGAAGTTATCAGGAAAAATGACAAAGGAAAGAAAGTAGACTACAAGGCTATGCATTGAAAAAGAATGAAGCAAACTGGTAACTAATATTTATGTCATCATAGAATCGTAAAGGATTACCAAATCCATGAAGTGACAAGTCCTTTAGGTCTAATTGCAGTATGAAAGAAACTCTGCACGCCTTCTGAACTTTGTTGGGGGAGGCATACAAAAAACGGAACTTAATTCTACTGTTCGGTAAATTTTTTTTTTTTAAATAATGTTTTGACCAAAAAAAAAACTAGTTTAATTAATGCAACTCTATTTTTAACAAGCAAAAATCAAGTTTTAACCTTCACGTTTACATGTTTTTTAAATCATATCTAATTCATTTTTTAATTTTTTAAAATAACCCTATATAGTTTTTCTATTAAAAAAGGACCCATGTCATTGAATGCGTTACGTTAAATGTCATGTCATATTTTTTAAGATCTGTAACTTTTTTGAAAATTTTCAAAATAATTTAACATATTTTAGAAATTTAAAACAGTCCAAAAAAAATTTCTAAAAATCAACATTAAATTTTTTTGTTGATTTTTTGGAATTATTTTAAAATTTTTAAAAAACTTAAACAATTTTTTAGTCTCTTTTTTGAATTTTTTTAATATCTTAAATTTTTAAAATCATTTTTGGGACTCTTTTTTTCTTTAAATTTTAGATTTCTCAAAATAAACTTTGTTACATAAGGAGACTAATTCACACGACAAACACAACGGCTCTTTTATAGAAAATGACCAAAACGATGAACAGAGGGCTCTTATATATCTATATATATATATATATATATATATATATATGAATAAATATTAATTATTGTTTAAAAAAATATTATATATATATATATATATATTATGTCAGAAAACATAATAATAATGATCTGATCGCCATTCAAAGAAATTAGTTGAGTAGCTCACTGCTCTCTCACCTAAATGTATTTAATTTCCCCTTCTTCTTCCTCTTCTGATATATAAATAAATCAAAAGTCCCCTCATTTCATAGTATACTTTCATCTCTCTCTCTCTCTCTCTCTCTCTCTCTCTGAGTTAAAGATGGCGGGATTCCTCTCAATTCTCAGGCGTGTGTACCTCACGGCATATAACTGGGCCGTCTTCGTTGGCTGGCAAGCTCCAGGACTTTCTCCCACATCTCGCTTGCTGCTAACTTTACTTTGAATTAGAATTTGGAATTTCCCACCCACCCCCCCTCCCCGCCCTCCGCAATCATTTTATTCTCTCTTTGATGGCCCCAATTAATATGAGTCGATCCGGCGTCGTTTCAGGGCTCAGGTGTTGTTTCTCGCCGTAAAGACCTTGGAGGTCTACGGTCACGAACATGTCTACAATGCTGTTGAGAAGCCTCTGCAGCTCGCCCAAACCGCCGCCGTTTTGGAGGTACGCCCGATTACCCCGTTTGTTTGTTTCGCCGGAAAAATATATTTCCTGGAAAATAACCCCACTAGTGTTTTTTTTTTTCAATTTTTATACTTCCCGTCAGCCCATTTTTAATTTTTAGTTGTTTTTTTTGGGGGGGGGGGTTGGGTTGGGTGGTGGGGGTGGGGTGGTTTGATTTGGAATTTCGATCGGGGCAGATACTTCACGGCCTCGTTGGTAAGTACTCTCTATATATCCCCTTCTAATTTTAATGTTACATTCAATTTATTATTGGAGAATTTAGATAATTCATTAATTTCCTCACTTTCGTGTGATTAAAAGGTCTGGTGAGGTCTCCAGTGACAGCAACACTCCCCCAGATAGGCTCAAGATTGTATGTAACATGGGCCATCTTATATAGTTTCCCTGAGGTTGGTTTCAGCACCTCCTCCTCCCCCAATACTGTTATTGTAATTCGACAGGAATTTTTAGCTGACAAAGAAGAGATCTTGGGTGTAATTGGCAGGTCAGGACTCACTTTCTGGTTACTTCTTTGGTCATCAGCTGGTCAATTACTGAGGCAAGTACCTGCTTTAAATGTCAATTGGTGATGGTGGTGGCAGTTTCTTTGACTTTGGTTTTTAGATTGGTTTGTTTGTACAGAAAGGTTATTAAGAGGTTAAAAGTTGTGTTAGAATCAATTGGATGTCGCAGTTTGGTGGTAGGAATAGATTCCAAGCTTCTGCGGGAACACCAACCCTATGATAGTATTACTGAGATTTGAGCTTGCATATAGACTGAGCAAGTTGTTGCTTTATTTTTTTTTTATATTATTATTTTTTAAATTTCTGCTTATGTCATTTGAATGCATAACTCATTGAATGCATAACTCAGAAGTGGGTGGATACTCTTTCATTGAATTGAATCATATCAAGTACAAACTAGTTTTATAGGGTCTTTAGTTTGAGACATGAAATGCTTTAAACTGAAGGTTGTGCCCAATAAAGATTCCAAGGAGTTGATGCTCAAGGGAGGAATTTGCTACACGTGTGGAAATTAAATATCTGTGCCATATCAGGGAACAAATTTAAAAAATAAATAAATAAGATGGTCTAGTAATGCCAATTACAATATATGTGTTATCCCTAGTGTCTAAGTAGGTCAAATCACTCCTTTAACTTGATTCTTTTTTAAGATTTTATCTTAGAGAACAAAGTTAAGGGACAAAACCAAGTTGATAAATCTTTGTTTTTAATCATGATTTGTTTTGCCTAATCTTTTGCTTTAGTGGACCCCTAAAAATTTTCTGTTAGGTCAATTTAAATATTTTCCTGTCTCTTGTATTTGCAGATTATTCGCTATTCTTTCTTTGGTATGAAGGAGGCATTTGGTTCTGCACCCTCATGGCTCTTATGGCTTAGGTATAATCTTTATCCGTATCTCTCATTGGTAAGAAAGTTGAGTTGTATTTCTATTTCCGTGTTTCATCAATATTGATTGTGTGATGTCCAGGTATAGCACATTTTTGTTGTTGTATCCTACGGGTATCAGCAGTGAAGTTGGTCTAATATATCTTGCCTTGCCATACATCAAGGTAATTACATTACTAGGATACAACTTCATTGCAAAAGTAATTAACCTTTTTTTTTTTTCACATGAAGTCTGACTGCTCAACTGTGTTGAGTGTTTCTAACCAAACCTTTCTCTCTCTTTTGTGCTTACATGGATGGACTTTTTTTTTTTTTTCTTTTATATGGGTGGCGGGGGGAATGGGAGTAGGGATAGTCACTATCAAATGTTTCCCTGTGTTTAGCCATTCTACGGTCCACATGTTTGCATACGAACCCGACTTGAGAGTTTTGCTTCTAAACATTTAAGTACCAACTCTGTGGAGAATTTTTTGGTGGAAATGTCATTCACTGAATAAGCTGAGCTTGCAGAAATCTGAAAAATATTGTATACGGTTGCCCAACAAATGGAACTTCTCTTTCGAAAACTACTATGCAGCATTTCTTGTTCTTGGAATCTACGTCCCAGGTATGAACCAAATCTGTGGCAGATTCATAAATCCAAGTGGCTTGTTACTATTCATTGGCCGGCTGTTAATTGATTGTTTTGTACACTGCAGGCAGTCCTCACATGTACACATACATGTTTGGGCAGAGGAAGAAAGCTCTTTCGAAATCAAAAAGGGAGTAGGGGTGGCACAAAATCTCCCATGTGGTGCCCAATTGTTACCGTCCATTTCACTGTAGCATTCAGTTGTACTGAAAAGGCCGTTTTCCCAGCTTAATTCATACTGTCAGCGAAGGAAAGTTGTATGACAATAGTGATCGATTGTTGTCAATTTGATCATTCTCAACAAAGTCCTCGTGAACTTGAAAACTACTCAATTCACTTTTTTCTTTAATTGGACTGAGCTTATGTGAGGTCAACCCGTGCCCAAAATTAACTGTTAGAGTTGAAATTCTTATAAACAGACTCAGCACAGCCCAAATTCATGTATAGGTCAGCCCAAATTTGATTTGGGTCTGGCTTAGCCCAATTAACGGTCCGATCACGTATGCGAAGCGATGTTAGGGAGTGGACTGGGCTTTGAACGTGTTGCTTGGGCGTTATTCCTCGATGGGAAATGAGCAACCTTAACTGAGTTATACAACACAAAAATAATAATAATAATAATAAAATTTGTGCCACCTCCTATACTTGTGGCTACTGAATAAAGCAGGTCGAACTTTGGTTTGGGCTGGCCTGATGGTTGAAGTTTTATGTTCTGAGGTCCGACCGAACCTAGAGTCGTACTAAAGATCGACCTGTGGAATTTAAAAACATAAAGGGCAGCTTTTTAGCTCGACGACAGGTACAGGTTTTATTGCCTGTCTGCCACATGATGCCTTTGATTAAATTCCTTTTTGTTTGTTTTTTTCTTTTGATCTGTGACTTGGTTATGCTAAAGATGCCATTGCATAGTTGAACAAGGAAAGCACCTTGAGAAGCGAACACAATCATTGTATTGAACTACCTTTTTACGGTCATTTTAAAATTCGTTACAGTATGTGCTTCTTTTGTTTCAATATTATTTCCATCGTATAATGTATCTAAAAATGAAAAAAAAAAATTGAAAAAAAAGGAAACTTCCATATTCTCTCAAACCCTCTCAACTGTTTTCCAAATGTAATGCATTGTATTTACTCCTTGCTATTTGGCGATACATTTGTACATAGGATTTTTAGAACCAAAAAAAAAAAAAAGTCCCAATCTATGAACTTATATAAAGAGCATAGAGTTTGAAAAAGGGTTATATATATATATATATATACAATTTAATTATCTATTACCTAGAATAAACAATAGTCTATAATGACAAAATGGTAAAGATAACCAACCTAACTATAAATTACACCACACGATTCAACCCCAAGCACAGGGATTTTGGAATTTCTGGCAACTTGCGGGCAGGGTGTTTGATTGCCCGTGAGAGGAGGTGAGATGGATGTAGGAGGACCGCCCCTAAAATGTTGCCATTTTACCTACATGACGGGATGGCTATAAACGTGTTATTAAACACAAAACGGGTCCTAAGGCACGATGTTAACAATCGGCAAGGGAAGGACCCAGGAAATTACAAATGCACCAACCAGGGGAGAAATTTGAGTTGTAGACGAGTGGAGCTCTCTCCAAATTACATCACAATTGCACAATTGATAATCCCACCACTCTCCTTGACCCACATGGCAATATTTTCTCAAAACCTCTCACAATTATCCCTTTCAATTCCAGCAGAAATGCCAAGATTCATCCGTTACACCCCCGGACACAAAGACATTCCTGGAAAACGACACCGACCTGCAGCAGTCGAAAAATTGCTGTTATAATCATAGAGTCCACCCACTGGTCACAGGAACGCCAGTTAACCGAAAAATAGAAACCAAAATTTTACGTAGGCGCAATGGATTCTCGCGGAATTTTGTATTATTATTCAAGCATAATTTCCAGTTATGTATTTATAATTATTCAATACACTATTCGTTTTAATTCCACGAGTTCATGTGATCCTATCATGACTTGTGACTTGTGACTTGTGAGAAGTTCAAAGCCAATTGGCAGGGAAAATCAATCTCGACGGGATGCCACCAAAAACCAAAAACAAGGAGACAGCAGTCTACACGTTCCCTGCAACTTCAGATGTTTTGGACTCAGCATCAGACCCTTCAATAAGTTGGGGGCCTGACGAACAAAAATTGCGAAAGAACGGTCTGGAGAATCTCATCACCATCAGTCACCGACCCCTACCACGACCCCAAGTTGCAAACTTGCAACTAACATTCCTCTAATATTTTAACAAGCTCCAGGAATTCACTTAATTGAAGTGTCGGTGGCGAGGGAAAGCCAAAAGACAAAAAGTGGTAGCGCAACTGTGCAAGCAATAGAGTCATTCATCGATGCAACTAGAAAAAATAAAAGAAGTACGCAAGCTGCCCGACGGTACAAACACTTGGGAATACGGAATAAACCTCAAGTATGTCTCTTCCCTTTAATGATTTTTATAATTAAAATTTATTATTTTATATATATTTTTTCATTTTAAAATTGACCCTCAACCTTTAATTTTTATTATATATAATTTTTTAAACAATTATTAATAAAACTATTCAATACAGTAATTTAATTTTAAAAAAATATATAAAAAAACACTCAAAATATACTTTAAAAATGCATTAACATATATATATTTCGTTAATTTTTTTATTCCTTTATATAAAAGAAACAAATCTTAATTTTTTTTCTTATTTTTCTTAAATTTATAGAAACAATTTAAAATTTTTCTTTTTATATATACGAGAACAAAATTAATGAAATACATATATAAATGAATCTTTTAACTTTTTTTAGAGAATATTTAGTAAGTCAAAATATATAATTAAAAGTTTAACTAACTTCTGCCAAAAAATATATATATACAAAATTATAAAAATTGTTTAAAAATTAGAATTTTTAGAGAATTTATTCCCTAAGAATACCTGTAATCCACTGTACAAGCAAGCGTCTGTGATAAAAGTGAAGTAAAAATGACGTAAAAGGAGGCAAAAATGGTAAAGTGGAGGCCATTTTTTAACGTGGAAACGCTGCAAAAACTAGGGAGCCCATTAAAGACAACAAGCCCTCCATCTGCTTTATCGCGATGGGGTCCTTGAGAAGGACGCCAACCTCCTGTCCATAATAATGAAGCCGATGTTCAACCTTGTACAGGTGTCCATGTGAGATGCCTTTAACTCTCTCCACTGTCCCCGCCTGCCTTCCATCCATCCACAGCCCTCAAGAAAAGAAGTGATGTAAGGAAGGAAAGAAAGCAAGCAAGAAAGAAAGAATAAAGAATCCTATTTTTCATCTTCATGTAAAAAAATGGATGGTCCTCCTCCTCTTCTTAGCCATTAGTTTCTCCTTTTTTTTTTGTTTTTGTTAAAAAAAACAAAGAAAGAAAATCTTTTTAATCCTTGGTTTTCTTCTATTTTCCATTGTCACGCACCAAGCAAAGCAAGACCCAGAAACCAGTTTTGTAATCTGAGAGGTGGGTTGAGGTGAAGTTTCTTACTTGATATCATGGAGCTTCTGGAGAGAAGAGCTCTTCCTGGGCTACTGCTGCTGCTTTTTTCTCTCATTTTGCCTGGCTTTCTTGCTCCTTTGAGCCATGCCTCTCCCTTCATCTTCTCGGTATGCTATTATTCTTTTTCAAATATAATTTGATATCCTCATCTTTAGTACAAGTTTTTTTTTTTTTTTAAATTATTTACTGGATTGTTTCAGGTGTTTCCTATTTCTCTCTCATTCGTCGTCCGTGTTGAAATTATATCAGAAATATGTGGTTCTTTTTTTTTTTGGTAACTGCAGAAATATGTGGCACTTAGATGCAAAGGGAGATGGAAATGCGTTTTCACTATAAAAGCTTTAGTAGAAGCACTAAGTAAGAACAGTTTTGGATCAGTTGGTCTGGAATGTGACCAATTAATTTAGTATAGCGTCAGCTAAGCAGATTTAATCTGGTTGTGTAAAATTGGAAATTTTGACTGGCTACATATTGTTATAGTGTTCTTAATTACTTGGTTAGGATGGTGCACTTCCTCTGATGATGACTGGGACTTGAACAAGCCATGTTGGCTACAGTGTCTCCCCAAAGGTCTGGTCGAATCGAGTGCTGATTTGATTATGGAACAAGTGGTTGTGAAAGTGGAGCTCATATGGGTACTTAGAGAGAAAAAAAAAAAGTAGGATGAATAGAGATCAGTGCCTAGGTTCTCTGTGTAAAATGTCCTTGCCTGCTTGAGTAGTGAGAGGGAGTGATCACTTATTGAACCCAGTTGGTATCTGGCACGCTTAGCATACTAATTTGACTTAGTTTCAACCTTCATTTGACAGAATTTCAAGAAAGGGAACAATAATATTCTCTCTGCTTTATATGTTGGCATTTTGAACATGTAACATTAAGAGAGATAAGAGACACACGGATTGTATGCAACTTCCAAATTTAAGCTATTAGATTTTTGTTTGCAGTGTTGTTAATTTGTATTAAAGTTTTTTCATTTACCCGAGGTACCTCTTCTGTGAAGAGGAAATATATTTATACAAGTTTGCACGCTAGTTGTTGTCATATTTTGATTTGTCGCCATGTATTTAAAGTTGACTGCACGGATTCAATTTTTGCATTTTCCTACGTAGGAGTGGAACACTTTGAAACCGAGGCACTTGCCTCTCCTGAAGAGTGCCTTACACCTCCAAACTGTAAGTAACCTTCCATATAGTAGTTAGATTTAGGTTCTTGTCAATTTTTTTTTTCTGCTAATTATTTACTCCCCTATTTTTCTCACTCAAATGCACTTTTCATAGTCAAATGAAAAGCAGTCTGATCTCTGGACTCCTTTGGCCGACCAAGGGTGGAGAGCATATGTTGAATCTAGAAATGGCCTTTGTGAGTGTCAAGAAACCATGGATTGTTGTGTGAGTTGTATTCTTGTGATGTGGACTAGAGAATACAGCTTAGGTTCATTATTACTGGATTTTGGTTAATAAATCATACTCATGTGTCTTTGACCTTTTTGTTATTTGGAGTAGCATTGCCAGAGAAGTCTGAAGGATATCTTCAAGTGTTTCTTGATGGAGGATTGAACCAGCAGAGAATGGGGGTAGGTACTGAGGGGTCTCTTACTACGTTATTTTCTGAGTAAATGGATGATAAGGATACTCATGGTATGCATTGTTTTACCTATAGATATGTGATGCAGTTGCTGTTGCTAAAATTCTGAATGCGACGCTTGTCATTCCACATTTTGAAGTGAATCCTGTTTGGCAAGATTCAAGGTATTGCCTTGCTTCTAGAAATGCTTGTGCAGATACACAATTCAATATGAAATTCTTATTCTGAGGTGCCATCTTTTTTCTGCAGCTCATTCATGGATATATTTGATGTGGATCACTTTATTAATGTGTTGAAGGATGACATATCTATTGTTCAAGAGCTGCCTGATGAATTCTCCTGGAGTACAAGGGAGCATTATGCCACGGCCATTCGAGCTACAAGAATTAAGACAGCACCCGTTCATGCTTCAGCTACCTGGTATTTAGAGAATGTCTTGCCCGTACTGAGAAGGTGGGTGTTTATCTGCACCTGTTCCTCTAGTCTCAAGTTTGAGCTATTCTTGAAAATTTTGAGCCTTAAAGATCTAATAAATCTGGCATCAACATGCTACTATGTGGTCTGATATGATATCTAGTCAATAAAAATATTATATTCGGTGTCAAAAGCTTTTCAATTTAGCAACATGTTTACAGGTACATGCAGACCAGTTTGAACTTTCATTAGTTAGGTTGTATCCTTGCACTTCCCTTTGTATTAGTTAGGTTGTATCCTATACACTTCCCCTTGTGAAATTTTTAACCTGGGAATTCCATTTCTCTATAGAGCAATATTGCATGGTATTAGTGTTGCCCTCCCCTTGCCCCCCAAAGCTAAACACATTCCCCCCCCCCCCAAAAAAAAAAACAGAAAAAAAGACAACACCCACCTTCCTTTGACATAGCCGTGCTTGACCTGAGAAACATATTTTATGTGGTTCAGTCATGGGATTGCTGCAATTTCTCCATTCTCTCACCGTCTGAAGTTTGACAACTTGCCTGTGGATATCCAACACCTACGGTGTAAAGTCAATTTTCAAGCATTAGCTTTTGTTCCCCACATTAGAGAACTTGGAGATGCCATCATTAGGCGCCTGCAGTATCCTTCTTGGAAAACAGTACCTAGTAATGGCTATCAGAGAGGAGCCACAGATTTGATTGACATGCAAGAAGCAAGGAAGTTTGTTGTGCTTCATCTTCGTTTTGATAAGGTACATCCGAGCTCTGCTATACTGCAACTTGAGTTTACTTTATGCATTTCCTTTTTTTGTCTTTGAAAAGTGATGACCCATGAAGTTTAGCATTTATGGTTTGTCTCTTCACGCTCACCTGCGTGTATGGGGTTGCCCTTCACTAATCTTTAATTATGCAGGACATGGCTGCTCATTCAGCCTGTGATTTTGGTGGGGGCAAAGCTGAAAAATTGGCACTGGCTAAATACAGACAAGTCATTTGGCAGGGAAGAGTTCTTAACTCCCAGTTCACTGATGAAGAGTTGAGGAGTCAGGGGCGTTGTCCTCTGACTCCAGAAGAAATTGGTTTATTGCTACGAGCTCTAGGCTTCGACAACAGCACTAGTCTATATCTTGCTTCCCACAAGGTCTTTATGCCCTCAATATACAGGCTTGGGTACCTTTTGATGGAGAAAACGATGTTCATAATTGCTTCTACATGAGACTAATTTGTGAAAATGATCATGTTTTTTCAGGTTTATGGTGGGGAAGCTAGGATTTCAACATTACGGAAGTTATTTCCACTAATGGAAGACAAAAGGAGTCTTGCTTCCTCAGAGGAAAGGGCTCAGATTAAAGGAAAGGCTTCTTTATTGGCTGCAGTTGATTACCATGTCAGCATGCACAGTGACATATTCATCTCTGCTTCTCCAGGAAACATGCACAATGCTTTGGTGAATATCCCTGGCTTATTTTTATGTAACATCATCTTATGGTGCATTCTTTTGTGTGGCAACACATAAAAAAATATTGGTTTGAAATAGTTTAATACCCTCTGCCCTTTGCTGTGCTGGCATTGCCAAGCTCAAGGCTTCGACAACAAGTGAACTAGTTTTCTTGTGCTGCCATGAACTTAATGTTAAAAAAAAGGAGCTATGGCACTCATGTAGTAATGAGAACAACTCAGAACTTTTTCCCTGAAGTTCAAAAAACACATAAATGCTTTAGAGGTTGTCCAAAATGATCTGAGATCTTGATGCATGAATGTCTTTGAGTGGATGGACTGGGATCCTGAATTTGCAAGTAAAGCTTGGGTTTCATAACCTTGTATTGGTGATTGTAATTGAAACCTTAATAGAGTGCCCATACCATGCCATACTTGCGCAATGGATGCTGTTAGTTTATTTGTTTCACTTGCAATAGATAGCATCAGGAATGACAAGCTTGTGATGTCAACAGGTTGGACATCGAACTTATGAGAACTTGAAGACTATAAGGCCGAACATGGCATTGTTGGGCCAACTGTTCCTGAACAAAACCATTGGTTGGAAAGATTTCCAGCAAGCAGTCATGGAGGGGCATGAAAACCGACAGGGGCAACTCAGACTAAGAAAACCTGGACAATCCTTATACACTTATCCCGCACCTGATTGCATGTGCCATCTCTAGGGATATTTATTGGTTAATAGCATGGCGTGAGGCTATCATCTGCATTCCATTCATTCAGCACCAGAACCACGGTTTGAAGCTTGTCATGTTGGTAGTATAAATAAACAGATATTTGATTATCCGCTCATAGCAGCACCCATGTGGCACTTTTTACAAGGCAGATGCGGCCGCTTGGTTTGAAATAATATAGTATCTTGATATCGTGTCAACTTGTTATTGATGGCAATTTTTCCGGGCTAGAACCATATTATGATGTGTTCTTCCAATAACTCGCAGCAGTATTTTGCACCATACTGTAATGTGTTAAGCACCATATTGCTGCATAAGTATATGTGTGTTTACCTTGTAGACCAGGGGCATGAATGGCACTAATTACATTACGCTGGGGCCAATGGATGACTTGCATTGAAAATAAGCTAATCTATAGGGTATTGACCGCGTTGGGTTCACAAGGAGTCTGCTGGGCTAATACTCCCCATGTCGATGGAGCCTGTGACAGCCAATAACTTGATAATAAAACAGCTTATCGGCTGTACTTAATCTGTAACATACAAGTTACTAAAAACGAAAACTAAAGAAGAAATGGCAAGCAAGCATCAAGACTCTCTATTGCCAATTCATACACAATAAACCAGCAAGAAGGTGTGGAGGAAGGGTTGTGGGGGCACTCCGATGGCCAGGCAAATGTCAGTCAAACCTAAAAATACGTTGTTATGGCGCACTTCTCTGCAATGAATTGACACTGCTGCATGAACACGTACACCAGCTGACTCAGCTTCCAAAAGGAGCTTTGAGGTTTACATTCCTGGCAATAAACTCAGCTGCCCAAAGGAGCAAAATTTTAAGAAAGGTCACTGGCAAAATGATTGTCATGGATCGCCAGATGTTCTAGGAGTTGGACTCTGGTCACCCTTCCTATCCTCGTCAGTAGTTGATGGTCTGGTTCCATTTCGGCATGCAGTAGTAATTTCCTTTACTTCTGCTGGAGATGCATCAGAACTCACACCTTCCTCAATAGGAAGGGTTCTTTTAGAGCCTTCTAAGGCAACACCAAGGACTATGTTTTCCTCCATGGCAGTTTTTGACATTGATGACTGCAAGATTAACTTCCTCTCAGTTTCCTGTTTTAATTGGTAGTGATCCTGCACTTTACCGGCTTTTGTAGTAGCATCTTCTAATGAGGAAACTGAAGGACTATCAGACTTGCTATCTTGCCTTGCACTACTTGGACCAGCACTTTTGGATTGTTTGTTCTCAGAGATTTTTTTGTTTTGTGCCATATTACTGGGAACTGAGTCTGTTGCACTGGGATAGGAAGTTGATGACTTAACATTTGAATTTTTCCCAGGGACAGAATCTGGCGATGATTCCACTGCCATTTCATCACTAGCCCTTGGATTTAATATGGATGTTGTAGCTTCTGTGTTTTTCTTTGTCCCAACATTTGGTGTTTCCCCAATCTTGGCATCTGCCTTGGTGTCTAATTTTGTTGTTTCTTTGGTCTTGATGTCAGGCCTTGGGTTTGTTCCCACATTGGCATCAGGCATAGAATGTGAAGTGGTCTTAGCATTTTGCTCTCCTGTAACTCGCCCCAAACGAGTTTGAGGTCTTGCTTTATCATCTCCATTGATTCTGTATGAGGGTTCAATCAATAGAAAGGGGCGGTTAGATGCCACGCCACTGGTCTTATGGATTGAATCTGCAAATGGAACATTTTCAAAATCCGCATCGCTATATAGTTTCTGCACTGTACGGATAGGAGTAGCAAGTCGGGCCCCATGATGGCTGATGACTCTTAGAAGGTCCAATAGTATGGCTTCCTGTTTCATTGATAATACACTCAGAAATAAGTGCAGTTCTCTTGTATGGGAGCACTTTGAAGCAATGATTAAAGTTGTTTTCAGCTTCCAGGAAAAAGAATGCGATAAAGTTGACACCTCAAAATCATACTTCTAATAGTTTAACTTGGTAAAATTAAGAACTCTGCACTATGGTAGCTTGACAGATGATAGAACTCTGAACATATGACTTTGTTTGGTAGGTAGTGTGAGATTGCATAATTAGTTGATTTTGTGACGAAATTCATTCACGAGAAATCATAAAGGGAAACAAAAGGCCCACAAGAAGAAACAGCAATTACTTCACTGATTCTCAGGCAGTGACAAAGATATTCTCCAAATGAGCACCATAGCACTTAGTTGCAGGATATGTGACTGGGAATTTCATGCAAGGAGTCTTCATGCACAAAGTTTCATAAGTTGAACACAGGAAACTTATTTTGTCTAATAAGTATTTATTGCCAGAACCTGTTATCTACAGGAACATCAGAATTTACAACTCAAATCAAGTTCATCCCATCACCCAAAGAAAGGGGATACTATGCAGTGTGTTACAGTCACTCCATTGTTATCTTCTAATGTGTCCTTACATAAAAAGAAAAAAAAAAAATCCTACTACTCAGCTAATAGAACTAAGAGAAAAGGAACCAGAGAAGAAAACAATCCCTTACCTTAACACAAAGATACTCTTCATGATGTGAGGTCTTTACAAAACATGACACCATAATCTGCAACATGCAAATTACAGAAGTCAAGCATAAAATCATATCTCCACACACCTACGTTTACTCTCATGCACATGTTGACAGTTACATTATTACACTAACAACCATGTTATACAGCTGCATGTGTCCATGACCATGTGTGGACAATATGGTTATTCAGTTATTTTCTTAAATAGTTAAATCATCCCCTGGCACTATTCTAATAATTATTTACAAAAAATTGCAAGGAAGAAAATTCAAGAGCTAAGCCTTCCAGTTCTTTCAATTATATAGTCCCTCACATATATCCAAGAGCTCAAGAAAGTTCAGGTTTCAAACCCAATTTTTGAGAAAATCATATATTTCTAATCATTTTTTGAAATATGCAGCTTAAAAGAGGACAACATATAAATATACAAAGTAGAGGCAGCCCAAGTATGTGGCTACTTTCAATAACAGGGGAGTGAGTAAAATCCATGTATTGATAGATTCACAACAGAATATATGAGGCTTTCATTCTGACAATTGTCAAATGTGGGAATACTCCAATGGTGTTTTGAACTTCATCATTGCTGAAATTCCAAAAATCAGATATCACTATCTAGTATCTTCAACCATATCTTGTTTCCTTAAGTAGCTAATGCTGTGGAAATTATTTGTGAAAACTAGCAAAATTATGCAATTATTTTCATACCAATATAAAACATTGGCATATGCCACATTATACTAAATGAAAACAGAAGCAAGGCCAATGGCACTAACTCTTTGTAAGAAAAGCACCAACCAGTAGAGCTTGACTATCAGAATTGATATTGTCAAAAAACACTCTTCTGTGCAACCTCTTATGTTCAACTTGAGGATTCTTGGCCAAGACTTTACGCATATCAGCAACAATATTCTGCAGAGAGAGAAGCCCTTATTAACTGCTGAAAAGGAATCATAATAATTCAAGGAATGTCAAGATAATTTTCTTACATTAATCTTATTAACATCCAAGTGACTAATGGCTAGGTGGGTCTTAACACGCCAATGAGTTTTTTGGCTGAGATTTCTGATAACATTCATTGTAAACTTGTGATTTGGGATGTGAACTGCCTCTCGATCTTCACCTCTTATAATTGTTGGTGACCACCAGCCCACATGCTGCAGACCATGAATAGAAACATCACACAAAAGGATCCTTTCAAGCATGCCGGCAATTTTGCAATAAAAAGGTAGCGCATGGCTGTTTATATTTGTCCAAGATTTTAGTCTTATTTAACCACTCACTGGACACAATGTGCACAAATTTAGAAGCCCAGCCACACGATGCTGATAGAAAGTCATCACGTGCCATGGCATTAAGAATCATCTTCCCATGCCTTTTCTTGCAGACTTCTTCAAACTTCAAATGGGTATATGTTTCACTACTAACCTCAACAGTACCAGAAACTTCATAGCCTTCAATTTTTGTTTGAATCCACTCATGGACTACAAAAGGCCGAGTTGCATGAATCATTGCACTAGAGAGGAAATTTGTGAAAATCTGGAATAGTGAACCATATAAATGTTAAACTTTGAAGGAAAGACATTATTTATAGGAATAAACAGGTGAAATAGTATGTTTTAAAGAAAAAGCAAAATTAATATATTGGCCTAGTCTAACCAGAAAAATATCTAGTCAATGTGGAATTCACCTCACGCCCCGCAAGAGTCAGCAACACTGTTCCAAGGCCTCCAGCTGTGAGCCACTTCTGGGTTGAGAAACCCAGCAACTCCATGAACAGAGCAAAAGCCGCCACCCATACTGCAGAGTATACAACTTTTCCTGCAAATTGAAAGCCCACCTGCCCACAGTGAAAACATTGTTATTTGTAAATATATAACTCACCAAAAAAAAAAGTATCTGTAAGAAAATAAAAATAGAAAGTCTAAGATTATAAAATCATTTGTTAATCAATACTAACTGCAGTTTCCTTTCCTATTTTACTAAATATAGTTTTCTTTCTTGTTTTTCAATTTTTCTTATATCAATTTCCCTTATATCATGGAATTATGTGAGTTCTTTCCTTTTGCTCTTTACTTAGAGTTTCCTTATTTAGTGATTGCAATCTGCTATAAGTTGTAAATATTGGTGATGATGTACAGAGAAATAAAAAATATATTTCCTCCTCTAATTTTGTGGTATTAGAGCTGGACTTTCCACTGGTGTAAATATCATTGGCAACCATTACTAACCAAATGGCAAACCCTACATCATCTACAACGAAATTAATAGAAATTCCGATTGTCTCCAATTCCCAATTATCCATCGTACCTAGTCACCTTGAAAACCCCTCAATTCAAAATCACCTCACACAAATTGAATGGGAATAATTTCAAAAAGTGGTATCAATCACTCCTACTTGTAATTAAGGGTAGAGGAAAATTGGGATATTTGACCGGAGCAACTGCATAACCTCCATCAAATTTGGCCAACTATGGTACTTGAGAAGTAGAGAATTTAATTGTAATAACATGATTGATTAACTCAATGGATCAAAAGATTGGACGTTTGTACCTGTTTTACCAAAAACACAAGAAGTGTAGAATGCAGTAAAAGAGATGCATTTGGATCTTGAAAATATATCATAAAGTCTTGAAATTCATTCTAAGATTCGAAATACATGTCAAGGTATATCCTCTATCACAGAATATTTTAATATTCTCTTTGAATTGTGGCAAGAAATTGATTTGTTTCATAATGTCACTTGAAATTGCCTTGATAATGGAGTATTGTATAGCGAAATGTTAGAAAAAGATCAAATATTTGATTTTTCACAATGCTTGAATCAAGAATGTGATGATGCTCGAGGACGTATGCTCAGCACAAAGCCTCTATCCATGCTGAAGGAGGTATTTGCTGAAGTACGACCCAAAGAGACAAGGAAAAAGTAATGTCCTCACCATTATAGAGCATGGCTATAGAATCAGTAGTCCAAGGATCTACTTTAGTGACAAATCAGAATGAGAGACACAATTCAAAGGAAGTTTTTGGAAATGATAAGCAACTGTGGTGTGAGAGCATTGAAAGAGTGTGAGCATTGAAAGAAGCCATATCATACCAAGGACACATGTTGAGATATCCATGGAAAGCTTGCAGATTGGAAGCCATGAAGTTGGATGAAAAGAAATCCTTATGTAGCTGAGACAACTAGTTCTAATTCCCAACCATTAAAGACAGAGCAAATGGAGGTCCTTCGAAAATTGGTAGATTCATCGAGTACAAGGGAGTCCAAATCTATCATATCAAATTCTACTTGTTTCATAACTTTAACAACCCACAAAAGCATTTTTTCTCTCCTGTCATGTAAAGGTCCACATGATACTTGGATAATCGATACAGGTGCATTTGATCATATGACAAACTCTAGTACAAAATTTAATAACTACAAATCGTGTAAAGAAATTGTTGGAATTACAATAGCCAATGGGTTAGTGTGCACAACAATTGGGAGAGGAGATTTGGAAGTCCATGAATTGAAGTTGAATTCTGTCCTTCGTGTTCCTAATTCGAAGTGTAATCTACTTTTAACAAGCAAAATAACTAGAGACTAGAATTGTTCCATAACCTTCTTTCCTTCTTACTGTAAATTTCAGGATTTGTCATCAACAAGGATGATTACGAATGTTAAGGAGCAGAATGATCTCTATTATTTGTCAAGTGTTGGTTCTTCTTCATGTCCAAATTTATTTACTAATTTTTTTTTTTACTTTCTGAGTCCAATGTTTAACTATGGCGTAACAGATTAGGTGACCCAAATTTCTCTTATTTAAAACATTTGTACTCTTATTTGTTTGTCAATAAAGATCCATCATTACTTTTATTGATAATCATACTCGAGTATGTTGGGTCTACTTGATGAAAGAAAAATCAGAAGTGATTACAATTTTTAAATAATTTTATAAAGTTGTCACAAATGTCTTCCAATCACTCATACATATCCTTCTAAGGGGTATTTTTCTCATAATCTAAACAAGTATCTTCAAGATATGGGATACTTCATCAAAATTCATGTGCATGTATACCTCAACAAAATAGGACTGTCAAAAGGAAAAATCATCATATATTAGAGGTCATTCGATTAATTATATTTGGTAGTCATGTTCTAAACTCTTTTTAGGGTGAAGCCATTCTTAGACCAAAGTTTATCAAAACAGTGTTAAAAGGAAAAATCATCATTTATTAGAGGTCATTAGATTAATTATATTTGCTAGTCATGTATCAAACTCTTTTTAGGGTGAAGTCATTCTTACATCTGCATTTCTTATCAATCGTGATCCGTCTAAAGTATTCAACTACCAAACTCCTATTAATAAGTTACTGTATAGTTTTTCCTCCTTTTGTGCTCATAATTTTCTTAAAACTCGTGTATTCAAGTGTGTGGTATTTGTTCATAATGTTCAACTCAGCTAGGGTAAGGTTAATCCAAAAGCCCTTAAGTGTGTCTTTCTTGGTTATTCTTTTACACAAAAATGTTATAAGTGTTATCATCCCTTAACAAAACATTTCTTAATCTTATGTAATGTTTCTTTTGTAAAAGATCAAACTTTCTACTCTTACTCTCAAGTTTCTCTCTAAAGAGAAAATGATACTCAGGGAAACAAATATTGGAATCTCACCTTTTCAGAGTTTTTTTTCCTTCGATCACCCCATTTTTTCCTTCCCAAAATGAGTCTAAAAAAGGTTGTGACCTTGGTCAAAGGGGAGAATCTAACATTAGAAGCTTGAAACCAACACTAATTTACTCTAGGAGACCATGAGTTCCAACACAAACTTAAGAGTTTGAACTAGTAGTGGATTCAGTTACTACGAATAGTCAAGAAGAGAATGAGGCATGTTGTGAAGGTAAAGAGCCAATTAATGATCTAAATCTTCTAATTACTGAAAGGAAAGGGGTAAGGTCTTGTACTAGAAAACCTATTCCTATGACAAGTTATGTCACATATTCAAAGTTGTCAAGAATCTTAAAGCCTTTATTGCCAATATTAATGAGATACAAGTTCATAGAAATGTTCATGAGGCACTTCAAAATCTAAATTGAAGGAAAGTAGTATTGGAAGAGATGAAGATATTGAATGATAATAATACTTGAAAAATGATATAGTTACCTAAAGGGAAGAAAGCAATTGGCAATAAGTGGGTATTTATAGTAAAATATAGACCCGATGGAACTATAAAACAGTATAAGGTGAGACTAGTAGTACAAGGTTTCACTCAAATTTATGGAATTAATTATGAAAAAACATTTACATTGGTTGCCAAACTTAACTCAATTAGAATTTTATTATCTATTGCTGCCAACTTAATTTGGACATTAAGTCAACTAGACATTGAAAATGCTTTTCTCAATGAGACAATAAAGGAAGAGGTGTATATAAGGGCTCCTTTAGGCTTTGAGGCATAGGGAGATAAAGTATGCAAACTAAAAAAATCCTTTTATAGTCTAAAACAATCTCCCAGAGTGTGATTTACCAAGTTTAACACTGTAACAAAGAATCTTAAGTATAATTGAGGGCAAGTCAATCACACCTTATTTGTGAAAAAAGATAACTCAAGTAAACAAGCAATACTCATTGTGTATGTAGATAATATAGTAATCATAGGTGATGATGAAGTGAATATTGGAATTCTCACAAAAAGACTTCAAGCTGAATTTATGGTGAAAGATCTTGGAGAACTTAGATACTTGCTTACAATGAAGGTTGCAAGTCATAAAGGAATCTTCATTTCACAAAGAAAGTATACACTTGACTTGCTTAAAAAGATAGAAAAACTTGGGTGTAAACCATCTCGTATGTCTTTGGAACGTCACTGGAAGCACAAGATGTCAAAGAGTGATCTTCCAGTGAATAAAGAGTGTTATCAACATTTGGTAGGAAAACTCATCTACTTGTCACTCAAGAGACTTGATATTGCCTTTAGTGTGAGCATGGTGAGTCAATTCATGCATGCTCCCACAAAAAGGCACATGAAGGCAACAAATAAGATTTTGAGGTACTTAAAGGGAAGTCCTAGTAAAGGTTTATTGTTCAAGAGAACTGAAAGTTAAAAATGTTATTGGTTTTTCAGATGCAGATTCGACAGAAGCTATTAATGATAGCAAGTCTACAACCAGCTATTGTACACAAGTTTGGGGAAATCTAATAACTTAGAGAAGCAAAAAGCAATCTGTGGTTGCCTGAAGTAGTCTAGAAGCTAAGTATAGAGCCATCACTAAAGGAACATGCAAACTTATTAGAATACAGAAGTTAATAACAAATTTAAACATGCCCGTAATAGGGCTATGAAGTTGTTTAATGATAACAAATCAGCTATCAATGTGGTCCATAATCTACTTCAACATGATTGAATGAAACATATGAAGATCGACAAGAACTTCATTAAGACTGAGATAGAAAATGGAACAACTGTCTTGTCCTATATTCTTACCAAGTCTCAAGAAGTTGATATTTTGACAAAAGCTTTTTAGAAATCTAATTTCAATTTCTGTGTAGGCAAGTTAAAAATAATTAACATATATTCATCAGCTTGAAGGAGAGTGTAAGAAAATAAAAATAAAAAATCTAAAATTATGAGATCATTTGTTAGTCAATACTAACTGTAATTTTCTTTCCTGTTTTACTGATTGTAATTTCCTTTCCTATTTTTCAGTTTTCCTTATAAGATTCTATCAATTATTTTCTATTTCTCATTGTCTAAGGTTTCTTTATTTGGTGATTGCAATCTGCTATAAGAAGTTGTAAATATTGGTGATAATAGATAAAGAAATAGAAAATATATTTCTTCCTCTGATTTTAGTGTTCATAAGGCATTTTCGGCTATTTGGCCTTAAAAGATTATAAAATGGGAGAGATGTATGAGCAAAGGCATCTCCATTTATGATGGAGGAGATTACTAAAATTCAATACATAGGCAAAGCATCTCTTACAATATAAGTTAAAAAAAAAATACATATAGTTTCTAATTGATCTCATCTCTTAAGATTTTTTTTTTTTTAATAATAACTTAAATCCTTCAATAACAAATAAATATTGCAAGCTATGTTTTCCCATTACTAGAAACATTGGGAAAATCATGTAACTGATCAGTTGGCAAATTTCTCAACCAATTTGGAGACAGGCAATCTCGAGTTTCAGTCTCCATTAGATGCCTTACTCCAAACTCTACTTGCTAAAGAGTTCGGAGCTTGTTGGCCCAAGAGTGTGCTATACATGTAAGTTATCTGATTTTGTTTTTATTTTGTTTCTTTTTCTTTTTCACTTTGGGATGTTGACCCTCCACTATACCGAAAAAAGGGCATTACCTTAGTCCATGAAATATAGTATGAACTCCATCTCTGCAAATATGGGCATAGGAAAAAGGGGAAAAAAAAAATATAGAGGGTTCTTTCATTCCTTATAACTACATTAATCAGTGGTCAGTTACTCATTTCATGGAGAGTACTACCTCATCACTTCTACCAACTTAGAGTTCCAACTCATATTCATTTTATATGATGCAGAAATATCCTTTTTGAAGAATTTATGTCTAATCCTCTGTGTGTCTTGGTGTTCCTAATCATCCAACCATTCCATATAGTCTCTATTGCCTGTCAGCCTAATGGTAATGGGAATACATGTGAATGATAGTAAAAAGTCAATAGGGTTGGTCTTCTAAGTCTGCTTTCAGGTAGGATGATTAATAAACCAACAATGGGGTGAGCTTCTCAGTTGGCCTTTATGAAAGATTACCATGCAAACCATGAGGAATATGGATGTTAACTCCCATATCATATCTTAACTAACCCAACCACACTCATATTGTTTCTTTAACAAGTTGCTAGTGTATAACCAAAGAGACTAAAAATAAAAAATAAAAATAAAAAAAAGTCTATGCAAACCATGAGGAATACGAATGTTAACTCTCATATCATATCTTAACTAACCCAACCATGCTCATATTATTTCTTTAATCAGTTGCTAGTGTATAACCAAAAACTACAAAAAAAGCTAAAAATATGATGACAAATGAATTTGTTGTGGGACATTTGATGAACTAACATGATAAAAGGAAGGTGTTATGCATGTAGAAGAGCCAAAGAATTTGATGTCCAAAAAATTCATTTACAAACATGAAAATTGATCAAGCCAAAGAGCAAGGTGCTATGAATGGCCCCCATCCACAAGCGCAGGGGGAAAGGGGGTGGTGGGGGGGTGAGGAGTGGGTGGAGAATTTATAAGATGGTAGTACATGATAAAACCAAGCAATTATTGAAACTACACATACTTGTCTTGTATCACCGGGCTCCTTAGAATCCCCGGAAAGTTTCTGAGCTTGCTGAACCGCACTGCAAAACAATATTTCTCCATGCTCAGTTGTTAAGAAAAAAACTGTGAGTAAACAATTTAACTAACAGAACATCATCCTTATTGAATGGCTAAAATATCACCATTCGATCAGATATTTAGCAGCATGTTGAACATATCAGTTTAGTATGGCCATAACATGCAAATGAACTAAGCATGACATACCCCTTCAGACTCCACCAGAGGCCTCACTGTTCTACTTATCTCACTCTCAGACTTGGCTGATGATCCCAAATTTCAAAAAAAAAAAGAAAAGGAAAAAAAAAGGGCCCAGAAGACAAGAAAGGTAATCACCTTGATAAACAATATGCAAATGCCAGCACTGTTGACAGTAGCCGTACAAAATTTAAAAGCCTCTGTTTAACAACTTGACTAGCTTCTGTAGGCAGGACAACAGGATCCAGTGCTCTGCAAGAAGCCCAATTATGATAAATACCACATTTTTTAAAGTGGTCAACATCTTATACACATGAGATTTTTTGGGTGTACACTCTTCCTGCAATTTAACCAGATCGTGATGAATATACCTGCAGATAAGTGTTGTGCCAGTCCACAGCAACAAAGGTTGAATATAAGATGTCATAACATAGTAAGTGCCACTCTTTTTCCAACTATGGTCATTTTTCTGCAGAGAATTGTCACGTATTACAGATATTGTGTAAAGAGTATCAGCCCAATGTGTTGCAGCTAGTAACAAAAGTTTGAAAAATTAACAAGGGCATACTTACGTGAAGTAGTATGTTTCTAGTCATATGCATGAGTGGCCCGAGGCCCCATACTGCAAAGATAACAACACCAACTGCAGGAGCTAATTTCAATATCAGAGGATTGCTCTGTAAAACATTATATGACCTGCAAGTTGGGAGTATAGTTTTAACACCTTAAAAATAACATGGTGCAAGAAAAACAGTATCTAGGGCTGAAAAGTGACGACACTATGTTTCATGCCACAGACTCTTAGGAGAAACAGTTAAACTTGGAAAGCACCGACATCAAATATACATAAATAAGAGTTTCAACAAATAATGCGGCAGAGACAATGACAAAGGAATTATCAAACTGAATACCATCCAAGCTATCTGTCTCAGTGAGCATGGATATTTGTCTGCACAAAAGGTGGGACCGAAAGTATGACTTGAAACATGTAATGTTTCTCTATCTAGGCGAATTAAGTTAACTGAAAGAATAAGAGTACCTCATCAACACCATGGTAGTGGCCTTCAAGCTAGGGAGCTCAAATGATCGGCTTGGCACTAGAAAAGAATGGCACCTAAAAGAATGATTGCTATGTGGTAAAGTATTAAATGGCCTGTACAAATTGTCTGACAGTCGAATGCCCCAACGATCATCGTGCCCACACTGTAACCAGGCAGCAAATTTAAGCATCAATAGCTAAAATATTAGAAAGGAAGACTCTTTCTAGTTTGAAACAAAGCAAAATACCATGGCATAAAGCAATTTCACATTTCTTAGGGCAGAAAAAGTAACTAACACAGGCAAAGTACCCAAATAACATCTAAAAATTAGGATTCCGAGTTCTCGTGGCTGTGCACACCATGTCAACAGTTGTAAGCAGAACTCCATTAAATAAGAGATGGATTCAAACATTAAATAACAGAATTACCGCAACACGGGAGCAAACTGTTCTGCTTCGTAGAGGCATCTTGACCCTTCCCGATACACTCTGAAGACAAACATATTACTTCAAAACTTACTATAAAGTAAAAACACAGAGAGAGAGATTCGAAGAGAGAAAGTTTTACTTAAGAAATAGAGAGAGAAATACAAAACTTTACTTTACCTGAAATTGTTTGTTGCAACCTTGGTTCTTGCAAAGTCCCAAGTCACGAGACACTTGCAAGGAACCAGCAACAGCCATTGCTGAGCTGAAATTCACCACTCAATTTAAACCTTGACAATGTCAAAATAAATGTCAGCACTTCCACCACACAACCATAGAAAGGGGGCAAAATAAGAATTACAGAGTAAATAGAGAAATTCTCGCTAATGATTCTGGAACCTGTCGAAATCATCAGGAGAAGTGCCGTGCCGATGAGTGGATCAAATTTGATCATCAAATAAAAAAAAATTAAAAAAAAATTATTATTATTATTTTTTGTCTGTTTAGAGGATCTAAACCCAAAAAAGAAGAGAAAAAAAACTGAATAGGCGAGATTCGAACCCTAACTTCCTCGCACTTTTGTTCAGGCAAACGATTGGCGGAGAAGCTTCCGGGCTTTTTCTAGGTTGTGAACGCTTAAGCTTATAGCTTCCTCCGTTGCGTTGCGTTGCGTTGCGTTGCGTTGCATTGGGTTGGTTTAGTCTGGCCCACACTACTTCTTATTATTATTATTATTATTATTATAATGGAACCCACGTGGACTGCTACGACAGAAATTTTCTGCGGCGGGCCGTTGAACAGTCAACAATCAATAGACAGACAGGCACACAGATTACGGATGCGCATCTTCTTCTGCTGCAGACCAAAAACGCACGACTTGGTTGTGGTCGTTTTCCCTCGGCGAGTCATCTAAAATCGGCAGGGCTCTGGACTGCCATTTTAGCACCTGTCGGAATGTCAGAATTTTGCAGAAAGTGAGGGTCATCTAGCAGGAGGAGCGGGAGGAGTTGATTTGATTGGGTTCATTGGTGTAGGAGATTGTATCCATGTGGTTTACAACTTAACAAGCAAATTGGATACTCCATGTTGTCACTGTACCGCATAACTAATTGCTGTCATCATATATTAGATTGCTTTGCATAAGCCACAACCATGCCCTTAAATTTTTGTGTACAGTTTGGTGAAAGTTTGATGGGGAAGGTTTTCCTTTTGGTAGTCATTGGTACTCCCAACAGTTAGTCATTCTATTTTAACTCCCAAAATGCAGGAGCATCAGAAAAGGGTGGTGAATTGATAGGAAAGGGTAACCTTGAAATATGATTGTGTCCATGAATTCACAGAATTTGACAGCAAAGGGTAATATAAACACAACAAAGCCAGCTGTGTTAGAGATGGTAAAATGTAGGTTCACAATGTATTGACTCAAAGGAGGGGGATGAATCAATCTGAATCTGTGGTAAACTGTCATAGCAGGATCGCTCATGCATGCATCATATACAAACAAAAGTCATAGATCCACGCTTAAAAATAGCATGGTGACAATAAAAGAACCACACTGTCGTGGATCCTATATAAAAATTTTTTTTTTTGAAAACAAGCCTGTTATCCCCTGTAGCGTCTAGTTGAGTTCCCTAAATGGTGATCTGTCCTCAAGAATGACCTGAGGTTTCCTGGTTGATGGTGAAGGATAAGTACTCATGTTCTCTTTCAGAGAATCAAAGAGCTCACTATCTCCCTTCAAGCTCGATATCCTCTCCAAAGCACTCAGCAGTTGCATATCCTCACTAGAGAGCTGACCGATTCTGCCAACCACTCCCATGATAAGACCCAACAATTGTTCCCTTTCTGACGACAATTTCATGACATCTACAATCAAATTTCTTTTCTCATTCCTGAGCTCATCAACCAAAGCTTCTGAAGTTCCCAGTTTTGTCTCCATTGCATTCAATAAATTCTTCATTTCCAACCGTCCACCCTCTAGTTTAGCTTCAATATCCACTGCTTGCTGTTTCGAA
The DNA here is from genome assembly GCA_020883675.1 of Bruguiera gymnorhiza. Lineage (NCBI taxonomy): Eukaryota > Viridiplantae > Streptophyta > Magnoliopsida > Malpighiales > Rhizophoraceae > Bruguiera > Bruguiera gymnorhiza. Next base: position 2,085,366 of record JAIRCJ010001060.1, read on the forward strand.
AAATATAAAGATTTTTCTTCCGATTCTAGTTTCTTCTGTATAGAGCAGATAACCCCCTCCAGCTCTCCAATGATCAACTTCTTTTCCTCAATTTCCAGCAGTGCCATAGTCTCAGCAGCAACAATCTTCTCCCAAGCCTCATGAACTAAACTAATTTCAGCTTGCTTCTCTCCAAGCTCTGCATCAAAAGAGATTAATGAGCTATTAAATTTTTGTTCCAGAGTGTTCACAAGCTTCAAGAGGTCATCAATCCTTTGGTCTTTCTCTTCCATAAGCTGGATGAAACTCTCTTTTTCGAGCTCAAATTTCCTCTCTGCCCCTATCTGTGCAAACACCGCAACTTCAATTTCTCGACTTAGTGACTCTTGTTCCAGCCACCCCAACTCTCTCTGGAGGCTCTCCAGAATCTCTTCCTTCTCTCTTATAACTTGGAGCAAACCCTCTTTCTCAGACTCAAAGGATGCTGTTGTTTCCATTCTTGCAGAGGTGGTGGCATCCACCTCTCTTGTCTTAAGCTCCTGTTTGAACAATGCAATCTGCTGCTGGAGCTTATCTATTCTGTTGTTCTTTGCTTCTAGCACAAGTACAAGGTCATCTTTCTCCTTCTTAATTGTCTCCCCTACTTCTATTTGCACAAGAAGAGAAGCTTCTAATTCTTTACGCAATGCCTGGTTATCTTCAAGGTTGTCCTTTAAATGTTCGACAATAGATTTCCATATCCACAGTTCAAATTCAACTGCATGACTTTCACAAAGTTTGGCTGCCAATTCAGAGTTCACAGCATCTAAGGCCTCACGAGCTTCTTGAATCTCCTGTCTAGAGTGGTTTTCCTTTTGCAAAGCTTGCTTTTTCAAGTGAACTTGGAACTTAGATGATTCCTCAAACATTTCCCTCAACCTCTGAAGTTCTTTTTGCATCTGAAGCTGCTGCTCTTCAAGAAGACCAAATGATTCAACCCTCCTTGATAAACATGCTGCCCTCTCATGTTCTTCTTCCAATTCATACTTTGCAGAGTCCAGTGCATCACTGGCTTCTCTGAGTTTCTGCTTTAATTCAGTTTCCATATGCAGAGCTTTCTCTTTCAAGAGAACTTGTTTGCTGGATGATTCTTCAAGCATTCTCTTATACTTTTCGAGCTCTTTCTGTGTTTGAAGCCACTGCTCTTCGACCAACTCCAATGATTCAACTCTCCTAGATAATGATGCTGCCTTCTCACCCTGTTCAGACAATTCTGAGTTCATCATGTCTAATGCTTGGCAAGCTTCTCTAAGTTTCTCTTCCAAGTGACGCTGATGCTTGGATGATTCCTCCAACATTTCCTTATAACTCTCCATCTCTCTCTGCATCAGTAGCTGCTTCTCTTCAATAAGAATCAAGGACTCAACCCTTCTGGACAAAGATGCCACTTTCTCACGTTCCTCAATCAATTCTGAATTTGCTATGTCTAATGCATCACAAGCTGCCCTGAGTTTCACTTTCAAGTCGTTTTCTGTCTGCAGAGTTTGCTGCTTAGAGCTAAATTGATGTCTGCATAATTCCTCCAGCATTTCCTTGTATCTGTCTAGCTCTTTCTGGACCAGGAGTCTCTGCTCTTCGATAACTTCCAAGGATTCAGCTCTCTTCAATAAAGATGCAGCTTTAAGATGTTCTTCACTTAGATCTATTTGTGCTTTATCCAGAGCAGTGTTCTTCATTTCCAGCTGCTTCATCAAGAGACAAACATTTTTCTCTCTTTCTTTGTCAGCAAGACTTATCTCTGTCTCCACATTCCTAAGGTTAAATCGAGCCTCAGTCATTCCTGATACCAACACCAGCAACATGATGGAAGCCTCCTCATTCTGCATTCTCAATTGCAATATTTCATAATGACAATTCGCCAATTCCATCTCAAGCTCTTTCACAACCTGTTCTCTGCCCTCTAGGGCAGATTTACAGTCATACAGCTCTCCACGCAATTTTTCCACTTGAGAGCTCCACTCAGCTTCTTTAGCCCTAAGATCTGCACAACAATCTCTGTGCATCTGCTCCACAAATCTAAGCTTATTTCGCAGTTTTGCTACAGAAGAATAATTTCTTACTTCCTGAATCTGAGCTTCCTGGAGTTCTTTAATGGATGCCAATAACTCTTGGTTTTCTTGCTCTAATTTCCCCACCTGGAACTCAAACTCTTTGCAGAAGGTCTCTTTTGTAACCAGCACATGTCTCAAAGTAGCAATTTCTTCATCCCTCTGGGCAGTTAAGCACTCTATTTGTGACTTAGCTTCCTCGCACTCAGTGAAAACAGTATCAAAGCGCATTTTAAATTCAGAAACTTCAACCTCCAGATACTTTCTTCGGCTTTCTTCATGAGCCAGAGCTTGGTTACACATCTTTAAGTGATTCTGAAGGTCCTCTGAGATTCTAGTCTGACAATCTAAACTTGTCTGCAATGAACAAATCTTGTCAATTAGTGTATTGTTTTCCTGCTCCCACTCTTTTTTGCCTTCGATGAATTGACCTTCAAGATTTGCATGAGCTTCTTCTAAGTGTGTGAACTGCTCTTTCTTCCATTTTAGCTGATCTTCAACCTTTCTTTTCTCCTCCTCTAACTTGAACAACATATCATCTCTTTGTCTCAGTTCTTTGGGTGCTTTTGCTTTTTTCTGTGCCTCCAAGCACTTCTTTTGTGAAGCCGACAGTAGCCCTTTTAGGCTTTCATTATCTGCCATAAGCACATGAATCTTTTGCTCCTGATCCATGTTCTTTTCATTTGCTTCGTCTAAGGCCAGTACCAAGCCTCTCCGCTCCTCCTCCCATCTTTTGCACTTCTCATTGAAATCAATTCTGAGCTTATCATTTGCACTGCTTATAAGTCTGACAACAGACTCCTTTTCATTCAAACTGCGCTGAAGGTCTTCACATCTTTGCTTCAACATACCGACTTCTGCTTCCCTTTCATTTATTTCTTGGGCCTGCTCCTCAATTTTAGAACTTGCTTCTTGAATTTTGATGACTTGCTCATTGTTGGCTTTCTTCAAGTTCTCAGACAAATCTGCTTTGTCTTTCAAATCTGCCCCGAGCTTCTCAATCTCAGCTTTAGCCTCATCTAACTCTTCATAAAGCTTGCCCATTTCCTCTGTTCTGAATTAAATTTGATAGCAAAACACATGTTTCCGTTGGATAAAAAAAAAAAAATCAGGTAAGAAGATAAATGCTGGTATGAATATTAATAATGTAAACTAAAGGCAGCTGTAACTATCAGATTATTGATGATAATCTTAATCATCAAAAAAAATTTATCTGAACTTCTCAATCAATTAGCACATTTTGTATGTCACATCACTGTATGCCATTTTTTCCAATTGCACCATGATCCAAAGAGTGTCGGATTCTCTCGTCTAAGAATACATTAACAGTTAAAAAGCCACTTTCGAGGATCGAGCATTTCAGCTTATAATGCAACTAGGTCTGAGCCATTTAACAATTCTTTGGCTTTGCATCTTTTTTCTCTACTATTTGGCGATTATTCACGTTAAGCGACAAATACGAGTGGCTGAAAGAACCTACAATTCATAACTTGGGGTTTTTTGTTTAAAGATACCTTCCAAATTCACATGGAAAGAAAAATGAAGAATAATTGCCCCAAAAGATATTTCAGATATATTTGGGAACATCTAGCGAAATCAATTACTCCTAAACAGAAACAGAATTAGATGAAGCCTAAAATGTTTTGATCCCAAACATATATAGGAAAATAAATTGTTATTTTACTTCATTCCCAGTGATAATCGATGATGAAAAAAAAAGGAAAAGAAAAAACTAATTAACATAAATCTTGGCAACATAAATTGAGAAACAGAAGAAATGTGCATAGTGGCTCCACGTCGTGTATGGTTGGTTTCCCAGAAAACTGAACGCGGAAACAGCAAAGATTCAGAGATGTGGATCTCCGGCAATTTTTTTCTTTATTATTATTTTTATTTATTTATTTATTTTTGTTCGAGGACCCCATTTTCAATTAACATCCAAAATTAAAAGAACAAAACCTCAATTTCCTATTGCAAAGTAACAGAAGAAAAAACAAGAACCCTAGAAGCCATGTGAATCAAGCAGAAGAAGACACGAAAAGCATTCACTCAGTTACGCGAAAGCGTGATTCAAGGTAACAACTAATTCTGTTTGACTGCCGAGAAAGCAAAGAGAAAAAGAGGAACAAAAGTCGAAGCAATTTCATGGGAACCAAACAGCACATGAAATACAAAGAGTGACCCAGAAATGTACCTGTTGCAAAGATTATGATTGCTAAGTGCCTTGAGATTTCTAGTTCGAATAGCGACTCAGAGAGAGAGAGAGGGATAAAATGGAATTGAAATTCATTGGATTTGGGTGGCCCTTCCGGGGTCGACGGCGGTTAGGGGTTTGGAATTCAACATGGAAATAGCCGTTGGAAGGGTACTTGGGTTGGACCCGGCAACTGCACTGATCGGGTTGGGTTGGGCTGGGCTGGGCTGGGCTGTCAAGTTTTGGGTCGCCTCTCAGCATCTGCCTATCAATTGTTCGACGAGGACTTTTGAATTGAAATACAACTTAAAAAGGTTATTTGGTTATTTCTATTAAAAATGAATTTTTTCACCTCAACTCTTTCAAAATCTAAGTTTTGGAAAAACGAGCTATTAGATGTTTTTAAAAACCACAAAAAATAGCAAAAACTACAACATATATATATATATATATATATATATATATATATATATATATTAATTTTATTAAAGTAAAATATTTTTAATAATTTAAGTAATTTTTTATTTGTATTACTGTATAATTTATTTTTATTTTTTGTAAACTCATTCTCTTAATCAAACACCATTAGAAATGATCTAGTCTTGTTTATTGAATTAGCTCCTTCATACTTCAAATCCAAAGTCATCTAAAATTAGAATTTTACTAAAATTTTTTATAATATTTTTACTATAATTACCAAAAAAAGTATGTAATTTTAATAATAATATTTTTACTCTTAATACTTTTGTTTATAATATTTTTAGTTCCATATGTAATTTTATTTCATAGTATTATCAAACAAGTATTATATAGTGTTACACTTTCACCAAGAATCTAACTATTAGCTCTTTTTTGTTGGTGCAAATGGAAGCATTACTATGGAACTACAAAAACTTTTTGAAATTTACATCTTGTGTGTGTGTGTGTGTGTGTGTGTGTGTGTGTGTGTGTGTGTGTGTGTGTGTGTGTGTGTGTGTGTGTGTGTGTTTTTAACCAAAGTTTCCATAAAATAGGTCAATAATTCTCTTTTAAAATACTCGATCTAGCTTGAGAAAGTTTAAGAAAAAACAAGTTTTTGGCATGATGACAAGCACTTAATCATAACAAATTGTCCAACTCATGATGCACGTAACAAGCCTAACTCTTTAATACTAGATACAGCCCTAAGAACGTTTAAGAAAACAAAATTGCAGCTCTAACAATCACTTGAGTTTTTGGTATAATAACAAATGCTGACATGCACCAACACTTCTGTTGTGATAACAAGAATCTCTGGTTGCAATATTTACTTTTAAAAAACTACTACCTCTTTAATCTGATAAACCCTCGTCTCCAACTTGTTAATAAATCAGAAAAGTAAACAGATGACATTTCAGCTTTTATCTTTGGGGTTAAGAGAATCAGAGGCCTTTCTGTTGCCCCAACCCCCACTCACGGGGAAAGTTAATCAATGGGAAGATCGTCCGGAATTTGTAGTTGGCAGCTCGGTTTCATAGGTGATGATGTGCTAGGTCGGGCTACGCTTGCTGGATGGTAGCCTTGAATGCCACGGTGCGTGGAGAACAGTAGTGGATTAGAAACATCAGTCAGCTAGTCCTCTTCTGCGGCAGTGAAAACGCACGTTGTTAACCGTAAAATGTGAAGAAATTAAGTTAGGTGGGCTGGTACGTGATTGGTCCGCTGAGAAGCCGAAGTCTAACAAAAGCTCCAAATACCGGAGAATCATAGCCCAAAGAGTCAAAGGAAATGCGCAGGGAAAATGACTGGAAGTTATGTGACAAAGTTGGTCTAAATTGGGCCCTACTCGGCATCTCAAAAACGTGTTGGCCTGTTATTGTTAACCATTAAACTAAACGATGTGTAATTTTCAACCTCCGTTTTTTTTTATTTAATTTATTCATTAAAGGTTTACTCACTCTTTCTTGTAATTTCCAAGACATTTTAAAGAAATATGTCGTTTATATTAAAATTTATTTGTTTGAATTAATATATAATTCTTTGTAGGAAATAAAGAGAAAATGAATTTTTTTTATTTATTAAGAGATTTATTAAATAATAAATTATATAATATAATATTTTTTTATAAATTTCACATTTACATTTTAGAATTAAAACCTAAAATTTTTATATAAAAATATAAATTATTCATTATTAGTGTGTCCATGAGGAACAAACGATTTTATAAAAATTGTTAGATATTATATAATGAATATTCATGCTTATTTTATTGGACTTAAGTTTTAAGTTCATTAAAATATGTCTCTTTAGGTCATAAAGAGTAACTTAGTTTAACTCTATATTTTTGTTTTATAGTTATTGAACTTAAAAGTTTGCACTTAGCTCATTTTGTAGGTTAAGCTATAGTAAAGTTTGGGTTTTGAGTAAAAACAAATTAACTATTAGAAATATTTTTAATTAATGATATTAAAATATTTTTAAATAATATTTTTATTAATGAATTAATTATAGTGTGACTTAATCAACAAGAAAAAAATCTATTTATATTATTGTTCTAATTAACAATTATAATATTAAACATAATTCATACATTAACAAAAATACCAAATTCAAATTTTGAAATTATATATATAATTAGTCTTTTTGCTTCTTAACACATATAAAAACTTCATTTAGATAATAAAAAGTCAAGAGAAAGAAATAAATTATTCAATTTTAAGATCTAAAATTAATATATAATATGATATTCTTATTTAAAAAATCTAACATTAATGTAAACCAAAAAGGGATTTTTGGTGCATTAACTTATTAAGTTCCATTTTATTTCCTATAAAGCACATATGAAATTGAGATTATTACAGCCCTTCATGTTAAGGTAAACACAATTGTGACTACCCACATTTAAACCATAGAGCCCTTATTAGTCTTTTAAAATTATAAGAATTTGTTAGCTTAATGTCAAATAGTTAAATATTCTAACCATAATTAAGTGAATATATTTTTTTTGGTAAATTAAAATGGAATTAAGTCCTTAATAGGGGTGTTTATAGGTTAATTTAGACAATTTATAGTGCAAACCACATTCAAACTACTAATAGTGATTTATTTAAAACTTAATCCATAATTAGTCTATTAACTACCCTGGACAAACCAAAATGTTATGGCAGTTGGTTATGGGCAATTTGTAACTAATTGAGATATAGAAAGTGGCAAAATCAACTTTAATTTACCATATCAATTAAAATTATGGATTGTAATATAAGAATATTAATTTCAATTATACGTGCAACATATAAGCTATATCATATTAACAACATAGACCTTCATTAATCTTAACTGGTATTCATCCTTAAAATGATCCTTTAACCAATTATAATGTTGAAAAACTTATTGTTATCAAATGGGAAGCAAGCATTTTGGAGCGAGAATTGAGATCTCTATCATTTATAATAGTTGTTTTACTACCTATTGTTTTTGAGACTAATAATATTTATATTAGTAGAATGTGAAATTGTTAAAGTTTTAATAGTCTTTTAAAATATATTTTTTCCTACATATTAGGTGTTATACCTTGATAAGAAAGATTTTAAATTTTCAAACCAATCACACCAAAAAGATAAATTAATATGTAAAAATCTTACTTTTTTTCAATTAATTTCAATCAAAATTAAACAAAAAAAATATAATTAAACTTTAATATTAAAGACAAAGAGCTAATTAATTGAAAAATTACATTATATATTCTATTAATAGTATAAATAAATTATAGTAATGTTTTTCTCAAAAATTAGCTTTTTATGGAGATTGTTGTGCCCACTTTCAAAAGAAATGTCAACTTTGATTGTTTATATTCAAACTAAAATACACATAATTAAAAAAAAAATAATAAAGGTCATCCTTTTAAAGGTAAAAGTGGAGTCATTATTAGTATAAAAGGAAAAGGAATAAAAAATAAGAAAAAAAAGAGGTCATCCTTTTAAAGGTAAAAGTGAAGTCATTATTAGTATAAAAGGAAAAGGAATAAAAAATAAGAAAAAAGAGAGAGAGAGAAAGAGAGAAGAAGAAGGAGAAAAAAACCTACTTAAGAGTGAGAGTAGAGGTAAAAATAAGGAAGAGAAATTAGTGGATGAAATCGACTAAATTATCAATGAATGTATCACAAAAGAACTCAGTATTTGTATTTTAGACAAAAAAAATCAATGCATAGTTTAATTGTGAATAACTCACAAAAACAATAATATCTTATTAGAAACGACATTATTTTACTTTATTATAAATATATATTTTTGATTATTTAGTTATGGGGAATTTTTAAAAGTTTTCAGAATCTCAAATCCGCAACCAACCTGCTCTTAATAGTTTTCAAAAATTGAAAATGTTATTATTATTATTATTAATTATTGGAATGCCAAGGTCGCGAGGGTCCTAAAAAAATTGGAGGGTCCGAGTCCTCCTAATGGACCGTATGACGGCGAATGGAAGAAGTGATCATTGCTCTGGGAATCCAAAACGCGAGCGAGCATGCTTGCATGTGACTGTGTAGCTTTACATATCATGGCAGACCAAGAAGCCGGGCAGGGATACGAGTCTTGTCCTTGTCCTTGTCCTTGTTGGATACACAAATGGTGGCTGAGGTGCGCGTGTGGGAGAGTACGTGCCACGTGTTTCTTCACTGTTTGTTTTCGTGCATGTGTTGTCACTTTGTCCAGTTCCAATAAAAGCATTCTGCAGGTCACGACAACATATGGCTAGGATGCCACACGCATCATCATCTCTCTTTATCCACCTTTCCGGATCAGCCCCCTCTCGATCCCACTTTCCCTGGCTATGAATGCACGCCGCCGCAATCATATGCTTGTACCGCTGCCTTACTGTTTCTGTTGTCACTGGGCGCAATCGTGCGATTCTATGATTTGTTGCTGCTATGGCCATTCCGTCCGCCTGCATCTCTTTAATTCTCGTGGGGCATGTTGGTTAATTAGCAAGCTGTGGGTTAGGACTGCAAAACAGCCCTCCTGCCCCGAGCTCACATCTCTTTTTAATTGAAATTGCAACTCAGAATCCTTCGACTTTATAATTTTGTCATAAGTAAAATTAATACGGCAAATAAATGTTTACTTTGATAAAAATAATCAATTAAAAAATTAATATATGATCATAGATATAAAATTTATAATTTGAAAATGAGTCTATTATGTATATTTTAATGATATATTAATGAGTTTTTTTTTATAATTATAAATAAGATTTTAATGAAATTATTTTTAGATTTAAATGAGTTGATTAAAGTCATATTCTAACTTAACTCATTTATTAAAGGATTTTTAAAATTATACTTGATTATTTGTTAATAGATCCACCCATCAACATTCTATTTTAATTGTTTTTAACCTAAAAAAAAAAAAGAGGTCATCGTTAAAATGTAAATGTATTCCCTATGTGTATCTAACTTAGAATCACTTATTGATGCTTTGATTCAATTGTTTTAAGGGAATAACTTACCAGCTAACACTATTAGGCACTATGGTCTCTTTCAAACCCAAAGCACAATCAATACTGAACTTTAGTTCCATTTGACAACTAACTATATTTCTTATAATAAAGGGGATTAATGCATACAAGCGAAAAAAAATATGATATTTAAATAATTAAAAATTTAAATTTTTATTTTTTAAAATTCTAGGTTCTAATTATGAGAAGCCGCATGAGATTTATGTGAATTGAAAAATTTATCTTCATTGCATAGGTTATGATCTAATAGGTCTCAAAATCAAAAAAAAAAAAAAGGAAATAATATAAATAATGTGATTAAATTTTTAGGTTGAAGCTGCCTAATGCCATGTGATGAGAAGTGCACTGTCGACAGATACCAAAAGCTAAAATGACAAACTATGCACGAGTAACTCCAACTGACGACGACCGATGAAAAAAAAAAGAAAAAAATTCAATTGACGACGGTTCATGCAAATGCATGTACCAGAAAATCTATATCTATCTTACTCTTATTTTAAACGCCAAAATAAAATCTAAATCTTGAGTTATTTATCAAATAAATCTAGATATATATATATATATATATAAAGTATTTCTAAGGATTTTTAAATTTATATGCGAGACACCCTTGACTCCTCAGATGAGCTAAAATACAAGCAAATACCATCATTTTGTTTTGGTGCAAAAGTAAATCCCATTATTTTAGTGAAAGTTGTTAATTTCACTGTGTTGTTATATTTTTAAAAATTGTACAAATATAATTGGTTCCTTGTGTGTTGTATTAAGAAAACGATTGGAAGCATAGAAATTAGCTGAATTGAATTCTTTCAACTGAAAAACATATTAATCATGCTACAAGTTTATACATAAGTTGAGGCTCAAACTAACACGGGCAAAGACAAAACCAGATTTTTAAAAATTTACCAGCAGCCTTACATATATATATATATATATATATATATATATAAAAGTAGATTAATCACACTTCCAAAATTAAAGGAAAAAAAAAATGTAGCTGAATGCCTTTGGTCACACTTCACATCAAAACCTTCTTTCTTCTTTTTTTTTTTTCGAAAAAATAAAAATTCTAGACCTAAGAAAGAACGGTCCATTGGCTTTTTAATTGCCGAAGCTTGATAGAGATGTGGACTGCCCTTCTTGTCTCTTGTGCTGGTTCATGCAACTTGTAAATGCCCCAAAGTGGGGGAGGAAATGTTCACCTAGCTAACCTCCTGGTCTGTGCAAGTGGGCAAGCCACTACTTTTGGCCTTGCTCTCACTGTCTTGTTTTGATTCTCACCCTCTTTGGCAAGAGGAAGAACCCTTTTTTTTTGTCTGTTTGTTTTCCATAAGCCTTTAAAAATTTGAGTCCTAATTGACTGAGATTACATAGCTTATGTAGCAATTTCAAGCTTCCAATTGGGAGTTTCCTTTGGAAAAAGTTGTGTGCCATGGGATGTTTGGAATTTAAAGATTGAAGTAATGATTTTTGGGACCATTTCAACTTGGCATTTAGCGAATTGAACATGCAAGCCTTTTAAACTCCTAGTCTTTCTACAAGAAAAGATAAGAGAGAAAAAAGCAATTGGGCAAGTTGAGTATCCCTTGATGTTTTCCCATTCTTTTTAAAAGCCACTTTTTGTACTGTTTACAAAAATACATCATGATAGCAGTGCCTTGACCCAATGCATAGGATGCCATAAAATTTGGGCAACTGACACAGATGATTAATAATTAGGGATTGGGAGTCAACATGAAACGCGTATTGCCAAGTGTGAGGCTGTGATCAATCTGGAACAAAATTTTCTAGAAATTGGGATATTTCACTAGGTGGGTACATCCTTTGTAACATTTTCAGTTCTATCATGAAGGCACTATTGCGTTGATGGTTTAGGGCTAGGCCCTTCAGTTGCGAGAAGGAAGTTATGTTCCTGACCACCTTAATTAATCTGTGTAAATGGGGTACTCAATCAATCAAATACCGGGTCCATGAACAACTTGGATTAAATAATACAAACCAAGAAAAAAAAAAGAAAAAAAAAACGGTTTTCTGACGTACCCAAAATAAAATCTTCATGTATGCAACAACAATATCCATAGAAAGATATGATGGTGCCAGTAGAATAAGTCACCAATGACAACATAACAAAGCAATGATAGCGATCATCGTGGCCAAGGGCCATCCACTACTAATTAAAGTTAAGTCAAAATAAAATTGTTTGATTCGACTGATGAATTTATTAATTTTGTGTCAAGAGATAATAATACAATCTTCTTTTCAAATAAAACAGAAAGTTAAGCTACGATAATAATAATAATAAAAAAAAAAGAAAAAGAAGAAAAAGGAGGCTTTTTTTTTTCTCCTCAGACCCCCTCTTTCTCTCTCTTCCCAGACGCCCATCTTTTTCTCGTTCTCTCTCAATTGATTACTCAAAGTTATCATTTGAATATTGATTCGATCATTCTCTATTTCTCTTATTGACAAAAGAACGAATCAAGTAAAGCCCCCAAAAACACGTTAATTGTTTACAGAGCAGGGAAGGAAGAAGTCACCACGTATCAGCCATATTTAGTGGAGATTACTTGCACAACTTGTCATTGATCGGCATCAAGTTCCAAGAAGCTGATACTGTCACAGCACTTCACTTCACGCTTAACAGCCGACATCTTTTGACCTGGTTTGCGCATAGCTCGCCGACTTGGTGGGTTGGTTCCCTTTTTTAAGATTTTTTTTGTTTTTTTAAGAGATAATTTTCGGCTGTCATCGTCTATAATTGGCTTGGCTGGCTTGCATTCTCATGATTTTATTTTATTTTATTTTTATTGTTTATCATGTCCCACGAGTGTTCAACCGAATAGCGATCCCAATTTTCAGACCAATTGAAGATTTTGTGGACCAGAATTAAGTCTAAAATTGTGATGAATCAATTATTGGGAATCAGTTTGGGATAGTAAAGGCAGTTGACATATTTCAAAAATTAATTCTTATAAAAATTTCGGAGGAAAATCGAATAGGATAAATATTTCAATAATATTTCAGTTTAGTTTAGTTTGATTTAACTTAAATTTTATCGGGTTGGTTTAACTTGTGATAGAAATCAATTCAATTAACTGGTTATTAATTTTCTATTACTAATTTTATATAAACAATGTTATTTTGCGCCTTAAAAGGGAGACATTAATCCTCGCTTAAAATTGTTAACCACTTACGTAGCTCAATTTGTGAAATCTCCAAGATGAAGCGGGGGGGGGGAGGGGGAGGGGGAGGGGATCAAAATTTTAAATTGTTTTAACTTTCTCAAACCTGCATGCACCTAAAATAAGAAAATGGCTATTTCTTTAATCCGTACCTAAAAGAGGCTTTAATGCTTAAGCTCCTTGTGATTATGTGATAAACAAACCATAATCATAATGCAATTTCCCCGTTTTTTTCAGACATTATTATGCAGTTTAAGTCTCATCGAGAGAATCAACCAACAGAGTTTGACCCGGCAATATTCACTGTAATTTATTTTATGTTTAAAAAATCATCTTGCAGATATATATATATATATATATTATTGTCTTATGCTAAACTGGATAAAACCAACAGATAAAAGCAGTTGATCCCAAGTAGGACATCGCCAAGTGGTTCAAGTTTCAGAAAGAGTTGGCCCTCTTGTAGTATTTAATACTTTAGTCCATCTAGTCTAAGTTGGTATTTGTTGTAAACGTAATAATTCATTGGGATTACTCATTGCATGTTAAAAATCTAAAATTCAAATTTTTAATAAAATATTTAGTTGAAGTAAGACTACACTTATCTTTCTTTCTAACAAAATTACGAAATATACCTTTATTTTTATTTTTTAATCATATTAAAATAAATAAATAAATAACACACCGCCACCAATTCTGGTCGGTGGCGTGTGCTTTCTGCGCAGGAAGATTGATAATGCGGTATCCAGCTCGAAGAGGTTAAAAAAAAAAATCAATATTATAAATGAACTAAAAAATTATATGAATTTAATAATTAATTTATTTATATTAATTATATTATAGAAATATATTAAATATTAATGTAGTTATAAAGAAAATTAGAATTGTATCCTATGCGAATAATTTTTAATGTTGGTTATATAAAAATAAAAAAGAAAAATTAACTTTTATGAATTTTTACTGTGGAGAGTGACGTAATTACACGTGTCATTATTAACTTGAACCGCGGCACACGCAATGATTGGATATGTACCGACCACGTCAGCTACCTTGTACGGTAAACCAACGAGCATCCGTCCTCCATTTCTAACACTCGCAAATCAACGGTCGATAGTTTACTATGTATGGCCCTTCGGAAATAAAATAAAATGAAAAAACAAAAAATCACAGTGCAGTTTCCTCTTATTAAATCGAGCGGTCCCCATCGCCTAGACTCCGATGGAATATTAGCCGTCGGATTGGTCCTCGATAGCTTCTAATAATTTCCTTGATTGATCAAATAAAAAAATAATTAAAATTAACTAAAAAAACGTAGCCTTATAAATAAAGTGGTAGGAGACGTAGCTCTAATGTCAGTTGTTTCTTTACAGAAACTAGAGAGAGAAAGTCGGGGGAGGTGAGAGAGAGAGAGAGAGAGGTAGAGGGGGAGAGAGGGATGGAGATGGGAGAGAGAGAGAGACAAGAGGGTGTTTGGTCTCCAACTTGCCTATAGAATTCACCGATAACTTTTTGCTCTTTGGTGGGGAAAGTTTCGTTTTTGGCCGTCAATTCATTGTTTATGGTTTTTTGATTCAACAAAGACGGCGACACGTTTGGTTTTCGGAACTGTTTTGTGATTTTACGGCGAAACTTTCCGGTTTGAAGTATGTTGGGGTCTGTGTTTATAAAATGACCGGTTGATCATCGGAGATCACCGGAACTTCCCGATTTTGGCCTCAAGGTTGTTAATCAATTTAAATGCTTAGTTGGCCTTTTGATTTCCTGTTGATTTCATGTGTTTAAACATGAATCAGGATTTTTTTTCATCTTGGCTGATCTTGAATCGACTGAAATTTGTGGGCTTTAAGTGTTATGGTTTTTGAAGAAACGACAACAAAGTTTTGACCTTTTGGCGTTTGATTGTATGAAGGTGGTCTGATATACACAGTCAGATGTGTAAAATTTTGTTTTATAAACTTATCTTTTGAAGGTTTCAGTTTAAAATTTTTATGGGTTTCCTATTTCTAGATAAGGGTGACATTGGGTGGACTAAATAGAGTGTGACTGATTTTATTTTTTGGCGTTCTTGAAATTACTGACCCATTTATTGGATAATTCTTTTGGGGTGATCTGAAAAGAAGACTTTGTAATTGATGGTGATCTAGTCTTTATTGGGAAGATTTGGCCTTTTTGTTGATTGTCATCATTTGACGCAGGCAAGTTGGTTTCTTGGGTTAAATTCACATCTTTCCTTAATTTTTATACGCTTGTAGTTGTACTCTAGTCAATAAATTGATCACTTACTGATCGAGGGGTTACTGCAATGGCAGGAGCCACTTCGCAAGTTCCAATGCTTTTGAGCGGCAGGGTGGGGGAAAAAATGGCTGTTTCTTTGGGCCGTTTTTCGTGGTGGCCGTTGGGTGGCAAAGAGAAAGAGCCCGTCTCAAATGGGTCCTCTTTAAATTCCTACAGTGATTGGGGTATTGGGTTGAGAGAGCCTGATTCTGTAAAATTCCCTACAAAGAGTTTAGCCTCGCCGAGGAAGGTTAAGAAGAAGTGGCAGAGTAGGGAACAGAGGAGAGTAGATAAGCAAGTTTGTGGTGACGCGGTTTTGGTGCCATCAGATGGTGGGGTTAGTTTGTCAGGGTCAGAATCGGATGGCCCAGATTGGTCCATCGGGTGGGTGGAACCTCACGGACCTGATTTTAGACGTGATGAGGAAGAAGACGATGGTTTTGCGGTGCTGGTTCCTTGTTACAGGCCTGGATGCAAGGAGTTGGTGGAGGGTTCAAATAACAAGCTTTTGAGTGCCTTAAAGAATTTACCATATGAATTATCTTCTGGTAAGTGTCATACCCTTCTTGGAAATGTTGTTCTTCTTCTATTTTTATCCATTTTCATCTCTGGGTTCTAAATTCTTTAGTTGATTGGAAGTATGAGAACCGGCTTCTTGGTGAAACTGTTGAACTATTAAGGTTCTTTATCTTTACTTGTGCAGTATATGCTGCCGGTGGCTGGTTGTTAAAAGATATTTTTTGTGGCTGCTGTGTTCGATTTTGTTGTTGCACATGATCATTAGTTTTATCCTCTAATCTTATTAGTCCGTGACTTCTGATCTTTAAATAATTGTACTCGATGATATTGGTATGACTTTTTTGGGGTTTACTTGCCGATGTGCTACAGTTGATTTAACTGCATGTAATGTGTGCTCTGTACTTTTGTTAAACTGTCCCTGAAGTAGATTCTCGGATTGTAGTTTAGACTTGTGGAGAATCTGTCTGCAGTTCTTGAAATGTCTGTGGGAACTTCCCACTCTTGCCAGATTAAGCTCCCCTGGAATTTTGTTTACCTTGTGGCTATGAATATCCTTATTGTTTCATTTGTGTTTAGTTGATGACATGCCTTGGTTAATATCAGGGCTCACAGATTGTTCAAGCATATACTAAATCATTCTTCAAACTTTTGATTATGCAGAAGGAAAGAATTATATGGAGTGGCTTTCGTCTCTCTAGAGTTTCCGGTCTAGAGCTGATTGCCATTTGGTGCAAATAGTTTGTCAATCCGGCATTAGCTGCAGGAACTTGTCTGTTTGGTGAATCAGATTAGAACGACAAAAGTTTGAGCAAAAGGGTTGATGGCTGGATCTGCATCTGCTTATGGAGTTGAAGTCCATGGATTAAATATCCACACGTTATGTAACGCCACACAGCTGAGAAAGCAAGATTGTCACGCCTAATGCAGTGGAAGATTTACAGGAAGCTTTGCTAGAATTGAAAGGGAAAACAGATTTGAAAACAGTGATCGCTTCTAGAGGATACCGAGTATGTTTTTGTTATAGATCATCTTTTGATGATTGGGTGCTGACCTACTGGATTGGAAGGGAAATCTGAGATTGTGAAAGAGGATTTCTTTTTGTAAATATTGCTCCTGTGAATATGTGAAAAATGTCTATCCTTGAACTTACTACAGGGCGCTACTGCTAAATAATTTCCATATTTCTCAGTGAATGGAGCTATCACGATCAGCTATTTATTCTTATTCTAGACAGGATATTGCCTTTTTCCTTTTTTTTTTTGACCTTAGCTTGACATTTTTGAAGTTCTGAGTGCTATTAGTAGAGTTGGTGATCGGGTGGATAGGAACCAATTTGAGTCTGGTTGGGTATTTGGGGTTTATCAATTCTGGGGTTATTAGATTTTAAATATGCTAAAATTTTAAATTATTATATTACTCATAATTTAATAAAATTATTAAAAAAATAAAATTGTACTAATCTTAAAATTATTTTTAAATTTAAGCTTCATGATAAAAAGAAAAAAAAATAATAATAATAAAAGAGTGAATAAAGAGAACATTAGTTTATTGCTTGTGAGAATCCTTCCACAGGGTAGCTTCTTGGAACTTTTAAATCAGTAGTTCAACCATCAAGAGGGTGTGGACACGTGGCGGATGATCTTTATATTTGTGTTCCATTTTAAATGTGTCCATGGAAGCTTCTATCGGGTCCCTGTTGTGGGCCCGGGGCATTAACTTGCGCTCCGCGTCCATCATCCAACCCATACTCTTTTCAAATTTAAATTTTTATTTTTCAAATTTTAAAAATTATAAAATTTATCATAATGAAAATAATTATTTTTATTATTTAATTTAAATTTTATGATAATTAGCAAAAGAAAATGAAGAAATTTTTAAAGAATTAATTTATTGAAAAATAATAAAATGACATGTTTGTCCTCTCTTATATATCTCCCCCATTAGGCAGTGCTTCTTGTCCATGGTTCTTGTCCTCCACCGCCAATCACAGTATCTTAAATCTTAATCCATTCATTAGAGCTTTTTATTCTTTCGAGCTTTTAGCTTTAATTAATAAGTTTCCTGATCGTTATTTAATATAAAAAATTGGAAAATAGATGTTAAATAGAGTGAAGATCAAGAAGCAAAAAAAAAAAACTCTTAAAATTTTATCTGTTATTTATTTTTTACTCCTTTTTTTTTAGCTCATTTATAAATCCACTAACTTATATATTTATTGTTTTGAATATATTTCATATCCTTTCTCCAAACTCCTATAATAATTGTACAGAAAGAGAAAAAAAATTGTATTTTATTTGGTGTCATGCTAATCAAATTAATAATACAGAGAGTTTATTGTAAATCTTGACTTAACTTATTTGTTGCTTATTATCTTAGAATAACATTTAAGGATCTTTTTGACATGATGCACAAATGACATGAAGTTTTGAAAACTCATTGAGTAAGTTTAAAATAATGATAGAAGTATAGAGTGAGTTGATTAGTTCTACTCCATTATTTGTGAATTGAAATATTGTTTTGATTAATGAAACAATATGCATATCTATTTTTCAAGAGACTATTATGAATAGAAATAGTTTTATTCAATTAAACCCTGTAACTACAAAATTTTTGTAATTTAATTGATTATTAACATCACAAAGAGTAAGTTGCTATAATTTTATAACCATAAGATTTTTTATTTTTTGTTTTTTTTTGTTTTTTTGGTATCTTGCATACGCTTGGCATCCATGTCATATAGTTTGACGCCACGTGGAATCTGCATTAGCATTGAAAGATTGCACAATACTTTCACCCTATTGAATATAGGAGATAATCAAATATTCATATAATCTTCACAACTCAAACTTGAAATATCTAAATTACAATGAAATAATTTTATTATTATATCAAGATTTTCTCTTCCAATCTGCATTGGCACAATTAACAGTCAATTATAATTCTTTTGAAGCTCAAATAATACAATAGAGCTTTGCAGTCAATTCCTATTTAACCGCGGTTACAGTTTCATTTCATATGTTTCAAGTAAATTCATTAATCCTCCCCAAAATTTCCTTTATCTTATGCAGTTATGCTCCCATAATTATTAATTTGAACTTCTAAACTTTTTGGTTTAATAATCAATTTTATCTTATATAAGATAATATATTTTATACTATATAAGATAATATTTGATACCACATAAAAAAGAAAAACAATTAATAACAGATAAATTTTACATCAAAATTTAATTTCACTTTTATATAATTTTATTACATAATATTAAATATTATCTTATATAATATAAACAATATTGGATTTATTTTGTCTGCTACAAGATAAGTTTCATGTCAGCCGGCAGACATGAGAAAGCTAACTCAATATGATTTTTCTCCATTCTTCGTTTGCAGCTAAAAAAGTTTCATTTTATTTTATTCAATGGGAACTCATAAGTAGAAATCCACCTCGTTATTCTGAAATTACACGTTGGTTTGACCCTTGTGGT
Source organism: Bruguiera gymnorhiza (assembly GCA_020883675.1). Lineage (NCBI taxonomy): Eukaryota > Viridiplantae > Streptophyta > Magnoliopsida > Malpighiales > Rhizophoraceae > Bruguiera > Bruguiera gymnorhiza. Next base: position 2,104,551 of record JAIRCJ010001060.1, read on the forward strand.
TAGAAGTATTCTAAGAGTAAATTTCGAATATTCCACTCTGATTTGGTAAAGTGATTCTTTAAAATTGTTTGAATAGCGATTTAATCTCGGTTAATGCAATATGTTACTCCAAAATATACTACAGTAGAGATTTAAAAAAGAAGAAAAAAAAATAGAATTCTACAATGAAGTCAAACAAAATAAATATGATATTGTATAAATGTTCATTATAATTATTAATTATAATTAATAATTTTTTTGTATATAATATTAATTACAAATAATAATTATAATGAATTTATATTTAATTTCGTACCTATTTTATTTCATGTGGTTTGTGAATTGTTGGAAAAAAGTATTATAAAAAGCAAGAAAGCCTTTTGAGGCCATTTGGCCGATGACAGACCAACAGTTACTTATTAGCCAACTTTAATTCCTTTAAAGCCTAAAGTTTAATATTCCATAACCGAAAAAGGCAAAAAGGGTCTGCATAAAGCAAAAAAGGAAGAGCTATACACACCGTGAGAAAAGCAAAACCATGCCACATTACTTAATTGATTATCGATATATTATTCAATTTTCTAAAAATTGTTTTTCCTTTTTTTGGCAAAATACGAAAAAATAAAAAATTTAAGGCAAGGTTTGAACAGAGAATTCAGGCGAAAATTGCTCCCATCCATGATCCCATAATTAGGGTGTTCTAACATAAACAAAGTAAACACATGAATCCATATGTCCTTTGTTGCACGTTTCTTAACTCAGTGTTTGAGTTTTCTTCCAACTTGAAACCTTTGATCCTTTCTTCCACTTCTTTCTTAAATATAAACAAAAGGGTATTGGGTACCATGCCTTGCAGCCCTTGTTGAAGGGAGATACAACAGAGAAAGAGAGAGAGGGAGAGGGTTGCATGTATTTTCATCAAGAGAAACAAACTTGCATTTTCTTAGTTTAGGCTCAAAAGGGCACGGGGGTGAGGAGGAGGGGGGGGGAGAGAAAGAGATGTTGCATAGAGCTGCAAGCAATGCTTATTCATGGTGGTGGGCAAGCCACATCAGGACAAAGCAATCAAAATGGCTGGAGCAAAACCTTCAAGGTAAACTGTTCTGTTTTCTCTGGTGCCTTACCGTAGGACCAACTCATGATGGAGTATATTTTCAATCGTTTCCTTCATATTCAGTTTGGTTTGAATGAATGATGGGATAACAAAATTGGAAGTTAACAAAGAGTTTATCCCAAAGTTCAGCGTATGCGAGATCTGTTTCTGGAGAATTTATTCTCACAACATGAAGAAAAAAGCTTGTTGTATATCTAGTCACAAGCTTTTGCTTAGATTTGGATTCAAGGCCAAACCAAATGCTAATGAAGTCTGGACTAAATTCTATGTTCCCAATCTCTGACTTGGTTGAGATTTGTCACATCTTTTGCTGATTTACCTTTGAAAATCGATTTTTATTGAACGTGATTTAATAATGCAAGCATGCCAATTTTTGAGAGTTTATTGATTTGGTTGTCGGAAAATTTGATCAGAATATGCAACATCTGTGTCCTCAATTTTCAAACCTTACGTGAATGAATTCGTGATATGTGGCATCCGTGTCCTCCATTATGTTTAAGAGGCTTTTCCTTGATTCTTGAAGTTCTTTTAACTTGTGATATGGACAAAAAAAATTTATATATATATGTCAACTTTCTTTTGTCAAACTCTTTGGCATCAGTGATATTTCAGAAGTTGATTTCCACGTTGGTAATGGCACAGTCAATTTAGTTAGAAGGTAGCTGAATGCGTTCATATCTAATTCAATTGATCCAAGATGCATAAACTCTATTTATCTCTATTTCTAAAGCGAAAAGAAAAGTTGCTTTTCATTTCTCTGCTGCAAATGAACTGCTGAACAAATGAGTGCCAATTGCAGACATGGAAGAAAAAGTTCAAGATGTTCTCAAACTCATCGAAGAGGATGGAGACTCCTTTGCCAAGAGGGCAGAGATGTACTACAAGAAGAGGCCAGAACTGATAAATTTTGTGGAAGAATCCTACCGAGCATATAGGGCATTAGCTGAGCGCTATGACCACATATCAACAGAGCTACAAAATGCCAACAACACCATTGCTTATGTTTTTCCAGAGCAAGTCCAGTTTGCCATGGAAGATGATGAAGAGGAAGCCACTGCTAAGTTCCCAAAGAAGTTCCCCCCAGAAGCCTCAAAAGCAAATGTCCCAAAGGTCCCAAAGATTCCTAAAGATTTTAAGAGTGTCATTACGTCAGCTACAAAGAAGTTGCAACCTAAGAAGTCAATGAAGATAGCAGCTTCTTCCACTCCAGTTGTTAAGTCTGGTTTGAGCAAATCTGAGGGAATCCAGGAGATTGATAAGCTTCAGAAGCAAGTTCTAGCTCTACAAACAGAGAAAGAATTTGTGAAGAGTTCCTATGAGAACCGGCTAGCCAAGTATTGGGAAATTGAACAGCAAATCAGGGAAATTCAGGAGAAGGTATGTAGCTTGCAAGATGAATTTGGTGCGGGCACATTCATTAAGGATGACGAGGCTCGGACATTGATGGCAGCAGCAGCACTGAAGTCATGCCAGGAGACATTGGCTCAGCTGCAGGAGAAAGAGGAGAGATCTGCAGAAGAAGCAGCAATAGAGTTCAAAAGGATTAGCAATGCTCGGGAAAAGTTGAAGACTCTCAAGGTTGAGTTTTTACCCAATCAGATTGATCACGATGAGTCCTTGAAAGCAGTAGAAGAGTTGCAAAACTTAGACCAAGAAGAGAGTAGCACCACAAAAGAGAAACAGGATTTGGAGCTAGTACGTGAGAAGATTAAGGAACATTATGAGGTTGAGTTTAATTCGTCTATGACAGTGACGGAACTTGCAGAGAAGATTGACGAGCTTGTTAACAAGGTGGTTAGCTTAGAAGCTGCAGTTTCATCACAGGCAGCTCTTATACAGAGACTAAAGACAGAGACAGGCGGTCTTCAATCACAAATTCAAACTATGGAAGATGACAAGGCAACTTTGACCAGTGACAAAAATAACTTGAGCAACAAGCTGAGGGAAATGGAGGAAAAGTTGCGCAGACTTCAGGATCTAAACCAGAGTTTTGAGGACCAGAACAACAATCTTCGAACACATTTTACTGAAGCACATTGTAACCTTGATCACCTTTCAGAGAGAATGCACAGTGTGAAGCCAGATGAGGAGCTCCAGGTCACAGTGCCAATACAGTCGGGGCCACTGGTTGAAGTTAAATCACAAGAAGAGTCCAAAGGAGAAGAATCTGCACTGATTAAGCAGCAAAATCTGAAGCTAGAAACAGATCTCAAGGTTACTGGTAAAGAAGAGGAAGAACAGAAAGAAGGAAAGGGTGCAATACATCCTAATGATGGTCTTGAGGATCGCCAGAACCCAGACAAGGAGCACAAGATTTCAGATTCTTCACAAAAAGCAGAGGAATCTTCTGCAGAAGCAGGCTTGCTAAACCAGTTGGAAGAACAGGAAGAAAAAACCAGTAATTCTGATGGTACGAAGAAGGGTATGGACACTAAATCAGAGGATTGCAAAATGGAAGGACTAGATCCTGGGCCTTCCAACACAATTGCTGGAGAAAATGCGAGTCCATTGCAAACAAGCACTAAACGTGAAATTTCTCTAGGAAAGGTTTGCAACCAGAAAATGGAGGAACATGATATGCAAGCTTCACCCACTACATTGTGCAATACACAGCAACAGAAAACAATGGAAGATGATGAGCCTGACTGGAAGCAGTTGTTCACAGATTGTTTAGAAGATAGAGAGAAAGTCCTACTGAAAGAGTATACAACAACTCTTCGGAACTATAAGGAGGTCAAGAAGAAGCTTGCAGAAGCAGAAAAAGGGAAAGGAGATAGCCTGTTTGATAACACATTGCAGCTAAAGGAACTGAAGAGTGCTAATGCAAAGAAGGATGACCAGATTCGATTCTTGTATCAGAAGCTGAGCCTTCTCCAAGCAAACTTTAGCGAAGATAATGAATCTGATAAGTCAACAGCGACAGAATCCACAGCAACAGAAAAACGAATAGCAGAAGACATCAAGCTGAGTCTATTGAACCAGCAAGAAGCTAGCTCCGAGATTGAACAAAGATTCCGCATGAACATTGATGAAGTCTTAGAGGAGAACTTGGATTTCTGGATGAGGTTCAGTTCTACATTCCAGCAGATCCAGAAATTTGAAACTGAAGTCCATGATTTACAATTTGAGCTGTCAAGACTCGAAGAGAAACAAAAGAAGCAAGATGGGAGTAGTACGGCAAGGTATTCTCTAAAATCAGATGCCAAGCCCCTATACAAGCACCTCAGAGAAAAACATGCCGAACTATCTGTCTGGTTAGAGAAAAGCATGTTATTGAAGGACGAATTGAAGAGCAGATTCTCATCTCTATGTGACATTCAAGAAGAAATTATGGCTGCTTTGAAGGAGAGCGCTGAAGATGATGACTTCAAGTTCACAACCCATCAAGCTGCAAAGTTCCAAGGTGAGATTTTGAACATGAAACAAGAGAATAACAAGGTTGCAGATGAGCTGCAGGCAGGTTTAGACCATGTAACGGCTCTCCAACTTGAAGCTGAAAAAACCCTAGCAAAGTTGAATGAAGTATTTAGGCTCTCTGGATCTACGGGCAATCAGAATGCCCAGCAGCAGCACTCAGAGAGCCATTCTCGGGTCCCTTTGCGCTCTTTTATCTTTGGCGTCAAACAAAGGAAGCACAAACATTCGCTCTTCTCCCTTGTGCAGCCAGCACTGCATAGGAAACACAATGACTTCAAATCTGGGCCTCTATAAGTTGCTTGCCTATTGATTCCCCATTTTTCCCTTTATCTGGATGAGTCCTTTCGTGTTCATTTTTTTGGCAGAAACCAAGGTTGCTTCTTTCTCTTTACTTATTTCTCAGGATTGTTTCTTTTTTGTTGTGAATTGCAGATGTTTAAATAGATTGCATAGAACAGCACACACATTTCAGCTGTTTCAATAGCATTATTTAAACTAATTTTTTGATTTTGCTTATTCAAATAGTGCAAATGTAAATTGTTTCAAGTGCCGTGTTGGGAGTATCTTGTTTTGCTAAGCTCCTGCAAAGGGCCACGCCTTTGGGGGCTATAAATCTGTTTTACTTTGAATATAGTCAAAAAGATATGTTAAGTTTCTTGTCAAAAGCACCGAAATGCCAAGAAAAAGAACAATATGTAAAAACAAGGAAACTGCAGTCACAATGAGTGGCGACATATTAGTAGTGTCCAACAAATAAGAACAGCAACGGAATTTTAATATGAACAATCCACAAGTAATGGCAGACTTTATTGGCAACAGAACATTGATCTGGAGCAACGACCATATACTTCTCCAGAGACCTTATCTGTGTACCCTGATTAAGTAAATTAATACGCAGCAAGATTATCAAAAATCTCTCAGCTTCACTGCCTGGCATCTGATGGAAAGGATCATGGCTGTTCCAGTGTACTGAAGGATACCTGCAATACTATCTTGGCTCCCCTTCCTTGGGCCATGTACAAGCCTATGTGGTGCATCAAATCCTAACGTACAGGAAAAGTAATGTGAAATCACAAATAGTTTCGTGTTTCTCCAATGTATAAGAAATTGAGTAAAATACTATATACTCTAATGACTGTAAATGATGGCAAATGCACTTGATCATTTGTGCTTATTGGACATTTCTGACTCTGCAATAACACCTCCTAGTTGAGGAGCCATCTAAGGATCTGCCAATTCACATCACTCATAACTACTGCTATTGTACCTGGGGTCTTGAATAACTTTGTTTAATCGCAGCCAATGCCAAATGGTGCTTATAAAATTAATTCTCACCTGAGCCTCACTCTTTACAAGTTAATTAGCATCTAAGGCAGTGCAATTGTCCAAAATTTATTGACCAAAAAACAAGGAACACCACCAGCCTTGTACTTGATAAGCCTAATAAATGAAAATCTGCAACAGCTTTGAACGACCAAGACAACATTGATCACAAATGTCAAAAAAATAGACTGAAAATATGTATGTATAACAACACGTTGATCCTCATTTCTCCCCCAAAGTTTGAATTGTGACATTAAGAGAAAAAGAGAAGAGAAGAAGAGAATCCAGCAAAGCTTGCACCCAGAAAAATTGTGTGAATTCAGTTCACAAAGAGGTTTCTATATTGTCCATTATGCAAGAATACCTACCACCACACGAGTGGCATAAAGTGAATGTACACATTGAATAAAGTTATTTAAAAATGAATTCATTTGATGCTAGAAAGCTAAAAAGATGTTAATGATAAGCAATGTTCACACATACATAGCATTAACTTATTAGTAGCATGTGCTTCAATAAGTAAAAATTAATAAATTTGTTTGTCCTAACATGGTGTGTAAGCAGAGAGTCCCACCTCCGGGATTTTCTTGATTCGATTAAAAGGAAGGCATCCAAATATGCAAGATTTTCACACTGAGGGTTTGGGAAAGTGTCAAATGTAGTTTCATATGAAGAGGTAGTAGCCATCAAAACAAAGTCTAAAATGCAAAACTTGAGCACACAAATAGTTGCCGACATGGGTGGTAAAGGAATAAAAAGAAGCCTATATTCAAAAACTTGAAAAGTACCTGTGGATGTGTTATAGCATCTTTGATGTCTCTGGCAACCTGAACTGGAAGATCAAAGGTCGCACATCCCCGAGAATATACAATCACGTCCTCTAACGGCCAAAGAATTTGACGATTCCTTGCAGACAGCACCGAAGAAACGAAGTCCGACACGCATACATCTGTGCATATCCCAACAACCAGTATCTACAAAATTGGAATATGCCAATCCCATTAGAATGCAAATCACGCCATTATCTAAAAGCAATGCGACGTGTTCACTCTGTATGTCGGTTTGTCTATATGTATTACGGGCCTCGATTTCATAAATGGCTCCTGAATTGAAGTTGCTTGACAAGAGATTAGGAAAAAAAAAAAAACTTACAGCTTTAAGCTGATGGTCCCTAACCCAATTGACAAACACATTAGACCCATCTTTCTCAAACGAACCAAGAAAGCCATCAATGCAGTCTTTTTGCCTCAGCGTGGCATTGGGTTCATCCTCCAACCATTGCAGGGCTGCATGCATGTCACCGAAAAAACAAAAACAAAAATCAACCAAAGAAAGATAAAATATACAACAAAACAAAATCCACCGCAAAAACCCCAAGTGAGTCAAGTCACTGCCAACAAAAGCATCCTGAGCTAATAAATAACTGGAAAAAAAAAAAAAACAGAGTACCTGGAACCAGTCTTGCTTCGTCTGATCCAGCCAAGCAATGAGGAGGGTAGGGGGGTTCGGGGATATCAGGATGATGGGTATCAAGAAACGCAAAGACCGGCCATTTTCTGCGGCAGAAAGCTCCGGCGAGCCTCGCCGACTCCTCCACCATCTCAGATATTTGCTTGTCGGGCTGCTTTGGAGCCTGTTTTCAAAAATGAATCCGACAACAAAACCAAAAACACAACTACACACATAAAGTTGTCTGTCGACAGATATTCGTTAATCAGAAACGAGAGCGTGGGACATAGAACTACTACCAAATTGCCAGAGCCGACAGTGCAGAAGCCATTAACAACGTCGACGACAACGAGACCAGTCTTGACGTCACCGTTTAGAACCAAAGTGGCTTGTTCCACTGGAAGCTCGTTTTTCAACAAGTCAATCGCCAGTGTCCGTGTCACCATCTTCTTCTTCTTCTTCCTTACGTTTCTTTGCTCAGAAATTAAGCAATCAAACCCAGACCCAACCCCATTAACAATCACAGCTGTCTTGGTCTACGAGCGAGTGGCTGACTTTATATAATCGGATATCCCTTTTTTTAAATAAAAAAATATATATTTTAAGTGAAGAATAATTTTAACAGAGAGATTTTATAAATTAAGATAGAGATAAACTTCATAAAAATCTTTAATTTTTTTATCGTAACATAATTAATAAAAATAAAAAAAAAATTAGTTCCTAATAAATATCATTATTTAATCTAAAATGCAAGAGCCAAAAATCTGTTTCTCTTTTGTCATTATGTCAAATAATATATTAAATTATGAATTAAATAATTAAATAATATATTTTTTATTTTTAATATACTAAAAATAAAAAAAGAGAGAAAAGAAAACAACGTGACTAAGATGTATTTTTATGGCTTTTTCAAAATTGTTGACTTTTTAGTATTTTTATTATAAAAATTCTCCCCCGTGCAAGAAGGAGACAAATGGCCTTTTTGACATTATTATTAATATTATTATTATTGGTATACATTAATTTACTTACAATTGGCAGGCAGAAAAAAATAAAAACAAAAATTATCAAATATGATCCGCATAAGATGGGGATAAAAGTGTCGCTTTCCAGCATCGGGCGCATCTGGCACTAATGGACAACGTTCTTCATTCTCGCACTGAGATTCCACGAGGTACTCAACAAGTTCACCGGACCCTCCCCGTTTGGTTATTTTTTTAAATTATATTCGCAACATTTCTTTCCTTTTCTTTCTTTTCTTTTTTTTTTTTTTGTTTTTAAAAAAAAATAGTTCTTCATTCTTTTTTAATCAATAATTTTAGTTATTTTTCTTCTTAATTTGTTTTTTAAATGTGTTACGCGACACACCACGTTTGGATGATTGATGATTATCTGTCGACACTTTTACAAAAATTTAGAAATTTGGAAAGCATGGAAAATTTCCCAAGAAAATTAAGGAAAAATTTATAAATTCAAAAACCATCATAAAAAAAGTCTTTCATAAAATCCAAAACGAAAATCTAAAAATTCAATAAAATCTCAAAAATATTTTTTAAAAAGTCTAATTTTTAACAACAGTTTTACAAATATTTAGAAATTTGGAAAAAAATGGAAACTCCCCCCCCCCAAAAAAAGGAAAAATTTATAAATAGAAAAAACATAAAAAAAAGCTCTTCATACAATCCTAATATCCAAAAAAAGAAATCTAAAAATTCAATAAAATATGAAAAATATTTTTGAAAAGGTCTTAAAATTTTAACAAATTTAGATATTTAAGAATTTTATACCTTTATATTTTATTTTTATGATTTTTTTAAAAACAGAATTTAAATTATAAAAATCTAAAAATTCAATAAAATATGAAAAATATTTTTGAAAAGGTCTTAAAATTTTAACGGAATTAGATATTTAAGAATTTTATATCTTGATATTTTATTTTTTATGATTTTTTTAAAACAGAATTTAAATTATATGAATCTTTTTTTAATATAATTTTAAGTTTTTAACAAAATTTGGATTTTTTTAAAAAAAAATTCAGACTTTTTGAAAATATTTTTTTTATAATTTTCATATTTTATTTTGATTTTTTTTGCTTTTTTTAAATGGTATTTGATTTTTTTTTTAATTTATAAATTTGGTTCTATTTTTTGGAATTTTTTCATTTTTCAAAACTTTAAATTTTTTTAAAAGTGCCGTGTCATAAAAAATAGTGATGTGACATTCAAATTAAAATCAATCAATTGACATAATACATCATATGACACATTTAATTGCAAACTAACAAAAAATAATTAAACCTATTGACGAAAAAATGTAAGGGATCAATTTTGAGACAAAAAAATAATAATAATAAAGTTGCGATGATAATTTGAAAAGACAGTCAAATGTGAAGGGCCAATAAAGGTTTTTTGCCAAAAACTAAATCGGCTTTTGCATTGCGTTTGGGAATAAACTTTTAAATTTTGCAGAGAAATTCAGAAAATATTCCGCAAGTAATATTTATTTGATTGGCAATCCCAACGTCTAAAACTCTCTTTTCTCTTCCCCTTTATTTCCATATTATTAGTCCATTTGATTTTCCACAATATTGAATATTCTTGCATGTTAGGGTAGGAAGGATGGGTTTATGTAGGGAAGATAGGGTCAAAGCAGAAAATGGTCAATTTGTTTGGGTTTGATTGGCTTAAAAAGAGAAATAAATTTTGGTTCACTGTATGGTAGGCAGATGAAATAAGATGGGGTTGTCTGTTATCATGTAGTTTCTATTAGCTGCTAAGAGAAGATCGTTTTAATTAAAACATGAAATGGGGCTATTCTTGGCATGATTGGGGATGGGGGGGGTTGAAATGGAGTAACAAAGGCATTGTTGATTACACGCTCATTTTGGTTGTATATATGTAACATTGTTTACCTTGACTAGTTGAGATCACAGTTTGGCATGTACACAACTAAACCATACCTGTAAATAACAATTCAACGTTACTAAAGATAAGCAATCAATAACATGAGAGAAAGCCAATAGACCGTGTCAAATCAGCACAACTTGATTCATTCTTTCACAGTAGACAAATGTCCCCTACACCTTTTCTAAGCATCACACTTCATTGTATAGATCGTTTGCATGGGGTCAGCCGCTCCTTACCAAAGACAGCAAATTTTGTCATATTACAGTGGAGTTGCACATTCTACAATCTATCTGTTTCCGCCTGCATGCATTCTGCGAATGTCTCCCAATTTCTACATAATGCATAAAGGACAACACTTTAAGCTTGAAACCGACCATCTACAGGAACACTTGTCACTTTTGGTTTATAAGCCACCACCTCCAGGATGCCATCAGCCCGGAAGTGAGTAGAGACAAGTCGTGGATCAGCAGGTCCAGGCAGTTTAAATGAAAGGGTAAATGGTCCAGGCGGGCAAAGTTGCTGAACTTTCATCTCGAATACACCCAAGGAGTTTTTCAGTATTGCTCCACCATATATCACCTCTCCTTTTATGTTCACAGTCCCATCAAGTTTAATCTCACAACTTAGCTTACCTGTAAAAGCAAGAATGTGTTCTTTGTCATCTCCAATAATCAATCATGCAAAACAAGCACTAGCGCCAAGTACCACACAACATTTATGCTTGTAAATTTCACAGCACATTGAACTTGTTAGAGTTTGTTTTATGCTAATGCTTTGTGAACTGCTTAAAGCTCATTATGCTGTATATAGCAGTAGTTTGCATTATAAAGGTAGCAACTTACATTCATTTTGACGGATGCCAGGCAATGAAACCCTGAAAAGGTAGGCATCTTTACTAACACCAATGTCTACAAGCCCAATCGGTGGTCCGGCACTACCTCGTTTTGCAGTTCCAGTTACTACGACCGATGGCTTCAATTGAGGACACTGGGGATTCATATTTGCCTATTCAGATTCTCCTAAACTCAATTTCTCAATAGCCACCTGATAATAAGACAATCATTAGAACAAGAATCTCCCAATTTACCACACATAAGTGGATTTATATTATGGATGACTCAATTCTGGATTACGGACTAGTTAAATTTCCCCAAGTACTAACAAAATGGCTGAAGATGACAATTAAAGAGTAGTATAATATCAACATGGCTGCAGTAAACAAAAGAAACAGATATTCAAGAATCAGGAGGCAGAGATGATTACAATCAAGAGCCAAACCATATAGAACAACCAGAGAAGTGAAAGCAAAAAACTGATCAAGCAGCAATATAAGCAGTAACTTAATAATTTATGCCAGTTAGATCAACGACAAAACTTATCTTTCTCCTCAGATGGTAGATGGAAAAACATTGAGAAAAGAAGTGAAAACTCCCCATGGTTTCCATTAATCTAGAGAAAGCATATGACGGAGATTTTAGGCAAGTGTTGTGGTGAGCAACGAGTAGGAAGAAAGTCACCACATTATTTAGAAATCTAGTGAAGGAAGGTACAATAATCCACACAAAATCAATAGAAGGTAAGACATTAGACTTTTCATCACAGTTGGTCAGCACCATGAGTAGGCTCTAAGTTGTGGTGTATTTATTTTATTTGCAAATAATATCTCCTGATAGATGACACTAGAGAGAAATTATACCGCAAATTAGAAATATGTAAGATACTCTAGAATCTAAGGGCTTTATATTGAGTTGAATAAAAACAAAATATATGCATTGTAATTTTAATAATTCTTAAAACTTAGTAAGACACAATATTAGAATAGATCGTGCAGAAGTCTTTCGATGCGATTACTTTTGTTATTTAGACTCTACTATTAAAAGAGATGGAAATATAGAAGAGGATGCTTTTCACAGGACATGGGTTGAAAGGCTGAAATGGAGATCTGAAACTGGAATTTTGTGACCATAAAGTGTCCATTAAGTTAAAGGGTAAATTCCATCGAACAAAAATTAGGTGAATGATGTTGTACATTAGTAAGCATTAGGCCATGAAGAAGCAACATGCCGAAAGATGAGTGCAGCAGATATGTTAATGCTTAAATAGATTGGTGATTACCATAGGATTGATTGGAAAAGAAGTAAGAATATTCGATTGGAGATAAATTGAGGGAGTGATATTTGCATTAGTTTGAACATTTCCAAAGTATGTAAGTCTACAAGAGCTTCAATTAAGAGGGGTGATCAAATCCAAGTAGATGACACGAGGAAAGGAAAAGTATAACTTAGGTTGACTTGGGAATCTTGAGCTCAAAAGTAATTAGAAAAATTAGATATCGCACCAAACTTAATATGTGATAGAAAGGAAATGATAAGATGTTGTTATCTTTGTTGTGGGATCTACCTTCACACTGCCTACATTTGTAGGAAAGATTCATCATGATCTTCTTGTTGGAGACAACAGAATGGCGTGCTAAGGTCTGAACAGCTTTCAGAATTATACGTGGTCTAAAAAAAGGGTGTAATTGGAAACAGTGGAAAAGACGTGTATGGATTGAAAGAATAATTTGACAAAGTTCAGGGACAGATCCACAGTCTTCAAAATTCTACACAGGTCTTCTTCCTCACTTGACCACCGAGCCAAATAGCAGCAGAAATAGCTCTCCACGGACCCAAATCCCACGTGAAATCCGCATTAATCCATCATTTTTCTTTGATTCAAAAGCATAAAGCACTTGAATTCAAATATGGGCAATAAAAAGATTCAGCCTTTAATCCGACAGTAGAACACCAATGTTGAAAGAAAATCAGAACTAAACGCCAACAGCTGGGGTCTTTACAACCAACTTTACTTTCACACCAAAATTTCCAACCATTTTAGTAAAACTCCATATAGAAACCAAGGAATCAAAACCCACTCAAGATCAAAGCCAACCCAAAAATAATTAATTCTTGGGACAGCCGAAAATAAGTGAAGTGGACAAACAAGGTGTTGCTGACATGTTGTAAACTTACAAGTTGATTACAGTAATAAATGGCTTACCTCTAATTATTTCTCCATGGCATAGGAAGCATGATAGAGAAATTAGCTCGGGAAATGGACGAAGATGAGAGCTCAGCCAAAGGGAACAAAGATCTCCGGCTGCCACGCAGAGCAGCTGCCCTAAAAACCCCTTCCGGTGCTGTAAAGAGATACAGGAAAAAATAATTCTAAACAATTTTTTTAAATAATTTTTAAATATAACTTTCAATTTTTTATTTAATTTAATTTAATTTTGGATGTTAATCCTTATTTTTAACTTGATACAATTATAGAATTAGAAGGAAAAAAAAAGAGTTAATTGTTATATTTTAGGGTTGATGGTTTAAAATGCATAAATAAAAATAAAAAAATAAAAAATATATAATTAAAACCTATTTTTAAATAATGTAAATATTTTATTAACACAAATAAAAATTAATAAATATATAAAATTACATATTTATGCATTAATTGTTGAATATAATTTTTAATTTATTTAATTATATTAAAAATTTTAAAAATATTTAAAATTAAATTTAAAAAAATAAAAAACTTAAAATTATATTAAAAACATTAAAAACATTGAAACTTTTTTTTTTTTTGGACTTATTCATGTTCTAAACGGAGCTGTTAATGGCAACGACCAAAGGTCAACGTTTTTTAAAATTTCTGAATATATTTCCATTTTATTTAAAAAAAAAAACAGAGAAAATGCCATTATTTATAATTATGTGTTAAAAGAGAAAAAAAAAAAAACTACAATCCATAGTCAAATTAATAGGATTCGTGTTGACCTTTTATTTTTCTTACAATTATTTGTAATGTAATGTCTTTCTCCAAATAAATTCACCTTTTCATTTCTTTAACAAGAAAATGATTCATTTTTCATTTTATCTAATAATTAATATGTAATAACTGTCGTGTGTTAGGGTCGAGGTGTATCCGCTGTCAAATGACTTTATAGAGGTAAATTTATTTTATCGAAAAAAAACAAATTATGAAATTACACCTAGAAATTAATTGGTTTTTCCAAATTGCGAGTGGTGTCCCTCTTTCCAAATAGGATAAATAAAATGTTGTCCTCAGCTGACCTGACTCACTACCTGCCCCAAATGACTGAACCCATGTTTTACATCGTATAAATATCAGTTCTCAAGCCAGATATCCTAGATTAGATTGAAAATAATTAAACAAGAGGACCATAACTGCCAGTCGGCTTCATTTGCCTTTGTTGGAATCTTGAGGGAGATGTAGCCCCATGAGCCCAAGCAAATTGGAAGCAGGACCGGGTTGTCCTTGCTGGGAAGAAAATGAATCCAGAAGGCTTTTCACCAAGTTAACATCAACATCCACCGGAGTAAAATCCTCATCCATATCTTCCGTGGTCTTTGATGTCCCCTGATGATCAGACATCAGGGTGTGAATGTTCAAACATGGCATGATGATCAGATTTGATTATAATTGACAGTAAACAAAAATAAAATAAAATAAAAAACACTAATTCTCAAAAGCCTATGCCAGCCGAAAATAATAATAAAAAAAAAACAATACAAAGATAACTAAACCAGATATTAGCTGCTTCATAGTCTGGTTACATCACTCAACATATGGCAGACCCCAAAGTTCAGTTTATGGTTTCAGAAAATTACCTCATTTTTCTGCATGGACTGCTCATCAGCACGAATAAAACTTTTCTTAAGAGTGCTGCCCTTAAGTTCCTCATTCAGAGCATTGGAGTAGGTACCCATGAAAGTATCCTCTCCATCCCCATTATCTTCAGAAGGTTCCATACTATCACTTCCATCTTCAGAGTCATCTTTGGTAACCAATATTGTTAGTGTAAGAACCCGAACAACTAAAACAAGCATGCACAAGCAAAACCATCCTACTTTTCTTGTTATAATAGCACAGTCACAGGTTAGAGCAAAAATGTTGCCAAATCATAGGCACATAAGAACACAAGTAAGAAGGTAAGGTGATAATTAAGAGAAAAGAACAATAATTAGATAATTCAACACCCTTAACTACAAAGCACAGATTCTTGACCAATGAGTTCACATAACTTAATCAGATCTCTGAAATCAATAATCAGGAAATATATCTACTTTCAGCACCAACATTCAGAATGAGAGAAATTTGCAGAATATTCAACGTGACTATTACACTATTCAAGCAAATCAATGGCTGCAGAAATGCTGACGAAATTTGTAAATGATATCAAAGGGCAGTGTTAAAAGCCTCTAGCTGCAAATGAGTAAAGCTTTAACCAGCTAGCATGTACATGACAAACAATTATTTCCCAGCTCCAGGCAGCATGCAACTAAGAATACTATTTTGGAGCAGAAGAAACTACAGACCAGAGAAGATCACATACCAAAATCCATGTCAGATGAGGATGCTTCTTCAGTATCATCACCACTGGGTTTGTCTGCAGGACGCTCACACCTCATCACTGACTCCAAGTCTTTGAGAAAATGGTCAACATCAAGGTCCACTTCCTTTAGATTCCTTCAAAACATAAGCACAAACAAAGTTTATATCAGAAATAGTACCTCAAGTGAATTAGAGTCTATCTTGGACGTTAAACACTACCTTGAACTAACCAATAACAACTACATTCCTGCCCAAACTAAGAACAAAGTCTAGAAAATATTCATCTGCACATAGCTCTGGGGAACATGATTATTTGGATCAGTAAAGCACCAACTTAGGTTCAGCCCAATCCTGGACGAGGGCTCTACTCTGGACTATCCTGCCCACCTTAGATAAACTTGCAAATGTAATGGCTGACAAAATGAGATATTTGTCCTCATGAAGACACATTTCAATGTCCACATTTTACGTGAAAATTGAAATTAATGGCTTAAGGCACAAGTATGCCATGACACACACACACACACACACACACACACACACACACACAAAAACGGGGAGAGAGATTGAGAAAAATTTTTGAAACCTGTTTCCCGGAACCTCTGCTCCCTGGAAGCTTGATACTTTGTCCACAAATGCTTGCATGGTTTTTGCTACATTGCTAAGATCAAAGTCCTCAAAATTAGCACCTGATGATGAAGGACCATTATCTTGTGTATCTTTTGACTTTGGTCTCCTACTATGTTTTGAATTATAGAGATCCATCTCTGTTTGCCTCTCTTTAAGAGCAGTATTCAATTCATCCTCTCCATCGTAGAGCCAGGAATCATTGTCAGAAGGAGGAACCTTCTGATGCCTAAAGTCCTCAGCTGAATGTGGTAAAGCAAGAATTTCATCAATCCTTCTGATAGGAGAACTCAGCATTTCACTGTGATAGCAACATAATTAGTCATTACGACTACCACACTATAGGAAATGCAAGGAGAGCAATACGTTCATATAAAGCTGACCACATCATAATATCCCCACAAAGGACCTATAAAAGCCACTTAAACACCGATCACTCAGCTCCATATTCAAAAACTGCACTGCAGAATCAATTAATCAGGTTGACATGACTCCAAAAGCATAGCATTCCAATAAATATTCAAAATTATTGCCGTACATTAAGAATGTGATACCTAAACCTCCAATAACAAAAGGTTGTCTATAAGATTTAAGAATTGTGGCATATAAGCCAACAATGTTTCATTCTCCCATCAGTATTTCCACTTCATTGTTCCACTAGACAAGTTAATTGACAATACAGGCATACAAATGAGGCAAACAAATACCTGGTTCTAGAAAACAAATTACTTTTCCGGTAATACTCCTCAGCATTCTCCATCAATCTCTTATACTCCTTGGAACCAGGTAACAACCCATCAAAGTAGCCACTACCCTCCAAACTCTCCTTGTACTTGTTCCAATTACTCCCCTTCCCTTCCTCCCCTTCCTTTCTCCTCTGCTGATACATCATTTCAAAACCACACGCAATCTTCATCCCCAATTCTGCCTCTAAATACGCTCCCACGCCGTCACCCCTATTGGGCATAGGGTAGCACTTAGGTGCCTGAAATTTCTGCTGCGCCAACTGCGCATACATGGCCCTAGACATCTTCACGGCAACGCAAACAAGCTCCTCCTCCCTCCCTCTGCTTAAAAACCTATCCATTTTCGCAGCGTACTTCATTGTATCAATATCCCTATCGTAAAACCCCTCCACCGCCAAAGAAATCAAGCAAGGTTCATGCTTCAGCACCTGCGCTACTGCAACCGGAAGCCAAACCCGCACGCGATGCACATTTCTTCTCGCTCTTTCCGGATACTCCGAAATCCGATTTTTCACCGCCAATTGAACAGACTCTGCAGCTCGCGACTGGCTTTCGCAATTAATCAGAAGCTTCAATGAATCGATTAAATTAGGGTCAGGCAGCAGGCTTTTGGGAACGATATGGAGGTCTCCGCGGCGGATGAACACGCGGTTCTCGCTGGTCTCGGGGTTGAGCCATCGCGGGAGATGGAAGGCAGCCTCGATGAGGAGAAACTCGCCGTCGTTGTCCCAGACACGGATGGAGAGGGAAGGGAAGTGGCGGGAGATTTCGAACAAGAGAAAGACGGCGAACCACTCGTCCTCAATGTTATCGCCGAAGCGGAGCTTGCCGTGGAGGTGAGGGAGAGGAGTGGATTTGGAGGTGCAGAGGCAGGAGGAGGAGGAGGAGATGGTGAGAGAGAACGGCTCGTGTTGCCAGACGTAAGAAGAGGTGTGGGGGGAGAGAAAGCGGAGGAGCTCGAGGTGGAGGGACCGGTAGGAGGAGGAGGAGGAGGGATTGGTGTTGGAGAGGGAAGTGTCCGGGAAGATTGAGTAGAAAACGGTGTCGTCTGGGATGCGGGAGTGTGCCTGAGAGAAGATGGAGGCCGCTGACAGGTCGTGATCCGCCGGTGGTAGCTTGGCCATCTCGGAGTTTTTGCTGTCCCAGGAACGGTCTCGATTCTCTCTGTCAGTGTTCCTCGGGGGTGCCTACCCGGCTCTTGAAATCTCTGGATTATGAATACCGAATGTTGCCTTCGACGACACCGTTTATGTATATTATCTCGGCTGTATGCTTCTACTTCATCTCTCTATTATCTTTTTTGTCCAAACTTCCTCTTCTCACTTTATCCCTTTTTGTTTTTTTTGGTACTTTATCTCATTATTATCTTTACACTCTCTTTCTCTTCATTTTCTCATTTTTTCTTACACTTTGTCCACTCTCTCTTTCTCTATTCACTTTTTTTTTTTCTCTTTGTAAAAATATAAATAATAAAAAAATTAAATTAACAATTTTTTTAATAAAAATTTATTAAGAGATACATTAAAACGAAAACTATACAATAAAAATAATGATTCTCAACTAACTTAACAAAACTAAGCATGCGAAGGTAAGTTTTAAAATAATAATAATAATAATAATAATAAGAAGAAGTTTCAGGACCGGGTTGGGCCAAACCGTATGCGAGAGAAGGGCAAGCCAGGTCCCTCCTTCACTTCAAAGCCCGTCGAGCGTATTTTCTAGCGGTTGCAACGGCACGTCGTTTTCCCAGGAAACACCAGGTCCCCCCAAACTCCAATTATTGTCCTCTCTCTCTCTCCCTTTCTCCGTCTCCCTCTCTCGATAATACATTCCTCTGCGACAACATTTGGGGTCCGAACCCCTCAATCACTCGCCAAAACGATGTGCTACGGACGCCAGCGCTCTCTATCGCCCGACGGCGACCTGATCCCGTCGCGAAACCGCCGGCCCATAAACCAGAATGCGTTGGCCATAGAAGATCTTCGCGGCCGGCTCGCCGATACCGAGGCTCGGCTCGAGCGTGCCAGGGCCCGGGAAGCCGAGCTCAGCCGCCGGCTTGAGGAAATGAAGCGGTTCGTCTCCGTCATGGAGATCCTCGAGTCCTACCTCAAGCGGAGGCTTCGCGAGCAGCAAGAGCACGTGACCCGCCTCTTCTCCGTCCTGGCTGCTGCTAAATAGGGTTTTTTTTTTTCTTTTTTTTTTTAACTCTCGATGATTTTAACAGATACACGCCCGCCCTCTTCTGTTCATATGATTCTCTTTCACGCTTTTTTTTTAAAATTTTTTTTTTTTAATTTTTTGTTGGTCGAATTTGGGGCTGCCTTTTCCTGATTTTTGCTGTGTTGTTGTGTTCAATAGTTGTTACACTACATGTGAAATTGTTACTATTGGCATAGCATGAAATGCTTTAGAATCGAACATGATGGTTGAATGTGAATGAGGGAGAGAGTTTAATTTGAAGAAATTACCAATTTCAAGTGGACCAGTATTCCCATTATTCCTTCCCAGAAACCCGGATCGTAGAAGGATTACTGAATTAAGAAGTCTTGTGCACATTTGATTCCGGGATGCCTTATATGGGGTTGGGTGATCAAAGATTCTTGTGTTCTTAACCAGGAAAATTCAAGGGGTGTCTGCAGTTTGAATCCCCATTTTTTTAAAAACACAAAAAAAAATAAAAAAAAAGAAAAATCACCAGTAACTAGGAGGCATGTTGTGCTTGCTGAATAAGGTGATTATGTATGTAGTTCTGGGATATAGAGCTTTTGCCACGGGGAGATTGATTCGACTCTATGTATTTGCCTGATTTCATTGGTTAGGTGAGTAGTGGCATTTGGGGCTTCCTACGAGTCTCTCCCTCTCACACGCACAGACTTAGTACTCCCTCTTGGACGTACCTTTACTCACAGGACCTGCTTTTTTTATTTTTTCTAACAAAAACTTCTTGCCTTGTTGGAGGGAGGCACCTTCAGCATTGCGTTAAAATACAGAAACTGCGCTGAGGCTTAAGGCAAAGTTAACGCTAACAACTGATTGCAGGAATGGTTCCTACAGTACGGCATTGCCACTTTAACAATCTGCCTTCGATGCATGGTACTAGAGGCCCACTTTCTTTTGGATGAGTTACCCAACGTAGCCCCTTTTTGTTTTACCTCTTTAATAAATAAAAAAATATAAAAAAAATACATAATAGAGATATTAATTAAGTCTTTGCGGCCTCAAGTTGGGGTCACTCGTTACTGTTATTATTTTAACCTCTTTCAATGGGGAGACTCATCACTCAAGCAATGGTAGGTCTGAGCAAAATTTTCCCACATCAGATCGTAACGTATATTCGAGACTTATATGGTGGTTCGTATAAGGTAGTCTCTTGTCTCTAATTATTTAAATTGGTTTTTTTTTTCATTCATTAAAAAACTTATTAGATTATAAATTATATAATTAGAGATAATAATTGTTTATAAATTTTATTTTATTTTTCTAAAATTAGAACTTAACATTTTAAACTTAAAAGTTTAAATTCTTAATTATTCAAGTTTTCTTTTAGAAACTAAATTAATTAAATTAGAAGTGTAAATAGAAATACTTAATCTTTTTAAATTGATAAAAACTAAATCAAAATTGTTAAAATTGTTGATAACAGCTCGAATATAATTTGTAATTTGGATATATATATATATAGTCATTTCTCTTAGCTTACACCTAGACGTGGTGCACTCACACCCAACATACTCAATAAATGCATGCTTATATAATTTTATTTGTCACTTACTAATCTTTATCTCAATTTTTGATTTTTTTTAATATTTCATTAGTTAATATTTCACTTATATGTAATTATTTTTATTTTTTTTTTTACTATCACCCCTTTTGTTGAATGAATTGACAAAAACAAAATTTTTGAATGACAATTTTATTCTTAATAAAAAATGATTTAAGCTAACAAATTAATTAAATCCATTTACAATCGGTAATAAAAGTGTAATTAATTTTATTTTTATCTTAGTTACAGTTCATAAAAATTTTTAAATTATTACTAATAGTTTAATTTGAATATAAGTATCAAATGAATCCAAATTGACTCACTTATGAACCTATATTGAATGATGATAGTTGTTAAGAAGTTCACCTAATCAAGAGACTAAGTTATTCAAGGAAACTCATGATTAGATCATTTATTAAGTTTATACAACCCCTCGTGAATAAGCCTATTAGGTTAGATGTGTAGACAATGTGTAGACTTTTGTAATAATTCATGATTAATTAGAAACAAATGAGAGTAGCATGATTTCATAAGCAACTTGACATCGTTGTCCAAAAAAAATAAAAAATAAAAATTTAAATTATTAAGTAAATTTTATGAATAAATTATATATTAAATTTTAATAATAATATTGGCGATGATTATAATTTACTATATGATTCACTTGGACGATGTTTTCATCATTCTTCGACACAATAATGGCAACAAAATAAGTTAGTGGGCGTGAAATGATTAAGACCAAGGATCCCTCAAGCTTTATCTTTGTGGATTTTTTGTTTTTTTTTTTTTTGGGGTAAATGTGGAAGTAAATTAAAATCTAATCAATTTCTGGAAAAATCTTTGGCGTCTTATTTTGATGTTAAGTCAAGTTTAAGGTAGAGATTAAAATTCTGCCAAAATCATCGCATAGTTTGACATGGCCGAGAGTAATAATGCAGTGTGAGAAAGTCTGGTTGTTTATACATCAGAATAATAATAATAATAATAATTTATATATATATATATATATATATAGCTTTTTTTCTTTTTTTTTTTTGTTGGGTCTTCGGTAACTCCTAGAAAAACAAATTTTCATACTTGGCTTGAAACAAGTTAGAAGCCTCATAGTTTCGGGATAATTGTGACAATAAACGGTAATCAATCGCAACATAGGTACAAAGCATGAGTGTAGGCATTGTTAAAGGAGAATAGATTATTAGAATTTATTGGATAAATATCTTTTAAGTATAATCTTAGACAAATAAACACAATAATTAACTCGCTCAGTCAACTTTCAGGATATGCTAATTACCTTTGAGCATCCCCTTGTCCTCTATACATCCCCTTCAATGCCTAGTTCAAGAGATTCATATGTGCTACTCAACCCTCAAAATTCTCTCAAAGCTACTTTCCTCCTCCCCTTACCTTAAGAAAGTGATGCCATTAGAATCAATATCTGAAAAAATAAAAAATAAAAAGAAAGTGAAGGTGCCATCCTTAGTCCACACAGGGATGGATTTTTATTAACCTTAACCAGTATTACGCTCCCGTGAACTTGCCAATAAGATGAAAAAAGTCAAGTGAATGGGACATACAGGGGCGACTTCGAAAAGTTTTCTTTACCTAGCGAAGTGCCAAGGAGCCATCCCACTTTGAAAAACATTGCTCCCTAAAACTACTTTTAAAGACCCATTTGGTCATTTGCTTTGGATCAGCCAACCCCCGAGAGATTTTTCCTAAAGGTGTGGGCTTTCAAGACATGAACATCCATAAAATGCAAGAAAGCCTTGACATCGCCTATTAGCCAACCAAGCTTATCAATTACGATTCCTCATTTCAACTAAGCTATAAGTAAAAGTTTATGCCTTGAGAGGATCATCCTTTACATTACCTACGATCATTTTGATCAATTAATATCTCTCTAATTATAAATTTGTTTGTTAGGGTCACGTCAGGATATGTCTCCCATAATATAAAAAAAATAAAATTTTAAATTTAATGAAATTTAATTATACAAATATAATTAATTTGACACGATTTTTTTTCAAATATATATTTGTATTGTCATTATTACTTATATTAATTAATTTAAAATATTAAAAATGTGTAATAAATAATTAAATGAGGTATATAAATTACGTTTAAATTATCGTATTTTTAAAATTTTTATTAAAAAAATTATTAAATTATGAATAATATAATAAAAATAATTTTTTATTTGTATAAATGTCACACTTTTTTTTATAAAATTAAAATCTTAGATATTAAAAATAGAAATTTAAACCACTAAAATGTCCATGAATGAAGTTTTTGTAAGTTTCCCATTACAAAAAGGAAAAGTTTAAGTGGAAATAGAGACGCAGAGTGAGTGCCAGGTGAGTTTTGTGCCTTTTTCAGAAAGCATATAATGTTTATATAATTAAGATAAAATATATAAATAAATAAAATAAATTATGCATACCATCAAAAAATTTTAAATACACAAACTAAATACATATTTGCACTTGTGTGTGTATATATATATATATATATTATTTTAAAATAAAATTAAATTAAATTAAGTGAGACGCACCCAAAATAAATACTTTATTTGCAGCATGCTTTCCTCATAGGAACGGCCATTTAGCGCCCACTGTTTCCCAGCGTCACTGATAGCAACTAGCGATCGGTAATGAGATGAAGCCACTTGCTTACAGTTGGATGCTAAGCTTTCCACTCCACTGTGAAGTGCCATTTTACCATTCTTTGCTAAACAAATATTGCAATCATTCCTCTACTCTCCTCGCCAACCTTTGTCTTTTTTCTTAACTTCTACTCTACTACTCCCCTTCTCTTTCTTTCCCTTTAAATTTACCAAAAAAAAAAAACAAAAAAGAAAAGTTCTTTCTCAAGAGTGTTTTAGTAGCTGATTGTGAATGCTGCCATCTGTTTAGGGGGTTGTTGTTTCGTTAAAAAAGTGAACACCCACTTTGAGAAAAGCTGCAATGGCAACTGGGTCGAGCTCAGATTCACTTGGGAAGCCCGTGCAAAAAAGAGGAAGAGCTAAAACGACCAGTAGTAAGCTGGCTTCTGTGCTTCCAAAGCTTGACCCTTTTGTGCCAAAAGCAGACCACAATCCCAGAGACTTGAGATCTTGGGCGAGAAGAACTGGCTTTGTCTCCACTTTCTCTAGTGAAACTGGCACAAGCAACAATAGCCAGAAGTTTGACAGCAGCACCGCTGCTTTTGACTTGGAGAAAGGTCCTGCTGAGCATCACAGGGATGGCGGGTCGTCGCCGACAATAGAGATCGATCCGGTTCTGGGTCGGACGAGGCCTACTATACCCACCGAGATTGAGCCAGAGTCGCGTGCCGGCGGGCCTAGCTCAGGCAATGGGCTTAGAAATGGAAGAAATGATAGAACTTTGGGGCTGAGAGAAGAGAACAAGAGGAAAAGAGTTGGGGATGAGTCTGCTGCTTTGGGGACTAAGGAGGAGGAAAGGGAAGCTGCTGAGTTGAATGGGAATGGAGTTGGGGTTAGAACTATACACGTCAACGGAGGTGGAGACAGGAATGGGAATTCAAATGGGGCTGGCAATCAGAACCCGGCAAACGCTCCAGGTGTGGAGCCACAGAAAGAGGAAGGTAAAGAGGAGAGGGAAGTCGGCATTGATGTGTATCCCGGTGGGGAGGAGCATGCCAATGGAGGTTGGCACCGACGCACTGGAATGAGATATGGGCTGAGAGATAACCCTGGTTCTGGTTAGTGCATTTTACTTTCTTGCCCTTTTTCAAACCCTCCCTTTTTATTTGCTTTCTTATTTGTCATTGGATTTGGCTTGATTTTATGTTTATGTTACTACGGCATTGAGTGTTGGAGATGGCAGAAGCAGTGGTTGATTTTAATTGAGATATAAAGTTATTGGCTGATGAAGAACATTTGTTGAATAATTATATACATCTCGTAATAGGTTGAAGTTGAAAAATCCACTGAACGTCTATATCCGTCCTTTATGTGTTGAATATCACCTTCACGCTTGAAAATGTTCATACGAAATTGCACCACTTGCTTATGATTTGTTTAAGTTCATATGTCACTGATGATCCAAAGATTTGGCTTCATCTCTCAGATATCAGGAGTTAATATTCCTCAAAGCTATTAAAGGCAGGAATGCAACACATCATTTCCCTGTAGCACTTGAATTATGTTAGCAGACTTAGCACTGATTGCTTTAGATTAGACTAACGTTATAAAAATTGGCTCATTTCCTCGTTTCTCACCCATTTGTATGTTCACTGCAGTGCCACTCATGTATTATGCCCTGCAGCACTATCTTTCGCTGGCTGGTTCACTAGTTTTCATTCCATTGATCATGGTACCTGCCATGGGTGGAACTGATGTGAGCACAGATTCTTATAAGTACATTATCTCTTCTACAATTAAAGAAGGGAAGCACTATTTGTAAGAAGAGAATGGTTCCATGCATGCTACTGCAGTCCACATCAGCAAACCAGATAACAAGTTCAGTACCAGTAGCATGTATGGAGCCATCTGCTTTGTGCAAACAGTGTTTGCTTTCAATGATGGAGCATTTTTATCGATGAGTCTTTCTTCTCTTGAATGATAACAGAAGGATACAGCTACAGTGATTTCTACATTGCTTCTGGTTTCTGGCATTGCAACAATACTACAGTCCTACTTTGGTACCCGACTTCCATTAGTTCAAGGGAGTTCATTTGTATATTTAGCACCAGCGTTAGTTATTATAAATGCTCGTGAATATCGGAATCTGACGGAACATGTAAGTTTGTAATTCATGACTCTTTTTTTGATTGTTCATCAAGACCAGGATATAAACCCTGGAGACATTCATTACTGATACATATCTGTAATCCATAACACTAAGATTGTTTAGTTTTGCCACTTACCTTTGAAAATTCCAAGGAGCTGTCAATCCTTTTATTTTCAGCATGTGCAACTTTGCAGAAAATTTTGTGTCCAAAAGATCCATCATGTTCCTGGTGTATAATGAACTTCTAATCAAATGAGATTTGTAATGATATTGATGATAAACCTTGTGTTGTCTCTTGTGTCATTTTCTCTCCAAATTTAGTTCATAATAGAATGGATGCCTAGAAAATTTTCAAGCAGCCAACTCCAATTAAATTTAGGATTAAAATTTTGTTGCTATTAATTGTTGTTGTTGTTGTGCCATTTTCTCTGTTATCATTAATATTGCTGTTTCTGCTTGTCTTTAAAGAAGTGGGTACATTTGCATGCCATAAGCAGCATTCCTTTTTTTTTTTTTTCCCCTAAAGGGAGTACTTCATTTTTTGCTTTGATTTTGTGCTCACTTTATTTGCAGAAATTTAGACACATAATGAGGGAACTCCAAGGGGCTATAATTATTGGCTCAATATTTCAAAGCTTCTTAGGATTCACTGGTTTAATGTCACTGCTTCTGAGGTAAGCAAAGAAGTAGCTTGCATTGTATTTATAGTGCATTTCTGAAAACGTGGAAAGCTTTTCCAATTACGTGGTGGGTGCATTTTAGATACAATGAGACAGCTTATACAAGACTGCACATTTTGAAGTGTGCAGTAAACAGTCTTCTACACGTGCTTCTTGTAGTCCAACTGATCATTAATTGCCAAAAGAAACAACCGTCTGCTATGTGTTTATAATGTTGCCTTTTTTCAGTCAATTTTTAGGAATGTGGTCTGATAATTCTTTTCTGGGTAATGTTGTATGGCAGATTGATTAATCCTGTTGTGGTTGCACCGACTGTGGCTGCTGTAGGTTTGGCATTTTTTAGCTATGGCTTTCCACAAGCTGGAAGTTGTGTGGAAATTAGCATTCCTTTGATACTATTGGTTCTCATATTCACCCTGGTAAGCAATTTTCTCGGAGCTTAATGCGTTTGTACATGGCCTCCAGTATGGATCAGGCCTATGTAATCAATCATTCTGTTTCTTGGCTGGAATGAATGTCTTCCAATTAAAAAAGCAGTAGAAAACTCATTTCAGCAACATTGTCTTTTGTTAGTATCTCCGAGGAGTATCTATTTTTGGGCATCGATTATTCCGAATTTATGCGGTATGGTTTTTAACTTCCCACGTGCTTTCATTTATCTACTTCTATTATCCTTCAATATTTGTATTGAGACATGGCAATGCTAAGCTTTAGATTGAGATGTACCTTAATTACAACCCAGCTCGTTTGCCAGCAAAGCCAAAGGCAAGAGCTAAATCTTGAGCTGAATGTTGTGTTATTACTTAGTTAACCTTGCTGGAAATTTGTTCTGTCACAGGTTCCTTTGAGTGTCATGATCATATGGGTATTCGCATTCTTCTTGACAGCTGGTGGAGCATATAATTATAAAGGTTGCAGCACTGGCATACCCAGTTCAAACATCTTGGTGGATGAATGTAGAAAGCATGCATATACGATGCAACATTGCAGAACTGATGTTTCCAATGCATGGCGCAGTTCTGCATGGGTCAGAATTCCTTACCCTCTACAGTGGGGTGTCCCAATCTTCCATTTACGGACTTCCTTGATCATGATAGTTGTGTCACTGGTTGCATCTGTGAATTCGGTTAGTATTTTCAGCATATTCAGCATAAAAATTTAAATGTTTTCTTAAAGCATTCAGTTCTTTGGGAAGCTTTATAATTGCATGCAGTTTCATTCTTCCCCAGGTCCATATTCCTAGCCATTGTAGTTCAAAAAGTTTGTCTCTAATTTAAAGGGTGTCCTAGTACCATGGCTTCTACACTCTAGGATCTAGGGAAAGGTCATCTTTGTTTTCACAAAT
This sequence comes from Bruguiera gymnorhiza, assembly GCA_020883675.1. Lineage (NCBI taxonomy): Eukaryota > Viridiplantae > Streptophyta > Magnoliopsida > Malpighiales > Rhizophoraceae > Bruguiera > Bruguiera gymnorhiza. The sequence goes on from JAIRCJ010001060.1 coordinate 2,132,042, forward strand.
AGATTGTTTCTGTAATTCGAACCTGTGACCTCCAAGATAATAGAGTAATCTTACCATTATTTCAAGGTTTTTTCCCCCCAACTCTAAAGAAAATACTGGAAGGAAAAAAACCAGAAGACAAGGAATGAATTGAGGAATGTCCCTTCTCTTGTGTGGGGTGTAAAATTCTGGGAATGGCCTCCCGATCGATATAAATTTATGTGTTATTAACAAGCCAATGGGTAAAATTCATCTAAAGAAATTAATAGAGAAGGCATGTGGCTGTGTACTTTAAACATCCAAACTGATGGTAAAGAAGATTGATATTGTGGTTGAGGAGTCCTTTTATGTTATTCAAGGGGTAAGAGAACTGAACACCAAAGCATAGTTAGCACTGATACACTGATACGAATCTTATAATGACTCACCAGGTCGGAACATATCACTCTGCATCTTTGCTAGTTAATTCCAAGCCTCCAACTCCTGGAATTGTCAGCAGAGGAGTTGCCTTGGAGGGCTTCTGCAGTATTTTAGCTGGACTTTGGGGTTCAGGTACCGGTTCAACAACCTTAACAGAAAATGTGCATACCATCAATATAACAAAGGTGGCTAGTCGAAGGGCTGTGGAACTCGGAGCAGTCTTCTTGATCCTCTTCTCATTTATAGGCAAGCACCATCAACTTGCAACCTTGTTGAGATTACTATACTCATACCAAAGGCTACGGTGATATATTTGACTTCTCTGCTTCTGTTTAACAGGAAAAGTAGGAGCTATTCTTGCTTCAATACCACAGGCCTTGGCTGCCGCTATACTTTGCTTCATCTGGGGCCTTATTGTGGCATTGGGTCTTTCAACTTTGCAATACACTCAGACAGCAAGTTTTAGGAACATCACAATAGTTGGTGTTTCCCTGTTCCTTGGTTTATCAGTTCCTGCATATTTTCAACAGTATCAACCTGAATCCAGCTTGATACTGCCAAGTTATTTTGTTCCTTATGCAGCATCATCAGATGGACCAGTCCATACCAGCAGTAAACAAGTATGCCCATACACCTTGCCTTCTCTGAAATTGACATGTGAAAGCCCATAACATAATTGAGCAATTTACTACTGCAGTTTTCATTTTCCTCTCATATTTCCCTGTTCTCCTTTGAACATTGAATAATTTTCTTTGTTTGTGCAGTTTGATTTTGCAGTGAATGCACTTATGTCGTTAAATATGGTGGTCACACTCTTGTTGGCATTCGTGCTTGATAACACCGTACCTGGCAGTCGACAAGGAAGGGGGGTTTATATATGGTCACGTGCTGAAGAAATGGCAAGTGATCCATCTTTTCATGCAGATTATTCCCTGCCTCAAAAAGTTGCTCGGTTTTTCTGTTGGGCAAGATGCTTATCCGCATGAGGTCATGTTCTCTGCATAATGTTTGGTTGCAATACATTTAGCAGACCACACCTGTGTCACGCTAGAGGTGAAGTTCTTAAAGTGGAAGTCTACGTCCTTACACTGAGGGTAACAAAGGTTAGATTTGCAACAATGTGTTGGGTAATACATAGTTCATTCTGATTATGTCATTAATTAATCCAAATATCCTTTCGTAGTTAATTCTGGCTTTATGAGTAGTCTATGTTGTGTTTCCCCTCGGACAGAGCCTCTGGCCTGGAGGGCATGCAACAGGATATGCATTCTTTGAACCTCAAAAGTGAGAGGTCAAATGCATGCCGTAGCCATGAAGCCTCTTCCCCTTCTCCCACGTCTCCTCATCGCCATAGGGTGATGCAAGAACTTACAGAAGTTGGTTTTGTAACAATCCAACCATAGGAAAAGTTAAGAGCTTCCCTCCAAAGTAGGACAACTGTTGACGTTGGTGACCAGATTCAAGCTTTGCTTGACATCAATGTTGATCACTTTTTAGCTTGTTTGAAACCTATATAAAGCCTATATCTTGGCAAGCACTCGCTTGGCAAAAAGAAATAAAAGGGTTGTGATTACGGCTGCTACAGGCTCTGTTCCACAAAACCCGAGAGACTTTCATGACATATTTCATACCATGTCTCGTACAAATTAAGGAGGCATTTGCAGCTTCATTTAGGCATGGCTGTCAGTCACCTCTTTTTATTGCTATGCCATCGGCAAGGCAACCCCAAGAAGAACTATTATTAGACTATTTTCAGTCGCGCGCCTATTTATTGTTCACATAAATTATAGTGCAGCAATTTTATCAGAAATATTTTCATATACCATGGAAAAATGAGTAAGCAACTCCAGTTGAACTTCAAACACTTGGTTCTTCCTCCTCCTTGGTGTTTTCTTCTGTCCGATCCCGTAAACGTTGGTCATGCCAGTCTTCAATGAGGGAACGAAGTGCGTAATTAGGGGTGAGCAATTTGTGCTTAAGCCTTAAGTTTGTCACGGGTGATCTGTTACGCCCCATCCTCAGCCATTCCCCTATGGCTTCTAGCTCGTAAGAAAATCCATCAGCTGCCACGTGTGGATCTCTCATTACGTCCTGCAGCCATTGTCATCAACCTTGGCATATTAGTTTCGTGCTTAATGTACAAAGCGCAACCAAAGCATGCAGGAAGCCCCTATTCACTTAGTAGACTTCAATTTGTAGCCTAGGCTCGTTCAGGGCCTTTGGCAAAGGAATGTCTTCACTACTCACTAATGGATTCAATTTTGAAAAAGAAAGATGAAACTGTGGGTCTGACCTGCGTTATGGGGCACAGGAAAAAGCTGGGCACTTCGCTTGAGTCCTCTTTATCAACCACGCGTTCATCAACCAAAACCTTACATCTGTCTTTCGCGGCCAACCCATCAGCTTTTCTCCTTATCTCACCAAGCTTTTTCATTACTTCTGCTACAGTCCCATCTGTGCTGGGCTCGCGTTTAATTGAGACACACCTCACTGCTAACCCGGCAAGTTCCTCAGCCAATTCCGATGGCCATTCCCCAGCCTTTTCATCTAAAATCGGAACCAGGGCTGCACGGTCCATCGTCATCGGGTCTTCAGTCGGCCCCGCCCAGTGCCTCCCAGTCAGAAGATGGCCCAATATGACTCCAAAAGCCCGAATATCGTGCCGGACATCTTCTTCATTGTAGTTCGGAGTAAACCTGTGCCCACTTATCTTGGCAACGAGATTGCGGTCCAAGAGGATATTGCTGGCAGTCAAGCAGCCATGAACAACAGGCCTGGGCTTAGCTGAATGGAGGAAGCTTAAGCCTGAGCCCACCTCGTGGGCTATCCGGATCCGATCGTGCCACGGAAGGCCCAGGTTTCTTCTGTCATGGCTTCTTTGAGAGTAAAATATGTCCCTTAAGCTGCCATGATGCATATATTCATAAATAATGCTCTTCAATTCTGAGCAGAAGCCGAGCATGGCAACCAAATGCGGGTGTCGAACGCTGCTAATGATCTTCACCTACAGAATGAAAGTTTAATTTCAGTCATTGTCAACCACAAATATAAGAGTAAGCTAACACTACAAAAAGAGTAACATTAAAGTAACGTCATGCTTCATATACGCTTGAGTTACCTTAGCCAGAAAATCTTCCCTAGATAATGCATTGTCATCTTGCAGCATTTTGATTGCAACAGTTGCGCCATTGATACATCCTCGATATATATTCGTCCAATCGCCCCTGGATTTGAGCCTCAAACTCTCCGAAAAATCATCTGTGGCTAATCGGATATCCTCTGCAATGTACTCCCTGCAACTACAACATAGTTCAGTCAACCTTTTCGCCTTTCCTATTGCATCCTTTTCTCTGCAAAACTCGATCCTGCGCTGAATAACGTCTCTTTGGCGCCTCAACTCTTCGATCTCCCGAACAATTTGTGCTCTTGCAGTCACTGCCTTCTCCCGTTGAGCCTCCATATGCGACCTTGTCACGGTTGATATCCGTAGTTTGTTGGAGAGTTCTGATTGGAGTTCAACCAGGGAACTAAGCCTGTTTTTTATTTCTTCAATGTCACCCACAATCTCTTCAATCTGTTCTTTCTCAGCATCTAAGCATTTGGTAATCTCTGCCCGGCTTGTGGACTCTTGGTTTATCTGAGCTTCAAGCTTTTCAACCTGTAAGACATGGATGACCTTAACATTTGCGATGAACTAAATACTTTGAGTTAGAAAAATGGACCTCAGAAAAGAGGTGAGAGGTCAAATTACCCTGTCATTGCACAGAGATATTGCCCGTTCAGCTTTCACAGATCTTTCTGCATTCGCTTTTGTCTCTTCCCTCTTCAACTGAATTACTTTCTGGGCTTCATCTATTTTCCTTTTCAAGCATTCTATTTTTGTAGCAACACCCTGAGTTGGTTCAACATCATTCGTTAGAAAATCAGTGTGATACTTTCTAACAATTTAACCGAGAAAACAAAGAAAATATTTATAGAAGGAAATGCTGTTGTGGCTATCATGCCAGGTGCCCCGACCCAGTATCATAACAGGACAGAGGGACCAGACTTTGCAATAGCTTTGCCACACTAGCATTCAAAATATTCGTTGCCATACAAAAAAGACAAGGCTGATTAGGACCACATTTTGCCTTTGGATGTAGAACTAGGGCCACATATTGCAGACAAATATCCTTGCTTCCAGGCTTACCATTGAAACACATTCTTCTGGCTCCATCGAGCTTGATTGCAACAAATCATTCTCTTCCTCAAGAATTTCCTCATCCAAATTCAGAGACGACAAATACTCGTGGTAAACTTCAATCTCTTGTAGACAATCTTCCCACCGACTTCCGGGGTTGCAAAAATCCAGGCTTTTTGATGAAGGCAGGCGGTTGGTGGAATTATCAGTAAAAATTTTTCCTATCCAACTTTTGAAATTATTCCTTTTTGCAACGATTACTCCTTGATCATTCTCTACGAACACCCCCTCATTTTCTCCTTTAAGGAATACCAACTTCCCTTCGCATATAATGAAAAACTGGCAGAAAAACTGTCTATGTTGCTGGATTTTAAATAAACTGCTGATTGCACTCTTTGATCTCCTATGGAACAAAATATCATCAGAACACTGAGAATCACGATGTACACGCAAAATCTCAATTCACATAATTAAGACAAAGGAAAAGGATATTAGTTTAAGGCTAGAAGCATAAGAGGTAAGAATATGACTGTTGTCCATACCATGAAGAAGAAGAAGAGTTCATGAATGTAATTCCCATGACCAATTTCCTTATTTTGAGTGTTGAGATTAAATCTGCTATAACCTTGTGAATGGGTTCGCTGGATTTCTCAATTTTCAAGATTTCAGCTTTTACCTATAAACATGGAGAAGATGCCAAAAGCTGTTAAGGAAAGACTGAACGGTAAAAGAAAGAACTTATTGCTGGATCCAAGAAATCACAAATGGATCATCAGCATCCAGCAAAGAAACCGAGCAACCAAACCTTTCCGCAGAAAGCTATGTACTTGGAGAGTGAACTCTCCACCTTTTGCTGCTCATAGTTCCTAGGAATTTCCAATTTACAATAATTCACAGCACTTGCAGGGAGCTTCCCAACTGAAACAGAGGGAAAATTGCAGAAGATCTTGTTAGGTTCTAACCAAGAAGGAAAAGGAGCAGGGGAAATGAAAAACGAAGAAGAAGAAGGAAAAACTTGATCATTTTAACTCACGTGGGGTGTAAACAAAGTCATGGGAAATGTTGTAGGCAATATGGAGGATGACTATAGAGATTGACTTGGATTTCCATGTCCCAAGAGTCCATTCCAGAGTCCTAAATCCATCTTGCAAATCATTCCCAAGAGCAACATAGACCTTCTCCACTTGAGCATCCATTTGTTGGACTCTAAGCTCTCAGCACTCAACTTTGATTAATCAAACACCCAACAGGATCAATCAAGGCCAACCCCATCTCTAAACACCTGCTCGTTTTTTTAGTGGGGATTGTTGAAGCATATTAAGTGTGAAAATTGACACAAAGAGGAGAGGTTGGATTGCTTTCAAATGTTTGGTGGAGGATTTCAAGGATGCTTTTGTAGGGTACTATTTAACTTGCTATTTTCTATGGTAAAGGTACGCCTATCTATGGACTTTTACGAGTACTCACTTGCCTTGAAGTTAAACTTCAACGATGTGCATTATGATCCTACTTTGAAAAGAAGTATTTATTTTGACAAGAATGAATGGGGGGCAATTACCCTAAATCTGAGGCCTAAGACAAGCAGAACAACTTCGGATTTAACTCCTAGGCAACCTATACCATATACCAATAACGAAAAACGATCATAAAAAGCCCTAACTTAGTATCCGAGGTCATATACTAATTAAAAATTTATATTTTCATTTTAAAAATATCAAATTTTAATTTAAAAAGCATTTTACTTAATAAAAAAAAAACTTAACTTACCTAAATTATCAAATCTAGTACTTTTGTACTAAAACGAAAACGATTATGTGCAAAGGTGTAATCAAGTAGCGAGTGAGAATTCATACTGTACAGATACTTGATCGAATGGTCCATATTCGTCCAAATGTTCACATTAAATCTCCTTTCTAAACAAAAGAAAAAAATATACACAATAGATTGCATATATAAATTGAGACTATAAATTATTTATTAATAATTTTATTTAAAAAAATTGTCATTTAAATATTATTAAAATTAAGTAAATATCTTTATGTTTAATATCGATATTAATAAATTTAAAATTTAAAATTATATTTTCTACATAAATTTTTATTTATAAAAATAAGCAACAATTAAAATATTTAAATTCGATTCAATACTAAAAAAAATGCATTAAATTACTAATTGAATTACCACATGAGTTACTCCCTTAAATTCTAGCCCATAGCAAAATGAGATACTGGATTTTTAATTTGTCTCAAATATGACCATGGTCACATTTCACTAAAACGATGATTAGTTTTCCTGATGTGAATTTTTTAAAAATTTTTGAATCTAACCTAAATTTTACTATCTATGTTGATTGTAACATTTTACTAATATGTGTCTTAAACTTATTATGTATTCCGCTTTATGACAGGCGAAATTTCATCAATACTTGTTTCATAAAAATTAATTTGAATTTTTTACTTCTTAATTAATTTGTTGTGAATAATAATTACAAAATTTTGACGAAACTCCTATTTCTTTAGTCCTCAAATCGTGCCACTCTTTAATGGTAAACAAAACAATTTCACTATTATGTAACAGATCAAGTTAAAAAAAAAAAAAAAGAGGAAAACAATAAATCAAAATATTCAGAATTTCATAATTATCTCAATTTGTTAAAACTCATAATAAACCGATGGCAACTATACGTCATTAAAATAAAAATATATCTTAATAATAGTAATGATTAATTTTATTTAATAACAAAATTGAATGCTGTATTAACAAACTAATAATAATTTGCCTAATTTAAAAAAGAATGCTGGAATTGACGGTCAAAAAATTTGTGCCAGATTTAATAATTTTGAAAAACGCGGTGAATTGCGACTGTCGACAACTAACAATAATATTAAATGGAAAGTGAAGAGTTTGGTTAGATTTCATTTTTTTGTGATATTTATCCAGAAAAAAAAAACCCGTAAAAAGATTCTGGATGGATTTGAATTTGATGGATCTAAAGAAATTTTATATTACAAGAGACTTACGAATAATATTTTATATAATATACAAAATAATAATAAATATTAATATATTTTTATATTTTATATGAAATATTATTAATATAGGGTAAAATTATTTTATATTTAATATAAAATATTTTAAGTTCCCGAAGAAAAAGAGGGGAAAGCTTGTGGACTGTGTGATTTGAAATGACTCATTTTTAATTTTTTTATTAGGTCATTACTTGACCTTTTGTCGCTCACTAGTATCTTTTTGACCATTTTCTTCTTCTCGTGAAAGGATTGCTTTTTTGACTAATGAGCATTGGGGTGTCATCGGATAGGCTGCAAGTCGTGTCAAGGCTACAAAGTTGCCAGCCCAAACTTACGGAGCGGGTTGAAAGCCTCCTACACTCCACCTACGTTGTCTTTTAGAAAAGATAAAGACAGGAAAATATTAAAAAAAAAAAACAAAAATTAATGTTTGTGTCTAGAAAATATTTTATAGAGACAAAAAAATAAATCAAAAATTAGTATATATATATATATATATCTTCCTTTTCAAATATATAAAAAAAAAGATTAAAAAAAAATTCCCTTCTAATTTTTGTTCTCCCCCAATTTCCTCTCTTTACTTCCTTATCCAAATGCTACCTTAACCTCTCAACGTAACATTATGTTCGTTGAAGGGCACCGACACTCATGGATAGAAAAATTCTGTTTAGAAAATAGTCCGAATGAGCTTGAAAATCAAGGAATTATCTGAATTTTTTTTAACAAAAAAATTTAACTTTCTCATCAATTTTTTTTAATATACAATAAGTACAATAAAATGTACAATAAACTTTACATAATGTATAAAAATTCGTTTATTGTATTTTTTTGATAATGTGGTGTACATTATTTTATCTATTTTACACATTCTAATATCTTCATTTCATATTGTATGTTCTCGGTGAAAAAGAAAAAAAAAAAAAAAACCTTTTTTTTATCATGTGAAACTTAGATATCAACTCATTTTTGGTTCTTCTTTTCTCTGATTCTTCTTTTTTCTCTGCTTATCAACCCTTTACTTTTATTGAAGTAGCTGAAAAAGTTATGCTTTTTTATTATTTTTTTACAAAATTATAGTCACATTACGAGAATTCAAGGCATTATGAGGAGCAACCGTCAACTTCTGGCTCTCAGCATTTTTTGCATTTTTTTAATATTGTGTGTGCTTACAAATTGGAACTTTTTCCTTTTAACGTAAGTGGTGTAGGATCTAAGGCATTTATTTTTGAAAGAAAGTTTGTAATTAATTGGCATGACATATACCATGCACTATTATATTTTATGATGGGTTTAGGTACTAAAATTCGTAGGGTAAAATATTAATTTGGCATGTGATAATTGTAAAATATATGAATAAAAATTTTAAGGAAGAGCATAGTTTCTCTAACATTATTTTTTGATGCATAGAATTAGAAGTTCTATTGAACTCATGTTTTACAATGTTAGGATAAGTCTTCTCAACTTTTTGACTCCTTTTAATAGACCCCATCAGAAAAAAAAAAAAAAAAAGATAAGGTCTTTTACATTAAAATTTTAAAACTCTACAGGATTTTGTAAATGCTACCAATCGAGTGGTCTGCTAGTAGAGTTCGTGTGATCATATATTTTAATTAAATGGCAAGGTGCCTCTTCATGAACAATCAATCATTTGTTCTAATTATTCAAGCTCAAATTCTATGGCTCTGGATTTCAGTGGCTCGTGATGTAAATCTCTGAGAAGCATCTCGCTTCATAGAATCTGGACCTTTGTGCTTTACAGCTTCATTTTGCAAACTTTGACAAAAGGATTTTTTTTTTCTTTTTTTCCTGCTGGATTAAGAAAACATAATCAGAAATGAGTTCCGGATTGAATCAACCACTTGATGGAAATTGCTCATTAAAAAATAGTACTCTAATAGTGGAATTCAAATAAAAATTGATCGGTGGTTTTTGTTTTTTTCAGTTTTTTTTTCGTTTCAATATGCTCAAAGAGAGTAGGGTCTAAGGTTGTATACCAGTCTGCATTCCGCATAATATAATTAGTTTTAGAAAACGAAAGTCACCCTTTCTCTCAGGGGCGTTCAGCCCAAATGGAAGAACGCTCACTTCGCATGCCAGAGGCACAGGGTTCAATGAACTTTAGCGTTCTAAATTTGGGCGCTCAATTGGTTTTAATTCAACCTCAGTTGTATTAGAGAGCGTACCCACCTGAAAATTAAACATGGCCACCTATAATTAAGTCTGTCAAAGAACCAGTAGCGAAAGAATGCTGGATTTTGGTGCTAAGATCGTCAATGTCAATTTTGGTGCTCGCGATTCTCCCTGTCATTCATTGATTCTTGTCTGTCTTCAAGGGCATGAAGTAGAGGCTATCATTACCTTCGGCCCCAGACTACCTGATCTCATACAATCACCTGCATTTTTTTGTCACATTGGCCCAATCATTCGATCCAATGGGCTGGCATGCTAAGAAGCCCCACTAGTCTCTGACCAACGCTATCATTACCTTCACATTTCCTTCGTCTACTTCTCTGCTCAGATCTTATCTTCGACCCAGTCACCAATCTGCTCACGATCTTAGTAGAACAACCGTGAGTGTCGGTGTTGTGTATACTCCATGATCATCCCATTTCTCCACTCTGGCAAGTTGTTAAATTAGTTTATAATTAGATGGATTGGATTGGATTGGCAAGGGCAGAAACTATGCCAGGAGCTCATACAAATACTGCTCTTAGTGTTGGTGTTCATGGTAGTGGCATTTACTACCTGTTACATATCGGAGTCATTTGAATTGAATTGATGAACCTTACTTATGCCAGCGGAGTGATTCTCACTCTGCTTGGATTATGGCCCCAAGTTGACCTCAATTGGTTCAATGGCCACCTTCTAAAATGGTTGGACTCTAGCAAAGCCAAGATGAAACCCAAGCCCCAGCAACCTGTGAGTCCCACGTAAATTTCTGTTAATTAAGGAGCCGGTCAAGTCTTACGTGACTGTTTTTTTTTTTTTCTTTTTTGTTTTTTTAATGAGTGAAGTAAATTTCATTAATAAAAAATATCTTGTGACGATAAATTGGATTTTACGAAGCTTTTTTTTTTTTTTTTTTTTTTTGCCATAGATTTTTTGAAGCCTTGGACAATAGTGGATATTTTATTGGACTAGCAATTTCCTGCGTTTACTAAGTGGTTTACCAGAGGTTGGCTATGCTGAGGTAAGCGTCACTGATTCTTATATTTGAAAAGGCTTTCTTTGCGTTCAAAGATACTGTGAATGGCGATGGACATCTCTGTTCAGGCAAAATATTCTTGCAAACCATAGGAAGGAGCACTGATAATAGAAGTTTAGTGCAGTCCATACCAATTCAATTTCAGCTCTGCGTCGGTTTTATAATATTTACATTCTCTAGCATCAAAGTGAGAACTGAGGTTTTTCGTGGCAATCACTCTTTCTTCCGGGGGGAACATTTTCTATTGTTAATTGGGCCAAATCTATGAAGAAGGGATCCTTGGATTCCACTTCATTGTTTCCATAATACCGACAAAACAATAATAATTAAACAAAAAAAAAAGAAGAAGAAGAAGAAGAAGAGGCGTTTCGTTATCAGCGATGTACCAGTCATGTTTCCTAGCAAAATTAACCGAGGAGAAAACAACCAACTGCACTGGGACATATATATATATATATATATATATATATATATATATATATATATCATTTTTAAAGGAATTACTATCACCACACGCATTCATGGACTTACTCGAGTCTCAAAAAGGAGAACTTTTAACATGAATTTATAAACATGAGATGAGTCTTAACACGAATTGTCAAATTACTTCAGTCAATTTAGTGAGCCCCTCTTGATATTTGATTTTTCCAATTCAATCCAACACTGTTCCAGAAGTAATTTTTACGAGCAGATAATCTATCCCAGGTGAGAGAAGTTCGCCATGAACAGACCGTGCTTAAGAATTGCCAATTGGATAGTACCCAATTGAACTGGAGGGAGCAAATACAATGAGACATTAGAAATCGATAAACGGGTTCTCAGAACGAGGGGAAGAAATAAATTAAAATAACAATAATAATAATGTTGAAGTAGGAAAGAAACAAAAGGCAAAGTGGAGCATTAATGACTTGATTATGTTAAAAATATTGCTTGACAGGGGAATGCACGTGCGGTCACCGAAATCACCGAGTGGGGGATTTTTTCGAAACCGAGGATGCTGCGCACGTGACTTTCGGTCAAATGTCAAAAGCAGTGATTGCACGAGTTCCTTTGGGCCTCACGAACAATTTCTTTTTACACCAGAGAGAGAGAGAGAGAGAGAGAGAGAGACAAAGAACGATGATTAGGATCAAGTTTGAGGGAATCATGATCATTCACTCATGCTCTACTTTATCAGATGGTAGAAGATAACAATTTGAATAGATTTGTTTTGTATGGTTTGGTGTGTGTGTTTTTTTTATATATATTAATTTAAATTTAAATTTGTATATAAATATATATTTTAAAAAATATAAAATTTTAAAATTAAATGAAAATAATAACAAATAATTTTAATTTTAATATATATATATTAATGAATATATTTATAATATTTTTTTATTTGTTTAAAATAAAAAAAAAGTAGAAATAGAAGTGAAAGAGTTAGTAAAATTATTATATAAGAATTGATTAATAATAATTGTTCATATGAAACAAGAACAGTATTGGATTAGAATTGGAAATAAAGTTTTGGCAAGTGAGACTACAATTCGTTAAAAAAAAAGTAAGAATTAGCGGTGCTATTAAGTTCCATAAAAAAGAAAAGAAAAGAAAAACAAAAGAGTTATTGTTTTAAATAAAAATATAGTAAATGATATAAAATTGAGGAGTGGGTGTTTATATTGATTTGTATATGTTCAATCTAGGCTTACAAATAATTAAATTATAATGGATGATCAAATTTAAGTAAATTACAAAAAAAAAAAAAGAAATGATGACTTTAAATTAATTTAAAAAATTATTTATAACAATTAGATATCATCTCAAATTTAGTTTATAATGTAATAAAATAATAAAATAAATTTATGTAAGTGATCTTAATTAAATTTAAGGGACTAAAATTTTGTTGTTGCTATTATTTTATAATACCAACTATAAAAGAACCGGTCACTCTCCAATCACCTGAGTAGAGCCCGATGAGTTTTTCATACAGACAAAAGATCATTCAAAATTCCAAATCGAACACCCATAATTTTGTCCAATTTAATTATGTTGGGGAACCAGACCACATTGATTATTTTAAAACTAAAAATAAGAAGTAATGTACAAATTGATTTTTTCTTTTTTTTTTTCACATTCCATCTGCGGTGCCACGCCACTATTTTAATTTATTTCTGCATTCCATACTGATGTGGATCATTAACAAGTGGGATGTCACGTGACGTTAAAGGATGTTCAACATTGAAGTAAGCAAACTCCGCAACTTGGTACTCCAAGGCTGAGTTGATATGTCTATAACCAACCCCCTCGGGCTCTTAGTCGGGCAGAAAAAAAAAAAAGAAAAAAGAAAATTAGTATTTGGATGATATTAAATAGCTTTAATTAATTCTTGTCTCTTTTTTTTAATTCATCTATAGTTCATTGAACTTTATGCAATACAAGGGAAGTGATCTTATCTTGACTCATATATCCTCCCTGTTCAATTTTTTACACATATAATCAAAGATTAAATTATGAGTTTGGGCTTTTAGTTAGCTATTAGGTGTTGGTGTTTAATAATCGTGCTCGTTATGTACTGAATCCAATTTAAGAGTTTTTCCTCTGCTTTTTTTTTTATTTTTTTATTTTTGGCTTTTCTGGAACTAAGCTGTAGTTTTCCAACATATGTCGATGTGAATATGTTGTACTAATTTGTAACAAAGATAGTGTCACTGAGTGATTAGTATAAAATAACAAGTTTGTGTTTGCATTGTGACAACTGTTATGAAATTGAAAGTACACCATTAAATATTGTAACTTAATAATAAGAAGTTCATTTATTTTTATATCAAAAATCATAAATTTAAATTTTATTAAAATATTTAATAAAATTAAATATATATTTATAATATTTATGTTTTTTTTTTTACAGTGTACAATCTTTTACAGTATACAATCCCAATTTTCTCAATTTTTATGGCCAAGTAATTATAGAATTGAAATACTAAAAAACGGAAAAAGAAATTAGCCGGGACCCATATGTGAATATGGGCAGAGGGGGTCCAAAACCAGGTGTGTCATAACACAAAGGGAGGCCACGTCCCAATACAAAATCTGCTGGGACCTGTATATTTGAATATGATCACAACGAAGCAAACAGCCAAAAGCAAGAACGTCAAAATAAAATTTTTTTAAAAAAATATATAAAATTTTTTGATTAAAAAAAGAAAAAAGCACACGGAATATGGTTTATTGATTTCTTGGGTGGGTGGAAATGTAAGAGCTGCTACGTGTTCTTCCGTATCTCCTCATGTGCACATCCATCTTTTTTCTTCCTGCCCCCACTAGTCCGTCCACATGCAAGCTTTTTTTTTGTTCCCCATTTGTAAACTTTTCGAGCTAATCTGTCCAAGTTATCAACTACTTAGATGGAAAGAGAAAAAGGGTCAAATTTATTTATAAGCCTCCTAATATTGAAAATATAAGTGAAAAATAAAGGCAAATGTCTTAAATATATATATATTCTTATTCATGTATACAAGTATCGCGGTATATTACTTTTTTTAAAAAAATAATTTATTAAAAAATACAATATTTACATTTACTTAATATCTTTTTTTTTTCTATTTGATGAAAAAGTTAATTCCGTCTGTAATATTTTTAATTATCGAATCTATTAATATTTTCATCTAAAATTAGGACTCTTTTAACTATTTTTTTTATATAGAGTACTTTTGTAAGATATATTGAAATTAAGATTAAGTCAAATCTGATACTATTTATTACGAAATTATTACTCTTTTTTTTAAATGTAAACTATTAAGATATATATTAATATCCCTTTTTTATACGAGATAGGATATGATGGTGCTTGCACCATCATATTAAGCACCCAAATGAGAGAAAAGAAAAAAGAAACCATCATTCCTTGGCAAAACTTTGACATATAGGTGTTATATGGAAATTTTTACTTTTTAATATCAACAATTTAAATTTTTAAACTGAAGATTTTAAAAGCAATTTTTGGGACAAAATATGCATGAATTTATTGGATAGAAGAGCACCAATTAATTCCTTTTTATCTTTTGGGTGCAAGAACTGATTCTTTGCTTCACACTGTTCTGGGGGTTTTATACAGATTGCCATAAAGTAATCACTAGATGAAATCCACGGCCAGGAGAGAAATAAGGGAGCTTTCAATAATGGTTCAAAACACATACACACACACACACAAATAAGTAGTCCAACGAATAGTTCCCGTACATGTGTGCAGGGAAGAGCTTCCAACGTTATTAGTGCTGCCACAACGGAGCTAATATTGACCAATGTGTGATTTTAACCTATAATTAATTTTAATTTTTTCTTTTATTATATACTTTGTAAACCATCTTAGTGTATCCATACTTATAGTAGCCATTGATTTATAAATAATCGCTTTTCTTTTTACACATCTGCATTATTTGTTGGATTTACATATATTTTTTTAAACAAAATATTATAGTAATTAAAAATTTAAATTTCTGTTAAAAGATCATAGATTTTAATTTTAGAAAAAAAAACTCGTGAAATTTGTAAAAACAAAAAAATTATATTTATTGTATAAATCACAATGCAATAAATTTCTGAATGAATTAAAAAATATATATTAATCTTATTTCGTTAGCTAGAAAGAAATCCAAGGGTGCTAAAAATAAAAAAATAATACGGATGATACTTTATACATTGTCATTGAAATCCAAACAATTAAAGAGGTGAGACCATAAAATCTTGATTTTGAATTTTCACATCACCCCAGAAGAAACGAAAATTGAGAGGGGAGACAGCAAAATTTAAAAAATATAAAAAAATAATAAAAAAAATCAAGTAGTAAGATCTCATTGGATGCCTCAAAAATTTTCCTAGCGGTTGCTCGGTGTCTTGGAGTGGGGTGGCATAACGAGGGATACAAATTTCACGACTTGGGGGGGGCACTGCCTTTATGAAAGTGTTGCCAAAATCTATATGACTCTTGCCCCGAATGCGGGGGCTCCTTCGATTTCACAGAGGAAAGAAGCCTGGTGATCGGGCTCACTGTTTCCGGTATTCTCGCTTTCTGGTCTCTCGCACTTTTTACTTGTTTTCCTCAGTTTTTGCAGAGCACGGCTTTTTCCTTGGCGTTGTTGCATGTCAAATTTGACTGCGCAAATGAATCGCTTTAACCAGATAATGTTGTTTTTTTTTTCTACTGCTGGATAATTGCGGTGTCTTTCGCTGGAAATCGGTAAATTGCATGCACTCTCTGAGCACCCTTTTTGTTTTTTTGTGGTTTCTTTAAAGAGGCAGCATTATGGGGGGTAGTGGTAAAAAATGAAGAACTAGTGGAGCTTTATAAATATTCAGCATACAATGAGTTAATGACATTATTCGACTCCCCTTTTAATTAATGAACTTGACCACAGGTACCAAAGGATTTTGGGGGTTAAATTCCTTTATTTCTTCGGTATTCGAGTTTAATAGTTTGGAGCAAAATTACATTTTGCAATGGCAGGTTAGTTACATTGCACTCTATGCGTTTCTTCGCCGCCTCATCTTCTAATTCTGTGTAAATTCAGGCACATGAATTGGGTCTCGTTTTCCCCATACCAGAATGATATTTTGAGAATTGTAGTACTGCGTGCGAGAACGCGAAACGGAATTGTGGAGAATGTGAAAAAAAGTAGGGTAAATGGGCAGGAAGAAAACAAAAGAAAATGTAGCGCTTTTGCTCCCTCAAACCAATTTTCCTAAATCTTACTATTTATGTATAAACGGGATGACAAGATTTGATTAGTTGTAAGTTTGTTGGAATAACACCAATCAAACAGAGGGGCAACGTTATTTCTCCTCAATGCTATCTAAATCTTAAAGCATCTCTAAGTTTACGGGATTAAGTTAATTATAAAATTCTAAGCAGAACAAAGAAGAATTTTATATGGTGTTTTTTTTATTATTATCTTCACATTTTTGTGCCGTGAAGACAATAATTTTATAGAAACAAGAGTAAAATTATATATATGTCCTGCAACACAATTTCAAGTTTTATTTTTTAGCTTTTTGATGTATTTTTAAGTATATAATCAAGTAAAGTGTCATTGGGGAATTTTCAAAAGAAAGTTTATTATCGACCCAAATTGAGAAAAAAAAAAACAAAAGAGGCTTTTATAAGCAGGATATCTTTACAATATTAAATCGCATCATATATTGAAGAATACAAAGAAAAAAAAATTAGGTGAACAAGTAAACCTTTCGTTAACTTAATCATTTCTAAAAGAAAATAGTTAAAAAATTAATATTATATATATATAATTATAATAAATTAATATTTATTTGTAGTATCTAATCTAGCATATCTCTTTGTGAAGAATGGTCAAGTCCTTGTTCAACTTGTAACCGGCCTAATAAATGAATCTGTGCCCAAGAAAACAGGAAGTTTGATGGCCAATCCAGCATCAACGCCGTACATTTTGCTAAGTAAAACTGCACCATTAAACATTCATCTACGATTAAAAAAAAAGAAAATCAACTCATTGTCTAATAACTAAATGAATAATTTGCAATACAAGACTTGGATCGGCTGAACCTGAAGTGAAGTGAATATTGATAAAAATAAGATGTCTAATTCAATAAAGAAAAAGCAAAACATTGAGAACAATCTCAAATCGATACATATCTAGTTAGAAAAATATTTTTCTATAACCTGAGATTGTAATACCCAATTCCTCCTTTCTTTTGATAAATTTAGATAAAAAATTTCTCACTTCTTTAAAAATTTTGATAACTATATAAAACTCTTTCCAAATTTATTATTTTAGAGTTTTCTAAAAATGGGTTAATAAAAAAAATATATATATATATATATATATATATATATATGTTTGAATCGCAACAATTCCGACAAACTCAATATTTAAATGACAAAAAAGTCAAATCCAGAAAACAGAGAAAAATTAAATAAAATTTCCTGTAACTTTGGTCAAGTCACAACTAGTAAGTGTATGCTGCCATATTATTAAAAATTAAAGAGAAATTAAATTTGAAAAATTAAATAAATTAAATATGGCGAGATCCAAACTTGCGCCGCGTGTACCACAATATATATATATATATATATATATATATATATATATATATATATGGTTATTATATACAGCAGTTCGTGTTCAAATGAGATCCAGAATTCCAGAAGTCAGTCAAATTGCAACGAAAAGTGGAAAGCTGCATGGAGGACAAGTGTGAAAAAGCCAGGTGATCAAGACAAAGAAAACAAGAGACAAAAAGAAAAGGGTCACCAAAACGCCGAGGCCATTTTGGTCATAATCCCAGGAAAATTTTCTCAAAAAAATAAAAAGCAACTTAGGAACGTTGCATATTCGTAATAATCTAATTAATAATTAATAATTAATATCTAATATTATCAACATTAGAATAAACAATTACATGTGACGTGACTGTGTTGAGATAAATTTTCCCACACTTATTTTTCTCATTTCCATTATTTTTTTTGAATGTTATTTTTGCATTTATAGAAAATATTAAAATTTACTCTCTCTCTCTCTCTCTCTCTCTCTCTCTCTCTCTACACACACACACGTCTTTTCTTTATGTGAATCAATAGGAATTGGTGTCAAAAACCTCACCCTGGTTTTTACGCCGGTTGGCAGTTGAAGCGGCTGAACTCGCCCATCATATATGCTTATTACAACTGCTCTGTCTTCATCACCCTCCACCTCTCTCTCTCTCTCTCTCTCTCTCCCTTTCTCCCGCGATGGCTTTCCGTGGTTGTAGCTGAGCAAACGAGACGTTGAGTAGTTTTGAAGATCGCTTTTTTTCAGCTCCAACCCCAAATGGGTTTGCATGCAATATTATATTTGTTGTAACATATATTATATGCTCGTCAAACTTTTTGACTATCTTCACAACCCAGAAGAGAACTACCGCTTCTCTGTCCAAGTTAATATTGATTTTGATCAGCTGTTTTTGGTAAGCAAGCAGGCCAGCTTAATTCGCGATTATCGTCTTGAAATGGGGAGTTTTTGAATAGCGGCTTCGAAGGTAAAATTTCAGTTTTGGGGATTTATCTGGATTTGTCGGGGTCAGTCCCTCTCTCGTGGCCTGGCAGGCTGTGGGGATTGGTTTTAGTTTCAGTCTTTGTTTGTTTCCTGAGAAAATTTGAAAATGTGTGTGGGTTTATGTGTTTGTTTTGTGGTCAGGGCCCTTTTTCTCTCTCTTTTTTTTATATCTATATATAAGACCAGGGCCAAAAAGAAGAAAGTAAATGGCACCAGCGACCAACTGGCTTTCCTTTTCACTCTCTCCAATGGAGATGTTGAGGTCATCTGAATCTCAGTTCATGTCTTATGAGGCCTCCTCCACTGCTTTTCCACAATGCTTGATCGATAACTTCTATGCTAATGGTAATTAACCCACTCTTTTCTTCTCTCTCTCTCTCTCACACACACACACACACACAGTCTCTCTCTCTCTCTCTCTCACACACACACACACAGTCTCTCTCTCTCTCTCTCATGATTGTTTCTCAACACCAAAACTTCTAAGTTCTGCTTACTAGCAAAGAAACATCTTCAAAAGAAACAGATATTGGGTGCTTATTCAAAGGTTAATATTCTTCAGGATCGTTTTTGCCAATCAAAATACAAGTTCTGGCCTCTATTATTTTGAGTTGTTTTTAATTTTCAACACTAAGCAGCAAACTGCACTTGGCACTACCACACGGCTTTTTGATTTTCAGTTTTCGAAAATGATAATATCCATGGAATCAGAAATCTAAGTTTCGAAAACCCCATTTCTATAGTAATGGAGCAACTCAAAGTTTCATCTCAAGTGCAGCTGTGTAGTAGGCATACTAATCTTTTTCTTTTTTAATGGTTTTTTTTGTCATCGTGCAGGCTGGGCAAACCCAAAAGAAGCACAGGCAGCGACGACAATGGCAGAGACCTTCGTTATGGCAAGTCCCGGGGACCCAGAAAATCAACACCAGCAAGCACCAAAACTAGAGGACTTTCTTGGGGATTCATCTTCTATCGTTCGATACTCGGATAACAGCCAAACGGAAACTCAGGACTCGTCGCTGACTCACATCTACGAACAGGGTCCTGCTGCTGCCTACTTCAACGAGCATCAAGATCTCAAGGCGATTCCTGGGTTCCTAGCCTTTTCGACGAACTCGGGCTCGGAGGTCGACGACTCGGCCTCGATCGCCCGGACTCAGCTTGGTGGCGGCGAGTTTGTGGGTCACTCGATTGAGTCGACTCGAAGCGAGTTGGGGTTCTCCAACTGTGGCGGTACAAATAATGCCTTGTCCCTTAGGGTCAATAATCAGGCCGGTTCTAAGGAGAAAGCCATTGCATCGGTTGAGCCTGATTGCCCTAAAAGGATTGCTGAGACTTTTGGTCAGCGGACTTCAATTTACAGAGGGGTTACTAGGTAACGCAATTATTGTTCAACTTCAATTATTAATACTTGAATTTTATTGTTATCATTTGGATTTTGAGCTTTTTCCTCCCTGCTTATGGTTATGGTGTACACAATTACTGTATTTTTGCACCATCAAAATTCTGGACTTCCTCTTGTTTTCTTCAACAAATTCTTTTTTTTTCTATGCTACTGGTAATGCAGTGATTAATTATATAAAGTCGTACTGCAATAAATACAAAAAATAAACATGACATTATACACAGATGCAATATAACCAATGCATTAACTGACTATTATGAATCGATGTTCAATGTTGCGTTTATTCCTAGTGACTTCTTAACATTTTTGGATTATATATTCTGCCGGGTATTTGTAGACAATTTTATGTGAAATTAATCGCAGTCCAGGGTTAATTTTTTTTCCCTTAATTGTTTTTTTGACTTAAGTGTTGAACAAGCGCCATGTTGATGCAGACACCGATGGACAGGTAGATATGAGGCGCATCTATGGGATAACAGCTGTAGGAGGGAGGGTCAGGCCCGAAAAGGGCGTCAAGGTCCTCTCTTTCTCTCTCGCTCTCCCTCTTTCTCTCTCTCACCCACAAACGCCATTTTCTTTCTGTCTAGGTTTTTTATTAACTTGCATACTTGTTAGTTATTAGATTTGATTCACATGAACATTTACATCAATACATATCTGGATTCGATTAAATGAATTAAAAAATAAAAAATGTTAAGTAAATAAAATTAATTTATGTATAATAAGAAAAATTAATTAAGTTACTATATATGAATTGACCTAAATTATTTTCCTAGATTTTTATGGGTAGAATAAGTAGAAAAAGAAGAAGGGTATTTTCACTGTGGGTCTGAAAAGAAACTCGCATGCATATATCCACTGTGGGTGAAAAGAAACTTGCATGCATACAGAGGCATTAATAGGAGTCATAGAGAGAGTCTGGTTCAAGTGGTGGACTGGACCGCATCTTTCACAACTTTGTGTGTCTGATCACACCCAGGTCCTCTCTTTTTGTATGATGATTGATGGACCGATGGTATATTTATGCGTACAAACTGTACGTTTTCTTTCCTTTTCTTCTCGTTTCTTTTCTTTGTGTTCAAAACTGTTGATTGATTTGATGAGATGTGCCGCCATTCTGTTCATTTTCTCGCTGGCTTTCAATTTCTTTCCTCATCTGGATCCCTTATCCCCTGCAAGTTTTTTGTTTTTGAAACGACCCACGTCCACTCCCTCGCCATACCCTCCAGACGTTGCAGACGGCAATGAAGTCTGATGTCTTCTCACTGGCCTTTTACTTTTGCTTTCTCTTGCTTTTCAGCTAGCTGCAGTGGGTGTCTAGGTTTGACCAGACCACCCCAACTTGGTGCTAATAGTATTATCTTTAAGAAGATATATTTATATATATTTGTCTTTGTTCTTTTCAATATGAAGAAAAGTTGCCCACTGTTTTTGCCGAAAATTGCTGACATTTCGGGGTACCATGGCCTGATATATATCCCGGTACATTCACACCGGCAATAGAAAATATTTTATTACCCATGGGGAAAACGATTCAAGATTCCAAAAGCTGGAATATGCTAAAGTGTTGGCGTGCTTGGCGAAATTGTTTTCATGCATATGGTTAACAGCCAAAATTGTCCACTTGGTAATGGATTAAAGTACATGCTTCTTTCTGTATACGAGACTGCACACGGTTCTTTGTTTATTTTCCTAGCTACCTTTGGAGAAAAAGGAATTTCCAGCTGAAATTTATGACCCTTTCTCACACTAAAATTTAATTTCCTTCTCTACTTTTTTTTTTTTGTTTGCATGAATTGCGGGATTATGGATATTATCCTGCTGTGACCCAACATCTCCATTATCCGTATTCTACAGTATACTTGGGTGAGCTAGCTTCCTCGTTAGTTCTCTCCTTATTGTTTCTTGAAGAAAAATCAGAAGAATTAATTTGATTGATTAGCGGAAACTGAATGATGAAGTTTATTTGTCAGGTGGATATGATAAGGAAGAAAAGGCAGCTAGAGCGTATGATTTGGCAGCTCTTAAATACTGGGGGCTTTCTGCAACTACCAATTTCCCTGTAAATATATGCTTTAATTTCACTGATTCGTCTGCTTGTTCTTGAGAAGGTGGAGAGCCTTTTGCGAGTAAGTGCTTACCACAAGGTGCAATATCTTCCGCAGGTTTCAAATTACAACCAAGAATTGGAGGGGATGAAGTATGTGTCCAAACAAGAGTTCATAGCGTCACTGAGGAGGTATGTTCAAGTTGGAACTCTAATTTTTTCTGGGTCGTCGATTTTTACATTTATTTATCGTGTAATGTTTAACACTTGTGAGTTTTGTCAGAAAGAGTAGTGGCTTTTCAAGGGGAGCCTCCATATACAGAGGCGTCACAAGGTTTGCATTTTTGCAATTCAGTTTCTATATTGATTGTTACATCCAAGTAGTGGTAACATTTCTAGATGTGTGATCAAGAATATGCAGGCATCATCAGCAAGGCCGATGGCAAGCAAGAATTGGCCGTGTTGCCGGAAATAAGGATCTGTACCTTGGGACATTTGGTAAGGATACATATCCTTTTTAGTAACAAGAATTCCGGGAAAAACGTGTTGGATAAATTAGTTGACCTTCTAAATAAAATGATGACAGCCACTGAAGAAGAAGCTGCAGAAGCATATGACATTGCGGCCATA
This sequence comes from Bruguiera gymnorhiza, assembly GCA_020883675.1. NCBI lineage: Eukaryota > Viridiplantae > Streptophyta > Magnoliopsida > Malpighiales > Rhizophoraceae > Bruguiera > Bruguiera gymnorhiza. The sequence continues at coordinate 2,154,982 of JAIRCJ010001060.1, forward strand.
AAGTTTCGGGGAACAAACGCTGTGACAAACTTTGAGATCAGCCGGTACGATGTGGAGGCCATCATGAAGAGTGCTCTTCCCATTGGCGGCGCAGCAAAGCGTTTAAAGCTGTCGCTCGAAGCAGAGCGGAAGCCAACTGTGAATCATGAGCAGCAACAATCCCAGAGCAGCAGCAGCAATGGCAACAATTGCATCACTTTTGCTGGGATTCATCAGCAGCCTGTTTCTGCTTTTCCTTGTGGCATTCCTTTTGAGAATGCAGCAACTACTCCTTACCATCACAGTCTCTTTCACCCCTTTCAAGCTGTCAGCAACTTCGCCGCAACTGACCCCTCTGGTTCTACCCCATCGATGGCAGCAGCTCCAATGACACTCGTCCCCCAAGCAGCTGAGTTCTACATATGGCCGCACCAATCTTATTGTTAGAAAAGGCAGCTTTTTGACTTTGATAAATTCAGCTAACAGTACCCAACAGGCCTTTGCTGACCCTCTCACTCTAATGTATTCCATGTAGTCTCTTGGGCAGGACTGGAAAAGGCTGGAGATTTTGAACAATATTGGGCATTTTTATTTTAGTTGCGGAGAGGTTATTGTTGTCATTCTCCAATTTATCCTCCTCTTTTGGGAAAAACAAAAATGGAAACCTCAGTAATGTCAAAGAAAGTTTACGTCATGAGTAAGGGCCGAGTTTTGAGCTTGTGGCTCCTTGTCCATCCATCCCAAAGCAAACGCCATTAATGGTCCAAGGCCAACTGAGCCGTTGCACTCTTCACTTGTGGATTGATGAATGAGGAAAGCTTTCGCATTCAAACTGAAATGCCTTTTATATCTATTAAATAAACCAAAAAATTAGATATAAATATCAGATGTTAATTTATATTATTGAATTTTAAACATTACAATGAGTTTGTTATTTATCTAAAAAAATATGTGTTAATCACAATTTAACAGATTCAAAAACCACGCACGTTAGCACTTAATTTATGTATTTATATAATTTTTTTTAATGTCTCATATATTCAAAGCCGTGCTGATTCTTTGTTTGTTTTATTCTTCTGGTACGTACAAGCTTCGAATTATACTGCCCATGGTTACCTGTATACGCAAAAGACAGTTTTGAGGCCAAATCCAATGCAAACATCTTCTTGTAAGGGCCCTGACTATCACGATGGGGTAATGTGGGGGTGGGAATGCTTCGCTGGAGCGACTTGGCATCCTTCTCATGCACACTCTTATCGGTGCTAATGCTGGCTGTAACAGTTCCACTCACTCTTAATCTTGAGCACACCCGGTTGGAGGGGGCTCCAGCAAAGTGGGTAACATAACAGTAAACCAGCTGCAATTGGGAGTGTTGAGTGGGTTGGTTTGAGCTAAGATAAGATGTTAATAGCCGTTTGACTAATGGCACCGGACCAAAACTGATAACAAGCCCTCTCCTGCTGGCATTGACCTTTTTAAATAGAAACTGGTTCGTGTCTCTCAAAACAATTTTTTTTTATGTAAATGATTTCATACACTCGTTTGAACGTGCCGACGATGTACAGAATCTAGCATTACAATTTGCAACATGCTCTTTGCCCGTGAAAACTCCATTCTTCCTTCAGAGAAGCATCCAGCAAGCAGTCTTCAGCTCGATGGAGTTTAAAAGTTGAACTGTTTCAAAGTCTATGAAATCAAGCCCATCTTCCATTAGCTTGCAAACTCGTCAATTAACTAAGCCACTCCACGGATGCCAAACCAACCTTAAAATTCTGGAGAGAATGGGCTTAAAAGTGGTCCATCCCTTGCTTTGCCTGCTGACTACTCGGCCTCAACGTTTTGCAATTTTTTGTGATTATATTTGTGGTTCCTGCCTGTTGCCCTTTTTAAGTCTGGGTCACACCTTCTGTTGGAAGATGCAAAATGGGCTGATAAGCCCACGGTCCAAAATGGGCCGGCCTGAAAATGCCTGCATAGAGATGTTGACACCCCATAAGGCCAGGACCAATAATATTATTGACTTTTTTTTTTTTAAATAAAAAAAAATCTCTCTTTGTTCTTTTTTTTTTGTTTGACCTTAAATAGTTATATATATATATATATATATATATATATATATATATTTTTTTTTAGTTGAAAGGAGAGTTATATAACTCATATAATCATAAGAAGAAGAATGAAAAAAAAAATCGAATTTTTAGCTCTTTTTTTGATATAAGATTTATAAATCAGTTTTTCTAAACAAATTGTCTTATAATTATAATTTCTTTAACAATAGAACTTAAGAAAAAATGCATCGACCCATCTAACATACCCGTATAAGCCAGAACACACAACGGCCCATATAGCTTTAGTTTTAGTCGTAACAAACAATTCAAGATACTCTTATTTTAATCAAATATGAAAGTTGCAACGTACAACATTTCTGAATATTTTTGCTTTACTAGAACGACTATAGTTGGACATTGAGAAGGACACTGGACAGCTCTTTTGTATTTTATTTTATTATTGATTTGATTAGCCGCTGACTGAGCTTGAGCTCGAAACTTTCGGTCCCTATGAGACAATCACAGAGGTCTCTTTTAATAGTCTGACAACTCACGGGCCCTGGAGGCCTCCTCCTCAAAAGCCCATTCGGCCCGATCCTTCATGCCTTTCAACTCATAACACCGGCCCAACAAGCGAAACGCCTTGTCGTTTCCACCACGAAGCTTCACCTTCACGGCCTCCTCCAAATCCTCAATAGCCGAGTCAACTCGCCGCCTCGAATTTACCTCCAGCTTCAGCTCGGCCCTCTTGACCAGCGCATCCCCGCGCTCTGTCCCCGGAGGCAGCTTCACGCGCGGGGCCGACAGGGCCAAGTCCAGCGATCTCAGGGCGGATGACTTGCGGCCGAGCAAATCGAGAGCCGAGGCCTTGAGAATCAGAGGCGCGGGGTCTCTGGGTGCGAGGGAGATTGCCGTTTCGGCTTCGAGGAGGGCGTTTTTGGCCAGGGATTGGGACTGGGAGACGCCGGAGGTGGATTTGGCGCGGGAGATGAAATGGGTGGCTTGGGTCAGGTGGCGGTTGGTTTGGAAGGAGGCGGTCCTCCGGTTCTGGGTTCGGAGTCTGGCGGACGTCGTCGTCCGTTTGGGTTGGTAATGTTTATACTGGATCGCAAAGATGGCTATGGCTAACAAGAGAATAGCTAATTGCAATGCAACGTCTGTTGCAGCCATCTCTTTGTAATTTGCGGGAAAAGAATCATCAGTTACGATGATGATGGGGCTCCTCCCTTTTTTTTTTTTTTATTTGTTTTTTTTTCCCTGGTGCGGAGACGAAGCTGGACTGAATGGAACTGAAAAATTGAATAGCGTATATAAACTGACAGCGACGCCCGCTCGTTTGGGCCTTGCCCCAGCCAGCAATGTCACGAATTGCTGTCCAGTCTCCATTCATTTTGCGTTCGACAAAGCGCTGAAGCGTTGTAAATTGGTTTCCATTGTGCTATGAAACTTTAGTCTTTTACTCCCGAACATCGCCAAGAGTTTTATTTAAAAAATTTTAAATTTTAATTCTGAAAAGAAAAAAAAAGAGATCTATTGAGAATAAAAAAAATTAATTATGTTATATAATTTACAGTTTAATGAATTTTGTAATTAAAAAAAAAAAAAAAGAGGAAAAGAACTTTTAGCATGGAGTTAATGTTTGTTTAAGGCTTACAAGCTTTGGGGCCAATGGCCAACCGGAGAAATCTGGGGTTGTCGCTGTAAAGAAATATGCATTTATAAATGTAACCATAAACCATCTCCTGTTGTCACAGTTCCCAATCAAGAAACCCTGAGGCCCATCTAGCTATTTGTCTCTCCCTCTTTTTAACCAAGCGTGCCCATACCAGGAACAGTACTGATGGCGCAAGCTCACAACCTCAAGAACAATTAAATCAAAAGCACAGAAAAAAGGTGGCTTCTTTTTTTTTTTTCTTTAGGGATTCTTTTAAACATACGTATTTTTTCTCTTCATTGTTATATCTGAAACCATAAAGCCCTGGGAAAAGGACACTCTTAAGGGGTGAAAATGCTGATTTCTGCACTGACTCATTAGATACAAGTTGCAATTCAACCTTTTTGCAAACTCTGTGAAAGCTTGCTACCAGCAGAAGCAAGCACTACTCCAAGACCAGTTGCATGTGACGATTGAGATCGTTGAGGTAGCTGGTGCAAGTATAATCTTGCAAGTCGCACCCATCCAAAAGAACTGCCTGCCCGGCATTAGTCCTCTGCTTCGACTCCATTGAAACCTCCTCACCATTCAGCAGCTGCACAACCTGCCTTTCAAGCAGTTATCTTTAGCTACTTATGCGTCATTTTCTTGCACATGGAAATGAGATTAGTGCAAGAGAATGAATTTCACATACCCGATTCATGTGTGGACGCAGAGTTGGTAGGTGGTGAGTGCAAATTGACACTGTCAACATGGCACGCTTCATTTCACTCAGATCATAATCTTCTCCTAATCTGGGGTCGGCCAGTTCTTTAGCATTATTTGCCTCTAGAAGTGGTTTTGCCTGTGAAAAAATACCATTAAATTCCTGATCAATCCTTTCTTTATCATATCAATTTAGAGCAATATTTCCCGGGATTTCTTTTTCCTCTTATGAATGCAGTTGGTTTTGAATAACAAGCAGATCATTACCCACATCACAAGGCTTTGCCTACTTGAATCAACAGCATGACGGCCTGTTATAATCTCTAGTAATAGAACCCCATAGGCAAATACATCTGTCTTTTCATCCACAATCCCATTCATAAAATACTCTGGAGCCAAATATCTGAAAATGCACGATATAACATTGCTTAGGCCTTGTATAGACAACTTTGGCAAAAGAAGTAACTTCTCATAACAGGTTACTCAAAAGCAGCATGCCTAACCCGAATGTACCCTCGATAGGGGAGACAATATGGTGAAGCCAGTTCTCTGGAAGCCATTTGGCTAATCCAAAATCGGAAATCTGCATGATGAGGCAAGCTTAGCTGACTTACAGGGAGATCAACCTCAATATTCAGGAAATGAAAATCACCTGAGCATCATAGTCTTCCCCGAGCAATATGTTTGAGGCTTTGACGTCTCTGTGGATAATGCGCCTTTGGCAATCATGGTGGAGATACTGCAGTCCTTCTGCTATTCCTACGGCCACCTTGAACCGTTTCTTCCAATCTAGACTTTCTGCTCCACCTGAACAAATGTTGAATTCCAATTCTGTTTGTTGCTGCCATACTATTTCGGTCAGTACAAAGAGATGAAGAGATAAAAGAGTTAGACACGTTACCATGAAGTAGAGAAGCAAGGCTGCCGTGCGGCAAATATTCTAGGACAAGGTGTAAACCACCATCAATGCTGAATCCGAGCAATTTAGCGGCATTGGGATGGTTTATGTGAGCTATAATTCCAAGCTCTGATAAGAAATCGACAATTCTATCCTCTTCTTCCTTCTCAGTCCTTGTTAGCTTCTTTACAGCCACAACTTGACCATCCAACAAGCGTCCCTTGTACACTTTTGCATGGCCTCCTTCCCCAATCAAGTTCTCTGAAAAGTTGAAAGACAATTAAAACCATAAAAAAGTATGAAAAATGCCGCCCAATTGCACGAGGTTACAACCATTGGTTCACACATTGTGGGTTCAGGGTAAAAGCCAAGTAAGTATACTACTTTATTACAGGGGAAGCACGAAAACATGAAATCAGGTCGGTGCAAGCAATATAATCAACCCTGCCTATAGACTCCTGTGTACACTGGGAGTAGTAGGTAGACTGTGATTAAACAACCAAACATGATTGACAATCCCATAGTCTTTAATCATGCAGATTGCTTAGTTTTATGATTCAGTGAGGCAGTATTGTTTATAAATTAAGTTCAGGCATCAGTCAAATTATTTAAAGCATCCCAATTATGCCTTCTGCTATCCAAATTCAATGGATCTACAAGCAACCAAAATGGAGAACTGGGGGAAAGCCAGACATGAATGAACAATGCAACCTAACTTCATGGTGCTCAAATTACTGCTAAGACGACATGGAGGAGACTGACTTAATCCTTGGGTCCCATGTTTTGTTCCCATTTTCTTTTTCCTTTCTTTTTTGGCTACATTGACTTTAAACTCGGCTCATTCAGCATTCTTCTCTGGTAGGTGTTATCTGTCCCAAGCACAATAGTCAAGCAATTCGGTCCTGCCATCACTTTCCCGAGTTCTCCGCCAACGTTAAATTAGTCAAAATAGTCTCCTATTCTAACTTTGAGTAGGTCTCAGACGCCGGTCGGTATCAAGCATGCTGATCACGACTTTATGATTGGGCATATGTTTTTCAATCTATCTAAACCAGAAAGCGACCTATAAGAAAGAATCGCCTTCAATTTCCTAAGCGTTGAATTAGGAATTATAGTTGCCTAAAATTTCAACCACAAAGCATAATTAAAATTCCAAGACACAGAAGCCAGGTAACCAACTAGAATGGCCTCAATTCAACGGGCTTCACTTAGCTAATATATAAATACAAAACCAACTACAATAGATTAGGTATACCCATTTGACTGGGACTGAGTTAATCAAAATCAAGATTATACATTACTTTTTGGTACGCTTGAATCAAGTTTATTCACTATTAATAAAGAATTATGGGTCAAAGTAGATTCCGTATGCAAAAGAGCTGAAGTAAGCCATGTTCACAAGGTACAGTTTTGGAGCTGAAAAACAACAGTTGGGGAGCCCAACAGTAAAAGGACAAAAAGAACAAAAATTAAAAAAATGAAAACAAACAAAGAAACTACAGAAGGGTAAAAAGTGCAAAATTGGGATCGTTGAGTAATCTAGGCAGTCTGGCTCCGGTCAAGTATGGAATTTCTAATCAACTCGGTAAAAACACAAACAGAGGAAGGAAAGATTGCTGGTAGAGAGGCATATGGAAAGAAGAAAAGCAAAGGACAGGCCCAAACGATTAGAAGCAAAAGTTTAGAAAAAGAAACTATCTTGAATGCTAAATTCTCACCAGAACTGTAATTATCAGTAGCAGCGGCAAGCTCTGCAGAATCAAAGTTCCTCCACGATGGTTTAGGCACTTGGGGGCCTCCGAAATCGATCAACGCATCGGCAGAGTTGCGAATTCTTGCCAATTTCTTCTTCATGTTCTTCCTGGCAATAGCCTCATAAGTTGTAATCAATGGAATCACTGAAAGCCTCCTTGTTGACTTTTTTTTAATGGCGTCAAGCATCTGTTTCCATTGCGAGGCATTGCTGTGCCGAACATCGGCTCGCTCGGGGACGACTAGTTTCTCCAAGGAGCCTGAGCTGCAAGTGCTGCTGCTGCTGCTGCTGTGATCGGAGTCCGAGCCTAAAATAGGGATCTCCAATACACCTCTTGGTGAGGGTTCATCAGGAACGAAGCCTCTCTTTTTGGCTTCATTCAGCGTTTCCATTTCTGAGCTTTCTTCTGTCTGTACTCTCAACTCTTCATGAATTGGAGCGATTCATTTCAGCAATAAAAAAGAATTCATCTTTCTCAATTAGGACACCAGACAAAAAGGAGAAAAAAAAAAAAAGGGAATTTTTTTTCAAGATAAAGCCATACAGTTGTAGGACGTAAAAGCTGATTGATCAATGCATATCAGGAGAAGAGAATTCCAATACATAGTGGCCTATTAAGCGAAGTTGATTGGTTAACGTTCAAAACTCTCGAATTTCCTTTTCTCTGTCTCCAAACAGAAAATGGAAAGAAGTTCAGAAACACCAGAAAGAAACCAAAAGAACAACTTCTTCCCAAAAAGTAAATGAGAAAAAAAAAAAGAACTTACCTTCTACAGCCATTATCCCGCTATTTATGGGGTTTTGAGAAAAAACTCCTTAGGCCAACATATTCTCTGAAACACCCAGAAACAGGACGCTCCAAAATCACAGCATACACAAGGGACTTTGTCTACAGCTTGAGGTTATTGTAAGAAAGACAACGCAGACAGACAACAGCAAAGAGAAGGCTAGAACGGTATATCTTTAGATCTGTTCGTTAAAAACCAGCTTGGAAGTTGAATGGACTATTGACCCTATATTTATACTTCCGATATCTGCATGAGCTAATATGCATGAGCCATTGAAGAGGGTAACAGAATATTGAACTATTAAGACAAATTTCAATGGAAAATATTTGTATAATAATAATAATAATAATAAATATTGTGGGAAATGTTTGGTAATGAAATCCTGGCCTTTGGATTTTAGGTACGGGATTTTTGCCGTAACTGGCGCTCGAAAAATCGAAAGGAAAAAGAGTCATAAATAAATAAATAAATTCTATTATATAATTCAAATTCAATAATATATACTCATTTTCGTGTATACGTAATTTGCTTTTTAAATAATAACAAACGTGCCGGACGGATGGAGGGACGTTATAATCTACGGAGCTCTGGAGGGTATTTTGGGAACCACAAAGTGGACATACGTTTGTCACGTGGTGACGCTGAAAAAGGCGGGCGATAAATTAATATTAATATTTATTTGATTAGTATTATCACCTTGGATTACTTCTAGCAGGAGTTTGTTCTTTCAGTTGAAATATTAGAGTTGTTAAAAGTGGGATAATGTATCATTTAAAATACTTTTTTTTTTATAAATGTTATCTTTTTTTTTTTAAAAAAAAAAAGCAAAGGGTCAATATTCTTGATGGTTATAATTTCCGTTTAAATTAGATTGTACAAGTTTCTATTTATCATCATTTATTTTAGTTCACAAATAAATTACACGGTAATTTCTTTGTTTTTTTTTTGGCCATCTATTTCGTAGGTTCTATATTTGAACCCTATAGGGTAGGGGGGAAGGATGAAATATTGATGGGATAAGGGTTGCTCTCTTTCACATAAATCTTCATTGAATAATAAAAGATTTGTTGTTATCTAAATTTTGAAAGACTATCGATCCATTATACTTTGAATTAGCGTATTGGGTCTATTATTAAAGTTTCTAGAAGGGTAATTAAAAAAAAAAGATTAAAGTTTCCGATAAATTGTCAATTGAATTGTATTAAAAGTAAGAGGATAAATTGAAAAGGGGAAAACAGTTCTCAGAGAAAAGTAGTGTCTCCTGTTGCTATATTTAAAAAAAAAAAAAAAGTGGAATTGGAAGCACAGAGGTTCATATGTAATTGCTGCGATATTCAAAATATCAAGAAGAGGGTCGATGATAAAAATTGGAAAAATCAATGTACGTTATGTTGTTTCAGTATCAATTGATGATATGTTCTCTATTTTTAATTACCGAAACATTGGTCGTTCACTTTGTTTGGAATGATTTCCAGAATTGCAAATTTTCCGAATTAGATGTATGTCCTGCAAAAAAGTTTGTGACCGGAAAAAAAAAGAAAGAAAAAAAAAGTTGCAAGAGTGGATGATTGTAATTTGAATTATCTAAAAGGTATTCTAAAACTTGATTAACTTGAGTTTAAATGATTTAAAATCTTAATAATTCAAATTAAAATTTAAAAAAGTTTTAATTTAATATATCTAAAATTTGATGAATTCAAGACCCAAAATACCAAAATTTCTATCTCTACTCTTTTTGTTCCCTTCGAGACAAGAGGATTATCTCGAGGCTTAGATGAAAATCAATGAAAAATGGGACTCCCAAAAGTGCCCTTTTGTACCACAATCACTGAACACATGGTACGTAGTTCATTGATTGTTATATGTTTCTTTTTTCTTTTCCGATTTTAAGTGTTAATTACCAGCATAACGTGCCAAATGATTGCATCAAATTAAAAAATGTGCGCATGGCACAAGGAAATAATTAAGCAGCAGCTTCACAAGAGACAGTGCTTTGACTAAATGGCTTGTAGTGGACCGAAAGGGGTCCAGGGTTTTGACTAAATGGCTTTTAGTGGACAGGAAGGGGTTTAGTAGACGGTCTGTTGGAGAGAAATGTTTGAGCAATGTCTAATCAAAACCGAAAGACACAACCGTCACACTAACTCAAATTTCGCTGAGTAATTACGCACACACACACACAAAAAAGCGCTCTAACAAACTACCCACACCGTTAACTTAGTTAATAATTTAATATTTTTTATTAATTTAAATTTAAATTTTTATATTAATATTTATTTTGATAAAAATAAATTTATATAATTAAACATATAGTAAGTAATAAAATTTTAAATTAAAATTAAATATAGTAGAGTTTTAAATTAATTAAAACCAAGATAAGAATAAAAGAAATTTATTTGGATTTAATAGTTATTAAGTAGTAAATTTTTTTAAGAGAATTTAAATTAAGATAATAATAAATTCTTAATATTAATATATATATATATATATATATATATAATTAATATATTTTTTTATGATGAAAAAGAAAAAAAAAAAGCAAAGGTTCTGACACAAGCTAGAGACACAGCAGTTCGGCTTTTGGTTGACCCAGCTCGTGGTTGTTTAGGCCAACAGCACGAACAAATGCACACTAAAGTCATTTTCCCCAGCCAATTTTGTTGGCACAAGCCAAACAGGGGCTTTGGCCACCTCGGAGTGCTCGACCTTCTACGCACGGCAATTAACCAAAGGTTAACATCTCAAATATTTTTATTTATTTATTTATTTATTTTATAATACTGATGGTGGGTTTGGTTTAGTGGATAGCAATTTGAAAGCCATTATTCTTGTCGAACTCTATTAATCTTTTCAATTATTAGAATTATCAATTTTTAACTATTAATTAGTAGTTATCAATTATAAATTTTTAGTTATTGTACCTTTTAATCGCGTAATTAATTGAACTAAGAGACCCTGAAATTTATAGTTGTTTTTTTTTTTTTGTTTTTTCTCATGACTATAATTTACAGTTGCATGGTCATTCGTCTTCAGGATTTGTGCATCTCAAATTATAAACTCAAACGAAGTCAAATGATCAAGAACCAAAAAAATAAAAAAAAGCACACAAAAAAGGGTCTAAAATACAATTTGCAGAAGTAATGCAGATTGCATAAGATTTCCTTTTCTTCAGTTTTATGCATAACGAGCAAAATTTCGGAAAGATTAAGCAATTGAATGCTTTTTGCTTGAAAAAAACAGAAAAGAAAGAAAGAAAAAGAGGCAAAAGGTAAAATGAGGGAATAATTGTGACCAAACGACCAGACACTTGAACATCAGCCCATGACACTGTGCAAAGTGCCATACGTCTGAATGCAAGAAAGATGGAAATGGTTAAACGACAAGTTAAATGTAGACATTAGAATAGGTCACCCACGCAAGCATGACAAGAGAAAATTAAAAAAAAAAAAAAAACAAAAAGAACAAAAAGAGTTTAGTGGGAGAGGTCATGTTTAAGTGGGTGAACTAATCCTCGTTTATAGAGCGACTATGTATCCCCCGACCTCCCATAGAGTACTTGAGTCAAAACGGAATTGCAACGACGTACAGATCCAACCAATCCCATAAACAAGGTTTGGATTGTTTATTATATTGACTATGAGGTGACTTCAGCGCTAAGAGTGACATTTTTGCAAAAAACAGAGGGGCCCCTTGTCAAAGACTACTGCATGAGCGAAGATTTAAAAGAGCGAGGAGGGACCTCTCAAACATCAGGCTTGTGTCAAAAGTGTTCTTGCATCGCCCGCCCGCATTCTTGCTAACTGGATTTGGTATCCCTTGCTCGGAGTGGGACGCCGAAGCATGCACCCCAAGCGCAATCAAGCAGCGAAGTGAAGAAGATTGGTGTTTACTTCCTTACAGAAGCTGTCGCCGATGTTGTGTTAGTTGAGAGTTAAGAGTTGTCAACAGTGACCCTTATGATGACTCGAAGTCTCATAACTCGAGCATAACTTCGTTACAAAATAATAATAATAAAAAAAAACTTTTAATTTTATCAAAAAAAAAAAAAAAAGAAGCAACTTTTCACTTATATCATGCAACACTTTTTTATTTTCTTGAATGTGAACACACGTCCACATATACACTCTAATATAATTAACAATCAGCAATATTGATTTTTTTTTTGTATAATTTAATATAATTCTTTTAATTAGAAAAATAAAACACGACTAAATGTTTACGTATTAATTTATAAATGTAAAAATAATATAAATGCATAGCACAACATAAATTTAATGTTAATAATTTAATTAAAGTGTTAATTTTGATTGTTTGACACATTTAATTGGAACGGAAATGTTATATAATATTAATAGATTTGGGACACAAACATTATGTTTAAAAAGACCAAAGACACAAATGTATACAAAAAATAAAAAAAATAAAGCAAAAGGAGAAAAAAAAAAAGAAAGAAAGAAAAACCAGAATGCACATTAAAGCTGACTGAAAAGAACAGAAGAAACTGAAAATTGCCATAGAACACAAAAACACTAAAAAGATAATACTTGAAAGCCAAGCCAACTCAGAAAAGCCAACCAAAAATAAGGCATCAGCGCTCAATTATTATTAATTTTCTTTTTTATAAAAAGATTATATGCAGCTAACATGTCAATTTTCTCAAAAGAAAAATGTGCCGTTGGATTGCATCTCGGGAAAGAAATTAAACACACAAATTCTAGAACATGATAAGTATATAATTGCATTTGTTATAAACTTATATTGAAAGCTGTAGTCAAAGTTATCGGTACTGAAAGTTACAATAGATTGCACTTAAGACCGTTTATATGACACTTACCGTTTTTGAAACTTTTTAATATATAATTTATAAAAATTACTTATCATTTCATGTTATAATTAATATTTTGTTAAAATTTAAAATAATATATTATACAAATATATAACACGATTCAAATTTAAAACTTTTCAACATACCTTGTTTTGCACTATCAATAGTGTGCATATTATTTTTATAACAATTAAAAATTGTACTTATCTAATTTATAATATTTGAGACTAGTAATATAATAAAAAATATATAATTTATATATTATTTTATTTTTTTGAATTAAATAAATTTTTATCAAATAATAACATGTGTTTATTTGAGTTTTTTTTTTTAAATTTTTACTGTATTATGATTAAATTTTTTTTATTTAGGATTTCAAAATTTTTCCAACATCTTTAATTATAACTTGTAAGTGTGTGAATGAGAAATACAGTTTAAATTTGTTTCACAAACAAAGAAGAGGGTCGACAAACTTTGCTTTCTCGCTCGAAGAAATATGCCACCAATCTCAGCCTGCCACGCAACACATCACACTGCAAAACACCACCTGCCTTCCCAGTCAACCGAACCTCCCAAAATCCCCAAAATTTAAAAAAAAAACAAAAAGGAAAAATCGTCCCCACTCTCAACGCCCACGCGCCTGGACCAATTTTTTAAACGTCCGAAAGTCGCCGCCGCCCCCATCCCCTCCTCCGGAATACCCAAAAGATGTCTCTGCTCGGCGACGACGGTCGGGGCTTCGAGCTGGCCCGGAAGCTAGAGGCGCAGGGCGCGTGGCGCGCGTGGCTGGGCGATTCTCTCCACTCCGCTTTCGTTCATTCCCTCTCCTCTCCCGCCTCGTGGGAGTCTTTCATGCGGGCCGACGAGCCCAAGTCCAAGAGCCAGATCCAACTCCAGCTCCGCGTACGCGCTCTCCTCTACGACAAAGCCTCCGCCTCCCTCTTTCTTCACTCCGACGCCGCTTCTTCTGTCGCCGTTTCTAATCTCAGTCCGAGCTGTGAGTCTCTGAAATCCTTCGCAATTCACTGATAATTAGCGTCAAATCTCAATCTTTTTTTTTCTTTGTCTTTTTCGTTTTAGATTTGCAGTTGCACGGTGATGACGTTTACTTTACGCTAGAGGACGGGGATCAACGGCGAGAAGGCGGTGGAGGAGTTGGTCAGAGTGCGACGTCGTCCAAGGTTAATTTCATTGAACTATTTTGTGTTCATCTCTGTCTCTCAATTTGGGTCTATTTTACTGTTGTAAGCTATTAAGTACAGATTAGCATTTACTGGTTAGTGTGCTTTAGTTTCTGAATGCAGTTTGGTTATGGATGCTTTTAAGCTTGGCCCTGCTGCATTGGGTGAACTTGCCATTTTTGTGAAATTTTTTTCTTTTTTATTAAAAAGAAAAAGTAATATTTAATTTCATTCTTTAGAAATTAGGGGCAAAAAAGAATAAAAACAAAATTTTAAGACTGCCTTTGGTTTCAGCGTTTCAGCATTTTGTTTCTGAGAGAGCTGTCTCTTTCCGAAGATTGTTGTGGATTAAAAAATGTAAGAAGCAAAAACTAGAGTGCCAAGCAAATCACGGTCAATATTTGCTGATGCTGCTAAAAAATGTGGTAAAGGTTTGCTGTCCTCATCAATTTGATTTGGAAATTTTGGATTATGCGTACTCGGAGACTCATAAATCTAGAAAGAGCTTTTAACTTTATGAAATGTCTGTAGGTCTTGAGTCCAAGACCCACCTTTTCCCCTCCCCTATATCAGGGTTGTTGATTTATGATTTGTCAAAGGAAGGTTTTCCCAAGAACATGTGGTTGTAACCTTAACATCTAACAGACACAAGCCTTTTTTTACGTGTTTTGGTCTGTGCCGTAGTTGAAATCCTAAAATTTTGTTTTCTGGATCTTTTGACACCAAACAACATTTTATTGTTGTTGGTGTTGTTTTGTAATTTTTCCTGCTTGGGTTATGAGGCCAATTTGGTTGTGCAGGGTAATTCTAAATCTACGTATAGAGCAGGGCAGCGATATGCCGAACATGAAACAGACAACTTGTCCCAGAGATTCAGGAGCGAAGAATTGCCAGAAATATGGTACAATCAGTTCATAGAAAAATATAAAGTTACCAGACCTTTTGGGGTGTCACTCAGGGAGCTAGAGTCAGACAAACGTTCACCTGAGCAAATGACCGCTTATCTTAGACACGTTGAAAGGAATAAGAGAAGGTATGTTGCATTTAGGCAGGATCAGTACATGGGCTTTGGAAACTCTGCTGTGGATAGTACACCAAACATGCCTCCCAGTTCTGTTTTAGATAGCTCTAGCTCGCTTGATGATGACACATACTTCTTCCCCGAGACAATGTTCATGCTAAACTGTGTACCAGATAGTGCACTCCCACCAATGACTAGAGCGCAACACAATCAAAAAACAGAGTTCCATGGGGTTCTTGAGGCATTACCTCAGGCTAGGACCCCTGTAATGATAGAAAGGCTCGGTATTAGTGTGGAACAGAGAGGAAGTTTACATCGTGGGAAAAAGGGTTCTGAAGGGAATAGGAAACTTATTAGTCAAGAGCAAGCATTGCTGATTTCACGAAAAGTAGTAGCTCGTATGTTGACACGGGTGGGTTTTGACGGTGCAACCGAAGTTCCAGTGGAAGTGTTCTCCCAGTTGCTCAGTTGTCATATTCTAAAGCTTGGCCGAATCTTGAAAGTACTTGCTGATAGTTACAGAAAGCAGTGTTCAGCACTGGAACTAATCAAGATGTTTCTTCAAACAGCAGGATACAGGTGAAACTGAAGTAATTTAGAAATCATTTTCCCCCTTCTGTTAGTGTCAGTTTTCCCTGACACCTTCCAAACCCCCAAGAATTTTAAGAACAATATAACGATGTATGTTTTCTGCATGTTTAGTTGGGTGAATGCACCTTTTGTAAGCTTGGAAACATCTTGGAGGCTTTTGGGCAATATTCAACATACAATAGTATTTTGAATTCTACCTATCTGTTTGAAAAATAAAAAAATCTTAAATTCTGCTACCGTGAAAGAAAAACAATTTTGATAGAAAGAACATGAGTCCATCCAATGGCCAATATAAGGACCAAGTTCTGCATTGACAGAGGATGTTTTTCAAGCATGCCCCTCCATCTTCTTGTGCAGGTTACATGATTTATTAATGTTTTTTCATTTAGTTGAGTAATGTTTATGTTTTTAAGTATTCTATTGGTATCATTGCTAGGCAATTCCAATCCCTCACTTCCTCCATTACCCCACCTCACTCCACCCCCAAAGGGCATTTGTTTGTTGCGGTTGCCCATCTTTCTTTTCCTCTTTCTTGTCATTCGGCTCATGTTAAAATCATTTCCTCTTATGTCTGAATTTAATATGCTTCCTTGCAGTAATATTGGGAGTTTGATGGAGCTTGTTAAGGATGGCAGCAGGACCATTATGCAACCACCACAGCCACAGGCACATGGAATCGAGTCACAGTTTCAGTCTCAGCACCAGAGTCCCCTTCAACTGGCCCAGCAGGTATAAAATCTATGTTGGTGCTCCAAGTCCTATCTCTGTTTTTTTTTTTTTTTTTGACTTGTTAGTATCTTTAGCTTCTTTGTTGTTTGATTGAGGGGCTGAAAATATCTGGGAACTGGTTCAAAGTTGTATTTGGGTTCTCTTTGCGTTGCATGAACTAATGCTTCTTTCTCAGTTGATAGGCTCCCTTACCTACAATCATCCTCCATCTCCTTCGCCCATCCTAAAAGCCAAAAGGAAAAATACCTAACTTCACAGCTGTGTTTCCTTGTTCTTGGGAGGAAGTTATCAACTGGCTGATCTCCAGTTTCCACAATACTTCTGCAAATTTTAGAGTTCTGGCAGTCTAGTTTCATCTAGCATATTTATAATAGGCTAAAATTTACAGATACCCTAAGGTAATAATACCAGAGGCATGCTGAATGCTGCTTCAATCCCAGTTGGTGAATGCATCGTAAATAGCCTTCTGACTTAGAATGCTTTTAATGTTGACCTATATGCATATGCAATGGTTTTTCTGTTATGATAATTCTAATGTGATATATGATGAAGCTACAGATCTCAAGACCATTGCATTCACAGATGCAGCAGATGGTTCATTCCCAACATATGGCTCTTCAGCAGCAGCAGCAGCAGTTGGAGAGAATGCGGAAGCGCCCGCCCTCCACCACTCACCCTGGTATGGATATGGACAAAGACAGACCATTGGTAAGGGTAAAGCTTGAAAATCCGCCAGAATTGCCCCTGGATAATGCTTTCAACCCTGTCCACAACAGACAACCACAGATGCAGTTCCGTCAGCAACAAATTGCTGCAATGCCGAATCTGCATCATCAGTCAAGCAATCCGCTCAGGCAGTTGACGTCGCTGCAAGTTCCCCAAATGCAGACACCGTAAGGAAAACTTGTAACAAGAAATGAATTTCATTTGGCTGATAACTGTTACTAAACTTCCCAAAACACTGTTTTACATGCAGCAGTATGGGCATTGTTAGGGCTCCACCTGTTAAGGTTGAAGGTTTTCAGGAGCTGATGGGTGGGGATGCTGCATTTAAACATGATTCTGAGGAGAACAAGCTAACTTCACCTACAAGTAAGTAACTCTGCGACGAGTTATGGATCAGTATTCATTATACAGATTGGGCCAAGCTACTTTAACTTTGGTAGTTTGACCACAATTGCTTCTTCCTGTTGTTTCTTGAAGAGATGTTTCTATCTGTATCCAAGTCTAATTTATACTCTTCACAATGCGAGTATAGTTTGTAATTAACTGAAACTTTCAACAAAACTCAAAAGTAATCGTATAGCCTTGCTTTGTACCAAATTTCCTCTAGGGTCTTCCCTGGGTCGACCATTCTTACTCCTGTGGAATGTAACTTGTAATTAACTGAAACTCTCAAATCTCAACTAATCTGGCCCTATGGTTGGTATCTTGCACACCTCTTCTCACTGTTACAGTATCTTGCATGTGACACTCTAGACAGGACATTTCTAGGCGAAGTCGTCATGTAACCTTCCGCATGGGTCCTAGGCACACCGATCGGCTCCCGGGTCTCCCTCCAAACTTTAGCTTTGGCGATGGAGTATGTGAAGCTCAAGGAGCCCTATGGAAATAAACTTCCACGTAGGGCTCTTCACTTTGCCATTAGTGTCATCATTGCGAAAAAGTTCGCTCAAGTAATTGTGATTATCAAGACACATTGTGTACAGGTTTAGGTTACTTCCTGGAAGCCAACAATTTCGTTGGGAGCCACTTGAGCGGATTCCTAAATTAGACCCAGTTTCTAGCACTGTTTCCACTTCGCCTCCCATTTGCTTGGAACTTGTGACTCTGCTTTTCCCTTAAAATTCTAAGTTCGTACACACCACAAAATTGCCATGCGTAGGTGTGTTAATTGACAAAATTAAACCCCAATTTTTACTCCTCCGCATCTGCTCGAGGAACCTCTCGGCGAATTCCCATAATAATTTTCTTCGCGACATGCCTTGAACGCTTTTTTTTCTTTTTTCCAAGTGGTCAGAAACACCTTGTTTACCCCACTGTTTGTTACATACCTTAAACACGTTTTCAATATTATAAAATATGAGCGCTAAGAAAATTAACTTCTTAGGGTGGAATTGACAATTTTAGATTTAAAAGATAAATAAAATGTTTTTGGTAATTTTACCTTCAATCCAGTGATCTTTAAGATGGGTGAATAGTGAGAAAATCTAGATTGAGAGACTCCAATCCGAATGACATTTAGCAAGGGAATCCAGTCATTACCAATGCTATTAAATGATGACAATTAACCATTTATCTGGTTGCTTTAGTGTCTGTCCAGTCATTTCCATTGCAATTAAATGATGGCAATATACCACCCATTTAGTTGACCTTGTGGCTATCCACTCATGTCCAATGCAACTAAATGATGACGATATACCATCCATCTAGTTGCTTTAGTGGCTAATCCAGTCATTTTCAATGCAATTAAATGATGAAAAATATAAACGGAGAAAAAAAAAATCCCCGTTAAGTGTTCTAGCCCAAAGACAGATTACTTCGATTCTGCATTGGCTAGTTTTGAGAATTGATCTCTTTACTTTTCTTCGTCACCAGGATGTACTTCGTTTTTGAGTGTTCACAATTCTATTTGATGACTGCCGGTTCCCATTTTTTTTTTAATCGCATTAATAAAATCCTACTCTGACCTTTCAGAAATATTGAAAAAAAAAAGGGACATTTTCTCTCTCTTCTTTTTCCTTTATTTTTATAAACAGGAGAAAATTTCTTTGGCAAGGTGAAAAAGGCAAAAGAACAGAGCAAACTCTCTATATCGGGGCCTTGCTTGCGGACAACAATATGATTACTCAGCATAAATCAGGAGCACATTTGCAAGAGAATCTCGATTGCAGCAGAGATATGTTAAAACACTAGAACCAAAGGAACAAAGGGAGGCCCTATTAATCTATTATTCCACTTGGTCCGATTAATATTATATTAATCGTTTTTTATAAATAATAATAATAAATAATTTTTTATAATTTTATTATAATGTTATAATATGAGAAATTATTTAATCTGAATTATAGTGACTATATTTTATTCATTCAAAATAATCTCTTTTATATATTACACTACTTATAATTTATTATATAAAATTTATAAAATGTATATAATTTCATAATAATTTACAATAATATCTTATAAATAATTTTTTAATTTTAAAAAATAATATGTATATAATTATAACATAATAAAAAATATAATGTATATTAAAAATATATCAATAAATTCAAAATACCATCACATAACATTAATTATTATTAATATACTTAAGACCTATTTTAAAAATATATTATCTACTTAATAATGATTGTAAATTTTCGTATCAATTTGTTATCATGAGAACAATTAATTTTTTATAGATATTTTTTATTTGCACACTTTCATATTATCAATAAAATACTTTAATTTTTATTAATATTGATAAATTTAAGTTTTTTTTAAAAAATATATTAGTTTAAAATTGTCTTATAAATTTTTAGTAATTCATTAATATTGTCAACAACACCAAATCTAAAAATAAAATTTCAAAATCATAATATATAAATTATAAATTTAAATCATATTATAAATTTTATTATTATTATAATAAAATAATAATAAATAATTTTTTATTAAAATACAATAATATTTATTCTCTTAATAAAAATAGGTAATTAAAAGTAAATTTTTGTACATGAATATATAATTTTTATTTCTTTAAGTACTTTAATATTTTTTAATAGTCTAATAATTTATTTTAAAATTACTTTAATAATTATTCAGCATTTTGACAATAAAATTAATATTTAATTTAGTACAAATTTGTAAATATATCAAATTATCAATAATAAAAATTTATAAAATATATTTTATTTCCTTATAAAAAGGTTTCCTTAATTAAAATAAGTTATCTAATTTAGTTGAAGTACAATATAAAGTTTTAGATTTGTCAATTATTATAATTAATTACAAAAGAGTTTTACTTGATCCCATTAATGCTCATGTAATAATTTTTTTTATGAAAAAATTGAATAAGACATTAATAGTTGACCTTAATTTAAATTCATAAATATAATCACTAATATATTTACTATAAATTTTTTTCTATTAAAAAAAGGGACTAGAACCAAACATTATACCAATTACATATCCATGTGACTAAGACATTCTCATTTTTCTCAAATTTTATCTCATAAATGTAATAATCAACATATTTATGATGCATTTTTTTAGGAAAAAAAATATCGTCGCCCACTTGGCTAGCGAGAATGGTTACATGTATAAGAAGAATTTAAATAACTTTGTTTACAATAAAGTTTTAAAAATTGAACTAATTGTTAAACTAAAAATTTTAGAGATTTAATATTTAATTGGTATAATCAAAATTAAATTAATATTTAATATTAAATAAATAAAAAATATAATATAATATAATATATAAAAGTATACATTATATGAAAGTATTTATGTGTAAAAATTAAAATGTAATAAAATTAAAATTAATCTTTTAATCTTAATACAAAATATCTGAAAAAATATCTTAATTAAAATAAATAAAATACAAATATTTTAGAATATATATATATATATATCAAAATTAAAAATAATAACAAAAGAACAACGCCATTTCAAAAAAAATTTAGTTTTTTTTTACCATTTCACTAAAACAAAAGGATGCAATGAAAAATAAATTTTAATTCTTTTATTATTTTACTAAAAAAAAAAGTGAGTCTAATTTATTATTTCTCAATTAAATCAGTTGACTTATTGATTTTTACACTAATTTTAATTTGATCAATTTTAAAGAAGAATTAAATCAAATTATAAATTAATTCTTAATTTTTTTAGTTAAACTAATCAGTTCAATCTAATTTTTAAAATCTTAATTTAAAATATAAATTAAAAAAGTTATTTTTAAAAAATTACTTTTTAATTATATTTTCAAAGGTGTTTAAAGAAAAACTTTGCAATAACTTACTTCTATTTTTATATTCTTAATTTACATTTTTCTCTTAATTTCTATATTATCCTTTGTCTTGCTCTTTATAACTTTCCTCTAAGAATTTGTCTAAATAAAGTTCAATTTTCTACGTTAAAAATCCAATCTTTCAATGCAATGCATAAATAAAAATCAAAATTTTGTTTTAAAAGAATATTAATAGAAAGAAGTAATACAAATATACACATCAATTACAGACGTCAAATCTACTAATGAGAACGACCGATCTTAGGTCCATTTGTCATAAATGCATTAGCTATGTCGAAAAATATATAAATTGCAATCTTACACAATGTTTTTTATATATTGTTTATTCAACCCGATACAGGCCACCTCGTTGCATTATATCCTAAAGTTACTCTTTCAAAAATAATTAAATCCGTTGTTATGAAATCAAATAATCTTATTATATAATCATTGGATTCCATGACAGTGTGGAACGCACTCATTAGCATTAATAATTAGAATCTGAAAAGTTCGCATCAAAAGGGATAGGGAAGATCGTAACATTTTAACATATTAAACCTTGACAGTAATACTGGGAATATTGAAATTTATACTACAATTTTTATGCTAGATCATGTGACATGTTGTTAATCGTGTTAAATGAAAAAAAACAAAAAAAAAAAGAGTACTTCTCATGTACTATGATGCTCTTGGGTTCGTCACATTGAATAGATGAATCCTAATTTTTTAAGATCTTCCGGCCATTTTAATCTTTGCCTTGCCTTGTTAAAAAGAAAAAGAAAAATAAACCCCTTGCTTTGCTATCATTTTAAAAGGGTGCATCTGAAAGTTTTATGAAAAAGAATCACTTGTATACAATGTTATTTTATTTTTATTTTTTTAAAAAATATATTATTTTTATAAGTTTAAGTTTATAATTTTCATATTACAATTGAATAACTTTTATTATTACACTAAAATTTATTTTTTATTATTTTAAAAATAAAAATTAAATCTTTTTGACAAAAAAAAAAAAAAAACTTTACCCACCGAATGAATCAAAATTCCCAAGAAATCAAATGAAACCTCCACACCGACTAGAAAGGACCAAGGAATAAAATATACATCTGCACATAGCATAAGTAATTAAGCTAGTTATATGTAGTTCGATTATTGTCAAGTTGTTTCTCCAGTGGCTCAATATCTTCACGAATGTGCCTTTCAGAAATTTCACCTCGCTTGTGTTTGTGGACCCAATTAACAATGATGCATGTAAGCAAAAGCGTCAATTAATGCTAGAAATCCAGAATAATGTCATAGAGTGCACCTCCATAATGTCTGTCCCTCGACAAAAACAAAAACCCAACCACTCACACTGATGCCTGCTGACGTATTGACTTTGGCATCCTGTTGGAAAACCACATTGCAACCCTAGTCAATGAAGAAGGGAAGGTGTGTGAATAACAATAAAGCTTAATACTTGCAAATAAATAAGTGAGGAAAATTAGAATACATGTTTAAACATGCAAGAAAAAAAAATCCCTTTCTCCTTCATAACAATTTCATCTTCAACATTAGAACAGATTACAAAAACTGCCCATATTGCATTAACCATGTAAATAAAAACATAGTCCGCAACTTCTAGGTTGAGATTGGCATAATAAATTTTTAATGCAATAGAAGAAAAAAGTGAGACCGTAAGCCAAAAAGACTAAAAGGATGTGGCAAGCATGTATCTTAGAAGATCAGTTGGCAATCTTCAGTTTTGACAATATACAAACATGTAAGAGATATACCAGAAAATTAGAAATGGTGGACCTTACCTTCTGTAATAACAAGACCACGGATCAGAAGAGAGATGACAATGGTGGAACGGGACCTAAAGAGCAATGGATTGTTGATATATAAATAGATAATATAGAACTTTGAAAACGTATGTTTGCTTCACCCTTTTGTATTCTATTACTTAAACTTTTATTGGTCCTATATTTAAAAAAATAAAAAAACAGTGGTTGTAGAGCTAAAGAGCAATAGGGTTTTTTTATTTTTTTATTTTTCATATCCCATGCCCATAGTTCACTCGCAAATTAAGGACCATTTAAGCAACTAGTGAGAATTATTATTATTATTATTTTTTATCTTTAGGAAAAGTAGAAATTCATTCATATCCACAATCAAATTACATCGCAATTAATAAGAAAATCGACAGTCGGAGAGCTATTCCGTTGCCATATATTTTCTCCCAAACAAGACAGAGCATGTTGCGCAAGAACATGAGCAACTACATTGAACTTCCTACTCATATATTTGATTGCAAAGGAAGCAAACTCAACCGCATTGGCTTTGATATCACCGACGATCTAGCCAGCCGTAGACACATCCGTCAAAGGATTTGCAATGGCCTTAACTGCAAGTTAACAATCCAATTCCACAACAATAAGCGTCAAGGACATGTCATATGGCCTGCGCATCTTCAGCATTAAGGAGGACTCAGCCATTCTAATTTTCTAACTAGCAAGGCTTGTTAGTAATGCGTTTTTGGCTGATAGCATCTCAATTTAACTATTGACGTACGAAGCACAATAAGAAGAATCACCGAAAAGCACACCAGGATGTCTTTTATAACACTAAATTGATTAAAATTCTAGCTTAGTGGCAACATGCGAGGATGCAGAAATAGGTTAGTCTTGATCAGAAAACGCATGCGGCTCTTTATTTAATTATTAAACTCGCCTAGACATAGAGTGACGATTTGTGATCTAGCAGACTCACATTGGATTCATCCCATTCTCTCGTTTGTCTGAGCTGCAGGTTGTTTTGCTCTGTGACTTTGTAGAAACTCAATGAATTGGTTTATGTGCCGGTCACTGAGATCGTTGTCTGCAAACAGCTTCCTCATCTGCTTGGCGTTGTCTTTGTATATCTCTCCTTGCTTGTCGGCAACTACCAATTTCAGCGACTCAGCCACAGAGTTGCCGGTGAACGAACCGTCTTCCTCATTCCTTGGAACTTCTATCCCAACTCTCTTCTCTTCGAAAAATCTCGCAATCAACCCTTGGTCTAGAACAAAAGGCAGCATAATGAGAGCACGTCCAAAATAGAGTGCCTCTAGAACTGAGCTGTAACCGCAGTGAGTCAAAAACCCGCCAACCGATTCATGAGCCAGGATCCTGCGTTGAGGCGCCCAGCCGGTCCACACCAGTCCACGTCCCCGGACTCTCTCCTCGAACCCATCTGGCAGCTCAAACGACTCGTCTTCAGCTGAGGCTGCTGGCCTTTTTCTTAGGGCCCAAAGGAATGGCAATCCCGATAGCTCCAGTCCCAGAGCCAACTGGGTCAGCTGCTCGTGACTTATGTTTAACTCGCTTCCAAAGGCTACGTAAACCACGGAACCTTCATTCTGCTTGTCCAGCCACCCGCTGATTGTGAGCCAATCGTCGTCCTCTTGGCCTTCGGTGACAGCGGCGGATGATGGTGGCAGTATGCCTACTGGGATCGCCGGCTTACCGTGAATTTCCGCCACAACTCTGAGAAAATCGGCCTCTAGCTCCATGGAGCCCCGAATAAATATAGCATCGGAGGCCGCAAGCACGGTACCGAATCGGTAAAAATCCGATACACCCGAAGGATTGACTTCGTAGTGCTCAAGAAACCGCTTTGCCTCGTGAAGACGGAAAGCGACCTTCGAGGGGAAAGGGACCCATTCTGGAGGGACGATGAAGTGTTCCGGGAGAGTCCGAGGATCGCCGCCGTTGATCATGGCTAGCGACGACGGACCCATAAAGGAAAACGTCCAGCTAGAGGTGATGGTGAAGTGGGCAAGTGATAAACCAAGCCTAGCTGTAATGGGGGGCAACCAGTGAAGAGCAAAGTCAGAAATGACCCAATCTGGCCTTGAAGTTTCAAGAAAATGAGCCACGGAGTCTTGGAGGCCATCAAACGCTTGTTTGAGGTACGGAATTGTATGGGGAGGCAAGTCTGCGGCGGCTTCTGCGTTGGGTGGGAGATTCTCTGTGGGAGGCAAATTGAGGACCACGAAGTTAATGCTCTGTGCTAAATTTGGAGGGACTTTGGGTAAACGCCGGATGTTTCTGGGAGTAGATATGAAGGAGATCTGGTGACCCTTTTGGGCAATGAGCTTGGAGAGCTCTAGGTACGGTATTAAGTGACCAAAAGCCAGCCATGGAAGCACAGCTATGTGGAGCTGTTTTGGTTCAGCCATTTGAAATCCTCCGGCTTGGTCAGATGTGAAGCTCATCTGGATTTTCGGAACTCGTCGAGGTTTTAGTTTTCTGTAACTCCTGGAAGTACACCTTTCAGGCCAAAACTCGGTTGGTTAACACGAATAATTCACATCCCTTTATCAGCTCCCTCCCCAAGTTTTCACACGCCCAAAACATAAATACATAAAAATGAATCAAATGATTTACACACAAAATAAATAAATAGATAAATATAAATATAAATAAATAAATATATAATATTCTTCTTATTCATATGTCCATGCATGAAAGAATGCGGCCAATGTCATACATCTATTCAACCTTTTTCTTCCTTCCAATCACTTTTCTAATTTTGGCGAACCATTTTGTAATAAATTCAATTAGATTGTTTATTTGATCTCTTGTTTGGTATATATTTCTGCCTCGTAGAATTCAACTGAATTCTTTTATTAGATTTCCACCTTTAAAGAATTAAAGTAAATTTTACTCAATACTCTGAGCTATTAGATAACCAGCAGGACAATGTAGCCTTAAATGGATGATGCATGGACTTCCTGGGTAATGTTATTCTTCAAAAAAGAAATTATATATATATATATATATAGATATGTGTTTTTTTTTAGTACATCGAAAATAAAACTTACATTTTGTGAAATTTCG
Source organism: Bruguiera gymnorhiza (assembly GCA_020883675.1). Classification (NCBI taxonomy): domain Eukaryota; kingdom Viridiplantae; phylum Streptophyta; class Magnoliopsida; order Malpighiales; family Rhizophoraceae; genus Bruguiera; species Bruguiera gymnorhiza. Next base: position 2,181,009 of record JAIRCJ010001060.1, read on the forward strand.
AGTGAGTGAGCATCTAAACCACCAACCTCCCCCCAGAAGTTTTCTTTTGAGAACAACCAAGCCAAGCACGATTGGTTATACCAACACTCTTTTCATCAATTATAATATGTTATTTTAAATATAATTACGAGACTCGCCACCATAATGTTACATTTCATTAGTGCCACATGAGCATGTAAAATTTGATTTTAAATGTAACATTTTTGGGACTTCATGTGCAATGTAGCCTGTATAAATTGCCTTTCAATTTGAAGTGAAAGCTTTGAGAAATTTTCTTACACGCCTTTTTAAGGCAACCAAAAATTCAAAGGCCCTTTTGAGGTAAGGAACCGAGTGCTATAAGAACAAATCTTGGAAGGTTTTCTGGCGGTGGAAGTGGGGTATATGTGACCCTATAACAGCAAGTGCTACAGCCTTCACATTTATAGCGTTCCTGTAGAGAGGTTTCTAAATATTTTTTGCTACATTGGAGGCAGCGACGGGGCCACATATATTCCAACAGATCCGAGTGCCCAGAAAATTTTAAAAGGGTTTAGGGATTGATCGTTGATTAATATATAGAACCCAAAATCTATAGCAAATCGTGCTCTTGGACTCTTGATCTCCCTTTATAACTTCGAGACGAAAACTATACTTTTTTTTCGTCGAAGGAAAACAATATAATATTTTGGTATCAAAATAGCATACCCCATGAATTCAAAACAAAAATTTGCATTAACGATCGAAATCAAACGAGCTTGACATGCCATTTTTGTTTTTTTCATGTCTTATACATTAAGGCACGTAGGTGTTTAAGGAATAATTGTGCACGTCAGACGACGGCGCATTAACTGGTAGATTATATAGTATATATATATATATATATTATTTGGAGAGAGAAATCCACAACACGTGCTCCATCTCAAGGACGGGTAGGTCTATGCTCAATAAGGTAGCTCAGAATATTGTTCACGTGCTTGTCTTGCCTATCCCTGTCACCAAACAGTGCTCCCATCTCCTTCGCCTTGTCCCTGTAAATCCTTCCCTCCTCGCTCCCCATGACCAGCGTCAGCGACTCAGCCACCGAGTCAGCCGTGAACGACCCATCCAACTCGTTCCTTGGTATGCGATAGCCAATCTTCTTCTCCTCCAGAATCCAGGCGTTGATCCCCTGGTCCGCGTAGAATGTCAAGAGTATCAACGCTTTCTCGAAGGTAAGTGCCTCCACCACTGAGCTCCACCCGGAGTGAGTCAAGAACCCGCCGACCGAGTCGTGAGCTAGAATCTTGAGTTGCGGCGCCCAACTCGTGCACACCACGCCCCGTCCTTTGGTTCGTTCTTCGAACCCCGGCGGCAACTCGATCCGCTGGGTATCGGTGGCTCCTCTCCGAGTCCTTAGTACCCAAAAGAATGGTAGACCGGAAAGCTCCAGCCCGAGAGCTAACTCGGTGAGTTGGATCTGACTCGGTTTTGCCTCGCTACCAAATGCTACGTACACGACCGAGCCTTTTCCTTGCATGTCGAGCCACTCCTTGGCTGACTTCCACGCGTCAGTTTCGTCTTCCGCCGCGTAATCAGACGGGGGCAGCTGGCCTACTGGAAAAACCGGTTTCCGGTAGATGGCCTCGAGGACTTGGAGCCACTCAGTTTCGAAGTCGGAGCAGGAACGGACGGCTACGATGTCACAGGACTGTGCAGAGTGACCGAACCGCACCAAGTCGCTCACGCCCGAGACATTGCCTTCCATGCTGTCGAATGTGTTTATGATGTCATAGTACTTGAAGGCCAGGGTCGTGGGGAACGGGATCCACTTGGGTGGGACGGTGAAGTCCTCGGGCTTCTTGCGGGAACCACCCTCATCGCCGTTGATCAGGAGCGATGGTGGGCCCACAAAGACGAGTGATGATGCGATGATGATAGAGAAAAATGCAGTCTTGATCCCCAACTGGGAGCCAATGGAGCCGACCCAGTAAGGAGCAAAGTCAAAGAAGATCCAGTCTGGATTGCAGGAGCGGAGGAGTTGGAAGGTGGGCTCTTGGAGCATGTCGAGGGCTTTCTTGAGGTACTGGACCTCGCTGGGTGGCAGGTCTGTTGTGGCCTCTGCATCCGGAGGAAGACCTTGTACTTGAGGCAATGAGAGCTTGAGGAAGTGTATTGGAGACGGAGATTCTAGAGAAGGTTTTGGCAGGCGGTCGATGTTGCGAGGGGTGGATATGAAGGAGATCTTGTGACCCTTTCGTGACATTAGCTTGGCAAGCTCTAGCCATGGCATCATGTGGCCAAACGCTAGCCATGGAAACATGGCTATGTGAATTTTTTCGTCCTCTTTTTCCATTGCGGAGAAGAAGAAACTATGTGGATCTTTCTTGACTTCGACTGCTCTGATAGAAGTTTAGATCTGAAATGGATTTAGCTGTTTCTCATGTGTAGTTGACTGGCTTCCACATCTTTAGGTATGATTGGAATGTGAGCTGTATGGTATGCTGTGATGTGAATGCGGATGATATTTGAAAACAAAATAGTTAGGCAGAGAAATACGAAATGGACACAGAATTAAATATGGGTATATTATAACTATTAAGACGAGGCATAAGAAACGCCACACCTCAAGAAATCCTAGGCCCACGAAGTAATGGTTGAGGTGCGAGAAACAAAATTTTGAGCCACAGAAAATCATGTGGATGGCATTACAAGTTCTGGAATAATGACAAGACATTGCTGGGTTCTAAGGATGAATACTGGATCCTTCGTATCTTAGCCAAAGGATGCCATCTCTTCTCATTTACTGTCGAATTACAGCAAGTTATGGAAGTGATCACACCTTTAACAAAAAAATTCTCAGGATCATATCATCATCATGGCAACTTCAAAATGCCCTACAAACATGTTTTCCATATTTTCCTGACAAAAAACTGGTATCCAAAAGAATATTCCCTTAAGAGACGGTGATTCAATCACGGGAGAATGTGAGACATTTTCAGAGTCTTCAATTTCCCTATGCTACCTAATTGAGTTCACCGTCGAAAACTGCGAAATGCTTCATACTTAATTAACACAACGTCTTACAGAGGCTGAACAATCCTTCATTACTAGGCCCATCGAGTAGGGGCTAAATAAGAGGAAGAAGCCTTATCAAATCTCCAAAGTTTCTCAACATCAATAACATTTGAACTTGAGACCATCAAACTAAGAACCCAAAAATCTTAATCACTAGGATGTCCCTGCTTGGTATTTTTCTTAATTTGATGAGTGGGAGGATATGTAATTACCAAAGGAAGAACAAAAAACAAGCGTGCATGTTAATTAGAGAATGCAAATGTACTCAAACATTGTTGAAATCGGAATGCAAAATATTACCCCATCTGTCAGCATTGGGGTTTGATACACCAAGAGGCATCGTTACTGCATTTTCGGGGTGTCGGCACTCAGCAATACGCCATGCTATCTAGTCAAGTAGTGTAGAGCAAGCGAAGGGAAAATTAAGGAAGAAATTGCCCAAATACTAATCCTGCAATCCAGACCAGTCATTTAGAGTACCGAGTTCTGCCTAACTTGACTCAAACTTAAAATAATTCCTTCAATTCTCACATAATTGCGAGGAAAACTTCGGTTAAAATTATGCCGTGTCCCATTAAGACAGCTTCAAAATATTTGTATCCGTGCACAACAACTTGCAAACATGAAGTTCAGGAAAATGATATGATGGTAAAATGTGATGAGTTACTACCCCACCATGACTTCCTTTAGAAATGAAATAAAAGCAAAAGTCTTGCCTGAGAAAGTTAATACTTACTTGCCTCCTGCTTGGTGCTGCTGCAGCTTGTGTTGCTGCCTCATTGGCAGGCTAGTTGAGATCCTTTAGTTGAAATACAAAGCCATCAACGTCTCTGGACATCGCATGCTGCAAGGAGCCAGCTTTCCATGATACCATCTATAGAGACACTTAAAGCAACGATGTTGCGGTCAATGTGCTCATATGCATGTTTGTGAAAATTGACTCCAATTCTTCAGATTCGTTAATATACCATTCACACAACCGTCCAAAGACTTTTACAGTGTGAACCTGATGTAGCCGATGCAACTTACCGTTCACACAACTATCCAAAGACTTTTGCAGTGTGAACCTGATGTAGCCGCCGCAACCTACCGTTCACACAACCGTCCAAAGACTTTTGCAGTGTGAACCTGATGTAGCCGCCGCAACCTACCGTTCACACAACCGTCCAAAGACTTTTGCAGTGTGAACCTGATGTAGCCATCGCAACCTACCGTTCACATAACTGTCCAAAGACTTTTGCAGTATGAATCTGATGTAGCCGCCGCAACCTACCGTTCATACAACCGTCCAAAGACTTTACAGGTTATTTGTCTCCTCCTTTTGTAGTATAAATACCTGCAAGTTATATAACAAAAAAAATAAGAGAGAGAGAAGGGGTGGTATAGTGTGATCCTGTGTAAGAAAACTTGTAGAGGTTACAACCTCTGAATATAAAGATCCGTTCCTCCCGTGGATGTAGGCAAATTGCCGAACCACGTTAAATCTTTGTGTTCCCGTGTGTGTATTGTGTATGTTTTTTAGATCCTAACAAATTGGTATCAGAGCCAAGTTAGAAACATACATACCAGATCCGTCCGTTTCAGGGTCATTGTGTGCTGTTGTCGTCGTGTGCTGCTGTGCCAGCCCATTCCGTTCGACCATCGTGCACCATATCATCACCTATCAGCCATAAGTTCTCGCTGCTGCAAACCAGGTCACTGCCCCAAGGTTGCACGAAGCAGCTCAGACACCGTCGGCCTTCCTTGACTCGCCTGGACCTTCCCCACGCCATCACACCACTGTACTCCCAGCAGTTATTGCAGCTGTCAGACTCCACACGCCGTTGTCGAGGATGGCTGATCCAAAAGGAGCTGACACGCAACCTTCGACGTCTACCACCAGTTCGTGGCAAAGAAGCTCAATGTCAAATGCAAAATTTGATATTGAGAAATTTGACGGTACAAACAACTTCGGCATGTGGCAATGCGAAGTCCTGGATCTGTTGTTCCGCGAAGGATCAGATATTGCATTGGGGCCCAAACCGGTGAATATTTCTGATGAAGATTGGAGTTATGTGAACCGTTAAGCCTGTGGCATTATCCGGTTGTGTCTTGCCAAAGATCAGAATTATTTTGTCATGAAAGAAACGATGGCCTCAAGCCTCTGGAAGAAGCTGAAAGATAAATACATGACGAAGAGTGTAGAGAATCGGCTCTACTTGAAGAAAAAACTCTTTCGATTCCAGTATAAGAGAGGTATGCCTATGATTGAGCATCTCAATAATTTCAACAAAATTTTGGCTGATCTGCAAAATTTAGATGTTGATATTATTGATGAGGATAAGGCATTGTTATTATTAAATTCTCTTCCTGAAAGTTATGATCATTTAACCACTACCCTGCTGTATGGAAAGGATGAGGTTAAATTCATAGATGTTTCTAATGCTTTGGTGAATAATGAGTATCGGAAGAAGGATCAGAAGGACTCCAGAGAGTTGACACCAGAAGCATTGACTGTGACCCGAGGAAGAGAAGACAAAAGGAGATATGGCAAATTTAGTAGGCGAAATAAATCTCGCTCAAAAACCAGAGGAGAATCAAGAAGAAGCCTGACAAAAGATGAATGTGCCTACTGTCACCAGAAAGGGCACTGGAAGAATGACTGTCCAAATAGGGATAAATCTGCTGCAAATGTTGCAAAGGAAGCTGACAATAAAGAAAATTCAGCTTTCTCAGTTTCGCCTACAGATATCCAGGTAGACAAATGGATTCTTGATTCTGGTTGTTCTTATCATATGTGTCCAAACAGGAACTGGTTCACAAGCTTTCAAGAGCTTGATGGAGGAGTCGTGATGATGGGTAACAACAACACGTGCCAGACAAAAGGAGTAGGCAGTATCCGCCTAAAGATGCATGACGGTACAACCAGACGACTGACAGATGTCAGATATGTTCCAGATTTAAAGAAGAACCTCATTTCACTGGGGGTCTTAGACAACAACGGATACAAGGTGACCATAGAAGGTGGAGCCTTGAAAGTTGTACGAGGTGCATTCTTGGTAATGAAAGGTACTCAACAGGGAAACCTATATTTCCTAGATGGACATACAGTTACAGGAAGAGCAGCTGTTGCCAAAGCTTCTGACAACGAAGCACCTGATTCTTCCCAACTCTGGCACATGCGCTTGGGACATGTCGGAGAGAAGGCCTTGCAGAATTTGGTGAAACAAGGCCTACTGAAGGGAGCTAAAAGTGGAAAACTTGACTTCTGTGAGCACTGTGTCTTAGGAAAACAGACACGAGTCAAGTTTGGCACCACCATTCATTCTACCAAAGGAATATTGGATTATGTTCACACTGATGTATGGGGACCGTCAAAGAATTTATCTTTGGGAGGTAAAAATTATTTTGTTACCTTTATTGATGATTTCTCACGTTATATTTGGGTGTATATGATGAAACATAAGGATGAAGTTCTAGACATATTTCTTCGGTGGAAAAAGATGATCGAAACCCAGACTGACAGGAAAATCAAGAGACTTCGCTCAGATAATGGTGGAGAGTACAAATTAGATCCCTTCAAGCAAATCTGTCATGAAGAAGGGATAATCAGACATTTTACAGTTCCTAGAACCCCACAACGAAACGGTGTAGCAGAAAGGATGAACCGTACTCTGGTGGAGAAAGTGCGATGTATGCTTTCTCAATCTAGCCTGAACAAGGCATTCTGGGCAGAGGCTTTGATGTATGCCTCTCATATTATCAACCGGTTACCTACTTCTGCACTTGATGAGAAATGTCCCAAAGAGGTATGGTCTGGACAACTTGTTTCAGATTATGATCGGATACATATATTTGGATGTCCTGCGTATTTCCATGTTACAAAATCCAAATTGGATCCTAGAGCCAAGAAAGCTATCTTCTTAGGCTTTAGTGAAGGAGTTAAGGGATTCAGACTTTGGAATCCTGAGTCAAAGAAGATCGTCCTAAGCTGAGATGTAACCTTTGATGAATCGGCGATGCTGCAAAGGACTACTACAAAAATGGAGAAAGAAAATCAAAACTCTTTCCAACAGGTGGAGTTTGAGACTCCAAAGGAGCCAAAGGAATATCTTGATGACCAGGAGGATACCTCAGTTGAGGTGAAAGTTCCATCACCAGCACCAGACCAACAACCAGAGTCCATTGCCACTCACAGGCAAAGGAGGGAGATTCGGAAACCTGCTAAATATACTGACATGGTGGCATATGCGTTGCCAGTAACAGAGGATGATATTCCCAACACCTTCAAAGAAGCTGTTCAGAGTATGGAGAGTGATAAATGGAAGCTGGCTATGGATGATGAGATGCAATCACTTCACTAGAATCAAACGTGGAAATTAGTACCACTTCCACATGGAAAGAAAGGTATTGGATGCAAATGGGTCTATGCTAAGAAGGAGTGTGCCTCTGAAAAAGGAAGTACCAGATATAAAGCCAGACTAGTAGCAAAAGGCTATGCTCAGAAGGAAGGAATAGACTATAATGAAGTGTTCTCGCCAGTGGTCAAACATTCGTCTATTCGGATCCTGTTGGCTCTAGTAGCTCAATTTGACTTGGAGTTAGCTCAACTTGATGTGAAGATAGCATTCTTGCATGACAACTTGGAAGAAGAAATCTATATGTCCCAGCCTGAAGGTTTCAAAGTCACCGGGAAGGAGAATTAGGCCTGCAAGCTAAGCAAGTCACTGTATGGCTTGAAGCAATCACCTAGACAATGGTACAAACGGTTTGATAGCTTTATCCAAAAGCAGAAGTACACACACAGTCAGTTTGTCATTGTGTTTATTTGAAGAAACTCCAAGATGGTACGTTTGTATATTTGCTCCTATATGTTGATGATATGTTAATTGCATCTAGGAGCAAGGTGGAGATCGACAGGCTGAAGGCTCAATTGAGCTCAGAGTTCGAGATGAAGGATCTTGGAGAAACCAAGAAGATTCTTGGTATGGAGATTAAGCGTAACAGAGAAAGGGGCATAGTCTGGTTAACTCAGACTCAATATCTGAAGAAAGTACTCCAGCGGTTTGGCAAGACTAAACCCGTTAGTACTCCATTGGCCTCACATTTCAAACTAAGTGCATTAATGTCTCCAAATACAGATGATGATCGAAGACAGATGGATAATATTCCATATGCTAATGCTGTTGGAGCCCTGATGTATGCAATGGTGTGTACACGACCTGATATTTCACAAGCTGTCAGCATGGTAAGTCGATATATGCACAATCCCGGTAAAGGACACTGACAAGCAGTTAAGTGGATTCTACGGTATATTCAAGGTACTGTGGATATTGGCCTGAAATTCCAGAAATATAAGACGATGATTAATCGTCTAGTCGGGTACGTCGATTCTGATTATACCGGTGATCTCGACAAGCGTCGATCAACTACAGGTTATATGTTTACTATGTCAGGAGGACCAGTAAGCTGGAGATCAACGCTTCAGTCAACTGTTGCTTTGTTTACTACAGAGGCAAAGTATATGGCGATCACGGAGGCATTCAAAGAAGCAATTTGGCTTCATGGGTTGATTGAAGACTTGAGACTTATTCAGGAGCACGTTGAAGTCCACTGTGATAGTCAGAGTGCCATTTGCTTAGCAAAGAACCAAGTTCATCACTCCCGCACAAAGCATATCGATGTCCGGTTTCATTTTATTCGAGAAATTATAAATGAAGGAGATATTCTGCTACAGAAGATTGATACAGAAGATAATCCTGCAGATATGCTCACAAAGATTGTTTCAGGAATCAAGTTCCAACACTGTTTGGACTTGGTCAACATTTCTCGGAGTTGTGCACCTTCGGGTGCTTGATGCCTTTCGGGCGTATTGGAGGAACGGTGATCATGTTTGGATGAAGAATCATCGTCAAGGTGGAGATTTGTGAAAATTGACTCCGATTCTTCAGATTCATTAATATACTGTTCACATAACTGTCTAAAGACTTTTGCAGTGTGAACCTGATGTAGCCGCCGCAACTTACCGTTCACACAATCGTCCAAAGACTTTTGCAGTGTGAACTTGATGTAGCCGCCGCAACCTACCGTTCACACAACCGTCCAAAGACTTTTGCAGTGTGAACCTGATGTAGCCGCCGCAACCTACCGTTCACACAACCGTCCAAAGACTTTTGCAGTGTGAACCTGATGTAGCCGTCGCAACCTACCGTTCACACAACCGTCCAAAGACTTTTGCAGTGTGAATTTGATGTAGCCGCCGCAACCTACCGTTCACACAATCGTCCAAAGACTTTTGCAGTGTGAACCTGATGTAGCCGTCGCAACCTACCGTTCACACAACCGTCCAAAGACTTTTGCAGTATGAACCTGATGTAACCGCCGCAACCTACCATTCATACAACCGTCCAAAGACTTTATAGGCTATTTGTCTCCTCCTTTTGTAGTCTGCAAGTTATGTAACAAAAAAAAATAAGAGAGAGAAAAGGGGTGGTGTAGTGTGATCCTGTGTAAGAAAACTTGTAGAAGTTACAATCTCTGAATATAAAGATTTGTTCCTCCCATGGATGTAGGCAAATTGCCGAACCACGTTAAATTTTTGTGTTCTCATGTGTGTATTGTGTATGTTTTTTAGATCCTAACAATGTTTTGATGCGTGAAATTTTTGTGTTCTCATGTGTGTATTGTGTATGTTTTTTAGATCCTAACAATGTTTTGATGCGTGAAAATTAAACAATGGTTGAAGTCAAATATGAAATGAAATGCTATGGCTGAGTTGACAAGTTACAACAACTTGAATTGTAGTAAGGGTGTAGACTCTTCATTCCACCAACAAAACCCTCGACGACATCATTAGCAACTCATTACAGCTCATAGTCCCGAGCTTGAACTTGATTTGACCATCATCCCTATTCATTTCACTTAAACAATCCAGCACCAAATGCGCATCGCGATAGAAACACGGCACCTAATAATCGAAACTCACTCGGACTTTTGGAAGCAGTGAATGGGACTGGACGGTGTGCTTCAACAATGAAAATGAGAAAGTTGAGCTTGAAAACTATGGAGAGGTTTGATTTAGGAAAGAGGAGAGGGAGCAGCTCCACAAGCAGCCAGCTGCCAAGGGAGCACGAAAATGTTGGGTCCGGGATTGTTTTCATTGGGCTATTGGTTGCTTGCTGATGGGGTTGCTGTAGGTAAATTACTTTTTAGTTCGTACTAAATGTGGATGTCCGTTTTATATATTCAGAATTATCAAATAAATTAATTTGCAATTTAAAAACAATGACATAAAAAATCAAGAAAAAAAGAATGAAAAAGGGATAAGCGAATTCTCAGTCTTCAATTGAATTTAATTGTTAACAAAATACAATTTAACTGTTAAAAAAATATACTGATTGAATTAAGAAATACAAAAATAAGTAAAATACATATTAAATTAAAATTCTCACCCAAATATAAACTATCACTAACATCGCCACTGCCACCAACACTTCCCCTTGCCGTTTTCATCTCAACTCTCTTCTTTTTTCGTCCATTCTCCATCTTCTCCTCTTGTCATTTTGCTTTTTTCTCTCATATCTCCTCTTGTCATTTTGCTTCATTACTTTTTTTTTTTTTTTTAAAAAAAAAAACTCGTTTCATTGACATAAAATAGTTGCAGTGAGGGTAGCGATAATGATAGTAATTTATATTTGACTGAAAAATATGGTTTCAATATATATTTTAGTTATTTTAATCAATATATTTATTTTACAATCAAATTATTTTTCCTCAGTAATTATACTTATCGTCACTACCACAGAGATTAGAAGTTACGAGGCATAAATTCATCTACGGTGGCACTTTTTTTTTTTTTTTTCATCCCCTGAAAATAGTGGAATATATTTTTGAGAGAATGGAGTTTACTTCTTTTACAATGCAATACTTTTTTTTTTTTTTTGTTTTTGGAGAAAATAAAGATAATTTTGGGACAATCCAGGGTCGGACCAGAGTGACTGTTTCAGAAGTTGGTCTGTTTCCTTTTTCTTAAGCTTTTTGTAAAGATGTAATATTGAGCACAGAATGCTCTTTCACTTCTTCCTTCGTAAGGAAGAAATTATTTTTCAATCACTCGATACGCGGTGCTTCCGAGTCGAGTGGGGGTGGGGCCCTCTTTTTGGACCAATCGGTATGCAAACTTCCACGTCAACTTCCCTCTTTTTCTAACCAAAATTAAATGAAGATGCACATACATACATACATACATACATACATACGTGTCTTGAGTCAGCGGTCTCCCGTTGCCATGTTTTCACACGTATCTCGCGGACTGGCTGGCTGGCTGCCTGCTGGAAGCATTCCCTCCTTTTGGTTTTTCGTCTAAAATGCAGAACTATAACCGGCGCCGTCACTCCGGCGGCAACCACTTCCCGCGAAGGCGCCCCCGCAGCCCTCCGACGATTGCCCTCCAGCCCGGCCAGGTGGCTTTCCGTATCATCTGCCATGGCTCCATCGTCGGCGGTGTCATCGGCCCATCCGGCTCCGTCATCTCCCCCATCCGGCGCGACACCGGGTGCACCATCCACTTCGATGACTTGGTTCGCGGGTCGGAACACCGAATAGTCTTAGTAGTAGGGTCGAGGTCGGCAGGGAGGAGGGTTTTGTTGAAGGCGGGGGAGAGTGAAGATGCGGAGGAGGTGGAGGAGATACTGTCCGGGCCGCAGGAGGCGGTGCTGAAGATCGTGGAGAGGATGTGGGAGGTGGGCACGGAGAGAGACGGCGGTGTCCGGGGCGTCGTGAGCGAGGGGTATTGTGGGCTTTTGGCAGACACATCGCATATTGGGGTCGTCGTTGGCAGAGGAGGGAGGAATGTGTCGAGAATGAGGAGCGAAAGCGGCGCCCGAATCAGGATGCTGCGGGCCCCACCTTGTGCCGCCAAAGACGACGAGTTGATTCAGGTCTAAGCTTTTCATTTCTTTCATCTTTTTTCTCGACTTTGGATTTTTTATATGTGAAAGTAATCGTGATCATTCTGTTGTGACCGAGGTTTGTGTCGCGAAAACAGGCTATTTGATCTTGACATCAATATAGTAAAGAGATGGTGAATGGAGAATTCTGGGTTTTTTTTTATTTTTATTTTTATTTTAATGATTTGAAGTTCTATGGGATTTGGTTGCAAAGAGTGTGCAATGGGAATGTGCTTAAGAATTGATGTCGTGGACTGCCACTATAGTTATAGAAGCTAATATGTCAGTGTGTTCTGCAAGTGTGGTCTGCATCTCTAAATGGAAATAAACATCATATCTTCCCTGGAAATTTGTTTATATATGGCAGATTGCTGGTGATGTTTTGGCTGTAAAGAAAGCACTAGTTGCTGTAACTGGCTGTTTGCAAGATTGCCCTCCATGTGGCACAGATGAAATTTCTTCAACAAGACATATTGGAAAAGCTTCCCATTGGGACTCTTCTGAACTGCACGAAGAACTTTTTCCTCATCTTAGTTCGTTGTTGCTACCGACCTTGATTGCAAATGCTGGACAATATTCACTGTCAAGTGAGGTTGATATGGATTCTAACCAGACACCAGAGTCTACACAGAAAGAAGTTTCATTTAGGCTGCTCTGCTCCCAAGGTGCAGCTGGGAGCATAATTGGAAAGAAAGGCAGCATAGTTAGAACTCTGGAGAATGGAACAGGTGCTGCTATCCATTTTGGTGCTCCGATGGCTAATTCAATTGAGCGTGTAGTCACTGTTACTGCATTGGAGGTAGTGATGCTTTTGTTTTTTATTTCTCTTTTCGGAAAATTCTGGCTACCTATTTCTCATGCTAATAGTTGTAGCAGTCCTACTAAACAGTTCTTGAACACTGCATGAATTGGCACCCACCCAGATTTATACAATGAGGTGTGTGTTCATGTTACTTTGTTCCTGTCTTTGCAATTTGACCTGTAGTCATCTTTATTTCTTTGTAGAACATTCGATCTTTACACTCTCCTGCACAGAATGCTGTTCTTCTAGTCTTTGCAAGATCTATTGAATATGACATTGAAAGAAGGTATCTATCAACCCTGACCAAGGGTGCTACTGTAACTGCAAGGCTCCTGGTTGGATTCGAGATTGTTTGTTGCTTGAGTGGAAATGGAGATGAAATAGATTCAGAAATGATAGAAGCAACTGGTGCTGATGTACAGATATTGGAAGGGGACCCAGTCTTGAATTGTGGTTTCAAGAATGAGGTGGTTGTGCAGGTGCAATTATGAATCAAATGTTTGTTTTACTTTTGTTTCTTTCCAACACACTTTTTGGTTCTACCAGTGCTGAACTGTTCTTTTAGTCTGTGTTGTTTTGTCTTTACTTTTTTTTTTTTTCAATTTTTTGGGGGCTTGCTTAAAGAGTTTGTTACCCACTCTCTCCTGGATTCAGTCAGCTTCTCTATAATTGCTGCTTGTACTTTGGAAGATTCTGTGTTTTGAGGCCAATAGAATAGTTGAAAAATAGGAAAGCTTTTGAAAAGATGGTCCAACAAGACACAACACAATATAATGCTTGATTTCTTCAGTGCTCAACATCTCCCTTAAAGACATGCAAGACAGATAAGATGAAGCATTCACATTATATCTGACTATGACATGGCACGAAATCTGAAAGTTTAATGCTTATACACCATATCTTTTATGTGTAAATATTCCTAGTGTTCGTAAATTTCTTCCATGTCATGTTTATAACAGTGTTGGCCCTTTTCTATTGATGTCGTTTTGGGCAGAGTGGGGGTTGCGAGAGAAAAAAGGTTATGATTTCGTGCCTTAAGTGTGCTTAGTGATTCAGGCGAGCTTTCATATGCTTGTAATTTTAAGGTTCTTGTCTATTTATTCTGTGTCGCTGTAAATCTGCTGAGTGTTTTCAATTGGAGTCAAATCCTTGGATTGGCTATTTAACTAACTCTGAAATTGTTTTGCTTTTTGAAAGTTAATTCCTTATACACCTTATCCTTTATGTGTAAAGTGTGCTTAGTGATTCAGGCAAGCTTTCATATGCTTGTAATTTTAAGGTTCTTGTCTATTTATTCTGTGAGTGTCACACTTTCAATTGGAGTCATTTTTGGATCGGCTAGTTAACTAACACTGACATTGTTTTGCTTTTTGAAGATCACCGGCGAGTATAAAAGTGTACAGAATGCTCTGTTTCAAGTTACTGGCAAGCTGAGGGATAGTCTTTTGCCTGGTGAGATGCTCAGTGAAATGCAAGCAAGGGGCCCCTATGAAAGGGAGAGGCAGATTGCTTCTCCCAGATTGCAACAAATGGATCAGCCCTGGCTCTCTGACAGCATAAATGATCCTCCTTTACTTGGCCTGTGTTCTAAGGTGAAAAGTCAACCTCCCTGCGCCTCCCTCCCCCAGTTTGCAATATTCCTCATATATCATGTTGATTGCAGAAATTGGGAAAGAACCTTTTACCAGCCATAATAGACAATATAAACTGCACAACAACCTTTGACAGGAGTCCAGAGCTTGAAAGGTTGCTTTTTCCCGGGGAGGATCTTAATGAAGTGGGACTAGCACAGGTGACTGCCTTTAATAGCTTCCCTTGCAGCTCACATTCCTTCTTCATTTCTTCAAGTATATAATTTTCTGTCCATGACTCTAAAGACTTCAATGTTTGGGAGTGGGCATGATTGCAGACTATGGGTGAAGGAAGTGCCATTGCCATGATGGATAGTGAAGGCGGTGCTGCACCTCTTGGAGAGACTGCAGAACATGACAGGTGTTGCACATCACATACTAACAAAGCTCCTTGTTCTTGTTTTCCATTCTGTTGTTTCACCATCTCCTTAATTGCTATGTAAAGTAATACAAAAATGAGAGGTTGTTTGGCATTCAGTAATCATATTTTTTAGAGGAAAGGCCACTTTTGCTTTACCCAGAAGAATTGTCTGTGTTGAATGCTCTACCTGGGGAGTAGGGATGAAGTGACTAATCTGATGGTTTAAGTAGTGGAGCTGGTGTACTTTGGGTGCCATCAATATTCAATACTATGTAAATTAATTATGTTATTACCGATAATTGCTCCTTGGATCTATTCAAATATGTTCATGGATTTCAATCTCTATTTTTGCCCAGTAGAAAGAGATCGATTATTGTGGCAAATACAACTCTGGAGCTTATAATTTCTGAAGACATTCTTGGTTCTGTGTTTGGCGAAAACGGTGTCAAGCTCAGTAAATTATGTCAGGTAATTCTATTTTATGTGACCAAAATGAAGCAAGTGGTGTCATTGAGCATTTGGTATTTGTGCCATTTAAGATCTTTTTTGTGAAATTGTCACTAAAGAGTCATCTGCCAATATTTACACAGTAAGGAGTTTGGAAATTAGGATTTTTATAAGGTGCCAGATTTGTAATCTTTTGAACTGATAGAAGACATGTTACTCGACAAAGTCTTCGCTTAGAATATCTGCTGCTGTTTCACAGCTGGCTGGATGGTTTATGGTAAGTTCTCATTTTATTTGTATCTTTTTCCTGCGATCTTAAAAGTTCTTTATCATCAGATTTCAGGTGCAAAGGTTAAAGTTTGTGATCCTTCTCCTGGCAGCAGTGAGAGGATGGTTAGTATATCTGGGAAACCCGATCAAACAAGAGTAGCGGAGACCCTGCTCCGAGCCTTCATCCTTGCTTGCCAGTAATCACAATTCTGTCTTTCTAGCCTCATATAGGAACAGCTGATTGTTCCAAATAGATGTGGTTTGGCTTCGACAGTTGCATATAATCTCACTTTGAAAGAAAAGTCTAGTGCAGGAAGCCATTTGTCAAATTGGCAATAGTAGTGTTAGGTTTCTTAGAAATGTCCAATCATATATACACATGGGGTCATGCAAAACAGGTCTTTGATCTTTGCATTGGGGAGGGTTGTACTTAACATGGCATAAACTATTTGCTACTTGTAATGGCTGGATGGCTAATCCTGTATGCTCACAATGCTCATCTAAACGATATATTTTCTTTGTGAATGACCGGCAGTCTGGCAGTCAGATTATGCTCAAGTGCTTAGAAAATGAGCACAAGCCGTCTATCGGTACAGGAATCTACTGTTATGTTCTTCTAGTTTCTACTAGGAATACTACGATGTTTTTGGTCAATTGTTTCCAGCCCCACCATTTTGCTATTCTCTTGACCGCATAATTCAAATAGAAGTAGCAAGTATGAAGAACACCCTTGATGCAGTCACACAACTAAAAGGTTATTCGCTGAGTTCCTGCAGCATATGAAGAGTAAAAAAGATGATGAAGAAATAAAGGGTTTAGAGCTTTTTGGTCAAATTTGTGAAATTTGATACATAGAATGTAAATGTCTGACTTTTGACAATTTCAGAATTTCTTTATTTGGGAGAGAAAAAAACGAAATTCATAAATAGAATATATTAAACTGGAAAGTACTCAGTTTCAACTTGGTTCTTTCAGTGCAAGTTAGATTGGTTAGATACGTACATGATGTGGTGATACCATAATCGCTAATTGCACATCATCGCTAATTGTGGTTACATATTTAACTGGTAATCAACGATCATGATGTTGTTATATAATATTTTCCTGAGTTCCTTTCATTTTTATGTCAAAAACAAAAAAAAAGGTGGGGGGGGGGAGCAATTATCTAACATTTCTCTTATCAAATGAATAGTAGCATACTCAGCAGATCATCGTTAATTGGGACCCAGAGTTTGAATACTCAGCAGTGCATGCCTCAATTAAAAAAAATTAAAAAAAAAAGAAAAAAGAAAAAAGAAAGAAGCCAACAACTATTCGATGAATTGACTGAAAGACCCACTAAGATTTCTCAGCTGGGAAATCTTATTCATTGCTGCTCCCACCAGCGATGTTACATGCAGAAGCAGTTTTCGACGATTACTTCGCGTATGCTCGGAATGGTTTTCAGACATGAACGAATACGCGGTCTGTGTTCCATATAATAGATGGAGGCTCCAATGCTTAAAAGAGGAAGTTTCTGCAAAGAAAATGAAAGCAATTAGTAATTTAATTTAATTTTTTTTTTTGGAGAATCGACATTTGCAGCCAAGGACCCAGTCCTGCTCAATATTATTAAAAAAAAAAATACATTAAAAAATAGTGGGAATCTGATACCGGGACTTTTCTTCAGTTCAATTCTCCCTCATCTTCTGGAAACAAAATAGCCAGTCGCTCAGGTATTTGTTTGCATATTGGATTGGACAATTTGAAAAATAAAATAAAATAAATAAAATATACATCTAAATTATTTACATTGGTTTTTCTAAATCCCAATTTGCAACCAAATCAGCCAAATTAATAATTTGATTATGGATTGATTGCTAGTGGTTTGAGGCAGTTGTAAATTTTACTAAAACATTCATTTTCAACTAATCACATCTTAGCAAATAGTTTCTAAAATGTAACAATATAATGAAAAACGACCTGCACACAAGTCTAATAAATAAATACGTGTTTATATGATGATAAAAATATAACAATCAACGACTTATAAGTTCATATGACCATCATTGATTCTTAAATTTATATCACAATTAATTCCAAATTATTTAGTTTGAGCTTAATTAACAAAATAAAACGGTGTTGTTTTATCATAAAATGAGCTTCTTCTTCTTCTTCTTGTTTTTTTTTTTTTTTTTTAAGATCATATATAATTCTAAAAATTCTTTAACTCATTGGATTATGGCAGCTTTTGGTAGTTTTTATATAACCTTTAATCCGCCGCTAATTTACCCTTGCAGCTAAGAAAAATTAGAAACCCTTTTTTTTTTTTTTTTTGTTTCAACCTTCCGATTTTGACAGATGTAAATTTCCATAGTTCAAAATAGACAATTTTTGAAGGACCGGACGAATTGTTAGCACCCTGTTTGGCAGCCTATTTGCTCGGCGTTTGGAACTTTTGGCTTGTTGCAAGACATTTTTTAAATTTTTTTTTTTTGGTCATTTAGGAAACCCATCGAACCTTAAATAACAGAAATAATTTTTTTTTATTATTATAAATTTTATATTTTCTTCTTAATCTAACACCTCTAAGATAAAATTTTAAATTTTTAATTATTAGATTGTTCTCTAAAAGTTTTTTTTTTTTAATATATGCGGTGTGATTGTAAATAAATTCTTAATAAATTTGTAAATTTTTATAAATAATTTCTTGTGAATTCCCTGTAACCAACATCCAAGGAGTAGATTTAGTACAGTCCTGCTACCCAGTAAAAGCCAAAATGAGAGAACTAAATCAATTGAAATACAAGAAGCCCGCAACAGCAGATACCATCTTCCAGGACAAATTCCTGATGGAGAATGAGTTGTTCCTCAGCCGGAGCACCAAAATTCCGACAATAACAGTATTTCCCTATGGTGGTAGTAATTAACTTTCCATTGCATTAGACCCCATGGCGGCTACCAATTTGATAAACCCGGCTGGCAATCATCTTCATTCTTCCACGATTGAGCGTGTGCTACAATACAATGAAGAACTTGTTAGGCGCACTTCTTATTATAAAGCCCCTAGTCCTCCTGTACATGGATTCTAGTTTAAGGATGAGACAAGAAAATTCTTTTCCGAATTGTTGACAATAGGATCTGGGCCTCAGGAGATCTCACCTCGCACGAGTTGATTGCT
Organism: Bruguiera gymnorhiza; assembly: GCA_020883675.1. NCBI lineage: Eukaryota > Viridiplantae > Streptophyta > Magnoliopsida > Malpighiales > Rhizophoraceae > Bruguiera > Bruguiera gymnorhiza. The sequence goes on from JAIRCJ010001060.1 coordinate 2,199,643, forward strand.
ACCAGGCAGAGTTGGCATGAGACGCAGCAATTGCTTGGAAGTGCAGATGATTTACGAGCTGCTGCAATCGGCCACAAAGTTATCGTGCATGACAGCATTCCAGGTCTTGGAAGTGAGAATTTTCTCATTGCATGCGAGAGTCCCCAGTAACTACAGCTGAATCAAGAATCTACCCCTTTGTGGTTTTGTAATTAGCATTAACATTTTAAATGTTCTCTTCGGATGCAACACTACTAAATAAACAAGAGCAAAACCACAAATAGAAGGCATCAAATAATTCTCTCAATCTTAGGCTGCAGAGTGTACAGGAAAATGCCACCTGCAACTGCAACATTGAGAGACTCAAAATCTCCTGACATTGGTATGCTCACAAGCTCACATTCTTGCTGAGATTTCTCTGAAATGCCACGCCCTTCATTTCCCAAAACCAAGCATAGTGGGATATTGGCTAGAGAATCTGCTAGTCCTTGGGACAACAGCGACACTGGTTTCAACTCATCACCACTCTCTGGATGGCCAGCTAACATCTTCATTTTGAATTCACTTTTCAGAGCTTCAAGACAATACCAATCACCAGAAACTATAGGAAGCTGAAAAGATGCCCCTCGGCTCGCTCTTAGGGCTTTGCTACTGAACGGATCACAACAGCCAGGAAGTAAGAAAACACCGCCCTGTTTACCATCAGTTATGATTTAGATCTTCTGCTTCAATTGTGGATTGACAAATAAACACTCAAATACAATGGGCAGTCCACTCAGTGGAGGAAAAAAAGAACAATCCAATTGAGAGAAGAAGATTGCTAAATTCCAATGGTTGTAGCAATGTCATTGGTGATGCTGACAGGAAAATAGAACACTTATATTTGACCAGTGGAATTCTAGAGGTTTCTTTAGGCAGTCTTAAACATCCATCCAACTGGAATGGATGCAAATTGTCACATGAAGTAATAAAATAATTTAAAAAAAAAAAAAGATCAGATTCTCATCGATGAGATGAGCTGATGATATGCTGCTTGCCAAAAAAGCTTGTAAAATGCATGCAATGGAGCTCTGCCATTGTCCAACAAGAGTGTAAGAATAGCAGCATAGAAGTGTAACACGATACAACAGGAGAATCACAAGCACCATAGAGGTACAAGAGTAGAAAGGCTGGGGGCCATAAAAGTAGAAACAACTTATTTCAGGCTTATGACTTTGCTTACCCATCTAAATGCTACAGCTGATCTGATTAATGTACCTAGGTTACCTGGGTCCTGCAACAAACAACTCTCATGAATTAGCAAATATAATTGTCCAGTACCTTCTTCATTTTGCCAGTAATAACAATGCCATAAGTCATCAGTAAGCAGCATTTTATGGGCTCGTTGGCAACTGAAGATTACATCTTATTACACCTAGCAGCATGAAAAAGCAATCAAATTTTGAGGCCCAAAAATGTGAGGGGATCCAAATAAGGTCAAGTTTTTCTATGCAATAAAGGAATATCAGTTTGCATACTCCCACGCTGAGCCCATTTAGATGCTTCACTCTTTCTTGGTACAACAACCATGTACCAAATTTGATTTGATTTTTTGCAGAATCCAGAAGGCATATAATCTTTCTGATTTCTTTTTGTTTCTGCAACATAGTAGGTTCAATTAGAATAGCAGCTTCTGGGCTGTTTTGCTAACAATTACTCACTATTAGATGAGCTCAAAAAAGTAGAACCCTGAACCAGCAGAATAATTTTCAGCTCTCTTGAAGCACGATATGACCAAGAAGCAAACAAGGGCGTTTCAACACAAACTTCATCTTACAATCAAAGAAGAAACTATACTTAGATCCAAAAAAAAAAAAAGGTGGGGGGAGAGGGAAGGAGAAGAAACTAAACAACACAATGTCAAAAGATAGTGAGAATGACCTGGATTTCCTCAAGGACTAGAATTCGATGCGGAGATGGGAACCACTTCCAATAATCTGCACCTTTTTGATGATCGTCAACAACAAAGTAGCTGGTAGGGAACTTCATGAGGGCAATTGCTTCAATGGATTCAGTAGACTGTATCTGGGAAAGTTTTTTCATCACCACAGAGCTCACTCTCAAAGTACGGGTAGCAGCATTGTCGAGACCTTCGGGGACCTTGGCTTTGTCAAGAAGAAGTAAACAATCTGTTTCGACAGTCCTTTCTTGTAATGACTCTTGATGTCTATATATCTCCCTGTATATGCACACAATGTATATGCCCTATAACTTACAATCACTACTAGCTAAATTGACAACTTCACAGGGCATAGCATCAAAGATGACCCACCCCACTTCCAAACACGAATAAGAGAGACAACTTATACTAAATACTTGCTACAACAATGACACCAGATCAGGCTGCCCCACATTAGTTCTTTAAAGGATAACATCCGATCTAGAACCCCATAAACATCATTAAGACGTCTCTCTCTCTCTCTATCAGAGCTAGTAATTCAATTAGTAAAATGGTATCTTGATTCAGTCCCTCAGGCTAAATGTTGAACGACTACTTCTGAAGCCAAAATGGAGAAACTAAGCATTAAAAAAAAAACTGTTGGAGTTCCACAAATTCAACCAACAATTGAGCAGTAAATTGAAGTGAAAGAAAAGGATTATCGTAACAAGACAAGTAAGCGTACACTGTATTGCACATATACCATATACCCATATGAATTGTGGATTCTGTGTATTAAAAAAAAAAAACAAAGGAATCCCCCCCAAAAGAAAAAAAAGGTACCTGATGGGGGTAGTGCCAACAACAAGAGCAGAAGCATGAGAGTGGCGGTAAGGGGAACTGCGGCCGAGCTTGACACAGTGTTTCACAAAAGGGTTTGAAGTGCTGCTTATTGCTTTCACGCCGGCCGGTAATGAATATTTCGCCGCCGTTTCTAGGCTGCTCACATTATCCTCATTTTCGTTGTCCGATAGGTTACAGCGCGGACTCGGAAGTAGTCTAACTGTTGGCATCCAGGAGCTCTGCATCCTCTTCTTCTTCTTCCTCCTCTCCACAGCTACTCTGGAAACTATTACTGAATATTTGCGAAATGGGTCATCTGGGTCCGGGTGGCAGATACCGCTGTTACAGCCCGGGGCTTGGAAGCGAGAGCTATCTTGTTTATACACAATTCAACCATCAAATTCCAAGCGGCGGATTATTATTATTATTATTATTTAATATATATATATATATATGTTCAGATTAAACTTTTTTTTTTAAATGTTTTCTTAGAAAGAGGACCTACCCAACCATCATTTTTTTATATTGAATTTAAATATTATTTTAAATCAGTTTATGCATGTCATAATAAGTTAAAAATTATTCGATCCTATTTAGGTTGCAAGTCAATTGATGGAAATGCTCTCTCTCTCTCTCTCTCTCTCTCTCTCTCTCTCTCTCTCTCTCTCTCTAGTTTCTTATCGTCGAATCCATACAAGTTTGGACAAGACTGGCTTGGGATGGGAAAAATGGCAACTACACTCCATTGAATCAACCTCCGGCAGGCAGCAGCCACGCCAGTTCCAGGCCCCTCGAGAATGCCCCATAATTCCACGGCCACAGAAAGTGCAAATTTCAATACTATCCACAACACCCCACCACCACAATGGTCTATGTCAAATTGTTCGAGAAACATTTTCGAATTTGTCAATTTAGGTCTACTGTGACATCTTCGGGCAGAAGAGCCCACAACCTCATCTGTGCCATCTTATTAAACCTTCGTGTGTAGTAAATGCTTGGAAAAAGAGGAAATATAATAAAACACTAGAATTATCTCTCCATGTTTGTCTGCTTTTTTATTCAAGTTTTTTTTTTCTTCTAAAAAAAGAAAAACTATTACCGTAATTACCATCTTTCAAAATTGACTTTCTGCATACTTTTCTTTTCTATTTTTGTCTTATATTAACCACGTGATCAAAAAATACATATGTAATTGATAATTAAAATATTATGTCATTAATTTTGATAATTTGTCAAATTTTTCATTAATTATATATTTATTTTTTTTAATTACGTAATCATACAAAATATATGAATAATTAATTTTGATATACAATTATAACGTTAAATTCTTGTTTTTCAGAAATTTTGGTTTTTTACTTTGAAAAAATTAAAAAAATTTTGATTAATTATTTTATATTTGTGGTTCCATTTAACTTCTCATGGTTAAACCAAAGAGTTCTTCCTTTATTGTATTTATTTTTACTTAAATGTTTTGTGAACTTATCCTTACAAAAACCCCTTTCGTAAAAGCCTAAAGTCTGAATCGAAAGAAAGGAAAAAAAAAAAAAAAAAGTCTTAACTGTTACTGTTTTAAAAGGTGACCGACCGTAACGGCAAATTTCTCACAACGGTCATATAGAATTTGAATTCGAGCAAACCCTGAGATCCAACGCCGCAAAACCAAGAGACCGAAAATTTTACTATCTCGCCTTTCTCTCTACAAACCGTAACACACATTCTTGCAGCAAGGAAAAAGCTTTCGCCTTTCACCGTCACACGCCCAATCCCTTTGGCTTTTGATGGAAGAGTTGCGATTCAACAGTTTTAGGCAAAACCCACCAACGCTGTCCCCCAATTCCTCTTTTCCCACGGTTGTTTTTGAGTGGGAGAAAGACGCGAAATTGGACCAAGAAGGCCAAGATTCTGCCATGGACGAAGATACAGATTCTCTGGTCGATTCTATGCTCTGTGACTCCAACTCACGGCTAATCCCATCTGGGTTTTTAAGATCCAGTTGCACCGGTTAGTAAATTTGCTTCTATCTTGAACCTTTTGTCCGTACCCAGTTGGTCTTTGTTGTTCGCTTGATTGACGAGAAAATGTAGAATAAGAGAGGATGTTCTGCATTTTTTTGGGTTGGTATTTCATAATAGAGGAAGTTTATGTCGATGACATTTCCGAATTTTGTTTATGTGCATCCTTTGATATATGGGTTTGAACCCTTGCTGTCTATATATGTATTTTGGTGGATATCAGTTTTCTCTCTATGTTGTTGCAAGGACGTGGTCTGGTTTTCACAGCACACTTATAAGTGTACTAGTTCATCCATGAGTTTATCTCATGTCTCTTTCTGTCACCGCCTGTCTCCTGCAGTTGCTGTATAGGATTCTGCCAATTATCGCAGTTTTCCTTTTTGTAGGGATCTTTTTTTTGGGGGAATGGGTTCTTGATGGTTTTGGTGGGTTAGTAGCTTAGTCAATTTTAATGGCTGCATGAACTTGATGAACACTTTGTTTTTTTTTTTTGGGTGCAACTAGATGAACTTGTGGTGTTTGTAAATGCTGGAGGTGAGACTCCAATTGAAGCAGATTCCACATTCAGAATTCTCGGGGACACCAATTTCGAAGGAGGGACTGTTTTACGAACCAACGAGGATATAAAAGACGCTGGAGATTATCCATCCATCTATCAATCTGCTCGGCTGGGGAGCTTCTGTTATCGGTTCCATCATATTCTTACTGGAGACTATTATGTTGATCTTCATTTTGCAGAGATTATAAATACAAATGGGCCTAAAGGAATGCGGGTTTTTAATGTTTTCATACAGGAAGAGAAGGTAAGTCAATTATGTGAAAGAAACTTTAATTGCAAGTTTCTTCTTCTTACTCTACTTTCCCCCATATATATATGTGTATATATATATATATTTATTTATTTATTTATATTTGTCTAATATGTAACTTAGAACTTAGAGTAACTATCTTGAAAAAATGTCAGGTTTTATCGGAATTCGATATTTTTTCCATTGTTGGAGCCAACAAACCATTGCAGTTAGTTAACCTGAGGATTCCAGTGAAGGAGGATGGTATAATAGTGGTAAGATTTGAAGGGATCAATGGGAGCCCAGCTGTCAGTGGGATATGCATAAGGAAAGCACCTAAACTGTCAGGTATGATTTGTTTTTGCTTTACAAATTCATCATTCTGGCACTGAGTGCATTGGACATGTTAAATACAAACTTTTGATTTACTTCATTTGTGAATGAGTGCAGTTCCTTGCCTGCCACAAGAACATATTAAATGCAACAACTGTGCTGCTGAGATAGAAATTTCCTCAGCTCAGGTTAGATTGTCTTGCATTCAGCCTTTAGTTTTGAAGATTTTGAACTGTTGCTTATGTGGTCTTTATTCTGGATGTAGCAGAAGAAACTCATGCGGACAAAAGCTACAGATAAATATGAGAAGAAGATACAAGAGCTTACTAGTCAGTGTCAGCGTAAGACAAATGAATGCCATGAAGCTTGGATGTCATTGACTGCAGCAAATGAGCAGCTAGAGAAGGTGAGGATGGAACTGGACAACAAGACATTTCAGACACACTCTCTAGGTAATTGTCTGGAGCACAAACCATGTCATATTAAAGTCAGAGACTTGACTTTCTTCTTGATCACTTCTCAATCAACTTGGTGATTCAAATTCATAGTAATCACTTAGTCAATTCTTGCAACAAATGACCACATTAATTTTTCCAGAGGCAATATTATGCAACTGTTTGGTATTGAAGGAATCGGATAGGAGAGAATTCTTGGGTAAAAATTTTATGATCTGATGGTTGCAGATTTTTTTAGAGTACACAGTTCAGAATGCACAGGATAGGACAAACTTGGTTGAATCCGAGAAGTAGTATAACATGGTTGGGCTTCTGTTGTGTTAACCTGTTTCTCTGTCGAAGAATCGCTCGCTGCATGTGCATGAATTAAGCAAAGATTATTTTTCATGCTTCTTTCAGGAACTCAGTGATAGCTTTTCCTGTCTTTTATTGACAGATCAAATTGTTGTGAGACAAGCTGAAAATCTGAGGAATATTACTGACATGTATCACGGTGATAAAAAATTCTGGGCAGCAGCAGTCAACAATTTACAAGAAAAAATCAAGGCAAGCAAGTTCTATCTTTTTTCCTTTTTTTCTGGGTCTTTCCAAAATATGGCTAATGAAGTTGCCAGTTTTATTTTCGTTGGCCAACATTCTTACTTGGTTTCTCATTGTATGTTTCTATGCGGCACCTGGTCCAGATAATGAAAGAAGAGCATGCTCAACTCTCCTGCGAAGCACATGATTGTGCCAATTCAATACCTGAGTTATATAAGATGGTTGAAGGAGTACAGGCACTGGGTATGTTTGAATTATTCTTAATATATGAGATGATCATGGACTAGTTTTTGCCATGCATCTGCATGTACTCATGAAATCTCTGTGCAGTTGCACAGTGTGAGGATCTCAAGGTGAAATATGGTGACGAGCAAGCTAAGAGAAAAGAGCTCTATAACCAAATTCAAGAGACTAAAGGTATGTTTTTCCCCACCTTCCCCAACTGATTAAGGGCATATGCTGTTGCAGGGGCAGAACTATGACGTGTAATTACTAATTATATCTGTTAGATGTCAGGTAATATAAGGGTTTTTTGCCGGTGTCGCCCACTAAGCAAGGAGGAGATATTGGCTGGGTGTTCAACAGTTGTTGACTTTGATGGAGCTAAGGATGGGGATCTTACGATTTTAACAGGTGGCTCAACCAGGAAGTCTTTTAAATTTGACCGTGTTTACACACCAAGAGATAATCAAGGTATTCATAGATCCCTAAGATATTGTTGATTTATAGATGTCCCCTTCTGAAATATTGACTAAACCAAGTTTTGTCTTTTCCTTAATAGTTGAGGTGTTTGCGGATGCCTCACCACTGGTGGTTTCTGTGCTGGATGGATACAATGTTTGTATATTCGCATATGGGCAAACAGGGACAGGTAAAACATTTACAATGGAGGGTACAGAACAGAACAGGGGAGTCAATTACAGGACCCTCCAGCAATTATTTGAAATTGCCAAGGAAAGGAGTGAAACTTTTACGTATGAGATATCTGTCAGTGTTCTTGAAGTCTATAATGAACAAATCAGAGATTTGTTGGCCATATCACCAGCCTCAAAGAAGTATGTTATTTTATTTAAATACCTTGTTTTAAAGCTAATTGAGTTAGTGAATGTCTGGAAGTTTACAAGTGTTACAAAGCTTTTTTTTTCCTTGTATGTTTCTAGGTTGGAGGTCAAACAATGTTCAGCAGGGTCACATCGTGTTCCAGGGATTATAGAAGCTAAAGTCAACAACATTAAGGAAGTATGGAATGTGATGCAGGCAGGAAGCAATGCTAGAGCTGTTGGTTCCAATAACATCAATGAACACAGCAGCCGATCTCATTGGTATTACACTCAATTGCTCTTCCTACATTTTGTTTCAACTTAAAAGCTTATTTACATATCATCATCATCATCATCATTAGTATTTGGTTATGAATGACCTTGGACCATTTATTTTCTCCATTTGAATCAGCATGCTATGTGTAATGGTTGGAGCAAAGAATTTGATGAGCGGTGAATGCACCAAAAGTAAGCTTTGGCTTGTAGATTTGGCAGGAAGTGAGAGGCTTGCAAAAACAGATGTGCAGGGAGAACGACTAAAGGAAGCTCAAAATATTAATAGATCCCTTTCTGCTCTTGGTGATGTTATACATGCTTTAGCAACAAAAAGCAGTCATGTTCCATACAGGTCAACCCAACATTCCGTTATGTTTTGTGTTACTCTGTTGACTTCACATCACTAAGCTGTAAGAACCACTCTGATTTGGTTTCAGAAACTCCAAGTTGACACATTTGCTTCAAGATTCATTAGGTAAATAAAGTCATCTTACACTTGTTAGTTTATTTATCAAAAAATAAATTCGTCTTACAAGTTTTTTGTGTCTCAGAGGAGAAATTTTGCCTCTGCGCTCACAATGCAGTCAATTGTGAATTGGTAAAGTTTGATTGATATCTGAGATTTTAAGCTCCACCAGCAAATGTAAAGTTTTATGTTTGTGTGCTTCAGGGGGTGATTCCAAGACTTTAATGTTTGTGCAAATTAGCCCTTCAGAGCAGGACTTGAGTGAGACTCTGAGTTCATTAAATTTTGCTACACGAGTCCGAGGAATTGATCTGGGCCCTGCTAGGAAACAGATTGATACAAGCGAACTTCAGAAGATGAAAGGAATGGTGTGTATTTATTCAGTTACTTTTCTGTGGTGACATTATGGTTGTTTTGAATATGGATAATTGATAATTTATTTTTTATTCAATTAAGCTTGACAAAGCACGTCAGGAATCCAGATCCAAAGATGAATCATTGAGAAAGCTAGAAGAGAACTTACAGAACCTGGAGAACAAGGCAAAAGGGAAAGACCAGGTTCACAGAAACCAGCAAGAGAAGATCAAAGAACTTGAAGGCCAGCTTGAAATGAAGACTGCCTTGCATAACCAGTCAGAGAAGCAAGCATCACAACTTTCAGATAGACTGAAAGAAAAGGAAGAGACTTGCAGTGGTCTCCAGCAAAAGGTGGATTTTTCATTGACTTTCAGTTTGAGATTTTCTATATGTGCTCAATTTGTTTCTTCTGTTCACCATAATTTATTTATGTGAGAAGGTCAAGGAACTAGAGACCAAACTTAGAGAGCGCCAGCTGTCAGACTCTGCAGAATCTGTAACTTTTCAACAAAAGGTTTGTGTCTCAAAATTATACAAGCTGAAATTATGCGATTTCCATTGTTTAGGGTTGATAATTTTTCTTTTGTTTAATTTTTCAATACCTGTGCTGTTTTTTCGGGATCATATTGGTTTCTTTTTTTCTCTCTTTTTTTTTCTTCCAATTATGTGATTGCATGCTTCATAAAGCTAGAAGCACCTGATGGTTCCCTTTAACTAATTACATATATGTTGACAACAAAGCAAAAGCACTGACTAGTATTTTCCCTTCAACAAGGTTAAGGAACTTGAGAACAAGCTGAGAGAGCAAATGCGAGAGTCAGAGACTCAATCCTTTATTCTTCGGCAGAAGGTTGGCTAGTCAGGGTTATTTTTCAAGTACAGAAAGTTGAAAGTTGAAAATTTTCATTTTCACATTTTAGTCTACTTTTCCAGGTTAAGGAGCTTGAGAGACAGCTGCAAGAGCAGGAAAACAACTCGGAAGCCTCATTGCTTCGCCACAAGGTTCTTGTCTACTTTTTCACCAATCATACTTCAATTGTATAGCTGTTCCACAATTTTGCTCTTTCAGCTTGAGACAAGCTGCAAGAGCAGATGCAAGAGTCAGAGACTCGGTTCCTGACTCTTCAGTTAGACTGTGTCCTTGTGACAGACAATAAGGTTGACTGGTTGGGGTTATTTTTCAGGGAGAGATTTAGGAAGTTTGTAAATTCCATTTTCACATTTTTGTGAACTCCCTCCTTTTCCAGATTAAGGAGCTTGAGATCCAGCTGAAAGAGCAGGACAATAACTCGGAGGTTTTGTTGCTTCACCAAAAGGTTATTTTCTATTTTTTTCATTCATTCTTCAATTGCATGGCTCTTTTATAATCAGTCTGTGAGGAGAATTGTTACCGTGTTTTATGCATAAACATTTATCTCATATCCATGCTCACCATAAATGGGTACTGCTCTACTGGCTCTATCTGTTACATGCACTAATAATGTAATGGCAGATTAAGGAGCTAGAGGACAAGCTGAGGGACCAAGAGACACAAATGATGGGTGCACGGACTTGTGATGTTGCTGAAGTCTCAAGGACCAGTCCCAATGAAGGAAAAGCCCGTATAATAGAGGATGGACTTATGGGTGAAATCGAGCCTCACATTCTCAGGAGTTCAAACTCAGTGAACCGGCCATTGAGCCAGGGATCTGCATTGCCAAGAGGGAATGATGTTCTTCAAGGGATAAGAAAGAAACGACAGTCGAGAAGTGGAGAAACAGAGAATATTGGCATGCCAGCTTCTTTCAATGACAACATGGGTAGGAAGTCTGACCCTCCCAAGATTGCCAGGCTTATGAGACCAGCAAAGCCAACCACAGGTGCTGCTCAAGGATCTTTGACTCACAAGAGACTTAGCAGAGATCAGACACTAGGCATTAAGGAGAGGGATACTAAGAAAAAGATATGGTCTAGATAGGATATAGGACCTCATATTCTTGTGTGTTCTTCATAAGAAAGTTTTACCAAAAAGGAGAGAGATATTCCACATAATATATATATTGACTGATCGATTGTTTCTCAAAATGGCAAGGGATGGGCTTGGCCAGTTTATTGCCTTGCCCCTTTCTACTGGATCTCTATATCACAAGGCCCTGCAAGCTAATGTGTGTAAAGTGTTACTTAACGCTTGCATTGTAGATTATAATTTCACTTCTCAGTCATTTCAGTTGACGAGTGAAGCCCTGTTAAGCCCCAAGTACTTAAATTATGGGGACGAGATGAAAGGTTTTGATCATTTGCATTTTACTGCTGCATTGGACAAACTAAAAAGAAGAATATTAATACATGATTTAAACACCAATGAATTCATATTTTAGAGGACTTTTCAATAGCCGGTAGTTATTTTTGAAATTTTAGTTCTAATGAAAAAATATATAATATTTATAAAAATGAAGAGACTTAATTTTATTTTATAATTCATCACTTAATAAATTTTTTAATATGTACAAAAATAAAAATTCAGATATTTATCTTTAATATTTCATGTTCAAATTTTAAGAAAGATATCTGAAATGGATGATAAAAATACTATAAAAAATTGCTCACATGAATCGTACAACAAAGAAATGATAATAATAAAAGTAACCCATTTAATCGGTTTTGGGCCATATGGCCTCCTTTGGAATTTAGGATGGGGGCTGCTAGCAGACAAACCGGCCACCTTTTCTTTTCAGAATTCCAATTTGTAATAAATGTGTTTTGGCCCTGGAACTGGACGACAGGTTGCAAAGATGCAACCGTGTTTGATATTTCATAATGGATCAAGCGATCAAATAATGCAGAAACAGGAAATAAAGAAAGAGAAACCAGCAAGCACTAGCGGCTAAAAATTGAAAGGATGGGGGTTGGTTGGTGGGGTTTCGATGTTTACGTATGCTAAGAAACTGAAAGAGGTAAAAGAGATGGTGCTGGGGAAGCCCAAGCATTTTTCTCGTCTTTCCCGTTTGATATACGTCATCACCAACTAGCTAGAATACACAGCTTTGAGCCCTTGATTCTAGAGAGATTATAGGTACTTTTTTCTTTTTCTGTTTTTGTTTAACCGAAATGTTCTATAAACACAGTAAATTAGATGCCTGTCTCAAATACGGAAGTGAATATTGCATTCTTATAATTGTTAGCGATAGAAATTACAAATATTCAATAGATATAATAGTGTAAAGTGAGATTGCACTTAAAATGCATCAAGTGGATTATGCATACTATTGTAATTATACTCTTCTTATACATTCATGTGCAATGTGATAAATACATGTATTGCATTATGTCCTTTGTCATTCAGGGCTCGTGTAACCAATTTTCTGAAGAACCAAAATTCCATTGAAGTAGTTTTCATATTGAATGATTGCCCATCGACTATATTTGAATACATGCTCTAATCAATTTCTGAATTGGAATGACAAGATGCTCCCATGAACAATATTTGAAAATCTATCCTTGCGCAACAGCTTAACAAATTTCTGATTTGGATTGGCAAGATGTTGCTAATTAAAAGCGGAGCAATGACAAAATTATAAATTTTAGTCAAACCCCATTGGAGAATGGTTTACTTGGCAAATGTATCAGCCAAAACTTGTTTGCATAATGTAGCACATTATTCTGTACGGTTGTACCATTATGTCAGCGTCAGACTTTGTGTTCATTGTTGCTAATCCCAAGCCTAGGTAAAGGAGGAGGGGCTGCGGTAGACTGGGGTTTCAAAGTAAAACTAGCCCACCACAAACTCTGTCCTTAATGACATAATCCCTTATTTTTAATGTAAAATGGTGTAAAATAAAAAGGATTCATTTATGAGTTTTTGGACGTAACTTTGCCAACTAAATCAGTCAAACCTGGATTATAACCCACATTGATCAATGAAGACATGAAAGTAGCTAGTTATCGATCGACTGGACCTAGGATGAGTAGCACCGTATGGAATCTCAGCTCAACAGGCATAGGCACAGGGTAGTGTCATGAGCTTCTCGCTCGTTAAGTTGTAAAATGACAGTTAACACGCAATACAACACATGCACAAGCAGTCTCTGTCCTAACTACAGTTTTCTGCCAGAGGATTCTTTCACCTTAATCACGCAACTTCATGTTCTCCATCACTTCCTTCCAAACCTCCCCATCACACACACACACACACACACACACACAGTCTCTCTCTCTCTCTCTCTCCCCCCTCTCTCTTGCCCCCCACAGAGAATAACGTCAAAGCGATCCAATACTAAAGCATTTTATTATTTTTCTAACTTGATACCTTTCATAAGAAAAATTATAGTAAGAGAAACATGCGTGCTATGTTCCTTTTTGCAGGGATTAAGGATTTGAATGTGACAATAAGCACATCTCACTATGTAATTGTTCAAATTGCAAGATACAATTATTTATGCTTTAATTTTTAAATATATTAAAAATTTATTATATTTTAATATTTTAAAAATAATAAAAAATCGTTGGTATATTTTTAAAATAAAAAAAGATATTAAAAATTATATTTTTTGTCAAGTAATCAACAACGACTCTTTCCATACGTGTGTTATGTACATTCACATGATAAAGAATAATAGTTTTTCTTTTATTATCCAAAAGGATTTTTTGTCTTCTAAAAAATTATAAATATTTTAAAAACTTAGTTTTAATTATACAAATTATAATGAAGTGTATTTTATTTTATGAAAAAATTTTCATAACCTCTATTACACAATAATATCGGTGAATTTTGCTTTAAAAAAAATAACATTTGATACACGATTTGAAATAATTTTTTGTTTTTTTGATAACTTAACTTTTGATATTAACAATCATAATTGTTGGATACACATCGTGATTTTATCTTTAATTATGATTATATATTGAAAAATTAAAAATATTCAACTAACCCTTGTTATAATGTAATATATAGACCTATATATAAGACGCGTCTAGTCACCATATCTATGTAACTTCCATAATACCTTAATCATATAATAACTATACCTTGGTGTTAAGATTGACAAAAATGTGAGATTAATTACTCAAACAATGGATGCTTATTGTAAATTTAGTGAAAAACATTTAAAGTTTGTTCCAAGTTAAAATGAAAAAACAACCATAACAACAACGACGACGAGGACGACAATAATAATAAAGATTTTTCTCAAATTTAGTTGGATTTGGCTATATGTTTTTTCTTAGTATTTAGTTCTATCATAGATTAAGTTTGGCTTGAAATCTAATGGTTCTAAGGCCATGTATACTACATGAAGAATAAAAAACCTAGGGTGAAACATGTTAAAATATGTATAAATTTTTTGATAAATCAAATACTATAAAATTACAATAGAACATAAAGTAGTATGAGAGCAACCTAAAGCCTTTTAATATTAAAGATTACAAGTAAACTATCATAACGAAGTTATAACTAAATTAATAATAATATTATTATTTCACTATATAAAGTGTACATTAATGAATGTGAGAGAATAATTATTTTAATTTACTATACTTAAATATTATCTATATAATTAAAAAATATTCTTAAAAATAGTGCTAAATAGGTTTAAAATATTATATTTTTTATTTAGTTTAATTATATATATATATGCTTTATTTACTTTTCTAACAGAAAAGGGGGCATGTTCACAATGTGCATAGGAAAATATCAATTACATAACCAGAAATCCATTAGTTGAATCTAGTATTTCATGCGATAGTGACAAATTGATTTCTATTGTAAGGACAAGGGAAGCAAAATGGGTGTCGGCTTAATGGTGGGGTCTACAAGTTCAGTTCACACAATCAGCAAAAAGTAGAAAATAAAGAATCGCGATGGTGGGGGTGCCCAGCAGTAGTACCGATAAGCAGTACCGTGCAGCAAGCAATTGGCGTGGTGGGGCTCACTCCCCAATACCCTAAAAAGACGAACAACAAAAACATTTCTTCGCTAGACAAAAGAGTGAACCCTAAGACATTTTTTATGCCATCTCTCTCTTTCTCAAGTTGACAGTCTTTCATTCAATACACTCTCAAGCCACCACTAAACCACACCTCCATTGCAAATAATTATAAAAATGGAAATATTATCTTGATCCTGATAGAGGTCAAATGCGAGTTTACAAAGAAGCGTTACAATGATTTGATATACGATTACAGTTAATATTATAAGTTGCGCGCATGAAACAAAGCCATTGTTAAGAAGGGGCATGCAGGTACTTTGCTCGTAGAAACGTAAACAAAGGTTCCACGCAATTTATTGGAACACTTTTGTTAGAATATTTTGATTTTGTATTCAAAATTTGAATCATTTTATTTTTATTTTTCTTGTCTATCAGTCTCCTTGTGAAAAAAAAAAAAAGGTAGAGAAAGAAAGAGATAAGTCACAGAAAGAAGGGAAAACAGGAGAACTTAAGCAAGCTACTGAGCCTAGGGCTTAGCATTGCAGTTGCAGGGCTAGGGGAGGGGCTGATCAGCAGCCAGCAGGAAACACCTAACACCCTAGCTATGCTTGCTTACTGAGACTGTGCTGTGTCATAGATTCACACTGTATGTTCCGTTGCTGAGGCAGACCGAAACTCAGTTTTCTGAGAGAGAAAAAAACTGAACAGAGGGACACAAATCCTGAGACATTGAGAGTGCTGGAAAATGACGAAACATAAAACAAATCAAAGATATGTCATATTAATCCCCCCCCCCCAATTATGTATATATATTTAAGACGGTCCAAAATCCAACACAGATCCCAAAGGAATTAGGAAGATAGAGATAACCGTATTTTTTTTTTTTTCAAAACTTAAAAGAAGTTTCAAAGAGCAAAATGTATGCTATGAATCCACTTTACCCAATCAGCATACCCATTGACAAAGGAAAGGAGAAAAGAATATCCCTGTTCTGATTTTCATCTGAAAATAGCCTTCCATTGCTACTGTACCATAAACAGCAATAGAAGAGACAAATGCATAACAGATAGATCATAGATGTTCATGTAAGACATAAATTGTTTAATAATTAAATAAATTACAATCATGTATCTAAATGCTTTTAATTAACTTAGTTTCACAACTCCCTCCAATTTTTTCTTCCAATGGGTAGTTCTACTTCTAGCTATCTCTTGATCATGCTTCTCTTCTAGGGCAAAGCCTTGTATTGATGCAAATCGCCCCACGCTTGAACCTTAGTCCAGTTACCTGTGTTGTGATCATTTGCATTACTGCTGCTATCAGTTGGGGTTGCAGTCACTTCGCAGCAAGAATTCCCAAAGAACCACTCGGTTGCCGTATCATCCCCACTTCCGCCCTCCTTTCTTGAATTGCCAAAACCTGATCCTGATGCAGCCTCTGGTTTGGAAATTTCAAGATTCTGAAACAAAATGGGTTGCGGTCTCTTTGCCTGGATTCCTATGGGAACTGAAGAAACAGCAGTGCTCTCTTTCTGAATCTCTTCGCCAAAAACCATAGCCAATCTCTGCTGCTGCAACTTCCAGTGCAAATCTTGGTTTATAGAACTCAAAGATTCAATTGAAGAAGCAAGGCTAGAATGAACATTTATTGAAGCATCAGCACCCACTTCCTGAATTGCAGCACTGAATCCACTGGTAGTAGAAGAAATTGGATAACTAAACCCCATCATGGAGGCGGCAGAGCTTCCAGACGGATCAAGACTGAAGCAAGATGGGCTAGTACTAGTAGCACTAGCAGCCGCTGGAGATGTGGCCACTGCAACGTCCCCAAATGAACAAAACCGGTCATGAAGGCCACTCGTTGAAGGGTTGATCCTGGGGAATGATAACCCGCCAAGATTAAAATCCATGGCTGGAGAAAGTCCGCGAAGAATATTGAACCCACCCATCTCTGATGACCCGCTGGAGTCTCCGGAGAGCCTTGAAGATGACTTTGTCTTCTTGTTTTTCTGGCATCCCCCACCGATGGGAACGTTGCGCAAGGCCCCTCCTTTAGTCCAGTATCTTCTACAGGTCTTGCAGAAATGCCTCGGCTGGGTAAGACTGTAATTGTTGTAGTAGCAGAATTTTGTGTTGGGCGAGTCGCATCTCGGACACTTCAATGCTTGCTCTTGTGGCCTGGTGCTTGATGTTGTTGCCGTTTTCCGGTTACCGGAGCGTTGGTTATCCTCTATGGTAGCCTGTTTCTCCCGAAGACTACTCGAGGACATCTTTCGAGTGCCCTGAGTTGTTGGGGGAAACGGGTGCGGATGATAGTTTCTTTTTGCAGAGGTACAGATGATCATCAATTGAATGGTTTCATGCGTGGAGTAGAGACAGGGGATGCTGTTTGGGTCTTGTGATATTCATCAAGAAAGAGGGTTTGGGTCATTGATGCTGTCTATCTCAGAAACTGGAAATACAAGCTAGATCTGGTGGAATAAATAAAGCAAAAAAGTTAGGAGGAAACGAAACAAGTGGACGGCTGCAGATCTTGCTAGAAAGAGGGTCGTACATATGGATTTAGAGCGAGAGAGAGAGTAGATTATGTGAAATTTAGAATCACATACAAGATCTTAAAGCCAAATAAATATTTAGGCCAAATTGATGTTCTAAGAGAACAACATAGATTATATGGAAACTTCAACTTTGATTTGCAGGAGAGTTGTTTTTTTTTTTTTATAACTTTTTATTAATATGGATTTAATTATAAGAAACCATATTGCGAAAAAATTAATCCTTTTCCACCCTACAAATTTTCCTATTCCTAATGCTAGTGAAATTTGTATTCACCTGGGACAAAATAATGGCAGTTTAATTATTTCTTTTTCTTTTTATCAATCCACAGAAAATGACTTTATTAAGAACCAGCAGATCTAAAAACACAGCACCCCATAAGTACAGACAGACAATCTGCATAATGACAGTTTAGTTGAAATTTTATGTATAACAAATTTAAAAAATACAAAAACTTGGTTATTCCATTCCACGTAAATTGTGAGATGAGGCCAAAGCCTATGAAGTTAGTTCTCTCTTAAAATGTCTTGCATGGTGTTGAGGGGCTGTTGGACTTTGAGATTGATATGATACCACTTGTTGTCTTTAATGCCATGTGTTTGTATTTTGGTTAGAATGTTTTGAAGAGTGAGAGAGATTTTTGGCATGGGAAAAATTTATTCAATCACTAAATTTCTTGGCTTGATTATTTTGATTTCATTCAATTGCTTGTTTTAACTCCTCCCCCGTCAAGTACGTTATGTAGATTTGATTATTTGAGATCTTGCTTAGATCCTTGAATTCTAGCCACATATTTTTCTTCAATTATTAATGAATTTTTTTGTACAAGAAATTCTAGAAAACTTTTAAATCTAATCTCCTCATTTAACAAAATGGCTTATTCTGAAAGAGCTTTGCTCTATCTAGATTTTAAGGTTCAATGATCACACTTCAACACTCCTTAATTTGCAATGACTGAATTGTTTTTCTTTTTGACTTCTTAATATTTATGAATATTATACTCTCCATTCGACCTTTGCTTGCTTGAATTTTCTAGTGGCACTCTCTCCACCGGGTCCTTTTTGCTTGAGCCTTATAGCGGCACTTTCTTTATCAGGCATTTGTTTTTTCAGGCTTCTTGCACTTGCTCCATTGGACCTTTTTTTTTTTCTGCTTTGGCTTCCTAATGAGGTGCTACACTTGCTCCATTAGACCTTTTTGTTTTTTTTTTTGCTTGAACTTTTTATTAGGGATGTATGCTTTTTTATTGAACTATTACTCCAATGAATTTTTGTTGAGCCTTTTATTAGGAGTGTGTGTCATTTTGTTATTGTTGTTATTATTGTTCTCCTCCTCACTGATTTACGTTTTGCCTCGTACCCTTTTTCAATTGAATTGATTTAAATTCTATCTTCGGTGCCTCGCACCCTAGCCTTGGACCCTAAGGCAATTCAAGATAAAGGATAAATTGAGTTTAATCGGTTTAATTACTTAATAATCTATTTTAACTAAAACAAATAAAATAAAAAATAATTGAAAAATAAAATAATATAATATAAACAACATAATTAAAAGAGATAAAAGAAAGAAAGAAAAAATATATAATAATTTATAATACTTCAATTTAAATTAAGAATTTATATTTATTTTTTAAAATTTGTAGGAATTTTCAATATTATTGTTACTTTTTTCTTTTATAGGGTACAGATAATTTTTACACTTTTTCACCTTAAAAATACTTCAAGACTCTCATTTTATTATTTTTCATTAACTTACTTTTTTTTTCACAATATCAAATTTTCTTTTTTATAGTCTTTATTCTTTGATCTTTTATTATTATTATTATTTTGGATCTTTCACTAAATTCAATAAAAAATGTTCAAGGTCATATACAAAAGAGTTTTTAAAACTCTCTTATAGACTAAAAACAAAACTTAATTATTAGATATTGATCTCTTTATATATAGAGAATTAATTTTAAAAATAATAAATTTATTTATAAGGTATTATTAATTTTAAAATTCAAATCAATTCACTAATCAAAATTTTTGTAATTTTGTTAACTTATTGTCACAAGATTATTACTTTTTTTTTTTTTAAAAACAACTTATTAAGATGTTCAATACTCACACTTATATGACTCAATGTCTCCTTCTTCCTTGAAGATGTGAGAGTCGAGTAATGTGCACCCGTGACATCTCCCACAACTGATTCATTGACGTCCTCGTTGATGCACTCTTGGTATGCTGGGTAGTGTACACTACCTTTTAAGAATTACTTACCACCAAGTCGAGGGTTCCACGATAGGACAGGGGTAATCACTTACCACCAAGTCGAGGGTCCCATGACATGACAGGAGTAATCACTTACCACCAAGTCGAGTGTCCCACGACAAGATAGGGGTAGGTTCTAATACTACTTGTCAATGAGTCATTTTTTCTTTCCAAAAAGCAACTTATTGAGGTATATAATACCCACACTTATATGATCTAATGTCGTCCTCTTCTTCGAAAATATGGAGTTGAGTAGTGTGCACCCGTGAGATTATGCTCTTTATGTTGATAAGATTTTACTACCTTGATAATGACACCATGGCTAGCATGATAAAAGTGAATGAATGAAAAAACTACAAGTTTTATAAGTTTGTACGATTATCAAAATAATGTACATTGATAATTATATGTATCTTACCGCTTGATTCATACATTAAAACACTTGACATATACATCCCATTGCTTAAATCTTTGGTGGACAGGACTATATGTATCTAATCGCCTAAAATGGTGCATCCAAGCACTCCTAATACACAAACCATGACTCAAAATTTCAAATGGACAAATGATAGTGAATTACAAGCTAGCCCTTAACATTTTATTATATTTTATATATGTTGTATGAAATAGTCTCAAAGTTGCAAGTACATAAATGCTGCAAAGATATGCTTCCCACCAGTATGTAACAAGAGAGAGGGTTCAAAAGATCACGATCATCTCTATCGCTCATTTGTCCTGTAATGGCAGTGGAACCTTGTTAGAATCTGGAGATCTTTTTTACAAATGCTACAGTAACATTGGGCCTAAGGCTCAATACCAATATCTCTAGCTATTCCTGTTAGCCCTACGACTTAGCCGGACTAAAACCTCCATAAAGCCTTATTTCAGTCCCTCAGAATACTTTAAGGATTATAATTTTAAATTTTTATTTTTTAAAATTTTAAATTCAATAAAGTTTTAATAAATTAAAAAAAAAACCTCATTTCCAAATTGCAGCAAATTCAAAACTATAGAAGCTAAGAAAGACTTCTCTTATGATCAGGAAACTCTTTTGTCAATTGAGATTATGTTCTTTTACTCATATTAATAGGGTAGCAAACACTCTGCTGACTCTTTAGCAAAACAAGTTGTCCCCCAGAAATCATGTTTCATAGTTTGGATTTGAATTTTGCAACTTTAGGGGGCTTTTACGCTCCTTTGTCATAATTGTTTTTCTTTATTCATATAATTAAAGCATCTAATTAATAAAATAATAATAATAATAAAAGGGATGCTGCCCTTCATCTCTTCCAAAGAAGGGGTAATTTCTCTTCTTCATTTTTAACTCTATATTTACCCTCACTGGAGGTCACTTAGGCGTCAATGTGCCAATGCCGAGATAAGCCGGGGCACCCAGAACCTCTCTTTGCCTTTGCATTTCCAAACCTTTTATGTCCGCTTTAAATTTCGAAGAGTTTTCTTTAAGACAATGTTCCCTCTATCTAATAGTGAAACTAATGTAAGCTACCAATTATAAAACTTTGTTATTGTAGTATGTTGTTATTAGGACTAATTATATGGGAGGAACTACTTTATATTATTGACATTATTTGCCTACTCTCAATCATAAAGACCATCAAGAGCGAGATTGAAGATTCCCCCGAGAATTTAATCATGTATTTATCCCTGAATGAATATAGCATTCAAAATGTTGCCCCTGCTATTCAACTTAGTTGGCCAACCTAGCAAGATCGTGAAGAGTGTACAGAAAAACATGGCAGAACCGCCCAAAGTTGAGGAACACATAATGAAAGGCAGGGAATGAAACGTGGAGACCCGGCAAATACTTCTATTTCGTAGCAAACCAGCTAGGTCCAGATGGACTTGTGTAATGCATATGCATATCATTTGAGAGGGGGAGAGAAACATGTGAGAGGAGGTGGCTGGATTCCCGTGAGAGCAAACAAGAAACAAGGAGAAACTATGACGTTTTATTTGCTCATATCATCCGACGTTACGCGTCAAAGGTCACGGGACTTTCCATCCATTTTCTAACCACTTCTTCTCGTCCATCATCTTCTTTAGCCAGGTCACCAATTTTGTTTTCCTAGTTGTTAACTTCTCTACTGCATTTGATTGAACCCCACAAGCTGACTCGAGTGGTAATTAATGGCCGGATTACGATTTTTATGCGTGGATTAGGCGCCTGTCTCGACTTTGCACCTCGCAAGCAATTTATGTTAGGGGCTTTTGGGGGTCATTTCCTTTGGTTTAGGCAATTCTATGAGAACAGAATGAGTCGGAATATCTCCGTTGTCAAGTACAAAAAAAAAAAAAAATCCATGAAGACGTGGAAATTCAAAAAGAAGCGGAATTTATTCCCCTGTTTCTTTTGGGTGGTGGGGAACAGAAGAGGGAGGGGTGAGGGGGAAGAGAAGCTAGCGATGCTGTCTATGACTCTTTTTAGCCTCTCACAAACTACTTGTAGAAATATGTACATTGCTTATTTGCATTCATTTGGCCTGGTGACCCTTTAGGTTAAACGGTCTACATTTCTTTGTTTCTATGACTCTTTGTAATCTTAGAAATGCTTCCGATACTATGGAACTGAACCTCGCGGGGGATTAAATAGTTCCCTTTATATCTTTGTGGAGTAATTAGGTAAGCAGTATTGAATGTAATTTCTTCGCAAGTCTTCTTCTTTTTTTTACCTCTCTCTTCCAAAGAAGCAACAGAAAACACATGCGGGTGTACGATGAACACACCTCATAATTTTATCGCATGCCCACCCATTATCAATAGCCAAAACAACATTCTGAAGGGTATAATATTTGCTTAGGCTGTCTAAAAATTTGGCGGATTCTATGAAGTCATCAATACCTGAGAGCTCACACATTGGTAAAATCCTTAAGAAGTGGACCTCACGTCGCCGGCCTTAACACGAAAGTTTGAATATAAATGTCTAAATTCTTGATTATTAGGGTATTTAATTATTTAGGACCGCATGCTTTATTTGCTGCAGATTTGTAACTCACTGTTTGCGTCTGCGAGAATAAAGTCCATTGCTCTGAAAATGGGCCCATGGCCACCTTTCCTTCCCGCCCAACGACCTAAGCACGTACTGCGGTGCCATGCATGGCCCAACAATGATAGCCTTGTGTTTGTGGAGATTGTATTTAGCTTTAATTAAATGATCTTTAGTGTTTCTCAACAACACTTCAATAACTAACAATTTAGATTTATATTTGTAAAATTTTGGATTTTAATTTTATAAAATAATTGTGAAATTTATAGAATAAAAAGAGTTATCTCCATTATATAATTCATGGTTTAATAAACTTTTTAATAGATAAAAGAAAAAAAAAAGACATTTAGTTAGGTGCTTCGAGCACAATTGATTGGGATAATCTTTGTTGGATCCTCTTGGTTCCGTGTTCAAGTCTAGTAATTTTGTTTTCCTTTGCTGGCCTTTCAGCCTCCTCATAACCCAAAAAAAAAAGAAAAAAAGAAAAAAAAAGCATTTAAATCTCGTTCCAAAATCCAATTTTTTTATTCCTTTTCCTTTGTGAAACGAAACTAGAAATTGACAACTCATGTAGTCGGCAATCTGAAAGGCGACTGCCTTCACCTACGGTATATATAATATTAAGGTCGAATTAAAGATTGAAAATCTTAAATTCCAGTTTAAATATAAGCCAAATTAAAAAAAAAAAATTAGTTCTATATCTAGATACAGCACTTCTAGACCAAAATTGAATTTTTGCAGCGGTCAAAAACCACTTCCTCAATCTCTAACACCGTTGCAGGAAGTCTATGGTAGCGATTTCAGCAGTTTTTAGTCTGTGCTACATTCTTTGATACCATAGTAGATCTTATGCATCGATTCACTGCAAAAAAATCGTTTATGCAACAATTCTATGAAATGTATCACTGTAATTTTAATTCATATACAATAGTTATGAAGTGAATATGTCGTGGTTTATAGACCAAAGAGAACACTTTTAAGTTTATTATTGCAGCGATTTTGGATTTTCTACACCAATTTTCAAGTTGACACACTATCTTTATGCAGCGTTTAATTGTAAATGGGCAGCGGTTTCGATAAGGATAAACAATGGTTTCAATAAGAATAGGTAGCGATTTTTGCAGGAACAGACAGTAGTTTTGTTGTGAATAGACATCGTTTTCGATAGGAATAGGTTGCCGTTTCAAGGAGAATAGACAACGATTTCTATGGAAACAAGTAGCGATTTCGACCCGAATATGCAATGGTTTCGATAGAAATATACAAAGGCTTCAGTAGAAATATTCAAAGTCTCAATTTATTCTTATGTAAAAAAAATATGAATGCTTTATTGTATTTTATGAAGCAGGTTTTAAAAACACAATTTTTAACTTTAACCATAATCAAACTCTTAAAAATTAATAGATGATGGCTATTAGTAAATATGAAAATATACAAATAAATATTTAAATGGTATAATATAAATATAACTAGCATCTTAATAAAATGAGTATTTAACTGGTTCACAATTTATAACTAATGTTTCAGTAAAATAACTAGTCTACAAGGTATAACATTATATCATAATCGAAGAGTAAGCTGACCAGTTTGCTATCTTCTAGAAGATTGATTTCGTTTGGGCTATTTACATCAATTCCCCTACACAGAATAGGCACTACTACCACATTTTGGCAACTAGGTAATTGGTAGCCAGGTGGAATAACAAAGTTCCACAGAGCATTGAGAAGCTAAATCTGCAGGAGACTTTCACCAGAAGATTTCTCCTAAACCTTTTTAGACAGCCTAAAAAAACATAATAATAATAATGGCACTAAAGCCCAATATATGGTATTTGCAGTACAATATGCAAAGTGAGAATTGAGAAGTTCCAGCGTACTAGCCGAATAATTTGACAACTGGGGAAGAGAAAGCTCGCTCAAAACCCTTCATGTGTTATATTCTTTCAATGCTAAGGCTGCAAAACATTGGAACAAGAAATATATGACTTTATACCTCGTGAAAAAATTGCACCAACTTTTCCGCGAATGGAAGAATTTCACTGGTATGTCCAAGGAGAACATAGATCAAATTCAAAACCTGAACCTGGAATCAAAATGAAAGAATGAATCGAAAATTGTAACATGGCACCAAACCTTTTCTTTCTTTGGCTCAGAAACTTAGCTACAATACTTAACAGGGCGTCCCATTGCATCAACTGAGAGATGAAAAAAAGTTAATAATAAAGAGTGAAAAACGACTATGCATCATAACAAAGTGTAAAAAAAAAAAAACAACATAGAGCACCTCTACATCACAATACGCATGGAGTAATATAAAAGTAACAAGGGGGTAGTAAAACAATTTTTGTGTATTTAACTTTATTGATTTATGAGACCAAATAATATATAATTGATACACATGTTTTGCTCTTTAAGTAATGCTACCTAATTTTTCTCAAAAAAAAAAAAAATGATCACATTGAATTATACTACCCCACACTTACCCGATAAATTGCAGCTGCCTCCAAGGCCCTTTTGCTCATTTCTCTTGTTGTAGTCCCCAAGTCACATCAAAACAATATTTATTAGGCTCTTTAATTATTAACTAAATGAGAAATAAGGAAAGAGACAGATTGCTAGCTTTCATTTATTCACGACTTGTTTCTTCAATACTACATGCTGTATTTTTTGCGCAATTTACTTTTCTCGCCAGCTAACACGATCATTTGACTATTGGTTCTCCAACGCAGATCAACATCAATGTTCAGAAAAAGGAAGAAAAATAAAAATAAAAAAAAACACGTGGGATTTAACGTTTTTGGCTCTCGAGGAGACACGATACATCAAGGGATTGGCTTGTTGCCCAAAAAGAGACCGAGAATCAAAGATTACTTTGTAGAAGCAATGCCGTGAGGAATTGCTCAGACTACTAAATTGTGGAGGCCGAGAATACACCCATAACACGTCGCTGTACTGTCGCATCAAAAGTCTATGTCCGCCCACTCATATTTTTAGGTAACTTTGATTAGTGACAGCATTTTGGAACGGACGAGTTTATTTCTAGTGCAAAGTGAGCAATTAGATCACATGGGTTGGCCAAGTGGAGATAGACATGTTTACGCCGAAAGCCGAAAGGGTTGTTTTTAGTACAAAACGAGCCTAAATCTCTACATGTGCAAACAATCCACGCGAAAGTCCGTGTCTGGGTTTAGGCCCTCTTATCCCCTCTATCGACCGAAAATGATGTTCCTTGTCATTAAAAGAGAAAAGAAAAAAAAAAAGAAAAGGTAAATTGTGGGGTTTGTTTTTTTCTTCTGAATATGTGCTAGATCCGATATTAATGTTAACTTGAGGTATCATAATTTGTACTACATAGTTTAAGTTAAGTGCTCCGTTTAATCATTTCATTAAAAAGTCAAATTCAAAAATCCTGAAAATTTTGTAAATTAATCAAATCTAAACCTAAGGACTAGTTCATGTGAATTATTGGACGAAGTTAGAATGTAAGGGGAAAAGCATAACGAATCGAAATGGTTAGAATTCTGCATATATATATATATATATATATATTTTTACATACTAGTATACCAGAGAAATCTATTAAAATTTTAGAGAAGTCCAGGGTTTCAGAGGCAACAATATTATCAAATCTAACCTTTTTATCTCCTTCTTCCGTTTGAACTTTGTGGTTGACACTTCGCGCACAGATAGAATCAAAGCTAAACGTGTAGGATACAAAGAAAAAAAATAGAAAAAGGAAAAGAGGTTTGCTAGACGGTTGGTCGGTCTAATAAAATGTATAGGAAATATTTGTTAGGGCGCAACGCAACGTGCCCCATGCAGACTTTGGAGTCCACCCCCAGAGCCAACTTTGACTATTCTCCTTCCCCCTCGCTTGTTGAGTGAATTAGTCTTCCACAGCTTGTGATTGATAATTTGCCCCGATACACTGCGTCTGATGGTGGCTACACACGCAATATCATAAGGAAATAGCCGATAAGGTTGGACGCCAATATAATCTAAAAAGTCCCATTACTTGAACAAAGACAATTCGACAGAGGACAGCTGAAGGTAGTGTGGTATACGCATGCCTTGTGCCTGAAAAAGAAAATCTTCTCTATTAGGGGTCTAGCCTTACTACGGTAAAGCGAGTTGATCTCCCTAATAAAGCCTTTATAATAAGGGTTAATATTTAAAAAAAATTATTATTTTTATGTATTTTTATAAATTTAACACAATTTTTTAAAAATAATAAATTTTTCATAATTGAATTATTTTATAACAAATCTAACAAATTGTAAAATTTTATTTATAAAATTTATTAGATTTTAAATAATTAATCTTGTTCTTTCTAAAATACATCTTATTTCACAATTTTTTTCTTTTAATTTACAAAAGATCAAATTTCCTTACAAGAATCCTAAATAGTTGAAAAAAAAAAGGGCAAAAAACTAAATAAAAAAATCTCGAGAGAGAGAAGAATAGTGACGTATAAGAGTAATTGAAAGATATAATAATAATTAATTTAGTGAGATATATTGATCGAGTGAGAAATCAAGAGAGATTGTGAAATAAAGATATCCACATTAGAGAGAGCACTGTAAAACCATAGAGAACAACAATAAAAGCGTGGAGATTGCTTAACCATCCTCTCCTATAAAAGGTTTAGAGTCAAATAATGTTCTCTACAATCGTAAAATGCAAGGACCACCTCTCTTAAATAATTGAAAACCTTTTTCATTTTCTTTATCTCTCCATCACGAAGGTTCCTCTCTCCCTCCCAAGCGCTACTTTGATTTTTTTTGATTTTTATTTTTTCAATCATTAACTTCTCATGCGTTTTAGGGTTCGTCTCAATAAGTGAGTGCTAGTAATTTTTTTTTTTTAACAGGCAAGTGGGTGTTGATAAATTACAAGAAAACTTTTCTTTAAACGGGATGTATTTAAAAAAAAAATAATTATTTAAAAAAATATAATTAGATCAATTTAAAAATATTTGAATTTTAAATTTTGGGTTTGTAAGCCTATTGAGCCCGTTGCTAAGTTAGAGCCATATCAATTTCTTATTTTATGCACATACTATCATTTTTTTCTACATCAGCACGCCATGTTAACGGGTCTAATGAATTCTGTTAATGATTTCTCTCCTTCTTCTTCTTCTTCTTCGATATCTTGATATCTTTGATCAACACTGTTTCACATAATTTCCATAACAAAAGGAAATTTTTATTTTCCTTAAAAACTACAAACCATGAAACTGTATAATAACGCCAGCCAAAGGCTATGTTCCCGCAAATGTTTCTGCAGAAAATTATCTCTTTTATTAATTTTCTGACACTCGAAATATTGTATTACAAGTAGCCTTGGTTCTATCGCATGTTATTTTTCTCATGTTTCCAGGGGGAACACTAAGGTACAATACAATAGTTGAAAAGATGCACTGAACGGAAAAATTCAAGCTTCAAGGCTTGGTAGCAGCCAAGGTTTTTCCAATGTCAATGACGAATCTGTATTTGACATCGGCTTTGGCCAATCTCTCCATTGCTGTGTTCACGTAATCCATGGAGATGACCTCAATGTCTGGAGTTATGCTGTGTTTTGCTGCAAAATCGATCATCTCTTGTGTTTCCTTCATGCCACCGATCATACTTCCAGCAACCGTTTTTCTCCCTGGTTTCCACTCGACTTATTATGGCTTTGCTCTATTTCAAATTAAGAAGCAGCAAAATAAACCAACGCAAATTTCATGTTATGTATTACTTACCATAGATCAAAGGAAAGACGGGTAACTCATGAGGCTTTTCGGGTGCGCCCACTAAAACGAGCTTTCCATGCGCTTTCAACAACCCAAGGAGTGGCACAATAGGATGGGGTGCAGAGACTGTGTCAATGATGCTATCCAATATGCCCATGGCAGTCTGCAAAACACCATCAATGGCCAGTTAGTTGTGTCACGCACTTCTTCCTGTATCCATTTTCTACGCTTACAGTGCTTCGAAATTGATTAGGATATGAAAAGAGAGGATAATTTTGTTTACCTGCATTTGTTCTTGGTCGCGGCTGATTAAAAACGAGTCAGCACCAAGATGTTTCAATGCTTCCTCCTTCTTGCTGGCAGAGGTACTAATCACCGTGACCTGAGCCCCAAGAGCCTTTGCAAATTTAACAGCAACATGACCGAGTCCACCAAGGCCAACCACGCCTACATGCTTGCCAGGTTCGGCCAATCCAAAATATTTCAGGGGACTATACACTGTAATCCCAGCACAGAGAAGAGGGGCACCGGCTTGAAGCGGCATGTTGTCGGGGATACGGACAATGTAGCGCTCATTAGCAATCATGTGATCAGAGTAGCCTCCGTAAGTCATAGTTCCATCATAGTAGATGGAGCCGTAGGTGAGTATCAATTTGGGACAGTAATTTTCGAGGTCATTTGTGCAATTATCGCAGGAGTGGCATGCCCCAACCATGCATCCTACGCCCACCTTGTCTCCCGCCTTAAACTTCTTCACTTTGCTTCCCACCTCCGTGACTTCACCTACAATCTCATGCCTGCAAAGCAGCACAGCCAGCGGCATGAATTAGTTTGAGAATTTATATATTAACATTGATCGTGGTCTCTACTAGCTAAAAAGAGGCCATAAGTACCCGGGAACAAGAGGGAACTTGGAGAAACCCCATTCATTCTTGATGCCGTGAAGATCAGAATGGCATATCCCACAATATAGCACCTTAAATCTCACGTCCTCCTCCCCAGTAGCCCTGCATGCACAAATTACGGTACCCATATACAAAAATATATTTAAAAAAATGTAAAAAAAAAAGGGGGGAACCAAGAACGGTGAAAACGAGAAAGAAGGGACAAATCAAAGATGTTAATGTGGGGAACGATGCGCCAAGAAAGAAGGATATTGATCACTGTGACAATAGTTATACGTATTATCATCAGTCACCTTCTGGAGAAGTTGAAGGGCGAAAGATGGCCAGATTGGTCTCTTGCCGCCCACCCAT
The DNA here is from genome assembly GCA_020883675.1 of Bruguiera gymnorhiza. NCBI lineage: Eukaryota > Viridiplantae > Streptophyta > Magnoliopsida > Malpighiales > Rhizophoraceae > Bruguiera > Bruguiera gymnorhiza. The sequence continues at coordinate 2,229,356 of JAIRCJ010001060.1, forward strand.
AAGCCTTCACTGGATGCTCCGTTTCCGCTGATTTTGCCATTCTCCGCAACCGTCAGAGAGATGAGAGAGAAAGAGAGAGAGAGAGAGGAGCAGATGATGATAGACAGAATGCGAGGGGAGGAACATGCTTGTGGGGTATATAAAGATGTTTCGAGTATTAGTTACTGTAGGAATCATTATTAGCCATATTAAAAACGCGGGAAAATAGAGGAGGCAGCCATTGACCGTTTCTTGGGGATCGATCCAAACATGACGTCACTGGTGATCCAAGCAAAACGACGGGTAGTTGATTGATGTCAGTCTTTTCTACCATTTGAATTAAGATTTCCAATTTCTTTCATTTGTTTTGCCCCACAAAAAAATTACCACCAACCTTCTCTCCCTTGCACGGTTCCGCCCAACTCCCTCAATTTTTCACAAGACGTAGGTTTTAATTCTAACCTATCGAAAAAACAAAAAAGAAAAAAACTTATTGTTACAAACAAGCAAACCCCAAAAAAAAAAAGCATTATTCTAGTTAAATCCAATAAATAAAATAGCCTCCCCCCCCCCACACACATCTATATATATATATATATATATATATATAAAGATATTATTGTTTTTAGGGATATTTTGATCACAAAAATTGTGAATTACACTGGTGAGTCACTCTAGATCTCAAAATGTTGAAACTTAAAACTTAAACCTCTCTAAAATTTGTACGCTCACGGTCAATCAAATTGAGTATGATTGGTCCTCCTGCCATTAACTCTGTAGTATGTTAACTTTGATACGAATTTGTACGGTAGACGAGTGCAACTTTTCCAATAGAAGGAATCGCTTTCCCACCAATAAAATTATCAGAGCCGAGGAAATATTATGAACTGACTACCCTCGAAAGCTAACAGGGCCTGCAATCAGAAGAAACTTTATCACATGTAAGCTGAACCCGGTTCACACGACCTCCACAGTACCCCCCACATGACTCGCTTTTCAATGAACTCCGACCCGGGTTCCCAGTTAATCTAATTTATAATGGCATTTCATACCCGTTTCTCTCTCTTTTTTTCGGTTTTTAAACCTACACGGGGCAGCACGTCGCGCAACTTAAAATGTTTGTTGGGTGAAAATTGAATTAATGAGGTTTGGTTATTGAAAGCAACGGTGTTCATAACTCAGTTATCTAAACTAAATTATGAAAATCTAAACTGAATTAAAAAGTTTGGTTATAGCAAAGTGAAAAATGACACCGAACTTAAATATTAATTATCTGAACTTAATAAAAAAATTAAAAATTTTAATTTTAATGTAAAAAATATTCCCGATGTATTTTTTAAAAAATTTATAATTATTAAGATATATAAAATAAATAAGTGATCATTTAAAATATAAAAATACTTTATTAATATTTATTTATCATCAATAGTTGTATTTGTAATGATTTTCAATATTATTAGTGTAAAGAAATATAAAATATATATCAAATAATATTTTGGTTCATTTTAGTTAACTATATAATTTTTTAAAACTAAAAACCATAACCCAGCTGGAAAAATCAATTTATATAGATCCAGTTAACCAATTATGAAATTTGGTTCGGCCAGCCAGAACACCCCTAATTGAGAGAACATGTTTTGCTAATTTTTGAAGTGAATTTTTACACCCAGCAACATCACAAGTACATAAATAAGATGTTGGAAGCATAAGCATCAATTTTGCAGGTTATAATGCTTCTCTATTTCTTTGTAAGCAAGATATATCATTAAATATGGGAAATAAGATAACACAAACCACCGAAAAGTAAACAAATAATAATTAAAAAAAGTCAGTAAAATGAGTAAATATGCGTTTATAGTAAATATGCGTTTATAAGCTTGATTCAAACTGAAGGCAAAAGGACCATATTGAAATGTGTCCAATATGTTATTTTCCAATAGAAGAAAGAAACCTAGAGAAAAGGATAAAACATAAAAATTGGAAAAGAACAATAATGAAACCCTGAAGTGAGACTAAAACGATCGAGGTGGAGATAATCAAATTGGTGAAAGCTTGAGGGAGAATCACATATATCTAACTGGGTCATTATCGATGTCCAGCAGTGTTTGCTAAACGGCCAAACAATGAGATGGAATAGAGACTGATGGTCAGAAAAATTACTGATAGAAAAAAGGACTCAACCATAAAAACATAGGAATATATCAGGAAAACAAACCCAGTTAAAAAAAAAAGTTAAAAAGCTTTTAAAATAACCATCCCATCCCTTCAACTCGCAACCCATAAAGACGGATAAAACTTACACACTTTTAATAAAAGCTTACTGCAACCTGAGATGGTAATGACGTTGATGTCTATCATAAGATGAATCATACCAAGCTCAGCTAAAGAAAAGTTCAACCTCGACAGTACCTATCTCAATAATTAGTATGATCTAGAACTAACTGTATGCACTTCAATATTTTATTCCTTGTCAATCGCTTAAAAATCCAATGCACTAAAACCGTCCGCTCAAGAAATACCGGATGCTGCTGCAAACATGTCACTTAATAAAAAAAAATCGATAGTAATTTCCAAATAAATAATAAATGTTGGTTTAGGATACCGTGAAAGATCAACATTAACTTTTATTCAATACGTGGCATAACTTCAATCTTCGCCTGCAAACATACTCCTTTAAAAGTGTTCCAATTGTCGTGTCTTGGTATCATCCAAAATTAACAGGTGTTTTTTATTTTTTCATTTTTTATGTATGCATGATCTTGAGGATACAAGTCAGTCGTTGCTTCATCGTGACTTCTTCAGGACTATATGGAATGCCTTTCTCAAGTTCTTTGGATGACAGTTTATTTTCCTTTAACAGGTGGTTGACTTTTTACTTGCATGGATGACCCAACCCTCGTCCCATATAATCAAGGATTGCAGCAGCAATATGTTGGCATCTACGGCTGGAGAGGAAGAGGAGAGAATTCAAGAAGTGCTCAAGAGATGGTAAACAGGTAGTCCAACAAATAGTGTCGAATGTACGTGTGTGGGAAAATCTTTTAACTTGATGATACCACAATCGAATGGATGATTAATCAATGTGTTAGTTTTATTGAAGTTAATTTATATTCATTGTAGATTAAAAATTAATATTTAAATAATTATATCTTATTTATTATAATTTTTTAATTAAATTAATAATAAATTTTAATATTATTTAGTATATCAATATTTAAGTGTTTCTATTTATCGTATATTTCTCTATTATTTGTATATGCATTTCTCAATTATTACATAATATTTTATCATAATAATAAAATTATGAATATTTATATAATCATTTAATAATAATATTAAAATTAACTGAATTTTAATAGTAATATTAGAGTTGGTTAAAACCAAAAGCTACCATAAGAGTTGATTTGATTAAGGAGCCACCATTAGAATTGGCACTCGTTATGGTAATCATATAAGAGCATATTCGATTTAAGTATCAAAGAAAAGGGGGAGACAACATTAATTGCCACCAGATATCGTTAGTTACCCTTAACTGGGAACAAAAGGGAAAATTAGTGACCACCAAAAAAAACAAAAATCAAAGCGAATTTTTTGATTTAGATAAAGAGGAAAAATATAAGTCTTGCTAGAGTAGCCACAGAAGCCATTAGAGTTGTTGAAATTGCCACTTGCTATCGTTGGACAAAAGGGAAAATTAGTGACCGCCAAAAAAAAAAAAATCAAAGCGAATTTTTTGATTTAGATAAAGAGGAAAAATATAAGTCTTGCTAGAGTAGCCACATAAGCCATTAGAGGTGTTGAAATTGCCACTTGCTATCGTTGGACCATTACAATTGACATGTGCTGTCACACATTGCCCTTTCATCATCTGAAGCTAGATCCAAAGTTGCCAAATGCCGATCTCCCTATTTCCTAAGGAAGAGAATTAGACATGAAAGAAAAGAATATGATAATCATGAGAACGTGAAGAAGGAAAAAAGAAAAAAGAAAAAAAAAGAGTAAAGATATCTAATTTACAAGAAACAACGACAAAGCAATCAAAAGAAGGAAGATTTAGGTTTAAAAAGGGCTTAATTAATTGAGATCTAAAATTATAAAAAACTTAGTTGATATAAGTAATTTAGATAGAAGACTTTGATATAAAAAATATATAAAAGTTTTTGGAGTTAAGAGTTAAAACAAAAAAAAAATTCAGTATTAAAAAATTGTTAAATTAAGAGTTAAAAGTAATTCAATTCAATTTTTTCATATGAGATGAAAAATAATAAAGTGAAGTTTTTATATAATAATATTTTATACATATTGTGTATTATAAAGTGTTGTAAAGAATAAAATTTCAAATTTTATCATTCAAAACTATATGACATAAGTTTATCAAAAATTTGAAAGATAAGAAAAATTAATTATGGAGGAAAAATTGTCAAGAAAATTTTAATAATCTTGTTGATGATGATTTTAAAAATAATTCATTGAAATTTGAAAATTATAGTAAGTTTAAGTAGATATTGTAAATAATTATAATATTAAATTAAAATTAAAAAAATATTAAAATTAATTTAAATTTATTATAAATTAAAAATTAATATTCAAATAAAATTATGAAGTTGAATTTTATTTATTATATTTTTGTATTATATTATAAATAAATATTATTATTATTTTTTATATAAAACTCAAATGTTTTGATTTATTATGTCATTAGTAGGTAGGATTATAAGTATATATTATTTGTGTATACACGTTTCAATTATTATGTGATGTTTTATCATATTAATAAAATTATAAATATTTATATAATTATTTAATAATGATATAAAAATTAGTTAAGTCCTAACAAGTTTGACTGGTAATTAAAATTAATATCTCTCTTTTGCTACATAAATAATACACCTCCCTAGCCTATCTATAGAAGTAGCGGCCATGCTTTTGTAAATGGCTACTCCATCATTTTGTGTACATATTTACATTTTACTATCATTATTATTATTACATTTATATATACTAATTTTCATTCATCAAGAAAACACCGAAAATTACCATTCAATAATTTTGGTAGCATCCAAACTAGACTAATAGCTACATGCCAACCTTACAGGGCAATGGCCACACTATATCTTTCTTTTATCACAACTATGTAACACATTTTTTTCGGTAGCATGTTAGCACCAGAGACTAGGAAAAATTGCACTATAGTGCCTAACTTAATACGTTAAAAAAATTAATTTTATACTTTTATAAATTTTTATAATTAAATTTTAAATATTTTTATGTTAATCTTAAATGTTTAAAATGTTTTTTAAATAAGTATGTTTTTAGACAAAAAGTGATCAAATTGTCAATAAATTTTGTCCAGTCAATGAAGATATTTAAATATTTAATCACCTTTTGTCTAAAAAATACCTATTGAAAAGAATTCTAAACATTTGAAACTTACATGAAAATTTAAAAAAATTTAACATCCAATTTAGAATCAATTTTTTATATATTCCAGAATTGACCGAGCGACAATAATGAGTAAAAAGAAAGAAAAGAAAAGATAAACAAAGAATCACCAGGTTCTAGGGTCAAAACCTCATAAAAATCTAGTTTGAATTCTGAAGGGCTCCCAAGAATTATTGTAAATTGAGGTGAACGGAACCCAAAATTACAGAGCGCCCAAAAAAAAAAAAAAAAGCCGTAAAACAACAACATTTAAAATAAAACAAAATGGATGGATTAAATTGAAGAAACTTACCAATGACGTAATAAGATATTGTATAAAAAATCCCAAACGCGAGTTTCTGAAATTGATTTCGATTTAAAAAATTAAAGCAATAATCTAAAACAATCACACTGGAAAAATAAATTGAGTGTCATTCACAAAAGGACACGTGTGAATTGCAGATCTTCTGTAGCCCAACCAGGAGAAAACGTCAGCTATAATTGTGCATAATCCCTATTCGGCTCGGTTCTAATTTCAATTCTACCCCACTAATTACGATGGTTAAGGAGAATCATAAGGAACTACAAGTTGGCAGTTTGAACTGTGGATTTTAGTTTAGTTCAAATTTTTAATCTGGTGTTCAGAACCATCTGATTAGGGGCCGTACCGAACGGCAAGTTGGAAACTTCTGAGGGTATTGAAATGAACCCATTTTCCCATCCCACCGGTAGCTTCGAACAAAATGCTTTTGCTCGCCTAGTAGCAAAGATATTAGCATATGGAATAAAAAAGGTATCTGGATAATAAGAATTTACCCAACTTATTTATTCACGAGGTGATAAGCTTAAGATCAGCAACACTTGTTCTCGGAACAGATACCTTCTTCTGTTTTTTTTTTTTTTTAAGTGGAACATGTTATCAAATTTAAATCTGGGAGAAGATGAACATGTGGAGCCATTATGCATTATACACTTTTGTCGAGTTTATTATGCATTTTATCACATTTGTCTCCCTTTTGGCGAAGAACGTAAATTTCAAAGTATTTAATATTTTAATGTGTGCTCTTTTCATCGAAATTTTTCGATGTAACAACTCTTTCGTAAAAGTTAGCCACTCAATATGACGAGAAAAATGAAAAAATAAATAAATTTGGTATAAAAATTAAAACTTGAATTTACTGAGTAGTTCAATTTAATTGAAAATATAACATTTATCACTCTCTTTCTTATTTTTTATTATTTGCTTTAACGGATTGCTCTTCCAAGCCTGTTTCACATCATTTCCATAAAAAAAGGGATTTTTTCCCATGAAACTCCAAACCATCAAACCATGTAATAAGTAAGCATCAGAGGCTGTGTTCCCACATGTGTTTCTGCCGAAAATTTCCTCCTTTATTAATTTGCTGACCCTAGAAGTTTTGGATTACAAGTAGACTTCCTTCTATCGCACGTTATTTTTGGGATTTTTCTTAGGGGGAACAGTCTGAGGCATACAATATAGTTGAAGAGACATCAAAACAAAATTCAAGTTTCAGGTCTTGGTAGCAGCCAAGGTTTTTCCAATGTCAATCACAAATCTGTATTTGACATCGGCTTTGGCCAATCGCTCCATTGCTGTGTTCACGTAATCCATTGAAATGAGCTCAATGTCCGGAGTTATGCCGTGTTTTGCTGCAAAATCGATCATCTCTTGTGTCTCCTTCATGCCTCCGATCCCGCTTCCAGCAACTGTTTTCCTTCCTGAGTTCCACACTCAACTTATTATGGCTTTGATCTATAAATCACGAGGAGCAAAATAAACCAACGCAATTTTGATGTTATGCAATTGCTTACCAGCGATCAAAGGAAAGACGGGTAACTGGTGAGGCTTTGCAGGTACGCCCACTAAAACGAGCTTTCCGTGTGTTTTCAGCAAGCCAAGGAGTGGCACAATAGGATGGGGTGCAGAGACCGTGTCAATGATGCCATCCAATGTGCCTATGGCAGCCTGGAAAAGTTCATCAATGGACAGTTGGTTGTGTCATGCGCTTCCTGTTTCCATTTTCTAGGCTTACAGTGCTTCGAAATTGACTAGAATATGAAAATGGTAAGGATAAATATCTACCTGCATTTGGTCTTGGTTGTGGCTGATTAAAAACGAGTCAGCACCAAGATGTTTCAATGCTTCCTCCTCCTTGCTGGCAGAGGTGCTAATCACCGTGACCTTAGCCCCAAAAGCCTTGGCAAATTTAACAGCAACATGACCGAGTCCACCAAGGCCAACCACGCCTACATGCTTGCCAGGTTCAGCCAATCCAAAATATTTCAGGGGACTATACACTGTAATCCCAGCACAGAGAAGAGGGGCACCAGCCTCAAGCGGCATGTTGTCGGGGATACGGACAATGTATCGCTCGTTAGCAATCATGTGATCAGAGTAGCCTCCATAAGTCATAGTTCCATCGTAGTAGATGGAGCCGTAGGTGAGTATCAATTTGGGACAGTAATTTTCAAGATCATTTGTGCAATTATCGCAGGAGTGGCATGCCCCAACCAAGCACCCTACGCCCACTTTGTCTCCCACCTTAACCTTCTTCACTTTGCTCCCCACCTGTGTCACTTCACCCACAATCTCGTGCCTGTTGGGCAGTAGCCCGTGGCATGGATTAGTTTAGGAATTTATTAAAATGGACAGTGGTGTCAACTAGCTAGTAATTGCATAAAATAAGCAAATGGCATCTGAGAAATATAGTTGTATGTGTAGTGAAATGGTGACTAGAAGGAATAACAGAGTATTAATAGAAGGAAAAGCCGTTTTATCTATACTTATGTTTTTTATTGAATTAAGCTAAGTCTAAAATGGGATACACAAGATACAGAGTCACAACCAAACAACACTGATAATTGCTAAAAGAAGGCAATGAAAGGGAGAAGAGGAGCCTAAACGAAAAGGGAGGCCATACGTACCCAGGAACAAGAGGGAACATGGACATACCCCATTCATTCTTGATGCTGTGGAGATCAGAATGGCATATCCCACAATATAGCACCTTAAACCTCACATCGTCCTCGCCAGTAGCTCTGGACAAATTAAGATACCCATAGTTAGCTAGCTAGCATAATTAAGCATCCATTGACTTCTTCTTCTTCTTCTTTTTTGATAAATCAGAAGCTACTTTTAATAATAGATAGAAATAATACACCAGATAGGCAAGAAACCCGGCATAATTAGCAAGAACCATATATCAACCAGCCAACAAAACCAGAAAAAATACAGTACCAACAGAGCCAAGATACCCAGATTCCCTAATAAACTGACATACAATAGGTAAGCCCCAAAAAGACTTCATAAGACCAAAGGAGTAACACCAACGAGGCGGTGGCCACTAAAAAGGATCAGGACATAACTAAAGCAGAAGGACAGAGCAGGCGAAATTGACCAGCAAAAGGCCCAAGCGAAGCACTACACATCAACTTAAGAGCAACTTGCCAAGGCCAACATAACCAAGGAACAGGACAGCAACAAGGAGGACACAGCATCGGCCAAAGTTGACAGGAGATTTCAGAAAACAGAAGCCTAATAATAAAAATAAACCAGACTTCAAGAAACGGCACCGATCGTCTACATTTCTTGGTTACCAATAAACCAAAAACGAACCAGACTTGAAGAAAGAGCGATCAAATTCTACATGTTATACAATAATATATAATATCATCAGTCACCTTCTGGAGAACTTCAAGGGCGAAAGATGGCCGGTTTGGTCTCTTGCCGCCCACCCAAAAGCCTCCACTGGATGCTCCGTTTCCGCTGATTTCGCCATCCTCCACGACCGACAGAGAGAGATGATAGGCACAACGGTAGAGAAGGGAGACGTTAGTGGTACATATGCATGTAGAAGATGTTTCAGAGTATTAACTAGTGGAGGAGATCACACTCACTGCTGATCTGAAATAACGGTGGGTCGCTGCTGGTTGATGCCCGTCCAACTTGTAAATTAATTTCCAATCTCATTCGTTTGTTTTGCACCGCAAAAACAAATTAAACAAAATAATAATAATAATATTTAAATATTTTTATAATTATATTTATTTTATTCTTTTAATCTATTAAATATTTTATTTAATTCAATTTAATTAATATTAAAAAAATTTATTAATTATCACTACAAAATAATCACATTATAAATAAAATTTTATATCATATTACATTATTAAAATTATTGATATTATTAATATGATATTAATTTTAATTTTTTTAAAATTTTATTATGAGATATGATATAATTTATTAAAAATTATTTCATATAAGATATTAATTAAAACCTACGAGATGTAGGTTTTAATTACCAAAAATTAAAAAAAAATTATTCTTACAGACCAAAAAGATTTATATCATTATTCTAGTCAAAAACACAATAAATAAAGTAAATGTATATTTTTTTGGGTCTTTCCAAGGATACTCTGATTGCAAAACTCGATTTGTTTTCATTTGTCAGTGTTAGAGTTCACTGGTACCATCAAACCATGCAGCTGACGACATTACACTCAGTAATTTGAATTGTGGACAATAATGGTAGAGTTGCTATTCTTAGTACCACATCTAGAGTTCAAACTTTACTCTAATGAAAAAAAGAAAAAACGAAATATTAGCCTAACCAAGTTGAAAAAGGAAGGACACTGCTTTGGAAAATTGATTAGGTTACCATGTAATCTACCTTTTCTTGTCTAAAAGTGGTAACCATCAAAGGAAGGACACTGTTGTCTAACCAAGTTGAAAAAGGAGGGACACTGTTTTCATTTGTTAGTGTTAAAGTTCACTGGTACCATCAAACCATGCAACTGATGACATTACACTCAGTAATTTGAATTGTTGACAATAATCGTAGAGTTGCTATTCTCAGTATCACATCTAGAGTTCAAACTTTACTCTAATGAACGAAAAAAAAAAAAAACATAATATCAGTCTAACCAAGTTGAAAAAGAAAGGACACTGCTTTTGAAAAATTGATTAGGTTAACATTTAATCTACCTTTGTTGTGTAAAAGTGGTACTGAGAGTATCGTATTTGTTTATTAAATAAATAAATAAATAATTGAGTATACACAAAATTTGTGCACACAAATAGTTACAAAAATTTTTTATATTATATATTACATTAATATAAAAACCCTTCATAGTTACTTGTGTACACCAAATTTGCATATACCTGGTGGTTGCCTTAAATAAATAAGCTGCCATATACTCCGTTGCCCCAAAAAAAAAAAAAAAACCAATTATTTAGTTTCGATGCAATCAAAAGAAAAGGTAAAATTATGAAATACCAATTAGCAGCATTGAATTATAGTGCCCGGGAGATGAATTTTATTAAATTGAAATTAAAGTCACGTTTTGTAGAGGTTTCAGAAAGTAGAAACTTGTATCATTCTGGCAAGTTGTGTTATCCGGCTAATATTTAAGATTTGTTTTGGGCTCGTGGTCTTATTATTCTGGTTAAGCTTCTACAAGTCCAGAAGTGCCAATGTCTCGCGGGATCATTATTATATTTGTAATTGTTATTCCATTTCCCGAGTTGAAACCAATTGACTCTTAGGTTTGTCGGATGTACCACTGACCCTCGAGACTAGGAAGAAAGTTGAGTTCCAAATCCAGGTCTTTTTCAAAATACTTATAATTGTAAGATTAGGGAGTCCTTTCCACCAACTGTTACAAACTAACAAAAATACAATTACTATGTTAAAAAAAAAAAAGAGAGAAAATCGAAACCAATTGGCCACACTTCCTCGCAGCACATTCCAGAGAAATAGCTTTACTTTTTCTTTTTTTCTTTTTTTCTTTTTTTTTGTTTTTTTAAAGTCAAAAAGGCCCCAATTCTAGCTATCTGTCTGCCATGACTGGTAGGTGCCACTTTCTCTGAAAGGGCAAATCAAGGTCCCGCCAGTTAGTGACCAGAGTCGACAACATATTATCCTACCGGGATTCTGAATCGACTCTCGACACCCGAAATGGCCGGCAATTTGAAGTAGCTTCATCATGTGTAATCTAAACCGTTCACCAGAATTCAATAATAATACTAAATAAACGATCAGATTTGCATTCCGCGTCAATCTAATTTAAGGAATTTTGATAGGTCTGATTTGTTGCACATATAATTGCTAATTCTGCTCGAAATGCTACCACTGACCTTAACAATTTGAATTTGAGTCGATCCAAACTTAACTCGGCTCAAACCCGAATGAACCCATTTAAAATTACAGGCAAGTTGAAACAATTGGCAATTTGTGCACCGTTTTTTATTTTGGAACCTACGTGACAAAGTGATATTTAATGATAATTTACCGAGAAAAAGTCTAGAATTTAACTTATCTAATAAAGTCAACAATCAATATTGATGTTTATTGGTGTTAGTTGCACCAACCAAATTGATATTTAATGAGAAATGAATGCTCTCCTACAAAAAGGTAAATAAGTCAACAAGTTATCAGTTCTTCCGCTCTCAAAAGAGCAAACACACGCGGCAGATGCTGAGTCGCACAGGTCCAACACAGTTTAATGTGTCTATAAATTTTTTTTTTTTAAAAGAAAGGACACGCGTACGGGAGCGATGTATATCTAACAGGCTGGATAATAAACGCGCCGAATCCCGCGACGCCCCACGTGTTTCTCTATGGATGATGATTTTAGAATAGAAAAATCTGGACAATTGAAAATAAAAATAAATAAATAAATAAAAATATATAGAGAACAATCTGGTATTAAGAAATTCTTTCCCGAAAAGAGGGAAGCGGAGAGGAACAAGTTGTGTTGAATGGAAAAGCCCAAATCCAAAATATGACGTCAAGCGGCATGGCGTCGGGGACACGGACATTGTATCGCTCCTTGGCGATCATGTGACAGTTCCATCACGGTAGATCGAGTTGTGGGTGAACATCACTTTGGGACAGTAATTTAACATCACTGTGGGACAGTAATTTTCAAGGTCATTTGTGCAATCCTCGCAGGAGTGGCATGCCCCAACCGTGAATCCTACACCCACCCTCTCTCCCACCTTAACCTCTTTCACTCTGCTCCCCGCCTCCGTCACTTCACCTACAATCTCATGTCTACAGGGCATCAGCCGGTGGCATGCATTAGTTTAATACTTTAGTAGTAGTTGCATAAAATAAGCCAATGGCATCCGAAAAATATGGTATCATGTGCAGAGGAACGGTGGCTGGAAAGGAAAAGAGAGTATTAATAGACAATTGATTGAGCAGACCATAACTTTTATCTTCTTTCAGAAAAATTACATCTTTTTGTTAGATGAGTTTGGCAATAGGACCTCAAGGTCCTCGGTTTCTCACACGAATTGATTCCGAACTATTTTTAACCCTGTGTCCAAGGAAAATACATTGAACTTATTAATGACTACTATAGGCTTCTCTCTTCCACGGTTCCGCCCATCAGTGCCATTTTCTCTCTGTTAAGTCGGCTTAATGTCACACTCACGCTATATAATTCAAAATCTTTCTATTTTTATTTCAATACGAGAGAAGTAATATTTAAGCTATTTATAATATAATTAATTTCTATTTCTAATATAATTTATTTATAATATTTTAAATTGATTAAATTCTAATATTATTTATTATAAAATTATTATTTAAAAAAATAATTAATTGATATATATAATATTTATATTTATAATATTCAAAATTATTATTTTTTATTTAATATAAGAGTTAAATTCTAGTTAATTTATTTATAATATAATTCATTACTGTTATTAATATAACTGCTTCGTAACATTATATGCTGGACTAATATTGTTTAGCCCCTCCTTAACCACTTAGTTCCTACAAGAGGGGTGTGAAGAGAAACAGGGAAGGGAGATGGTTTGCATCATTTGTCGAATTGTCAAAGAATTCAGCAGTTCAGTAACAGATGCACTAGGAAAGAAAATAAATCAGAGAAGTCTAGCAAGAAAATCAAAGTTGATACTGGAGGGAGTCAGGGCGTGAAGAGACGGGCTGCTCGGGGGTCCAGAGGACTTGAAGAGAGAATAGATGGTAAAGTCAAAGAATTAGCTCAGAAAAGAGAGGTCCTATCCTATCGGAGGTTATACAAATTTCTGATGAGCAAAATAAGTTTTTGAAACAAGGCATTTGGGCATGGAACAGACGAAAATTTGAGGTGGGAAAGCTTCCGGGGCTTTGAGCCATGGGAGGAGAGGCAAATGTCACGGGTTTTTTTTTCCTTCTTTTTTAAATAATCTATGAACTGCATATTTATATAATTTAAAATTTTTTTTATTTAATATAAAATATAAAAATTAATATGTATATAACTCGTTCGTATTTTAAATATAACTCATTTATAAATATTTTTTTATTAAATTTATCAATATTCTCATAAAAAATTAAAACTCTTTTACTTATTTTTAAATAAAATATTTAATAAAAAATATTAAAATTGTGATTAAAATTAGGTCAATTTTGATACTATTTATTACAATATTATTATTTAAAAAAAAAAAATGTATATGAGAGTTGATTACACATTAACCCAATCACCGGGTGATTCACCGTGTTTGTATCACCGACGAGTTATATCTCGAATACGGAACAATAGCCGGGTTACACCAGCGAGCGAGTTATGAGGCCTCTAAAAATGTTATCCTCCTCAGAATCCCAAGGCGGCCCATATTGATCTTATACAGTGATGCACGCAGCAGTCTCACTGACTTCTGAAGCCTGTGACAGACTGGACTTTGAAGAAGTTTTATCAAATGTAATCTGGTACACTCCGACGTGACGGTACGGCAATGACCCACTTTAAAAAGAATTCAAATCTAATTCTCGAATAAATCTAATCTGACGTGCGGACTATGTTTATTAATTTTTTTATTATAATTTATTTATAATTTTATATTATATAAATTTAAGTTTTTATTTTTTATTTTAAATAAATTTAATTTATTATATAATATAAAATTATTAATAAATTATACTAAAAAAATCAAAATAAAAAAAATACCACAATCTTGATCAGTTTCACAGGTTGGATAGATAAAATCTCGACAATGCTATTAATGACCTCAACAACTCAAAGTTTGAATTGATGGGAGCTTTCACTGGGGTCAAATCCGATTTGACCCATTTAAAACGACTTGTGAGTTCAAACTTATTTGACAAAAGTTAATTTTATAATTTAAGTTTTTTTTTTACCAAAGAAAAAGCTTTTTTAAAGAAAATTTAATTTACTTACACCTAACAAATTAATTTTGAATATGAAAAAAATCTCCTCTTAAGTTATCCGTTCTTTTGCTATAATTATTCTAATCTCAAAAGAGCAGAAACTGCGAAAGAGAAGAGATATGTTTCAGCAGAACGCGTGAAATACACAGCTTATTTAGCTGAGACTTACAATTTAATGAAACCTAACGCCCGCGTCAAACATGAATTGAACAGGTTCTTTTTAACACACGTTGCAAAGCAGGCAAGGGACAACAGGCCCCCGCCTAGCTTATTAGCATAAACTTACTAATTTTACTACTCGGTACACATCACTCCATTTATTTTTGGGGATCACTGGTCATCACGTACAATAGTCGAAATGATGCAACCACAACAATATTCATCTTCAATGCTTGGCAGCAAAGCTTTTTCCGACATCAATTACAAACCTGTATTTGACATCCTCTTTGGCCAATCGCTCCATAGCTGTGTTCACATAATCCATCGAAATGAGCTCAATGTCTGCGGCTATGCCGTGTTCTGCGGCAAAACAAATCATCTCTTGCGTCTCCTTGATGCCTCCGATGACACTCCCAGCAATTGTCTTCCTCCCTGCAGGTTTCCCACTCAGCAATTATTAATTCTAGCTTTACTCTCTTAATTGAGGATAACTAATTAAATAAACTGAGTAATGCAGCTTTCGTGCCCGGCACTCACCCTCTATCAAAGGATGGATGGGTACCATATGAGGCTTTTTGGGTTCGCCAACTAGAATAAGCTTTCCCTGAGTTTTCAACAAGTCAAGGAGCGGCCCGATGGGATGGACTGCCGAGCCTGTATCGATGATGCTATCAAATGTGCCCTCGGCAGCCTGAAAATGGTCGATACACGTGACAAAACAGTTGGATCACATTTTCAATTTTCACGCGTTGCATTACCACGAGGACTCACATTTCTAGTTCCATCGTTTGCTTGCGATCACGCAACGAAAGACAAAAAATGAGCATTAACTATGGTTGGATCCACGTCTAGAATATGACAAAATTAACTATATTAATGTAAATTTGCTGTTGTTTGTGTTGGGCAAAATATTATTTAGCATTTACCTGCATTTGGTCTTCGTCAAGGCTGAGCAAAAATGAGTCAGCACCAAGACGTTCCAATGCGTCCTGCTGCTTGCTAGGCGTGTGGCTAATCACAGTCACCTTAGCCCCGAAAGCCTTAGCGAATTTGACGGCAACATGACCAAGCCCGCCAAGGCCAACTATGCCCAGATGCTTACCAGGTTTAGCTGACTTGTAATATTTCATGGCACTATAAACGGTAATCCCAGCACACAAGAGCGGGCAACCGGCGTCAAGCGGGAAGTTATCGGGGAAATGGATAACGTAGTGCTCAGGAACAACCATGTGATCAGAGTAGGCTCCATAAGTGCGGGTTCCGTCGAAGTCGATTGAATTGTAAGGTTGTATAAAGTTAGGACAGTAATTTTCAAGGTTCTTTTCGCAAAACTCGCAGGTGAGGTCCGAATTAACTATGACTCCGACACCCACTTTGTCTCCAACCTTGACCTTCGTCACCTTGCTTCCAACTTCTGTCACTACGCCTGCCATCTCGTGCCTGCAGGACAGCGGCCGGCTTACTGGATGGTTTGTTATATTCTTAAGTTGATTTGATATCAACTAGCTGCATAAATAGTGAAACAAGGGAGGGACCGAAAAAAATAAAGAAACAGGACAACAATCTTCTTTACTATACAGTAATTTAAAACTCCCTAGACCTAGTTGCTCGTAAAACTGGTGCAAATTCAGTTGGGTCTAATAAAATTTTTCTTAACATAGCAAAATATTAAATGTCTCGTTATATGGATGCGGATGGTCTTAGCATGAGCAAGGGTATGTGGAGTGACATTATTATCACTCTTGGTAGCAAATTTGTGATTTCTAATAATAAGACAGCGATACTTTTATAAAGATATATCTGTTTTCATAATAAAAATTTTTATAAGTCTATAATTGTCTTAATAACAAAATTTACATCTCTATAATATTTTCAAAAAATTAATAATCTCCGTCAAACTACTTTTCATTAAATCTATCACTTTGTTCCAATTGCATCACTATATTGTAATTTTGTTACCATCAAATTATCAGGTTTCGCATAGACATCCAAGTCACTTTTACTTTTGAAAACTGATGGAGCGATGATAAAGGAATGATAGTCCATGTGATTTGTTGGCGAGAAATTCAAGTTCCGTAATCCTGTTGGAAGTAGATGATACGTTTAGTATCCTATAATGAAATCTACCCTGTTGGGTTTTTTTTTTTTTTTTTTAATTTTCACACAGCAGGCCTGACTTCATTGAGAACTGAACCCAGAAACTAGATTTCACAATTTCATATATAGAACCGAGTATCACCCTGTATTTTATTGTAAGTGATCGTAAACGCAAGATAATATGCAATTAAACAACGAAAAGGCATACCCAGGAACAAGAGGGTATGTTGAGCTACCCCATTCATTTCTGATGTTGTGAAGATCAGAATGGCATACCCCACAGTATAGCACCTTAATTCTGACGTCTAGCACGCCAGTGGCCCTGCACATAAATAGCCATGGTTAAGCATATATAATAAAGTCTATTTTGTTCCTTGATATCCAATAAATTGAAAACAGAGGGCAATAAAAGAAAAGAAAAGGAAAGAAAGACGCTAATGGGGAACCAGGGCTATTCAACGGTTCAGTCTAATGTAATTATTGTACCGAGCCGGAAAGTTGGGTAACAGTTCTTCTAACGAAGGAACAGCAACCAACCCACAAACACCCCCCGCCCTAAAAAAAAAACGCAGTTAAAACGAGATTTGGCGGATTCATGTTAGGACTAAACGCACATGTTGCTAAGGGATGACTTAATTATGATTTTTTTTTTAATTTGGCATAAAAAAACCTTATGTAAAAAGAGTGCATGATAATTACATATTTCAGCCATTCGACTTAGGCGCTTTTGATTGTGTGCATGAGTTAATGAAAAGCCCTAAAGGGAAACTATCCGAAGTAAAAATATCATTCACCTTCTGGAGAAGTCGAAGGGCGAAAGAATGCCAGATTTGTCTCTTGCTGCCCACCCAGAGGCCTTCACAGGGAGCTCCGTTGTCACTGATTTGGCCATTCTGCTCGACCTTATAAGAGAGAGTGTGAGAAAGCGAGTTATAACTAATGCGAGTGAAGAGGGCGGAAGTGGTGGTGGTACATATAGCCAAGAAATAGTTGGTGAAACAAGCCCCTCATGTTTGAATGTTTGATCGAAAAATAAGTTTATGCACATTTTTTGCACCGCGATATGCACATGGTTGGTTGGTGAATACATATTTTAAGTTTACGCACATTTTTTGCACCCCAAGATAGAGGGAAAAAAAAAAACTTAACCAGAGTTTAAAAACCTAAAAAAATCATAAGACCTGCCACACGAGCCAATGCGTTCGCGTTAGAGACAAGGAACCAGCAGGGCAGCCGCTGGCATTTACACTGCTCAATTAATAATATTATTGAGAGGGAACCAGCCGGGCAGCAGCCTTGTTGTAGCTTGAGGTATATCCTGGGCTCGTTTGTGCAAACGTTAACTTTAGTTTCTTTTATCCCTTCGCAGGTTAAGAACCATTTGCCTACGTAATATTTGATCGTCCTGGAGGAATAGGGTTTGGCTTTTCGAAGGTAACCCTGAATATTCTGGAGCCAAGAGGTGGAGAAATGGTAACAAACACCAGTTGGAGTTTAGTAGATGACCATGGCTACCGCAAGTGAAACTCTTTTAGAATTGAGTTCTAGATGACCATGGCTACCGCAAGTGAAACTCTTTTAGAATTGAGTTCTATACTTTGAATACGTAGATTCAGGTTGTTGATCACAAATGTGCTAACTCGATCGAGGAGAAATTTATTTCGATTTTTACTGACTCAAAATAATTTAATACAAAAAATATAAAATCACAAGCTAAAAGAAAAATAATTTTATTTATTATTATTATTATTATTATTATTATTATTATTATTCTTTTTGTAGCATGCTGGCTAGCACATGTGATCGAAAATTTTCTATTCTATCTCACTCTTATGTGCAAAACTTGACTTTCTTTGGTTTTTGGGAGGTGAGTTACATGCACACGTGTACAAAATAATTTGATAATATCTTGTTAAATAAATATTTTTCCCACTCAAATATATTCATTTGTTGCCGATAATTACCAATTTTATATTCAATATTTCCTTTTATCCATAAAATCACACAGGTATGTATATCTTTTTTATTTTATTTTTATGAAAAAAAGAGTAGATATTAGTAAACAGAGATAATTAGACAAAGGAAATATGAAAGTTGGTGACATGTGGACCTTATACTTTAAAAAATGATTTTGAAAAAATTCAAATTTTTATAAAAAAGTAAATTTTAAAATGTAAAGTTTATCTTACCTCTATTTTTTAATTTTCTTTATCCACTTAATGTAATTCAAAATGAAAAAGGTTTCCTCGTGATATTTCCTATTTTTTCTACAAGATGCTCGACAACTGGTTGTTTTTTTGCTTTTTATATTGCAAAACGTTTAACGCAATACAATTAATATGGGCCATGTCACTCGGCAACTACATCTTAGCTTAATACTTCGTTCAAGTCTACACATTGAAAGACAACAAGATTTTACATCAAAAAGTTATATCGTCAGACTTGTTCCCCAAGCTTTCTTCCACTGCAATTGCAAGTAGAAGAATCTCTACGAGTGCTTCAAGAAGTATATTCTAGATGCTGAAGAGAAATATATTGTGACGGTATTTGAGACCATCCAGACCAAATTAATATAGAGAATGCACATTAAAAGGGATGCAATAAGGAAGCATACATGTACAATCTGTCCTAAAATACTCAAGAAGCTTGTGAAGAAAGAAGAAGAGGCATTTAGGTGCACGGCTGAATGGAATGGTGCTAAAAATTCCAAGTTGGTTGTCTTTATGGTCAATTCGTGGTTGAGTCAGAGGCAAGAACATGTGCTTGATGGGATCTTAGAGGGATACCTTGTCCGCATTTTCTGTCATGCATATTCTACAACCATGAGAATCCTATTAAGGAACCTGGCGAACTAGATACTCGAGATCCCACGAAACTATCAAGGAAAGGTCAAGTCACCATGCCATACAGTAAATGCGAAGCTGAAGGTCATAACAAAAGATTTCATGGTCATGACCCAGCCCCCTAAACTCCTAATGACGTCCCAGTATCTGTAAATGATTCACCCACAAATGGCCATGAAGTTCATACATGTGGCATTGAAGTCCATGTACATGGCAATGGATTCCCTGCCTATGCAAGTGAAGCCCCTGCATATGGCAATGATGTACCAGCTCCTAAAGATGGTATAGCAAACTCCCTGCGAGTAGTCACTAAGTCTATTTCATACATGTTGATTTTTATCCTTTATAGTTCTAGCATTTTTTCTGTTCTGGACAACAATTTGTAGGTGAAGAGAAAACCATCAGACAATGTCAAGGAAAGATCAAGATCGAGGAGTAACAAAGTTTCAACAGAACTGACGTTTATTCCTGAGATTGTGAGCCTAAACCCACACTTGTGCTACTTAATTGCTCATTCTTATAGCATAAACACTAATTCTCTTACCCGTGTCCTTGCCACCATGTTGTGTTGTTCTTCATGTAATCTTGCTTTATTTTTTCTCCTTTAATTGCTAAACTAAATGATGACTATCTCTGGATTGTTACCTTGATAACAGGATCAATACATTCTCTCGTTCTGGCAGGATCATACATAGTCGCAAACGGTGATTCAAAGAGAGTGGTTTAAATCTATGCTCAGTGTGCCTTGTTGGGATTAGGGATGATACCAATAGGTGATTCAATGGATTTTGTACAGTGACTTTGCCAATAACATTGCCTGACTAGGGTCACATTTACATATTACTAGACTTTCGGAGTGTCGTGAAAATAGATGTGTCGTCTAATAGATGGAGTGAGAAACTTGGAAAGGTGAATGTGCTTGATGTAATCTTACTCTTGGAATCCAGGAACATGATTTTGCTCCCATTTTCCGGTTTTTTTCTCTGTTTGCTGGGTTGGGGTTCTGTTTTTGGGTTTTAAATTTCTTTTTTTTTTTTTTACACAAAAAGAAAAAAAATGCCGCGTGAGCAAATTTATAAGGTAAAGTTTCACTTATAGAAGCCATACCAACATCCGTTAGAATTCTGTTAAGATTTTGTTAGTAAAACTAATGGAGTAGAGAGATTGTAAAGAGAGTTGAAGTTGAATGGTTTATTTGTATGAAATTAAAATTGGGTGATTAAAATGAAAACAAGTTATAAGATAAATGATAAAAAATGTTAATTACTCTTTAAAACTTATTTAGTATATAAATTTTGATAAGTTAGAATGTTTATTCATTTAATTATATGAGTAGTTTTTAGAAAAATAATATATTTAATTTTATAATGTAAATATAAACACTTAAAATTATAATAATTATTCATTTTAATAAAATTAACTGATTAAAAAATAAAAAATTTAATTGTAGTCTATTATTACAATTATATAACATATAATTTATAGACAAATTTATGAAATCTACTTGAATAAATATTAGATGAGTTTTTAATAATTATTTAAATAAATTATTTATAAGTCAATAAAAGAGGCTAGTCATCTAGAATTTACAAAATTGGTGACCAAAGTATAAATTTATCTTTTAAAATCTTACATAAATTCCTTCTGTTTTGTCATTAATTAAACTAATAGTTTAAATAATTGAAAATTAAAGACAATTTAATAAATTTTATAGAGGTATTTTGGGATTGAAGACTTTTCCCTCTTAATCCACTTTTGTATATATTATAGATGAGCACTTCCCATTGCTCCGTGTTCTCACAACCATCCAACAAAATGACAACGTTATTGTGACAAATATTAGATGGCTTTCTAATAAATCAACAAGCTAAACTAAGCCGCAAGTTGGAATATGAGCTGCCAATGTTTGTAGGAGGACCTGCCAATTTTGAATGCTGTCCAAGGTTGTCTTCAGCTTTATTCGACCGATTTTTGTCCATGGCAACGTTGGTAGACCACAATTGGTTAACCACACAAAATAAAACTCATGTTTCCCTTTTGTATTCTAGACTTGCAACGACCACTTTCAGTTCAAGCTAATCCAATAGCAATCGTGGAAGTCATAGGAAGAAACAGCCACGGGAAGAGCCATATGTCAGGCTTACTTTTGCTGTGCATTTGAAGAAATGGGAGGACTATTTTCGTTGTGTATTTCAACCATTAGATCAAACTAAAAGTGTGTATACATTAATTGGTGGCATTGATGCACGAAGTAGAAAAGATTATGAAACAAAAATAAAGGGATTTTT
The DNA here is from genome assembly GCA_020883675.1 of Bruguiera gymnorhiza. Classification (NCBI taxonomy): domain Eukaryota; kingdom Viridiplantae; phylum Streptophyta; class Magnoliopsida; order Malpighiales; family Rhizophoraceae; genus Bruguiera; species Bruguiera gymnorhiza. Next base: position 2,251,355 of record JAIRCJ010001060.1, read on the forward strand.
TACACCATATACTTTGAAAGAACGATACCCAACATTCTTTTGCACTTTGAAAAGCGAAAGAGCAAATCCCATCCTGAGATTGTGATAAAATGATCATCTCCAACTGGGTCCATCTAAACGTATATAATCATACATTACTCTGTTGAAGGGGCCCTCGGCCCTGGACTGTCCGAGATACATTGCGTTGCTTCCTTCAAGTAGAACATGACCCGGAACGCTAATGCTGTACAACCAGTAAAGCGCATGAATTCCATGTCTTGCGATTGCATCATCCCTACCTACAGGCCCTGCCGTGAAGATTGGATCATTGGGCCTTTGACGGTTAAACCAAACTTGTAAACAAACCATTTGAATTGAGTTCCAATACCCCCCCCCCAAAAAAAAAGGGAAGAAATTCTTAAGAAAAGGGAGGCAGATGCCAGGGCCAACTGGGGAGTGTGTAGGTGCCAGATGGGTTCACGTTCTTAAGCTCAAAAATGACTTGCCATTTGGTCGGTTCGTATCCCCCGTCGATGGTACGCCTGCAAAATCACACTAATTATAAGTAGAACCCCTAGGATAAGGAAAAATAGGCAAGGAATTTGATGTGCACACCCCCTTGTGACATGAGCAAAGAACCAATCTCAGCTATAATTGCTGGAGCCGACGTTGTAGACCATATCTCGATTAGGATACAAATCTGTGTATCTATTCCACAACCCATATTGCCTATATCCGTATTTTGGTTTATTGTTGTAGACCCTATTTGATAAATACGGTTCTGGGTCAGGACGGGTCAGGGACGCCTATATCCGTATTTTGGTTTATTTTTGTAGACCCACGCCGACGAATGCTCCTGCATTTGAGGGATTAATTTATCTATTCATCAAACCAACAAGGTTAATTAGCTAATATTAATTAATTCATTTTGAAAACGTACCTGGTGAGATGGTGATATTGCCTATTTGTAATCACCAATGACCCCAGGGACCCAAGCATACAAATTATAGGTTCCAGGTCGGACTTGATTAATGTAGAAATCTCCAACTCTATTGGCACTAGTCCAAAATTGATAACCCTCAGATGTAGGAAGGGAAATACAAAATTCTCGAGTTATAATTATTGATGGCTGATTGCCCCTAAAATTAGAGGAATCACAAGAAAATGATAATAAAAAAAAGAAAAATGAAAAAAGGGAAACTACCTTGGAGTCTACTTGCCATGAGCCAGCTTCTCCTGGTGCTGCAAAGCCGACACAAGCTTTGCTCGCCCCCTTAAATCTCGTATTCCTCGTCTTCCTAGGGTGAGAAATTTTGAAAACCAAAGAAGAAGATTTTTATCATTTTTTTTTATAAATTTTTTGTTTGCGTTTTTCAATAGTTTTTGTGAATTAAGAAAAAAGTTGAAAATTTTGCAGTTTACCCATCTGGGATGGCTAGTTGGCCACCTACGGCTCCTCCTTGACTTGAAGAAGGGAATTCTTTTGATTGGACAAACTCATACGGCCAGCTATTCACTTGTGCCAGCATCTATTTCATCGTAAATAAGTATTTAAAACTCATAATTACTTGATGAGGGCTATACCTATAATTGCATTGGCATTAGAAAATGATGAAAAAAAAAATGGAGTAAATAAATGAAGGGCCTAGGATAATTAATATTAGTATGTATGTACCAAAAAATAAAAGAAGAAGAAATTAATATTTTACCTGTCGTTTGGCATCATTCCAAAATGCTGAATAAGGAGCGTAGGGAGGCTTGGGAGTTAAGGTAGATGAAAATGGGGCCAAAAACTTTCTTCCATGGCTCCCCATTTCTAAATGCAGTATTGAAATCCTTTCCCGTATAATGAACACCCGGGAAAGTCTGAAAATGAAACATCAGAATAGAGTGAATAATATTTCTTCAACAACTCTAAATGTCCTTTTTTTGGTAACAGCAAAGATGCACAAAAGGTTATAACAAAGCACACGATACAACAAAAAACTTTAGGACTAATGGAGTTACAATTAATTAATTTAAATATATACAATTAATTTTTATAATATATATAAAATATTAATATAATATAAAATTAATTATATAATTTATTATTTTGAAATTTTCCTATATTTTGCCTTATTTGATTAATCTGTGTCAGTGGGAAGCCATGCTTGGTTTTCTTTTTCGCCTAGCCATGACATGTGCAGGTGCATGTTGAAAATTTCAGAGAGGGGGACTTGACTCGCAGCGCGGACGGTGGGGCCAACATGAGAGGTACGTTCTTGCTCGACGGGTCCACCGGCACAGAATTCACAGCTGGGTACTTGTCATCCGCCGGGAGTCCCAAAGTAATATACCATATACGAAGAAGAAATTAACAATAAGTTGAGTTTATAAAACTCTCAAAAAAAAAAAAAAAGGTCATTAGATTTTAGTCCAAAAATTATATTGGTAGACACTTCTTCAGTAAAAATAAATAAATAAATAACTAAATATTAGAAAATACAATTTGAAATAAAGTTCACTTCTTTGGGAACTACTTCTCCTTCGAGTTCTGAGTTGGTTGGACGGGTGAGAAGGACAGCTTCACCGTAGTCCAAACGCCGGCCGGTGTCGCGGTCTCGGTTCGTTGGCATTACCCTTTGGACGTCGTCTGCTATACCCATATAGTGAAATCTGACCACAGATTTCGTGAGGGCAGTGTAAGAATTAACAAAAAGAAAAGAGTTCAAAAAAAGGCGAAAAATAAAACGAGTTTACATTTGTTGATTTCTCAAGTTAATTACTTGTCATTTTGGAGCTTGAAAACGAACCTAACTTGGTCCATGTCCACATCAGGCCACCCTTCAAAGCGTTCGACTATGACATATGTGTAAAATCCTGAACTATTATGTCGCATAATATACCTGCAAATTGAAGTCCGTTTTAGGTTCACTTTAGCCGTCAATGACATTAAAAACACCTAATCACATTTAATGGAATTACGGAGAGGTGTACTTTGTCCTAGGAAAAAAACAACACCTTTTGTCTACATTCAGTGGAGCTGAGTTGTCACGTCAGTAGATGGATTCCATTTCTCAGTGAACGAGAGACTTCAATTTGATCTTCATTTTGAGTTACAACACTAAAATCTGGTCCAGGGAACCTGCAAATTGCAAACATAACTCCTCAAATTACCCCACATTTGAAGCAAAATTACAATAAATCTCCCTGATGGATATTGAGGAACTTGCCGGTCTGTCTTGCCAGGGCCTCCCAGATAGCACCAAATAACGTCGAAATACCTAGATATCGTTGTAGATATTTTTAAAAAGAAGATTAGTATTTTTCACATTAAGCAGCATAGCAATTAGCAGATCATCTGTACGAAAAGGAAGCTGGGGTTCGGTTAGGCATCTTAAGAAAATGGGGAAAAAAAATTATGGAAATTGGGAAAGAAGAGTGAATGGTTTTACCCTCGATTATCTTCATTGTTATGGAATTCGAGTACATTACCCTTGAGGACCATTTTAGTATGCTGCATTGCCTTTAATCGGACAAAGAAAATAAAGTTGGAATGATTATTATAAATATAAATTTACACATGATACTATTTTACCATAATATGGAAAAAAAAAGACTGATTGGTATATATCATTAAAAATTGTCGGTATACCATATGATCACTTCATATTTACCTAAGTTGGACAAGGTAATGAAAGACAAATTTTAAGGAAGGAGGTAAAAACAACCCTGCATCTAGAGGTTCATCTACTCTTCAATTTATTTTCCTTTTTTTTTTTTTGCCTTTTGTTTTACTTGCATTTTCCTTTCTCTTTTCGTAAATGTACCAAATTTGACAACTTCCACCAGGTGCCACTCAAATATAGACAAAAAGGAGGTCTGGATACAGACATACACCATGCACACTTGGGCATAATGCCAGGGCTTATGTTCTCTTCTATCTAATATTTTACGTCAACTAACAGAAAATGAAAATCGTGTCTCATGTTCAGATTCACATGCAATAAGATCAGGGATGTTCTTTCTGTGAGGAAGAATATATAGAATGAAAACCAGCTTTTGAATGTTGTAGGATTGTGTGCAGGTATGTTCCTTTCATTTAAAGCACTTTAATGCTTATTAAACAACAAGGGAATCAAATAATTGAAGTGTTCAACTTTACTGGCTAGGCTTGAGCTTAATTATGCGAAATAGTAAATGCGTCGAAGAAATCTATATTAATGTGGTTTAGCCCACCAATCAAGTGAGTGCGTTCAATGTTTACTGGTTGTTAGTTTCTCTTGATAAGGTAAGACTTCCATTACTACGTACCTAGATAATATCGGATGTTATAGAAGGGTCAATATATTAATATATCATCACATTTTGTGTGTTTTTAACAAATATAACACAATCTTCAATTTGTTACAATTAGTGTTCCTTTTGCACCTTCCGAAGGGTTAGCAAACCAATTTTTCTAAAAGTGAGTAAGATTACGTGGTTGATGTCATACACTGAAATGGTAGCTTGTGGTTAAACAAACCATGTGATAACTTAATAAAAAATAAAGTAACTTGATTGGTTCTTTTTTAAGACATGTGATTCTAGATTCAAAGGAAAAATTTGTTAATAAAATCGTTATTATATTTTGACATGATGTAATTTGATAAAAACTTTATTGAATTGTCAAAAAAATAATAAAAAAATAAAAAAAATATATATATATGAATAGTTGAATAAATTGTGTGTTTTTCACGTGTCTTTTTCTGTATTGTTGCACAACCAATCCTACAGAGCTTCGATGCAATTAATTTCCGTGACGTGAGAAGTGCAGAAGTGAGAATGCTTACATTTTTTAAAATGTAATAATTTTTTTAAAAAATGAAGTATATTTTGGTTTCTGATGGGTACCGCAGCTAAAAAAAAAAAAGGAATAAATTTTAAACAAAAAAAAAAAAAGCAGAATGAGATTTATCTCCATCCGTGTAACAAGAGCCTACAAAAAAACGCCCTTTTCCTCTTTTTTTTTTTTTGGAACACTAAGTAAGCAAATTTTATTCAAGGCCTTTGAAGACCCAAAGAAACCCACAAAGCTCTTTCCTACATTCGGATTTAACCCGGGAGTGCCCTTCAAGTCAATTAACAAAAAAGAAAAACGCCCTTCAATTAATTACGTTGTGTAACACCCCAATGACATGCTGCAAACAAATTGAAAATCGGATAACAATATGCAGGATTTTAAAAAAAGAAAAAAAGGAAGAACCAGGCACAGGTAATCATTCTGTTTAGTTTTATTAACGTCGGCGTCTATGCTTAATAACTATGAACAAAATCAAACAATATATTTTTGTATTTATAATGATATAATAATCTTAATATTCTATTACGAAAAGTTATATAGTTTCAATTAGATTTTAAAAAATAAAAAATATCTTTTTTCTCAAATCCTCTTCCCGTCCCCCTTTTTTTCCCTTTCTAGTTTGAATGTTAACCTTTAGTTTATTTTACATTCTTCCAAGACAAATTATTTTTAGCATCATAATAATAGTTGAGTAAATTAAAGACGTAATTAAAAATATGAATGAAGGTCAACAGTATTTTTAACCTTTCACCAAATATGCTTAAGGTTTCCTCATATTTCCCTGGATTTTTTAATCTATATAAAATATAAAAAATAACAAAGTTTTTTTTTTCCTGAAATTTCCAAATTATTTCTGAGGAGTCTCGGTTTCCCAAACTTTTCCTATAAGGAAGCAATGACCTTGTAGAAGTTTTATGCTTCCTGGGTCACCAGCACGGCGCTTTCTTTTCTGTCTAGCTAATAGGGTATAATACATGGTGGCTCCAACATTTTGCAACTATGGTTTTCATTTTTATTTGTTGTGTTTTCTCCATTTTTATCCCAAAGTGTCTAAATGATATTAGGGAATTATCTTTGGATTGTCTAATTCAATTTGCGAGTTACCTTAATGTTTTTTTTAGACCATGATCATTCTGTTAATTGAATCAATCTATGAATTGCCTTACTGCTTTTTAACGCTGAGGACGCGAAAGAGAATTAGATGTACATGAGGTTGTTGACTGGTTTCTGTGGGTTCACACTAAAAATGGGTAATAATTAAATAAATGAGACCAGCAACGAGAGAGATAGAGAGAGAGAGAGAGAAAGAGATAAACCAAAAAGCTAAGGTCAATGGTCACGACAAGAACAAAGGCACAAGGACATAAAGCCAACGGAAAATAATCTTCCAGGAATGTCTGCCTAATGCTTTAATTTACCAGTTTTAACAATACTCGAGACATCTGAATTTGTCAATTAACTTGAAAAAAAGAATGTTACCAAAATAAGATGAATGGACGCGATGGACTTCAGCCAACTCCCCTAAACTTAATTCGCATCGCATCTCTCTCCCAAAACACAAATACTGATAATATAAATGGGACCACAATTACAGACTAACAGGAATAGAATGCCGGGAAAGAAATGTGAGAGAGATGATTGATGGTTGAGAGAAGAACCTAACGGGCGTCCTCGCAGAGGAAGAAGTGAAGAAGAAGAAGAAGAAGAAGAAAAAGAAAAAGAGCGAAACATTCATTGTCATCAGCAACAACCCGAACTTTTTGGCTCTTTCCGAGAGATTCCTACAAAATATACCAGAAAACAAGGAATATTTATTTTCAGTTCGAAAAGCTTCTGTATATTTAAATACTAACAATTACAAAAACATAAAGAATGGACGTACCTTAATAGTTAGTCCCAATGGAACCCGGAAAGTAGCTAGCTGCCTCTAAAAGCAATAGAAGGTATTGCAAAGGAGAGAAAAATTAAAAAGGGCAAAACCATAAGCTAACGTTCTTCTGTTGTGTGAGTTTACGTGGTTTTCTTCTTCTTCTGTTTTTTTTTCTTTTGGGGGGGGGGGGCTATAACAATCGCTTGGCAAAGCTTAACAGTCGCTAGAAAACGCAGAGATAATGCCAAGTGAATGACGTTTAATTTTAATTACAGTGAGAAATATTTGCTTGCTACTTCTACGTGTTGGCACTTAAAAAGGGTTATGACTAGTTAAAATTTGTTGTTCCTTCCTTCGAATTGTGTAAAATTAAATTTGCCTTTTGCCATAGAGGTCCCATACTCATTCCACTAGCCTTACATTACTTGGTTCTTGTTTTGCGTCAACTGGTGTCCTCCCACAGGCGATTTCTAGTGCCACAGCCCCGAAACTGTAAACATCTGATTCTTTACTAGCTTTACCTGTGGTGACGCATTCAGGGGCCATGTATCCCATCGTGCTGGCTAAAACCGTTGTTTGTGAATCCAGATCATCGTCCACAAGTCGTGCCGGACCAAAATCACCTAGCTTGGCATTAAAATTCGAGTCTAACATGACATTTCTGGACTTGATATCTCTATGCACCACACATTGCTCCCATTCTTCGTGAAGATACAACAGGGCAGAGGCCAATCCCAGGGCAATTTGTATCTTAGAGTCCAAGTTAACAAGCTTTTCCCTCCAAAGAGTAGTGCATCAAGACTTCCATTGGGCATGAAGTCATAGACAAGGAGTAACTCGCCTTTCTCGTGGCACCAACCAATGAGTTTAACTAAATTTCTGTGTCTCAGACAACTGATTATCTTCACTTCTGAAACATAATCCTTTTTGCCCTGCTTTGATTCTCTTGAGACCCTTTTAACAGCAACTTCGGCGTTGGAATTGCTTGGCAATCCCTTGTAAACCCCTTAGAATTTAACTCATCTAATAACGTAAACAATCAAATATTTATGTTTTGTTGGTGTTAGTTGCACCAATCAAATTGATATTTAATTAGAAAATCAATGTTCTCGTACAAAAGGGTAAATAAGTCAACAAGTTATCAATTCTGTTGCTATCAAAGGAGCAAACACGGCACGTGCTGAGTCGCGCAAGTCCAACAAAGTTTAATGTATCTATAAATTAAAAAAAAAAAAAAGGGTATATGTATAGGATGCTTCGTGCATTAGTACGCGAACCATTGTAGGCGGAGGGAGCAAATATGAGTTGAAATTGGATTTGAGTAGATTGGGGCTGTTTTGAGCTTGTGTCATTTAAGTTTAAGTTTTAATTATATTGAATTACAGGCTAACCAAATCTCAAATTTATTTTCATGTGTGATTTAAATTTAAGTATTTTTTATGTTAATGTATTAAATTTTGAATTTATCAATTTTAAATTATTAATATTTTGAATTCTAAGTATTTCAATTTTAAGTTTATTATGTATAAATATATTGAATTTTAAATTTATCAAATATGATATATATTAATTTTTGAGTTTTTTAGTTCTCAAATTTAAAGTATTTAAATTTTAAAATTTTTTAATTATCTAAATTTTAAATTAATTATATTTGAATTATCTAAATTCAAATTATTTTAAAATATAAATTATTAATTTTTTAGTTAATACGAATTGAGTAAAATTAAATTTGAGAGACACATTAAATCGGATTATTCGAGTGACCACGTAACTGTAGAAATAGTGGACTTTGAACACTAGGGAAATTAGCAGCTATTTTTTGTATATGGGCATGGAACAGACGAAAATTTGAGGTGGGAAAACTTCTGGGGCTTTGAGCCATGGCAGGAGAGGCAAACATGGGGAATCAGCTGATGAAATTAGAGGGGCAGGAGAATTGGATTCCGGGCGCTTGGGATTTCATGGTGGGTGTCGGATGAAGGATTACAGATAATTTAGCAACCAGTTTTAATGCGAGGGGAAGCTGCTTTTATCGTTGGCTGGTTTTTGGAGGTGATGGGTGTGTTGGCCCCCATTTTGAATAGCTGAGAAAGGGTTTGGTACTTCCGAGTGATCAAGCTGTAAGGAGTCTCTATAACTGTTACATGTATCTTGGGTTGAAGATGTTACGAATAATAATTTTGGCTCAGTTAAAAATCAAAAAGAAGAAGAAGAAGTTTCAACAAGAGGATAAAACACTCCTAATTTTCTACAAAATGTAGGCTTTAATTCTAATACGCACAAAAAAAAAAGAAAAAAATTACTTAGTCTTACAAACGAAAAAAGTTCACAGCATTATTTTGGTTAAAAACTAGTAAAAAAGTAGACATATTTTTGTTTGATATAATTCTTTCTGGAGATTTTGTTCACCAGGATTGCAAATTACATTCCGTTCGTTTTAATTCGTCGTGCCAGCAATGGACTTTGATTGTCAGAATATTAACGAATCATCCTACTATTCTACTATTAGATTGCACAGTTAGGCGGGCACAATACTAAAATGCTAATCTGGGTTGTTGTCATTGCGATAAGATGGTAGGGTTGCTATTCCTGGTATCCATTTTAACTTCCAATTTTACTCTAATGAACCCAAAAAATAATTTAAAAAAAAAAAAAAAGTGATTCCAATCGGGTGAGAGGGGGGACCACTTGTACTTGGCGAGTGCTTCTGAAAAATTGATTGGGCTAATGTGCAATCAACTCTTATTATGCAAAAGTAGTATTAGAGTGTACCGAGTAAAACTACTTAAAAGGAAAATTCTCGTGACAATTGAGTGGCAGGGCGCGACACCATCTGTCTGCTGTCTGCTTCGTAATGGCTGGGTTCTACTCCGTCTAAAACAACAAATCATGGTCCCACCGGCAAGTTATGGGGCCTATAAAAATCTTATCCCCCTCGGATTGCGGTGTCCGAAAACCAAACTCTCCAACTCGTTGCACTATACCACGATGCATGCAGCAGTCTCACTGACGTGACTGCATGTCGGGGAAGTTTTATCCCATGTAATCTAAATCTGGTGCACTCCAACGTGACAGTACGGTGACGACCCACTTTAGAAAGAATTCAAATCTAATTCTGGAATAAATCTAACAGAACGTGTGGACTATGTTTATTGATTTTTTTATTATTATTTTATACTACATAAATTTTGTCTTATTATTTTTTCTTTTAAATAAATTTTATTTATTATATAATATAAAATTATTAATAAATTATACTAAAAAACGCCGCAATTCTGATCAGTTCGATAGGTTGGACGGATAAAATCTCGGCAATGCTATTAATGACCTTAACAACTCGAATATTGAATTGATGGGAACTTGACCGGGCTCAAATCCGATTTGGCCTATTTAGAATGACTCGGGAGTTTAACACTGTTTGACAAAAGTCAATTTTATAATTTAAGTTTTTCTTTTTTTATGGTTGCCGAAGAAACAGTTTTTTTTTTTTTTAAATAAAATTAATTTAGTTGCACCTAACGAATTAATTTTTAATATGAAAAAAATCTCCTCATATAAAAGAGAAGCTAAAGAAGACTTTCTAAGTTATCCGTTCTTTTGCTATAATTATTCTAATTTCAAAAGAGCAGACACTGCGAAAGAGAAGAGATATGTTGAGCAGAACGCGTGAAATACACAGCTTATTTAGCTGAAACTTACAATTTAACAAAACCTAACACTCGCATCAAACATGAATTGAACAAGTTCTTTTAACACGCGTTGCAAAGCAGGCAAGGGACAACAGGCCCCCGCCTAGCTTATTAGCATAAACTTACTCTTTTTACACATCACTCCATTTATTTTTGGGGATCACTGGTCATCACGTACAATAGTCGAAATGATACAAGCACAACAATATTCATCTTCATTTCTTGGTAGCAAAGCTTTTTCCGACATCAATTACAAACCTGTATTTGACATCCTCTTTGGCCAATCGCTCCATAGCTGTGTTCACATAATCCATCGAAATGAGCTCAATGTCTGCGGCTATGCCGTGTTCTGCGGCAAAACAAATCATCTCTTGCGTCTCCTTGATGCCTCCAATGACACTCCCAGCAATTGTCTTCCTCCCTGCAGGTTTCCCACTCAGCAATTACTAATTATAGCTTTACTCTCTAAATTAAGGATAACTAATTAAATAAACTGAGTAATGCAGCTTTCGTGCTCGGCACTCACCCTCTATCAAAGGATGGATGGGTACCATATGAGGCCTTTTGGGTTCGCCAACCAGAATAAGCTTTCCTTGAGTTTTCAACAAGTCAAGGAGCTCCCCGATGGGATGGACTGACGAGCCTGTATCAAGGATACTATCAAATGTGCCCTCGGCAGCCTGAAAATGATCGACATATGTGACATAACATAAGGATCACATTTTCAATTTTCACGCGTTGCATTACCACGAGGACTCACATTTCTAGTTCCATCGTTTGCTTGCGATCACGCAACGAAAGACAAAGAATGTGCAATCGACGGTTAGGAGAATATAATGTTTCGATCCACATCTAGAATATGACAAAATTAACTATGTTAATGTAAATTTGCTGTTATTTGGGCTGGGCAAAATATTATTTAGCATTTACCTGCATTTGGTCTTTGTCGAGGAGGAGCAAAAATGAGTCAGCACCAAGACGTTCCAATGCGTCCTGCTGCTTGCTAGGCGTGTGGCTAATCACAGTCACCTTAGCCCCGAAAACCTTAGCGAATTTGACGGCAACATGACCAAGCCCGCCAAGGCCAACTATGCCCAGATGCTCGCCAGGTTTAGCTAACTTGTAATATTTCATGGCACTATAACCGGTAATCCCAGCACACAAGAGCGGGCAACCGGCGTCAAGCGGGAAGTTATCGGGGAAATGGATAACGTAGTGCTCAGGAACAACCATGTGATCAGAGTAGGCTCCATAAGTGCGGGTTCCGTCGAAGTCGATTGAATTGTAAGGTTGTATAAAGTTGGGACAATAATTTTCAAGGTTCTTTTCGCAAAACTTGCAGGTGAGGTCCGAATTAACTATGACTCCGACACCCACTTTGTCTCCAACCTTGACCTTCGTCACCTTGCTTCCAACTTCTGTCACTTCGCCTGCCATCTCGTGCCTGCAGGACAGCGGACGGCTTAGTGGATGGTTTGTTATATTCTTAAGCTGATTTGATGTCAACTAGTTGCATAAATAGGGAAACAAGGGACAGACCGAAAAAAAGTAGAGAAACAGGACAACAACAACAATCTTCTTTACTATACGGTAATTTAAAACTCCCTAGACCTAGTTGCTCGTAAAACTGGTGCAAATTCAGTTGGGTCTAATAAAATTTTTCTTAACATAGCAAAATATTAAATGCCTCGTTATATGGATGCGAAGGGTCTTAGCAGGAGCAAGGGTATGTGAAGTGACTTTATTATCACTCTTGGTAGCAAATTTGTGATTTCTAATAATAAGACAGCGATACTTTTATAATGATATATCTGTTTTGATAATAAAATTATTATGAGTCTATAACTGTCTTAATAACAAAATTTACATCTCTATAATATTTTCAAAAAATTTATAATCTCCGTCAAACTACTCTTCATTAGATCTATCACTTTGTTTCGATTACATCACTATATTGTAATTTTGTTACCATCAAATTATCAGTTTTCGCATAGACATCCAAGTCACTTTTCTTTTTGAAAACTGATGGAGCGATGATAAAGGAATGATAGTCCATGTGATTTGTTGGCGTAATCCTGTTGGAAGTAGATGATGCGTTTGGTAGCCTATAATGAAATCTACCCTGTTGGATTTTTTGTTTTCAATTTTCTCACGGAAGGCCTGACTTCATTGAGAACTGAACCCGGAAACTAGATTTCACAAGTTCATATATAGAACCGAGTATCACCCTGTATTTTATTGTAAGTGATCGTAAACGCAAGATAATATGCAATTAAACAACGAAAAGGCATACCCAGGAACAAGAGGGTATGTTGAGCTACCCCATTCATTTCTGATGTTGTGAAGATCAGAATGGCATACCCCACAGTATAGCACCTTAATTCTGACGTCTAGCTCGCCAGTGTCCCTGCACATAAATAGCCACGGTTAAGCATATATAATAAAGTTTACCTTTGTTCCTCGATATCCAATAAATTGAAAACAGAGGGCAATAAAAGAAAAGAAAAGAAAAGGAAAGAAAGATGCTAATGGGGAACCAGGGCTATTTAACGGTTAAGTTTAATTCTTTTCCCGAGCGGGAAAGTTGGGTGACAGTTCTTCTAACTAAGGAACTGCAGCCGACACACAAACCCTAAGAAAAAAAAAAAAAAAACTAAAGGCAGTTAAAACGAGATGTGACAGAATCATGTTAGGACTAGAGGCACATGCTGCTAAGGGATGACTTAATCATGAGTTTTTTTTTTTTTTAATAATTTGGCATAGAAAACCTTACGTACATATTTCAGCCATTCGACTTAGGCGCGCTTTTGATTGTGTGAATGAGTTAAAGAAAAGCCCTAAAAGGAAACTATCTGAAGTAAAAAGAGTGAATCACTAGGTCAGGTATGCATAAGAAATATCATTCACCTTCTAGAGAAGTCGAAGGGCGAAAGAATGCCAGATTGGTCTCTTGCTGCCCACCCAAAGGCCTTCACAGGGTGCTCCGTTGTCACTGAATTGGCCATTCTGCTCGACCTTATGAGAGAAAGAGTGAGAAAGAGAGTTATAACTAATGCGAGTGAAGAGGGCGGAAGTGGTGGCGGTACATATAGCCAAGAAATAGTTGGCGAAACAAGCCCCTCATGTTTGAATGGTTGATCGAAAATTAAGTTTATGCGCATGTTTTGCACGATGAAATGCACAAGGTTGATCGGTGAATGCATATTTCAAGTTTATGCACATGTCTTGCACCATAAAATAGAGGGAAAAAGTACTTTCACCGAGTTTAAGCCCCTAAAAAATTCATAAGACCTGCCGTACTGGCCAGTGCGCTCTCATTAGAGACAAGGAACCGGCAGCCGGCATTTACACTGCCCATTTGTACTATTACTGAGAGGGGACCAGCAGGGCAGCAGCTATGTCGTCGCTTGAGGTATGTCCTGGATCCGTTTGTGCAAACTTTAACTTTAGTTTCGTTTATCCCTTCGTAGGTTAAGAAGCATTTGCCTACGTAATATTGGATCGTCCTGGAGGAATAGGGTTTGGTTTTTCGAAGGTAACTCTGAATATTCTGGAGTCCAGAGGTGGAGTAATGGTAACAAACAACAGTTGGAGTTTTGCTGGATGACCATGGCTACCGCAAGTGAAAATCTTTTAGAATTGAGTTCCTGACTTCGAATACGTAGATTCAGGTTGTTGATCACAAATGTGCTAACTCGATCGAGCAGAAGTTTATTTTTTATTTTTTATTTTTTATTTTTGTAGTATGTAGTATGCAAAACTTGACTTTCTTTGGTTTTTGGGAGGTGAGTTACATGCTCACACGTGTACAAAATAATTTGATAATATCTTGTTAAATAAATATTTTTCCCACTCAAATATATTCATTGGTAGCCGATAATTACCAATTTTGATATTCAACATTCCTTTTTATCCATAAATTCACATGGGTATGCATATCTTTTTTATTTTAGTTTTATGAAAAAAAAAGAGTGGATATTAGTAAACAGAGATAATAAGTCAAAGGAAATAGGAAAGTCGGTGACATGTGGACCTTATACTTTGAAAAATTATTTTCAAAAAAATTCAAATTTTTATTAAAAAAATAATTTTTAAAAATGTCATATTCATTGGTAGCAGATAATTACCAATTTTGATATTCAATATTCCTTTTTATCCATAAATTCACATAGGTATGCATATCTTTTTTATTTTAGTTTTATGAAAAAAAAGAGTGGATATTAGTAAACAGAGATAATAAGTCAAAGGAAATAGGAAAGTCAGTGACATGTGGACCTTATACTTTGAAAAATTATTTTCAAAAAATTCAAATTTTTATTAAAAAAATAATTTTTTTATTTTGGCTTTATCCACTTAATGTAATCAAAATGAAAAAGTTTTCCTAGTGATATTTCCTTTTCATTCTACAAGACGCGCGACTACTGGCTGTCTTTTTTCCTTTTTATATTGAAACACGTTAGGGGCTACAATTAATACGGGCCATGTCAGGTCACGTCTATGATTTTGAGAGCCGAATATTCGTACGTCTAACATTTATATAAGGAAAAATTTGCTATGCAACATCAATTATTAGGACGCATAAAGGTATAAAAAATAATAAAATATTTTTTTTACTTATAATATAATTATTTTATATTTTTCATATATCTCAATAAATGCTATCAATTAATTTTTTTTTTAAAAAAATAAAGATATAGTGACATTGATAGTAAGTTTAAGCCCTTACTTAAGACTACATTAAACTTGTAAATTTTCAACATCGTGTAACTTTCTAAAGTAGGGTATATATACTTTTATAATGCATAATGTAAAACCTTCAAAAATTTTAGTATTAAAATTATTATTATTATTATTATTATTTTGTCCGGCTAAGATCACCACAAAGCCGTTGTCTGAGCTGTTTGACCGGAGCATTTATGAAGAAGACTTTTTGTTTTTGTTTTTTTCCTTCTTTTAGGTACATCGAAGAAGATGTGTGTCGGTGTGCGTGTGCAATGATCCAATAGGCTACATGTGGGATTGGGAGTTGTTTATCTGACTTGGGTAATGGGTGTTTATCTGACTTGGGTAATGAGTGAGCTCATAGAATTTAAAGCCCCGACGGGACGTGGGTGACTAGGATTTGTCAAGAGTGACTGATCTACATGGGAAAGAACATTGGCATTGCCCATAAAGAGTCATAAAGATTCCACACTACCCATCTCTGGTGTTTCCTAATATTGCATGGCCCTCTCGTTTGTACCATTTAACTGGCTTCGCTGGCTAGTTTCTGGCCTCTGTTTTTTTTTTTTTTTCTTTTTTCCAAAGTACATTTTCGATCAAATTTGTATGTCAAGTCCCATTCCATTCTAATGGACCTCGTAGATGTTGCTCAGGACTGAGAAGGAATCTCGTTTACATCTGGGGTGAAGGCAAAAGGAGGGTTAATGCCATGGTAAGTGCGGGGGCGGCCCAATCGGCCTGGAAATTTAGGAAAATGCTCCGCTGGCCCAATCAACCTGTTTGTTTGTCCAAAAGTTCTCACTAACATATTTTATGAACCTTCGCAGGTGTCTGGCTTTTATCGATTCACTTACCACTCTCGACTGGTCTTCTCACGCTTTTAAATTACACTAAGTGTTTCCGGGCGGATAAAGCAGACCACTCAAGCCCACTCTAAATTTGTTTATTTAAAATTCGTATCATTAACATTTTTTATCGTCAAACTTAAATTTTATATAAATAAACCATCTGATTTCAGTTTTTTTTTTTTTTTTTTTTACAATTTCTTTTCTCCCTTAATTTTAATAAACCGATAACGATAGTGTGACATGTCTAACTAAAGTTTTAGCTTATAAATTAGTTTATGTGGCAATATTTTTTAGGAAAAAAAAAAATATGAAACCCAAAAACAGAACCCAACCCCGCCAAACAAAGAACAAAGATGAGGAAAATAGTGGCAAACATTGGTTCAGGGTAACCTAAAAGTTATATCTCTGCATTGACAAATGATAGGTCATCTATTTTGGAGAATAGACACGAATTGGTTCATATGTACTATCCAATTGTCTCCCTGTTTAAACAAGATGGTCTTTTCCAGTTAGTGTTACCATTTTGCAAAGAATATTAGGCAAAAACTATATCCATTCGTCGTTTTTGTCATTTCCATAAATTTAAACTATTTCTAGCGACTTGAACTATTTTGGAAATTCCCCTGGCTAGAGTGATCAAATTGGGACTGTTATCTTGTTTCTGCTCGAGAATTTATTAGTGCATTTTTAGACTTGTTTGATGGGGTGATCAAGGTAATACTTATATTTGTAGTTCCAGTTTCATAATCAAGGTTATATGCGTAATCAATTGTAATTTCTAGTTACACTTATCATCTTCTTGATGTTCTGAAATGTGAAATGTGGAGTTTTAATTATTTTGTTTCAGGGTCAAGCGATGATCTATTCACTGTTGAACTTTCATTTTACGGACAGATTCTTCAAGTTTGGGCAAAATAGAATTTACAGCGATGGTAAGATAGCATTTTATGACTATTATAGCCCTGATTTCGCGTATGAACGGAAATAATTTGCATTATTGGAGAATGATCTGGATGTGAATTGATTGAAGGTTTGAAGTCTTTAAATGAAGACATGAATGTGTTGGAAATGACTACCGCTATACCCGATTACAAGATAATGGAGATATACATAGGGGAAAAGACTGGAATAGATACAATATCAGCAATGAGCATTGTTGTCATGGTGTCACGGGGAAACTTCTTCTCCAGCCCATCAAACATGTGGGAAGACAAAAATCGGGCTAGGACGAACTTTCTTGGGCTGCCAGTATTGCCTAGCCTTTATTGCTGCCCAAATCCAATGGAAGAAGGTTCCGAAAATATGCAGAAAAGTCTATATCTAGAGACTTCCAGCAGATTACACTATGGCAGCCTAGAAAATTCCAGAAGGAACCAATCTCCAAGGCACCCTAGAACCTTCTTAAAGGGACCTCTTGGATGCCTTCTCTAGAAGATTCATTGTAAATATTCTAAATAGCTATTTGTAACCACACATTGAGGAGGTGAAGCAATTATAAATAGGTTACTCATCTCACTTGTAAAAATATCTTTGCATATCTTTGCACACATTTGCATACTCAATACAAGCTCACATGCAAATCTCTCTTGTGCTCTCTCTCTTCATACTGCAATTACAAGTCCTTACTTGCCGCCCAACGCTTTTCGCTAATTCTCTCAAACTCTCCAAGGCTTACTTAGCTCATCTTCACACGCAAGATCGACTAAGTGTCGCGCAAGTTAGCACGTCCAAAGCCTAACTCCGTGACAAGTGGTATCAGAGCTAAGGTCCAAACCTGTCTGTTCGTTATTTGCTGATATTGTAAGCATGGCAAGCGAAGAAAGATTTGTTGCAACCACCATGGAGGAGCAACAAGCAGAGGAACAAACTCGTGGGCGTGAGGTGCAGCGTGCCCCTGCCAAGCGTAGCAAGTCCAAGGTTCCAGTGAAGGAAACCATGGACACTTATGTTGCTGGCTTAGAGCGGAGCGTCATTGATGTAAGCTCCGTTGCGGGCGACCTCAGCGATCAAGTCGACAACTTGATCCTTGAGAATGCAGAAATCATGCGGGCTGCCAAAGTCATGATCGAAGAGTTTGGTCGCTCGTTTAGGGGAGAACTACGCTCCCTCAATCAAGATATGTCCAGTTTACGCGAGTTTGTTGAAGGAGACATTTACGACCTCCGTAGGGAGATGGATTCGCTGCGCCAAAACAACTCATACGCTAGTACAGTTACCACTACTAGCGTCACAGTAATGCATGACTTGAAGGTCCCGAAACCTGCCACGTACAACGGCACACGCAATGCCATTGTCGTGGAGAACTTCCTATTAGGTCTTGAGTAGTGCTTCGAGGCCATGGGGGTTGTCGATGACCTTGCCAAGGTGGGCAACACCCCAATCTTCTTAAGAGATGCTGCTTAACTCTGATGGAGACGTAAACACTCCGAAAGGGAGAAGGACTTGTGCATCATCGACACTTGAGAGCAATTCAAGGCTGAGATACGTAGGTACTTCGTCCCTCACAATGCAAATAGCGAAGCGAAGGGAAAGTTGCGTCGCCTAAGCCAGACAGGTAGTATTTTTGACTACATCAAGGAATTCACTACCCTTATACTTGAAATCGAGATGTCCGATAGAGAGCTTCTTTTCTACTTCAAAGACGGCTTGAAAGACTGAGTGAGAGTCAAGTTGAAGAGGCGTAATGTGTAGACCTTAGACGCTGCCATTGTCGTTGTAGAGACCTTCATCGACTACTCTGCCCACTGCAAGAGCAAGAAGCCAAACTCTGACAAAAGTGGGGGAGAGAAAACCGGATAGAAGAAGTAGGATTCTGGCCGCAACGAGGGTGGATAACAGAGACCCTCAAATGGCCGTCCCAAGCATGAGAAAAAGTCTGCGGGTATGCGCGACCCAAGTAATCCCCCAAGACCCTATTTCATTTGTGACGAACCACACTGGGTGAAAGACTGCGCCAAACAAAAAGCAATGAACGCTATGATGGCGGTATTTGATCCGGAGAAGGCCAACGAATAGCCCCAAGTCGACATGAGATGTATCTAACGATTAGGTAATCTCACAAAATATACCTCACCAACAGTCTTTAAGGAGAAGGGACTGTTATATGCTGACATTGCCATCGAAGGCAAAGCAGCCTGTGCGATACTTGATACAAGGGCAACACACAACTTCATGGATGTGCAAGAGGCCAATCGACTAGGCCTCAAACTGATGAAGGAAATCGGCACCATCAAAGCGGTGAACTCAGAAGCAAAGCCTGTCCAAGGCATAACACAAGAAGTAGCCGTCCAGATTGGCGAATGGACCGGTAAATTGGATTTTACCGTTGTTCCCATGGATGACTTCAAGGTAGTGTTAGGTCTTGCATTTTTCTGCGAAGTATTGGCTTTTCCCGTTCTTACCTCAAGATCTCTTGTGGTTGTCTACAATCACAATATCTGCGTAGTTCCCTTGAAACGTAAGGAGAAGTCTTAACCTTTGATGATTTCTGCCTTGTAATTCAAACAGGGTCTAAAATCGGGTCCAAGCTATATGGCTACCATAAGGGAGTTGAGCGACGGGGAAAACATAGCAACACCAACTCCCGCACTACCGCAACCCATCCAAACTGTTCTTACCAAGTTCAAGGATGTCATGTCTTCTAAGCTGCCGAAGAAGTTTCCACCAAAGCGAGATATGGAACACCACTTTGAGCTGGAACCCGGTGCCAAGCCTCCTACCATGACCCCTTATCACATGACACCTCCGGAGCTCACTGAATTGAGGAAGCAGCTCTACGATCTGATTGATTCGGGCTACATTCGACCATCGAAAGCCCCTTTCGGTGCCCTTGTCCTCTTCCAAAAGAAGAAGGACGGATCACTGTGGATGTGTATCGACTACCGAGCCTTGAACAAGGTCACTATCAAGAACAAGTATCCAATACCCTTGATAACCGATCTTTTTGACCAACTCCGAAAGGCGAGGTATTTCACCAAGCTGGATTTGCGATCGGGATACTACCAGGTCCGTATTGCACAAGGTGATGAGCCAAAGATGACATGAGTAACACGCTACAGAGCATTCAAATTCTTAGTCATGCCCTTTAGCCTCACCAATGCACCAGCCACTTTCTACACACTCATGAACAAGGTACTGCATCTATTCCTTGATAAATTCATTGTAGTTTACTTGGATGACATTGTCATGTACAACAACACACTTGAGGAGCACATTAAGTACCTCAAGCAAGTCTTCCAGGTTCTGCGGCAAAACGAGTTGTACATCAAGAAGAAGTGCTTGTTCGCCAAGTAAGAGGTGGACTTCCTTGGTCACCAGATCAAGTATGGCAAATTGCTGATGGATCCAACGAAGGTGCAAGCCATCCAACAGTGGGAACCTCCAACCAAGGTCCCGGAACTGCGATCCTTCCTAGGGCTTGTCAACTATTATCGTCGGTTTATCAAGGGATATTCTGCCATAACGGCACCCCTGACCGACCTGCTAAAAAAGAACCACACTTGGCATTGGACGAGTGAATGTCAAGCTTCCTTCGAGAGATTGAAGCAAGCAATCTCAATCTCTCGAAGAACCAGTTATGACACTATTGGACTACGATAAGCCTTTCGAAATCCACACCGATACATCCGACTTTGCTATCGGTGGAGTTCAAATGCAACATAGGCATCCCATTGCCTATGAAAGCCACAAACTTGATGATATGAAGAGGCGGTACACCATCTGAGACAAGGAAATGACTGTCGTTATCTATAACTTGCGCACTTGGAGATGTTATCTCCTTGGAAGAAAGTTTGTGATCACGACTAGCAATGTTGTGACGAACAACTTCCAAGTATAGGAGAAGGTTCATCCCGGGAAACCTCTTTACCAGATTAAGAGGTTAAATGGGGATGAAAAGACCAGCAATAATTCGCTAATCACTCTTAACAAAGTAAGCTCGAGACTGCGACGAGGACGTCCCAGGATTAAGTAGGGGAGGATGTCATGGGGAAACTTCTTCTCCAGCCCAACAAACATGTGGGAAGACAAAAATCGGGCTAGGACGAACTTCCTTGGGTTGCCAGCATTGCCCAGCCCTCATTGCTACCTAAATCCAACAGAAGAAGGTTCTGGAAGCATGCAGAAAAGTCTACATTTAGAGACTTTCAGCAAATTACACTATGGCAGCCTAGAAAATTCCAGAAGAAACCAATCTCCAAGGCACCCTAGAACCTTCTTGAAGGGACCTCTTAGATGCCTTCTCTAGAACATTCATTGTAAATATTCTAAATAGCCATTTGTACCCACACATTGAGGAGGTGGAGCAACTATAAATAGACCACTCCTCTCACTTGTAAAAACATCTTTGCATATCTTTGCACACCTTTGCATACTCAATACAAGCTCACTTGCAAATCTCTCTTGTGCTCTCTCTCTTCATACTGCAATTGCAAGTCCTTACTTGCCACCCAACGCTTTCCGCTAATTCTCTCAAACTCTCTAAGGCTTACTTAGCTCATCTTCACACGCAAGATCGACTAAGTGCCGTGCGGGGTAGCACGTCCAAAGTCTAACTCCGTGACAATGGGCAGTGAAAAAACACAAAGCACACATAATCCCAAAGGCATCAAGCATGTGCAAGGTTCAACGAAGCAAGCAATTCTCATCCAAATACCCTGAATTTAATGCTAATCATGACATCAATAACCCACAATTTGGAGATGGCATGAAATTCTGATCGTTTGAAGAATTCAAGCAAGCTTTAAGGAACTACTCTATAAAGAATAGGTTTTCCATTAGGCTCCTATAAAATGACAAGTCAAGGGTTTAAGTTGGTTGCGAGGGCATTTAGAGAATATTGTCACGGGATCATTACTTTCTCTCCAAAAAGTAACTTATTAAGATATGCAGCATTTACACTTATATGGCCTAAAATCCCTCTCTTGCTCAAAGATGTAGGAGTCGGGTAGTGTGCACCCGTAACATCTCCCACACCTGATTTATCAACGTCCTCGTTGATGCACCCTTGGTGTGCCAGGTAGTGTGCACCCAGGATGGCATTACCTGTCAAGGATCACTTACCACTATGTCGAGGGTCCTACGGCGGGACAGGGGTAGGTTCTAATACTACTTATCAAAGGGTCATTACTTTTTCTCCAAAAGGTAATCTATTGGGATGTATAGCACCTATACTTATATAGTACAAGGTCCCTCTCTTCCTCGAAAATGTTGGAGTCAGGTAGTGTGCACCTGTGACAATATGGACCTCTATGATGCACAAAGAGCCAACTGTCCAGATAAAGACCTTCTTGAAAGGAACAATATGCTCACTTACAGGAGAAGAAGAAGATAAGGAACAACAATGCAAATTTTCAGTAGCAAGACCAAAGCTTACTTGGAAACCAGAAAGTTCCTACTTTCCATTGATCATGCTTCTGTTTTAAATGATTTTTACTTTTACAGCACAAAATACAATCATTATGCAAAGCAGAAACAACTTTACTCAACCAAAACTACAAGCAAAGGAAGTTAGAGAAGCAACTTGCTTCTCCATTACCAGAAATCATGGCAGCAAGGACAATGGTCTACCTACTCCCACTAACAAACTAATTAAGTCAGCAACTAAATCTTAGCTTGATACTTTGTTCAAGTCTAATCATTGAAAGACAACAAGATTTTACATCAAAAAGTTACATCTTCAGACTTGTTCCCCAAGCTTTCTTCTACTGCAATTGCAGGTAGCACAGCAATGACCAACTCTGCTTCAATTTGGTTGAAACTTGAAAAGCAAGGAAGCTAGGTCTTCTAACACTTCTCAACAACTCATAATTGCAGTAAAGAATTTTAAAACAAAAGTCTAGGTGTAAAATGGCTCGCCAATAGATATTTGGATCAATTCAGGGCTAATCCTGATTGGACACTTAAAGGATTTGATGCTGCTGTGAGTGCCGATCATGAAGTGCAAGTGAATATGACCAACAAGGGAGAGCAAAGCACCTTGCTCAAAAAGTTATAGAAGGGACTGACCAGGAACAGTTTGCAAAGTTGAATGCATATGCTGCTAAAATTAGAAGAACAAATCCTGGAACAACTTTTTTTGTTTCCCAAGAAAATCAAGTTTTCAGGGTTGCCTACATGTGTTTGGATGCACGTAAGAGAGACATTTTAGCTGGGTGTAGGCGGGTCATAAGCTTGGGTTTCTGCTTTTTGAAAGGAACCTTTGAAGGCCAGCTCTTATCAGCAGTTGGCATAGATGCGAATGATTGTATATTTCCAATTGCCTTTGCTGTAGTGGAGGTTGAGAACACTAAAAATTGGCGCTGGTTCCTTCTACTATTGGCAGAAGACTTGGACATTGAAAATAGCTACCATTGGACATTTATGTCAGATAGACAGAAGGTATTGTAATAAAACTTTAACTATCATTATGGAATTAATACATGACATGCAGTAAAAATATATTGCTTACGTATGCCACTGCTATTTGCAGGGATTAAAAATGTAGTTGAAGAATTATTCCCTACTTCTAAGCACAGATATTGCGTATGACATAAGTACACAAATTTCAAGCAGAACTTTAAGGGAAATACTCTCAAAGATTACTTGTTGAATGCTGCAAGGTCTACATACATGCCTGAGTTTGAGCATTGGATGAAGATGATTGACATGGTGAGTAAGGAAGCCCATAATTGGTCATGTGAGAGGCCTTTTCAACAATGGAGTATATCACACTCCTCCACTTGAAGACAATGTGACATGTTGCTGAACAATCTCTACGAGTGCTTCAACAAGTATATTCTAGATGCTGGAGAGAAATATATTGTGGCGCTATTTGAGACCATCAAGACCAAATTAATATAGAGAATGCACACATTAAAAGGGACGCAATAAGGAAGCATACATGTACAATCTGTCCTAAAATACTCAAGAATCTTGGGAAGAAAAAAGAAGAGACATTTAGGTGTATGGCTGAATGGAATGGTGCTAAAAAATTCCAAATTGGTTATCCTTATGGTCAATTCGTGGTTGATTTAGAGGCAAGAACATGTGCTTGATGGGATCCTACAGGGATACCTTGTCCGCATCCTCTGTCATGCATATTCTACAACCATGAGAATCCTATTAATTATATGGCTGATTGTTATAAGGCAGAAACTTATACGAAGATATAATCTCATAAGATTAATCCAATTAATGGGGAAGATCTATGGCCTGTTAATGGATAACCATCTGCCCAGCCCGCCTCAATGGAGAAAACCAGAAAGAGGCAGGGGACAAAAGGCTGGAAGAAAGGAACCTGGCGAACTAGATACTCGAGATCCCACTAAACTATCAAGGAAAGGTCAAGTCAACATGCCATGCAGTAAATGTGAAGCTAAAGGTCATAACAAAAGATTCCATGGTCATGACCCAGTCCCCTATACTCCTAATGATGTCCCAGTATCAGTAAATGATTCACCCACAAATGGCCATGAAGTTCCTGCATGTGGCATTGAAGTCCATGTACATGGCAATGGATTCCCTGCCTATGCAAGCGAAGCCCCTGCATATGGCAATGATGTACTAGCTACTAATGATGGTTTAGCAAAACTCCCTGTGAGTAGTCATTAAGTCTATTTCATACACTTTGATTTTTATCCTTTATAGTTCTAGCATTTTATCTGTTCTGGACAACAATTTGTAGGTGAGGAGAAAACCATCAGACAATGTCAAGGAAAGATCAAGATCGAGGAGTAACAATGTTTCAATAGAACTGACCTTTATTCCTGAGATTGTGAGCCTAAACCCACACTTGTGCTACATAATTGCTCATCCTTATAGCATAAACACTAATTCTCTTACCCGTGTCCTTGTCACCATGTTGTGTTGTTCTTTATGTAATCTTGCTTTATTTTTTCTCCTTTAATTGTTATAAACTAATTGATGACTATCTCTGGATTGTTACCTTGATAACAGGATCAATACATTCTCTCGTTCTTGCAGGATCATGCATAGCCGCAAACCGTGATCCAAAGAGAGTGGTTTAAATCTATGCTCAGTGTGCTTTGTTGGGATTAGGGCCTTGTTGGGATTAGGGATGATACCAATAGGCAATTCAATGGATTTTGTACAGTGACTTTGCCAATGGCATTGCCTGGCTAGGGTCACATTTATATACAATGGATTAGGGATGATACCAATAGGCAATTCAATGGATTTTGTACAGTGACTTTGCCAATAACATTGCCTGGCTAGGGTCACATTTATATATTACTAGACTTTTGGAGTGCTGTGAAAATAAATGTGCCGTCTAATAAATGGAGTGAGAAACTTGGAAAGGTGAATGTGCTTGATGTATTCCTACTCTTGGAATCCAGGAACATTATTTTGCTCCCATTTTCCGGTTTTTTTTTTTTCTCTGTTTGTCGGGTTGGGGTTCTGTTTTTGGGTTTTAGATTTTATTTTTTATTTTTATTTTTTACACAAAAGGAAAAAAAATGCCACGTGAGCAAATTTATAAGGTAAAGTTTCACTTATAGAAGCCATACCAACATCCGTTAGAATTCTGTTAAGATTTCGTTAGTAAAACTAATAGAGTAGAGAGATTGTAAAGAGAGTTGAAGTTGAATGGTTTATTTGTATGAAATTAAAACTGGGTGATTAAAATGAAAACAAGTTATAAGATAAATGATAAAAAATGTTAATTACTCTTTAAGACTTATTTAGTAAATAAATTTTGATGAGTTAGAGCATTTTTTTATTCAATTATACCAATATTTTTAGAAAAAAAAACATATTTAATTTTATAATATAAATATAAATAATTAAAATTATAAAAATTTATTATTATGAATAGAATTAAAATTATGTTAAATATTTATTTCAATAAAATTAACTGATTGAAAAGTAAAATACTTAATTGTAGTTTATTATTGCAATTATATAACATATAATTTATAGACAAATTTACTAAATTTATTTAAATAAATATTAAATGAGTTTTTAATAATTATATAAATAAATTATTTATAAGTTAATAAAAGAGTTGAGTCATCTAGAATTTACAAAGTTTGTGACCAAAGTATAAATTTATCCTTTAAAATCTCATATAAATATTCACTATTTTATCGTTAATTAGACTAATAGTTTAAATAATTGAAAGTTAAAGACAATTTAACAAATTTTATAGAGGCATTTTGGGATTAAAACTTTTCCGTCTTAATCCACTTTTGCATATATTATAGATAAGCACTTCCCATTGCTTCGTGTTCTCACAACCATCCCACAAAATGACAACGTTATTGTGACAAATATTAGATGGCTTTCTAATAAATCAACAAGCTAAACTATGCCGCAAGTTGGAATATGAGCTGCCAATATCACTCCCACGAATGCTCCTCCATTTGAGGGATTAATTTATCTATTCATCAAACCAACAAGGTTAATTAGCTAATATTAATTAATTCATTTTGAAAACGTACCTGGTGCGATGGTGATGTTGCCATTGTATTTGTAATCACCAATGACCCCAGGGACCCAAGCATACAAATTATAGGTTCCAGGTCGGACTTGATTAATGTAGAATTCTCCAACTCTATTGGCACTAGTCCAAAATTGATAACCCTCAGATGTAGGAAGGGAAATACAAAATTCTCGAGTTATAATTATTGATGCCTGATTGCCCCTAAAATTAGAGGAATCACAAGAAAATGATAATTAAAAAAAAATGAAAAAAGGGAAACTACCTTGGAGTCTACTTGCCATGAGCCAGCTTCTCCTGGTGCTGCCAAGCCGACGTAAGCTTTGCTCGCCCCCTTAAATCTCGTATTCCTCGTCTTCCTATGGTGAGAAATTTCAAAACCAAAGAAGAAGATTTTTATCATATTTTTTTATTTATAAATTTTTTGTTTGCGTTTTTCAATAGTTTTTGTGAGTTAAGAAAAAAGTTGAAAATTTTGCAGTTTACCCATCTGGGATGGCTAATTGGCCACCTACGGCTCCTCCTTGACTTGAAGAAGGGAATTCTTCTGATTGGACAAAATCATGCGGCCAGCTATTCACTTGTGCCAGCATCTATTTCATCGTAAATAAATATTTAAAACTCATAATTACTTGATGAGGGCTTTACCTATAATTGCACTGCCATTAGAAAATGATGAAAAAGAAAATGGAGTAAATAAATGAAGGGCCTAGGATAATTAATATTAATATGTATGTACCAAAAAACAAAAGAAGAAGAAATTAATATTTTACCTGTCGTTCGGCATCATTCCAAAATGCTGAATGAGGAGCGTGGGGAGACTTGGGAGTTAAGGTAGATGAAAATGGGGCCAAAAACTCTCTTCCATGGCTCCCCATTTCTAAATGCAGTATTTAAATGGAGTAACAGCAAAGATGCACAAAAGGTTATAATAAAGCACACGATACAACAAAAAACGTTAGGACTAATAGAGTTACAAATAATTTTTATATTATATATAAAATATTAATATAATATAAAAATTAATTATATAATTTATTAGTTTTAAATTTACCTATATTTTACCTTATTTGATTAATCTGTGTCAGTGGGAAGTATGTTGAAAATTTCAGAGAGGAGGACTTGACTGGCGGCGAGGACGGTGGGACCAACATGAGAGGTAAGTTCCTGCTTGACGGGTCCACCGGCACAGAAGTCACAACTGGGTACGATCACCCAAAGTTGATATCCGACCTTTTAATTTCACCTCTTTGTTTTCCATGGAATATTGGTACTTGTCATCCACCTGGAATCCCAAAGTAATATACCATATACGAAGAAGAAATTAACAATATAATTGAGTTTACAAAACTCTCAAAAAAAACAAAAAAAAGGGTCATTAGATTTTAGACCAAAAATTAAAAATCTAGACACTTCGTCAGTATAAATAAATAAATATTAAAAAAATTGAACTAAAGTTCACTTCTTCGGGAACTACCTCTCCTTCAAGTTCTGAGTTGGTTGGACGGGTGAGAAGGATAGCTTCACCGTAGTCCACACGCCGGCCGGTGTCGCGGTCTCGGTTCGTTGGCATTACCCTTTGGACGTCGTCTGCTATACCCATATAGTGAAATCTGACCACAGATTTCGTGAGGGCAGTATAAGAATTAACAAAAAGAAAAGAGTTCAAAAAAGGGGGGGGGGAGAACAAATTGACAAAGGTATCACTAATGGTAATCAAACAAGTTAACTTTTATTGATTTCTCAAGTTAATTACTTGTCATTTTGGAGCTTGAAAACGCCCCTAACTTGGTCCATGTCCATATCAGGCCACCCTTCAAAGCGTTCAACTATGACATATATGTAAAATCCTGAACTATTATGTCGCATAATATACCTGCAAATTAAAGTTCGTTTTAGGTTCACTTTAGCCGTCAATGACATTAAAAACACCTAATCACATTTAATGGAATTACAGAGACGTGTACTTTGTCCTAGGAAAAAAAAATAACACCTTTTGTCTACATTCAATGGAGCTGAGTTGTCATGGTCAGTAGATAGATTCCATTTCACAGTGAATGAGACTTCAATTTGGTCTTCATTTTGAGTTAAAACACTAAAATCTGGTCCAGGGAACCTGCAAATTGCAAACATAACTCCTCAAATTACCCCACATTTGAAGCAAAATTACAATAAATCACCCTGATGGATATAGAGGAACTTGCCGGTCTGTCTTGCCAGGGCCTCCCGGATAGCACCAAATAACGTCGAAATACCTAGGTATCTTTGTAGATATTTTTTAAAGGAAGATTAGTATTTTTCACATTAATCAGCATTGCAATTAGCAGATCATCTGTACGAAAAGGAAGCTGGGGTTCGGTTAGGCATCTTAAGAAAATGGGGAAAAAAAATTCTTATGGAAATTGGGAAAGAAGAGTGAATGGTTTTACCCTCGATTATCTTCATTGTTATGGAATTCGAGTACATTATCAATTTTGCACCATATTTAACTCTAGTGACTGACCCACTTGCTTTCCCTAAGGTGAGTTCTAGAAGGCCATTATCGATCACCACCTGAAAAATGCAAGTAAAATAGTAATGAAATACAAACTAAAAGAAATAAAAAATAATATGATCAAAATATTTAAATGCAAGTATTTCATTAATCAGGAGAATTTATTTTCTAAACATTTTAAATCCTTCTTTGCTTTTCCGATTAATTATTCGAATATAAATCGTTAGAAATCCTAACCATCCACATGATAAATCAGGTATTGGAGAATCCACTACTTAATCGACTTGGCACAAAAAATAGATGGTTAGGAGTTCTAATGACTTCCGCTAATTTTCGCAACAGGCTGTCGCCATTCACCTGTATTTATTGCTATAGGTTAATCGGTCTAAGTGGCGAACCTAAAATAAAATGGATTAAAGGAAAAATAAAGAAAAATCCAAGGGCATGATTACATATTGAGAATCTTCACGCAGCTGGACTGGAGAACGCCAGCTGTAGTTGTTACTCCCTGGAAATATTACAAGAAAATTTTCATCATCGCGAAAGACAAAACGTGAGAGTTAGGTAAACTGTCATGGGAGAAGTTTGACTTTGGGTATCGTTTTCTCACCTTTGCAAGCTTTGTTCAGAGGAAAGGCTCATCACTTGGAAAAGAAACGCAAGGCATATCCATGCAAATGCAAGTAGCTGCAGAGCCCGAGAAGAGAATTTCTCATGCATGTTGGAGAAGAGCTTAATTTGAAGAGGGAAGTGCTTTCTGGGAGGAAGAATATATACAATGAAAACCGGCTTTTGAATGGTGTAGGATTGTGTGCAAGTATGTTCCTTTCATTTAATGCATGTGGCCTTCTACTTAATGCTTATTAAACAACAAGGGAATCAAATTATTAAAGTGTTCAACTTTAATGGCAAGGCTTGAGCTTAATTATACGACGTAATAAATGCGTTGAAGATATCTATCTTAAGGTGGTTTAGCCCACCAATCGCGGGAGCGCATTCAGTGTTTACTGGTTGTTAGTTTCTCTTGATAAGGTGAGACTTCCTTTACTACGAACCTAGATAGTATCGGATGTTATAGAAGGGTCAATATATTAATATATCATGACATTTTGTGTGTTTTAACAAATATAACACAATCTTCAATTTGTTAGAATTTGTGTTCTTTTTCACCTTCCTAAGGGTTAGCAAACCAATGTTTCTAAAAATGAGTAAGATTACGCGGCTGATGTCATACACTGAAATGGTAGCTTGTGGTTAAACAAACCATATGATAAATTAATAAAAAATAAAGTATTGTTCTTTTCTGAGACATGCGATTGTAAATTCAAAGGAAAATTTTGGTAATAAAATCGTCATTATATTTTGATATGATGTAATTTGTTAAAAAATTTATTGAATTGCCAAAAAAAAAAAAAAGTCGGCGTCTATGCTTAATAACTGTGAACAAAATCAAACAATATTCCAGTTGATCAAGTATCTCTGGGAGCTTCTAAACGTATGTAATCATACATGACACCAAGGAAGGGTCCTTTACATCTTGACTGGGTAAGATATATTGTGTTTTTCCCGTTGAGAAGTCGATCGTATGGTATGCTAATGCTGTACAACCAATACAAGCCGTGAATTCCATGTCTTGCAATAGCATTGTCCTTCCCTATCAGCCCTGTTGTGAAAAGGGGTCGAATTGCTCCTGCGTCGTTGATCCGAACCTTTAAGAATATATCACGCCAATACCATTAGCAAAACGTTCAAATGAACATGCATCAAAAGTCTTTAATTCTTCGACAAGACAAAACATGTTTATCATGATTAGGTAAACAAATGATGATGTATCAAGGTATAAAAAATAACAGAAAATGCAATAGATGTACTAAATTATGACACGGTCCGCATTTTTTCTGAGCAATCTATGGGAGTTAAATGATGAGATATTTATAGGCTCTATAGTACGAGAGCACACCCACGGCTAGCACAGCAACACCGCATCAATAAGTTAACACTAACACCTAAACATGATATCAATACATTAATGCAACCAATACGAGAATCTCAAGATTAAACTTCATACCTGAACTTCAGATCCGGTCGCTGATGCTAAGGCCAATTGGAGGGTATAAAGCCCATTATGCTTCACAGGTTCTAGCTCAAACTTAATCTGCCATGTGGTTGCCTTGCGTGTACTGTTTCCTCTTTGTCTGCAGAGCAAATAATTAGAATCAGAACTGGGTAAATAAAGCAAATAGGACTGGATGAAAATAATGAATATTTTACCTTACTACATGGGCAAAGAACCAATCCTTAAAATAACTACTAGAACCAATATTGTAGATGAGATCGCGCTTGGGATACAAATCAGAGTATCGTTCCCACAAACCATATTGTCTAAATCTGTCAAACGAAAAAATGGAAATTCCATTAGTCAACAATGCTTACGATAACGATGAAATCATGATCGCGAGTTGTGTGGAAATGCTGATAAGAACTAACTTTTGTGTTGGGTGATGGGTGTATAATTTGTTCACGAGATTAGGATAAGCTTCTGGCACGAAGTACTCTGCAGCAGAGCGGTCGGGAATGCCTATTTCCCAAAGGGTAGGACCATTTCTTGGTGGTTCGTATATAAGGGAACCCAATTTGATCTCAGATCCTGCATTTGCATATGGAAATCACTTCTGTGAACTGGCCCGAAAGAGAAATTCAACAGCATTCAGATAGCTGACAAGCTAGGTAATAATATGTAGCATCTGAAAGACCATTGCAGAACAAAATGGACCTAAATGAAATGACAATTAAACTATGAGTTACTTTTAATCATCTTCGTGTAAATTTCTTTATGATTGTGCTTTTTCAATCTGTTTTTGGTTTCTTGGGCCCGACAGTTTTACCAAGTGGTAGGAAATAGAAGATTTTTGAACCTGGTGTTATGGTGATATTAACACCATACTTGTAATCGCCAATGATGCCGGGGACCCAGGCATATAAATTGTAGTGTCCAGCTCTGACATTTCCAATGTAGAAATGGCCCAACCTGTCAGCTTTTGTCCAGAACTGGTAACCCTGTAATGAAACAGATTGATAGTTAGATTCTCAGCTTCTAATCCTCTCTCATTGTAACTTGATAATGCAAAAGGTATATGCCAGGTTCTTATCGAGGTAACCTTGGCTTCTGTTTGCCACGAACCCACTTCTCCTGGTGCTGCCAACCCCACATACGCAGAGTTCGCATACATTGACTCCCCATTGATGTATCTTAAAAGAGAAAAAAGAGGCAGAATTATCAGATTATAGGACCATATGAACAGAGTTGGAGGGCCAAGAAAGATGAGTGTTTACCGGTCGCGAACAAGTAATTGACCAGCAACACTTCCTCGTTGATGCCGAGAAGGGAAATCCTTGGAGTGAGGAAAATTATATGGCCAGCTTTCGACTTCTATGGACATCTAATTGGTAAAAAAAAATCAGGCGTTAGTCCTCAAAATGGTACCAAAAATTGCCTGGCTGGATGTCTGAACCTAGCGTAGAGACATACCCGCCTTTTGGCATCTCGCCAAAGTGTCAAAGGATTCTCGGTTGGTTCAACAGAATTGAGATAGACAAATACAGGTCCAAAAACTTTTTTCCACGGCTCTCCATTGCGATACGCTGTGTTTAAATCCTTCCCGGCGTAATGAGTACTAGTGAACATCTGCATTGGAAAAATCAATCAAAGATCATATGGAACCAAACTAAGTGACCTTAGCAGCTTATATTGCCTTCCATGGGGCCTTGAAAAAACTCAACTAATGACAAAGGCAAGCATATTTGTTCACTTTCTTTGTACTTTGTATATTGGCTGCAAAAAAATGGTGACTTACGTTCAGGACAGTTGGGCCGACGTGGGAGGTAAGGTCTTGCTTGATGGGCCCGCCAGCCCGAAATTCGTTGCTGGGTGTTATCATCCAAAATCCCACCGGTGGATCCTCTGATATCCACCCCTGCACCTTGTTGTCCTTGTCCTCGCATGAGTACTGGTACTTGTCATCCACCTGCGTTTCACATCATTAAGGAATTCTAACAATCGCTAGAGAGGCTCCTCTAAGATGGGGAGAGGTAAAAGAAAAAAGGGAAAGGGAAATCGAATTTAGAGTTACCTCTCCTCTGAGTTCTGGGTTGATAGGATTGGTCAATAGGACAGCTTCAGGATAAGCCAGAGGCCGCCCAGTGATGCGATCTTCAGGCATTGGCATGACCCTTTGTCTGTTGTCCGATATTGCCATGTAGTGAAACCTGACAATTAATTTCAGATATTATCCCATGATGTTCCTGCCCGTTGGCAAGGCTGCATACAATAATCATCCACTAACTGCTACGAATATTTTATTGTTTAAGTATACTTGTTTTCTTGGAGCTTGAAGACCACTCTAATTTGATCCATATCAACGTCAGGCCATCCTTCTAAGCGTTCCAATATGGTGTACAAATAGACTCCTGAGTAGCCTTGCCGTACTACATACCTGAAAATGAAGTTACAATTAGTGGGTGCATTTTTGTATGTATCTCCGATACTTAAATTTGCAACTTCCTTTTTCTTTTTTCTTTGTTTTTAATTTTTTAGTACTATTAATTTTCTTTTTATTTTGCTATATCAGAAATGTGGGAAATCTGGCCTTACCTTTTATCGACATTTAAGGGAACCGCGCCTTTGCCAACGGAAAAATTCCATGTCTTGGTGAATGAAACCTCCACTTGGTCTTTATGTGCGGATATTATACGAAAATTTGTTCCGCTTAACCTGCACAATTGCCATTACAATTCCAAATTTTAAGAACACATCAAGAGTGCAAGAAAATATTCATAAGTTTGTTTGATTTCAATGCATACATGCGTGACACTATTAAAGCCTCTCTCTCTCTCTGTTTATATATATATATATATATATATATATATATATTCTCTTTTAGAAAAGTTAGGTTGACGTAGATAATAGATACTGAATGATCATGAAAAAGTAACTCGCGCTGATATCATGTGTGGATTCACATAATTAAAAACCTAAAATTTTGAAATTCAAATTTCTAAGCAAAACATATCACATATGTAAAATGTGATATGATGAGTAATAAAATGTCAAAAAAGTAAAATAACTATTATATTTAATATGATTGATTAATTAATTTACTCAATATCGCAGTTACGTAATTTTTTGATACTTTATTGTACATCATATCGTTGTCCATTTAATATATTTTAAGGTATAGGTTATATGTGACGTCAGTTTGATCTCATTTTTTTCACCTATTCGAACCTTTTTTTTTTCTTTTTTGACAATCGGGAGCAGTTTTGACCCTTGAACTGTAACTAAAATCCCCAGGCCTTGTAATTGGTGCGCCATTAGCGTTTTTCCTTTTCATTTTTGGTCTAGATTAAAGTTTTTTTTTTTTTTTTTCCTGGGATAGATATAAACATATGAAAAAGGGACGTCGTTTGTACCTGTCAACAATTATCGGATGCCCCGGTGTGTTCCAGACCACGTCCCAGTACCTAGATCCAAAATCAGGGTTGAGTGTGATTAATAATAATATGTAATAGTATGGTTATTCTTATTAATAAAACTTAGAAATATATTATATACATGTAACATTTTATCATATCAAACTATCTAGAAATATATTATACATACATAACATTTCATCATATCAAACTATCTATCTATCAATATGTGTTAAATTTATTGCAAAATGCAGTATTACATGTCAAACTTTATTAAGGACGATATGCCTATAAAATTTGTTTATCAGGTCTATTTTTATATAAGAATAATACCATAGAAAATATATAAAAGCAGAAAATTATTTCCTGAAGAAAAAAGGATACCCTCGATTGTCCTCTTCGTTAACAGTTTCGAGTACATTATCGATTCCATTGAATTTGATTGCCGTGACATCTCCTTCTGGACTGGAGAGTGTGACTTGGACCATCCCATTATCGATCACTACCTGAGACAAAAGTTAATATATATTAGCACTTGCTTTTTTTTTTCCCCTTCTTTTCTCGTTTTGTTACAGTAGCACCCGCTATTACCAGTCAATGTGAACTACGTACTAAAGCTAAAAGAAATAAGAGGGAAAAGATAAGAAAAAAAAAAAAAAACAGATAACGCTTTGCGACTTTGCTTTTCCAAGTTCTCTATCAAAATTTTCTTTTTCTTTTTTTTTTTAATTTTTATCTTTGTTGGGGTTGTCAATATTGGAATATAACAATTTTTGACCTGTTTATTTCATATATGTTGCCAACCCGTACTTTGACTATGAACTCAAGAAATGAAGACTAGAGAGCAAATGCAAGATTACCCGTTGATTATCGTTAACAAGAAGCCGGACTTCCGAGCTGATATTGGTTCCTCGAAGTTCTCTGGAGATAGAAAATTCGAAACAATGTTAATTTTCACGGATGTAGTTTAGGGAATAAAGGCCAATAATGCTAGTTAGTAGGAAGCCACGATAAATCCTCCAAATTGAAAAAAAAAAAAAAGAAAAACGGGATGTTCTTTGTGTTATTGTGGTGAAATCATGTTAATAAAAAGGCCAGTAATTCTACTTGATACATAAAAACGATATATCTAAACAAAATTAGGACATGAAACACCTTGAAAACATATACATATACATTAAATTAAAAATATATTTATGTATTTATAATAATATAATAATTTTAATATTCTATTAGGAAAAGTTATATGATTTCAATTAGGTGCTAAAAAAATAAAAATGTCTATTTTCTTGAATCCTCTTCGCTTCCCTCTGTTTTGCCCCTTCTAGTTTGAATGTTAACCTTTAGTTTATTTTCTTTTCTTCCAAAAGAAATTATTTTTGGTATCTTAATAATAGTTGAGTAAATTATAAGTAATTAAGAATATGAATAAAGGTCAACAGTATTTTTAACCTTTCACCAAATATGCTTAAGGTTTCCTCATGTTTCCCTGGATTTTTTAATCTATATAAAATATAAAAAATAACAAAGTTTTTTTTTTCTGAAATTTCCAAATTATTTCTGGGGAGTTTCGGTTTCCCAGACTTTTCCTATAAGGAAGCAATGACCTTGTAGAAGTTTTATGCTTCCTGGGTCACCAGCACGGCACTTTCTTTTCTGTCTAGCTAATAGGGTAGACATGGTGGCTCCAACTTTTTGCAAATATGGTTTTCATTTTTATTTTTTATGTTTTCCCCATTTTTATCCCAAAGTGTCTAAATGATATTAAGGAATTATCTTTTTAACGCTGAGGACGAGAAAGAGAATTAGATGTACATGAGGTCGTTGACTGGTTTCTGTGGGTTCACACTAAAAATGGGTAATAATTAAATAAATGAGACCAGCAACGAGAGAGAAAGAGATAAACCAAAAAGCTAAGGTCAATGGTCACGACAAAAACAAAGGCACAGCTTCCAGGAATGTCTGCCTAATGCTTTAATTTACCTGTTTTAACAATACTCGAGACATGTGAATTGGTCAATTAACTTGACAAAAAAAGGGTTACCAAAATACGATGAATGGACACGATGGACTTCAGCCAACTCCCCTAAACTTAATGCACATCGCATCTCTCTCCCAAAACACAAATACTGATAATATAAACACAAACACGAGCACGTTCATAAATGGGAACACCATGATAGACTAACGGGAATAGAATGCCGGGAAAGAAATGTGAGAGAGATGATTGATGATTGAGGGAAGAACCTAACGGGCGTCCTCGCGGAGGAAGAATTGAAGAAGAAGAAGAAGAAGAAGAAGAAGGAGAAGAAAAAGAAAAAGCGCGAAACATCCATTGTCATCAGCAACAACCCAAACCTTTTTGGCTCTTTCCGAGAGATTCCTACAAAATATACCAGAAAACAAGGAATATTTATTTTCAGTGAGAAAAGCTTCTGTATATTTAAACATTAACAAATACAAAAACATAAAGAATGGACGTACCTTAATAGTTAGTCCCAATGGAACCCGGAAAGTAGCTAGCTGCCTCTAAAAGCAATAGAAGGTATTGCAAAAGAGAGAAAAATTAAAAAGGGCAAAACCATAAGCTAACGTTCTTCTGTTGTGTGAGTTTACGTGGTTTTCTTCTTCTTCTGTTTTTTTTTTTTTTTTCTTTTGGGGGGGGGCTATAACAATCGCTTGGCAAAGCTTAACAGTCGCTAGAAACTCAGAGATAATGCCAAGTGAATGACCTTTAATTTTAATTACAGTGAGAAATATTTGCTCGCTACTTCTACGTGTTGGCACTTAAAAAGGGTTATGACTAGTTAAGATTTGTTCTTCCTACGTGAGTTTATGACCAGCGCAGAAATGTCAGAGGTCTCCGCTTTTTTCTTGGCTTCTTTAACGGGTTAGTTTGAAATTGATTGTCCAGTCTGTCATTGATGGCCAGCTTGCCGCCTTTGGTTTGGTCGTTGATGAAAAATAAAACTTGGCCATAGGGAAGATCAGTTCCTTCTCAGAGTTTTATCTGCGCCAAAATTTTGACAATTCAATTCGACACATTTTCATTTCGATATTGGTGTGTTTGGTACACTCTTCTGGGTCTTATCAAATTAGTTATTGCGTGGCTGCTTGGTAACGGTAGAGAATGATGGGTGCCTAACCTTTGAAGCGCCACGGCAGCCAAAGCCATCAACTGCCTCCAGGAATTTCAATTCAATGGCACTTCTTCAAAAAATAGAGTGAGAAAGAGAAAAAAAAAAGGAAAAAATAAAGTAGTTGTGACAGATATATATTAAACTTAGGAAGCAAAAATAAAGGAATATAATAAGGTTGAAATTTACAATTACATCGTCTTGCGTCCATCTTTTTCAAATATATATATATATATATATTTTTTTTTTTTATGTACAGCATCTTTCACGAAGGGACAACTCCCTAGCTGTTCTCCCCTTTAGTCTTACGTTCTTTTTTTCTTTTCAACAATCTTGAGTTTTACATCCCAGAAAGTTGAATAAAATAGCTAGATTGGTTGGGTTCCACGCTTGCTTTGGGCATGTGCCATAGTCGGCATTTTAAGGTTAGGAATCTAGTTTCTTGGTCTATATCTTGACTTTATATTACGCATAGCATTTTTCCGACATATTAGAGATGTTAGGAGTTGTAACTTAGACGGGATTGGACAGCTTGACCTTGAAAGAAAGCCAGTTCTTCTATTTTAGTTTAATAATGCAAGAAGATTTTTCAACGACCTTAACTAACCCCATTTCAATTTTCAATCCTCTCCAAGCCGGAGTTGATAAAAGGTCCCAATAATATAAAAGTCTATTAAATTGTAAATTATATAATAATTATTATTTTTTTATTTTTATAAATTTCATATTTTCATTTTTTAGATTAAAATCAAGACTTTGGGGATAAATATTTAAATTCTTAATCAGTAGACAATTTGCTTTAAGGTAAAATGTGATAACGAGAACTAATGTCCTGTACCCAAAAAAAAAAAAGCAATGTGAGCAAACAACTTATAAATAAAAAAATATAACTTTATGGCCTAAGATTTTATTTTGGGTAAGATGTGGTATTAGTGTCTACTAATTAATTGCTTAATTCAGCCCAATTCGTAATGCTCTTTGGGTAAGTTTAGGCTTCCCGATTACATCAAATAGTATCAAGTTCGGCCTCAGATGTTTACTGAGACGAATTCGATGCCATGACGGCGCCTTCCAGGAGGAATGAAAAAGAATGGACTCTCAATAAAAGGTCTAGTAAAAGTCCAGTGAAATCGTAACTTAAGAAAAGAACATTACAAGACTTAAAAGGAGGCAAAGCCCAAAAGTGGAGGCAAAGGCCCAAGTGGACACAAGAAGTTATAATTCCTACAATATCCAAAGAGACCAAAGCAAGTGGAGACATGCTAGCACATTTAAGGAGAGCGAACCTCAAAGTGAAAAAATTCACACTTGAAAAAAAGTGTTAAGGTGCAAGTGTAATGTTGAGGCCACTGTTCTACATTACAAAAGAGAGCAAGGTGCAAGCAACTTGTTAGTTGTAAGATACCAATAACTTAATAATTTAAGATTTTAAATAAAATGTTGTGTTAAAATTTACTAAATTGTTCCTTGCTCTGACCCAATTGATGATGCTCTCCAAGTAAACTTGCTCTTTCCATTTCCAACAATAAGCAGCAGAAGCATTTTAAGAGTAAAGCCCTCATACCATATTAATATATAAAAGAAACTCCATACGAAAATAAGAAAGAAGAGAAAGAATAATATAAAGAGATAAATAATTCGAGTGCAGGGATTTACGTTTACAATTCAAAGATTCACAAAATTACATTTTTTTTATTGAATAATATATTCCATATAGTACATGAATTCCAATAGACATGATAAAAATTATTTTATATATAAGGTAATTATATTATAATAATATTAAAATTTTACTCTAATATTAATTGATTATTATAATTTTTAATTGATCATAATCAAATTTTTATTAATTTATTTATAAAATTTTATTTTGATTATAATTATAGTTTTATAATTATAAGATTTTTTATCAGTATGCAAGTTCCTTTATGCAATTTGCCTTTAACATCATTGGAAGTTGTGGCGTGCACACCGTCTTTAAAACGTCAGCAACATCTTGGCCAATGCAGTTTATATACTGAAATTGTAAATTCCAAATTCTAGTCAATTTCCGAGTTTGAGCTTTGATTTTGCCTTTGATTGACGAAAACTTCACTGTGAATGGAGCAATTCCACTGATAAATACAACTGACCAGAAGCTCTCATCATGCTGCATTACGTGCTACATTAACATATCAAATTTATCAAAATTATGCATTACAAGATTGCACTAGAAACTCAAAGCATGCTTATGAATAATTTTCCCTAAGAACTCGTTTAGACAACAAATTATTGCGTGCTACGAAGTTTACTGTACTGAACTCAAAAGAACTGTCGTGGAGCCTTCTGACTTCGATGAAGTTGTGGTGCATTGGCTGCTGGAACATTGGGTTCCCAAATTCCCTGTATCAGTCAAGCCAGATGATGTGTAGGAGAACTTGCTGGCTGTCATGGGAGGTGCATAATACATTGGCACTGGCAATTTGGCTGGAAGGGTAGCCAGGGAAGCCTCAAAATTCAGAACATTGAAGACTTATCTTATGGATGGGCGAAGAGTATGATCAGGATGGCAGCACCACAATCCAACAGTCATCCAACAATCCATCTGCCTTTCGTCAAACTCTACTCCTAGCCTTTTGTCAACGGCTTCCAGAAGTTGCCCTTTGCCATAGAGGTCCCATACCCATTCCACTAGCCTTACCTTACTTGGTTCTTGTTTTGCGTCAACTGGCCTCCTCCCACAGGCCATTTCTAGTGCCACAGCCCCGAAACTGTGAACATCTGACTCTTTACTAGCTTTACCTGTGGTGACGCATTCAGGGGCCATGTATCCCAACGTGCCGGCTAAAACTGTTGTTTGTGAACCCAGATCATGGTCCACAAGTCGTGCCAGACCAAAATCACCCAGCTTGGCATTAAAATTCGAGTCTAACATGACATTGCTGGACTTGATATCTCTATGCACCACACATTGTTCCCATTCTTCGTGAAGATACAACAGGGCAGAGGCCAATCCCAGGGCAATATTGTATCTTACAGTCCAAGTTAACAAGCTTTTCCCTCCAAAGAGATGTGCATCAAGGCTTCCATTGGGCATGAACTCATAGACAAGGAGTAACTCGCCTTTCTCGTGGCACCAACCAATGAGTTTAACTAAATTTCTGTGTCTCAGACACTGATTATCTTTACTTCTGAAACATACTCCTTTTTGCCCTGCTTTGATTCTCTTGAGACCCTTTTAACAGCAACTTCGGCGTTGGAATTGCTTAGCAATCCCTTGTAAACCCCTCCGAATCCTCCTTCTCCAAGCTTGCCCCCCTCGGCAAAGTTGTTCGTCGCATGACTTAGTTCACGGCGAGTAAATCTTTTAGGCCCGGTTTCCTTCTTAAATTCATTATCCATGGAGATTTCTATGTCCTCAGCTTCCTCTTTGCCTGCCCTTTTCCTCTTACAGATGGACCAGAAAATGGCTATTCCACAAGCCAACAACCCAAAACCCACAGCCAAACCAATTATTAGTCCAGGTTTTTTCCCGTTCTTATCATTAACTTCTCCAGTTTTTTTCCCTTTCTTATCATTAACTTCCCCTGGTTTTTTCCCTTTCTCATTAACTTCTAAGGTTGAAGCAAAATCCCAAGAAATTACTTTATGTGTTTCAAATAAAAAACCTGTTGAAGTGGAGAAACCTACTGCAACCCATTCAGGTAAAAGCTCCCTTAAATCAAGGATATATGAAAGGGTGGAGTTTCCACCGAAAACAGGATTCTCTGTATAGGTCAGAAAGACACTCAAGTTTTTGGTGGAGGAGTTGTAACTTACCCATGCATTTGCCGTTGACCCATTCTTAATGCTGCTTTTCCAGGAAACATTTGTCACAGAAACAATGGAGTTAACATCAATTCCCACATGATCGGCACTTGGATCCCACTTATTCTTAAAGCTATCAAATTCCACTGCAACAATTTGTTTTTCTTTGGAGGGTATCATGGCAGTATCATTCCTGAACAGTCCAAGGTAACCCCCGTTGAAAATTTCGGGATCTGAGAGTCAACTGGTGCAATGAAAAACGACAGTCCATCGCCTTGGAATGATGAATTGACAAACTTGTATCGCGAAGGTGAAATGAGTGAAGAAGCCTGTGAGATCTCCAGACTCGGCGTCCCAGAGATGCACGGGTTGTTTAAATATGGCGCGGCCAACACTGCTATTAAGTTTATCATGTACGCCATTTTTAGTCAGTTGGAGACCATCGTTGGAGGCGTATGCATCTCCCTGGAAGGTTATGTTTCCCATTTTTGGATTGAAAGTTGAAAAGTTGAAAGAAACTGAGGTTGCAACTGGAAGCAAAAGCAATACAAAGTAAACAGCGATAAGTTGTAAATTCGAATTGGGGAGAGCCATGGCTGAAGTGGATAGAGCAGAGAAAGGAGAATTTGGTGGGGAGATTAGCTTGATCAAAGGGGTCTTTTTCATTGGGATTTTGCCTAATCAAACATGTTAAAGTTAAACTAGCTTTGTAAATCTTGGTATATTTTATGAGCTTTTTTCAAAAATAAAAGAACAAAAAACTTAAAATCATATTTGATTAAGTTATTAATTTTTTTATTTATTATTTTAATTTTGTTATTTATTATCTATTGTTACTATTTACTTATTTTTTTCTTATTAATAACTATTTTTCTTTAACAAGATATTTGTTAAGAGCGATGATAAAGAAAAAAGAAAAAAGACAGAGAAAAGAGGTAAAGAAAGTAGAGAGAGAAAATATGAAAAAATAAAAAGAGAAACGTTGAAGAGAGGAAAAAAAAAAAGATAGAAAAAGAGTAAAGAAAGAATGGGTGAAAGGAGAGTGGATAAAGAAAAAAAACTAGAAAAAAATATATATAAAAAATAAATGAATTAAAAAGATGGATTTCTTAGACAAACAAGCAACCAATTGAGAAAATTTCATTTTTAAATTTTCCGAATTGTTGATTTTTTAAAAAAAATACTCTTAACTTTTCAACAAAAAATATAATAATAAATCAAAGCGGTAGCTGGGCAAAGTTTCTTTTTCCTTTTTTGAAAAAATAACATAAAATAAAAAACTCCCATCATACCAAACACATCCTTAACTACTCTTCAAGCCCCTAGATTCAGGAACGTTTATTGTTTCTGTATTGTAGAATAATCTATGGAATCATTTATTAATGAAGGCATGTGGCCTGTTAAGTAACCACCCATAAAATAATGCTCACCTGTCCACTGGAAAAATCTTAAGTTATTAGAGGGATGCATGTTCAAATCGAGTGGATGAATATAATTATTAATTCCTTTTAGTTTAGTGATTTTTACTTTCTTTCTTTTGCA
Organism: Bruguiera gymnorhiza; assembly: GCA_020883675.1. NCBI lineage: Eukaryota > Viridiplantae > Streptophyta > Magnoliopsida > Malpighiales > Rhizophoraceae > Bruguiera > Bruguiera gymnorhiza. Next base: position 2,294,154 of record JAIRCJ010001060.1, read on the forward strand.
ACACAAATTCACGACATCTATCCTTTTGGCATCTGATCTTTCAAAGCGCGCGCATCCGATCATCTTGAATATACATTGGATTGGTGAAAATATTTTGACGGAATATGTAGATTTTTTTTTTTAAGTAATCACCAACTTATTTCCTCCATTAAGTTATTTATTATCGACTACGACACTGTTAATTCCTTGAATTAATGAATGGACTGTGACCCGACAGGCTCTATGAACACTTTCTTGTTTCTTACAAAAAATCAGAAAGTAGGACATTACTTCAAAATTTCGTTATAAAAAATTATATTCGTTAAAAGAGTGAATTTTATGAGCGCATATTTAATTTTACTAAATATTTTGGCAATTTAAAAAAAATTTGGATAGGCCAATTTGATATTTATTAGTATTTTAACCAAATTGACGAAGTAAAAGTGTAAAATTGTGATTTTTAAAGTGTGGCGTTGCTACCAACTCCTTCCCTAAGACAACTTGTAGCTTCCTTTCTGGATCCGGCAACCTTATAGATCATGCTACTCTTTGACAAATAAGAAATTTAATTTTTGTTTTCAATTCTACAATGTCACTCCTTTTTCTTTTTTGTATTGTTGGACAACTAATTTGGAATGTTAATTAAAAAAGCGTTGTCCTCATCATCATATGAAAATTCACCTAATTAGTTGCGAAGGACGGTTCGATTTGGGTTCTTGGATTATATTGTGGTGGGACTTATAACTTAACTTTTCTGTTTTTATTTTTGCTTATAACAAGTTGAAAGTAAGAGAAATAAAGCGAGAAACTTAACATAACAATTCACTTAAGATATTGAAATAAACAATCAGTAGTATTTGTTTTCGACTGAACTTTAATTTTATATTTTTCTTGTGTTAGCTGCGTTTTCATTCTTGTCATGTTTGTAAAGAGAGAGGACAAGTAAAGATATTAATCATACAATCCATAAATGCCTTTTCACATTTTTCATTATCTGTGAAAAAATATAGAAAATATACAGCTTTATGCTTCTTACAAGCAGCACGCTTGTGTATATTACAGAGGTGTCTATGCAATTGATGGATGCCATGAATAATATTGAAATTTTTCATTCAAATAATATATTATAAAAATATAAATTATTATTGATTCTTTGATTCAATTAGTAATTCATATATACAACTTGTTATTTAGATAAATCTCTATATCAGTTTTAATAATTATGAAAGTAATTTATTTTTTTCCTTAAAAATTCTATTCTCCATTCTAAAATTGTAAATCAAGAGATTGGAAGATGAATATATATTCTTAACTACTAGATATTTTAGAACTTTTTTTTTTTCGAATTTTATACCTTACTATCCATGAAAAATGACCAAATACAAAGAATAATATATAGTATGGAAGATTGAAAAATAAAGTCTTAAATCAAGAATAACTTCATTATATTATGATATCTTTTGATACAAGGTTCTTTCTTTTTATTTTTATTTTGTTTCAAAATTGCTCCCCATGCTAACCTTATTAATTAAAAATACTTCACACACTCACTTTTCCATTAAGTCCATCATGTGATTTTCAATCAAGCGCTACATGAGATTCAAAGGTTGATTAGATTATTAATGTGGATTTTAATTTTTTTAAACATATTTTTAATTACTAAATTTAATTTTCAAAAATTTTTGTTTTCAAGAATGGTTAAAATATTCTTCCTTTATTTTTTTTTTCAAAAAACAAAATTTTTTAAAACATTAAATTTAGTAATTAAAACTATATTTTTTGAAAAAAAAAATTCATGCCAAAAATCCAATTAATATTTTCAATCCCATGTGGCACCTAACTTACAGTTATGTGGTGAACTTAATGAAAAAGTGAGAGAAATTCTTGATTTAAGCCAAAGATGAAAGTATGGAATCATTATTATAATCATGTGTTTAACAAAAATGTGTCCTTAAAGTTTGTGAACATTAAAAGTTTATTGGCTAATATCTTTAATAAACTCTTAAGTAATAATAGGTTTGTAATCATTAAAAAAAAACAGACATAATTGAGTTAAATTGATCTCTTAATTATGTAGTTATTATGATTTAATATATTTTTTAGGCATAATTATATAAAATTACATATTTTATATATTTATTGCATGTTGATCTAAACATTTGGAGTTTGAAAAATGAAAGTTAGTTTTTCTATCTAAAAGGAATTGATCAACCAAATCGAAAGTATAGATTAATCAATGTGAATGGTTGAATGATGGTAATTTAAAGTCCTTTTGCCTTTTTCCTTTTCATAACACAAGAATCCCTTTTTCTTGGAAATTTTCTTTCTTTTATTGAACTTAAATCCTAAATTTATAAACTTCTATTGAATCCATTAAAATCAACACACCAAAGGCAATAATTTCTTGAACCCATCATCTATGACACCAAAATCATCACCAAGTGTGAAGAAGGAGAAGATTAGAGCAAAGAAATTAAGTTCAGTTTCTTCAAGAACTCAAAGTGTTGCTACTACATTATTATCCTCTTTTGCACTACTGGCAACACCAACAATGAAGCTTACTGAGACATTTGAGTTTTTATCATCACCGACACCATCTAGATCTTTACATCAGTAATATCTCATATTCCTTCTCTTATAAAGCCTTTGAGGAGAAACCTAAAGAAACGTTCTTAAAAAAGAATCAAGTTTATTTCAAAAAGGAAAATGAATGAGAAATCAAAGAATGGTAAATCAACATCTTTATCTTTATAAAAGACTTCCTTAATGCCTTTACCATCTTTAGTAGCACCATCTTTATCTTTATAAAAGACTTCCTTAATGCCTTTACCATCTTTAGTAGCACCATACATAATTTTTCCATCTCATCCACCTCTTTTAATAGTACCCATAATAGGTCCATCGTCTTTTCAACTCTTTGAATCATTAAGATATTATAGTTTTTATTTTAGAACTTCAAAAGTTGAAAATGAATTTTATAAATTCAATAAAGGGAACATGCATGTTGATGAACCTTTGAACTTGGATTGTATTGTTGAGTTTGAGAAAATTAACTTTTTAGATGAGTTTGCTTTACAAAAGTGGATTAAGTTTATCACATTTATATGTGATGTTTATACTAAGATGTTGAATATTTGTCAATATATAAGTGAATAAGAATTATATTGTGATCACTTCTTATGTATAAGAGAAGCATGTGAAAATCACTCTTAAGGTGATTTTAGATTACTTGGATTTTCCATTGGAAGGTGTTAGCATTGATTGGAAAGATTCTTGGAATATGGGGAAGCTTACAACATAAGAGCAAATAAAGACGATATTTGTAGATTAAGACCTTAAATAGACAAAAGCCAACATTAAGAAGCCTTTCAAAGTTTTTTCATTATCCATCAAGTCTAGAATAATGTAAAGGATTGTAACTTGCAACATTGATCTTAAAGATGAACATTATGATTACTTGACTTATTTTGGCATGTGCTTGTTGACTTATTTCTTGAAAAATGGAAAATTTAGTTTGTCAAAACATATGATGAGAGTACTAAAAAAGGCTCAAAAGAAGAAAATTATAAGATCTTCCTATGGGATGCACTTAAACAATCTTCTCTTGAAATTATATGTATCTACAATTGAAGAAATCCCATTTTACTTTAATATGACTTAATTCTTCATTATAATCACTTTTAAATCAATGCATATGATGCAAAGAAAAGGAAAATGGTCTACTTTTTTAAGGAAATGAAGATCTAACTCAGAGTCTTCTAGCATATAGTTTATATCAACATGTCCTTTAACTCCTCCCTAAGTCTCCATTGATGTTGATTAATCTAACGTAGCTAAAGAAGTTAAAGAACTTAAGGAGAACTTTAATAGACTTAAAGATGACACTGATAAGATACAAGTGGAATTTTAGGATTTTATATAAGAATTAAAAGAAAACTTTGCATCTATTATTGGTATAGTGAAGGAAGAAAGCTTATCTTATGAGAGTTCTAAGAAAATGAAACACTAAAGTTTGGTTCTATATTTTTTATGATGACAAATAACAAAATAGATTATCAATGACTTTGCTGATCCTTTAAAGCTATAAATTTTTTATGCATTTATAATTTGAATATTTAATACTACTTTATTTTATTTTTTAATAACTATATTTTACTTTTAGACTCTTCATACTTTGATACTTTTCTTTAAGTTGTATTTTACATTACAAAGGGAGAAAGCATATATTCAAAGGAGAAAAACATACATTTAAAAAGAAATATTGCATCTTATTTATCTTTTAACTTTTTAATTAGTTATAGTTATCATCATAAAAAGAGAGACATAAGATCATATATTATACATTATCTTTTGTATTTGGTATATTTCTTTTACTTGATTAATGTCAATTTATTTAAATTATTATTTATATATCTTTGTTTAATTAATTGAAGTATATAAGTTTTATTTGATAAATAATATTTTTTATTTATGTCAATTTTAGTAAAATTTTTGTATTTTAAATTTGAATTGAGTCAATAATCTTATAAAGGTATTGTATTTTGTTAATTTTTCTATTTAAATAGGTATTGATTGAGATCTTAAGAAAAGATTAAAAAAATCATAAATATTCAATGTTGATAGAAAATTTAGATCGGTTAATTTATATTATCGACTAAAATAGCATGAAATGAAGAGAAGGAAGCAGGGAAAAAAAAACTAAAAATTTGAGTGAGTCGATTAGATTTTTACTTGCAGTCAACTAGATACTAAAAAGACTTCAAACAGTGAAGTGCAAAACAAAACAAAAATTTTAGACTAACCAACCTGATAATTGTTGCTATCAACTAGAGGTAGTTCAAGGTAAGAGTGGGCTTTGAGCATCACAAGAAACATGCCTGTTCTAGCCTCATTCCCAAGAATAGAGAGCCATATCTCTCTTTTCCTTTGTTGAAAAAAAAAGGTAAAGAGTAGGAAGTCACGATAGAAATTCATGTGCCTCTCTCATTAATTTACGATTCTTTTAACATCATAAACTTAAAATAAGAAGTTTTTCACTGGTGGGATGACTCACCAAAGCGACATTTTTCACGCTTGTTTTGGGCATGTAAAAATATCCCTTTTTCTGCTTTGACTTTAGAAAATCATAGTTGACTAAAATTTTATTGAGTCTTCAATCTTCATAATTAATTAATTTCGTGACACTAGCCAAAGGAGTGACTCTAATAGGCTACCTCATTTGGAACTCGGAAACATCAGGCAAAATAATAACCAGACGCGTTATGTTTTTGCAATTGATCATTGGCTTTTTTTTTTTTTTAAGTTCAACAAGTCATCCAAGTACCATAGTTGGCATTTAAGGTTAGGAATCTAGTTTCTTGGTCTATCTTGAATTTATATTACACATAGCACTTTTCCGAAATATTAGAGATGTTAGGAATTCTAACTTCGACGGCATTGGACAGCTTGACCTTAAAAGAATGCCAGTTCTTCTATTTTAGTTTAAAAATGCAAGAAGATTTTTCAACGTCCTTAACTAACCCCATTTCAATGGTCAACCCTCTCCAAGCCGAAGTTGGTAAATGGTCCCAATAGTATAAAGTAAGTCTATTAATTATATAACAATAATCATTTTGTTTTTTTTTTATCTTTGTAGATACCATTCTTTCACTTTTGAGATTAAAATCAAAACTTTGAACATAAATATTTAAATTTTTAATTATTAGAGTGTTTTTTTGTAATTTGCTTCAAAGTAAAACGTGATGATGAGAACTAATGTCCTACACCAGAAAGAAACAAAAGGAATGTGAGTAAACAATTTATAAATAAAAAATGACCTATAACTTTATGTATTGATTATAATTAAATTTATATTGATTAATTTATAAAAATCTACTTGGATTATAATCATAGGATCCTCTACGCAAGTTCCTTTATGCAATTTGCTTTAAACATTATTGGAAGTTTTGGCGTGCACACTTTCTTTAAAACGTCAGCAACATCTTTATATACTGGAAGTGTAAATTCCAAATTCTGGTCAATTTCCGAATTTGAGCTTTGATTTTGCCTTCGCTTGACGAAAACTTCAATGCGAATGGAGCAATTCACCTGATAAGTGGAACTGACCAGAAGCTCTCATCATGCTGCATTACGTGCTATAGTCACATATCAAGTTTATCACCATTATGCACTACAAAACTGCACTAGAAACTCAAAGCATGCTTATGAATAATTTTTCCCTACGAACTCGTCAAGACAACAAATTATTTTATGCTACGAAGTTTTCTGTATTGAACTCAAAAGAACTGTCCTGGACCTTTCTGATTTCGATGAAGTTGTGGTGCATTGGCTGCTGGAACATTGGGTTCCCAAATTCCCTGTATCAGTTAAACCAGATGATGTGTAGGAGAACTTGCAGGCTGTCATGGGAGGTGCATAATACAATGGCACTGGCAATTTGGCTGGAAGGGTAGGCAGGGGAGCCTCAAAATTCAGAACATTGATGACTTGTCTTATGGATGGGCGAAGAGTATGATCAGGATGGCAGCACCACAATCCAACAGTCATCAAACAATCCATCTGCCTTTCGTCAAACTCTACTCCTAGCCTTTTGTCAACGGCTTCCAGAAGTTGCCCTTTGCCATAGAGGTCCCATACCCATTCCACTAGCCTTACCTTACTTGGTTCTTTTGCGTCAACTGGTCTCCTCCCACAGGCGATTTCTAGTGCCACGGCCCCAAAACTGTAAACATCTGATTCTTTACTAGCTTTACCTGTGGTGACGCATTCAGGGGCCATGTATCCCAACGTGCCGGCTAAAACTGTTGTTTGTGAACCCAGATCATGGTCCACAAGTCGTGCCAGACCAAAATCACCCAGCTTGGCATTAAAATTCGAGTCTAACATGACATTGCTGGGCTTGATATCTCTATGCACCACACATTGTTCCCATTCTTCGTGAAGATACAACAGGGCAGAGGCCAATCCCAGGGCAATATTGTATCTTACAGTCCAAGTTAACAAGCTTTTCCCTCCAAAGAGATGTGCATCAAGGCTTCCATTGGGCATGAACTCATAGACAAGGAGTAACTCGCCTTTCTCGTGGCACCAACCAATGAGTTTAACTAAATTTCTGTGTCTCAGACAACTGATTATCTTCACTTCTGAAACATACTCCTTTTTGCCCTGCTTTGATCCTCTTGAGACCCTTTTAACAGCAACTTCGGCGTTGGAATCGCTCAACAATCCCTTGTAAACCCCTCCGAATCCTCCTTCTCCAAGCTTGCCCCCCTCAGCAAAGTTGTTCGTCGCATGACTTAGTTCACGGTGAGTAAATCTTTTAGGCCCGGTTCCCTTCTTAAATTCATTATCCATGGAGATTTCTATGTCCTCAGCTTCCGCTTTACCTGCCCTTTTCCTCTTACAGATGGACCAGGAAATGGCAATTCCACAAGCCAACAACCCAAAACCCACAGCCAATCCAATTATTAGTCCTGCTTTTTTCCCTTTCTTAATCTGATCATCAACTTCTAAGGTTGAAGCAAAATCCCAAGAAATTACTTTATGTGTTTCAACTGAATGACCTGTTGAAGCGGAGAAACCTACTGCAACCCATTCAGGTAAAAGCTCCCTTAAATCAAGGATATATGAAAGGGTGGAGTTTCCACCGAAAACAGGATTCTCTGTATAGGTCAGAAAGACACTCAAGTTTTTGGTGGAGGAGTTGTAACTTACCCATGCATTTGCCGTTGACCCATTCTTAATGCTGCTTTTCCAGGAAACATTTGTCACAGAAACAATGGAGTTAACATCAATTCCCACATGATTAGCACTTGGATCCCACTTATTCTTAAAGCTATCAAATTCCACTGCAACAATTTGTTTTTCTCTGGATGGTATCGTGGCAGTATCATTGCTGAACAGTCCAAGGTAACCCCCAGTTGAAAATCTCGGGATCTGAGAGTCAAATGGTGCAATGAAAAACGACATTCCATCGCCGTAGGATGATGAATTGGCAGCTTGTATCGCGAAGGTGAAATGAGTCAAGAAGTCTGTGAGATCTCCAGACTCGGCGTCCCAGAGATGCACGGGGTTTTTAAATATGGCGCGGCCAACACTGCTAGTAAGGTTATCATTTAGGAAATTTTTAGTCAGTTGGAGAAAACCGTTGGAGGGGAATGCGTCTCCCTGGAAGGTTATGTTTCCCATGTTTGGATTGAAACTTGAAAAATTGAAAGAAACTGAGGTTGCAACTGGAAGCAAAAGCAATGCAAAGTAAACAGCGATAAGTCGTAAATTCGAATTGGGGAGGGCCATGGCTGAAGCGGATAGTGGTGAGAAAGGAGAATTTGGTGGGGAGATTAGCTTGATCAAAGGGGGCCTTGTTCATTGGGACTTTGCCTAATCCAACATGTTAAAGTTAAACTGGCTTTGCAAGTGGGTTGCCAAATGGACGGTGATAAGCGTCTGTTCTCTGCTTACTTCGGCTTAAAACAACTAATCAGGTTTATCGTTAGCTTATTCTAAAGTCGATCCAATTTGATGTTGATATTATGATTATATTTTTCACGCTGGCCGGCATACTAATTGTTGACTTGTTTTATTTATATCATATGAAACCTCCCTCAGAAGGAAATTTGCACCATAGACAAAATATGTAAAGTTCATTGAACGTCACAGCTGATGGCCAAAATAGCCAAACCAACAGAACTTTGCCGTCCCGGTAGTCCTTAATTTAAGACAGTAGCATAGCTCGTAGTTTTTTTCAATAAAAAAAAAAAGAAAAAAAGAAAATAGAAATCTCCCTCTCTCTCTCGTCATAGCGTGTCATATTCTCAAAAGGATAACACTAACAATAAACAAAGTGCGAAAAACACATAGAGCTCCTTGAGCTTTGCTTGTACACTCCTTTTGGGTATCCTTTCCTCTTACAAGGGTGATGAGAATAGTAAGACTCTTACTGTTCCAAAAAATGCATGCTTTCCCATTATTGCAAAGAGCATGCTAGGTGGGCCCGTAGGTCTCGGTCGGCTGACATCTGTTTTCTGCAACAGTTCAAATAAGACTTGAGTATATGGACAAAACATTTAATGCATCGGTCAGAAAATTTTGGTATACGGAACAAAAATCTTGGTATATTTTATGAGTTTTTTCAAAAATATTAAATAAAAAACAAAAAAATTAGAATTATATTTGATTACGCGGTTAATTTTTTTGTTATTTATTATCTATTGCGGCTATATACCTTTTTTTTTTCTTCTCAATAACTAATGTTTTAACAAGAAAAAAACAGATAGAAAAAGAATAAAGAAAGAATGAGTGAAAAAGAGTAGATAGATAAAAAAAAATGGAAAGAAAATATATAAAAAATAAATGAATTAAAAAGATAGATGTCCTAGACAAACAAGCAACCAATTGTGAAAGTTTCATTTTAAAATTTTCCTAATTGTTGATATATTTTTTTTAAAAAATACTTTTAACTTTTCAACAAAAAACGTTAACTAAAAGCAGTATCTGGGCAAATTTTCTTCATCTTGTTTTCTTCTTTTTTTTTTTCAAAAAATAACAAAAAAATAAAAAACTCCAATCATATCAAACACATCCTTAAGTTCCCTTCAAGCCCCCAGATTCAAGGTCGTTTAGCGTTTCTGTATTGTAGAATAATTTATGGAATCATTTATTAATGAGGGCTGGTGGCCTGTTAAGTAACCACTCATACAATAATGCTCACCCGTCCATTGGAAAAATTCTAAGTTATTACACGGCTGCACGTTCAAATCGAGTGGATGAATATGATTAGTAATTCCTTTTAGGCTAGTGATTTTTACTTCTTTTTTTCTTTTTCAACACAAATTCAAGACATTTATCTTTTTGGCATCCGACCATTCTGAATATACATTGGATTGGTGAAAATATTTTGACGGAATAAGTAGATTTTTTTTTTTTTTTGAGTAATCACCAGCTTATTTCCTTTATTGAGTTATTTATTATCGACTACGACAATGTTAATTCCTTGAATTAAGGAATGGGATGTGACCCGACAGGGGCTCTATGAACACTTTCTTGTTTCTTACAAAAAAAAAAAAAAAAAAAGAAAGTAGGACATTACTTCAAAATTTCGTTATAAAAAGTTATATTCGTTAGAAGAGTGAACTTTATGAGCGTATGCATAACTTTATTAAATGTTTTGGCAGAAAATCGAACCTCTACCTTTGGCATGATAACAACCAGCATCTTTACCACTACGAGAAGGATTTTAACCAGATTGCTGAAGTAAAAGTGTAAAATTGTGATTTTTAAAATGTTTGGGGTTGCTGCCAACTCCTTCCCCGGGACAAAATGTAGCTCCCTTTCAACGTTTTAAATTATGTTACTTTGATAAATGAGAAATTTAATTTTTATTTTCAATTGTAGAATGTCGCTCTCCTGATTTTTTTTTCTTTTTTACAACTAATTTGGAAAGTTAATTTAAAAAGCGTTGTCCTTATCATCATATGAAAATTCACCTGATTGGTTGCGAAGAACGGCTCGATTTGGGTTCTTGGATTATATTGTGGTGGGACTTATAATTTAACTTTTCCGTTTTTATTTTTGCTTATAATAAAGTTGAAAGTAAGAGAAATAAACCAAGAAACTTAATATAACAATTCATTTACAACATTGAAATAAGCAATCGGTAATATTTGTTCTCGATTGAACTTTAATTTTATATTTTTCTTGTGTTAGCTGCGTTTTCGTTCTTGTCATGTTTGTAAAGAGAGAAGACGAGTAAAGATATTAATCATGCAGTCCATAAATGCCTTTTCACATTTTTCATTAACTGTGAAAAAATATAGAAAATCTACAGCTTTGTGCTTCTTACGAGCAGCACGCTTGTGTATATTACAGAGGTGTCTATGCAATTGATGGATGATGCCAAGAATACTATTGAAATTTGTCATTCAAATAATATATTATAAACATATTAAATATTTTTTATTCATTAATTCAATTAGTAATTTACAGATGAAACTCTTTATTTGGATTGATCTCTAGGTCAGTATCTTGGAGCAAATTTTTTTTTTTTTTTCCAAATTTATACCTCATAATGCATGAAAAACGACCAAATACAAAAATATTATATAACATGGATGATTGAAAAATAAAGTCTTAAATCAAGAATTACTCCACTACATTTGATCCCGGGTCCTTTCGTTTCTTTTCTTGTTTTTTTTTCAAAATTATTCCCCGTGTTAACTTTGTTAATTAAAAATACATCCCACCCTCACTTTTCCATTAAGTCCATCATACGACCTTTAGTCAAGTGCCACATGAGATTCAAAAGGTTGACTAGATTATTAATGTGGATTTTTAAATTTTTCTTCTAAAAACATGTTTTTAATTACTAAATTTAATTTTCAAAAAATTTTGTCTTCAAGAATAGTCAAAATATGCTTATTTTATTTGATATAAAAAATAAACTTTTTTAAAACATGGAATTTAGTAATTAAAAACATGATTTCTTAAAAATAATTTAAAAAAATCTATGTCAACAATCTAGTTAATATTTTCAGTCTTATATGGCACCCAACTTAAAGTCATGTTGTGAACTTAATGAAAAAGTGAGAGTAAGGGGTATTTTTAACTAATGGTGTTAATGTGAGGAGCAATTTGAAAAAAGAAAAAAAAAACACAAAGAAAAGGTCCCCAGATAAAAACACATTGTAACATGAGGGAGCAATTATTGATTTATGTCAAAGATGAAATTATGGAACCATCATTATGATTATATGTTTAACAAAAATGTGTCCTTAGAATTTATGAATACCAAAAATTAGTTGGTTAATATTTTTAACAAACTCTTAAGTAAGGATGAGTTTGTAATCATTAAAAAGAAATTAAATATAATTGAGTTCAATCGATCTCTTAATTATATAATTGTTGTGATTTAATATATTTTGTGAGGTATAATTATAAGCTTTTTTATTTAAGAGGAATGGATCAACCCACTTGAAAGTATAAATTGATCAATGTGAATGGTCGATTGGTGGTAATTTAAAGTCTTTTTCCCTTTTCTTTTCAAAATCTGACAATCCTTTTTTTTTGGAAAATTTCTTTCCTTTTTTGAATTTAAACCCTAATCTATAAATTTTTATTAAATCCACTAAAATCAACACACCAAAGGTAACAATTTCTCAAACTCATTATCTATGACACCAAAATCTTCACCAAGTTCAAAGAAGGAGAAGATTAGAGTAAGGAAATTGAGTTCAGTTTTTTCAAAAACTCAAAGTGTTGTTACCATACCACTGTCCTTTTCTGCACTGCTAACAACATTGACAATGAAGCCTATAGTGGCATTTGAGTTTTTATCATTATTGACGCCATCTATATCTTTACATTAATAATATCTCATATTCCTCCTCTTATAGAACCTTCGAGTAGAAACCTAAATCAACCTCCTCAAAAAAGAATTAAGTTTGTTCCAAAAAGGAAGATGAATGAAAAATTAAAGAATGGTAAATCAACATCTCTATATTCATTGAAGGCCTTTTTAACACCTCCATCATCTCTAATAACACCACCCACGACTTTTTCCATCTCCTCTACTTCCTCCAACAATAACCACAATAGGTTCATCATCTTTTCAACCTTTTAAATCATCAAGGTATTATGTTTTTATTTTAAAACTTTGAAAGGTTAAAATGACTTTTATAAATTTAAGACAAAGACCGTGTATGTTAGTGGACTTTTCAACTTGGATTGTATTTTGAATTCTAAAAAAATGAGTTCTTAGATAGGTTTACTTTACAAAAGTGGATTAAATTTATCAAATTTAGATGTGATGTTTATACTAAAATATTGAAATATCTTTTTGCCAATATACAAGTGAATAAGAATTACATTATGATCACTTTTTATGTATAAGGGAAAGAAGTGAAAATCACTCTTAAGGTGATTATAGATTACATAGATTTACTATTGAAAGGTGTTAGTATTGATTGGAAAGATTCTTGGAATATAGGGAAGTTTACAACATAAGAGCAAATGAAGATGATATTTAAAGATCAAATAGACCTTGAATAGGAAAAGGTCAACATTAAAAAGCCTTTCAAAGATTTTTCATTGTCCATCAAGTCTAGACTAATGTAAAGGATTGTAACTAGCAACATTGATCTTAAAGATGGACATTATGATTACTTGACTTATTTTGGCATGTGCTTGTTGACTTATTTCTTGAAGAATTAAAAATTTAATTTCTTAGAACATATAATGAGAGTACTTAAGAAGGCCCAAAAGAAGAAAGTATGAAGATTTTCCTATGGTATTCACTTAAGCAATCTTATCTTGAATTAAATGTATCTACAATTAAAGAGATCCATTTTTACTTTAATGTGGCGTAGTTCTTCATTACAACCACTTTTAAATTGATGCATCTGATGCAAAGTGAAGAAAAATGGTTTATTCTTTTAAGGAAACTAAGATTTAGCTCAGGGCTTTCTAACATATAATTCATCTTAACAGGTCATTTAACTCCTCCTTAAGTCTCTATTAATGTTGATCAATCCACCTTTGCTAAGAAAGTTAAAGAACTTAAATGGATTTAGAGATGATGTTAATGAGATATAAGTGAAATTTTAGGATTTTATAAAAGAATTAAAAAAGAACTTTACATCTAGGCATACTGAAGGAAGCAAGCTCATTTAATGCAAGCTCTAAGAAAAAGAAACACTGAAGTCTTGTTTTATATTTTTTATGATGACAAAAGGAGAAAGAGATTATCAATGACTTTATTTATCCATTAAAGACATAGATTTTTTATGCATTTATAATTTAGATATTTGATGCTACTTTATTTTATTTTTGGATAATTGTATTTTACTTTTTGACTCTTCATACTCTGATACTTTTATTTAATCTATATTTTACATTAGGAAGGGAAAGAACATACCTTCAAAGGGAAAATAACATATATTTAGAGAGACATATTGCATGTTGTTTATCTTTTGATCTTACCAATCAATTATGGTTGTTTTCATTAAAAAAGGGACATTATTATAATCATGTATTATTTATTATCTTTTATATTTTGATGTATTTCTTATACTTAATCAATGTTAATTTATTTAAATTATTATCTATATATCTTTATATAATTAACTGACAACAACATAAGAGTTTTATTTTATAAGTTATTTTTTTTATTCATGTCAATTTTAGTAAAATCTCTATATTTCAAATTTGAATTGGGTTAACAATCTTACAAAGATCTTGTATTATGTTCATTTTTTATTTTTAAAAAGGCATTAATTGAGATATTGAGAAAAGATTTTTAAAAAAAATTGTAAAAATTCAATGTTGACAAAAAATTTAAATTAGTTAATAACTAGATATGATGAAATGAAGAAAAGGAAGCAAGAAAGAAATTAAAAATTTGAGTTAATCAATCAGACTAATACTTGCAATTGACTAAACACTAAAAAGACTTTTAATAGTGAAGTGCAAGAAAGAGTAAAAATTTTAGACTAGTCAACTTGATAGTTGTTGTAGTCAATTAGAGATAGTTAAAGTTAAAAGTGAAAAATTAAAAAAAATTTAGGCCAGTTGATCGATGAACTGAATAATTTGAAGAGAAAAAGTTGAAAAGGTTACAAAAATTTTTAATTGATTAATTGGTTCAATTACTTTATTTGACTAATATTTTGGAGATAAAATTTATTATTTTTAGTATTAATTTTTTTATAAAAAGAGATTAATGTCTAATGGTTAATTTTGTGTGTTTTACTTATAAAAAAATTTGAAAAACTCTTTTTGTATAAGACTTAGTAAGAACTTGAAGTGTTATTTATTATAATCATTTAGAATATATAAAAAAAGATCAAAAAGTAAGGATTCTAAGAAAGAAAAGTTATAATTGTGGAAAAAAATATTCTAGTAAAAAGTTATATAGCATGATTCTCTAAATGTTGTGAAGAATCATAATGTTTTGGTAAAATTTTTGTTGTAATCAAGGTTAATGTGGTCAAATATAAAATATTATGTTCACCTTATAAAATAAGAAAGTGATAGTGTAATTGAATTCTCAAAAAAAAAAAAAAATTTTTGAGTAATAAGTGTAAATTTTTAATTTAAAATAAATTCTTATAGATCATTTTGTATTTTTTTTTTCTCTTATCTCTCATTAATTTTAATTAATTATATTATTTATTATTATTTATTTTATTACTGTTATTTAGAATTAAGATTGAGTATAACTGGAGTGACTAAATCAACTAGATCAAATTCTCTCCTACTTTCGAGTTACCTTGAAGACTCACAGAAATGAGTATTGAAATTAAACAACTTTCTAGTCTTAGAATCCCAGACTGGTACCTCCTCAGCATAAGTAGCTCGCCCAACTTGATACATTTTCAGTGTTACTGTTGAAGATAACGGTTCCAACATAGTTTGTTACTCCTTCCTCGTAGATTATGCTGTTTTCTTTAGGATCACAACGTGTTCTCTGAAATGAAATTGGATTAATAGAGGGTACAAAAGAAAGAACAAGAGGCGCAGTGTAAGACATTGTGAGTTGTACAAAGGGATCTTCACTGCGTTTGAAAGAAAAGGCAATCAGATCAGCCAAGGTTTACTATAAACTATATAATGTCAGTAGAATTAGTTTATAACTTGATGGGCGCGTTTCAACAGCGCCAAAGTTGAATTTGAGAAATATAAACAACTAAAGTTGGCCATAGTTTAAGGTTTGGACTCTCTAAATTTGTTTATATATATATATATATGTTAAAAAGTGTATTGAACGATAAATCCCACAATAAAAATAATTTTTTTAAATTTAATATACCATATATCTTTTTTAAAAAAAAATTAAAACCCTTTTAAATCACTAAGTGGTGTTGAGCGTTTTCTGAAGGGCTTGAATTTACTCTTTAAATATTCATCAACTGAAATTTACTTGCTGAGGCCGAATAGGGTGCATAAGCTTTTGTAGATAGTGAGACCTACCTACCTACCACCTGGAAGAATTAGCCGAAGTAGCTGGAGAAATGCGGTAAGTTGAACAAGAGACTAAATCGGAAAAGAGATATTCAAGTCATCACACAATAGAAATGACCCAGCACAGCTGACGTCTAAACTGATGCCGAAATAGTATTGCAAATGAACTGCCGCTAGCATTTTTAACGTTTTTCTTCTAATTGACATGGATATGGCATTCAGTTGTAACAATATAAAACAACACTTTGTTTCATCTGGCCAATGGCTAAAATCTGGATGACAAACTAAAGTCTGAACTGCATTACGTATTAAAAAAAGTCAATCACCTATTGACATCCAGGCTAGCAACGTCTTGGGATAATTAAAACTAAAAAAAAAAAATTTAAAAAAATGTCTGCCCAGAATCTGTTAACAAATTAAGCTAACAATGAAGGGCATTGGGCTCGCAGATTTGGCAGTACTTAATTGAAAAGTCCGCGAAACCAACACAAGCTCAGCATGATATGTATAAGTAGTTTCATTGGCCCTTTTTATCGGAATATTGAAAAATAAATTCTTATATCCTTTCGCATCAAATTATTCGGACTTTAACCAAAATATTTGTTTTTGCTTTATTTTTATAGTTTTTCTTTTTTGTTTAATCAATGCGATTTTATTTTTAGAGTAATGCTAAAGATATTACAAATTTTATTGAAGAATTTTTACTGAATAATGCGTCACATTTTACACTCAACATTTCACACTACAGACTCTACACACATGAGGGCAGCCTACATAAAACACTACAAATTATTGGTCTACCTTATATTAGCAAAAGTCTGAGCAACCCTAGCATTGCTCTTGTTTTTATAGTTGTCCATGGGAAATATTACGAGAAAAAATGAATAAAATTTCGACACCCATGAGATGTCAATCTCAAGCAGCAGCAAAATGGCGTTGAAAGCAATTGATTTCTCCTTATCTCCTGCATATCAATTTCTGGACAGATTTCATTTCATAGTTTAGGCAGCGCGTAACTCAAATGGCTAAAGGATAACAGAGAAGCGTCGTCATCTCTCCAAGATTACTATTGAAATATCTAATAACAATTTGCAGAAGAGATGGTCTCTGCAGCAGAAAAAAATGAAGAAATGGCTAAAAAGGAAATGGTTAAGTAGGACTCGCAAACACTTCTTGCACACACAAACTTAAAAGTATCCGCTAATTGAAACGCTGACCGTCCAATTAATTAAATTTGTGGCAATGAAAGATTGGACTCTTATTACAAGTCAATTTATGCAATTTTCTGTTTCCTTTGGATTTCTAGAAAATACTTTGTTAAAATATTATATGCAAGTATAAAAATAAAGAATCTTTTTTTTTTTTCACCTTATTCCATACTAGAAAAGAAAGAACAGCTATTTGGTTTTCCCAATTTTGCTGATAAATTGTGTGTTTCCGTGATCTTAGTTTTTTTTATAAGTGTTTTAATGTTGATTATAATGATTGCAGACTTACCTAGGAATCCAGATATTCAGATTCTACTTCAAATGTACTAATTGCTTGGCCGAGATTACACAGAATTCCGACTGTTTTGTTGAGAGTGGTGCTACCCGAAATTTTGAGCCTTGGCGTCCACAAGATGTGCAAAGTGGAGAAGATGAAAACGTAGAAGGGAGGCTGAAGAGATGGGTGAGTCAATGAAAGCTTTGGAGAATAGAGCTCTGGACTCAAAACGACAGATGGATACTCTTGCTGCCCTTGATGAGATGAAGGCTATAAAGTCTAAGCACGCCACTGTGACAGTAGATGCAATGCTTCAAGGCTTGCAGCAAGTTGGTAGAAGAGCATGAGGCTCTTGCCAAACTTGTATTCCAAGTAAGTCTGTCCCTTCCCTTCTTGTTATTTTTATTTTCTTTGCTGTCTTTTGATTGGTGTCAATTATTTTGTGAGAATATGAAGTTTGCTGACTTCTGGGGGTGATTTATCTGCCCTTGTATTAAATGCACTACTGCCATTCCTGGTTTCCCGTTCGTCACAATATATCATAGCATACCATATGCAATCATAGAGGGCAATTCAATGGAAGAAAGTAAGAAATTTTAACTGACGTGAAACCATCTACGTATCCTGCTAACATCCCACCTGGTTTTTTGCATAGGGATACTTTTTAAATCATTGTACCTCATACTTTGGTCCCATCAACCTCATTAGTCCTCTTTTACCTGTTCTTTTTCTGAATCATCAGTTACCCTTTGCCTGTTGTCCGATATTGCCATGTAGTGAAACCTGACCATTAATTTCAGATATTATCCCAAGATTTTCCTGCCCGTTGGCAAGGCTGCACACAATAATCATCCACTAACTGCTACTAATATGATTCGATTTTATTGTTTAAGTACACTTGTTTTCCTCGAGCTTGAAGACCACTCTAATTTGATCCATGTCAACGTCAGGCCATCCTTCTAAGTGTTCCAATATGGTGTACAAATAGACCCCTGAATAGCCTTGCCGTACTACATACCTGAAAATGAAGTTAAAATTAGTGGGTGCATTTTTGTATGTATCTCCAACATTTAAATTTGCAACTTCCTTTTTTTTTTTCTTTGTTTTTAATTTGTTAGTACTATTAATTTTCTTTTTATTTGCTATATCGGAAATGTGGGAAGTCTGGCCTTACCTTTTATCGACATTTAAGGGAACTGTGTCTTTGCCAACGGAAAAATTCCATGTCTCGGTGAATGAAACCTCCACTTGGTCTTTATGTGATGATATTATACGAAAATTTGTTCCTTGCAACCGGCACAATTCCCAAAGTGTCTAAATGATATTAAGGAATTATCTTTGGATTGTCTAATTCAATTACGAGTGACCTTAATGTTTTTTTTTTTACCATGATCATTCTGTTAATTGAATCAATCTTTGAATTGCCTTACGGCTTTTTAACGCTGAGGACGAGAAAGAAAATTCGATGCACATGAGGTCGTTGACTGGTTTCTGTGGGTTCACACTAAAAATGGGTAATAATTAAATAAATGAGACCAGCAACGAGAGAAAAAGAGATAAACCAAAAAGCTAAGGTCAATGGTCATGACAAAAACAAAGGCACAAGGACATAAAGCCAACGGAAAATAATCTTCCAGGAATATCTGCCTAATGCCTTGGTTTACCTGTTTTAACAATACTCGAGATATGTGAATTTGTCAATTAACCTGACAAAAAAAAATGTTACCAAAATACGATGAATAGACACGATGGACTTCAGCCAACTCCCCTAAACTTAATGCACATCGCATCTCTCTCCCAAAACACAAATACTGATAATATAAACACAAACACAAGCACGTTCATAAATGGGAACACCATGATAGACTAACAGGAATAGAATGCCGGGAAAGAAATGTGAGAGAGATGATTGATGATTGAGGGAAGAACCTAACGGACGTCCTCGCGGAGGAAGAAGTGAAGAAGAAGAAGAAGAAGAAAAAGAAAAAGAGCGAAACATCCATTGTCATCAGCAACAACCCAAACTTTTTGGCTCTTTCCGAGAGATTCCCACAAAATATACCAAATAACAAGGAATATTATTTTCAGCTAGAAAAGCTATATTTAAACATTAACAATTAAAAAAACATAAAGAATGGACTTACCTTAATAGATAGTCCCAACGGAACCCGGAACGTGGCTAGCTGCCTCTAAAAGCAAAAGAAAGTGCTACAAAAGAGAGAAAAATTAAAAAGGGCACAAAAGCTAGCATACTTTTGTTGTGTGAGTTTATGTGGTTTTCTTCTTCTTCATTTCCTTTTTTTTGGGGGGGCTATAACAATCGCTTGGCAAAGGTTAACAGTAGCTAGAAAACGCAGAGATAATGCCAAGTGAATGACCTTTAATTTTAATTACAGTGAGACATATTTGCTTTCTACTTCTACGTGTTGGCACTTAAAAAGAGTTATGACTAGTTAAAATTTGTTCTTCCTACGTGAGTTTATGACCAGCGCAGAAATGTCAGAGGTCTCCGCTTTTTTCTTGGCTTCTTTAACGGGTTAGTTTGAAATTGATTGTCCAGTCGGTAATTGATGGGCAGCTTGCCGCCTTTGGCTTGGTCGTTGAAGAAAAATAAAACTTGGGTATCGGGAAAATAAGTTCCTTCTCAGAGTTTCGTCTGTGCCAGAATTCTGACGATTCAATTAGACACATTTTCATTTCGATATTGGTGTGTTTAGTACACTCTTCTGGGTCTAATAAAATTAGTTATTGCGTGGCTGCTTGGTAAGGGTAGAGAATGGTGGGTGCCTAACCTTTGAAGCGCCACGGCAGCCACAGCAATCAACTGCCTCCAAAAATTTCAATTAAATGGTACTTCTTAAAAAAATAGAGCGAGAAAGAGAAAAGAAGGAAAAAAATAAAGTAGTTGTGATAGATATATATTAAACTTGGGAAGCAAAAATAAAGGAATAAAATAAGGTGGAAATTTACGATTACATCGTCTTCCGTACCTCTTTATTATTATTATTTTTTTTTATGTACAGCATCTTCCACGAGAGGACAACTCCCTAGCTGTTCTCCCCGCGAGTCTTGAAGTTCAACAATCTTGTATTTCACATTCCAGAAAGTGGAATAAAATAGCTAGATTGATTGGTTCCACGCTTGTTTTGGGCATGGAAAAATGTCCCTTTTTTTCTGCTTTGACTTTAAAAAATCATAGTTGCCTAAAATTTTATTGGGTTTCAATCGTCATAATTAATTAATTTCGTGACACTAGCCAAAGGAGTGACTCTAATAGGCTACCTCATCTGGAACTCGGAAACATCAGGCAAAATAATAACCACATGCGTTACGCTTTTGCAATTGAACATTGCTTTTATGAAGTTCAACAAGTTATCGAAGTACCATAGTTGGCATTTAAGGTCAGGAATCTAGTTTTTTGGTCTATCTTGACTTTATATTAGAGATGTTAGGAGTTCTAACTTAGACGGGATTGGACAGCTTGACCTTGAAAGAATGCCAGTTCTTTTATTTTAGTTTAACAATGCAAGAAGATTTTTCAACGTCCATAACTAACCCCATTTGAATTTTCAACCCTCTCCAAGCCGGAGTTGATAAATGGTCCCAATAGTATAAAAGAAGTCTATTAAATTATAAATCATATAATAATAATTATTTTTTTTTATTTTTACAAATTTCATATTTTCATTTCTAAGATTAAAATTAAGACTTTGAAGATAAATATTTAAATTTTTACTCAGTAGACAATTTGCTTTAAGGTAAAATGTGATAATGAGAACTAATGTCCTACACCGGAAAAAAAAAAACAAAAGGAATGTGAGCAAACAACTTATAAATAAAAAAAGACTTTTAACTTTATGTGTTAAGATTTTATTTTGGGTAAGATGTGGTATTAGTATCTACTAAGTTATTGCTTAATTCAGCCCAATTCTTAATGCTCTTTAAGTAAGTTTAGGCTCCCCGATTACATCAAATAGTATCAAGTTCGGCCTCAGATGTTTACTGACACCAATTCGATGCCATGATGCTCCTTCCACGAGGAATGAAAAAGTATGGACTCTCAATAAAAGGTATAGTAAAAGTCCAGTGAAATCGTAGCTCAAGAAAAGGACATTAAACGACTTAAAAGGAGGCAAAGCCCAAAAGTGGAGGCAAAGACCCAAGTGGACACAAGAAGTAATTACTCCCAGCATATCCAAGGAGAGCAAAGCAAGTGGAGACAAGATGTAACAGATGCTAGCACATTAAAGGAGAGAAAAACTCGAAGTTAAAAAATTCACACTTGAAGAAAAGTATTAAGGTGCAATTGTAAAGTTGAGGCTACTGTCCTACATTAGAAAAAGAAAGCAAGGTGCCAGAAACTTATTAGTTGTAAGATACTCATAATTTAATAACTTAAAATTTTAAATAAAATGTAGTGTTAAAATTCACTAAATTGTTACTTGCTCTGACCCTATTGGTGATGATGCTCTCCAAGTAAATTTGGTCTTCCCATTTTACAACTATAAGCAGCAGAAGCATTCCAAGAGTAAAGCTTTCATACCATGTTAATATATAAAAGAAACTCCGTATAAAAATAAAAAAGAGGAGAGAGAATAATAAAAAGAGATATGTAGATTGAGTATTGTGACTTACATCTATGATTCAAAGATCTACAAGATTATTATTATTTTTTAATTAAATAGTATATCTCATATGGTACATGAATTTCAATAGATATAATGAAGATTGTTTTATAAACAAAATAATTATATTATAATGTTATTAAGATTTTATTTTAATGTTAATTAATTATTAAAATCTTTAATTGATTATAATCAAATTTTTATTGATTAATTTATAAAATTTTATTTCAATTATAATTATATTTTCATAATAATAGAAATTTCTACAAGTATGCAAGCTCCTTTATGCAATTTGCTTTTAACATTATTGGAAGTTATGGTGTGCACAACTTCTTTAAAACGTCAGCAACGTCTTGGCCAGTGCAGTTTATATACTGAAATTGTAAATTCCAAATTCTGGTCAATTTCCGAATTTGAGCTTTGATTTTGCCTTTGCTTGACGAAAACTTCAATGTGAATGGAGCAATTCCGCTGATAAATACAACTGACCCGAAGCTCTCATCATGCTGCATTACGTGCTATAGTAACATATCAAGTTTATCACAATTATGCATTACAAAACTGCACTAGAAATATAAAGCATGCTTATGAATAATTGTTCCCTATGAACTCGTTAAGACAACAAATTATTTTATGCTACGAAGTTTACTGTACTGAACTCAAAAGAACTGTCGTGGACCCATCTGACTTCGATGAAGTTGTGGTGCATTGGCTGCTGGAACATTGGGTTCCCAAATTCCCCGTATCAGTCAAGCCAGATGATGTGTAGGACAACTTGCAGGCTGTCAACGGAGGTGCATAATACATTGGCACTGGCAATTTGGCTGGAAGGGTAGGCAGGGGAGCCTCAAAATTCAGAACATTGATGACTTGTCTTATGGATGGGCGAAGAGTATGATCAGGATGGCAGCACCACAATCCAACAGTCATCAAACAATCCATCTGCATTTCGTCGAACTCTACTCCTAGCCTTTTGTCAGTGGCTTCCAGAAGTTGCCCTTTGCCATAGAGGTCCCATACCCATTCCACTAGCCTTACCTTACTTGGTTCTTGTTTTGCGTCAACTGGTCTCCTCCCACAGGCGATTTCTAGTGCCACGGCCCCAAAACTGTAAACATCTGATTCTTTACTAGCTTTACCTGTGGTGAAGCATTCAGGGGCCATGTATCCCATCGTGCCGGCTAAAACAGTTGTTTGTGAACCCAGATCATGGTCCACAAGTCGTGCCAGACCAAAATCACCCAGCTTGGCATTAAAATTCGAGTCTAACATGACATTGCTGGACTTGATATCTCTATGCACCACACATTGTTCCCATTCTTCGTGAAGATATAACAGGGCAGAGGCCAATCCCAGGGCAATATTGTATCTTACGGTCCAAGTTAGCAAGCTTTTCCCTCCAAAGAGATGTGCATCAAGGCTTCCATTGGGCATGAACTCATAGACAAGGAGTAACTCGCCTTCCTCGTGGCACCAACCAATGAGTTTAACTAAATTTCTGTGTCTCAGACAACTGATTATCTTCACTTCTGAAACATACTCCTTTTTGCCCTGCTTTGATCCTCTTGAGACCCTTTTAACAGCAACTTCGGCGTTGGAATCGCTTAACAATCCCTTGTAAACCCCTCCGAATCCTCCTTCTCCAAGCTTGCCCCCCTCAGCAAAGTTGTTCGTCGCATGACTTAGTTCACGGTGAGTAAATCTTTTAGGCCCGGTTCCCTTCTTAAATTCATTATCCATGGAGATGTCTATGTCCTCAGCTTCCTCTTGGCCCGCCTTTTTCCTCTTACAGATGGACCAGGAAATGGCAATTCCACAAGCCAACAACCCCAAACCCACAGCCAAACCAATTATTAGTCCTGCTTTTTTCCCTTTCTTAATCTGACCATTAACTTCTAAGGTTGAAGCAAAATCCCAAGAAATTACTTCATGTGTTTCAAATGCAGCACCTGTTGAAGCGGAGAAACCTACTGCAACCCATTGAGGTAAAAGCTCCCTTAAATCAAGGATATATGAAAGGGTCGAGTTTCCACAGAAAACGGGATTCTTTGTATAGGTCAGAAAGACACTCAAGTTTTTGGTGGAGGAGTTGTAACTTACCCATGCATTTGCCATTGACCCATTCTTAATGCTGCTGTTCCAGGAAACATTTGTCACAGAAATAATGGAGTTAACATCAATTCCCACATGATCGGCACTTGGATCCCAATTATTCTTATAGGTATCAAATTCCACCGCAACAGTTTGACTTTCTTTGGAGGGTGTCTTGGAGGGTGTCCTAGTAGTATCATTCCTAAGATCCGCGAACAGTCCAAGGTGACCCCCATATGAAGAATACGGGATCGGAGAGCCAAATGGTGCAATGAAAAACGCCATTCCATCTCCGTAGGTTGATGGACTGCCAGCTGTTATTTTGAAGGTGAAATGAGTCAAGAAGTCTGTGAGATCTCCAGTATCGTTGTCCCAGAGACGCACGGGCTCTTTAAATGTGGCGCGGCCAACACTGTTGGTAAGGTTCTCATGTAGGACATTTTTAGTGAGTTGGAGAACACCGTTGTTGGCGGATGCATTTCCCTGGAAGGTTATGTTTTCTTCGTTTGAACTGAAACTTGAAAAATTGAAAGAAACTGAGGTTGCAACTGGAAGCAAAAGCAATACAAAGTAAACAGCGATAAGCTGTAAATTCGAAGTGGGGGGAGCCATGGCTGAAGCGGGTAGAGCAGAGAAAGGAGAATTTGGTGAGGAGATTTGCTTGATCAAAGGGGTCTTATTCATTGGGATTTTGCCTAATCAAACATGTTAAGGTTAAACTGGCTTTGCAAGTGGGTTGCCAGCCAAGTGGAGGGTGATAAGCGTCTATTCTCTGCTTACTTCGGCTAAAAACAACCAACCAGGTTTATCAATAGCTTATTCTAAAGTCGATCCAATTTGATGTTGATAATTCTTCATGCTGGCCGGCATACTATTGTTGACTGGTTTTATTTAAATCATATGAAACCTCCCTCAGAAGGAGACACAATATGTAAAGTTCATTGAACGTCACAGCTGAAGGCCAAAATAGCCAAACCAACAAAACTTGCCATCCCAGTAGTGCTTAATTTAAGACAGTAGCAGTAGCATGTCTCTTAGATTTTATTATTGTTTTTTAAAATAAAAAAAAAGAAAAAAAAAGAGAAATCTCCCTCTCTCTCTCTCTCTCTCTCTCTCTCTTTCGTCAAAGCATGTCATATTCTAAAAAGGATAATACTAACAATAAACAAAGTGTGAAAAACACATAAAGCTTTGCTTGTACACTCTTTTTGGGTATCCTTTCCTCTTGCAAGGAATCTAAGAATTGTAAGACTCTCGCGGTTAAAAAAAATGCATGTTTTACTATTATTGCAAAGAGCATGATAAGTGGGGCCCGTAGGACTCGGTCCGCTAGCATCTTTCTACTGCCACAATTCAAATACGATCCGAGTATATGGACAAAACATTTAATACATCGGTTGAAATTTTTGGTATAAGGAACACAAATCTTGGTATATTTTATGAGTTTTTTCAAAAATAAAAAATAAGAAATAAGAAAACGAAAAACTTAGAATGATATTTGATTAGGCTGTTAATTGTTTTGTTATTTACTATTTTTATTTTGTTATTTTGTATATATTGTCACTATCTGCTTTTTTTCTTATCAATAACTATTTTTCTTTAATAAGATATTTGTTAAGAGAGAGGATAAATAAAAAAAATGAAGGACAAAGAGAAAAAGAGTAGAGAAAGTAGAGAGAGAAAAGATATATCTTTTAAAAAAATAGCATTAATCAATGTTATGTGCCAAAAAATTACTAGAAATAAATTCCTTTTTAAGTCTTATATATTTTTTGTTGTTAATATTTTAAGTATATTTAATTAAATTAAATAATTCCTTAAAAAATTATAATGAAAGATATGAAAAATAAATTCTTTGTATTAGGAATAAAAAAATTAATAATAAATCATAATGAACGATAATTATTTTAAAATAATTATATTAAGAAATTTTTTTTAAAAAATTACATAATTTAATATTTACTTAAAGTTATTCGCACACAATTATACATAATGTTCCAATAATGATGTGAATATAAAAAAATGAAATCATTTACACATGTATTTTTTATAATAGATCCCTAAAAAATTGCAAAGAAAGTATTGAAATTTTTTAAAAAATAAATAATTATTTACTCATTTGTAAAAAATTAATTCAACTATTTAAATGTACTTGGATATTTAAATTTAAATTTTACTAGATATAATTATTTATTTTTATTGAAAAAAGAAATAATTTTGTAAAATAACAAAAAATTACTTATTATTATTTTATTTATTATAAAAGTAAAATTTGTAATATGATTTATAAATTATAATTCATATATTATAATTATAAAATTTTATTTTAAAATTTGAAATTGTCGGTATCATTATCAAGTTACTAAAATTTTATGTGATAATTTTATAATAGTATTCTCGTATAAAAATGATAAATATTTAAAATGTATTAAATTATATAAAAATTAATTATTAAAAAAATTAAAAATTAAGATTTATAATTATATATTTATTGAAAAATTTTACAATATTCACCAAATATTTTCTTTTTTTTGATGAAAAAATGTACACGTGTTATGTTATGTGTAAAAGTGTGCGTAGATGGTTTAACCAAAAGATATTATTACTGCCAAAAAGAACATTCTAAATTTTCTTTCAATTTGACGCTAAATAATATCTTAAAATAACGATTGAGTTGTTTATATCTTATTTTTACTATAAATTTCAACCATTACAGTTTTGCACATATCCAATGGTATCTGCTACTTTAGAAATCGGTGATGAACTATCAACCTTTCTGGACACGACCAACGAAGGACATATGACTCATGAGCTCTACAAATTAAAAACAGCTTTTTGCACTTTAAACTTAAGATAGTAAAACGATGTGCATGTATTATGTGCAGAAGTGTGTCTGAGTGGTTTAACCAAGGGATGTTGTTATTACCGAAGAAAAAAAAAATTGCTAAATTTTCTTTGAATTTGGCACTAAATAATATATTAAAACAACGATTAAATTGTTTGTAGCTTATTTTTGCCGTAGATTCCAACCATCAGAGTCTTGTAGAATCGACATATTCAATGGTACCTGCCACTTTGGACATTGGGGATGAACTATCAACTTTTCTATATACAGCCAATTTATCGCTCTTAGTTTTATTATATATACTTTTTTAATTACTTTTAAACTTAAAGTTTTATGTCGAAGGCACGCTACAAGCAGCAACAACAATAACACGTGCAATAAATATAACACAGTGTGTAATGACACATTAAGAGACTTATTAATGACTTATTATATATTATATTATATTTATTATAAAAAAATTTTAAATTTATAAAAATATATATTTTTTAATTGATAAAATTCACATCGTCTCTCTTTTCTCTATTAATTCCTTTGTTGGCGTACGCTTTGAATGTCCATTTTAGTTTATTTTTTTAACATTTAACCCAAGAAAATTTAATTTGTTAATGACATAGGAACATAACTTCGATCAATGAATAATAAATTATTTTATTATAGAATACATGATATTTAATATTTAGTTTATTATTATTAATTCACAAAAAATATAAATTATTAAATTAAATTAAAATGGCCAATTTAGTACAATTTGACCGAAAAATCTTACAATTTAATCGCACTAATTTACCGCGTACTCGATGAAAGTTGGTTATATTGATTAACATTTTAAACTTTTTTTTAATTATAGTTAAATTAAGTCTCACTTATAATTAAAAGGTAATTAAAAAAATATATTATTAAAATATATGCTAACAATTTAATATTTTTAACATATATTTTTTAAGATATTTAAAATATTATTTTTAAATTATTTTTTAATTCGTGAGATTCACATGACCTGCCACGTCTCCCCCCCGTGTCTATCCCCACCCTCCGTCGGCTCTTGTATCGAGCAAAAGCTTGCTACAGGAACGCGGACCCGCCCCCTATTTCGTTTAAAAAAACAAAAAAATCCTAACCCCACCCTCGTTCAGCTCCAACTCTTGTATCGAGCAAAAGCTTGCTACAGGAACGCGGACCCGAGAGGAAAGAAAGAGAGCGTGGAAGCGTCTGTTCACTTGCTCTGCGTCTTTTACCAGGACAAAGTCGTTTCGCGTGTGTTATTTTAGTTTATTGCTCTGTTGAAATGTCACGCCATCCAACATTGAATTTAGAATGTGTTAGTCTATATTTTACATTATTTATAAGTAAATTATTGAATTAAGCTAAAAATACCCCGTTTGACCTACGCATTTTATTTTTGTTTGTTTGTTGATGACACGAGGTATAAACTTTAGTCAATAAAGAGTAAACTCCTTTGTTAAAAGAAGTCGTGGTTTATTATTGTTTATCCATTATAAAAAAAAATACAAACTATTGAATGAATCTAAAACCACTTGTTTGGCGTAATTTGACTGGACTAATTTGTTCCCAACTCAAACGAATGTTAATTACGTATTTTAACCACTTGTTTAGCTGATATCGTGCAAAACTCTTACCTCAATGGAGATGCAGATGGGTCCATCGGCCGACTGACCCGAACAATAGAAATAAGCTGTGTTGGGCGAGTGGACTCCAAGCCCACGAAGATTTCTACTCAACTTTATTCATTGCCCTATAAATTACCAAACCTTTTATCCATACAAAAAAAAAGGCAGGTATGTCACCTTACCAACTCGCTAATTACTACTTGTAGTCTAGTGGTTACTAAATGTAAAATTTGAGGATAAAATCTAAAGTATTCACTTTGCTCCATTAAAGTAGTAGGAATTAGTTATTTTGATAATTATGTATGCTCTAAACATATGAATGGACTTACAATTATGATAAAAAATTTATTAATTTTTAGATGAATATGGTTGATTATGATAAAATTTTTTCCGTGTAAAATACTTCATAAAATATTTTGAAATGAAACTTATTTAAACTTTAATATAGAGATATTATGAACATTTTCAAAGTTCATTATGGTTCTTTAATATCCATAGATACTTGTTTAACACATATTAGCAATACATTTACTTTTGGTGCTTAATAGAATAAAATGATACTCTTTAATTATATTGATTACATAAATTTATGCTAATGCGAGAATATGCTACAAGAAGCATAAACATTAGTGTAGTACTAAATTGACCCATATAATATTCCGAAATTGACATACAATTGAAATTAATTATAAACAACAATAATGATAAAATTAGTTAGTAATTAATAAAATCAGTGATAATTTAAAAGTGATCATTTTTTTCTTTAATTTATATGTTTTCTTTTATCAATATTTGTAAAAAGTAATTTCAACTTATTAAAAAAAATTTACTTTTAGTAAAAGATTTATTATTTTTGGTTGAGTTTATAATTATTTTTTGTTAATTATATTATCAAAAACAGACGAACCTTGGTATAATTTTACAACTATTTACACCTTTTATTTTAAGTCATATTTTTTTAACATTAAAATTTTATAAAAGAAATAAAATTAATAAATATATATAAATAAATATTTTTATTATTTTGGTTAACTTTGACTAAAATATGGTAATAATTATTTTACGTTTTAAAATATTAAGTAGAGATTATAATAAATTAATTTGTAGATGTAAAATAACATGACCTATGTTTAGCATTCATAATCTAATTTCAGCATAAAATTGTAAGTTTTTTTTTTAACTTAACAAAAAAATTATAGATAAATTTACTTTCTTTCATTTATTAAAAATATTTTCTTTTTTAATCTAAAAAATTTCAACTCATGTGACAAATATATTCACTTTGTTAATTATTGACTTATTTATTCAATGAGCTATTGTCTTTTTTGTATGATACAATGAATTATATTATAAAATTATTTTTTTTTATTTTTACTTATATGTCATCTTTTGGTCTTAGAATTTAAATATGAGATCTCACATATTAAATTTTAACTTTTTTTTTTTCACATGCAAGCTAACTAGGGTAAAATCGTGCATAATGCACAAGTTATCTTATAAAAATTGACAATTAAATACAAAGAATGAGGTAAGCATGATTTCACCTTGTTGTGATGTGGCTCAGGGAGCTTGGTTATCTTGCTTCCTATGTGGAACAATATGGCATGGCAGGTGAAATAAAAGATAGAGATTATTGTATTTCTTTGATTTGGATTATTGGGAGAATTTTAGACATGTTTGAAACCTTTTGGAAGCTTTATGTTTATCTCAAAACTTACTTGGGCTCTTGATTATGATTAATAATATCTTAGTCATGCTATTAAAGAGCGAGAGAGAGAGAGAGAGAAAAAAAAAGTATGACTTTAACTCATGAATTTTTTATCATAAAAATTTTAATGTTATTTAAAAAATTATTCAACTTAAAATTTTAAATTATTGAGTAAAATTCAATAATAGATATGGCATTAAATTCTAATAATTATTAATCAAGCTAAGTATTTGTAGATTGATACGAGATATAATGTTGGTAACAAAAGGAATTCTACGGCTACTTAGTTTTGAAATTTTACTTCAATTTGATCGAGGCAAGAACTTACATACTAAGATTACCCTCGTAGCCGTATAGCCCAAACTTTCACGAGAATAAAGCATAAAAAATAACTATAAATGAGCACATAATTAACCAAAAGGATTGGAGTCATCAATCCCAAGACTAAAAACGTAGCATATATTGATTTTCTTATAGCGATTACCTCCTTATCTATTTTCTTTTTGTATTTTTAAAGTAACGTTGGCAATGGATTTTTTTAAACAAAAATGTACATTATAAATATATTAATTATTATATTTATAAATTAAAATCAAGATTATTTGTTATTATTATTTTATTTAATCTCTTTTATAAAAAAAAATTTATTATTTGAATATTATTAAACTGAAATTAATCTTTTTTATACTTAATTTTAGTATTAATAAATTTAAAATTTATTATTATTTATGTTTAATATTTAGTCCCTTTTTTTTTAAACTAAAGTATGCTACAGCACAAAAACTCAAATTTAAACTAATATTGAGAAAATACACTTAAATACTAAGTAAGTTACTATTTTGAGTGGGATTGACATTTTCAAGCATCTGCAAGTGATAGTTCCATCAGGGGCCTACCGTTAGTTATCTGGGAATTTTGTCTAATCGTTAGCTGTTTATGGTCCAGAAAGAGTGGGGACGAGCAGCCCCACAAGCCGATGGGAACGAATGTGACTTTGGTCCAAGGGATTCCATCATAGGTCCCCAAGGCCATTACTTCAATAATGTATGAAAGAATAATAACCCTAATTTGATCCAAAAAAAATGAAAAATAAAAAATAATAACCATTTGCATTGTGGTTTAGTAATAATTTCAAGCAAAATTATAAGTTTTATTTTTTGGTTAAGACATTAAGTGAATGTAAATATATGTTTTTGACATGTAAAATTATAAAAATAAGGAATTTAAAAAAAATTTATAAAATTTATTCTTTCAATAAACTTAATATAAGAATTTATTTTTTCAATAAACTTAATATAAATGGTCAATTCATTATATATTGCATATTATGTGATTAGTTACAATATTTCTTGTTTAAAATTGTAACATATTATTTTTTATTTTTTATTTTTTTATCAAAAAAAAAAAAGAAAAATAAAAAAAGAGAGAGAGAATAATAAGATTTACATTATATGAGTTTTGCGAGAAGGGAACCGGACAAAGCCTAGGTGGCTAAATTTCTCTCATAAATGCCAGTACCCTGTCAGCTTAATGTATGCGCGTGAAGTAAGATTGTGGCCAAGAAATGTGCAGATTTGGCTAATTTTTGTGCAGCAGTTTTCGATGGCTGATTCTAAATTCAGGATATAAAAAAAAAAAAAGAAAAATCGTCTGTCACTGTAAATGCAATATTATTATTATTTTTCTTTCCTTTCAGTTCTTCGATCCGTCGTCAACTTATAATATCCTGTGTTTTTATCTCTAGTCCCCACGTACTAAAATAAAATAACCATAATAAATTTCTTTCATTTAAACATAACTAACAGATACGGTCAAATAGAGGGAAAAAATACACTTGTCGCCTAATTGCTAAAAGGGTTTAAAAAAGGAAAAAGAAAAAGAAAGGTACTCAAAATGCAAATTATGAACCATGAAGTGGGTGGGTGGTAAGCCACAAAGGCCAAGCTAGAGGGAGAGGACGAGATCGACGATCAAAGGCTAACGGCTTAAGCTAAGCAAGTAGGAAGCGGACACAAACAGAAAATTAAAAAACTTTTGAAACCACCGAAGGCCACTCTCCCTCGAATCCGATTAAATAGATTTAAAATAAATAAATTTAAATAAATATAATTAATTTTTATATTACATATTAAATTAAGTCAGACGTCTAAAATTTTTAATTTCTGCCATAACGTAACACCACCACCGATAGCAATACTCACCCGGAAGAAGAACTAGAAAGAAAAGAAAAAGAAAAATAGCAATGGCACTTCGCCGCCTCTCTTCTTCCATCGACAAGTCCATTCGCCCTCTCATCAATGCCGCTGCCTATTGGGTTTATTGATCTTTTTCACGTATATATATAACATAAATATTTGGAAATTATAATTTAAAAATTATTAAAATAGTTATAAATACTTTTGCTTAAAAAAATAAAAGTAATGAAAATCTAAAAGAAGAGGAGAGAGTCGTCGGCCCTGAGAAAAAGAAAAATAGGGCAGCCGTGAGAAAAGAAAAATAAGGCTGCCGAAAGGGAGAGAAAAATAAGAAGGCCACAGCAAGGGGAGAGAAAAATAGAGTTATATTTAAGAGTTACTCACTTTTAAGGAAATCAGAGTTGTTTAAATTGATATATTCTAATATATGTGGTCTTTTAAAGGTATACTTACTTGATGGTACTTTTTATTTTGTAACTTTTATTGGTGAATACTTAAAGAAGCTTTGAGTTTATGCGTTGAAGACTAAAGATCAAGTTTTTGATGTATTTAAACAATTTCATACCTTTGTTAAGAGACAGATTGATAAGAAACTAAAATGTGTCCGCATTGATAATGATAGTGAGTATAGTTTGATGAATACTGCAGAAAGTATGAGATCAGATACCAGATGATACCTCGTAAGACGCCACAGTTAAATAGTTTAGGAGAAAGGATGAACAAAATGTTGATTGAGAGGGTCAGATGACTTCTTTCAGATGCAAAATTACTTATATCCTTTTGGGGTGAAGCCTTGAATACAGTGACACATGTAATTAATTTGTCTTTTAGTGCTCCGCTACAAGGTGATGTTCTGAACAAAATTTGGTTTGGTAAGGAAGTCTTTTATGACCATTTACGAGTCTTTGGTTGTAAGGTTTTTATTCATATCCCTAAAGATGAAAGAGGGAAGTTAGATATGAAGACTTAACAGTGTATCTTTCTTGGTTATGATGAAGATGACTTTGGGTACCGTTTATATGATCCAGTTGAAAAAAAGCTTGTAAGGAGTAGAGATGTTGTGTTCGTTGAGGATCAAAACATTAAACACATCAAGAAGTTAACTCCTTAAGTTAATGATAATCCTGCTGATATTGTTCCATTTCTTTATACATCTCTAAATGATTCAGTTGATGTTCATGGTGATATTCAAGAACATGATGAGAATGTTCAACAGGATCATAATATGCAGGGTGTAGGTGATATTGATGCTTCAATAGAAGATCATCCGCACATACCTTCACATCCATTTCAGCCATGAAAGTCTAATAGAATTCCAGTGCCTTCTACTCAATACTCTCTCGATGAGTTTGTGATGTTAACTGATGGGGGAAAGCCTGAGTGCTCTATAGAAGCAGTTGAAAGTGAGCATAGGTAGCACTAGATCGATGTTATAATAGATGAGATGAAATCCTTATATGATAACTTTACTTATGAGTTAGTAAAATTACCTAAAGGTAAGAGTGTTTTGAAGAATTGGTAGATTTATAAAATAAAGTAAGAAGAAAATACTTCACGTCCACGATATAAAGCCAGATTAATTGTCAAGGGATTTAGTAAAAAACAAGGCATCGACTTTGAAGAGATCTTTTCACCGGTGGTGAAAATGTCTTCCATTCGAGTTATGTTGACTTTGGCTGTTAGCCATGACTTAGAGATTGAGCAAGTGGATGTGAAAACAACTTATCTCCATAATAACTTGGAAAAAGAAATTTATATGGAACAACCATAGGGATTTAAGGTGGAAGGAAAAGAGAATTATATGTGCAAGTTGAAGAAAAGCTTGTATGACTTGAAACAAGCTCCAAGACAATGGTATAAGAAGTTTGAGTCTATTATGAGGGAGCTAGGCTATAAAAAGACTATTTCTAATCATTGTGTTTTTGTTCAGAGATTTACTAATGATAATTTTATCATTTTATTATTTTATGTTAATGATATGTTTATTGTTAGTCGTAATGTTTCTAGAATTAACAAGTTAAAATAAGAGTTGAGCAAGTCCTTTGCCATGAAAGACTTGGGAAGGACTTAGGACTAGAAAAAAAGATCTTCGACATGTCAATCACTCAGAATAGGAAAAAGAAAAAGTTGTACCTGTCATAGAAGCAGTACATTGAAAAGGTACTTTAGAAGTTTAACATGGATAAAGCTAAAGTGATAGGTACTCCTCTTGCTACACACTTTAAATTATCCATTAACCAATATCCTTCTACAGAAAAAGAGAAGGAAGAGATGCAAAGAGTTCTATTTGTATCAGCCGTGGGCAGTTAGATATATGCAACGGTATGCACAAGACCTGATATAACTCATGCAATTAGCAGAGTTAGTCGATTCCTTTCAAATCCCAGTAAAAAGCATTGGGATGCAGTGAAGTG
Source organism: Bruguiera gymnorhiza (assembly GCA_020883675.1). Lineage (NCBI taxonomy): Eukaryota > Viridiplantae > Streptophyta > Magnoliopsida > Malpighiales > Rhizophoraceae > Bruguiera > Bruguiera gymnorhiza. Next base: position 2,329,081 of record JAIRCJ010001060.1, read on the forward strand.
GATAATGAGATATTTATGAGGTTCCACTGATTTAAAACTTTGTTTTGGGAGTAATAAGTCTATCCTTATTAGATTTACAGATTCAGATATGATAGGTAACATTGACTCCAAAAAGTGTACTTCAGGTTATGTGATTACTCTTGCAGGATAGCAGTGAGTTGGTAATCTCAATTGCAGAAGTGTATTGTATTATCCACTATAAAGGCAGAGTTTATTACAATAACTGAAACGTTTAAAGAGTTGCTTTGGATGAAAAGGTTTTTAAAGGAACTTGGTTTTAAACAATCAAATTATGTGTTCTATTGTGATAGCCAGAGTGTCATTCATCTTGGTAAAAATCCAACTTTTCATGCTAAGTCAAAATATATTGACGTGCGGTATCATTGGATACGAGATGTTCTTGATTTTAAACAGTTAACACTTGAAAAGATTTATATAGATAATAATGTCACTGATATGATAACAAAGGTATTATCAAGATGAAAATTTGAGTTGTATTGTACATTAACTGGGATGGCCAATATTTCCACATATTTGGGAGGGGGAGAATTGTTGGGTTTATTGGTCCTTTCTTATGCGGATATCTAACCCAAATGTTTTGAAGTCATAACCCAAAAATTATTAAAGTGGGTATAAATACCCCCTTTGATTGAAAAACAAAAGCAATGAAAACCTAAAAGAAGAGGAGAGAGCCGTTAGCCGTGAGGAAAAGAAAAATAGGGCGACCGTGAGAAAAGAAAAATAAGGTTGCCGGAAAGGAGAGAAAAAGAAAGAGACTGCAGAAAGAGAAAAATCAAAAGCAGTGTTCTTTGATCTTACATTTGGAAAGAATATCGATGTCTGATCAGTTTAAAATTTAGATCGTTGACAGAAGACGTTTGGTTCTTATTTTTGAATGGTGGAGATTGGGTTTCGAGCACTATAAGTTTTGTTTCTCTTCAGTTTTTCGTAAGTTTATACTCTGAGCAATTTTCTGTGTGCAATTTTGATCAACCGTATAATTGGAAGATTGTTTGTAGTCCGATCGAGCTGATTTTTGGTCAGTTGTTAAAAGACACGTAGATCTTCTTTGTGGATAGTTGTATTGGATTTTTGTGAATTGCAAGGGTAGGTTTTCCATTCGAACGAAACTTCTCAATTCTAATAACTATTTGCTCTCTCATTTGTGGCAGAATTAGTAAACTGTGTGGATGATTATTGATCAATGATCCGATTAAACTAAAATTTGAACAACTAGTAAAAGACATCTAGGAATTCATCTTGAACAGTTAGATTATTAGTTTAAGATTTACTTATTAAGTTATAATTAACAGTACATAATTGACCTGTCTTATTTAACTAATTAGTATCTCGTTTAATCCAATTTAATTGAGATTATACATCTATATTATACTCATTTAATTATAATAAAGTTAACCTTTAGTTCAAAATATCTATAATTTTTCTTTTTTTTAATTTAATTTTTTTTATAAAATTAATATATTTATTTACATAATTTATTTATATTATTATTTTTATTATTCAATTATCTCCTCACAAATTTATTAAACTATTTATACTATGCACCCCTTCTCCAATCACCGCCTCCACCGCCTCTGTCTATTACAAGGTTTGTCTCTGTTTGTGTGTGTTTTGGTGTGCTCTTGGTTTGTTTGTTGCTTTTCTTTTTGACGATTCTTGACGCATCTCGCAAAGAATTATTGATCAAACAGAAGTTGGGTTTGATTTTTGACAGTCTTCCTCGCCGGATGAAGCCGTGTACGAGAAAGATAAATCATCTCGTGTCACTGTAAGTTTCTCATGTATAAATATGACTCTCTTTCACTCTCTCTCTCATTTTGGCTTCTCTTCATTAGTTTACTAAAATGTATTCCTTTGTTTTTTCATTTTTTTTGGGGGGGAGGAGGGGAGGGGATTGCGAAGTGGCCGAAGCAGTTCAATGCCCCGCTGGAGGTGGTGGATCCTGAGATTGCTGACATTATTGAGCTCGAGAAAGCCAGGCAATGGAAGGTCATTCATACATCTCTCTGGATACACACATCACACCCATCTAAATATTTTTTAGCATCATTTTCCTCCTTCCAACTTGACGTTTATCAATCGTTTTAAGCTCATTTTTCTGTGTTGGTTATTAATTCTGCCTATAAATATGTCGAATTATATATGCTGAGTGAGTAGTTCCAAAGTTTTTTCTCCTTCTTCGCCCTGTCCTGCTCCTTTAAATTCTTTCGTTCGACTTCATTATATGTTTTTTTTTATTAAACTATTTGTTCAACTTTACCTGCCACCCTACCTGTACCGTGACCTTTACAATTTGAAACATGAATTTATAATTCGAATCAGGGGCTCGAACTGATACCCTCGGAGAACTTCACTTCGGTGTCGGCGATGCAAGCTGTTGGATCTGTTATGACCAACAAGTACAGGGAAGGATATCCTGGTGCAAGATACTATGGAGGAAATGAGTATGCCTGCTGCTCTTTTTACCTCGCCGACTATAAGTTCTATGGTGTTTATTGGCTGCTAATATATTTGTGATAAGCATGTTGAGCCCCGCAAATATTGGTTTAGAATTAACCCTCCTAATAGTTCAAGGAGCTGAATACACTGGAGCTTTTGCCTTTCAGGTATATTGACATGGCAGAATGCTTGTGTCAGAAGCGTGCAAGCATTTCGGCTGGATCCCACAAAATGGGGAGGTATATAATGCATGGACTTTGTTTTGGCAAGAGATTACCCAGCTCATAATCCAATATACAACTAGAGTCTCTACAGGAGTTTTAAGACTTGCGTCCAATTGATCTCTAACTTCGGTTCCACATTACAGTTCCTTAGCATCTCAGACTTTTGGCTTTTTTTTTTTTTTTGTGCCTTTCTCTTTTCTTTCTTTTCTTCTCTTGTACTTTTGAAGGGCCGGTAGATTTTGTGCAAAGCGCACATGCATGTTAATTTAATTTTTCAGAACTCATCTCTGTTTCTCTGTTCACACACAAACATAAATTACGTGCAAATGTGCCTTGGTGAAGATAGGGATAGAGGTCAGCCACATTTTTCTGCAATTGATCTATTGGCTCAAAGTTTGATGCCTTAGATTTCCTATATATTTACCATGAAATGGAAGGTTTCTTTACTGCATGTTCTAAGAGTTAGAAGATACTTTCATGGAATAGGGAAAGAGATTGTTATCAGATTGCATAAGAAAAATGGGAATCATTGTTGCCTAAGTTTCATTTAGGTTTCACCAACTTTTGTGTGTTTACAAAAATGACTTTTATGTTGCAGTGAACGTGCAGCCTTTATCTGGGTCACCAGCAAATTTTCAAGTATACATCGCTCTGTTAAAGCCTCATGATGGAATTGTGGCACTTGATCTCCCCCATGGTGGGCATCTTTCTCATGGCTATCAGGTGTCTGCAACCTCTGTGATGTTCCATTTGCTATCTAATCATCTTTTCTGGCTTGCTAGTTGTTGCCGATATGCTGTCATTTTGTGGCTAAATGTCTACTGAACACACGTCCATGGGGACTTTAGCAGAACAATTTTAGCCCCTGTTGGGATTGATTGTTCTGCCGAAATCATTTTGAAAGATTCGAATTAATGCTTTCAATTTTCCATGTTCTTGTTCTTGGCTGTTTAGCAGTTGACAACAGCTTGAGCAATCATAACTGCAAATCCAGTATTAAGTGGTTATATCTTTTAATATAAATTGTACTAGAGCTTTCTTGTCTGTAATATTTCTCTCCATGACTCAGTTGGCTGCACAGCTCTTTAGTTTCCTCTGCATATTTGCCTGGTATTCTTGTGATGCCAACTAACCTGCTCTAGGTAGCATACATGTGCATCAGCTATGTTTTTTCCAAGATGACTTTCGTTTCAAATTCATCACTGTTCCTCGTTCTACGTTTTCCTCAAAGAAAGAAGGCCATGAAACGAGAAAGAAAGAAACAAATTTTCCTTGCTTCCCTCTTACAAACAAAGTATCATGACTGATAAATGTTAAAATGCCTGGCCTTTCGTGCATATATTTGAAAATTTTTTGGAGGATTCATCTGAACTATATTTCTCATTCTTTCTTTCGTAAGACATGGAGAATTTGTACAATGCGCAGGGACTTCTGCATCAGGACTAATGAATCTAATATTCCTAAGGCTGGAAGAGGGTCTTGTAGGTATTTATCAGGTGACCACTTTCCACTTACTTGTTTCTTTAACTATTGTGCAGACAGACACGAAAAAAATATCAGCAGTGTCAATATTTTTTGAGACATTTCCCTACATATTGAAGGAGAGCACCGGCTATATTGATTATGACCAGTTATATGCACCGCTCCTTGTTTAATTGAGTATTAGACTTTTTAGTTGATTATAATCAAATTTTTATTAATTAATTTATAAAAATCTATTTGGATTATAATCATATCTTTATAATTATAGGATTCTCTAACAGTATGCAAGTTCCTTTATGGGAAGTTATGGTGTGCACACCTTTTTTAAAACGTCAGCAACATCTCTATATACTGAAAGTGGAAATTCCAAATTCTGGTCAATTCTGGAATTTGAGCTTTGATTTTGCCTTTGCTTGACAAAAACTTCAATGTGAATGGAGCAATTCCGCTGATAAATATAACTGACCAGAAGCTCTCATCATGCTGCATTACGTGTTATAGTAACATATCAAGTTTATCAAAATTATGCATTACAAGATTGCACTAGAAACTCAAAGCATGCTTATGAATAATTTTCCCTATGAACTCGTTTAGACAACAAATTATTGCATGCTACGAAGTTTACTGTACTGAACTCAAAAGAACTGTCGTGGACCCTTCTGACTTCGATGAAGTTGTGGTGCATTGGCTGCTGGAACATTGGTGTGTTTAGTACACTCTTCTGGGTCTAATAAAATTAGTTATTGCGTGGCTGCTTGGTAAGGGTAGAGAATGATGGGTGCCTAACCTTTGAAGCGCCACGGCAGCCACAGCAATAAACTGCCTCCAAAAATTTCAATTAAATGGTACTTCTTAAAAAAATAGAGCGAGAAAGAGAAAAGAAGGAAAAAAATAAAGTAGTTGTGATAGATATATATTAAACTTGGGAAGCAAAAATAAAGGAATAAAATAAGGTGGAAATTTACGATTACATCGTCTTCCGTACCTCTTTATTATTATTATTATTTTTTTATGTACAGCATCTTCCACGAGAGGACAACTCCCTAGCTGTTCTCCCCGCGAGTCTTGAAGTTCAACAATCTTGAATTTCACATTCCAGAAAGTGGAATAAAATAGCTAGATTGATTGGTTCCACGCTTGTTTTGGGCATGGAAAAATGTCCCTTTTTTCTGCTTTGACTTTAAAAAATCATAGTTGCCTAAAATTTTATTGGGTTTCAATCGTCATAATTAATTAATTTTGTGACACTAGCCAAAGGAGTGACTCTAATAGGCTACCTCATCTGGAACTCGGAAACATCAGGCAAAATAATAACCACATGCGTTACGCTTTGGCAATTGAACATTGCTTTTATGAAGTTCAACAAGTCATCGAAGTACCATAGTTGGCATTTAAGGTCAGGAATCTAGTTTTTTGGTCTATCTTGACTTTATATTAGAGATGTTAGGAGTTCTAACTTAGACGGGATTGGACAGCTTGACCTTGAAAGAATGCCAGTTCTTTTATTTTAGTTTAACAATGCAAGAAGATTTTTCAACGTCCATAACTAACCCCATTTGAATTTTCAACCCTCTCCAAGCCGGAGTTGATAAATGGTCCCAATAGTATAAAAGAAGTCTATTAAATTATAAATCATATAATAATAATAATTATTTTTTATTTTTACAAATTTCATATTTTCATTTTTAAGATTAAAATTAAGACTTTGGAGATGAATATTTAAATTTTTACTCAGTAGACAATTTGCTTTAAGGTAAAATGTGATAATGAGAACTAATGTCCTACACCGGAAAAAAAAAAAAAACAAAAGGAATGTGAGCAAACAACTCATAAATAAAAAAAGACTTTTAACTTTATGTGTTAAGATTTTATTTTGGGTAAGATGTGGTATTAGTATCTACTAAGTTATTGCTTAATTCAGCCCCAATTCTTAATGCTTTCTAAGTAAGTTTAGGCTCCCCGATTACATCAAATAGTATCAAGTTCGGCCTCAGATGTTTACTGACACCAATTTGATGCCATGATGCTCCTTCCACGAGGAATGAAAAAGTATGGACTCTCAATAAAAGGTATAGTAAAAGTCCAGTGAAATCGTAGCTCAAGAAAAGGACATTAAACGACTTAAAAGGAGGCAAAGCCCAAAAGTGGAAGCAAAGACCCAAGTGGACACAAGAAGTAATTACTCCCAGCATATCCAAGGAGAGCAAAGCAAGTGGAGACAAGATGTAACAGATGCTAGCACATTAAAGGAGAGAAAAACTCAAAGTTAAAAAATTCACATTTGAAGAAAAGTATTAAGGTGCAATTGTAAAGTTGAGGCTACTGTCCTACATTAGAAAAAGAAAGCAAGGTGCCAGAAACTTATTAGTTGTAAGATACTCATAATTTAATAACTTAAAATTTTAAATAAAATGTAATGTTAAAATTCACTAAATTGTTACTTGCTCTGACCCTATTGGTGATGATGCTCTCCAAGTAAATTTGGTCTTCCCATTTTACAACTATAAGCAGCAGAAGCATTCCAAGAGTAAAGCTTTCATACCATGTTAATATATAAAAGAAACTCCGTATGAAAATAAAAAAGAGGAGAGAGAATAATAAAAAGAGATATGTAGATTGAGTATTGTGACTTACATCTATGATTCAACGATCTACAAGATTATTATTATTTTTTAATTAAATAGTATATCTCATATAGTACATGAATTTCAATAGATATAATGAAGATTGTTTTATAAACAAAATAATTATATTATAATGTTATTAAGATTTTATTTTAATGTTAATTAATTATTAAAATCTTTAATTGATTATAATCAAATTTTTATTGATTAATTTATAAAATTTTATTTCAATTATAATTATATTTTCATAATAATAGAAATTTCTACAAGTATGCAAGGTCCTTTAAGCAATTTGCTTTTAACATTATTGGAAGTTATGGTGTGCACAACTTCTTTAAAACGTCAGCAACGTCTTGGCCAGTGCAGTTTACATACTGAAAGTGTAAATTCCAAATTCTGGTCAATTTCCGAATTTGAGCTTTGATTTTGCCTTTGCTTGACGAAAACTTCAATGTGAATGGAGCAATTCCGCTGATAAATACAACTGACCCGAAGCTCTCACCATGCTGCATTACTTGCTATAGTAACATATCAAGTTTATCACAATTATGCATTACAAAACTGCACTAGAAATATAAAGCATGCTTATGAATAATTGTTCCCTATGAACTCGTTAAGACAACAAATTATTTTATGCTACGAAGTTTACTGTACTGAACTCAAAAGAACTGTCGTGGACCCATCTGACTTCGATGAAGTTGTGGTGCATTGGCTGCTGGAACATTGGGTTCCCAAATTCCCCGTATCAGTCAAGCCAGATGATGTGTAGGACAACTTGCAGGCTGTCAACGGAGGTGCATAATACATTGGCACTGGCAATTTGGCTGGAAGGGTAGGCAGGGGAGCCTCAAAATTCAGAACATTGATGACTTGTCTTATGGATGGGCGAAGAGTATGATCAGGATGGCAGCACCACAATCCAACAGTCATCAAACAATCCATCTGCATTTCGTCGAACTCTACTCCTAGCCTTTTGTCAGTGGCTTCCAGAAGTTGCCCTTTGCCATAGAGGTCCCATACCCATTCCACTAGCCTTACCTTACTTGGTTCTTGTTTTGCGTCAACTGGTCTCCTCCCACAGGCGATTTCTAGTGCCACGGCCCCGAAACTGTAAACATCTGATTCTTTACTAGCTTTACCTGTGGTGAAGCATTCAGGGGCCATGTATCCCATCGTGCCGGCTAAAACAGTTGTTTGTGAACCCAGATCATGGTCCACAAGTCGTGCCAGACCAAAATCACCTAGCTTGGCATTAAAATTCGAGTCTAACATGACATTGCTGGACTTGATATCTCTATGCACCACACATTGTTCCCATTCTTCGTGAAGATATAACAGGGCAGAGGCCAATCCCAGGGCAATATTGTATCTTACGGTCCAAGTTAGCAAGCTTTTCCCTCCAAAGAGATGTGCATCAAGGCTTCCATTGGGCATGAACTCATAGACAAGGAGTAACTCGCCTTTCTCGTGGCACCAACCAATGAGTTTAACTAAATTTCTGTGTCTCAGACAACTGATTATCTTCACTTCTGAAACATACTCCTTTTTGCCCTGCTTTGATCCTCTTGAGACCCTTTTAACAGCAACTTCGGCGTTGGAATCGCTTAACAATCCCTTGTAAACCCCTCCGAATCCTCCTTCTCCAAGCTTGCCCCCCTCGGCAAAGTTGTTCGTCGCATGACTTAGTTCACGGTGAGTAAATCTTTTAGGCCCGGTTCCCTTCTTAAATTCATTATCCATGGAGATTTCTATGTCCTCGGCTTCCCCTTTAACTCCCCTTTTCCTCTTACAGATGGACCAGAAAATGGCTATTCCACAAGCCAACAACCCAAAACCTAGAGCCAAACCCATTATTACTGCTAGTTTTTTCCCTTTCTTATCCTGATCATTATCTTCTAAGCTTGAAGCAAAATCCCAAGAAATTACTTCATGTGTTTCAACTAAATCACCTGTGGAAGCGGAGAAACCTACTGCAACCCGTTCAGGTAAAATCTTCTTTAAATCAAGGATATGTGAAAGGGTGTAGTTTCCACAAAAGGCATTTTTGTTTGTACAGGTCAAAAAGACACTCAAGTTTTTGGTGGAGGAGTTGTAACTTACCCATGCATTTCCCATGAACCCAGCCTCATTCAAGGAAACGTTTGTCACAGAATCAATGGAGCAAACATCAATTCCCACATGAGGACCAGGTGGATCCCAATAATTCCGATAGGTATCAAATTCCACTGCAACAGTTTGACTTTCTTTGCAGGGTGTCTTGGAGGGTGTCCAAGTAGTACCATCGCTAGGATCCGTGAACAGTCCAAGCTGACCCCCAAGCGAAGATTTCGGGATATGAGAGTCAAATGGTGCAATGAAAAACGCCATTCCATCGCCGCCGAGGGTTGATGAATGGTTAGGTGTTATTTTGAAGGTGAAATGAGTCGAGAAGTCTGCGACATCTCCAGTATCGTTGTCCCAGAGACGCACGCGCTGTTTAAATGTGGCGCGGCCGGCACTTAGCCTAAATGCAGTCAGTTGGAGACCACCGTTGGTGAGGGATGCGTCTCTCTCGAGGGCTATGTTTTCCATGTTTGGATTGAAACTTGAAAAATTGAAAGAAACTGAGGTTGCAACTGGAAGCAAAAGCAATGCAAAGTAAACAGCGATAAGTTGAAAATTCGAATTGGGGAGAGCCATGGCTGAAGCGGATAGAGCAGAGAAAGGAGAATTTGGTGGGGAGATTAACTTGATCAAAGGGGTCTTACTCGTTGGGATTTTGCCTAATCAAACATGCTAAAGTTATACTAGCTTTGCAAGTGGGTTGCCAGCCAAGTGAAGGGTGATAAGCTTCTGTTCTCTGCTTACTTCGGCTAAAAACAACCAACCAGGTTTATCATTAGCTTATTCTAAAGTCGATCCAATTTGATGTTGATAATTCTTCATGCTGGCCGGCATACTATCGTTGACTGGTTTTATTTAAGTTCATTGAACGTCACAGCCTGAAGGCCAAAATAGCCAAACCAACAAAACTTGCCATCCCAGTAGTTCTTAATTTAAGACAGTAGCATATCTCTTAGATTTTATTTCTTTTTTAATTAAAAAAAAATTAGAAATCTCCCTCTCTCTCTCTCTCAAAAGCGTCTCCTATTCTAAAAAGGATAACACTAACAATGAAAAACACACAAATCTCCTTGAGCTTTGCTTGTACACTCTTTTTGGGTATCCTTTCCCTCTTACAAGGATGCTAAGAATAGCAAGACTCTTACCGTTCAAAAAAAGGCATGTTTTTCGATTATTGCAAAGAGCATGATAGGTGGGGTCCGTGGGACTCGGTCGACTAGCATCTTTTTCCTGCAACCATTCAAATAAGATTTGACTACAGGGACAAAACATTTAATACATCGGTGGAATATTTTGGTATAAGGAACAAATATCTTGGTACATTTTATGAGTTTTTTTAAAAATAAAAAATAAAATATAAAAATAACAAAAAACTTAAAATCATATTTAATTACGCTATTAATTTTTTATTATTTATTATTTTAATTTTTTTATTTATTATCTATTATTACTATCTTTTTTTTTTATCAATAACCTTTTTGTTTTTTTAACAAGACATTTGTTAAGAGAGAGGATAAAGAAAAAAGAAGAAAGACAGAGGAAAAGGGTAAAAAAAGTAGAGAGAGAAAACATGAAAAAATAAAAGAGAAACGTTGAAGAGAGGAAAAAAAAAGATAGAAAAAGAATAAAGTAAGAATGAGTAAAAGGAGAGTAGATAAAGAAAATATATAAAAAATAAATGAATTAAAAAGACGGATTTCCTAGACAGACAAGCAACCAATTCAGAAAATTTCATTTTAAAAATTTTCTAATTGTTGATATTTTTTAAAAAAATACTCTTAACTTTTCAACAAAAAACAAAAAATAAAAGCGGTAGTTGGGAAAATTTTCTTTTTTTTTTTTGAAAAAATAGCAAAAAATAAAAAACTCCAATCATACCAAACACATCCTTAAGTACTCTTCAAGCCCCTAGATTCAAGGACGTTTAGTGTTTCTGTAGAATAATTTATGAAATCATTTGTTAATGAAGGCTGGTGGCCTGTTAAGTAGACATTCATAAAATAATCCTCACCTGTCCATAGGAAACATCTTAAGTTATTAGAGGGATGCATGTTCAAATCGAGTGGATGAATATAATTATTAATTCCTTTTAGTTTAGTGATTTTTACTTTCTTTCTTTTCCAACACAAATTCACGACATCTAACCTTTTGGCATCTGATCTTTCACAGCGCGCGCATTCGATCATCTTGAATATACATTGGATTGGTGAAAATATTTTCATGGAATAAGTAGATTTTCTTTTAAGTAATCACCAACTTATTTCCTCCATTAAGTTATTTATTATCGACTACGACACTGTTAATTCCTTGAATTAATGAATGGGCTGTGGCCCGACAGGCTCTATGCACACTTTCTTGTTTCTTACAAAAAATAAGAAAGTAGGACATTACTTCAAAGTTTCATTATAAAAAATTATATTCGTTAAAAGAGTGAATTTCATGAACGCATATTTAATTTTACTAAATATTTTGGAAATTTTAAAAAAATATGGGTAGGCCAATTTGATATTTATTAGTATTTTAACCAAATTGACAAAGTAAAAGTGTAAAATTGTGATTTTTAAATTGTCTGGCGTTGCTACCAACTCGTTCCCTAAGACAACATGTAGCTCCCTTTCTGGATCCGGCAACCTTATAGATCATGCTACTCTTTGACAAATAAGAAATTTAATTTTTGTTTTCAATTCTACAATGTCACTCCTTTTTCTTTCTTTCTTTTTATTTTTGTATTGTTTGACAACTAATTTGGAATGTTAATTAAAAAAGCGTTGTCCTCATCATCATATGGAAATTCACCTAATTAGTTGCGAAGGACGGTTCGATTTGGGTTCTTGGATTATATTGTGGTGGGACTTATAATTTAACTTTTCTTGTTTTATTTTTCCTTATAATAAAGTTGAAAGAAAGAGAAATAAACCAAGAAACTTAATATAACAATTCACTTACGATATAGAAATAAGCAATTAGTAGTATTTGTTTTTCACTGACCTTTTATTTTTATATTTATCTTGGGTTAGCTACGCTTTCATTCTTGTCATGTTTGTAAAGAGAGAGGACGAGGTAAGGATATTAATCATACAATCCATAAATGTCTTTTCACATTTTTCATTAACTGTGAAAAAATATAGAAAAATATACAACTTTATAGAGGTGTCTATGCAATTCATGGATGCCATGAATTATATTGAACTTTGTCATTCAAATAATATATTATAAAAATATTAAATATTATTGATTCAATTAGTATTTTATAAAAATAATTTTTTATTCAGATTGACATTTAAGTCAATTTTAATAATTATGAAAATAATTTTTTTTTCTTCAAAATTCTATTCTCCTCTCTAAGATTGTAAATCAAGAGATCGAAGATAAATATATATTTTTAATTACTAGATATCTTGAAACAATTTTTTTTTTTGTCAATTTTATGCCTCACAATCTATGACAAAAGACCAAATACAAAGAATAATATAAAACATGGATGATTGAAAAAAAAAAATCTATGCTACATTATGATATATTTTGATCCAGGGTCTTTTCTTTTTCTTTATTTCAAAATTGCTCTCACATTAACACTGTTAGTTAAAAAATACCTCCCACCCTCACTTTTCCATTACGTCCATCATGTGACTTTCAGTCAGGTACCCAGATGAGAATCAAAAGTTTGACTGATTATTGATGTGGAATTTTAAATTTTTTTAAAAAATACGTCGCTAGAATTATTTTATAACATGATGGGCGCGTTTCAACAGACCATCATAATTTATGTTGCAAAGAAATTACAAAGAAAGATATTGGTATCCCAAATACCATAAAGAATGGCTAAGTTGAGTGAATTTTCAACAGGGGTACAAAAAGAAAGAACAAGAAGCACAGTGTGAAACTTTGTAAGTTGTACAAAGGGATCTTCATTGCGTTTGAAAGAAACGACAACCAGATCAGCCAAGGTAACTATAAACTATATAATGCCGGTAGAATTATTCTATAACTTGATGGGCGCGTTTCAACAGCCCATCATAATTTATGTTGCAAAGAAATTACACAGAAAGATATTGGTACCCCAAATACCATAAAGAATGGCTAAGTTGATTGAATTTTCAACAGGGGTACAAAAAGAAAGAGCAAGAAGCACAGTGTGAAACTTTGTAAGTTGTACAAAGGGATCTTCATCGCGTTTGAAAGAAACGACAACCAGATCAGCCAAGGTTTACTGTAAACTACATAATGCCGGTAGAATTATTTTATAACTTGATGGGCGCGTTTCAACAGCCCATCATAATTTATGCTGCAAAGAAATTACACAGAAAGATATTGGTACCCCAAATACCATAAAGAATGGCTAAGTTGATTGAATTTTCAACAGGGGTACAAAAAGAAAGAGCAAGAAGCACAGTGTGAAACTTTGTAAGTTGTACAAAGGGATCTTCATCGCGTTTGAAAGAAACGACAACCAGATCAGCCAAGGTTTACTGTAAACTACATAATGCCGGTAGAATTATTTTATAACTTGATGGGCGCGTTTCAACAGCCCATCATAATTTATGTTGCAAAGAAATTACACAGAAAGATATTGGTATCCCAAATACCATAAAGAATGGCTAAGTTGATTGAATTTTCAACAGGGGTACAAAAAGAAAGAGCAAGAAGCACAGTGTGAAACTTTGTAAGTTGTACAAAGGGATCTTCATCGCGTTTGAAAGAAACGACAACCAGATCAGCCAAGGTTTACTGTAAACTACATAATGCCGGTAGAATTATTTTATAACTTGATGGGCGCGTTTCAACAGCCCATCATAATTTATGTTGCAAAGAAATTACACAGAAAGATATTGGTACCCCAAATACCATAAAGAATGGCTAAGTTGATTGAATTTTCGCCAGCACAACAGTGTCAAAGTTGAATTTGAGAATTAAATAAACAACTAAAGATGGCCGTAGTTGAAGGTTTGGACTCTCTGAATTTTTTTTTATATAAAAAATTAATTAAGCTATAAATCACAAAATAAAAATATATTTTTTAATTTAATATACCTTACATCTCTCTCTCTCTCTCTCTCTCTTTTTTAAAAATTTTTAATTAAAATCCTTTAAAATCACTGAGTGTTGTTGAGTGTTTTCTGAAGGACTTGAATTTACTCTTTAAATATTCATCAACTGAAATTTACACCTGACGAGTACTGGCTGAGGCCGAGTAGGGTGCATCGGCTTTTGTAGCTAGTGAGACCTACCTACCCCTTAGAAGAATTAACCGAAGTAGCTGGAGATATGCAGTAAATCATCGCTCAATAGAAATGACCCAGCACAGCTGACGTCTAAAACTGATGCTGAAATAGTATTGCAAATGAACCGCCGTTAGTATTTTTAACTTCTTGCTTCTAATTGACATGGATATGGGAAACGTACTTTGTTTCATCTGGCCAATGGCTGAAATCTGGATGAGAAACTAAAGTCTGAACTGCATTACGTATTAATAAAAGTCAATCAACTATTAACATCCAGGCTAACAACGTCTTGGGATAATAAAGACTAAAAAAATAATAAATAAATAAATTAATTAAGCTAACAATGAAGGGTATTGGGCTCGCAGATTTGGCAGTAATTAATTAAAAAAGTCTGCGAAACCAACACAAGCTCAGCATGATATGTATAAATAGTTTCATTGGCCCCTTTTATCGGAATATGGGAAAATAAATTCTTATATCCTTTCGTATCAAATTATTTGGACTTTAACCAAAATATTTGTTTTTGCTCTATTTTTATAGTTTTTTTTTTGTTTAATCAATGTGATTTTATTTTTAGAGTAATGCTAAAGATATTACAAATTTTATTGAAAAAATTTTACTGAATAATGTGTCACATTTTACACTCAACATTTCACACTACAGACTCTACACACATGAGGGCAGCCTACATAAAACACTACAAATTATTGGTCTACCTTGTATTAGCAAAAGTCTAGGCAACCCTAACATTGCTCTTGTTTTTATAGTTGTCGATGGGAAATATTACGAGAAAAAATGAATAAAATTTCGAAACCCATGAGATGGCAATCTCAAGCAGCAGCAAAATGACGCTGAAAGCAATTGGTTTCTCCTTATCTTCTGCATATCAATTTCTAGACAGATATCCATTTCATAGTTTAGGTAGCACGTAACTCAAATGGCTAAAGGATAACAGAGAAGTCTCGTCATTTCCCCAAGAAAAATATTGAAATATCTAATAACAATTTGCAGAAGAGATGATCTCTGCAGTAAAGAAAAATGAAGAAATGGCTAAAAAGCAACTTGTTAAGTAGGACTCGCAAACACTCCTTGCACATAAAAACCTAAAACAATCCGTTAATTGAAACCCTAACCGGCCGACCGTCCAATTAATTTCAGAGGACAATATATATATATATGTGGGTAAGATTATCGTTATGAGCTTATGATGGATAGCGTCTTTAACTTTCAAATTACAATAGAATAATCTTATCATTATACTGAAATTTGTCTAAAATATGTATCTCAACTAGAACGCTGATATTGCATTTCCCATATAAAAGACCCAACAATCCCCTTGCATCGAAACAGAAAAATGAAACTATCGAAGAATTGAATCATCCTTCGTTGATTTAATTTATTGGGCGTCACCACAGCTCCAAATTCCATTTGTTCGAAATTAAGGTTTCAAATCTTCTAAAAAGAAAAAAAAAAAAAGAAATTAAGGTTTCAAATGACTGTATCTATTTAAGTAGATGATTTAGCAACGCAAATAAAGGTAGTACTAACCAAGCTATGTTCGAACGTTCCTTTCTTTAGTTTCTTCTTTCAAAATGAAACAAAGGGGTTCTGTATAAGTACATATTCTCAACATATTCGTGACCAACATCGGGTTTATGTTTTTCGTTTTGAACTGGGAGTATTTATATTTATATTATTTATTTCTTTTTTCCAACGAAGCTTCACGGAAGAGATTCACTTGCTGCAGGCTGAAGATGGTGCTTTGGTCGTTTTTCTCCATTCTTCTCGCCCACTACTTTTTCTCAGTAAGATTGGTTCTCCCACCCTTTGTGTGCATCCACTGCCTCATCATAAGCTTTTCTCAACCAAATAAAGACATTGATTCGTGTCAATTAATGGCAGGGAAATTCCACCAATTTCATCTCTTGGGGTCCAGATGTATACAAAGAATTCTCGCCAGGTAATTATCATGCATTCACAATGACCTTTCTTCTCTCTCCTTTTCCTATGTTTCCCTCAATTTTAATGCAAATTCAAGCTTCTCAGTAGGTCTTAGTAATTTCTGTTCTTTTTATTTTTCGAGAAGTAGTTAGTTTCCCATAATATTTTAATTGCTAACCACTAAACTATAACTCAATTGGGACCAAAATTGGTTCCGAGTCTCAATCAAAACCAATTAATTAAAAAAATAATATTTTAATTATTAAACTCTCTAATAGTCCAACTCAGAATTTAAGATAATAATAAATCAATGATTAATGAGTTTGATTAATAAAATTTTTTCTTTCTATTTGGGCTTCTCAGTTTTATTATTTAGATTAGTATTAGATTTATGAGATTTGAAGTTTTTGCATTTTATTTAAATAAAAAAATTTTAAAAAGTTAAATTATGACTATTTTTCTTTTTTAAAAAAAATTAAATTTGAGGGTAATTCTTTAAGAAAATAAAAAATAAATTATGAGTTTTTATTTTTAAGAAAAAATTAAATTTGTAAATATTATTTTTCTCTCTAATCCAACAAAAAGAAAATTTTAAAATTATTTTTTTCTTTTTATTTTACTTAATTATAAGTATTTGAGTTGCATAAATTTTAAGTATATGCAAAATATTGTCAATATAAATTAGATAAATTATAATATATATTATATTATAATTAAATAAATCAAATATAGGTTAAAATTTTAATATATTATAAATTATAAGAATCTATTAAATAAATTAAAATTAAAATTAAAATTAAAATATTTTTAAAATTAATTAGATAGTGTAAAAGGGTGGACTATAATTTAAGTCATCTGCTTTAGAGAAAAAATTACCTTGACTCAAATTGTGTTTTACTAACGTAATCCACAGAAAACTTTAAAATTTAAATGTGCCTTTAATTAAAAATTCTTCTTTTTGATGAATTCCATAGTTTTGATATATATGAATAATTTATCTTCATTCTGAATAGGGGGTAAACTTAATTCAATGATCATGAAGATACTAAATCACACGTAGCATCCCCAAAGAAAAAAAAAAAGGACTCTTCGAAATGGAACAATCTGCACGCATTGAATATAGGTGAGCGTGTTTGGGTGCAAAAGGTGAGAAAAACACTTGGGAAATGATAATGACTTTGGCTTTTCAAATATTTGAGAAAGTGATGGATAATAGCCACCTCCAACTCACTTTGCGGGAAAAGGGTGTTCAGAAGTATTATTCACTTCGTCAACTCACTTTGCCATGTATCTGTTGGGGTAGGACAAGGATAATGGAACTGAGAGTCCAAGATGAAGTTATGTAAAGATATAGATGAGCATTCAAATAGACGTGAGGGAGTCAATGAAGTCATTAATTACCCTCTAACCGTAGAAATCCTTAATGGACCCCTAATTGAAAATATTTCCTTTATGAATTTATTAATGGCCCCTAGAATTACTACATTTTCTTTTAATGCATCAATCGGTCCCCAGTCTTGATTAATTTTTTTGGAGTATATGTATATTTTTCGTCTTGTAATTCACTCATGTCACTAACTACAAAATCTAGCAATAAATTTACTTAAATTTTTAGTTTCAAATTACGGTTCAAACCCCAGTTCTTACAAACTCAAAAAAAAAAAAAAAAAGAATAAATATGGTCATTTCATATTAAAATTTTAGGTACTTTATCGTAAACTTTCATTTTAAAGCTTTAGCTCTAGTTTTCAGAGAGTGATGGATAATGGCCTTGTCCAACTCACTTTGCCAAAACCGGCCGGTGATGTCTCTGGTATACAATACAATGGAATAGACAATCTACTTCAAGGCCAAAATGGGATACATGATCGAGGGTATGTGCACATGAATTTTTGTTCATTAATTCCAGAAATTCTTACCAATGTTTTCTTGTGTGATTACTAATTTGAGTTTTTGTTGATATCTAACTTGAGTTTAGGTATTGGGATATTGCTTGGAGTGAGCCTGGAAATGGTGGAGCCTATGACAGGTAGCCAAATTAATTAAAAAAAAAGGGGTTTTTTTTTCTTCTTTTGGTTTTATTATTGACAACGCTAATTGCCAATGCCTACACTGTAAGACGCATTAATCATTAATCCTCGTCATACTTTTCCTTCTCTTTTATTTAGTTATTTTTTATTGAAAAATTCTACAAATAAATTATACAAATATTATTTCAATCAATTAAAATAAGATATTTTAGATGCGTAATACACCCATTAGATATATTATCATAGCACTAGTCAAATGAAATTTAAAATTAATGATTCAAATGTAATTTATTTAATTATTACATTTATTAATCTCGTGCAATTGTATAATTAACTGAGAATTTCTCATTTTTATGCAGTATAGTAGTTTCGAGGGCAAAACCGCTTTTGACCCAAATATCCTCCCCTAATTTTTAAATTTGAAAACAGAAATTGCATATGAATTTTGCTTCTGTGCAGACTAAGAGGAACAGAACTTAGAGTTATAATGGAAAACGACAATTAAGTAGAAGTTTCATTCACAAGAACATAGAGTGCTTCCAGCGGCAGCTCTACAGTACCCTTAAACGTAGACAAAAGGTATCGTTTCATATATGTTTAAGATTTTAATTTTTAATTGTTATCACGATCTTAAAATTTAAAAAGAGATAATCGATCGTTATTATAAGATATTATATATATTGTGTATGCTCGCGTCAGTCTCGGAGACACATCAACTTATCGGTACACAAGAAGTAGCATTTTCTGTTGTATTACACCCACATATCGGTAAAGTCGAACCCAAATGAGAAATTTTGGTCCACAGCCATTCATTTACGGGTCGAGTTGGGGGGAACCGGACCTGCAAAAGGGATGAAGTGGGCTCGCAACGTCTTCCGTTGTAGGCTCATTTTTATAAGTCCACACAGGTGGACGACGAGCACCAATACTGGACAGAGAACAGAGACACCAGGATGCATGGTTTGGATATCGGTGGAGCCACCAGTCGCCCAGCAACGAGTTGTTTGCTGGTGGGACACTCGAGCAAGATCCACCTCGTTCAATTGACTCCCTTTGAACACAAAATTAAGAGTGTTCAGGAACAAAAAAATAATAATAATAATAATAATAAGGGTGTTC
Organism: Bruguiera gymnorhiza; assembly: GCA_020883675.1. Lineage (NCBI taxonomy): Eukaryota > Viridiplantae > Streptophyta > Magnoliopsida > Malpighiales > Rhizophoraceae > Bruguiera > Bruguiera gymnorhiza. Next base: position 2,348,286 of record JAIRCJ010001060.1, read on the forward strand.
AGGTAAAAGAAAATTTTTGTTAAGAACCCAATAAAATTGAAATTTTAAATAGTTGAAATCATATATATATATTTTTATTTTAAATTTATAGGCTGATTTTTCAGTTTGAAAAAAATAATATATATCAATTTTTTTTCTTTTTTACAATCAAATTGAAATTTTAAAATTTTTTATTGGAATAAATTTCAACTTTGGGTAACCAAAAGTTTCGCCTTAGTTCTACTTTGAAAATGTTCAATTATATTTTTCGAGTCACGGTCAAAGGCTTGCACTTCAATAATGTTACAAACACTAAAATTTTAATAAAATTCTGTTTTCTTAAACCAAGAGATGGGTTATTTAGGCCAATAACTTTTGATATTTATTTTTTATTATAAAAGTTCGGAAATCAGATACTAATATGACACGTAAAAATTATGAAGTTCATCATATTTTTGAGTAAAAATTCTTTAGCAGAATTCTTCTCACCCTATCATTGCCCATAGAAAGCCCACTCCGCTATTTTCACATTTGATCGGTTTAATTAATTTGACCAAATATATTGTTATGCAGATGTTTACCGGCACACATTATGCTGGAATGGATCTAGATACCCAGTATAGAAATGGAGAGCCCTGGAAAAAGGTTCTTGGCCCTGTATATGTTAACCTCAACTCAATTCCTTCCAAACATGACCCTCAAAAGAGACTTTGGGAAGATGCTAAACAACAGGTCCATTACTTTTGTGAGAGAAGCCCCATGATATAATGGGCCTTTTCCATTGTACAATACTTCTTAGTTAAATCCATGTATCAATGTGTTACATTGTTTGGTCAATCTTGCTTTCCAGACCAGATTAGGGCCAAGGTCTGCAACCGAAAATATGCCTATGACAACCAACCCAAAGGCTCGTTAAAGAGCTCTTCATTTCAAACCCATGGGATTGAGAACAAACTAAAAAGCTCCCTATATTTTGTTGACTGATATTTGAATCATAGAATTAAGATTAAAAAAGGTAATTTATTTTTGTATCCTCTAATCTCAGTTTAAATAATTGGCTTCGTCGCAGGGAAAAATGCGGCTTAGCATTGAGATTAAACAAGCTAGTACATAGTATGCCTCCTGCTTGCAACAGTAGCATGAAGGAGATTTTTTTTTTTTTCCTTAACTGAGTTGGGAGGGAAGAGTTCCTATGGCGCAGACCTAGTTTGAACGTAGACCTGCCACGCAAACCTAGTCATGTCACCACCCAACTCTCAATGCAAATTTACAGTCTTCAGATTGGATGATGTCAATTCATCCGCACTTCCATTCCTTGTAGGGGAAGGTTAACTGCTTGCTGGCTAGGAGCTGTTTGAGCGGTAACGTCCACATACGGTTCCGTGAGAAGGGCGGTGGACAGAAATGGCCTTGTTGTACCACACTCTTGTCTTCAATGGGCTCTGCTTTTTTTTTTTTTTTAACTTTTTGGAGAGTATGATTGAATAATTTAGTTAACACAAACTGACGCATTGATAGCGATACCCCAGAAGAAAACAGCCTTCAAATTGGAATTGCAAAGGAGCGACCATGTACAGGGTCCATATGGACTGGGATATCCTCTCATTTTCTTGATAACAAGACCTATCACGTTAAGAGTCACCTAGATCATTATTCATCATGTTGAACACTAGAAGAGCTAATCACACCCACATACGGTATCTTATGCACTGCTTAATTGGCGAGGATTTCTTGTCAAACTGTTAACGTTTGTTATATATATATATTCTAAGGCGGGCTTTGAGCATCACAAGAAACATGCCTGTTCTAGCCTCCTTCCCAAGAATAGAGTCATATCTTCTTTTCCTTTGTTGGAAAAAAAAAGGTAAAGAGTTGGAAGTCATGATAGAAATTCATGTGCTTCTCCCATTAATTTACGATTCTTTTAACATCACAACCTTAAAATAAGTAGTTTTACATTGGTGGGATGAATCACCAAAGCGACATTTTCCACTGTTGGGATGATAATCTATTGGACAATGTTGCTGGTACCAACCCCTTTTCTTGGTCTATGCAAATGAATAATTCGTTGATGATTGACACCTGGCCAAGCTCGTGACAGGAGGCCTAAGAAGTTCATAATCAATTCCATTCTTGGACTTGGGATTCCTTGGTTTAAAGGACCACAAAAGTTTATCTAAAATCGAACCTTATTGGTCTAAAAAACCACATTCACATGGGCACTGGCCTCTACAACGTTGAATATTTCTAGAGATTATCGTCACCACGCACTTGGATGATTAGTAGGTCTTGACCTACTTCTTAGGCCTATTAAAAAAAAGACTAAAGGTGTTATCTTCGATAATTTGCAGTTCCTATTCAATAATTTTCGGGGTAAAAGTGCTTTTCGGGTGGAATTGCAAATTTTTTTTATGAATAGGATCAATTTTATTAAGAAGATGTAAGAGCAAGAAAGTACAGGTCCTAATACCTTAAAGAACGATAGACGAAACAGAGATTATAATAGAATTGTTTGTCACCCTATTTTACTAAATTATTTGTGATAAAATTAGAGTTTATGATAATATAAATAAAACACTTTAGAGTTGATACATAAACATTTAAAAGTTTTGTTAAAGTGGCCTTTAACCTTCTAAGGTGCTGCTTCTTGTAATTCAACTAAGTGAGACTAATATTAAAATCAGATTTTAGTATGAGAAGTTTTTATTTAAATTTATTATTAAATGTCGTTAATTCAATATTAGATGTCTTTAAAAAAGCCAATATTTTAGCATAATTCCAATCAATGACACAACTGAACAAAAGAAAATAAAATGGAAGGCGAAACCTTAAAGTAAGGAGCTTGATTACAAATATCATTGAAACCTTTTTTTTCTTTTTTTTCCTCATATGTCGATATTCAATTTTCCAAAAGAAGGAAGCATTGCGAGGCAGGGACCTTTGGGGCATTTCCTTGTATACCTTAGATTGGGCCGAATAATATGGACCCCTTTATATCTTTGTTTATCTAAAAGAAATGCATGAGTGGAAGATGCAACATGACGTGTAAAAATATTTTATTAATAATAAGTCACTTCGTCAACTAAAAGAAATTGCATGATACTTTTTTAAAAAAAGACACATCATATACAATATTTTTCAAGGTGAAAACACGCTCACAACATTACTAGTATATTAATGCCACGATAGTGAGCCACGTACTTCTAATGGTGTCTGTGAGAAACTCTATTGGTCAACCCCCTCTCCCCCCTCCAAAAAACCCTTTTTTTTCTTTTTTTTTTTCGGACAAAACTATGCAAAGCAAAGTGGAGAGTGGATTGGTTTTGAAAAATAGAAAAAGTGCTATGTTAGGCAACACCAAACGCCTACCGAGCACTGACTGGTACTAGCAACCACCCAGGAAAAGTGGTAGATAGATATAAATTAAACCCAGCAAGAAATTAGCTCTTAAACTTTCGGTTAACATTAGTTCATATTGAGTTTTGCCTGATTTGGAAAATCCTATGAAAGCAAAAACACTGATCGCCAACCGTCTCGTTCTCTCCCTAATTCTAACTCCTTGTCTGACACGTGGAGATATAGCCAAGTTCTTCGGTTATACTTACCAACCGTAAATTAACCTGATTTAGCCTCTCTCTCTATATATATAATGCTATATAATTTTGGTGCGGTTGCAAATACTGTATTTCCATAAGAGTTTGTGTTTGCAGGAATTGTTTTTAAATTACTTATCCAAAAATAAAAGAATAAAGAAAGATTTTTTTTTTTAACTGCAAGACATTTTATTAATCAAGAAGTGCCCCAAAACTGTACCCCTTACCTCCTAGATAACGTTTGCGTAAGTTAAATAAGAAATTGTCCTTGACTTACTACAATGTATGCTTTTATAAAGATATGCAATATATAGAAGATGGAGAGTTTATCAATAAGCTTTAACTGAACAATATTAGAGTCCGTCCACAAGGCTAATTAAGGGTCTTAATCGATCTCATTTAGTTGAAAAAAAAAATTAAATGAATGGATGAGGGTTCAAGGAAAAAAAAAGATGATATGGTAAACAACTTAATTATTATCCTCTTTGTTGGATAAGTAATTATATCACAAATTGTTTCCCCCCCCCTTTTTTAGATAGAGAGAGTGGAGGCAATTAAAGAAAGAAAAGCTTGCAATTGCGTTTGCATGAAAATGCAGGGTATTAAATTATAATCATAAAGAAGAAGATGTCTTTATGTACATTAGAGAGACTTTTTGCATCAAGCACAAGGAGTCAATGAGGGTGCTCATAGCTGTTTACAAGCTCTTGCTCTTTGTACGAGACAAACGTGGGAAACAAAATAGTTATTAAAACTTACAACCTAAGATTAACATTTATAAGCCATAATGAGAGATCAACCCAATCAATGTGCTAGCTCTATATAAAATTATACTATCATATTCCCGGGGCCATATATTATATTTTACAACCCCACGTGTCAATGATTGAATCGCCTAACGGCGGCCGAAGGTGCACCATTTGGAAAATAAATACATCTCCTCATCGATCTCACATAAATAAAGCACAAAACCCAACAAGCAAATAGGGACAAGTTTTACAAAATTTAAGGCAAAAACATGTAACATTCCATTCAGTTTCATTAATAATATTAGAGACACTAAGATTTTCAAATGAGATTTTTAATGACTGACATGTGGCGTATAAGTTGGGAAGACATACAAAATGAATACTAACCCATTATGACCATCATAACTATCAATTATAATTAATATATATTTTTATAAAATATATAAAATTAACATTAATTCATTATAATTATCAAATATAATTAATACATTTCTTTTGTAATTAAACTAAAATAATGATTGGTGGATGTTCATTATGCATCTATTTTATATGTCTCTATCATAAAATTCTTTGAGTATTTTAAGATTGAGTTGGCACCCATAATTTTAGACAAGGAGAGCCCACTGGCAGTGGGGGCAAATGCCCTCTAATAAAAATTGTTGTTCGGCTACATTTTAATACTATGTCTTATGTTTGTCCTCACTAAAATTTTTATTTTGCCCCGTTTATATTTTTTCCCTAGATCTTTTTGTTCGTGCCCACTGCTATGAAATCAAAATTATCAATCTACATCACACTACCTCATTTAGTTAAAAAAAAAAAAACAAAAACTCTTAAACATTATTCCTATAAAACAGCTTTTTTTGTACATAAAGCTCTATGATTAGCATCCAAATCCATTGGCAGATTGGGAAAGTTTTCCTTTAGCTCAAACTTGTAAGCTTTAGATCTTCTTTTGTCTTAAGCTAAAAGTCCTTGTCATCCACCAGCGGCATCTACTTGCTTCTCTTTCCAATTTCTGTTTTGCAGGAACCCTAGATACACACACACACACACACACAGAGGTGAAGAAGCTATAACTTATATATGGGGAGAGGGAAGATTGTGATTCGAAGGATTGACAATTCTGCGAGAAGGCAAGTGACCTTCTCAAAACGTAGAAAGGGTTTGATTAAAAAGGCAAAAGAGCTGGCGATTCTTTGTGATGCAGAAGTTGGAGTAATGATCTTCTCTAGCACTGGAAAGCCCTATGAATATACAAATACCAGGTTTCATCATTTCTTTCTTCTTCCTATATTGCTCCCAGTAGCTTTCTTTGTTTCGTTCAGAGATATTATAGCTAGTCATTTTCTTTCTTTCTGCTCTAGTACTGTATTGTATGTGCAAAAATTGACAATTTTGTTCAACCGTCTTCCGGTGACTCTTGGCTTGTTATTGATTCAATCAACGTAACAAACTGCACAAACACTTAAACTCTTTGTCTGGGATGCCTTCAATTTTGTACATTCATCATCTTCCTGTAACTCATGGTTTTTGATTCTGAGAAAATTTTTGCTTGCATCAAGTTAAGAAAACTTAGTTTCTTGGCGTCTTTTATTCGTATAATGGTTGAAATCCATCTAGAAATGCATGACCTGATGAAAATCCGTCTAGGATTTAGCAAAGTAGTTATCTTTGGCGATGTTTGGCTATATTCACATGCTATTTAAAGGATTTAGCTTGCCCAATAAGATGCATGATTTTGGATTCATCAAGAACGTGGGCAGAAAATATTTAAATGGGTACTGTGATTAAGTTGAGCATAGTTGTGAAGTGATGACACCCACATGGAATGTTGCATGATATATCAATATAGAACTTCAATATGATGAACATAAATCTAGTACCATAGTCAATATATGGGCAAGATTTAGGAAGTTTTTATCATTTTTTTATCCCAATAGACTTTCATGATCATCTCTACCAGCAGTTCCTCCAATACCCAACGCAAGCCTAACAGAAGATTTGTTCATTTCATGTGTATTTTAGAATCTTGCTAAATCGTATCTGCTTCTCGATTTTTTTTTATTTTTTGTTTTCTTACTGTTTTGAGCTTGCGGCAACCAAAAGAGAGAGGAGAAATATTATTTACATGTTTGATAACGTACCTTGAGACTTGTTTTCATCATTTGTGCATATGTTTTTAGTATACCCCTAGTATCACTCTTTCCAATTTTAAAGAACTAGCAGCAATTAAGGATTACAAGACATTGAGAGCCTGTAGTTAATTTTTCTGATAAGCGAGCTTATATTATTTAACTTTTAATCTTCTTAATAAAACTTGATTTAATTAAAAATAAATAAAAAATTAAAAAAATTGTTTAGAGCGTTATGGATTTAGCTCCGTGCAGCACCAACATTTATTAAATATCTCCTGCAATAACTTTTGTCACATCTGCTGCAAAACCTTTTGTTTTTATTTTTTATAATTTTTATTACTAAAATTTATCTTCTTCTATTGTGAAATATACACATATTGCATCGTAGAGTTAATAGTGATCAATATATAAAAATATATTTTTAATTCTTCTACTATTATTTTTTAAAATAAATTTGACCCTTAAATAATTACGTTTAATTGTATTATTTCAAATATTTATCTAATTTTAACATAGCATAAAAGTTATCATCATCTCTTAAAATAATTATAACTCTCAAATAATTATGTCTAATCTTAACAAATGATCATCACACGTTTTTCGGAAAACTCCATACCAAAAATTACTTGGCTTGGAAATCTCAGTTGCTTCCTCTCCTTAACTATCAAAATCTTCATAGTTTTATTGATGGTTCCCCTACTGCACCACCTAAAACCATCAATTCCAGTACTACACCAGCTGAACAAATCCCAAATCTGGCATACCAAACTTCGTATCAAGAAAACAAGATGCTTCTTTCCAGATTATTATCATCTCTCACTCAAGAAATTTTCCCATATGTAATTGGGTTATCTTCTTCTTTTGAAGTTGGACACGCTATAGCCAGTGCATTTGGTTCAATGTCCCAGAATCGACAATTACAGCTCCATATTGAACTCCAAGAATTCAGGAAACAAGATCTCTTAGTCTCTGAATGCCTCCAAAAAGCTAAATCACTTGTTGATGAGCTAGCAGTGACAGGTTGGGATATGACACTGCAGAATTCAATGCGATTATTTATTGCCATATAAGATCTGATTTCCACAACATTATAACTGCTCTCAACCTCAAGCTAGATCCAATTCCCTTCCATGGACAGTTAACTAACTGCCCATAAAATTCTTCTTAAGAGTGTTCAAGAACCTTCTATCGCTGAGATTGCTATGAAGCAACCTATTTCAGCACCTCTTTTACCAACTGCTTCGACCCCGCCTTCAACCATTTACTGACAACAATAATATGAGTATGGTAATAGGCATATTCTTGGGCCTACTGCCAACTATGCCGTTCATAACCAATACGTTCCTTGGTTTCTTGACACTGGTGCAAACCATCACATTACTCCTGACATCTCCAATTTAAGTATGGCCGATGAATATAAGGGCGGTTGTTCATTCCATGTCAGTAATGGTCAAGGTTTACATATATCTCGTACTGGTTCTACTCTTCTTCCTTCTGCATATGACAATTTAAAATTAAACAATGTTTTGCACGTACCTAAAATTGTCAAAAGCCTTCTTATTTGTTTAAAAATTCACTACTGATAATTTTTGCTTTTTTAAATTTTAGCTAACTCATTTCGTTAATAAGGATCAGGTCACACAGAGCCTTCCAAACATATCTTTTTATATTGTAAATCCAAACTATACATAACCCCTGCTGCAGAAGATATGCCTTAGATTTTATCACACCAGGGCTTCAGATGTCTACTACTCTGTCGAGATATGAGTTCTATTTTGGTCGAGTGGGAAGCTTCATACACCTTAGATACAGCCTGATTAACATATATACATATATATCATAGACTAAGTTGAGCTTGTGCATTGTACAGATTTTGAATATTTGGTAAGAATAAGAATATGTTAAAATTCTTAATTTAAATTAAATATAATAAAATACTTATTATGCATATACAAAATATGTATGACTCGGTTAATGGTTATCTTGTAACACGTGCATTCTTTTCCAATGTTTCTGAAAAAAAATACAAAAATCCACATGCATGTTGTTGTATTGCATATACAAAATACTTATTCTTGTTAACAGTAAACAAAAAATAAATAAATAAAAATCTAGTACATCAGATTCACAAAGATGGGGACAAACAAACTCACCCAAAATAAAAATCCAAACGGTCAAAAGCTTCAAAGCCAAACAGATGAATTCAACCTGTTTCCTTGCTTTTTCATTAATTGGCAGAACTAGAGTATGCAAGGACGAGTGTAAAGTCACAATTGAGCTTAAAAATTAACCCTTTTCTGCACTTAAATTAACAGCAAGTATGCACATAATTGCCGCAAAAAAATATTAGTATAAAATGAGAAGATAAGTGATGTGCGAAATTATACAGAAATTTGGTTTAGAGAATTTGTAGATCGAGAGATTATGCATTACAATTGGATCTTTCTTTAAATGAAGGGATTAATGCATCAAAAAGAGAGGGATTCAGACTCGACTGTTGGAAAATTGTGATTCAAAACTATTCGCAAGACATGGAACTCGTTTAACCTGATAATTGGCTGAGAGGAGTTTGATGGTTTGAGTTTTGGACGGTTGATTCTTGTAAATAGGTTCAGAGCTTGGTAGGTTAAAATTTGAAGAGAGAAGAGAAGTGAAGAGGAATGAGAAGCATTTTTGGTAATAGTCGAAAAATTAATTAGGTTTATAATGTTTATACTAATGCTTTGTAACGGTAAGTATCAAAATTATTTAAAAAAAAATTAATCTTAAAAGTTGTGAATTTTAATTAATGAAAGGAGTGAATTAAAGGGAAAATTTCTTTAAAATTTTCCAATATATTGTTGATATTAGATATTAGATAAGACGTGCCATTGATACAGAGTGGCATTACTGGTGGGTAGTGATACTTTTGGAGAGGACCGAGAGCCATTATTTTGTACCAATGATTCCCAAGCAATTGGAGGGAGCCATATAAAACATTTTTTTTCCCATCCATTAGACGAACAAGAATATTTACTATGTTTATTGGAGATTCAGCTTAATTTAAACTTTGACTCGAGTGGAAAACTTTTCCTTAAGCATCAAGCAATGAAAAAATAGAAATAAAAGAAGGGTGTTAGCTGTGTGTGTTTGTGTGCGTGTAGTTTGCATGCCCATATTCCAATGACATATTAATCTCCTTGTAAGCAGAGGTTATTGCCTGTTGGCAACAACAAATGGACCTCAACCGCACCTACCCACAGACCACTGGAAAATGACAAAAAGTAATGCTTTTTGTTTTTTTTCCTTTGATCTTACCTTGGATAGCTTCTTTCAGACGGTTCCTTTTTTTTTTTTTTCTTTTTTTGTTAGAAAACCTTCTTGTAGATGCCTGTTGGTGAGATGACATTGAGACATCAACAGATACATCAGCAAACGTATTGGCTTAAACCTGCTTTCAGTTTTTTTTTTTTTTTCTGTGTATCATAAATTATACAAGAAAGGTAGTCTTCCCTTCCCCATAACTCTCACATTGCAAGTATAGGGAAAATTCAACTACGAGAACTTATCAACTAAATTAGCAAACAATAACAACATACTTTCATCTTCCAAGATCCATTTTGGTCGTATGCTTTTGTTTTAATTATGAGTAATGCACTGTTTGGAGTAGACTTTCAAATTGCTTGATGACAAGATCTATACTAGGTTTGCCAGTCTATGTCTTAGTTATTGCCACACGTTTAATGCTGTCGATGTTTGTCTCCTGGCTCTTCTTGTACGCTAGTTTGGTATATCCTTGAGGCAGTTGCATTTGTAATCTCTTATATTTTTTGTTTTTCAGCAATAAAATTTACTTATCAAAATAAATAAAAATAATAATGAATAATGCAAAAGCTACTGTGATCTCATAAAGAATTTGATATTACTCAACGTGATATGTAAGATGGATCAATAGTTTTTGGTATTCTTTGTCTCCAATTGGTGCTACCCTTACTCATGTTGTGATCGTATTTTATAGCCATTTACGCTCTAATATTAAAAAGATGCTTACTTTTGGGGGTACAAATTTGTAAAGGTCTGATTCTTTGACTGACTTTCGCCAGCATGAATTCATTGATAGAACGACATAACAGACTACAGGAGCAAGATCAGCAACTACCCAATCCAACGTCAGAGGCCCAGGTATGCTCTGCCAAGCAATCCATTCCTTCTCTGAATGTTTTCCGCCTTCACAATAGCTATTTTCTGAGAAAAATGTTGCATTAGCGCTTGTCCTCTATTTGTGAGGCAGTCATAAGCTCACAAGACATTGAGCATTATGCCTCACACTAGCTTCTTTTCTTAATATGTGTTGTGTTACGTTCCACAGTTTTGGCAAAGGGAGGCGGCAATCTTAAGGCAGCAACTGCACAGCCTGCAAGAGAACCATCGGTATGGTCTTAATTTCTTCCTGAGAATCAGAATATGCTGCAAACGAAGAAACCAATCCATCAATACTCAAAGGAAGTTGATTAAGAATAGGCACTAGGGGTTTGTCAGAACAAAGGGCAATTGCACCCGCATGACAATTAAGAGATACTGAAACATGCATCTATGGCCCATTGATAAGGTTACAATTGCCAAAATAGAATCTATTCAGCAAGCAATTAATGATTTTAAGAAGAAAGAAAAGCGTAAATTGACAAGAACTCCTGTTACTGATTACCCAAAAAATTAATCATAATAAAAAATAAACTGGAGCAAGGAAATTTCCCACAAAGCTAGCCATATCACCAAGCTTCCAATGTTGACATAAACCATTTCTAAATATTACAATTACGTTCACTTTCTAACAAGCTTGGCATGCATATTCCGACATGACAGGCAATTGATGGGAGAACAACTTTATGGTTTGAGTGTCAATGACCTACAGAATCTGGAGAATCAGTTGGAAATGAGTTTGAGTGGTATTCGCATTAAAAAGGCAAGAGATACTTCCTATTATTCATGCAGGATCTACTGTACAGTACCTCATGCCATCTGGTTGTAACATTTCAGTTCATGCAGGAACAAATTTTAATTAAGGAAATTCAAGAGCTACGACAAAAGGTCTTTCTATAAACTACCCTTTAGTCCCTTCTCTGAATTTCTTCATTAAGATTATGACAGCCATTCTATGTTGTTGACATTGCAGGGAACCCTTATTCATCAAGAAAATCTAGAACTGTATAAGAAGGTAAATTTCTTACATTAAGATTGTGATGTATGGGCGCTTCAGGTACATCCTAGAAGCAGATGAAACCACCAGTAAATCTTTAAGTAATCATATCATATATCAGAGGAAATAAAGATTCTTCCTATGCTTAAATAAACAATAATGCATCTCCTTTCAGGCATATGGCACGCGAACTGTAAATGCGACAGCCATGAATTCCTTCAGCCCCAACATTTTCCACGGTGGAGACAGTTCCCATTTCACAATCCACCTCCAACTAAACCCACCAGAGGGGCCAGACTATGAGGCAGCACCCAGAGCATCAAAATAAAGGTAAAACTAATCCAGTGAAAAAGAACAATAAAATTTTACATTCTTCACACGAGTCTATATCATGAATTGATCGCACTAAACTTTATATGAGATATAGTTTGTGAAAGTGCAGCAGACTACCAAGTGCACAGAGATTGATACATATGGTAGTGCCCCATAAGCAAAGTGCCCCATGGATTGGAGAATAAGATCCTAGAGTGAGCTGGCCAACCAGCACAAATGACTAATATTATATCTTCTGTGGAATCACTTATGCATTCTGTTGATGTTTCATGAAGGCCTATATTTGTGTAATGTACCATAATTCGCCAAAGATGATGGAACTCTTTGTGGGCTGAATCAAGGCGTAAGTGAAATTTTATCAATTTAAAAATATGATCTTAGATTGGATGTAAAATAATTGAAATTTCCTTCCATTCAACGAAACTTTATGTTCTTATACGTATGTTTTGAATATCCTTTAACCTTTTTTTTAATAACTTGCCGGCACATACCATTTTTTTTTTTCTCTCTTTTGTAGAATTAAGCCTGTTTTTGAGTATCGTGTAGGCATATATCGTTCCTATTGACAACATTTTCTAAATCTGCCACTGTTCTTCTGTACTTTAAATCACTCTACAATCCAGGTCTTTTAGCAAAGAATTGAGATTAAAATGACTGTACAACTACAGCCGACAATAACACTTGTCATTATCAACTAAAAAGAAAATTTTATTCTTATGCATCGTTCATCACCATTTTCTGTCCTATTTCTCAATGGGACTCAAATTCAGTGATTTTCACTACTGAAAACTCATTGGTATTAGTCATCCAAAATTTACCCACCATTAAAAACAAAATGTACCCAAAAGAATTAAGTAATTACAACCACCAGATCCAAGGAAAAAAATTTGCGCAGCGCATATCTGACACAAATTTGATTTCTGGCGTTAAAAAAAAAAAAACACAAGCAAATACTTGAATGGTTGATCATGCACACATGAGCTAGAACAATAAATCTGCTACTCACAAGGGACGAGTGCACTCCACCTGCAAATAAATTCTAGTCTACGACAAATCTCTAGCCTGGAGTGTTTCAATATACTATATCCAGAGAGCTTGTAATGCATGGTTTTGACGTAGACTTAACTAAATATTTGCAGCTCGAAAGGTAAACAAACTTCCCAACTTCGTGTTTCTAAGACTGCTGTGCAGGATGGAGGAAAGAGTGCCCTGTAATGAAAAGAAGGCACAAGCCATATCAGGAACTCCGAAGATATTCGCATAGCCGGTGTATATAAGCCGACACGCTTCAGGATCAAAAATAAAACTTTTCCTAATTATTTTATTGCATTTAAGTAGCCACTGTAACTGATAGTATCGGGTCTCGATGGAATTAGCAATAAAATTATAATCTTTGATGCATCTGAAACACATCGTGCAATTACTTCAAGTACTTCAATTAACCCAAGCAATCATTATTACACACAGGACAACTAGATAATGTCATAGAACTTTATAATGAAAGAAAAGACACGAAAAAATAAAAAATCAGTAGTCGTGGCCTGAAGTGTCTGAACTTTTAATTTCAAATTTAGAATCCAAACTCTACCCTTTTAATGCTAAAAAGACAAAGAAAAAAAAAATAAAAAATGGCGATCGCCACTCATATATGGAAGTTGACGCCCCAAAAAGTGCTCCAAATTAAAATAGAAAATATTTAGAGAAAAATCTTTCAAATATAGATAGTAACTAGTAAAGTTTGTGACGGAACAATGACTCTAATATATTTATTTGGAACACCTAAAACTGAGTGTAATAATTGGTAAACTCTAATACGAAAAAGAGCACTTGCAATATTGAAAAATTTATTACTCAGTTTAATTATGATTTCAGATCTCTTCGATTAAAATCTTCTTTTTATAAGAGCCTACAATAAAATAAGAATCTTAATTTGGTGAAAATTTGGTCAATATTCTCTGACGCCCTAGCCTATTTCATCTCAAATTTTGAGATTAAAGTTAGTAGAGAATCTTTGCAAATAATGTTAATTGGGATGCTTTTTGTTGAATTATTGGTAGTAGTTGAGCAAATCAATTAAGAAGCATTAATTGTCACCAACGTATATTAGCAATTTTGTGCTACTGCACATTAACCAACACATAAATAATAAAATAAATAGAGCTCGGCAACAAACTCCATTAGCACGGTCTATATTATAGTACAATGTTCTAACGAAAACAAAGAAAAAGGATGGTAGTAAAAGAATAGTGAGGAAATGATATAACAAATGAGAATCCCATGGACATTGTTTCAAATTCATTGAGATAAGTGATTAGGAATTAACATATTCAGGTGGGTGGGCAATAGATGATGATAAAGTTGACTGTTAACTTAATAAACACGTGCACTGTTGAGGCTTAGGACAGAAGTAACATTTTGAGTGGAGTGGAAAAGAGTGACAGGACAACACAAACTACAGGCCAATAAATTTTGCTTTTGAACCAAAATGATGCCTTCGAGATAAGAAGAAACATGGAGACGAAATTTTGAATAAATTAAGAGAAAGAAATTAGCACAGAAAATTAAGATCAACCCCTGTAATCCGAAAATTTGAAGAACAGGTACAGACAACCTGGAAAGGTGTGAGAACGAGAAGACCAAGGAAAATTTTGTTTAACAAGGAAACCAGGGGAAAAGACAATGAGACCGCAACAAATAGACAGACATGAGTACCCCTGGCCCGGCTATAATGCCTCCAAGCAATATGATATATCTACCTCTCAGTGTCTTATTTTATGGAAATTTCCTTTGTTTAGGCGTAGGTGGTGTAGGAAAGCCTCTAAATGTAAGTGGATGCAATAGGTGTCATGTTCTCTGACAGGTTAACCCCTCTTCATACCCATTTCTTGCAAAAAAATAAAATAAAATAATAATAATAACAAATAGACATATATGTATAAACAAACTGAAAAATTATGAGAATAACGAGATTAAAAGGAATAGAAAAATGAAGGGTGTAGTACTACTATAACGATATAATTAAAGAGTCTGAAGCAAAGGCAAATGAAAGAGGAAAGTCAGAAGTGATATGGTCACAACTTAAAAAATTTGTTTTTTAAAATTTTAAATTTTCCACCTAAAAACATGTGACGTACAATAAAAATAATAAAATATTTAACAAACATAAAATAATAAATAAACGGTTAGAAATTTAATTTTGGATAGCTCTTGTTATAGATTTTACTATTTTTATTTTATATATATTATGTATAACAAGACCAGATCATCTCACTCCTCTCCTACTCCTTTTTTATGTTCACAAATCTCTTTCCATAATTAAATTAAATCGTGTGACCTCGGTGCAACAAAACCTGTGCCAGCCACACCCGTCGAATTTGCGGGGACTATGAGTTATTGTCGTCTTCCTCCTTATCTTTGTGTGCGACAGCCGATAGGGACAGGAGCAGTGCCGACTGCCCACACTTCAAGATGTCCACAACTAACAGCTCTGTTCCATTTCTTTTATCCTATTCTGTCTGGCCTCCCTCCACCTACTTTTTTCTGGAGTTCATGCGTATATTATATATTATTATTACATCAATTGAACGGTTTGTTTCAATATAATTCTTTTTAATTTATCACAAAACAATGATATAATGTCAAACAGATAATTATGGGCATATTTTATCTAAACATTTTGTCACTGCAAGCTACGAATGAAGTCAACAAATCCGGTCATATGGTTGATTATAGCATATTAAGCTGGCAAAACAACCCGCCTGGTTGAGTTTTCTTTTTCTTTTTTTTTTTTAAATTATTTTGCAAAAATTATAAAAATTATGATTATAGAAATTAAGTTAAATGTTCACAAGTTTTACGGTTATTTCAACTTTGATCATTATAAATGAAAATAAATATAGATTTATAAATTTTTAATGAATAAAAGCTTGTAACTAAATGTATAATAAATTAATTTGTAGATGTAAAATAACACTGCCTGTAACATGGCCTAAGTTTAGCGTGCATAATTTAATTTCAGCATAAAATGGTAAGTTTTTCTGACTTAACCAAAAAAAAAATTATAGGTAGATTTATTTTCTTTCTCTTATTAAAAATATCTTCATTTTTTTAATCTAAAAAATTACAAATTATTGGATAAAAAATTTGACAATTACATTCACTTTGTTAACCATTAGCTTACTTAATCAATGAACTATATTCTTTTTTTGTCTGACACAATAAACTATGTCATAAAAGTAATTTTTTTTTCTTTCATTTTTACTTAAATATCATCATCTCGTCTTAGAATTTAAATATGGGATCTCACATATTAAATTTTTTTTTCACATGCAAATTAACTAGGGTAAAATCGTGCATAATGCACAAGTTATCTTCCTTATAAAAATTGACAATTAAATACAAAGAACGAGGTGAGCATGATTTCACCTTATCGTGATGTGGCTCAGGGAGCTTGGTTATCTTGCTTCCTACGTGGAACAATATGGCATGGCAGGTGAAAAAAAAGATAGGGATTATTGTGTTTCTTTGATTTGGATCATTGGGGGGATTTCAGGCATGTTTGAAACCTCATATAGGGAGCTCTATGTTTATCTCAAAACTTGCTTGGGCTCTTGATTATGATTAATGATACCTTAGCCATGCTATTAATAAAATTTGTGCTCGGTTGATACGAGATGTCATACTGGTAACAAAAGGAATTCTACGGCTACTTAGGTCTGAGATTTTACTTCAATTTGCTTGTGGCTAGAACTTACTTGCAGAATTTGAGAAACTAAGATTACCCTTTAGTCGTATAGCCCAAACTTTCATAAGAATAAAGCATAAAAAATAACTACAAAAGGGCACATAATTAACCAAAGGGATTGGAGTCATCAATCCCAAGACTAAAAACGTGGCATACATTGATTTTCTTATAGCGATTACCTCCTTATTTATTTTCTTTTTGTATTTTTGAAGTAGCGTTGGCAAGGGATTTTTTTTTAACAAATAAAAAAAATATTCTAAATATCTTAATTATTATATTTATAAGTCAAAATCAGAATTATTTATTATTATCCTTTTATTTAACATTTTTATATATAATTCTATTATTATATATAATATTAATACTATAAATATAGAAATAAAATTTATACATAGAATCCTAAAAGGTTTAATTAATCATTTAATTAAATATGAAGAATAATTATTATTCAAATAGTATTAAATTTAAATTAATTTTTATACCAATTTTAATATCAATAGACTTGAAACTTATTATTATGAGTCTAATATCTAATTTCTTTTTTCACTAAAGTGGGCTACAGTAAAAAAGAAACCTTAAACTTAAACTAATATTAAGAAAATACACTTAAATACTTTCTTTTGGGCTATTACACGTATAACATTTTCAAGCATCTGCAGGTGATGGTTCCATCAACGACCTACCGCTTGTTATTTGGGAAGTGCGGCAAAGTCAGATTTCTAGCACTTGTGAGGGGACTGAAATGTCAGTAATCCACAAAATGAATATAAGGTATAGAAAGGTCTAACAAGCAGCTGGAATAGCTCAGTTGGTTAGAGCGTGTGGCTGTTAACCACAAGGTCGGAGGTTCAAGCCCTCCTTCTAGCGCGTTTCATTAGTTATTTTCCTTTTGTCTAATAGTAAGCTAAAATTTTTCTTGTTTAAGACTATAAGACATTATTTTTAATTTTTTATTCTTTCATCCCGAGAAAAACAGAAAGAATTATTCTTTCATCCCGAGAAAAACAGAAAGAAAAAAGAAAAAAAAAAGAGAGAGAAAGAGAGAATAATGAGATTTATATTATATGAGTTTTGCAAGAAGGGAAGCGGACAAAGCCTAGGTGGCTAAATTTCTGTCACAAATACTAAGACCCTATCAGCTTAATGTATCCGCGTGAAGTAAAGATTGTGGCCAAGAAATGTGCAGTTTTGGATAGGGATTTTCTGGCTAATTTTCGTGCAGTAGTTTTCCATGGCTGACTCTAAATTCAGGATATAAAAATATCGTCTGTGATACGGTTCAATGGAGGGAAATAAAATAAAATAAAATAAAATGAACTTGTCGCCTAATTGCCAAAAGGGTAAAAGAAAAAATAAAAGAAAAGGTACCCAAAATGCAAAATATGAACCATGAAGTGGGTGGCAAGCCTGAAGGGCCAAGCTAGAGAGGGAGAGGATGAGATCAAGAATCAAAGGCCAACGGCCAAGCTAAGTCAGCAGGAAGCGGACACAAACAACAGAAAATTAAAAAAAGAATTGAAACCACCAAAAGCCAATCTCTCCCTCGAATGCAATTAAATTGATTTAAAATAAATAAATTTGAATAAATATAATTAATTTTTATATTGCATATTAAATTAAGTCAGACGTCTAGAATTTTTAATTTCTGCCATAACGTAACACCACCACCGATAGCAATACTCACCCGGGAGGAGAACTAGAAAGGAAAGAAAAAGGCAAAATGGCAATGGCGATGGCACTTCGCCGCCTCTCTTCTTCCATTGACAAGCCCATTCGCCCTCTCCTCAACGCCGCCGCCTCCTCCTCCTCCTCCTCCACCTCTGTCTATTACAAGGTCTGTCTGTGTGTGTGTGTGTTCTTGGTTCGTTTGTTTCTTTTCTTTTTTGACGATTCTTGCAAAGAATTATTGATCGAACAGAAGTTGGGTTTGATTTCTGACAGTCTTCCTTGCCGGATGAAGCCGTGTACGAGAAAGATAAATCATCTCGTGTCACTGTAAGCTTCTCATATATAAATACAACTCTCTCTCTCTGTCTCGCTCTCATTTTGATGTCTCTTCATTAGTTTACTAAAATATATTCCTTTGTTTTTTTGTTTTGGGGGGGTTGCGAAGTGGCCGAAGCAGCTCAATGCCCCGCTGGAGGTGGTGGATCCTGAGATTGCTGACATTATTGAGCTCGAGAAAGCCCGGCAATGGAAGGTCATTCATGCATCTCTCTGGATGCACACATCACACCCATATAAATTCTTTTTAGCATCATTTTTCTCCTTCCAACTTGACGTTTATCAATCGTTTGAAGCTCATTTTTCTGTGTTGGATATTAATGCTGCCTATAAATAGTTCGAATTATATATGCTGAGTGAGTAGTTCCAAAGTTTTTTCTTCTTCTTCTTCTTCTTCTTCTTCTTTTTTCTTCTTCTCCTTGTCCTGCTTGTTCGACTTCATTATATGTTTGTTTATTAAACTATTTGCTCAACTTTACCTGCCACCCCACCTGTAACCGTGACCTTTACAATTTGACGTATGGATTTATAATTCGAATTCAGGGGCTCGAACTGATACCCTCGGAGAACTTCACTTCGGTGTCGGTGATGCAAGCTGTTGGATCTGTCATGACCAACAAGTACAGTGAAGGATATCCTGGTGCAAGATACTATGGAGGAAATGAGTATGCCTGCTGCTTTTTTTCCCTTGCTGACTATAAGTTCTGTAGTGTTTATTGGCTGTGAATATATTTGTGATAAGTATTTTGAGCCCTGCAAATATTGGTTTAGAATTAACCCTCCTAATAGTTCAAAGAGCTGAATGCACCGGAGCTTTTGCCTTTCAGGTATATTGACATGGCAGAATCCTTGTGTCAGAAGCGTGCATTGGAAGCATTTCGGCTGGATCCCACAAAATGGGGAGGTATATAATGCATGGACTTTGTTTTGTGGCAAGAGATGACCCAGCTTATAATCCAATATACAACTAGAGTCTCTACAGGAGTTTCAAGACCTGCGTCCAATTGATTTCTGACTTCGGTTCCACGTTGCAGTTCCTTAGCATCTCGGACTTTTGGCTTTTGTTTTTGTGCCTTTCTCTTTTCTTTCTTTTCTTCTCTTGTACTTTTGAAGGGCCGGTAGATTTTGTGCAAACCGCACATACATGTTAATTTAATTTTTCAGAACTCATCTCTGTTTCTCTGTTCACACACAAACACAAAATTATGTGTAAATGTGCCTTGGTGAAGATAGGGATAGAGGTCAGTAATATTTTTCTGCAATTGATCTATTGGCTCAAAGTTTGATGCCTTAGATTTCCTATATATTTACCATGAAATGGAAAGTTTCTTTACCGAATGTTCTAAGAGTTAGAAGATACTTTCATGGAATAGGGAAACAGGTTGTTATCAGATTGCATAAGAAGGGAATCATTGTTGCCTAAGTTTCATTTAGGTTTTACCAGCTTTCGTGTTTTTACAAAAATGACTTTTATGTTGCAGTGAATGTGCAGCCTTTATCTGGGTCACCAGCAAATTTTCAAGTATACACCGCTCTGTTAAAGCCTCATGATAGAATTATGGCACTTGATCTCCCCCATGGTGGGCATCTTTCTCATGGCTATCAGGTGCCTGCAACCTCTGTGATGTTCCATTTGCTATCTAATCATCTTTTCTGGCTTGCTAGTTGTTGCTGATATGCTGTCATTTTGTATCTAAATGTCTACTGAACACACCTCCATGGGGACTTTAGCAGAATAATTTTGCACCTGTTAGAATTGATTGTTCTGCAGAAATCATTTTGAAAGATTCAAATTAATGCTTTCATTTTTCCATGTTCTTGTTCTTGGCTGTTTAGCAGTTGACAACACTGCACATCCAGTATTAAGTGGTTGTATCTTTTAATAGAAATTCTACTAGAGCTTTCTTGTCTGTAATATTTCTCTCCATGGCTCATTGGGCTGCACAGCTCTTTAGTTTCATCTACATATTTGCCTGGTATTCTTGTGATGCCAACTAACCTGCTCTAGGTAGCACACATGTGCATCAGCTATGTGTTTTCCAAGACGACTTTCATTTCAAATTCATCTCTGTTCCACATTCTAGGTTTTCCTCAAAGAAAGAAGGCAATGAAATGAGAAAGAAAGAAACAATTTTTCCTTGCTTCCCTCTTACAAACAAAGTATCATGATCTGATAAATGTTAAAATGCCTGGCCTTTCATGCATATATTTGAAAAATTTTTGGAGGATTCATCCGAACTATGTTTCTCATTCTGTCTTTCGTAAGACATGGAGAACTTGTACAGTGTGCAGGGACTTCTGCACCGGGACTTATGAATCTAATATTCCTAAGGCGTGAAGAGGGTCTTGTTAGGTATTTATTAGGAGACCACTTTCTGCTTACTTGTTTCTTTACCTATTGTGCAGACAGACACAAAAAAAATATCAGCAGTGTCAATATTTTTTGAGACATTGCCCTACAGATTGAACGAGAGTACTGGCTATATTGATTATGACCAGGTATATGAACCACTCCTTGTGATATCTTTAGAATGTCGTGTATCAGTGGTATTTTGAAATTAGGTATCTTGATAAGGTCATAGGCAATTCAAGTTAATGTCTAGTTCTTATGAATGTGTGAAGTTAATTTTTTTCAGTTTGATTTATTTGCATAGTCTACATTCACGGTGATTTTTTTTGAACATATAATGACAAATTTTCCATGCCCTTGCCGAAATATTGCCGCTGGACATGGGGAAATTTTTTTAACGTTCATGATCTAAATTACCCTTTAGAAGTAACTTTCTCTTTTGGCCTACAGTAGTCTACCATGAAATTATATTACCTTCTTCTTGCTTCCATGTGGTCTTTCACCTTTAGCCTACATTGCATCTAATTCTAAACACATGATTGCAGCTTGAAAAAAGTGCTACCCTTTTCAGACCAAAGATAATAATAGCGGGTGCTAGTGCTTATGCACGTCTGTATGATTATGCACGTATTCGTAAGGTAAACAACTTGAAGTCAATTTATGGGTTATGGTGACCCACTTAACACATTTTTGCATCATTATTTCTGGTTTGATCTTGTTTGGTGCTTTATAGGGTCTGATGTCATATAACTTGAATATATTACAGGTATGTGACAAACAAAAAGCTACATTGTTGGCTGACATGGCACATATTAGTGGGCTGGTTGCTGCAGGTGTCATCCCTTCGCCTTTTGATTACGCAGATGTAGTGACCACCACTACACACAAATCACTCCGTGGTCCACGTGGAGCCATGATTTTCTTCAGAAAGGGGGTAAAAGAGGTTAACAAACAAGGACAAGAGGTGCGTTGCTAAACCCTATCCAATTATTTACACAGACTTGCCTATAATCCTCAACATCAACTTGCTCTTCTTTCTTCCACAATATCCATGTTTTGTTATTTAACTGAAACCATGTTTCTTGTGAGTTCTTGAAGGTGTTGTATGACTATGAAGACAAAATCAATCAAGCAGTCTTTCCTGGACTTCAAGGTGGCCCACACAATCACACGATTGCTGGTTTAGCTGTTGCATTGAAACAGGTAAGTGTGCTAACGACATCCTTCTTATCTTTGTAATAAAATAGTTTTCATGCACTGCAAGTTCTGGCAAGTGTATACTGCAAAAAAGGGAAACTTGTGATGGAGGGCACATATTAAGGAGATATATTATCCTTGAATCTGTTGGCTTATGCTTTGTGCTCAGAGTAAGCAACTCTATGAAGTGGTTGTAGTTGCTCCTAAATAGAGGTGCACATCCTAAGATTCTTTCACAGGAAGAATGATCCAATTTTCAATGGCCTTTTAGATGGTTTCTCAATGGCAAAATTAAGGACCAAGTCCTTGAAACCATATTTTTCCGTTACCATTCCTTCATTCTCTTAATCTCACAATTACAGAAAGTACAGGGTATTGCTCGCCTAGTTTTGAGTTAAATGTCACAGCCCTTATTTACGTTGTTTCTTCTAAATTTATGCAGGCTACAACTCCAGAATACAAAGCCTATCAAGAGCAAGTTCTCAGTAATTGCTCAAAGTTTGGTCAGGTGTAGCATAGTGAAAAATAGCAAACATTGCCATTGAAGCATATTTATACAAGTCTAAGTCCCTCCCATTCGCAGACATGGGCATTGGAATGATTTGATATGGTTCATCAACATAACTACCTAGTTAAAGTTCTAGCAATTTAATTGCATGAAGTTCTACAAATTTTGCAGACTCTAACTGAGAAGGGATATGAACTTGTTTCTGGTGGAACTGAGAACCATTTAGTTTTGGTGAACTTGAAGAACAAGGTAGCTGATTTTCTTCTCATTTTACCTCTCAAAAGAAGTTCCCCTAGTCATGTGCTCAAGTGAAAAAGTATTATTTCAGACAATTCTTCCTTTACACTGGGCAACAATTATGTTTGTTGCATTTAAAAGTTGTGAATATTTTTCTCTGTAACTCTGTATCATAAGCTAGTGCCATTTCTCATAACCTGGTTTTATCTATCTATAGAGTATTGATGGTTCCCGAGTTGAGAAGGTGCTTGAATCAGTTCACATTGCTGCAAACAAAAACACTGTTCCAGGAGATGTGTCTGCTATGGTTCCTGGTGGCATCAGGATGGGTAAAGGCTTTTGAGTTTTCAATGACAGCTTGTTGTGTTTCTTTCATTTATTATGGAGATTTTTCTTGAGTGTTCAGTTGCCCTGCAGGAACCCCTGCTCTTACTTCGAGGGGATTTGTGGAGGAGGATTTTGTTAAGGTAGCAGAATACTTTGATGCTGCAGTGAAGTTGGCAGTGAAGATCAAGGCTGAAACCAAAGGTCTTTAAAACTTCATATCCCCAGCTGTGTCATTTCTAGAATTCTATACGCATTATCACTCATTTTCATGCTGGAGAAAATGCTTCTCATTATGTATATCCACCCTGCATAGTGAGTGTTCCTGAATCTGCTAATTGGGTTTGAGTAACTTCTGTAAACAGGGACAAAGTTGAAAGATTTTGTAGCCACAATGCAGTCTGCTCACATTCAATCTGAAATTGCAAAACTCTGTCATGAAGTTGAAGAGTATGCCAAGCAGTTCCCAACGATTGGGTTTGACAAAGAAACCATGAAGTACAAGAACTGAGGGAGGAATAACTGCTGGTTGAGGTATGCTCTACCTTAGAGCTGTTGCATTTATATCCTTGTGCCTATGAAATGAAATCAAATTTCTGTAGGATCAAAACCTGTTATGCTTTCTGTTTGATACTTGGAATTAAAATGTTTTGTGCATGATTTATGAAAAACTACTTTAAACATCAATTTGTGTTGAAATGTGGACCAAGACTTGTTAGATGCTGTTTGACATTTGAGAATTAATATGCATAAAATTTCAGAATTGTAGGTGCTGTGCTAAAGGAACGGTGCTTTAAAACATGTTGAACGTTATGTAATTTATCCAAGATGAAATTCCTATGCAACAACAACCCACTGAGATATGCTTGTTAGCAGAAAAAAGATCTATTTGCCTGGGAAGATATGCTTTCATTTTCTTTTGCATCTTTCTTTAACATCTATAGATATGCACGTCAAAACCCACGTTCCATCCAGAATTTTTTTATTTTTTTCTCAATCTGTATGCTAATTTTTCAGTTGTGTGGAGCAGGTGCTTAAGCATATTCAGATCAGTTTTCCAACTCGATGAAGGCTCGCCATTAACTCGTGGACAAGCTCATCAAGGATGTGAAAGTTGAGTTTTCAATCCATATGAATCCAGCAAATCTTGGTCTGTATCTTGATTAAATTACATGTAGATACACACATCAACTGAGGCTAATTAAGGCATTCAACTTTTCTCCAAGCAACAAGGTGGTCCCTTTTCTTCCTTTTCTGGTGACATTGCATGTTGATGTCTCCAGCTTAATTGCGGAATAACTTTATTCGCCATTGATTATAGATACCGATGGAAACAGACGCAGAATGCTCAATGATCGCAAATTCACGCTTTAAGCTAGCTAATAGCTAGTAGCTACTGAACATTTTGCAATGGTATACGCTGACAAAAGACTTGTCGTTATCTAGGAAAATAGAATCGTGGGGTATGGATTAATTGGATTTTGGAAAACTCTCTGAATACACGCGGATGCGTGTAACTTGGATGGTATTGATTGCTTATAGTAGATGAATCAGTTAATTTAAATAAAACAAAGGAGAGAAGGAGGAGGAGATGAAGAAGAAAAGCCCTCTAAGATGCTATCTTATTCTTAATACCGACTATATCTTTACGTTGTGTTTATGATTCGATCATACTCTGCAAAGAAGAGTAGCATTCGATCATACTCTCTGCAAAGAAGAGTAGCAGACATTGCTAACCGTATGGTATTTAAATCACTGCTGGTCCTTTTTCTGAAAGTCTGCTTCCTTTATCGAAATTATAGTCATTCCTTAGTTGTGTTTGAAATGCGTGTTTTAATGAGAATGCAAGGCAAGACCAAGCTGCCTAATCAAATATCTTGCTGCAAAATGAGATTCCCTGGGTTGAATATTGAGAGTTAAGAAATTAAACTCTTGAATAAATAGAATAGACAGCTGGTACATACTCTTCCAGAGTCGAGCATTGTGGAACTGCACTTATCCCTTTTATAGGTGGTCATGACCCGTGTAACTCTAAACTGAGCATCATCTATATATTGTAAAACATCTCATCAACCAATCTGATATCTTGGCTCGGGAAGAGCCAAGGCTTGTTCGTTAATTGGCGATGGTTCTGGTGGAGTTGGAGCTGGTGGCGGGAGAGTAGTCTTCTTGTCAAGGCCTATTGAGAAGCGATTGGATCCTCCCAAGCTATCTATGGACTTCATATATTCAGATGCATTGTTCTCTATGATCAAAGCATCCTCTAACTCTCGAACAATGTCAGCCATACACGGCCGATAGGCAGAGAAGGGCTCGATGCATGCCAATGCCACTTCTACCACTCTCCACATTGCCTCTACATGGTACCCTCCCTTTATGTTAGGATCCACAATTTCATCAATCTTTGAATCCCTTATATAGGGTTTTGCCTGCAAGCATGAGGGTTTCTGTTAGTTTCAAGTGTATCCAAATGCATATGCGCATACATGCACACACATGCCCATGAAAGATCTGTCTGTAGTGACGGTTAGAAATTCCTTGAGCAACCTCCAAAATAAACAGCATTAGAAATATCCTGGTTAAAATTTTAGAATGCAATACCTAGCATATCCTGTTGAGAAGTGAGCATTGAGTTTGAAACCAAAGCTCGCTTTTCTCTGTTTTTTTCTGTTTTTTCATTATGCAGCAATAGCCGAAGAATGTTTTGTGAAGAAATTGAACTAGCTACAGCAGCAAGTTTCAGTGTAGGTCCAGCAACAAGAAGTTGCTCTTTTTGGTTACTTATGTTTTAGTAGGTTGTGACAGGTGGCTATTTTTAACATGCAAATTCTATAGAGTTCTTATGGAAAATCAGAACATGTCTTTCATAGACCATGCCTCTAAGTTGAGACCGTATGGATGTGATTCAAAGTTCAGATCAGAATTTTTTGTTCTGATGTAAGTAAAAAATAGCAGCTGTACGCGAAGTTTTGTAGTGTGAATGAAAATGGTTTGTGTGAGTTACAGAAATTTTCACTTTTCATTTTTCTGTTTTCACTTGTTCTTTGAAATTTGCTCTTGCATTTTCTGATCTTTGATTCCAAAAATCCAACATACCCATTCAACCAAGCTCCACTCGTTCTGAGGCCTGTGAATGTTGAGAGGCTCCCGTCCACTGACGATTTCAAGTAGAAGTACCCCAAAGCTGAAGACATCACTTTTTGCAGATAGATGCTGGGTTGAGTAGTACCTAAACAGTAGAGATACAAGGATTCAGTATTCTACTGCTCATATTTTTGAGGTCATGATTGTTCTCTGCATAGCATGAGCTCAACGTGGAGATTTGATTGAGACTTAAAGGCTCCCAAGGGTTATGGTTTGCTTAATATCTCAGAGAAAGAACCATAAGCCAATGTTCGTGAAGAGGCTTATTGGAGTGAATTTCTGGATTGAAGAAAGATGAAACAAGGTGCACTTACTCGGGATCCAAGTATCCAGCTGTGCCTCTTACTTCTAGCGAAGCGCTACTGTCCCCCTCTTGAGGAGCATATTTCGAGAAGCCAAAGTCTGCGACCTTGGCGTTCATGCTATGATCTAGAAGTATGTTGCTAGACTTTACATCCCTGTGTATAACGCAGCGGCCAGCACATGTGTGTAGATATGTCAAACCTGGATAAGGAAAACATAGTTTAACATTTTGGTACCTTTTGTTAATTATGGGAAAGAAAAGGAAAAGGAATTCAGAAAATCAATGAAAGTGATGACACTGGCTTTGCTGGAACTTACACATCCAGGCAAAGGAAAATGCCAGTTTGTTCTTTCTTTCTTCTTCTTTTTTATTTTTATTTTTTATTTTTGGGGGAAGATAAGTATCATAAGTTAGAACAGAACAGGAAGAAATAAATGCACAAAGCCCCAGTATTACTTGCCTCGAGCAGCACCAAGAGCAATCGAAAGTCTGGTAGGCCAGTCCAGAATTTTCCTTTTGGCTGCTTCCCCTATTTAGGAACTGTGTTTGTTAAAAGAGGAATATGAATATGAAGATAGATATGTGGTAGGGATTTCAAAGGGAAATACCGTAGAGACGATCCTGAAGAGAGCCATTGGACATAAATGGATAAACGAGGATTTGTTGATCATTCTCACGACAGTAGCCGAGAAGAGGCATCAGATTCTCATGTCGAATGGACGAAAGAAGATTTAGCTGTAAAAATCGACAGCATTGTCAACTCACATACATCAAAACAGGTACTGCTTCGTAACTGAAGGATTTACTGAACTATCTCAGAACCCAAATCTGTTATTTTCATCTTCTATTTTCATCGGACACAAGAATTTTGCATTGAAGACAGGACCAGGAAAATGTCCATTGGGCATATGATAGGATAAATAAGGTCAGTCATATGCAATGCTGGAATTGATGATAGAACTAACGAAATAAAAAGAGGAGTGTGAAGAGGGAAGCCAATAAACAGTTGTAGTAGAAGTTCTATGCGTACCTCATTCTCAAATTCACGAGTCCCTTGAGTTGAAGTGGATGAGCGGACCTTCACTGCTACGTCCTGACCATCAGACAGCATGCCACGATACACAGATCCAAAGCCGCCTTCACCTATCAAGGTTTTGTACTTCTGAGTAGCATTCTCTATGGAATCCAGAGTGAGCATTTGAATGGTGATCGACTCCAGGATGATATCGTCTTTGCTGTTTACAGCGAAAACAGCATCTGCATGTGCAGGAGAAACATTGTTGGAGAAATATTTCGCAACCACCACAAGAGAAGTCCTATTACGTAAGTTATAGGTCCGAAAAAATCGTGGTGTTTTACTCGAAAGCCAAAGTTCATTCAGTTTCACCTTGCACCCGGAGATCATATTCAGAAGATACCAGTAGAAAAGGAAGTGTTTACTCACTTGTTGTCATTGGATACTGTTTTTTCCCGCCAAACTTTCCGTTAGCCCTATATTTTCTTCTGCGGATGGCAGCAAAGGTAAGTCCAATGGCCACAGTGACTACGACAGATCCGCATGCAACAGTGCCTATGACGAAACCACTTTTTCCACTGCGTGATTCTTCTCTATCACATGTTCCATTGCTGAAGTTAAATGCCGAGAGTATTAGAATTTGTTTGCACTGCTCATTAATGCTCAATTGCCACGAGAATATCAAGCATAGAAAACAGATTTCATACTCTGTGGCGAGTCTTGGTCTGTTAAAGCTAGAAGGAATCTCGCTGCTGAAATGAGGATTGCATCCGTAGTATCTTAATGAAGCAGTGACATGTGAAGTGAGGTCACCAGGGTAGTTTACTACGGATCAGTTCATACAGATGTTCTTAGGATTACATGAAAGACAAAATTATAGTTGTAACTTACAATTTTGTGAGGTCTGGAAGTAACAGAAGAGACTCTGGGAGAAACCCTGTAAGATTGTTGTGGCTCAAATCCCTGAAAATTATATGCTAACCAGATAATCATGTATATGAGCGTATCATAACACCTTCTTCCAAGTTTGCAGGTGGCATGCAAGAATCAGAAACCTATAATTGAATGGCAGCAGAGAGAAATGAAAATTACACTGATACCAGCTTGGAGGAGTGTAAGAACCGTGGAATCTTGTCCGTGAAGTCATTGTGGCTAAGGTTCCTACGTATTAAAAGCAACAGGTGGTAAGCTGAAAGTTGCTCATAAACATAAAAATGGTGAAGCCATTAAATAACACTGGTGTCATCCATACAATTCCTTCAGGTAAGGTAGATTAGGAATGCTAGTTGGTAGTGGTCCACGAAGAAGACTTGAAGAAATATCCCTGCAAAAGCATGGTAATGGCAATAACAAATTATCCTGTCACTTTTCTGGTCTTGAAAGAGAGATGAATAGAGAATAACTTGAATCTCTTTATTCAATTTCATTATAACAAAATTGTTCTTCAAGGCACTCTTGGAAGGCGATTGGAGGAAGGGACTTACAGCTTAGAGATGACAGAAGACGCCCCAATTTTATCACACGCCAGTCCTTTCCAAGGAGTTGGAAGACAAGGGTCTCCTGACCAACTCTGCAACACTTCATTTTCTTTGTTCTGGCGTTGCAGTTCATCTCTTGCATTCATCATCAGACCCACTAAAGAGAGAGGTAACATAAACACCAATTGGGAACACAAACCAGTGCATCATTAACAATTGTGTTTTTAGCTGTTAAGACATACCATCTTGTTGGTTGCTTCCTTGAAGCCATGTCTCCATTTTCAGGATCTCGTACGCATTCAAAATGGGTCCAAAATCAGAATCAGTTCTGACCCTCGCTAAGGTCAAGTTTAGACTCTGAATCGCCCTGACTCTCAGGGAAGCTTCTACATAGTTTGATCCATTAATCAATATGTCAAACCTTTCCCGCCTGAGCTCATTATTGACATAAATATTAAACACCCTTTCGCCTGGTCTGACTGTGTCATTGAGTTCATAGAAGTAAAGGAACATGGTGTAATCTTTATCGTCTCTTCCAAGATCACTGTGCAGGAACTCTAATCTGTCTCTATGGGTCAGTGCTGTTTGCAGTACTTTGGTAGGAACTATTGCATCAACAACATGGACTGAAGCGTTGCTGATTGACAGTGATGGAGAAACAGCTTGAGGGTTAGGACTTCTCCAAATTCTGTCAAAAGTGTCATCTGGGTACCTGATATTGGCAAGTATGAAATATAATTAACATGCAAACAAATGATAAATCTTCGGAATTACGTATTTTTTGCATTAAGAATTTCCCATTGCGTGCAAGATGAGAAAACCAGGTTCCTAGTTCACTGATCTTTAGAATTATGCCAAATTTTCTTTCTTTTACAAGGATGTGTAAAAGCTCATGTCAGGCCCAGGTGATTATTAAGTTCTTAATCCATGGGAGTGCTTCCAGTGGCAGATACAGTGAGTTACTTTGGATGCAGAGTCCTAAATGTTTGACCTATCCTAGTCTTTGTAAGTTCTTTTTCAATTCTATCTGTTAAAAACGTTATTTATACCCCGTTAGAATCATCAATCTGTTTTCTCTCCCTGATAAAGAAGAGCACATAACATACCGGATGCTATCTCCAGCGTTTCCAGCATCAATTCTGCTGACTAATCTCAAGACACCAGAAGCATTTCCCTGTAAGTACTTTGAATCATTCAGGGGCCTAAGTTCAACCTGCGAAATAAACGGATCTCCCAATCTATGCCCTAAACAAAAGTCCACATCCTGATTAGTAGCTCTAAAAATGCCTTCCACTACCTCCAAATACCTGGATGAGTTCACTACACTTATCGGCGTGCTGCCAATCAAAACATCAAAGGAACAGGTTGATGCTACAACAAAATCATCGGAAATGAATGAGCTCCTTAACAGATAGTCTTGGCCCTTTGTTGTCGACAGGTTATAGCATATCTTCCCCGAGGAAAAGTGGAAATTTCGGACCTTGAAGTTGGCTGTGTCATTTGCTGCTGCCCCTTTTACGTCACGGCAGCTTATACCTAAAGGGAACAGTCCATGATCTGACGTGCAATTTATGTCATTCCTCTCTGTAAATTCTGATTCGGCGCAGCAAGCTATGCTCACAAAGCCTGCAACAGAAATGTGAAGATCGCCATTTTTGAAATGAAGATTGTATTTTCCATAGTATTGGACCCAATGGGCAAAAGAGAGTTTCCAATTTTCCCGGTGCAATCTAGTACAACAGGAATATCTAAATATGATAATAAAGCTTGGGATAACGTTAGATACAAAACAGCAGAATATCTTCGGACATTTCAGATCAGGCCTTCCCAGATTTTATCTATTTATTCTTGAGATCCTTGAGGACAAATTGTTCAAACGTTTTTCTTGAATAAGTGTTTGTTTCGCATCTCCCGATTAATATTAGCTGAATAGCTACAAGTTCAGAGCTATATTGCTTATAATTCCTATTTCTTGTTGGATCATCAGAACTGAACTTCACATGGTCTGAGCGCCGACATTCCTTTTTAACCGTAGATTAATATTTTACCTGTTAAAGCATAATAACAGATCGATAGTGCCAACCAAGAAAAAAAAAAAAAAGTTTGTACAACAGAATTTTTGCAATCAATTGTACAACGTCAAAGCTGATTCCTCATTCCTGTACCTAGCTTGCAGGTTAAGATTCCTATGTTTATGCCGAAAAGAAGATCAGAATGATTCTGACTCAACGTTGACCGAATCAAAACTGATCCGAGGTCCTGTTTTAGGTTTTCAAGAAGACAATATCAATGAATTAATTTAACCTAATACATGCCAATTCATTTAAGGACTGTGATTCTGTACATAATCTAACCTGGTTGTGCAGACGCTGATTGAACAAATATCAATACGCAAACAATGATACACCCAGCACGTTTTATAATCAGATTATGCGTCCCTCCCATGATCATCTCATCTTAAACGGAGCACGCCCCATTTGGTCCAAAAATCATGATCACAGCCGACTATCTATGTAAGCAGCAAATTCTTCTGTTGTCCGTCACCTGGTCCAGTCAACGAAACCAAATATAGCTTCCCTTCCCCCCCCCGGGATTTTTCAAACTTGCAACAAAGAAAAAACCGCCATGGCTTAGCTATCTATCACTAAAACCAGTCAACCATGCAAGCAATCCCTGTGAAAATCAATCATATGAAGAATCGTTTTAGGGAAATGGCAACAAAACAGGTTTTGAAGAAAAAGAGGAGAAAGAAGAGATCAAGCTTGGACTAGAATAATCCTAATTTGATCAACTTCTTAGGTTAGATTATTGACATCTAATATTAGTATTAAAACTCTGTTTTGGTGGTGATGGTCTAATTAATCATATTTAATTAAATCTGGTTCAATATCATTGGACGGAGCACCCCTTTGTTTTCGTCTCTCTTCTTGTCTGTTACTGTGGATGCAACATCATGCAAACCGAGGGTTTGGTTGTTTTCTAGCAAATACACCCGTCAATTACGTTTAACTAATACAAGTTTGCCACATTGTCGCTGAGAATGAGGTGAAAGCCAAAGTTGCCACATGCGCAATGGGGTTGTCAAGAAGCATTAAACTTCACTTCATGGCTCCACAACATGAATGAGGATGCCGAAAAAGAAACTCTCGTAGATTTGTAAAGGAAAAACAATTTCATGGGCAAGAGGCTAAACAGTTTGTGATAATTGGTATTTTATTTAAAGTGTAAATTTTGATAGTTCTTGTGCGTACAAAAGGGCAAGAGGAACTAAACGCACTACATAAGGGACACATGGTGCAGAAATAATCAATTACAGTTTCAAACCTGCTAAGTGTTTTGTAGGAAATTAGATGAGATCAGTGAAGAAATGGGCTATTTCAACTTTGTTCGATATTTAAATGACCATTTTAGGGAAGAAAAAAAAAAAAAAAAGATGCATGCTAATAGTACTTTAAGATGGACCAGCTGCGTCAAGCCCCGCCCGCCCCAGACTTCCACGCCCTCCTAAAGACCAAACAAATAAAGAGGAACTTTAAGATTAACGAGACAGACATAAAATTTGAGGCAAAATATGCACCCTACGTTGCATTATCATGATATTGGTTATACATTTTATTATTTTATTGTTAATTGCAATCATACATTAAAAAATTAAAAATATCTAATTAACAATTATAATAATAAAATTTGTGAATTTATATCTATTTTACGGAAAACTCCCCTACATCTATGCGATATTATTGTTAACAAACATGTCTTGATAGGATATCCCAGTAATTAAAAATAACAAAAATTTTAACCTTATGCAGTTATAGATAAAAAAAAAATAAGTGACTTTGCGGATTATGTGAGCAGCATCTTCGATTCTATAACTCATAAATAGCAACTAATAAAAAAGACGGACCAGTACAAAGAAAACAGAAAATATCATGTTATCATATACAAAATGTGATCGCATTGTTTGTTTTATTGAATGATATATAGACGTAAGGTGTCAAAAGCTGAAATAACACTGCCATTGCCGTCAAGATTCGGGTGTTGCTTTGAAAAGCACATTCCCAAAGAAGTAGGAAACACTGGCAAAAGCCTTTGGCTACATTGCGCCAGTGGGCAGGTGAATGCAACTACCACTGGGCACCCACCATCCATTGTATGCTCCAAACTCGTTATTGAGATCTAAGTGAGTTTTGTTATAATCATAATAAATCCAACTTCATAATTGTATCTAAAGTCGCATTATTGAGGGCTTATTTATTGTTGAGTTAAAGTAGGACTAGTGATTCTTAAGGAACCATGTGCCCTCGTAATCAAGGGTTTTTAAGGTTTAAAATTAGAGATTGTATGCTAACTTAAGAGTAGGCTATTCCACTTTTCAATAGAAAATATTGTATCAATCACCATAACGCTTATTTAGAGATATCTCCACCATACTTATGTCAGGGCCGAAATTAAGGTACCTCCGTGAATATAACAATACAATGAAGAGCCGCCTCTAGGGCTTAACATACTTGTACTTAAAATAAAATATGAGGTTAGAACGCAAGACCATTCAACGTGAAATTTTGATGGTAATTTTGTGTGTCTCTATACACATGATTCTCATTTGAATCATCTCACTGTACTCTCCTTGCAAAAAATAGGCAAGTATGAGTTAAAGTACGTTGTTGGATTCTAAATTGGATACGCTGTGATCAAGTGTGAGGAACTTTGCTTGGAGTCACCATCACTGATGTAGTAAGTTTTTCTAATGAGAGAGATACTAAATTAAGATATCTACATTTTTTTTAATCGATAAAAGAAGAAGTCAGAATGGGATAACTTAATCGGAAAAAGGTTAGTGATAATAAGGATTATAGATGGAATTACAAAGTTAAGAAATCACAAGGACTAATATTAAAGCATGACAATATTAATTATAGAGAGTTTTTTGAGCGAAACAGAAGGGAAAAATAAAAACCAGAAGAGCAACCCTTTTGATCTTGTATTTCACTTTTATATGTTATAATTACAAGGTGATAGATGCATAAGTACAATAGTACCATGCTAGTATACTTTAACTTACATATAAAGTGATTTTTATCCAAAATTGCAAGCAACACCATTGTTCATAATAGAAGATTGATTGTTGGACTGAAACTAACGAGATGGGATTCCATACTTGCCCTATAAAGTGCTTACAATAAGTAATTAAAACCTAAGGTAACTATAAAGCCAATTAGAAGATTTGCCTTGAACATTAATTGGTTGTTAGAAACATTAACTGTCAAAACAAAATTTTGAATAAACTTATTTCACAAGCTTCATGTTTAATACCAATCTTTAATGTTTGAATCACTCCTCCTTAAAATTAAAACATTGCATGTTAAGCTCGCTTCTTAAGAATTCAAACCTAAACTTAAGAATGATCTTGGTAAAAATGTCAACAATCTGCTTTGCATACTCCTAAAAGGTCAATTGCACAATTCCATCTTTTTATACATCTCAAATAAAATGGAGTTTAATTTTAAAATGCTTGATTCTTTCATGGTTTATTGGATTATTGGAGATAACAATTGTTGATTGGTTGTTCTAAAAGATAAACATTGGTTTAATAAAACTTTACTTTATATCAGTTAGTGCATTTTTCAGCCAAATAACCTCAATTATAATAGTCACATATTTTACTTCTGTAGCTGATTATGCTATAGCAAATTATTTCTTTAAGTTCTTACTAAGAAAACCACTTACAAAAGAGAAGCAACATTTTGAAGTGCTCCTCATATATTTTACTGAGTTTTCTTAATTACTATCAATATAATCACATAATTCTGATTTTTTTGATTTTTGATACATAACTTTAAAATCAATAAACCCTTTAAGATATCTCAAAATCCTCTTTACAATTTTGTAATGCAGTTCATTTGGACTATACATAAATCTAAAAAACAAATTTATTGCATAGATAACATCTTGCCTAAAAACTATCAAGTATAACTACCAATTTATAATGCTTCTATACAACCCTTCATTAACTTTCTTAGCTCCATCATCTTTAATTAGCTTATTGTCAACATTGAGAGGAGTGGACTTGGGTTTACATACCTTTATTTTTAACTTTTTTAATACCTCCTTAACATACATAGTTTGAGAAATAAAAATATCATATTTGATATGTTGCATTTAATGTCCTAGAAAAAAAAACATTTTTTTCGATCAAACATTTCAAATACTAGTTACATTTCTCTTTTAAATTTGAAAATAGATTTTATACAATTCTTAATGACTAACAAGTCATTTACATAAATGGAGATAATGAAAGTTTGATCCTTTTTAGCTTTAACAAACAATGTTATTTTATTTTAAATTTTAACTAAGCCAAACTAGAGAAAATGATTATTTATTCTACTAAAAGGCTTTTGGGGTTTATTTGAGACCATACAGAACCTTTTTGAGCTTACAAACCTTAGTATCTTCTCCTTTTATGCAACAAAGCTAAAATTAACTTAATTATATTAAGTCTTATCATCAGTGCAAATATATTTGAAAAGTCAACACCATACTATTATAAGTTACCCTTAGTCACTAATCTTGCTTTCAACTTATTGAGACTTTTATCAGCATGTAACTTGGTTTTATATATCCATAGCTTTTTTCCAATCAACTAATTTAGAAACCTCTTTATAATTTACAGGTTCTAAACAGCCATGACTTCTTTCATATATCTCAGAAAGAGGTTTAGTCCCTCTGATAGGAACATCCTTATAGGCTTTATCATTTAAGCTTCCAAAATCTACATCAATTGGTTATGGGAACAAATTATGTAATATTTTAGATTATTACATTTAAGAATTATCGTAATTCTAGTTTTAATCCTCTTTAAATTTAATATTTTTACCTATCAAGACTTTATTAACTTAAAAATCATAAATTTTGTATGTTTTATAAATAATGTTATAGTTAATAAACACTATAAGTTTGGCTTTTTGATCCATTTTTTATCTATCTTGTTCAAGAATAAGGATGTAACACAAATATTCAAAGATTCTTAGGTGTTACATTATTACCTTGCTTTTAAACCATATTTCATATGATGTTTTGTCTTGAACAAATTTTGTAAGGAGTCTATTTAACAAGTATATTAAGGTGTTTATAGCCTTTATCCACAATTGCTTTGGTAACTTCTTCTCAAATAAAAGACAAATAAATATCTTCATAATTTTTTTGTTTGTTCTCTCACTCATCTCATTTTGTTGTAAAGTGTAAAGAGTTAAAAACTGATGTTTGATTATTTCAAAAGTAAAAATTCCTTAAATGCATCATAGGTAAATTTAATGCTATTATCTAATCTAATGGTCTTAATCTTACTACCTAATTCATTTTTTACTAAAGTCTTAAATGATTTAAAAATTAATGTTACCTTTAACTTCAGTTTTATGAAATAAATCCAATAATATCTTGAAAAGTCATTAATTAAATAGGATTAAGAACTTGCTTTCATTCAATGATTCCATATTTAAAATGTCATATACATCAGTGTGTATTAATTGTAATTTTTCCTTAACCCTTTATAACTTCTCCTGGGAATGGAAGTTTGGTTTATTTGTCTTGCTAACAAGCACCAAAAACTCCTCCAAAATGAATGATCTTAAGTAAATCTAGCACTAATTGATTTTGTTTAGTTTTTACAAGTCAGTATAATGATGATATCTTAACCTCTTATACCAAAGAATTGACTTATCATTAGTTAATGGCGTGACAATATGATTCAATTAATCAAGTTCCAATGAAAAGCTTTTACCTTTCCTTGGAATCTTTATAATTTCTTTATCATTTTTATTTACAATTATACATGCATTAGATTTGAATTGCAAAGAACAATTCTTCTCCAATAATTGACCTACACTTAGCAAGTTATTGTTAATTTTAAGTACAAATAGTAAATTTGTAATGAATCTAGTACCTATTGGTATTGGAACAACTACAATGCTTTTGTCTTGAGTTTGAATAAAAATTTTATTTCCAATTCTAACTTTGTAATATGTAAGATCTATTAAGGTATTAAGGTCTTTGAAAACCTCATAGAGTATTTTTTTTCTTTTTTCTTTTTTTGGTTTTGGTTTATAGTTTTAATCATATTTTGAATTAATAATGTTCCTATAAGTTCAAAGTGTTTGCTTGATTTAATTTGCTTATTTTAGTCTCATTATTGTTATGTACATATTTCTATTTTATTATCTATTTAATTTTCATTTTCCTTAATATAGCCCTAGTGAGTTTTATACAAAAGACAATTGGAATTAGTGCAATCTAATTAGCTATGTCATCTAAGAATCAAAGAAAAACCTACTAATTAAAACAAATAAAGAATAGTTTTTTGGTAGTTTTAAATTATTTTTATTTGAGTATAAATTCAAAATGACAAGTAATTGTGGTACAAAATAAAGAATTAACGACTTTATCATCATCTTTATTGAACCAAAAATAAAATTATACTAAAAATAAAAAAATTATTTTAAATTATATATTTAATGTTATTTTTTTAAAGTAAAATTTACTATTATAATAATACAATTAAATTATAGTAATTCTTTTATAAAATAGAATAAAATATATTTAATTATAATTTATACTAATAAAATCAAGTTTTCAAAAAATTTGTATATTATTTAAAATTATTCTATTAAAAAATATATATTTTTATATATTTTCTCTTATTAATAAAAAGAAAACTATATATATATCACAATTCAAGGATTATTCAACTAAAAAATTCCTTGGTACTAATAAATATGATTTTTTTAAAGTATTTCGTCATAAAAAAATATTTTTCTATAACTACCAAATAAACTAAAAAATATATCTAATTTTTATTTTAAAAATATTTCCATAATCCTCCTACTTAAAATTAATCTTCCATTTTATAATATAAACAACTACCAAATTAGAAAAATAAAGTGCAATACCTTTTGTTGTTGGTAATTTGGCTAATGAAGCTTAAAACTCCATATTTCGTCATTTTACTGAACTTCATAAATTTTATATGACATAGTGTTATTGATTGATATATGTTTTATAACTGGGGACAACATTATTTTTAAATAAAGATTGTAAGTTATTACTATCCTTTTTCTTTTCGTATGCTTTACCTCGGCAATAGGCATTTGTGAGACCTAAGAGACGTCTTGGCTGGAGAAGCTTTCTTCTTAATTTAAGATACTGAAATAGTTTGTATGACTCCTGCCCCATTTGCTAAAAAGGATTTTGAGTTTTGTATATTAATTATGGAAATTCTGTTTCTGTTACTCTTTCACAGTGTCTTGAATCAATTTTCATTTGGTGAAGAATCTTACAATGGTTCGAGTCAAAGGCTTCACAACATCCCGATGCAAGCTTTTTGTGTTCTTGCATGCGGGAGAAATCATGTCCATATAACAGAGTAACAAATTGAAAAATGAGAAATGGAAAAGATGATGAAACTTTCCAACACAGTTTTTATTCGTCTTGAAGCTTCGGGTACTAAAGTCCTCACATCAATTCAATTCTGTTGCTGATTAGAACGCAAGTCAAACGCTACCAGTTCAGTACTACAATTCATGCACGAAATATGAACATGAAATTAACAATGACTAGGAACAACTACTAATATGCAAGTGTTTGACCTGTTAGCAGATTATGCAAATTCAAGAACATCCCATTCTCCTCAGCAAGCTTTTCTTCCAGGCAGCCATCAATGGGAGATTTACTATGATCTCTGATTTTTCGAAAAGAAGCGAAGAACTATGTAGAAAAGTATCCTGTATAGAGCCGCCCAACCCAACATCACAAGCACCCGGTTCCACTTCTCTGATTCTTCGGTATTGATGTTGAGTGATCTCAAGATGTTGAATCCGGTTATCGGGTCACCGAACTGAGTTTCCCCGAACACCCGTTCTGTCTGGTACTGATTCATCAAGAGGCCCTCATATGGATATGTAATAGTGGAAATTTTGTTCATCCACCTCCAGTACACTGGAATCTCATGGCTGTTCAAGAAGTAGCCACAGAACAAGAAAAAGAGAGCAGTAAAAGCAATGACTGATGCATAACCCAGGATGTAATTTGGGACCACTGAGCTGACAAACACCACAAATGAATTGGTGGAGAGAAGGGATACGTATAGAACAATCAGGAAATAATAGAACTCCCCACGAAGCTTCAAGGCCCACCAAACAATGAGAGCATAGACGCTGGATTGTAGTAAAAGAAATGGAAGGTATGTGATGATGCCGGCAATGACGTAGGAAGATGCTCTATAGGCATTGTGGGAGGTCTCGCGGACGAAAATGAAGCGTTCTTGAATGAAGGCAGGAACTGCATCATTGGAAGAGAAGAAGAAAACGCAAACAGTGAAGATGAAGAAACTGAGCCTGTCTGTGATTCCTTGAGAGTTTGCCGGGGGATTCTTGAACATTGTGGCCATCATCACACCCATGAAGGCTAAGACCATGAGTCTTGAGAGGAAAAGCTCAGGGGTGCGCATGATGTTTTTGAAGTTGCGCCGCATGAGAGTCCAGGTCTCTGGGAGGAAGGAATTTACAAATTTTGGGCCACGAACATGCCCCAGCTGGTTGTTTGGTGGATCTTTTGGGGTCACATAGTCGTCTTCGTTGACGCTGTAGTCGCTGCTGTGAGGCGTTGGCGTGCCAAGCGAGATCTCACTGGAAAATATGTAGTAGCCTGGAGACGAACTGCATAGAATCATCCATACATATTATACAGGGGTAGTGGAGTCTGCTAGCTGGAAAAAACAATCCCGCAAGCGATTCGGTACATGTTAGATTATAGCAGGACTTTATGTGAAAAAATATATTGCTTTACCTCTTTATATTTTGCATTTTCTTGTTACTCCTTCGGCTAGAAGATGTGAAGTCTCGCATCTCTCCGCTATGGCCTACAGCAATCCATGACCTTGACATACTGTTGTAAGGACTCCTAACACTGCGATCAAACTCATCCAGCTCGCGTCCGTTTGCTTGTAAAGGCAGGCGATTTCTCTGTCCCTTATAGCCGGCTCTGTCCTTTCGATTATGATCATGGCGAGGTGGGACTGGTGAGGGCAGAACACTGGTCTCTAACACTTCCTCATCAGATAATGCTGGTGGTTTCATTCCGGTGCGTGCAAATTCGACTAGCACTTCAACTCCGTACTCGGACTGATCATACTCTTGTATCACATCAATTAGGTACTCTATCGGG
Organism: Bruguiera gymnorhiza; assembly: GCA_020883675.1. Taxonomy (NCBI): domain Eukaryota; kingdom Viridiplantae; phylum Streptophyta; class Magnoliopsida; order Malpighiales; family Rhizophoraceae; genus Bruguiera; species Bruguiera gymnorhiza. Next base: position 2,388,773 of record JAIRCJ010001060.1, read on the forward strand.
TTTTCACCTCGAGGGACTTTCCGCCCCAGCCGAGTAAGATGTAGAGTGACATCTTTGGGCGAGCCTTGAAACATGAGTTGCCCGCGAGCTAGTATAATGAGATGATCAAGTAGCAATTGGATTCTTGATGACGGTTGATGTATGGTGAGGATAACTGTACTGCCCGACTGTGCTATGTTGTGCACCTTTTCAATCACGCTATGAGCACTGGTGGAGTCTAGACCTGACGTTGGCTCGTCTAGGAAAAGCAAGGATGGTCCGTGGATTATGTCCACACCAATTGAGACTCTACGGCGCTCACCACCAGAGACCCCTCGGGTTCCTTCATCGCCAATATAGGTGTTCCGGGATGACTACGGTCAAAAATCAACGTAGACCCTTTTTAGCACCCAGGCATGTATTTATCGAGTCCCATAAGAATCCTAGGCTTTAGCAGACTGACTTACTACTATTTACAAATGGACTTCAATTGCAACAAGAAAATATACATGGTCTAGACTCTAGAGGTTAATTTTACTTATTTTCGAACTTCAATTGCAGGGTTACCAAAAATAGTAATTCTTGCGAAGCAGTTTTCAAATTTCAATACCACATCAGAGATTAAAACAGAGCTAGGTAAAGGGAATGAAATGTTCAGCCACTTACAGATAAACCAAGCTGCTCAATCATCTGCTCTACCCGCTGCTTCTTCTCCTCGGTTGAAATCGGCCCCAGCCGAAAATCAGCAGCAAACATCAACGTCTCATAAACAGTGAGCATAGGAAATAGCCTGTCATCCTGCATTATATAAGCGGAACTTCTCTTAATCACACTCGGACTCATTTCTGTGCCATCCATCGACACCCTCCCCTGAAGGCTCACACTGGCAATACGCCCAGCCAGTCCATCCAAGAAAGTAGATTTCCCAGCACCACTAGGCCCCATGACTGCAGTGACACACCCTTTTGGCGCATACCCGGTAATCCTGCTTAACAAATCCACGTCTTGTTTCAGCGACTTCCCATCAACCTTCAACTTCTTGCTCACAGTGTAGGTGAGGCTAGTGAACTCGAGCCCTCCACTGAAACCCGTCGGCTTCTCTACGTCAATCACGGCTTCACGAGGACGATTCCTGTCTGCCATCTTCGGACCAATCAAGCTTGTATTATTCTAGCCAGGAAACGTATCTTTTCAGAAACTCAGGAGGAGCATATATGGACAGAGACAAGTAACTCACTTTCAGGATGTTCCTGTTAGGCTTGCTGGGGCCCTCCCAGGTCTGATGCTATTGAGCTTCAAGGGAGTTAAAAGAAGGGAAAGACATAGAAGAAAGCAGTGATCCAGCTAATGGGGGTGGACGAAGGAGGTAGATCCAAAGTAACTACGACATTGTCCTCATCGAAAGCATTACAATACTAGTCGTTTTGATCGAAAGGGAAGGAGAATGACTTGTTTTCTTCATCAATCTCATTTCTCGTGGTTTCTGTCTTGACGTTAACATATTAGCAAATCATTACACACTTTTAGTTAGCTCCGGTTCTGCCACCTACGAGAGGCTGTGTGTGACTGATTATGAATAATGAGTTGGGGGTTCCCAGCTCCTTTGGTTTGCTACTTTGCGCAACCTACTTTCGGCACGGTGGTTTTGTGTTGTCGCCGATTTCGTTACGGAACCAAAGTGACAATTCCGATGTAAGCTTCTACCACCTAGTCACAGATTCAGACTGAGATTAGCGTTGAAATTATGATTCAACCTTGCCATATGAATACTTATCATTCCAATGGTGATATTTACTTACCTTTCTTTTTTCAAGTGAGGAAGTAAATTCGTTCGTTTTTTTAAGTGAGGTAAGTGAATTGAGGAGATTTGAATTAGACTAAGTGCTTGAAAATACATTAAATTACTTCTAAACTTACATTTCAAATAATTTTTTATTTTGTTTTTGACCAATAAAATGTAAACTACAAATAGTAAGTTAGGGAGGTATTACCATTTTTATTGAAACTCCGTGCCATCGGGATAAGACTTCACTCTTTTTTTTTTTTTTCTTCGGAAACAGCTTTTTGTCAAATGAGATTAAGCCTACATAGGACAGATGCATTCAGGATATTGTTTCTAAACTGAACTTTAGTTATTTAAACGGATGGAATTCACATGAGATATGACTTAATTTCGGTTAAGATGCAAACAAACCTAGGGATACACTGAACCTAAAGACAAAAAAAATTATTGGCATAACTCACGACCGGCAATGTTAACATATGCTTTAAAGAGAATATTATAGATAAGGCAGAAACAAGTTCTTAAACGTAAAATTTTTCTATTTCTCACTTCTTCTATAGTTTTTTTTTTCCGAATTTTTCACATTAGCACCTCAAAGGAGCAAAAAATTTCAAGCTGACGAGTACAGGTCACTCATCAATTAAGCCAGGTATCATTTCGCTATGATCCCTATGCTACCTAAAATACAACCAACAAAAAAAATCTTAATACTCATTGCATATCTTTTAATCTCCTAATCTAGTAACTCGCTTTTAATCACAATGCATAAAAAAAACCCAGTTGGTGTTGGTACTCAATAAAATAATACAATATTATAATAAAAATAAATTAATAAAAAATATTATATTTAAAATATATTAAATATTTCCTTAAAAAATAATTTCTATTATTATAATGTATTTAATTATAATGACTACTTTTTTAAGATACAATAGATTTTTTATTAATGTATATTTTGCATAATAAAATAATAGAAATAATTTAATTTTTTGAATTACCTAATAATAAATTATGAATTATTAAGAGTAATATTTTTCAAGAATAAAAGAAAAAAATTAATTTATATTAATTATAAATTAATAATTCAAAATATAAAATAATATCGAATATAAATTTTAATAATAAGAAATAATTAATATTATTATAATATATAATAGTTAGTAATAGATGTATACAGCTACTTCAATTATCATATAATAACTAATTGATCAAGTATAAAAATATGGTAATTAAATTTTAAAATACACTAATTTATAACAATTCTTTATTATTTTAAAAAGTTAATTTTGTTGAATTAATTAATGAGAATGTGATAAATCATTTTTAATACTTTTCAAGTACAAGTTAAAAATTAAAATATATAAATCTTGATGTATAAATTATAATTTTTTATAAATACCAGTAAATTTATCTTCTTATTATATCTTTTAGGATCATACTATTAAAATAATTAAGTATTATTAAGTTATATACACATCTAATTTATTTTTATCAGTTTTAAAAATTTTGTTTAAAATCTCATAAGAGTGATATCATTTAACTATTATAAAATTGAATCTATTAAATATGTATTTTAGTAAAATGTCATCCATAAAAGTTATAAAATTTATTAAAAATAAAATTCAATTTCAAATACTAAAATTATTGCATTATTTATACTATAAAAAAGACTTATAATTTTAATTATGCACACAAAATTAATTAATAATTCGTTATTATTTATATAAATCTACTTGAAGAGATTTTTCATCATGTGTATTAAATTTCTATTATTCTTGATTATACCGTATTCGCATTAATTTTACTTTTCTCAATGCACTTATCACTAACTTTTATATTTAATAGTTTAGTTAGAGTACTAGTTAAATTCATCTCTAATTTTACAAAATCAAATAATCACTCTATTATTTAGTAATTTACTTTATTAACTCATAAGTTAGAAAAAATATATCTATAATTTTAAATTATATATTTTACTCTTAGTATAAGTAACAAAAACTTGACTATAATAATAAATCGACACTTATAATATCAATTTTACTTATAATAAAATATTTATTAAAAATGTTATAATCATTTTATCTCCACGCTTATCATTTTTAGACTATAAATTCAAATGGTATGATAGATAGGGTAATACTTGTTTATTTAGTATACTTTTAAGTCATCATTTCACTTTTAAGAATCAATATATTTTCTCTAAATCAAAAAATTTAGTTAGTAAAAATATACTCATTCAATATATTAGATAACTCATTATAAAATATATCATAATATATGATAAAAATAAGTACAGTTATCCTTAAAATTGTAAAAAAAAAAAATTAATAAAATAATATAATATTTAAAATATATTAAATATTATTTTTAAACATAATTTTTATTCTTATAAATAAATTATTATAATATAATAAATTAAAATGATTAAATTAATAATTATAAATAATTAATTAATTAAATTTTAAAATATAATAATTAATTTTTAAAAATATAGTAATTTACAGTATCTTTATATTCTAAAACTTGTCTTCTTGTTAGTCTTACATTATTATAGTGTGTGCACGCTTTGATTTTTGGCTAACCACACAATTACATGGCATATTCTAGTGTGAGAAAATCCCTTAGAAACTACAGCAAAAACAAAAAAGAAAATTTCAACGCTGAATTTGTAGACGTATTGTTGAGAACTCCGAACCTTCGGTGCTAACATGTAGATCGAGTCTGTTGAGGAGCCGGCCGGGCATCGATTCCAGGATAAATGTCTGCTGCATGTCACTGTCCGACTGATTGCCCAAAGCTTTTTCTTTGCAAATGACACTTTCTGGACCGTTTTCAAAGCACATATCCAATGTGGGAAAAAAAATATTTTTACCTTTACCAAATGTTTTTTGCTTAAAATTTACTGCTCAAGTTGACGCATCAGACAGTGGGATTTGCATCCGAGGTGAAAATAATCACCTAATAGCTATGAGTTAAAACAAACTCCGGAGTAATTTTGTTTTTTTTTTTTTTACCAAATCTTTAGAATGGATTCTTCTACAATAATTTGCAAGTGGTGATAATTACATTGGTGGATGAGTTAAGCGGTTTGCCGGTCTGTCAACAAATACAACGGCCTAAACACTACAGGGCTAAAATTTGCTCAAAAAAATTAAAAAAATTAAAAAATTAAAAAAATGGCTAAAAGGAGAGTAATTCCCTAAGGTTACATCTTGATTTGTAAAATTGCAATTTCAAAAGGAGAGTAAAATATGTCCAACCATATTATTTGATGTCTGATCTAAGCGATCTACTATTGCTATATAATAATTGAGAAGCTTAAAAAGGTGCAAGGTTTTCTTAATCAAGAAATGTTTGTCCGTCGATCACTTCTGTTGTCTGTTCGCTTGATCCTTAGCTCCAGACGCTCTATTCAAGTTGGCACATTGCTGCTCTCCGTACTCTGACTAGTTCTTCAGGAATAAGCTGATTGTGCGGTTCACCTCAGTTCTGTTGCATCACTTCTAGTTTGTTTCACTGTTGATTTACCCACACTTACAACTCTTTGAATTCCTATGATTCGACTGACCAAATAAAAGCAATTAATATATGGGAGTTATTAAACAATATTAGCAAGTTAATAAATTGTCATTTATTCTGCTAGTCTTCCCACTAATAAGTGAAGAACCTTGACAGTTTCAAAGAGAATGAAAAGGCATATCATTGTGTCCCTTCATTTTACCTTGAGGCTAAAGACTTTTTGCACTTTTTTTCTCGTTTTAGTTATATATATTGGCTAAAAACTTACATGTCTTGGCTTGCTCATATTGGGGTTCCCCACAAACATAATTTTTAACGACAGGGCCTTGTTAGCATGTCCTCTGGTTGCATTATATTCAGTCTAACACGTTCACGTTTGGGCTTCTAGCAAAACAGAGCAAACTGCCACCTCCGATGGTGACGCTGCGAGACATCAGATTACTCACGTTGCGGTCACGCCATACTGCCTATGATCGATCGTCTTATAACACTAATTGCGTAACATGTGGAATTTGCAATGAATTATTAGACAAACTAAGTGTTTTAAGGCATTAGAGATGAACAACATTGTATGTTGTGTATAGCATAACAATAAATCTAACATATTTCTTATTTATTGAGTACATCAAGTTTTGAATTTATTTGACTATATTTTAAATACAAAAATTTTAGATATAACAAATTTTAAATTTTTTATATTTTGAATTCAGATCATTTAAATTTTAAATTAATTAAATTTTAATTTAATTAAATTTTAAACTTAAATAATTAGAATTTAGAGTGTTTTAAGTTTTATCCGTTACAAATTAAATTAAATTAAATTTTAAATAAATTAAATCCAATTATTCAAGTAGAATAAACTTTTATAGCTTTTGAAATTTACAAAAAAAAAAAAACATATATTTACTCTTTGATAATTAATGATGCAAATTGGACAAATTAAAAATTAGTGACAAAATTTTCAAAAAAGGCGACTTAATCATAAACTTATCCAATTCCTTAATGCAAGAATCTTGCATTTCTCAAAATTAATGATTGTTTTTATTAATTTCACATTAATATTAATAAAAAAACAACATTAAATAAGAAATTATTTATGAGTAAGAGTTAATTTATGCTTATCCTTAAAAGTAATTCAGCATGATTTTTCAATTTAAGAAATAACCCACATAAATTTAGATGAATAGAACCCGTATACAATATTAAATTTAAAACCTCACATTACCCACTAAATTTATCTTTGAAACATGAACAGTTATAAAAAAATGGTTGGTTCTAGTTATATCTACGAGATATATTTTTCCAGTGAAATTGGTCATTGGCAAGCCCGCTATATGATATAAAAACAAAGATACAATTATCCTTGTCATTATAAGGTGCCATTCTTACTTTTAACAAAAACAAAAATCACATCATCCAATTATATTGGTAAGATAACTCGTCCAATTGATTGTACCGAAAAACTAGCCGGGGGAAGTACCAATTTAATCCTAAACCTTTTTAATACAACCCTAAATATTCTATGATTTTTGCTTGAGTTTCAGAATTTAAAATTATATCTTAATTTATTATTTTTTGGAAGAAAAAATAAATACAAATTAAAAATTAACATCAGTAATTTTTGTTTGTTTTTACATCTAAAAACATTCCAAATTAGGATTGAAATTGAAGTTATAAAATTTAAATAAAAACAAAAAAAAAAGAATTACAATTACGTCGAAAAAAGTCTCAAAAAATTCAAGACCAAAATTTCGCCTATCCTTCTTGCTTAGAACAAATCGCCAACCTCCATCGCCGAATGTCCGGGATTGCTCCCGCAGTATAAGGGCTTTAATTTAATTCTGGTCACTTTGTGGCTACTAGGGCAGAAGCACAGCATTTTGGCTTATACGTCGTCGTTCCCCCTGCTTCTTGGTATTGGCGATTGGAAACGAAAGCACAATCAACAGAGCTATCTCCCTCGTACCAAAAAGCAAAACGCCGAACAACTGTAGCTTTGCTTCTTGTCAATAATGGAGCTGTCAGCCTCCACAGCCAAACCCCCGCTCTTCACCTCCACCACCTTCTGCTCTTTCAGTGAAAGGTCAACCCCACCAATTATCCAAATTCCTTCGATGTCCCTCTTCTCTGTTTTGTCACCCCACAAACGCAAAACTACAAGTAGCAAAACAACAGCAAGAAGAGCGGCCAAAAGTCATTGCTTCAATGTCAGTAAGTACCCATTTCTTTAAATCCGACCTTGTGAGAGATATAGGGCACATAAAGATGTTTTCTTGCATGTAGAATGGAATGGATTGGAATGTCTTGGTCCAAAATTACAACCCTTTCCCTTGTTTGGCATCAGTGGATGTTATGTGTTGCTGTCCAGGTCCTAAAGTGAGTAGCATAGCAAATGCTGAAATGGAGGTGGAAGTTGCAGAGGGTTACACTATGACCCAGTTTTGTGATAAGATTGTTGATGTGTTTTTGAATGAGAAGCCCAAAGTTAAAGATTGGAAAAAGTTATTGGTCTTGAGACAAGAGTGGAAAAAATACAGAGAGGGATTCTACAGCAGATGCCAAGTCCGGGCCGATACAGAGGCTGATCCTTCTGCCAAACAAAAATTGGTTTCACTTGCTAGCAAAGTCAAAAAGGTATGGCAGCCTTTTACGTTTATGGAAACCTTGTAAGACGTTTTGAGGATTGATGCCTTGTTTGGCCCCAAACAAATAAGCAAATGATGTACCTAACCTGATTGCTGGTATGGGACTTTTTAGATTGGACATTTTGATCATGTTGGGTTCCAAAAGGATAAATCTAAGATATTCATTCAATTTTGCCTATATTCTTGTGATCAAATGAAGGGTTGATAGATAATCATTCTATTTTGGGTTTAGAGCTTCTGTTGATTCTGGGTACTCAGGAATGAGCATTGCAGATTGACAATGAAATGGAAAACCACAGCCAACTTCTTAAGGAGATTCAAGACTTCCCAACTGACCTGAATGCAATAGTCACAAAGCGGCGCAAGGACTTCACTGGGGAGTTTTTCAATTACCTCACTCTTCTTTCGGAAACTTATGACAGTTTGGAGGACCGTGATGGTAATGACTTGGCCAGTTTGGTATTTTACTCTGTTTGGTAATAATAACAATCAATTTTTAGTTGTCATTTACATGCATCGTGAGGTTGCCTCTTTTGCTGAGACTATTTTAGTGGTAATGGTTGAATAGTGGTTAAAAACATATTGCATTCCTCCCTCCTTTGAATTTGTATCCATGAATGTTTCTGTATGCCACTCTTCTGTCTAACTAGTATAAGTCAATATTCAAGCTTAAATGTGTGGGAGTGGAAGATTTGTGCCCAAAAGACACTTTTTTGTAGATATGAAAAGCATAAAAATGTCGCCATCTTAGGGATAAGGCTATGATGATCTTACTTTTCTAATTGAAAGGGGAAGCACATTTTTGAAGCCTCAATCTCATGCCTCATCTACTTCATTATTATCTTAGAAGGGGCTCAGCTCACTCATTTGCAACGTATGGGACATTTTGATTGAATTAGTTCATTGTGCTAATCATCAATGTGAATGTCTTTGAGTGTAGCACACAGCTTAGGGATTGAGGCCTTGCTTGGAAGTATTTTTCAAAATGATGTTGGGTATTTATACAACCTTTTGCTCTGATAATGGCGATCAAGGAGCTTTGAGAATCAGATCTGGTATTAGAATAGCAGCCTGGATAATGTGTAGAGTATGTTTTATATGGGAAACTTGTAGGATGCCAATTTGACAACCAAACCTGTTCCATGACTAGTATGATTACAACAATGATACTGCATCATTCCACACTTGTACATTATTTAACTGCCATAACTGTAATATGTTGACAAGTCAGTTTGCTAAAACAGTAATAAATCATGTATAGTCCTACTAATTTTTCTGTTGCAAAAAGATTCTTTGTCTTGTGCTTTGTGAGACATATAATGGATGATATGTAATTGTATCGCTAATTGGATTAAGGTTGCCATCTGATGTAGTGGTCCATTGTTTTGAACAGCGGTAGCCAGGCTGGGGGCCAGATGCTTGTCTGCTGTTAGTGCTTTCGATAATACACTGGAGAGTGTGGGCACTTTAGATGCTGCCCAGGCCAAATTTGATGATATACTTAACTCTTCTTCAGTGGATGCGGCATGCAAAAAGATTAAAAGCCTAGCCAAGGCAAAGGAACTTGATTCTTCCTTGATCCTGCTAATAAACAGTACTTGGGCAGTTGCAAAAGAGTCATCTACTATGAAAAATGAGGTAAAATTTCAAGCTCGTGTTATTGCTATTACCTTCCATGATCGTAAGTGTTTTCTTGCAATAAAGAGAGAGTATTGCATGTTGCATGATGAGGGTGGATTAGAGGCCTGAGTGATAAATGTCAGTTGGCTGGTAGTGTTAAATATGGCTTAATTCTAAGCGTTGTTCTCCCATTGGCTCATCCTTATACTTCATCCTCCTATTCTTTAAAAGCAGTCTCACAGTTGACAGTGACACCTTCCTGAGGTGTTTGAATTGAACTTTTTTGTTAGATGGAGCCATGTAGCACTGGTTTATGTGTGTTTACTGAATATTGAAAGTGACAAAGATTAAAAAAGTGTTGGATTCCACAACTTGTACTAATTTGGATACTTGGGACACCAATGGGCATGACAAATTTAAACATCTTGGCTTTCAGTATTCAATTTTATGGATACTTAAGACAAAGCGATGCGCTTAGCTGCCTTGTTACTGTAGCATGCTAACTAGAGTATTTGTGCCAAGTTTCCACCACATGGCTTGTTGGCAAGGAACCAACAAGAGTACATCACGACTGTAGATACTTCGCTCTTCACTTTTGTACAAGTTCCATCTATTTTCGATGCCTATACTTTAGCCTTCTGCTTTTTTTGTTTTTTTTCCATGAGTTCAATGATCTTTAATGTCTGTTTTTCCAAGCCCTGATTGTTGAAACTGGCTTACCTCATTCCAGGTCAAAGACATAATGTATCGATTATACAAAGCTACAAAGAGCAGTATTAGAAGCATTGCACCCAAGGAAATAAAGCTACTTAAGCATTTGCTAAATATTTCAGATCCTGAAGAGCGATTCTCAGCATTGGCAACAGCATTCTGTCCAGGTGACGACAGTGAGGCCAAGGACTCCTACGCACTTTACACGTCAGTGAATATCTTGAATCCTCCGCCACTATTCCATTTTTCTGTACGTGTACGACTTTCTTTTGTCCTTTTAGTTAGTCCATCTCTTTGTGGATGTGTAGTACACCAGAGGAGCTTCACAAGTGGATAAAGATAATGCTTGATGCATACCATCTCAATAAGGAGGAGACTGACATTAGAGAAGCCAAGCGGATGGCTCAACCAGTGGTGGTACAACGGTTATTCATCCTAAAAGAAACCATTGAGGCAGATTACTTGAAAAAACCCACAGTCCAAACACAAACAGAAGAAGATATCAACTCAGAGGACTCTTGAATTTCTATGCTATTTACATCATTCTGGCATTCAGGGGCATTTCTATGTCTTCATGTTCATATCTTTTTTTTTTTTTTTGGTTCTTGATTTGGTCTTTTTCTTTCCAAGCAGAAGGTTAATGGCAGATTTTGGTCCCTCTCTTTCTCTTGGGCAGAATCAGTGCTGCTCGCTGTATAACCTTTAGAATGTAATGAAAGGCAAAGTATAAACTAGACAGGACTTTCACTGTGTAACTGTCCCTTTTAGCATGAGGCAGACATTGTGTCTTTCTTGTACCTGTTAGCATGCCATATGATGTGGCGAAAGTTGAGAATGGTTTTCTCTGACTACCTCGGATCCAAGTTTCAAACTTGGTAGTCAGTACGTTGACCCTATCCTATGACGTGTGAGAGTTTCGTGTAAACTTCTTGTTCTTTCCAACTCTACCTCATTTTCGGAACTTTGGTTGCTAGTACAGGTGCACTATGATGTTGGTGTTACCAATTCTCCTCTCACTATTGCGTAACGCTTTTCTTTCTGCTAAAAATTTAAAAAAAAAAAAAAAACAAAGAAAAGAAAAGCCTGAATACCTGGCGATGCAAGAACCATATTAGCTCATTGCGTAACGTTTTGGTACTGAGTGAAGTGTTTTTCCCTGCTAAAAAGAATGAAAAAGAAAAACTTAAATACCTACCAATGCAAGAAAAACGTTGATTTATTGCGTAACGTTTTGGTGCTGATTGGACATGCGGACTAACTGGCCTACTCCACAACGATTTTTGTGCTAATTTTAGGGCATCATTTTCTTTATTTCTTTCTTCTTTTTTTTTCCTTTTCCCCTTCTTCTCTCGAGACAAAGCAAAAGGAGAAGATCCGTTCGGTGGGTCCAACGCAACACGCATAGTGTAATGTGCCCCGTTTGTCCCCTTTCTTCCGTTTTGTCCGCAAGGTTCCCTCTTCGTCGTTTGTCTCAAGCTCCTGGGTCCGCTTCCCAGTAATGAAATTACGAGCATGTCCAAGTGGATAACCACACTACAGACCGATTACGTTTTTGCAAAGTTAGCAGAGTCCGATATATATAAATATGATTAATAAAATATTATATATTATATAAATAGTATTTTATAAAATATAAAAGATTTTACACGTGGTATAAATTTTTTTGGGTTCCCAAGCTTTGAGTCATAATAATAAAAAATAAAAAAAGATTTTTCATTGTACTATCGTGCTATACACAGGCCAACATAACAAATTGGCCGCTAACCTCTACACTTGGATTCAATTACGTGCCCAGACGATGTTAGGTAATTACATGGACCCTCAAAATTATAAGAAAATGAACAAATCGGTTTGACTCTTTGTTGACTTATTGTTAGGAAAACAAATGGGGTAGCAAATTATAGATGGCTCGGTTATTTTTGTGACACGCAAAAAATAAAAGTTACAAGCATAAAATATAAATCCAAGAAGATACTCGGCCTCCCCTTACTTATTATTCGATTGAAAATTTAATTAGTTCTAAGGTGAGGAACTATTGTGTGTTTTTATTTTTATTTTTTTGTAACTTTTATTTTCTTTGAGTCTCGAGTAATTATACTATCGACATTTCCCAATTATTCGTTCCCTTGATGGAAAGTCGGCAAAAAGCAAAAAATAGGACAACTCAATAAAAATAGTAAAAATCAATTCGATCTGTCACTCTATTGCACAGAACAACACTTCACTTAGGAATACCGTGAACCTTTTCAACGGCATCTTAACACATCGTCGGTGGAATTCCGAGAACAATATCTCCGGTTATCTAGTAGAAAACCCCGGAGAATAGAGCACATAGTATAATATCAAGTAAACAATTTAAGATCAAGGTTAACGGTATTAAATGCTAATGTGTTATGTGTAATTTTATACGTCTTTAATTGACTTAAATCCCTCCCAATTAATCCTCAATTATCTTGTTATTTTGGATGATTTGGGGCGATTGATAGACTTTTTGCGATATGAGTTCGAAAAAATAAAATAAAATAAATAAATAAACGGTTGTTAATATGCCATTATAAACTGGTTGTTAATATGCCTCGCTCCCAGAGGCAAAAGGGTCATATCAAAAATGTATTCTTTTTTGTTTTTCTTTTTGGCCTACATAACTCGGAGAGGAAGCGCGAAAAGGCAACACTGAGGACGCGTCACCTTTATATTCTTTACACGAAAACGTAGGCGTCATATTCTTCGCAAAAGAGAAAGGCAAAAGTAAGCAAAGCTTTTCCCAAGGAAAAAAAAATAAAAAAAAGACATATAATATAGACCATTATTGTTAATCTCGCCGGAGCATCTGGTCGGCGGTCTCGCGCTCTCTCTATTGACCGGAAAGAACGAAGGTAAAGCCTACAATGAAACTTCTAAATACAAAAGGGAAAATGAAAAAAAAACGTGGACGACAATGAGCTTTTGGCACGCCCGCGCTGCAGAGTTTTTGTGATTTAGGTTCTCGAAATATGAATTTGAATATTCTCTTATTTTTCCCTCAATTACTTCTCCTTTCTCGGCAGCCGAACAGTGTGCTGCAAGAGCTTCAATTCCTTTAAACTGACTGACAAGATTCCAAATATCGTTCTTCAATTCCTTTAAGCTGACTGACAAGATTCCAAATATCGTTGACTCGATTAGGTTAGGACTTGAGAAATGGAGGTGGTGGAGAGTGAGGAGATAAAACAGGAGCTGGAGTGGCTCGAGGCGCAGAAGATCGCTATAAGCGTGGACTTGGTGGCTGCCGCCAAACAGCAACTTCAGTTCCTTGCAGCTGTTGACAAGAATCGGTGGCTCTATGAAGGACCTGCTCTTGATAGGGCCATCTACAGGTAAATGTTAACACAGTTAAACAGCTCTCAATGATCTGATTTTTTTTCTTTTCTCTGGCTTTTATTTTGATGTTTGGATCGCTGTTGTTTGTGGCTTTTTTTTTTTTTCTTTTTTGGTTGATGAATTGGAAGTTCAGTCTATGTTGACGTGGTTCTGAAATCTTGAATTTTCAATTGCAGGTACAATGCTTGCTGGCTTCCCTTGCTAGCAAAACACTCTGAATCGGAGATTTCTGAAGGGCCGCTGGTTGTTCCTCTTGACTGTGAATGGGTTTGGCATTGCCACAGGCTGAATCCGGTAGGCTGCTAGACTTTACATCTGTGCATGCATTTGTGGGCGCATAAGTGTGTGTGTGTTTCAAGTTTCAACCAATTTAGTTGACTTGGCTCGTTATGTTGGGCTGGTAATCTCTGTTTCTTGGCTTTGTAATTCAGGTACAGTACAAATCTGACTGTGAAGAACTTTACGGAAGGGTGCTAGACAACCTTCATGTTGTATCTTCCACTAAAGAAACTTGTAGAAGGCAAACTGTGGAAATTTGGAATAGACTCTATCCGGATGAGCCCTATGACTTTGAATTGAAAGCTTCATCTGCAACTACTAATGACCAATCTGTTGCACTTGAGAAATGCACCAAATATGATTTTGTTTCAGCAGTAAAAAGGCAGAGTCCTTTCTTCTATCAGGTAGTGAATGACGGGTTTACTTTTTGTCATGTTACAATTTTTTTTTTCCTTGTATCAATACATCATTTCTTCTGCATGTTATAATTTGATCTGCTAAGTCTGGCCAAATTATTTCAGGATCCTAATAAGTTAAGCATTCACCATACTTATGTTTTTCTTTTTCTTCTTCCTCTCTCTCTCTCTCTCTCTCTTTTTGTTTTTCTTTTTATTTTTTTTGGGGGGGGAATAGTTGAAGACGATACTTCAACCACAGGTCTTTTTGGTCCAAAGTCTGAACTTGGGTTAATGCTTTAGTCCCTTGCCTTCATCATCTTTATGTCAACATTTATAAATTGACAATTATAAGTTTTGTAATCAAAGGTCAAAATGGCAATGGGGGCATAAACAAGCGAGGGGCTGCCTCTGCATTATCGCAACACACCTCTATGGTTGACTTAGTTCCATTACTTTGGAAATTACATGTTATGATATAGCTAGACCAGAGCACATAAAAATGTTATGCCTTAATTTTTCTGTTTAAAATCAGAAATTGAATGCATATGCTGCTAATTATTCAGTTTTAAATAAGAAATTGATTCATATGCTACCACTATAAGTACTTTACTGTTGATATATCTGAAATATTGTTTTCAAAGGTTTCTTTCTGTGATTAGTCAGCATGATTTGGAAGAAGGCCTTTTGCAACAGCTTTTAGGTACTTTTTTGTTTGTGTGGTGTTTTTAACTCTTTTGAAACTCATGTGATAGAAATATGGATATTGTTTTGATATGTAGATATTTTTGGATAAGTTGATGTGTAAAGTTTTTAGAATAATTATGATAAGGTCTAGCATTTTGCATGCATAAAGGAAAAAGTTAAGAATCTTTCTTAGACTTACATGCAAATCTTCAGTCTTGTGTGAATGGACATACTTTACTTTTTCTGTCATCCTGATCTCATATTCCAATTATTTTCTGATATGTCAATTTATCTGCCATAGGTGTCAAAACCCCACATGAACCATGAAATTTTTCTTGAGGAAGCTGTGGCCAGATACAGGGGATTTCTGCATCTAATAAAGAGGAATGGGGAAAGATCCATAAAACATTTCTGTGTTCCAACTTATGACATTGATCTCATCTGGCACACCCACCAGTTGCATCCTGTTTCTTACTGTAAAGATATAAATGAAGCACTTGGCAAGATACTGGAGCATGATGACATGGACTCAGACAGATCTAAAGGTACGAAGCTAGATATTGGATTTTCTGGAACCACCAAGCAGTGGGAAGAAACATTTGGCAGAAGATACTGGAAGGCTGGTGCAATGTATAGAGGGAATTCCCCAGTTCCTGTCACAACCACTTTGTGTCCATTGAATATTTGGATCAAAGAAACTGTAGCAGCTAATGATTCCCAAAAGATGATTCAACTACCAGAGGTGAAACATGTAGAGGTAGATTCTGATCACCTTTATTTGGCATTCACAACCCATTTTTTCATTTCGCAGTTTTTAGTTCTTGATATATGGTTTCCTTGCTTTGAACAAAAGAAAAAAAAAAAAAATTTACCACTGCTTCTCGTCTTTATTTTTTCTTTTTTTCCACTAATGTGTTTTGCTTGATTCATTGAGTTTTATTCTTACTGCACATCACAATTCAGATGGGCAATATACTTAATGGAGTGCTGTTCTGTAAGACACTTGAGTTCTTTAAGCCAGGCTCTTAAATTTTGAAATTCTGTATATCAGAAACTTAGTACATGCATTCTGATTAAATTTTCAACCAGGCTTTTATAAAACATTTGTACTCTGTGAAAGATGATTAGGTGCAAACGTTGCAATGATTATAACTTCTGATTGACTTCCTAAGTCATATTGATGAAAACAAGTTTCACTTTTCCAGTAGTTTTCATTTCTGTCATTACTGCAACATCAGGTCCTTCTGGAGATTGTGGGAGTTAAAAACTTGCCAGATGGACCCAAGGGAAGCCTCTTTGTCACCTTTAGCAAAAAGCAGCCTGATGCATTCCTTAATGTTAAGCGGAAGTTGACTATCCTGTCCGAAGCAGGACAGAAACAGGTTGCTTCTTTCCAATGTGAACCTAAGGGGGAGTTGTTCTTTGAACTGGAATCCCATTCGCCTTCCAACTCACCAGTAGTCATGGCATCTAAAACAATAGGTACTGCTTCATTCTCCCTGGATGAATTCCTGAATCCGGTGTCTAGACTTTCTGCAGAAAAATGGGTGGAGTTGCTGCCAAATTATGTAAATTTGAGCTCAAAACCAGCTAGCCTCCGTATTGCTGTCTCATTTACTGTTCCAATCCAAGCTCCACATGTGCTGCACATGGTTCGATCTTGGCCACATGTGCTCCAACTACCTGAAAGGGTTCAGAACATTAAGAGCTGGACAAATGTCAATGATGGAACTGATACTGAGATCATCGGGCTGCAAATGAGGTAGACCAACACCCACATTGCATGCTAATATATAAATTCACACCACCTTCCATATCTTTGCATGTGCAGTAAAATCATCCTGTATGCAAAAACAAGATTACATTGAAGTTTTAGTTTAGCATTGTTTAGATAGAGTAATCAGGCAAAACTAAAACCCTGAATATGGTATACATAATGTGAGATAAATCAATATGAAAGCATTTACAATTGCGGGAGCTGCTAACTTACTGTGGAACACTTATTCTGCAACTGAAGCTTTTATGGAACCACTGTAACTCCCTGACAATGCGATTGAATCGATTTCAAAGGTAATTACTCATATCCCATAGATCAAGGTAACCCCTGTCCTTACACTGGCATGATCCCATAGATGGTACATACTGCATACTTTTAAGACCTTTATTGTCTGATTTTCCTAATTAAATAATATTGTTAGGGACTCAACAAAAGTAAGAGGAAAAGACCAAGGAACTCTTAGAAAAGAAGTGATTGCCCTCACGGAGTCTGGTGAAACACATGCACTTGCAGAGTTTGAGGGAGCTAAGTGGTCTTTGATGGATGCCCAGTGGTGCCTTCATCGCACAAAGGAATTCAGTGAAGATGGTCATGTCTTTGAGCTTGTGGGCCATAGGATGGTAGCCTTTCATTGCCTTTTAACACTTTTCTTTTTGAACTCAGTATTTTGGTAAAATTTTGAATATACATTTTTAAAGTTTCCTTTCCAAATGGCCTGAACACCATGTGTGACTTTTATCACCTGGTCAAGGACTCACTCTTTTATTTACTTCATCATCAAATTCTTGTGGGGGAACTAGTTAAATGGACCCAGAGACTTAAAATTTGCAAAACTAAGTTACCAATATTGGAAGGTTTTCTCTCCAACGTGCGTAGGATTTGCAAGCTCGCCTGCATGGATTATGCTTTCAACTTATTCTCTCTCCCAGATTATTGCTTGTTCACCTGTAATGTTTCATTTGACCAGCATAGAATCCAAATGGCTTACAAATTCTCTGTTGAACTTGTCTTCCTGGTACAGGTGCAAATTTTCCAGGGAAGAAGACTGGACTTTGAGCCCAAACACTGTGAGAAGCACGGAAGTGAACAAGATTTTATGACTGCTGTAGAATTCTCTGCAAAGGATCCATATGGCAAAGCCACGGCACTTCTTGACATGAAGTCTGGACTTGTCAAGGTATATAGCTGCTTTGTTATGAATTTCTCAACAATTCTTAGTTCGAAAGCAACATTCCCTGCTTTTCTCATTAAATACATATTGATAGGTAAAGGAAGAATGTATGGTGTTACCTGTGATTCTGTCTGCCTTCATACTTTTTCATACTTGGAAGAAGGAAAGACACGTTGGCTTCAAAGCAAATGGTGAAAACTTAAAGGAGATGGATGGTCTAGAGAAGAAGGTCAATGGGTTCCTCGTGGAACCCAAGGAAACCAGCCTAGCTACTTCTGGGGAAAGTAAGGTGGACTTGATTGTGGACATCGTCAAAGGAAATGTAGGGAAGGGTGGTGGCTGTGGTACTGGTTGTGGCGGTGGATGTGGAAACATGGTAAACAGTGGAGGCTGTGGTAGTGGTTGCGGTGGTGGGTGTGGTGGTGGTTGCGGTGGTGGGTGTGGAAACATGGTAAAGAGTGGTGGCTGTGGGGGTGGTTGTGGTGGTGTCTGTGGCGGCAAATGTGGAACCATGGTGAATAGTGGCAAATGTGGTGGTGGTTTTTTGTTGGCTTGATCCTTAGCTCAAGACGCTCTGTGCAAGTTGGCACATTGCTGCTCTCCGTACTCTTGAATAGTTCTTCGGGAATAAGCTGTTTGTGCGGTTCACCTTAGTTCTGTTGCATGTAATAATATCTATTGTGTGGTGAATTTCGGATGATTCTTAAAAATTTATATAATATAATCTATGGTTCAAATGACACGATTATTTTTCACTTCTAGATTGTTTCACTGTTGATTTACCCAAACTTACAACTCTTTGAATTCCTAAGATTCGACTGACCAAATAAAAGCAATTAATATATGATAGTTATGAAACAATATTAGCAAGTTAATAAATTGTGGTTTATTCTGCTAGTCTTCCCACAAATAAGTGAAGAAACTTGACGGTTTCAAAGAGAACGAAGAGGCATATCATTGCGTCCCCTCAATTCTGCCTCGAGGCTAAAGATTTTTTGCACTTTTTTTCTCGTTTTAGTTATATATATTTGCAAACAACTTCCGTATCTCGGCTTGCTCATATGGTGGTTCTCCACAAACATAATTTTTAACGAAAGGGCTTCGTTAGCTTGTCCTCTGGTTGCATTTTATTCTCAGTCAACGCATTCCCGTCTGAGCTTCTAGCATAAAGAGCAGATTGCCACCTCCGATGGTGATGCTGCGAGACTTCAGATTACTCACGTTGCGGTCACACCATACTGCATATGATCGATCGTCTTATAACACTAATTGTATAACAAGTGGAATTTGCAATGAATTATTAGACAAGACTATTGTGAATTATTATACTGATTTGAAAAAGTCAGTATAAACCAGTCTATTTGTAGTTGGACTAATTTAGATCACAAATATCAAAAATTATAATTTAATTTCAAAATTTTATTTAAATTATAATTAAGTCCTAAATTCAATTCAAATTTTCAACTTAATTATAAATTTTATCTAAATTTTAATTTAGTCATTAAGAATTAAAAATTAATATACAGTCAAATTTATTATGTTGAAAATATTTAAATTTAACTATTAAAAATATTTTTTAGGGAAAATATATGATATATAACTGTTATTTTTTTAAATTACTTATATAAATGTATATTTATTATTAAATATTAATACTACTAATTCATATTTCAGATAAATTGATTAAATTTTTAATCCTTATTTTTTTTAATTCAATGACCGGTATGTTCACAATGGATGGCCTCATCGTAAACCTCTCGACGGGTGAAAAGATATGTGGAATTCGTTGGTGGCATGGCCCATCTACAAGACCAGTCCACTCAATATTTCTGTTTTACTACCTTGCCCTTATCTTCCAAAAGTTAAACACAGGCCTCCTTTCTTTTTTTTGGGTTTATCCCTTTTTTTTTTCCCCTTGTGTTTCAAGCCTGAGTCGTGAGCAATTGCTATTTTTTTGACACATAACAAGCAGACATGGCTTCACAACTCACTCGGGCACATAAAAACGACTTGCTGGCCAGAATAGATTGTGCTGGAGTATTTGTAAGGCTCGTTGTGCCTTCATCGGGGAACAAAAGAAGATTGATCCGGGGGCTACAGTACGGAATGCCTACAAAGATCATGAAAACACAGGGCTACTGCAACTGCCAGTAGCCATAAAATTGGACTGCCCTCAACCATTGCGAATAAAGAGCCATCAATGAGGGCACCCCAAGAGGGTGCTGCAATCAAGCTAAACTCTGATGCTGCTTTGTATAAACTAGGGAAATGGGGTGGGGTGGCTGTCCTCTGTTAAAATGCTCAACTAAGGTTAATTGACGGAGCAACTATGCGTAGAAGGGTCGCCTCTGCGTTAGTGGCCGAGGCTTTGGCTTTGCGTCTCGCAATCAAAGTGACTAACGTTGTCAAAGGTAGCAGGTCAATTGTGAAAACAGACTACGATGTTCTATTTAATGCTCGTGCAATAACGAGCAGGTGTCATTGACATTTTACATCCGGCGGTCACTATTTTTCCGGAAATTGTCGGGGGCTATATGCCACAGGCCCTCTAGTTTAAGGGCAAAACCCATTTAAAAGAGAAAAAAAACTCTTTCTGTCGCCTCCCTGTGGCCGAATACATCAGCTCACGTAATGGAACTCATACTTTTCATCATCACACACCTCGAATTCAAATGAGTGGGAACACAATGCCTCGTCATAATATACCTTTTAATCTTGTTTATATACTAATTGATCCAACTGTTTATCTAAAAATAATTTATTTTCTAGACAAAGTAAAAACAACTTTCCATAGCATCAATTTTCTATGTTAATGACAGTATGTGGTAAATAAAAATGAGAAACTCCCACTAAATAAATGTGAACCTCTGCAGGAACTGGTCTCAAGCCTACTCAAGCTTTTCCAAGCACTTCCTTATATTGGATGAAAAAGGAAGGGGATCATCAATTATAAGAGGATTAACCAAGAGGATTAAAACATTTATTGAAGACTACGAACCACACAGACCAGATCAATATCCTTGAGCATCCCAGATAGTCACAATCAAATACAATAAATGTTCATCATGCTATACACTGCAAAGTATCACACTAAGTGGAATTATTTGTAGAAATTATGCCCTTTTGGCTCTATCAGCTGATAAAGATGATGGAGGGGTCACAGCAACACTCGTCAATCAGGCAGCAGCAACACAAAGCTGCAAGGCTGTAAAAAATATATATGTGCAATCAAAAGTGTCAAAAAATCAGCAATTATGTTGAGCTTAGTGCATAAAACTGGAACCAAAATAGAAATGAACAAGGACTTTTTCCCTTTTTAGAATTTATCATCCACTTGACTCCTCTTTTGGTTATGCAGCAGCAGAACAGAACAAAAGTAACACTAGCTTTCCAGAGCTGATCATGCACATGCTTTCTAGAGAGGGAGGTACACACACGTGTCTATATAGGGAGAAAGAAAGAGAGACAGAGAGAGAGAGAGAACAGAATGACTTCAAGTTTGACACATAGAAAAAGGAAGAGAAGTTACCATCCTTCAAGAAATCCAGGACTTCTCCTGGGTGGTGCAGCAGCATATTGTGGAGGTGCCATCACTGGAGGTCCTTGATAGTAACCTGCCAACAAAATCAACCACCTCAAGCAATATCCAAAACCCAAAAACAAACACAAGATGCGTTTGTTTAGAGGAAGAGAAGGAAAGCCATAAAACCACATAAAGCAGAATTCTTGACAGCAGAACAGCATCTGCCTTGTAGAGAACCCCATAAATTAACATATCATCACAATCAAGCAAAATGGAAAATTGAACAAAACCAATTGAAAAGCAAATAACAAAAAAAGACTGTACCTTGAGCAGGGTAAGGATAAGCATATTTGGGGTCACTCATCTCTTCCCAAAACAATGAACTAGACAATAAGAGAAACTGAGGTCTTCAGAGACTCAGACTCAATCTTTAGTAACTGCTCAGAGAAAATTGAGGGGAAAAATTGGAAACCTTTTTTTTTTTTGTGTGTGGAAAAAGAGAATGTGCTGCTAAGTTTGTCCCTGTCGCTTTTGGGTTTTATTATTATTTTTACACCAAAAGCCCTCCAACTGCACCACTAGATCTGCGCCAATGTCACTGAAGTCCTTACCCTTCTAGTACGCAAGCATTTATCCATCTAGTAAGTTAACTCGCATTTTATTATATAACAGCAACTCATTTTTATCCAATTCATGGGAATTACATTCACCAATGAAAGGATAAGACTTAACTCTCGTTTATACATAAACTTTTTAATTAACATAATTTTTTTTGACAATTTTTAACATATGTTGAAGTGTTTTGCACGAAAATAAATTAATTAATTAATTTAAAAGATATGAATAATAATTATATTGTGGTATATAAAGAGTTTTTATACAGATTAAAGTTCCTAATTTTGAAAAGTTGAAAAGTCATGGAATCCTTGACTCTGGACTCAAAATATCATTTTGTAAATTTAATTAACTTTTGAAGAGTCAATTGAACTATTATATCAAATATTTGTGTCTCTTCAAATTCGTAATTCTTATAATTCTTCACATATTAAGATCACTAAAAAATTGTATTAATGGTGAATATCTATAAATATTAAAGTCTATGATTTGACCATATTCTGAAAAAAAAAAAAAAAAAAAGCTCAAATTTTCGAAAATTGCTTTCTTCTTGTCTCGCCCAACCAATCCTATATCGTAGGAAGTAGTTTTTATAGTCAATTTTAGATTTCAACCCAAATAGGCATGTAATCTCGATTTGCATTTTATATTTTTAACAGACTTTTATTCACTTTTCATTGATTTTTATATTCACCTTGAAAACATGCATGATGTCTCTCCTTTTATCTATTTGATACTGGTTACAAGTTTCCACAGATTATATATATATATATATATATATATATATTATTTTTTATACACAGTGATTTTGAGTCTTTCAAAAGCTGGACCAAGCGTATCTACAAGCCCAAAAAAAAAAAAAAGTTTCGTGATCAATTAAACTAATTCATCAATTAGACTATTTAAAGAAAATTAAAAATATATATGTTAAACACTGCGGGACTAAATTTCTTGGCAAGGTTTTCCTTGTTTGGTCCTTTATTTCTGTTATGAATATTCCTAACATAATTTATTAATACAATTGAAGAATTTCAGAATCGATTGGAAAATTAAACCATAATTTTGCACTTATTACATAATCGATTTTACTACAAAATGGAACTCAATTTTCTTTTCAAACATTATCGTCTATGTTCATGCAATTCCGTGAATATTGCAGTAAAAAAAAATCCCATTATTTTCCAAATCTTGCGCAATGTAACAAACTCATGGCCTCACTCCCAAAAAACGAAAAAAGGAAAAAAAAACAAAAAGAAGAAGACAAAAAAAAAAGAAAAAAAAACTCATGGCCATGCGTTTAATTTTCCTTAATTACGCATTCATGCTAGTAGGAAGGTTTAATTGAAAAACCAGAAGAAAGGCAGGGAGGGTTGATGTTGGGGAAAATAAATTGCAATTTCTTACGTGGGGTTTGAAAAAAAATGCCGGAGTTGGAGAAGGATGACTAAGGAGATGTTTTGTTTATTGGTTCGCCAACATAGTGCTATAAACAAATGTGTGTTACAAAAATCAAAATAATTATGTACATATTATATTAACTATTGTATTACTAATTAGAAAAACACAAGTGCTTCTCCCCTCGTCTGGTCTTCATCTGGATTGTGAAGAAAAAAAATGTATGCTACCACCTCCAACAAAGCCACAAAACATGCTTACTTACCATTTGGTTTGGTTGAAACAAATCACAAATTCAACGTCCGCGCTGGGAGCCAGATGACCAAATGGGCATTGCTCATTCTGGAAGGAGAGTGGCCATTGATTCCCATTCGCTTTCTGTTCACGACTTCATCTTTTATTTATCGTAGTAGTCAACAAAGGCTTATCTCTTTGCCTATCTCTTTGCTTGGAGGGTCGCATACTGGAGCGTCTTGGACTTTGACATCCATTAAAGGCCAAAGCATCTCAATTCACATGATGCTTGATAAACCAATCTGATTGTTCGTGTGGATGCTGCAATTAGGCTACTGCAATTGAAAAGTCGGGCCACTGGATAGAAATAAGATGGAAAGTCAATGCTGCTTATCTCTTTTGAGCTGTTGAATGACAGCTTTTACGGCGATATTACATGGGCGGAGTTTGACATGGTTAATGCGGCGTGTGGGCTCATGCATGCCCCATTCGCTTTTCTTAATTTATTTCTTTTTCGAAAATATGTATTGTACATACAATCAATCAAACTAGTTTGCGTAAATAAATACCAATAATATGCATTCAGTACTTTTTGTTAAGTGTCTGCATATTTTATTATTTTTCATGTACATTTTATTTTATCCGTTTTTATGTCATATTTCGTGTCTTTTTTTTTTTTTCTATTTTGTCTCGTCCGTATAACATTTTTCCTATTTTATACTTTATAGTTTATACCCCAATTCCCGGATCCCTATTCAGTCAGATTTGAGACGTCTTTGCATAAAAGATTTAAAACTATTTTTGGTTGTTTAATACTAAAATTATTACCTTTAAACATAATAGCAAGGTTGTGTAGGGCTAGACTTTTTCCTTTCTCTCACGCAACTTTTTTTCACTGGTTAACAGGGCTAGACTTGGATAATTACTTCTGCCTTGATGGCAAAACTGGCCCACATCGTGCCACGAAGTCGGAGGTTTAAAGTTTTAAACCCTGCCGTCCCCTACTTGTAAGGCATCTCAAGTGCCATTTGCTGGCTCTTTGCTCTTAAAAATCCCATTGTGAAGTATATCATTCGAGAGCTTTGTAATTGAAGATTTTGGACATGGGACTTGAGTCATGGACCCATTGAAGTGTCCTACTAAGTTTCGTTTCCTTTATAGAGTCTTCTCATGTCCCCTCCCCACCCCCCCAACCCCAAACCCCCCAAAAATATGTTGGGGTTGGGGTTGCTTTATGGCAGTCCGTGATACAATCATGGGGTTTGGAAATATTCTGTCTTTTATGGTTGAAGATTAAGTACCATCATGCAGCATATCACTAGGTTCCTGTTGTCCCACGATAACTAATGTAGGAACTGAAGAATCATAAAATGAACCCCAAAGCCAATTAGAAGCTCGTAACTTCTTGGTGCCTCCTTTACATCGTGCGAACAACAGCTGTGTGTGACAAAGAGTTGGACTGTTGGCGAGAACTTCAACTTTCGCCATCAGTATGTGCCCTTTGAAACTCTTGTTCATTTCACTTTACCTTTCGCAATCTGATACGTCACCATATTACATAAGCAATGATCAAAGATTTCCAATCTTGCCACTTTTATGCAGATAGATACTTTATCAAAGAAGGCAAAACGAGAATTACACTATGATCTCTGCCAGCAATGTTGACTTTCTATTAATTCTGGTAATGACACTATTGGAACAATAAGTGAGCTCCAGAAGAATTTTTCATATAGTGGCATTAATGAGTTTCGACCACAAGAACATGCTCCAGATCTCCTAACAGTAGAACATGATCACCCAAAGGCATTATCCTTTTTCCCTTCTCATTTGCAATGCTAAGATGCTGACAGGGATCTACCAAAAAGCTTGTTACAGTTGATCTGTGAGAAATGGTATGCACACGATTGAATTCAACAAGCTGTTTTTCCGGAGTGCCTTTAGAAACTTTTGGAACTCTGGAGAACAACATCACAACATGGCTCCCATCCACATCTCCAACATTCGTGACCGAGATTTGCGTGTAGAATCTCAATGAATTGCAAGATGTTATCTCATCAACTTGTACATAACTAGGCTTTCCTCCTTGTTGGCTTAATATTCTCTTCCTAGAAGTCGCTGTCAAATATCTTGACAGCCTTAATTTTTTAGGTGCTGACAAAAAATTGTAAGTGAAGCTAGTGTAGCTTAAGCCATGACCAAATCCATACACTCGATCTCCAGTGTAAAAACGATACGTTCTTCCAGGATAATCACAAGAAATATCAGGTCGCATGTTCATGTCATTCATGGGTACCTTGGTGAATGAATCAGGATACCAAGTGATTGGAAGTTTTCCACCTGTAATTTCAACCCAAGCATCCAATTAAATAGGTGCATCAGAGCAAGAAATCATTGATGTTAAAAGCAACAGAAGTGAGTGCATGCAATGTAGACAGCACTACAACATGTAATATCTCAAGAAGTTAACTTTCCCTTTCTAAATGAGGGCAATAGTAGGCTTTTACAGAATTTGTTCCATAGCAGTACTTAGAGTCTTTTAAATGAATGAAAACCCAGTACGCTAGTGCATAGAGAAGATGTAGCGAG
Organism: Bruguiera gymnorhiza; assembly: GCA_020883675.1. Lineage (NCBI taxonomy): Eukaryota > Viridiplantae > Streptophyta > Magnoliopsida > Malpighiales > Rhizophoraceae > Bruguiera > Bruguiera gymnorhiza. The sequence continues at coordinate 2,415,052 of JAIRCJ010001060.1, forward strand.
CTGATTTTGGCTTGAAAGTAAATCAAAGTCACAAAAGCAAAGCTCTTGGGAGGAGGTTGGGGGTTCAAGCTACTACCTCAAATTCCCATAAAATGTGGACTTTCACTCTGATGTACTGAAAAAAAGAAAAAAAAAAAAGGTAACACCTGTCTAACCTGGATTATACACCCCAAATATAATTTCTGCAAGTGCTTTTGCACCAGCTTCTCCAGGGTACCCAATCCAAAGAATGCCAGCAATTCTTGGATCTGTTTTGGCAAATGATATATCAACTGGTCCTCCACCAGTAAGGACAAGAATTACTGGCCTTTTGCTTGCTGCTGCAACAGAGGATACCAGCTCCATCTGTTTACCAGGTAACAGAAGACTAACTCGGTCATGCTCTTCAGTTTCTTGTGACAAGTCAAGGCCAGCAACTACAACCACAAAATCAGCTCTTTTAGATACAACTATTGCTTCATGGAACCCAGCATCTGAATCACATGGTACATCAGGGCAGCCAACTGCATAAGAGGTCTTCTTTATGTAGGCTTTAAGTTCCCTGAATATGGTCTGTGGATTACATGAGTACCCTAACAAAACAAGAAGCTCAAGAGGTTATCATTGCAATTACAAAAGCAGCAGAATGGCTATCAAGAGGTTATCATTGCAATTACAAAAGCGGCAGAATGGCTACAAGGATGACAAAAGACACAAACTACTTTGAGCATAGCAGAAGAAATTTTTAGCATTTAACCACTGCAGCAAATGTGCTTAGACCTAAAATCTGTTTTTTATGACAAAAGCAGTGCAAACTTCTTGGAATTGACCATGAACAGGAAAGAATTTGACTCAAGGTTTTGGTTTTAAGCAGCAATTTGACTATGATAATCAGAGTTTATATGCTAATAATCTATCACTCCAGTAACCTGAGTAATGCATATACAAATGGGATTGCAATTGAGATTGGATAAGGAATTATGTGCAGTGAGTCATACCTGTATAGTCACCACCCAAACTGCTGAAGTTATTTGCCAGTGGGCCAATAACAGCCAAGGAAGGAACAGCATTCTTATTCAGAGGCAGGAAATTTTTGTCATTTTTCAGAAGCACAATTCCCTGCCTTGCTGCTTCAAGTGCCAATGTCATGTGCTCCTCAGTACAAACATGTTTAGGTCCCAGTTTACCGAACTTCCCCTTTCTGGGGTCTCCATCAAACAGCCCAAGACGGAGTTGAACAGAAAAAAGATTCAGAAGGGCTCTATCTATATCATCTTCATGCAATTTGCCTTTATCAATCGCAGATTGAGCATTTCTGCGCACATATGAGCCACAGTTAATGTCCATTCCTACAAAAAAAAGAAAAAAGAAAAACTTCGTGAGGAATACATGTAATACCAAATATTGTCACTTTGCTTGATCAAACAAGGGACAAAAACGCTCACCTGCTTTAAGAGCAATGGCAACTGCATCCTCAGGGCTCTTCGTGTAATTCTGATATTCAAAAATGGTGGCCACAGCATCACAGTCTGAAGTGATGTAGCTGTAGTTTACATGTAATTAAAAGCAATGAACATTGAAATTCAATTGTCACTTTGTATTACCTAAAGGGTTGACAGTATATACCCATTGAAGCCCCATTCTGTTCGAGCTTTTTGTAAAAGATCCTCTCTTGCACATGCAGGCACCCCATTAACTCGATTATAAGAACACATTAGGCAGCTCACTTTACCTTGTTGTACACAACTCCGAAACGGAGGCTGATATGTATCCTCCAAATCTTGTTCAGTAACCTATTGTCGACCATAAATCAAGGTTCCATTATATTCTGAGTTGACATCTTTAGATTCAATGCAATTTTTGTTTGCCTTTAGATTCAATTTTAACAGTCTATATTGAATTTGACCAAACTACCAACTGTGTTCTTAAACACTCCATTGTTATACCAAGTTGGGATCTTTAAGATCCAATTTGTAAATTTATCCTTAAGCATGCCATAAATTTTTCCTTTTTCGTTTGTTTTTTTTTATACAACAAGCCAAAAGTTAGATTTGAACAACCTAAACTAGTATGTCGCAAAACAAATGACAGCCCAAAAAGAGAGGATGCTTAATCGAACTTTTCCAATCGAGGTTACTGTCATTAAAAAATTAAGCCGGAACAAACCGAACTGTCTAGAAATTGGCAAACTTATGTCGTCCAAGATCTCACCGAGATCATTTTTCCTGACAAATGTTTCCGAAGGCCAGATAAAATAAGTTGATAATTCAACGGAGAAAGAAACTGTACCACAGCATTGAAGTTATATCTACGGAAATTGCCCCATTTTTCCAAATCATATGCAGTGACATGTTTGCAGCAAGCAGACAACATGAGCGCATCATCACCATCAGCACCTTGCCGCAATACCCTTTTCTCTCCAGATCCACATCCACCACTTTCACCACCATTAACAAGACTGCTCTTCCAATTCCCACCTTGAAAACCCTTCACATACTCAATAGCATAAGCAGAGGCCACCACGGGATCCTCGCCAGGAGTTTCTTGACCTCTTCCCCATCTGGGGTCCCTAAAGATGTTAACATTAGGCGCCCAGAAAGTCAATCCGGCTTGTCCAACATTGTACATTGCTCTGGCCTCGGTGGCAATAGCTGATCCAATCAAGAACCAAAGAGTCCTGTTAAAAGCAGCAGCAGTGACAATAACTTGAGGGAAGCCAGTGGCTGAAGATATCGGTCCACTAGAGAAGGAGACGCCAGGGCCATTGGTGGCAATTCCATGGAGAGACTCAGACCACCACTCATAGGACGGGAAACCAAGTCTTGGGATCCCTGAAGCATTGTTTGACAGCAGTTGGATCTTTTCTTGGAGGGTTAAAAGTGAGATTAGGGACTGAGATCTTTTCTTGACAGATAAAGATTTGTTGCAGAAGGTGTAGGAGTTATGGTCCGGCGGCTGGCATGGAAAGTGAATGGCTACTGATTTGGAGATTGAGAGGAACAGATTGAGGTATAGTAGGACTAGGAACAAAGATCTCCTCCAGGGAATGGCCATTTTCTGTGTTGAAAGTTAGCCTAGGATATGTAATGTAGCTTTATTGCCTTTCAAGGCTTTTTAGAAAAGTTCTCTAGTCACTCTGTGAAGATAGACTGGTTGGTGGATTGAAGTTATTTGAATTGGGACTAAAAATTAAAATTAAAAAAAAAAACAAAGAAAAAACTAAAAAAGCAAAGATGGAAAACAAGAAGAAAAATCGAAAACAAAAGGGGTAATTTGTTAATTGGTCAATTTGGATTCTTTTGGTTGTTTTGAATTGATTTAGAAAGTGATTGAAAACGCAAATAATTTAAATTTAGAAATTTAAAATCTGGAAACAAATTTTGATTTATTTTAAATTAAAAAAATTTAAAATTCAAAATCACTCGGTTAAAATTCGATCATCCATCGTTGGACATTTTTAATTGCATCCAATTCTTTCTCCTGAAGTATGTGTGGTTTTGCGCTGATCCACACAATATTTTTGTTTGCACTGTTGAACAGCACCTGCTCTTAAATTTTTTTTTTTTCTCTCCTTTCCCCATTGACAATGACAAGCTGATGCCGGCTGCTTTAACGGGCTGGACCAAAAGCGATAGACTGCACGGTCCCCTGCCTTACGTGGTGAAGTGCAAGATAAGTAAACGACAATAATTAATTGAGAAGTGCCTAAGAATTCCAGTCGCTTGACACAATAACATGCTGGGCTACAAACGAGCCTATATTATAGTTTGGTATGTTCAATTTAAAATTATTTAATAAATTAGATTAAAATTAAGAACCATTATTAATCTTATTGAATAACAAATCGAGTTGAGATGGGCATATGTTCTTTAATTAAGATCAAACAAATTTTAGCAAAGTGGTTTTTTATTAAATTGAAATTATCAGATTTTTTTTAAATATAACTCAATTAATTTTATAATATTAATAAAAATTATATAATAATATTGGTGTAAATAAAATTAAATATGTCAAAAGATGCTAATTTCAATAAAATAAATTAATTAGAAAATAAAAGTATTAAATTTTAATATATAATTATTAATACATGACTACAATTTGAAAATAAGCTAATCAAAATTACCAGCACACTAAAAGAATTTATAAATAACACATAAAGGAGACAAGTCAGGTTTGTCTTCATTCAAATTAAATTCGTAAACAAGTTTTGAATTTTAAACAAATTGTTGAACAAACTTTTAAATCGAATAAAATACACATAAAAATCAATGAAGAGCAAAATACCTTAAAATGCTATTTTTATTGTACCTTTTCGTAGACTTTCTACTTATTTTGTTCAGTCTACTTGCATCCCTCGTGCAAATCATGTGATTTTTTTTCAAAAAAAAAAGATTTAAATTTTTTTAAAAAATATTTTATTACCAATGAAATCATCGAGACAACACCAATAGGTCCTCAGTCGATGCTGAGTCTAGTTTCTACGCACCAGTAATGGGTGTCATAAATAAAACCCAAGAAGATCTTAATTCCTGCAACGCAGGGGCCTGAAAGTCTACTGGGCACAAGTTGGTTACCAGGCTGCTAATGCTATTGGGCTTCTCAAATAGTGCAATTCCTGCACAGAGCCAGCATTACCAATTTTTCATTTGCTGAAGAAATAACCCCAATGTAACGTTCAATGCATAAATGAGTTTGGGTTATATAATTTGTATTAAATAAAGAGATAGAAATTCAAATTTTATTTTTTTCACTCTATATATATATATATCAAAATAAATAATGATATATTCTAATTTAATCATATTTTTTATTAATTATTTAATTTTTATCGATTAGTCAATTTTTATCTATTATAATTTCTTTATTAATTATTTAATTTTCATCCATTATAATCTCTTTACCAATTACTTAATTTTTTTCACCTATAATTTTTCTATCAATCGCTTAATTTTCATCAATTATAATCTCTTCACCAATTATTCATTAATTAAGATTAATTTTTAAAAAAAAAAATTATGATTATATCTCATATTAATGACATAATACTAACTTACACTATAAAAAATACCATATTACATAATTAATGTATAGTCAAAATATATACAAAGTTGTATCAATAAAATAAAAAGTACTCATTGACAACTATTTCTCAATTTCATCTTATTAATTTATTATTTTATATGATATCATAATCATCTCTTACGAAAGTATAAATTTCAAACCAATCAAATTCACCTAATACCTTATCTTTCACCCCAGCAACATTCATGACATAGACAATACTTCAAGTGAATAAACTACCACAACAGTTTCTTTTTCATATAAATAGGTTATTATAGTTTAGATAACAAATTTTGCAAAATAGGCAACACTTTACCCCCATAAAATTTAATTTCAAATTACTCACAAAATGTAGGTAACTACAAAAATCAAAGGAAGGATAGTGTTTAATGTCAACTTTGCAGTCATTTTGGTCACCAAACTAATATGTGTTATGATCATGGACCTTTACCATAATTTTCTAGGTCAATGTCACAACTTCACATTGTTGAAATTCTACCACCATCATTAGTATTTTTGGACCTATGGTATCCAAATTCTAGTGTCATACATTATATCACAAACAATTCATCTTAAACATCCTCTCTTTAACTTTATACAGACAACTAATATATTACTATAAAAAACGAGTTTAGCCCCTTAATAACTCATACAGATACTCTTCTTTTTCAAAATTTTTATCCATTTAATATCCTAGTTATTCCCTTTATAAAGAAAAATTTACTTTCAATTCATTAATTTTCGCAGAAAAATAATTATGATTTTATTTTCTCATCGAATTATTTTTTTGTGAAGTGTCAATGTATGAGAAAAATTGTCTTTCAAGAAAATCTTAACTAAGAACTCTATCAACTATCAAATCAGACCGATTTTTTTCCTTTAACTTATTACTTATCTTAGTTTAGCTTTATTGTTTGTTGACACTATCATTTAAGTTATGCAACATACTTAATTATTTCTTACATGTTTAATAAATTATTAACTACACAACCAACTTACTTGACATATACATCTAGTAAGAGTCATCATTATCCTTATCCTCTCACTTTTTATAAGTCTATGGTTCCCCTAAGATTAATTCATTTTGACATTTAAGGGTCAATTTCAATAATGTCTTATTAAAATAATAAATACTACGTTTATGTTATTGATAATTATTCCAAATGCTTTTAATTTTATGTGCTTAATTCTCATGATCAAATTTTACGTATTTTCATGGTCTTTCTAAATTTCTTTAAAAACCAACTTAATACTTGAGTCAAAATTATTTAAAATGACTGTGTCATAAAATGTTTTTATGCTTCTTTTAATAAATTATTACAAGAGTATAACATTTATAAATGAACATATTGTCCTCGTCTGACCCTTCAAAATGGTTTGACCGAGTATAAATATAGATATATAGTTGAAATAGGTCTGACAATGATGCACCATACATTTGTTCCCTCTCACTTTCAAGATTTTACTTTCAAAAGTGTAATTCATATTATCAACTAACTACCTACTCCAATTCTACTACAATGTAATTTTTGGAAAGTACTATTTTTTTCACATCATTTATTGAGCATTTTCGAGTTTTTGGCTATATTATGTAACCAAACTTATAACCTTATACCAAGCATAAATTGGAGTCCATGTCACATCGATGTATTATCTTGAGATATCTCTTAAGTATCAAGAGTTATTAATACTATTCCCCATAACAATAATGACTTTATGTAGTTGTAGACGTAATTTTTGGTTAGAATGTTTTTCTATTTGCTACTCATGTCACCAACGTACCATTAAATATACCCCCACCAGTATCATTAGTGTTACCCCTTTATATTCCCCTATCAACGCATTTACAATATAATGATTCACATATATAGGAGTTGAGAACTGATACATCCTATATATCAACACCTTTGTAAAGTAATCTCATCATTTCTCATTCTATGTCTCTTCAATTATAACCCACAGTACCCTCTCTTACCTCTGAAATTATCTTATAAACTACCATCCTAAAGGCTACAAGCTTGCCCCCATAATAGGCATCATTAGCTTACTTATGGTGATCATACTTTGAGACGACACAATTTCCCATCGCAATATACAAAAAGATCAAATATATACACTTACCACTTCAGTAATAATTATATTCATACCATCTTGTTACAATCAGATGATAAAAGACCTAAATTAGCCAGCAATTATGGTTGAAGAGTACTCCACACTTTTGAAAAATTAAATATAAAACCTTATACCATCTCTTATAACCTACAAACTTATTGGTTGGAAATAAGTCTCTCACATCAAACTTCATGTAGACAATTTTTTTGAACGATATAAGGTCAAATTAGTCACAAAAGTTATTCATCAATAGTAAGGAATTTACTATAATGAAACTTTTAGTATGATGATTAAACATATCACAATTCATATAGTTCTTACAACTGGATTTTATGGGGGTTAGCAATTTTAACAACTCGATGTTAAGAATGTCTTTCTCTATGGTATCTAATTGAAGAAATAATCATAGATCATCCACCAAGTTTCATTAATCCTTACCATCCTTATCATATATATTATCTAAAATAATCTCTCTATGACTTAAAATAAACACCCCATACCTAACACCAATATCTCAACAATTTTCTAATCTCCATTAGTTTTGTAATTTTTTCAGCTGACTCATTATTATTTATATTACATTAACACAATATGGTATCTTCTTATTCATATATGTCAACAACATGATTCTTACAGAATTTCTTACAACACTTTTATCTACTTTCTTAGAGACTCTACAAAAGGAATTTACTATGCACTTCAGATGGTATGGTCTTCTTCTTCACCAAACAAAATATGCAACAGATCTTCTTACACGTGCAAAAATACAAAATGCGAAACCTCTCACTACACCCTATGTCATCGACTCAAATATTCTATCTATCCAATGTGTTGAGTTGTTCTCGAATCTAACACTTTATCATAGTATTATGGGAGCATTGTAATATCTTACTCTCACTCAGCCTAACATTATCTTTACTATTAACACTGCTTACCAGTTCATGCATGCACCCATAAAGGTCCATTAGTAATTTGTCAAACGTACGCAACACCATGACATCCTTTTTACTTGTAACAGTAATTTCCATCTTCATGCTTTTTCAAATGTAGGTTAGGTTAGAAACCACAACCCCAAATGATTAGTTAACAAATTTAGCACAAAGGCTGAATCTAGCATAAACCATAGCCTCTAATCTTATTTCATGGAGTTCCTGTAACAGATAGTCACCCAACCTAACATAAAGGCTGAATTAAAAATCTTAACTAACATAATTGCTGAACTTATTTGGATTGAGGCTATTTTATGTGATATTGGTGTCTCTTGGTGAGGCGCTTCAATTCTTTGGTCTAACAACATCTCTCTCATCTATATAACAGAAAATCTTATCTTTCATGATCCAACAAAATACGTGAAAACCGATTACCATTTTATATGAGAACATAACGTCAAAAATCAATTGCATATTCATTACATCTTTATTACAAATCAACTTACCGATATTTTCACCAAAAGGCTCTCTATGACTTGTTTTCGAATTTTACAATTCAAACTTATTGTTCATTCCACCACATTAACTTAAAGGGGGTATCAAAGAAAATGATGACATATCTTGATTTAACTACAATATCTCCATCAGTTGTAACCAATTACTTAATCTTTATTAGTTACAATTTTTTCATCAATTACTTAATTTTTGTCAATTACAATCTTTCTATTAATTTTTCAATTTTCATCAACTACAATATCTTAATTAATTATTCAACCTTTATCACCTATTATCTCTCTATTAATTATTTAATATCTATTAGTTATAATTTTTTCACTAATTACTCATCAATCAAGATCAATTTTTTATAAAAAAAATTATAATTATATCTTATATTAATAATATAATCTTAATTTGTACTATAAAAAAATACTATATTACCAAATTAATATATGACTAAAGTATATATAAAATTTTATTAATAAAATGTAAAATACTTATAGATAATTATCACTCAATTTTATTTTGTTAATTTATTATTTTATAGGATAAACTATATTACTCTTTCCACCAACCAAGAAAAAAATAGAGAAGAAATGATCTTAATGTTTGGTAGGGATAAAAACTGTTGCAGTGGCTTCGCTGATCCAGCAGGATTTAGTATGGGCCTATTGGCCCTGCACAGTAGTTAGGCAGAGTTCCCTCCGGCCTCGTGCCTCCCCTTCTGACCCACAACAAAAAAAACAAAAGAAAGGGAACTATTTGTGTGACGTTTCCTACATGCGTTCAAATCCATCACGGCATGTTCCTCGAATGGCTAGTTGTTGACGATGTACAACAACAATAGCAATAGGGGAATATTCTGTGTCGCTGCTTCGTACTCTGTGTCGCTGTTTCCTACATAAAGAAAGCTATGCAAAGTGTTAAAAATTAAGACGAACCAGCCAGCCTGCCCCGATCAAACTTTCTCCCAACTTTACTCAAAAGCAAGATACATCAGCAAAATAGCAATTGCAATTGTACAGCAATGGAAAGAAACGGACAATCAGAACAAAGCTAGCTACGGAGAATAATGGAGTTGAGTTGTGGGCACAGTGCTCTTTGGTTTCTTGTGTAGTAGCAAGGACCCACATTGTAGCAAACCGAATTAAGGATAGAGGTATTGATCTGATCCCCTTGTTAGACCTCTAAAGTAAACCACTATCAATTTACTGAAACACATACTTCTCGCGGTCAAGGAAGTACCGCAGGGTTAAAACAACAACTGATTTTCACAACCTAGAAGACAGTTATATCACGTGTTGGAACTTCTACTCTCTCTTAGGTACCCTTTAATCGCTTTGTTTTTAAATTTTCTATCTGTTGGGTCGTTTCATTATGAACAGATCGATCAGACCCATAAACCAACAGAAGACATATCAGCCAGAAGTGAAAGTCCCTCTACCCGATCTTTCATCTTCCTATCTGCACTTAAATCCTTTTAAACAGTAAATAATAACTAACAACGAGGCTTTGTCCAGTAAGTAAATTGATGAACTCTCTCTCTCTCTCTCTCTTTTTTTATTTTTTTTATCAACCAGGGTTCAATCTTTATTGGGAATACTCCTGGAGTAAATGCACCAAGTCCATGAAGCGGACTCGTCCTTAAGACGGTCATAGGAGGGACTTAATCTCGGTCGATGCAAAAATGGTCCTTAAGCACGACTACTGCTTTGCATTGGGGATGGAATTAAATATATTCTAAGCCAACATTGCTGAGCGGCCTTGCTCATCGCACAATTCTTAGGCAACCATGGCCTTAACTAAGTTCAGGTAAATCGGGATTGTGTAATGTGATGCACTGGTGCACGATCACACAGGTTTTGATTTTTCCTGGATTTAAACCGTGCATGAAGCACATGGAGGGTTGTAACGGTGAATTGCCTTACTAGTTTCTCTCGGTTATTCGGAAACTATTTGGTTCCTTTCCGATGTGCCCAAAAATTAAAGGAAAAAAAAAAAAAAAGAAAAAAACTTAGTGACTTTCGTTTCCTAACTTGCTTGTGCCACGCAGTATTGTGACACACACTACTACTAACTTGTCTATTTTTTTTTTATTTATATGAATTAAAGATCAAACTCTAAATTCGAAATTAAGAATTTGAGTGAATAATTTAATCTATGGAAGCATGGATAAAAGTCACGGGCCATGTGCAGTAGAGTATGAATAAGGTTAGTCTTATTATGGCCCTGCAGCGCGGCTCATAAAGACGTCAGCTTCAATTTATTTTATTTTGTTCTTCATACATTTATACCCTGTTGAATTCCGGAAAGCCTTCTGGGATAACCATAATTTAGCGGTGTAAAAGTTATTAAACAAAAGGAAAGAAAAAAAAAAAAACAGGGAGAAAACAAACAGAAAGGAGAAGTACAAATTAAAAGGACGGCATTCAAGTTTTGCATATCCTATCCACAATTTTCTTTCGGGAAGGTTAAGAATTACGAAGCTAAACACTGTATACTTGGTTTCCAAAAGGAAAATAGTATAAAGATTCGAAGAATATTTTGTGAAAAACCACTGCATCTATAATCTCTGTATTTAATACCATCCAAGGATGACTCGTCAGCCACTAAGGCACTTACTATATGATCTCTCGGTAGAGACGCTAAACTTTTCGTCTCGATACCAGTGTTTAACCTTAACAAATTCTTAAAAAAAAATTAATTTAATTTACTTAAAAAATAGTCAAATTAATTTAATATTATATATATATATATATATAATAAAAAATGTAATTGAGATTGAATTAAAACAATAAAAAAATATATAATTAAGTGCTAATTAAGAGAGAATTGGTCATTACTTGCACTACAAATGCATAATTTAATCAACCCGGGAAGGGTAAAGTATTCTGCAGGCACAACCATATTGACCACATAGCTCTCTATTTTTTTTTTTTTGGATATATCGTATAACGATATTTTTAAAGGGACAGAGGACTAAGAGGAGAAACCATGGTTCATATTTAAATTAAAAAGAGTAGAATTGAACAGTTTCCAATCTGAGTACAAATAAATCTGCACACTCACTTGTGTGGCATTCCATTCATGTGCATTTTTATAATTGATTGCCAAGAGATTGAAGGAATCAACACATAAAGAATTTGACAAGAATTTATGTCCTATTAGGCTGCATTTAAATTTTAGTTGCTAGGCAAATCACTGTGTCATGTGAAAGTTCCTTGCAAACTGCCCCACTCGATGCTGCCTCCAACGTGAAGGGAAATTGACAAAAACCCGAATGTGGTTTATTCTTATCGTATTTTTTTTTGGCGACCTTGGCATGTGAACATAATCCACAGTAAACACGGAAGACACTTTTCAACAATATTATAGAAAAAAGACGCGAATGCATAACTAGACGATGCGTGATCTTAGGGTTTAAGCTAGAACCTAACTAGTAGCTAGATTGATTTCCACCACAAGAAATGGTGGACAACTTGATCGAGTTATGCATCGATGGAGTTTTAGCAATTAGTGGTCCGTTAATTATTAACACAATTATAAGTAACAAAATACAAAAAAACAAAAAAAAAAAAAAGGGTAGCTAACAAAATTCGAGTCGGGGTTTTGGTGGACACAATCACGTGTTAATGTATTGATAAGATTATTATAAATCTGTTCCATATCCCCGTATAATTCAAAACGATTTAGGACGCAAAACAATGAACTAGATTAGTTTCACTCACAATCAAATGTATAATCTCTAAATCACGTCGTAAATAATATATATTATGATGGTGAAAGAAAACAGCGGCGGCGATTAAGAATTTTGACTTTTAAATCATGCTTGTGCACATGGGAAAACTTCTGGGTAGCTAATCTTGGCTCGATGGAGCAAAGTTATAATCATCACCAAAACTGTTTTCTGATCGATATTCAGCGGTGTCGTTTTTAGAGCTTTTCATTCGTGGGGGAAAGGCTCCGGGGGAGCATGGTGAGGTGCTTCGACCCTGCAGTTAATCACAGTGACTTTAATTTCAAACAATCAAAATATATTATTCGGTTGTATTTGAGAAAAAAAAAATGTTTACATTACTTTTTGAAAAATATACTGCATTGTCGAGAAATATGCTGCATTTAAATAAAATAAAAAAAAAAGTATTACATTTTTCAATTACAAAATGCAACTACCTGGTGGGTCTGTTAATGACGTTGCTTCCCACTTCTTAGAGCTAGTTGCAATGTGCTACCATACCATACCCGTGCCAGTAGGAGAATATTATTAAGTCACCAAAATGTGTCTCATGTGGATTAAATTAAACAAAACGTAATATGTGATATTAAATACTGAAGTTTTAGACAAATTTTGAAACTCAAAAATAATATGTTAGAAAACCAGACTACCAAAACCCAAAAAATATAAATATAAATAAATAAATAAATAAATATAATATGTGAGTGGCTTGGTCTAGGCCTGGTAGTTGGCCCATTCTACCTAATATTATTCCATGTAGTAGCAGATCATAGTGTTGGACTTTGTGGAGGTTAAATTAAAGTGTATAAAAATAGGGGGATCATTGTTTCTGCACCAAAAAAAATAATTTGACACAGGAAAAAAAAAAATTGGGGTTTCAGTAGCTAGAGGTAATGATCTTCACCCTCTTGCAATTTTATGCGTGGAAAGAATAATTTTCAAAAAATAAATCTCAGTCATAGTTAAAATGAATAAATAATATTTTTTTCTTGTGTCTTAAAAAATTATAGAAAAGCATAAAAAAAAAAGAGTCCTAATATACAACTCCCATTCAATGAAAGCAAGCTACCTAGGTTCCAACGAACCTTTTCAAAAAATAAATCTTAGTTCTCTCGACTGGTTGTACTGCGGAATTTTTTTTTTTTTTTGTGTGGAGTGTACGACTAAAGAATGATTTGGCAATGCTTTGTCGTCCCAGCACCCGTGCGATAGCTATCAACAGCACTCGGGACTTGATTCAGACGGGGGCGGAGGACCCAGTCCACGGACAATAAAAGACAACCATGTTTAAAGGGGCCAATAAAAGCTGAAGTTCAAAAGGCTGTTTTTTTGGGGGGGCGGAAAAACGATATTGTGGGCAGCTCTGCCTGCTTAACGATGCTTCCTCGATGGTCAATGTATCCGTGCAAAAATTTACTGAAGGGGGCGTGCCATTAAAAGTGTAAAACACTTATAATTTGCCCTCAAGTGATTAAGCATTCTATGTCTCCTTCTACGTTCTCCTTTGCGAGAGTGCCCTAAATTTGCATCCTGACATATAAGATGTGTGTGTAAGAGAATCGCTTTAGACTGTTGTGAGATAAACTTGATTTTACATATAATGATCACACATTTATAATTAAATATGACTAACAGATATAATTATACAATATGATTAAGCATCTATCACGAATCAAACTTACATAATGGTCCTTATTTTCCCAAGGGGGAAAAATTTTATATAGAAAAAAAAAAACCCGAGAAACAAAACTAGTGAAAACCAAAGGAGGTGGTGGGTGGACTGTCAAAAATGACTTTGTCGTGATGGGTTGCGAATTGACGTTAAGACGCCTGAGGTTCTTACATGCTAATGTGTCTTGTGATCTTTCCACAAATCACTAGGCCACTGACACATACAGAGATAACGACAAAGTTGATCAATAGATTTAATTTATCTGAGATTGAGGAATTATGAAGGGAGTTGAATTTGAGTTGGGATTTTACAGACGTGGCTATCTCCATCGAAGAGCGAGCAAGCAATTCACAAGAAAAAGTTTAAAGGATATAGGCGGAGGTGAGGCCCAAAGTTATTCTATTACTTCACGTGACTCCATTTGAGTAAGCTCTTCGCTTTTAGTACAAGATTGCCTATGCTTTGTTGTGACACTCCAGTAAGCATAGTATATATATATATATATATTATGAATAAGACTCCCTCTCTTCTTTTTTGTATTTTTGCATTATCAACCTACAAAACTTTCACATCCTGATAAATATTTAAATTTATATAATTTTAGCCTCTTTTTTTTTTTATAAAAATTCTTTTTTTTTTTTTTGGCAATTCGAATATGTTACCTTCATGGTATACAAATAATACTAAGAATAATACTTCTCTGGACTAACATATGTTATGTGTCATATATAGATGAATAATTGTAATGAATTATTTTGGTTTGATTTTGAAAATTGGTATAAACCCAGATTATATGAACCAATCATTGATTTACTGTAGTTCAGAGGGCCTTTTGTTTCGTTCAACCTCTTGCTCTCTTGTAGCCTTCTCGTATTTGGAAAAATGTGAATCACAAATGCATACCCGAAACGTGTGATAACATGAGTGAAATATTCCACTTGTTTTAAGATCATGTGGACGTGGTCCGAGGCCTCATGGACTCGTCACCATCTTTATCTCATAGAATAAAAGCGAGAGGTATCCCACGCGTCACTCTCACGTGGGACATCAATTGATGTATGTGTCCTGCCTAGTGCATCAATTGACAACAAATAAATAAATATATATATATCCGTAATTCCTGCTACTAAATATTTTTAACAACAAAATTTTCAGTTTTAGCAGTAATATTCACCTGCTAATCTATATATATATATAGATATTATTTATTCATTTGTTTGTTTATTTATTTATCCTTGTAGTGTAGTGGTAGCTAGTGTCTCAAGCATGGGGGACCATGTCGAGGAAACGTAAATTACAATGTTAAGAGTTTAGGCCTTTTTACTCCGTAAATAAAGCTATATGCTATCGTCTGGGCCAAGAAAGGAGGTAGGCTAATACACATTTGGGTGGTGTACAGCAGAAACATTCTTATAAAAATAATGGAAAAAGACAAGGGGACTGGACCGTCAAGGGAGAGGAGCAGAGAGAAAGAGAGAGAGAGAGAGTGCATGGGTTCCATGTGGATTCCGTTCACTTTTTTTTTTCTTAATAATATATATATATATATATATATATATATTCGATACATATTTACACATTACATTTACATTGTATGTATTTTGAAAAAAAAAAAAGAAAAAGAAAAGAAACGTACGGGAGCCCAAGTCCGGTCAGCCTTCCGGCTACATCCTGCAGCGGGTGCAAAAATAATAGACCTGGTAAAAGTTGAAAGCACTTTTCAGATCGAACGTACTGTCTTAAAGGGAGATCTCTAGTTAAATGTTACCAAGCGATTAAAGCTGCAAAACCCTTTTCAAACCACCATTATTGGCCCGAGTTTCACTCAGTGTATATGAATTTAATATAAGTAATCAACAACAGGGAATTGATAGTTGCGAGCACATGCTCTCCATCTACAAAAGCCAATGGCCTTGCTTCTCTGTACAAATGCTCTCCATTTATTTGTCCGAGATTTCGCACAATTTACCGTCCATTTATCCATCAGGGTCGGTTGCAACTTCCCGTCACTGCAAATTTGGCAAAGCTCCCTGATTGTGATAATTTTTTAGGGCTGTGTCAAAAAAAAAAAATCTAATATATACGATTTACCTACTTTAGGTACAAAGGTTTTTCAATTATAGTATTAGAGTAAGAACTCAATCTTGTGTTTAAATTGCACCACTCGTAATTTATAATTGAGTTATGGTTTTCTACGTAGCATAAAAAGGGTCTTTATTGTGTTTAAAATTAAATACAAGTTCTAGAGACATTCTAATAGTTGAGATCTCAATCTTTTTTTTATTTTTGGTTAATTTTAAAAATAAATATAAAATTTATAAAAATAAAAAATATATATTACTCTTATGGTATAATTTATAATTCAATAAATTTTTCAATAAGTTAAGTTAAAAAACAAAAAAAAAAAAAGATGTATATGTCATTTGTAGATATGACAAAGAGAGATCATGATAACGATGAATCCATCTGGTTCAGGTGGGCGACAAACCATTTCCTTCAATATCCTTAGAATAACATTTTTAATGGAAGAATGCCCACGGGACTAACCAGTGATGCCAAAGTTTCTTTCTGGACATTTTCTAAGTAGCGAAATGGTGATCAAGCTTCTTAAATAATCGAACCATATCACATTTAATAAAAAAATTTCAATAAGATCTTAATACTTCTATGACTATTTTTTCTTTTTTTTTCTTTTGCGTGTCCATTCTTTGCGTGTGCTTCATTGTAATTTAATCATAACTAATGTGAGGATTATGATTTATGCCTTCATATACACAAATAAAATGTAGACGGTTCCAAGAGGTTGTTTTAGACTTGAGATTTGCTCTCTTAAATTTGAACGTTAACTTCTTCTTGTTGTCATTTAGTATTACAAAACAAATCTAAATATCATTTTCAGTTTATTACGAGTGAATATAGATAAAATAGGTACTATGATATTGTAAGTATGCGTCAGAAAGTAAATTGTTTTATCCAGAGAACGTATTATTTTTTCCTTTGTAACGATTTGGTTTGCCTTCTGTCACTCTCTATCTCTGTCTCTCCCTCTCCCTGTCCTTTTCGTTCTCCTGTAAATCAGATATTTCCTTGGTGAACTGGCCTGGCATGGGACTAAAGAAAGAAACAGATTAAGGAGAAGCAAAATGTAAACTTGGGAAAGGGTTTTTGCAAAATCATAATTGAATCGGATTCGAAGCTGGCACTCGAAAAAATTGGACAAGCTGAATGGGAGCATGACCTCTACCAGCACTATTATAGCTGAATACTTCAGGTTGTTGAAACTACTTTGGGATTGTTAGCTGCAATATACATTACTTACTGTGCTGATTTTCTTGCTAATTTGGGAGCTACAACTGTAGAAAGACTCAAAGTATGATAATCTCCTCCACCAAGCATGCGTGAATTACTTCAAAGAGATTTAGTTGGTGGCTTGTTCTGCTTTGAGCTATTTTCTTTTCTTTCATTGTGATAAAATTAAAAACACAAAAATGTTGAAGCAAGGAGGAAAGTATTTTAAGTTTTCGTCCACTCCCTTTTTTCTTTAATTCAACATAATAATAGTTACAAAGCCGATACATCAAAATTATCGTCATACTAGCTATGGAAATAACAATTGATGAGTTCAATGAATGAATGAAATAATTGTCGTGGCACTGAAGTTGAAGGCCGTGGCCATATCGACCTGAGTCCCAATGTCATTACCTTTTTTAAGGTACCAAATAGTTTTGTTTTTTTGTTTTTTTTGGTATCACATTGGAAAGATATCAAATAGTTACTCAACAAAATTCCTTCTTGAAACAAAGTCTTGATGCAATAGAAGAACCCTCCAAGATATTAGAGAAAAACAAAGATCAAAAATACATTTTAAACAAGGTAGTTTGCCAAAAAGGCTTCCAGTACAGGACATTTTGTGTTCTAGCGTAATATTTCATGTCGTTCATTGTCCTTTCCATTTCTTCCTCGAGGACAAGCAAATAAAGATGAAATCTAGTCACAGAGAAACAGAAACATACAGTAACAATCAATAAGA
The DNA here is from genome assembly GCA_020883675.1 of Bruguiera gymnorhiza. Classification (NCBI taxonomy): domain Eukaryota; kingdom Viridiplantae; phylum Streptophyta; class Magnoliopsida; order Malpighiales; family Rhizophoraceae; genus Bruguiera; species Bruguiera gymnorhiza. The sequence continues at coordinate 2,433,069 of JAIRCJ010001060.1, forward strand.
TCATAACGGAGACAATGCAAGCATTTTTTTTCCGCTGGCCTAATCATGGAAAAAGTGAAGAAATAGGCAACCCATTTAGTCCTTGAGTTTGGAGCATTGAAACATGGGACCCGACCATGCACCATTTGTCCATTTTCGCCTCATGAAAAAGTGGGGTGCATGATTTCTGTTGATTAATCGGTAATAATGAGATGGGCTGAGCCTGATTTTTAAAATAAACTTGCAAACCTGACAATATGCGATGTTAGGTTCATCCTTTTTAGTTCAGACAGAACTGTGGGTCAAAGCTTTCGGGGTATGGAAATTAAATATTAAGTTTGTCTGATTAATAATTTCGGCGAAGAAGACAGGAATTCACCCAGTAAGAGAGAGAGAGAGAGAAAGAGAGAGAGAGAGAGGAAAAAAGCAGATTCCCTTCAAGTCTGGGCCCCTAGGTGGGGTTTGCTACATACAATGTAATACATACTGTAATGCATAGATAATGACGAGTCATTTTCACATCTGTTTATATATCCCTTCAAACTTGGTGCAACTTCATGTTTCCAAGCATATAGTTCGGAACATAATTCCTGGATCATTTTCACAGAGAGAGAGAGAGAGAGAGAGAGAGAGAGGAGGAGGAGGGGGGTGATGGACCTCACTCAACATTGTTTCTTAGAGGAGTTACTGCAAGCTCCAAGAGGAGATGGCTTGGGAAATTTTCCTACCGGGACTTGTGAGTTTTTCTCTAACGGATGGAGCTTAGATCCTTTTGATGAGAACACAAACTTGGCTATGGCGAACCCTTCACTTCTGCTATTATCCGCCCCAACAGAAACTAGCTTTCGTTGCCCTTTCAGTGACCAAAGTTACCCTTTTGTTGAAGGGTTCACAGAACCTGGAGAGATTGACACTCCATATGCCAAGAATGATACATTTCCTCTTCCACCCCAAGAAGAATACCCACCGATGGTTGAGGAGGAAGATCTTGGTACTTTAAGCAATCACGGCTATGAAAGTAGAAAGCACAGCTGCAATGTTGAGATGCAACAAGCTAGCAATGTTCAGGATTTCAGCATGGGCTTTTGCGGAGAGGATAACAAGACCAGGTCCAAAAAGTTAGAAGGGCACCCCTCAAAGAATCTAATGGCGGAGAGAAGGAGAAGAAAGCGCTTGAATGATCGCCTTTCAATGCTAAGATCAATAGTACCTAAGATCAGCAAGGTAATTTATGTTTTTGTTTCTGGACTTTCCTTTATTTCAGATTATAATTAACAATGGCTGTAATCTGTATCCATCTTTGATGTCCTTTTTTCATTGCAAGTACTTCGAATCTTGCATCACTGATAACAGAATGTGAATGTTAGCAGATGGACAGAACTTCCATTCTAGGTGATACCATTGACTATATGAAAGAACTGCTTGAAAGGATAAACAAGTTGCAGGAAGAAGAAAGTGAAGAAGGTTGGGATCAAATGAAGTTAATGCCCAACTTCAAAGAGCCAAAGTCAAATGAGGTACTGGCGAGAAATTCCCCCAAGGTATGATGCAGAAATTACAGATTAAGAGTTTGAAACCCAAAAACCATTGGATAAAGAAACACTCCATTGCTTAGCTGAATCTTTCCACAACGAATCTCTGCAGTTTCAGGTTGAGAGGAGAGAGATCGACACCCGGATTGACATCTGCTGTGCAACCAGGCCAGGACTGCTGCTTTCAACAGTAAACACACTGGAAGCACTAGGCCTTGAAATCCAGCAGTGTGTCATAAGTTGCTTCAATGATTTCTCAATGCAAGCTTCTTGTTCAGAGGTGGGCATCTTAGATCCCATGTATACCAGTTGCTTTCCTTTTAGTACACAGATGCCTCCAATCAACCAAAAGTCTAATATTTCTTTCACATAATTTTTTTGCTATTATCTAATTAGGTTGCTGAGCAGAGAAACTTAGTTAGTCCTGAAGATATAAAACAAGCATTATTTAAAACTGCCGGTTATGGAGGAAGATTTCTGTAGAACGGAGGAGTGCAAAATACATGTGGTCACTTACAGTGCCTGCAGTGGTGGACCATCTTTAAGTTTGTTCTTCATGGAATTCCTGCAAATGAGAAGCTGTAATAAATGCTCAAAGCTTTGTTAGGCCCACTTCTCAACCAAATAATTTTATAGTCCACTTGGGACATCAATTATATAAGGATCATTTGTTCCTTCTCTGCCAGAAAATACTAATGTATGTCCTAGATATTGGACAGGAATATTGGTCTAAATTCTTTGCCAGAATATTTTGTATAAATTCTCTTTCGCAGAGCACGAATGTTTCTAGAATGATTATCAGCTGGAATTATGGGCTACCCATTTTTATATTTAGTAAGCTTAAGTAAATAATTATTGGATATCTTATAGCCGTATCAGGCAACTACGCAAATAATTAAGACCTGGAATTCCACTGGAAAGCGACCTTTTGTCCCCCAAAATCTTGAAGAATATCTAAAACAATTATAATATAGACACAAAAACAAACAAAGACAAGAGGAAACATCTGCAGTCCAACCATGGAAGAAACTGAATTTCCATCAAGCCCACCGCTAAATAATTGTAATCTGAAGGACCAATTAAGACAGGAGTACACATTGTCGTTCAAGGCATGACTCCTGATGCTAAACTACTGTTTTTATATTCTAATCTATCAAACTTCCATTTACGGAGGCAGAAGAACCCAGATGTAGAATTGCATCCTGAATCACTGTGGCACTCGAGGGCAGTGCAAATCCACTGATAAATTACTTGAGTCTTGCTTCATGAGATCCAATAGGGTATAACAATGAACAAATTGCATCAAATCCTTGGATCAGGAATATTGAGAACAAACATAAGTTTACCTGAAGTTCAAACTTAGAGAAAAGGGGGCAAAAAAACAAAAAAAATTGTTCATACCAAAAGCTCAAAACTCAGACTTAACAATCGTGATATAAAGACTCAGATTATGACAAAACATCAGTTGGGAAAAAATGAAGACCCATACTGATGGAGATGCATATGTGCTCTGCAGAAATATGCTATTTACTCAGCAATGTCCAACTTGATTGGGAGATGGGTCAAACAAATGGCAGTTGGAGAAGTGGAGACGGTTCAAGATGTTAGGACCAATCTTTCCTTCTTGGAATGAGAGAAAACTTTAGAATTGAGCCCCCATAGAAATGCAGGCATGAGCTACTAACAACTTCAGCTTGCTTTCTTTTGGATTTCCATTTGTTGCATATAAGTCAATGTCAATGGTCCAGCCTTGTCCAGCAGCGCCACAGCATTGAATTGTCAGTTATGCAGAAAATGACTGAAATTTTGAGATAGTTATTAAAATTGAGAGCATTTTCACACTGCAGAACAAACTGAGTTCTTGCTCACTCTCATAATCCACGTTGTTCTTCGTAGTCCACATCAGCAAACCAATTCTTACCCTGAATTCCATACAATTCATGTGCTTGGAACAACAGAGATTCATGAAAAATATAAACAAAGGGTAAGCCAGAGACATTTTGACAGAAAAGTGGAAGCATTGGCATCCTGTGTACTGGCATGACACTCGAATTTATGGGCCTGTACTCCAAAATTTCTGAATAATTTCCACAGAAAGCTTGTTCAAACGTGGAACGATATTAGAACAAGTATTATTAGTTCACATTGGAAGCTTTTTGAGGAGAAGATTGTCTAAGGAGATTTCCAATTCCAATATTACTTGTGAACATACCACACAAAGCCCCAGCAAGGATCCACAGGTACACTTTGGGTGTTTTCTTATTTATCAGTAACACTTTAGTAACACATAAGCCTCATAAAAAACTATCCCAGTTTATACATTCCACAGTTCACATAAGCAACCAAAAAATCACAGGTAAGGCCTTCTAACACGTAATCTTATGCCTGTCCAATTGATCAACTTCATCCAGAGGACCAAAATGAGAAAATGCAAATGAAAAATATTGAACCCACAAATATCATGAAATTGAAAACAACATTGAAACATGGGAACTCTGAAAATGAAAAAAGAATAAGGAAAATCAGAGCATAGCATAATTACCAGCTTAGAAATCTTGTTGCAGAAACTAATGGTGGGCTTCGCGGAAAGTTAAGCTCTCTGCAAATCCAATTCTTGGCCCCTTGCGCCCACTGTTGATTATTATCTTCTAATCATTCCTAACCTCCCCCAATGCCCCGTAGATTTAATTCCTACGATCAATTCGATGCGAACACCGCCCCCTTTTCATCCCTCCTCTGATTTCATTGATCCTCGTCGTGATTGTCTGTGGGTATCCAGATCTTGAGTTTTAGGAAGAGAAGTCTCAGAGATGGACGGAGAGGGGTGGCGAGTTCGCGATTTGGCGCGGGGGAAGTGGAGGAGGAGACGGTGGCTATGGATTTTTTTGGAGCTTCTCTGTTTTGGCATTTCAACAAGCACCTTGTGGGGACCGATCCTTTCGCCTTTCAGCTTTGGGAAGTGGGAGGGAAATTGCAAAATGGGGGATACTATGGTTGGCAATTTTGAAATGTTTGGGGAGTGAATTGGGCTTTTTTTTTTTTTTTGGAAGGGCATCCAAATCTAATTGCTATTGTGGGCCACAAGGACAGCCCATTTCAAGGTAAAATTATCTGACGCTATGGCTTGTTTGGGCTGACGACCAAACTCTATTGTGATGATTAATCTTTCTTTTTCTTTTTTTTTAATTGATCAAAAAAATTTTCTCTCTCCTTTTTTTTTTTGGCAAAGACAGTAAGGTCATATCAAAAAAAAAAAAAAACACTTAACATATACAGTATGTGTTTAGTTGTCCGAGACGTATTTTTCCTTTTTTTTGTTAAAAAATTTATTAAACCGCAAATTATATAATAAAATAATTTTTATATAAATTTCATATGATTTTTTATAATTAAAATTTAAAATTTTTAAAATAAAAATTTAAATTCTTAATGATTAGAATATATTTGAAGAAATATTTAGGATGTGCATTTTAAATGTGTGAGGAGGACGAGATGAGGATGCAATGCAATAGAAAATAATTCTTTTTGTTTTTTTTTTTGTCAGACACTAGAAAATAATAAAACTTCCAAAAACCGCAACAAAAATCGACATTTTAAAATAGAATGTTAAAGAAAGGGGTCGGGACCTTCTCCTGTAGATGCTAATGCCATGTGACTAAATAACAAGCTGCAGCAGGGCGATGGTAGTGGAGACCAAAAGGGATCATAAAGGAAAAAATAGTGCGAGCAAAGCTAGAAATGGTAAAGATTCTCCCTGCTTTACTCGTTTGCTCTCATGTTCTCTTATTAACTAAAAAAAAAAAATCACATATAATTAAAAACTCAAACAAATTAAATTCAAATTCTTATTAACCCAACAACCGAATAATGTGAATTTTAATAATTTGAAATTTAAAATATTTTTAAAAATATTATATTTAAAATATATTTAACTTAAAATATGATAAATGTAAAAATTAAGATATTTAAAATTCAATAAAATTTTAAATTTAAAAAAAAAAAAAACTTAAAATCTTAGTGACTGAAATTCAAAAGAATTTGGTCTAAATTTGATACGACCCACTCATTTACCAACTTTAATTGATACCATGAAGTAAAAGATGTCATTAGAAGCAAAGTGGAGTGCTACAAAAGGTTTCTAATTACCAAAATAGTTATGTTTATAAGAGTTACAGATGAAAAATGCATTTAATAATTTATATAGCAGATTTAAAACTGGGAAGATGCTGGAATAGATTTATAAACTAACTCGAATAAGATAATGAAAGGGTCGGCAAGCAAGTCATGTGCATTGAGGACGGGGCCCCAGAGGCCTTAGTGACAGATGAGATTAAAGAGAAATAGAGGGATGCCACTGTAACAAATTATTGAATGTTACACAGTTAAGGTAACTTTACTTACATTGGTTGAACCACGATTCACCGATAACCCTCCGAATGAAACAAAGTCATATACGTGCATTTGTTAGCATGATTAATAAAAATTGGTTCTTGGATTCCACTTCGCGAACACCGACTTGAACTTCGGTTTGCCAATGTACCAAAAGTTCATTGCACAGCGAAGATTCTAAGCACGTTCTTTTATACTACTTGAGTAATGGTGTTAATGAATAAACAAAGTGCAATTTGAGCTTTCCCAACTGTAATCTGTGTCTAACACTTTATTGCTTGTTAATTGAGCATGATTTTAGTTTCGGCTTAGATCCTACTTCTGTCCACATTGAGCAGAGCAGCCGGGCATCCATAAATTAAAGCAGATTCTATAATTAAGAAATGAGATTATCATATTAATATTTTTAAAATTGTATTTTATGAAAGCGAAGTTGCATGCTGGCATCAGCATCGACTGTTGGGATAAGACCACTAAGAACGCACTAGCTAGCAATTGTCCTTGATGGCCTGCGTCCCCATGTGATTGTCGTCACTATTAAAGGGTCCCAGACCCAGACTCGACTTTGCACCCATTAAAGACAGTGTTTATCATCCGTACGTTTTAGAAATCCTGATTCCCACTTCGTTTTCAACAGATGTGAGGGGAACAGTAACGCCCATGATGCTTTTATGGCGGCCATGTGCGTGCCTCTCATGTATATTATTACTCTGTTAGTTGGACGTAGGGATGGCAATAAATAGAATCTCACAAGAAAACCGCAATTTGGCAATTGGGGTTGTTTGGGTTTCTTCGGCAGGTCCTTTTGTCCCACTATCTAGTATTTAATTTGGATCGCCCATGCTAACTGATGGACATGATTAATTTCACTGGGAGAGATGCTATTCACATAAAAAAAATAATAATAATTGCAAGCAAATCATAGAAGCACGTTTTCACCAATCACAGTATATCATTGCAAATAAGGTTATAGGATTCATTACTATAATATAACAAACCTCGTTAGTGTTACATGTGTTTGTAAGATTTATTTATGAAGTTATTTGTGGATATGTCAGTCTTTCCACCAATAATCCTGCATACTAGATGGAATCTAGATGGAATATGCTGTTTGAGTGTTCATCTGATCATTTAGAATTGTCCCCTCGCACATTTGCCATTGTGTCCAGTCTTTCAACGTATTAATTAACCATTGAATTGGAAGAACATTCACACTTTAGTCGAAACAAGAAAGTCTAGGGAAAAAAAAAAAAATCAGGTCAATTCTGAATCTGTATTAAACTTACACAAAGCATATTGGATTCAAAGTGATGAAAGAATGCTGCACGAGAGCATTATATGCTCGAAGGGCAGAAGAGGGCAGCTGGCACAGATACTCTTTGGTCTGCAAGCACAGAGTTCTTCCCACTTCTCAAGTCTCAATAAAGTATGGTCAAATCAAGTCAGCATTTTTTTTTTTCCTTCTTCTTTGGGTGTTATTATTTGGTTTTAATTTAAGAAAAAATAGGTAAAAGAAGAATAGACAAGGGATGTGCATGTATAGTGACTAGCATCATCATCATCATCGAGAATATTCAGGGATTTAGAAAGGACGACAAACGTCCTGAACTGAGGAGGCCCGGAATGTAAAGCAACTTTGTAAAGTCAATAGTGAAATTAGGTCATGATAGAGAGTGTCTGCTCTTGGCCGTGCCCAACGTGCACGTTGATAGAGTTTGTTTGATGTAAAACCTTTAGTGTGTGCACAGTGCACCATTCCCTGCGATGCCTTTTCATGACGTCGATTGGTTTTCCATGCCATTTTTTTCTTTTTGGTCTATCAAGTGAACCCCCATTTTTTTTTTAAGAAAATAAAGTTAATTTCAAAGTTTCTATTACTTGCATTTATGAGTCATTAGGAGGTGCTACGCTGTATCGGCAGCATTCTTTAAAAAAGTTCCAAAAAAAAAAAAAAAACATCTTTCTTTCCGAAAAAGTAAAGAAATCAGATCTGAAAACTACCATAAAAATTATTCATTTAAAGATCTGAAAGCCGCCACCGAAAAAGATGTTTTTGGAAGAAAGTTAAAAGTTCAATCTCAACTCTCCCAAATTTTCTCTAATTTCGGTTTAAAATATAATATTAAATTTATCCAAAATTTTATTCCAAAATAGCATTAATGGGGCTCTACAATCATAACTAAAATTTTGATCCTCAGATCAAAGGTCAAAACTCCTACCTCATCTTCCACTTGCAAAAAAATTAAAAAAAATCATTTCAAACATGTACATAGGAAATCTAGAACCCAAAATCATGTATGTCAATACGAGACAAAGTCTCAAAAAAAAAAAATTCGGGAACAAGTTAAAAGAAAACACAGAGACAAATTATATAAAGAATTGTGCGTTAATTCAAACTAACCAACTTACCAACTTTGGTATTAACAGCGCGTTCCTTTCGAGATGTCTTAATGAACGAATGTTGGATATATACGTTTCCATTTACCTGTTCAAAGAAAAAAACCCGAAATCCTGAACGCTTAATGGCCAATATTTTCTCTTTTTTTTTTTTTTTTTGGTCCTTACGGTAAATGTATTTTCGAGTCAATTTTTACGTAGATCGAGGCTACGTTATAGCCCAGCTTTCTCAATTATTTTAAAGTTAGAGAAGATTTGCACAATGTGAACTTGATCGTAGTTCGTGATATTAAACAAATTTCATTTTTTCAATAAGGTCGTTCGCCTCATCAGTAAATTTTCCATTGACTGTAAACTTTGAAATTCCTTATGTACTCGAGCGTCCTTTACAGCAGGTGCAAAGCATTAAGAGTCAATTACCATTGCCGGGTTAAAAGAACAAGCTTCCCCGTCTTAGGTGACCTGGGCACTTTCGGTCTCCTCCTGGCATGGTTCCTCCCTTATTAGTCTGCCAATTTTTCTTTGAGTTTTGATACGTGGTCAAGGTAGTCAAAGGTTTCAGTTAGATGAGATCCAGAGCGACGTCGTGTTATTAAAAAAGTCATCCTTCAAAAAAATTTTAAATTTTTCGTTAATAATTTTTGTAAGTAAATTATATAAATAATAATATTTAATTATACAATTTCTTTTTTGTCGTTGTTTTAAGTTATATATTTTGCTGTACTTGTTGTACCATTTGTTATGTTGAGTAGAAAAACCAGAAATTTCAAAAACAAGAGAATTATTTATTTATTTTTGTTCGTTAAATGGATCCTCGTTCTGGCTAGTTTATAGCCAGAGGATTTTTCCGTTTTTCTTTTCCAACAATGGCAGACCACATGATTAAGTGGCTTATGGCAAACTAGAGCAGGGTCATGGCCAGCCCTTCAAATTGTGATAGTTAAGGAGCGCTCAACTTAGCATGGTTAAGCTGAAATTGTGGGTAATTTCTCGCAATCCGAGTACTCCTACTTGGTCTAAAATGAGGGCTAAGATGAGTTCATCAGGGCATCATTAACATTGCTCAAAAGACAAATGCTTTGTTTTGTCCTGTAAGTTTGGTTGGAAAAGAAATGTGAAAACGAATTTCTATTTTGCCTGATTGAGACCAAGGCCTACCTTGATCTGCCGTAAGTCAGTGAATTTTCCTGTTGTCATAATCATTTGTTTGGCCATGGAATGCAACGACGTGTGGTCCAGCTGCATCGACACATATTTTCATGGACAAAAATCAAAATGTACTATACCTCCAATAAAGTATTCTCTATTCTTTCACAAAAAAAAATATATATAGTACATGTCAAAAAAAAAAAAGGTATTGTATTCTAAAAAAAAAAAAAAATCTATTTGCTCCTGCCAAAGTACTCTTTTTTTTTTGTTAAAAAAAAACAAAATGTGCTATATTATAATAAAATATACTCCAATCTCTAAAAATTATAATGTATCGTTAAAAAAAATATATACATATTTCATTGCTCCGAGTGCACTAAAAATGTGGCTCTGCAACTGGACTCCGCACCCACCAAACGGAAAAGCTTCTCAATCGCTCCATTGCTAAGAGGTCCAATTACATGGACAGAGTGAGGGAGACAGGGCGGGCCTTGTGGGTCTCGCATTTAAAAAAGTTATTACTTTATTTATTTTTTAAAAAATATATAATATGTAATAAAATTAAGTAAAATATGTAACGATTATAAATAAATATAGCTACTTATTATATGTCAATTATTACATATTTTATGTTAAATAATTATTATTAAATAAATATGTATTATTTATTATACATTTTACATATTTTATAAAAAAATTTGTAACATTAATATTCTGTTTATATTTTTCAGTCTACCTAACTTTTTTTTGATTTGATTGCCAAAGAAACATGCCTCATACGTTGAAAACTGGCCTAGCTACTAGTTCATTTTCCAGGGCTACAAAAGAAATGCCAAAAGTTAATTCACATGCCACACATTGAAATTTCATTTACAAACTGCCACAGATCACTTCAAAATTCCCCAATAACGCCATGGCGATAATATGTTTCTCCCCATATATTATCATTTACACCAGGCTAACTTCCACAGAAGCCAAAATTGCTGCTCTCCAAAAGACCCATCAATGTTTACCTCTAGAGAGAACCAAAAAAAAAAAAAAAAAACAAACAAACAAAAGAAGGAAGTGATCGATTCGGGGAAAGAAGAAACAAAGACAAAATGGACAAGGACCTCGAGTAAAATGACATTATGAGATGCTCCTTCTTTTTTTTTTTTCTTTTTACTTCTCCTATAAGATGACATTATACACATAGTGATATGCAGAGATTACAAGAAACATATTAAAATTTATAAATATGGAATATGATCTATACTGAGGTGACAATGAAATATGAAAATAAGCCTACAACTCGAGTTATTTAAAATTAAAGATTGAAACAAAAATCAGAGTTTCGAACAAATGCCAAATTTGTTAGCACAAAGGCACCGGAAATCGCGGCGACTTTGGTGGCTTTGTTGACTTCATGACAAGCTTCTCGGCTCGGGGTGGCTCACTTGGACATGGCAATGCTATGAACCTCGGAATTTGTTCTCCAGGCATCAATACTGGCATGCTTTGGCCTTGGTTTTGCTTCGAGTCCTGTAAACATATGAAATAGAGCCAAAGGGAAGCGTTGGTGTCCGATATTTGACACAAAGACTCACTTATTTTCTTACAAGTTTAATCCCCAAAAAAAAAAAATCTGTTTTTTTTTTCAAATTTGGAGAAATGGGTTACCGTTTCTGCTGACTTAGATTTGGGTGGTGATGATGCTTCAATGTCTGCCTCAGCATGAGGGTCCTCGGAGAAAGACCTTCGGAGCGACCTGAGCTTGTTCCAGTGATAGCAGCAGGAGAAAAAGCCACTGAGGCTGAAGATGATGATCAAGAGGAGGGCGGTACCAAGAGGGAATCCAAGGGAAGGCCGAGATGCATCCACGTGCGGCGGCGACGAGAAATCTGGACTCTCCATCTGGCAGACCAATTGCGGCAGAACTAGCCCCTTCTCTCATGTGTTGCAGAAGCGGGAAGAAGAAGAAAAGGGTACAAAAGTCACTGCAAGGTTTGAGGCTGGATCAAATGAAAATAGAGAAGCAAATGAAAATGGGAGAAGGGATAGAAACAGAACAGAGAAAGCTTCAAGAGAGTGTTGAGAAAAATGATGCTTTTGGGGCAGGATGAGGAGGTGGGATGGTGGGGACTTTATAAAAGAAGAGAGTCACTGGTTACAACATTTAATTTTAAATTTAAATTCAATTTTTAGCTTTTATAAATTAAAAGAATAATAATAAAATAAAAGGAGAGAGGATTGTGTACTTGTAAAGGTACACCACCATGTCCGGGCCAAGGTACGGAAAAAGAGTAGGGTCAACTTGCTGGTTGCAGAACAGGAATTAAACAAATAAATAAATAAATAATTTAAATAAAGTGAAAAATATTAAGTTTAAGTAAATATAATTAACTTTTTATATTATGTATAAAATATATCTACTTAATTTTATTATTTTTAAGTTCATTTAAACGAATTATAAAAAAAATTATTAAATAGACGCATCTTTGATTAGATATAATACCCAAAATGCACACAAATCGAGATTTATAATCAAGAAATAAAAAAAAGTGAGATGACAATAATAGGTGTCACAGATTATCGTTAAAAAATTTATTTATTAATTGTGTAGAGTAAATTTAACAAAAGATGTGTCTATATACCTTACCCCACATTAAAAATTAAAAAAAAAAAAAAAGGATGGGCGTTCTGGCTTTTTGTTGGGTATAGAAAAACAGAGAGAGAGAGAGAGAGAGAGTCTGTAACGTGGATACATAATGGAGAGTCCAGAGAAAATGACCATTAGCTAACTGTACTTAAGGTGCCACGCCTTTCCGTTCTGGGTTTTCTTTTGTTTTTGTTTTTTTTTTTTTTAATATTCTTTTCTTTTGTTTGAGCTAGGCGCTGGGCGCAAGTGCGTGCCCGAGTAAATTCAAGTACACATTTTAAAATAATAATAATAAATTTTCAAAAAAGGAAAAAATGATACAAATATAACAAAACTATTGGTAGACAAAACCCACGAGTAATATGACAAAACTTAAAAAAAACAGACAATAATGGAGATAGTAGAGATTCTTTTTTTCAAGATTAAGAAATTAGAATTCAGAAATTTACAAACTAACAGCTATCGGTATACTTATCAACTAAAATATGGTACCCAGAGAGAACATATATTTAATTGAAGAGAATAATATATTGGAGAAAAAGATTTATAAATAATAATAATAATAATAAAACAATTCTTTGTTCTTATCGGTTTAAATAGGTTTGGTTTGTATTTGGAGTCGTGCGAAAGTGAGCAAGTGATGTCTGTCTGATAGTGGTTAATTGTCTATATTACTCCCAAGGTATTAAATAAAATATTAGCCAATAATTTAAGGATAAAACAGTACAATTACCTATCAATAATTGAAAATTAAAAAAAAAAAAAAACACACACACACACACACACAGAGAAGCGCCCGCTTGGCTCGCTTCGCGTACCATAAATAGCATCGCTCAGGCGCTAAAGGCCAGGGCCTGTTTGAAGGTGCGTCGCCTGGGGACATCAAGAAGCGCTGGACCCCTTCAGCGTAGAAATTGGTTCGACCAGTCTCGGAGCCTGTCCTGTGACAGATTGCCCTTCTTCTGTTTACATTGCTTTTCCCGTTTCGAGCACAGCTTTTGGTTTTGTTTTGTGGTTATTCCTGAACGTGGCAATCGGTTTGACCCACAGCGCTGCCTCTGGTGGGTTCACTCCCATAAGCTTTAATTTATTTGGGAATTCCAGGAATCGGTAAGGACGTGGAGTCTCTTCAACTACCACTAGAGACGCTAGCATTCAAGGGTTTGCCTAGCTAAGTAGCTGGACACACCAGAATGGAACAGGGAGTGGGACAAAACTTCTCGGTGTTGTTATTATCTCAATGACTCGGATGAAAGAATAAAAAAAAAAAGAAAATTGTTCATTGGACACGTATCTTTTAAATATTATAAAAATTTATATTATATATAAAAAATTTTATATTTATAAATAATATTTTATATAATATAAAATTTTATTGTGTGTAAATGAATCTATTAAATTGCATGGTGTATAATTAAACACCAAAAAAATAAATAAAATCAAAGATCTCTTCATCTTGAAGCGAAATGGCCACTCCACATCAGCGATAGAAATGTTCGGAAGCATCTTTCTCGATTTTCAATGCCAGGGACAATTGCAATGAAACATCCTGCAGGGGCATTTTGGCCTCTTGCCCTGCTCAAAGGACAAAGATGCTATGCCAAAACTGCAACTCCCTCTGCCAAAAGGTTAATGAGCGGGAGAAAGAGAGGGAGAGAGAGAGTGACTGCGAGTGACTGATTTTTCAATGAAACTTGTTCTTGACTTCGAGCATTTTTCACTTGGAAGGATTTAATCGGTGAATGTTACAGTACGTTAGTCCTTAAAATAACTTTAAAAGAAAATAAATTAAATTTAATCGGTTGGATAATTTAATGTTTTTCTCCTTTTTAACTCTAAAAAGAATGAATAAAGTTATCTAAGGAGCTTATTGCAACATAAGATTTTGATTAGTAGTCCAAAAATAATAAAAATTTTTTGACGTCACCATACACTGTGCAAGGTTATTAGCGGACTGCATTGGGGGCTATTTGGCCACACTTTTCAACAGAGAGAGAGAGAGAGAATCAAAATTCGGTAGTCCAATTCGCAGATACAAAGCTATGATTAGTACAGGCAGATTGGAACTCAAAATTCCTCCCCCCCCTTTTTTTCTCTCCCTTCCTCCCAAAAATAACATGCAGAAAAGTTAACATGGATCATACTCTTGCATCCGTAATGTTTTCGCTCGAAGTCAACATTGTTTCGGTGCTTGTGCTTTATAAGTGATTTCGCGGTGACTGGTGAAGGAAAGAAAAAACAGAGAAAAAAGCACCAAAACTTTCGGCACCGTTTTGAGAACATGTGACATTTGAATGCCAATTTCTCAAAAGTCAATAATTTTGACTGGTGACAACATTACGGCGGGCTATCTCAGAAGAAATGCCGTGTAGGATTCAAACTAGATCAAGAATGCTAGGGGAAGAATTCATTTTTCTTTTGACAAAGCCTTCCTCGCCTCCAATACATAAAGAAAAGAAATAGTTCGTTCCTTCAATTCAATGCTCATATGACTATTTTGGGTACCTTAGCAACGGATCCTCGGCCCCGGCAGGCCAAAAATGATACTAAGTATCACTGAAATGTTGGTTGAACTAGGCTGCAGTCACCCGGTACAAGTTTTGAGGTTTCAATGGATTACAGATTTCCAAGTTCAACACTGCAAACTGCAAGCTTTCTCCCTCTTTCTGGTCCTTGAGCTATCCTGACAGCTGCATTCAAGCTGTAAACTCACGGAGCAACTCGCCACGTATTTTCACATCTTTCTAGCGCTTTCTGGTGGTCCCAGTCCAACGGACCCAAATGACAGTTTCTTGTTTTCCTACAAGGGTTAGTGTGTTTTGGTTTTTGCTTTTTGTTAGAGCTGTGGTCCCCAAAGTAGTTTCAGTCAAACAATTCGAATGAAGGACCAAAAACAAAATTCCGCTGATCTTATCTTTGTGTAACATCTCGAGCAAGCTACACCTTTTGCGCCGAAAAGGGAGAAATTCTTGAAAAGAAAGAAAAAAAAGGCCGGGGGGGGTCAATTTTCTTCACTAAACTATATCCTTCATTCCCTCGTTTCAGTTTTATATTTGTTTATGGATGTAAGATTGTGATCTTTGACGCAATCCTTAAATTGTGAGCTTAGATATCAATATCATTGTCATAAATGTTCTTCTAGTGTGTACTTGAAATTGCAAGCCACCGTTTCTCTCCCCTGCATCTGAATTTAACCAATTAATCCTCCTGAATTATACATGTTCGGTAAGCTACTTATAAAAAATAATTAAATATTTGGTTAATTAAAAAGATAAAAAAAAAAAGGGCCTAAATGCCTATTATGCTTGTGGATAGAACAGTGTCCCAATAAAAGAATGGGCTAAGTAATGATATTGACTTCCCTAAATGGGCTTAAAGCACAGTCACACCCTTGTCAATCTACCAGTAGCACGAAGCCCACTTTGACAGGATTATCCGTATATTGCATGAGTGCCAAGGCCTCTCTTGCCCCGTTTTTTTTTTCGGTCTCCTGCACCTCATAAGTATTCTCACTGTTTGTGAATTTAGATTACTTGGTGAAAATTTCTCACAAAATAATTATTATGTAGATTAAGTCTATAATGTAATTGTAGACCAGGTAACTATTATTAGATATATCATATTTAGATCTATATAGAGATGAATGTGTAAAAGTAGAATTCTAAGTATGTTATTAGAATTTACATTGTACCATATCAGTTGATTTTATTCATCTAATAATCTTGACTAATAACAAAAATAAAAATATATATATATCAAGAAAAGAAGGAAAAAAAAAAAAAGTTTTCCCCTCTACTCTAGCTATAGGATAGGTTCTTTAGAAGCCATAAAAGGACCACAAGTTTTCACAGTCCTCAAGTATCTTCTTCAACTTTCTCTATCTCTCTCTATCTCCCCATTATTTACCTCTCCCTTCCTAGTCAGCCCATGATTTGGGCATCAATGTACTCACATTGAAAACTATCCAATACCCGGAGCTCCCTTTTCTTCCTTGCAGTTTGCTGGTCATCCTCATCGGGTAAAAATTAACAGTTGGCAAGATACAGCACAGGAGAAAGGTAAGTCAACCGAGGGCCAGGCCTACTAGTAGTTATTGGTTTTCTGGCTTGGGGTTGGAGGGTAGAAGAAGTGTTGGAATTGATGGAGTTGGGGGCAGATTTCGTTGGAAAAACTGTGAGTTAAATGCAAATGTGGGTCTGCAATTTTATTTTATTTTATTTTTAATTCGAGTCACGTATTTTAATGTTGATCAATTTAAACCGTGAACTTTGAAAATTGGATTAATTTGGATCATAAATTTTTAACCTAAATTAACAAGATTGAAGACTCAAATTTATATTTAATCCATAAATTTTAGTGACTTCAATAGCAATGATAACAGGCTTCAGCCCACTAAAATTAAACAGGGCCTCAGGTTACCATTTTTGGAATGGCAACAAATTGTGCTTCTAAATTCTAATACTACTAGGCTCATATTTTCTTTTCTCTTTTTTCTTTGTTTTTTCTTTTTTTTAGTGTTTTTTCATGGGAAGGCCCGTCACGTTGAATAGACGTCGCACGATTGTCAAATTGTTGAATAGTATCATTGAGATGGTAGTTTAATAATAATAATTTAATATTTTTTTAATAATAATTTAAACTTAAATTTAATTTTTTTATTGTGATCTATTATCTTATGTCAAGTACACAATATTAAATATTAAATTTAAATATAAATGGGACTCATTTGAGTCTTGAGTGAAGAGTGCTCTTTGTGAAAGATTAATTGAGGACGGTGCAATCACTGAATTACCTGTTAGATACCTTTTTCTTCTTGTTTAAAAAAAAAAAAAAAGAAATTGTTGAATAATACGATGACGTTTCCGTGGTCCAAGGCATCTCAAAAGTCAAAACTTCAAATCGCCGTGAGGACAAGTGCGGAGACTAGAAAACGAAAGCGAGATTTCAAATTCCACCTTTGTACGTAGTTATGTATAATTGTAATCAATAGTTTCAGAGAATTCCACTAGTTCTTTTTATTTATTGATAGATCTAAAAGTATTATTTCCTGAATAATTTTTCACTAAAATATAAACCATTTGTTCGATCCTTTTAAGAGAATTTTGCGTAAAAAATATTAATTTTTCAACACAGAATATTTTAATATTAAAATCAGATGAGTTATGTGAAAATATAAACGTAAGATTGTAAATTAATAATGCAAAGAGTTTTCCTTTGTTCTTGGGTGGAGGGCATAAACTAAACTTTTTTTTTTTTTTTTGTGTGGTTAGTAGTAAGATTATAAAACAAAAGTGAAATATCTAAGAATACCATTATGATAATAGATGATGAAAAATTAGGAATTAAAAATAAAAATTTTATAAAAATGAAAAAACATGAAATTGATATTTTCAGTTTCTAATAATTATTTTGAAGAAATTTACTTCTAATAAGTTAAATATTTTAATATATTTGATTATTTAAATAAAAAATTCTAAAGTATTACATATATATATATATCTAAATTTAAGCATCTAACTTAATAATTAATTAATATAAATATAATTATATTTATTAATTTTAAAAATAAGAGACAAAATATTAAATGATATAATTGATAATAATAAATCCTATCACAGCTGTACAGCATGATCGGCGTTTCTTATGTATTGAAAGATTGTGTCTGTTTTAGCTGATTGTTTTAGAACCAGCTGCTGTTATCTACGCTGCGGAGTTCGTACTGATAATCGTTGTTTCTGTTTCCTTGTTTTAGAACCACCTGCGATGTTCAAAAGCATTTTCACCGCTTTAGTCACATGAGTGCCTTATATTTTTAGTCTTACCCTGCAAAAATTCGAACAGCCAGTGACAGTGGATGCGAGTGGTTCAACGAAGGGGGGGGTGCCAATTTGGTCCGTGCGTGTCAATTTTAACATTTCTTAAATTCTCCTAAAAAATTTCCTTTCCCCCCCACCTCCCCGGTCTAAAAATTTTGTCTTATATCATCTCCAAAAAATAGATAAATAAATAAAAACTTGTTTACATATTCTTTATATATATATATATATATATATATATGCAGTCTTTCTTAAAATTTTTATTAAAAAGATCATTTTTCAAGAATATATTTTTGTAAAATCCGGTGCCTCCAAGGGGATTTTCGCGCTTTATCCAAGACCGATAGTCTCGGATCCAAATCGCGCAGTATTGTGGGCTTTCAGAAGACTAACATTAGAGTGTATAGGAGGTGTTATTACTATACGGATGAGTACTAATACTGAAATGTTCGGATGACAGTTGCAAAATAGTGTTGAGATGGTGGGATAATAATTGAGATTTTTCCCCACTTGGAGTTGAAGGAGTTAGCAGTACCCATGTTAACTAAAGCCTTCTTCTTGCCATAATGTTCGGCTTGAACAATCATCTAAATTGATGGTATTGCCTTTTGACTTTTCAGTCTGCAATGTTGTCCTTTTTCTATGGCAATACTATTAGCCCTGTGATGCGTTGTTGACTTGTCCACCATTAGTGACAATTGTGGCCTAATTGTTGATTATAACATGTTAGTCCAAGCGTAATAATGACAAATATCACATAGCGATTATAGTAGTTCCATCTTACATTTTTTTTTAGGGTCCCTGGATAGACAACATTCGGATTGTTCCATTAAAAAAAGGGTTCACAATCTTTAAAATTCACTGTTTTTCCCCTCTACTCGATAACTGATGAATAGGTAGATTCACTGCCTCTTGGCCTCAGGCTAGGAATAGGCAGGAAAGCTTTCGTGTTTACACCGCTAGAATTGTCCTATTCCCTGTTCATTTTCTCAACTCAGGACCTTTTTCAAGTATTTGTTTCTGGCACGATGTTTTGATCAAATTAAGCCCAGTTTGATTGGGTTGAAAATATGAAAAGAAACCCTTTTCCCCTCTCCAACTCCACTTTTCTTTCCTAAAGAAAAGCTAGGTGGGTTTGGACAGTTAGGCTATAATTATAGCGTTGAACTTGCCATTCAAGTCTTTTAAGATGGGGGGGGTAAATATGTTGTCCTTTCAAGAAGTTGGCCTTGGTGTCCATGTGAACTGGGTTATTTGGAAAGATGGACAACAAGGATCAGTTTTAATCATTGATCAATTGTCGAGAAAAAAGTGGTGTCGGTTGCTGAATTATTTGGTCATCATGTTATCATTATGGGTTCTTTTGGGGTATTGTCGACGTAGTGTAAAGAAGTAATAATCTTCTCTAGGCTTAATTGTTTCAATTGTAACAAGGATGATCTAAGTATCACCAGTTGTGTAGTTTTGTAGTAGAGTTCTCAATTTTTTATTTTTTATTTTTTTGACAATAACTCCTAACAAGACTTCCACCATCGCGACTTCTACCTAAAACATAGGATGAATTTTGGAGATTCAAACTCGAGATTTTAAATCTTGGTTCTGATCGAACTAATTGAAAAAAAAAAAAAAAAGTAATTGGAGTTGTCGGTGGATCTGTGGCCTGGTTAATTTTCCCTTTTCTAGCCTTAAAAGAAATTTGATGGCTTGCACTTCAGCCTAATTTCAAACCTTACATCCAATGCATCTCTTGCATTGATATTATTTGCGGACTGGTGGGTCTGATTCTCTCAGTCCCTCTTTTCAGAGCGGAACAAACTGCAGCTAGTATATGCAGTATAATACAGTGACCTGACATGTAATATGGTTACCATGCGAAGCCATTAACATGTATTGTCGCTGTTCAAGTAGTTGAAATATAATTGTCAGATGGAAAACACACGGGCAAAGATTTGCATTGAACCACCAGTATTACCTTGCCTCAATGGCCGTGCACTTGCCCTGGAAATTTTGCATTATTGGTGGCCTAAAAGGCTAAAAAAAAAAGGACACATGACCAGACACCAAATTATCACCTTCTCTTTCCTTTATCTTATTGGGAACGTAGACTCTTGTTGTCTTACATAGAATTTCACACTTGTTAGAAAAATCTTCATTTTTGCTTGTTTCTTTTTAATTTACATCCATCAAATTGTACTCTTTTTAAAAATATCAGCCATAGAAGTCAGTTTTCAGGATCTTCTAGCTAGGGTACTTCTCATTTGTCAGTTCATGACCAGGACATTTCAACACTCGATCAGATCCCCCCCCTCCCCAGAAACTGTACTTATTTTTCCTCGAAGTTTCATTTTCATTTTGTCTCATTTTAAGGTGTGGAGGAAGTCTGGACAAGCATTAAGCTTAACACCTGAAAGTGTTTTCGTTGTTCGGTCCAGCATTTCTTATCTGCTTCATTGGCTTGCTGTTAAGGAGAAGGGCTTTCTTTTTTAGTTACTGGCAGTAGTTAATAATATTACAGATTTCACTTGGGAAATTAGCTAAATATATTATCTTCACAGAATTTTTTTTTAATTTTTCACCTCTTAGTTGAATCAAATTAATTCAGTTTCAAATATGAATAAAAATTTAAAATCTAAATAAGATTTAATTAAACTAAAAAATAATAAAGTAGATTTGTGTGATTTAAAATTATATATATGTGCTAAACTTAACAAAAGAGGTGAGAAAAGTATGGTAAGCACCGTGTTCATATCAAACTCTTTCCCAAAAGAAGAAAAAAAAAAAAAAAAAAACAAAGTGAAGCTGGCTCTTTCTCTTCGTGTCATTTTCCTTTCTTATTATAAAACAGATTTGGTTACGTCCAAGTTTAGAAATACCTCCATTATTTGCACCAAGAGATTCAAAATGCTCCCATGCTATGGCAAATGATAAAATTAAAAATTGCATGCTATATGCTAGTGAACAAATATCTTCATCAACAGACCAACTAGCTAGGGTGTCCCCTCCTGACACATTCCTACCAAGTTCTTAGCATGAAGAGAAGATAAGGGCAATCAATGTTATTGGTGTTCACGTGTGAGCCTTATGCCGCCTCATATCGAAATTGCCTATGCTCTATATGGACTATATATCAAGGACATCTATGATCTTGGGTGTAACATGGACCTTAGTTGATTGTTGGCTGCGAATTGGTTACGTACAAGTTTAGAAATACCTCTATTATTTGCGCCAAGAGACTGGAAATGCTACCATGCTACGGCATATGATAAAATTAAAAATTGCAGGCTATATGCTAGTGAACAAATATCTTCATCAACAAACCAACTATGAACATTGCTAGCTAGGGTGTCCCCTCCTTGCACACTCCTAGCAAGTTCTTAACACGAAGAGAAGATAAGGGTAATCAATGTGATTGGTGTTAACGTGTGAGCCTTATGCTGCCACATATCGAAATTGCTTATGCTATGGATCATAAATTATTGGCCGGGAATTTTGCTTCTTTACCTAATTGGCTCTTGTGTTCTTCGCCTTGAACTCCACGCGTTTCAGTTGAATACCATCCCATTTAGCCAGGATATGCATGGACTCCACATTCACTGTTTCATTTGCAGAATATTTATATTTAAGCAGAATTCTGATATGGGGTACCCCTGACAGCTATATTGATTATTCGACACTTGGCTGGTAATGAACTGGTCCTGGTTCATGTTACATCACCTAGTATCTTGAGTACAACCTCTAGGACTTGGTCCAGACAGTTATTGAGAAGTTTACCCAATGTAGAGACCTGATAGAGACGTTAAGTGAATTAAGGGAAGAAACGATAATAGCGCTGATCGGTAAAGAGGAGAACAAGATGACAGGGAAATTGCAACCATTAAGCTAAGTTTATGTGAATTTTCTTCTTCAGTACATCGGACAATTAGTTTATGTGAGCTTTAAAATGAACTTTTGAAGAATTTTGTGGCGTCACGAGGCTAGTCTTCCCCAACATCCAAAATATATAATAGGTCACTCGATGGTAATTGAAATCAATAATGTCTTGTACTGCCGAACAAGTATCTAGAACCATTATTAGTGTATTCTGTAGGTATAGAAACAAATTAATTCGACACCATTTTTCATGTCTTTAATTGGCTCGAATTCATTCCTTACTTTTTTTTTTTTTTCGTAATTAACATTTTTAATCTGCCAATCTTTCCTGCTGCCTGCTGCTACATTTAAGTTCTAAAGGTTCCTGAGACGTATTATTCTGTTGCATAACTATGATGATGGACTGCCAAAAGGGTTCCCAAATTTGTCATTACATGTAAGTTATATCTATATATATAGATGCATTTCAATATGATTGGTGAGGATTCCAGCAGTGATGAGTCGATGGGCATGTGCCCCAATAATGGCAACCACTCAACCACTGACGAAGCCCAACTCTTTCTTTGTTTTGTTTGTTTGTTTGCTTTTTTTTTTTTTTTTCAAATGGAAAATCAGGATGGTGCACCCACATTTCTGCAAAAAGAGGATTGCGTCCATTTGAATAAATTATGTAAATATATATTTAATTTTATTAAATATTTTAATAAAAAAATTAAATTTATAACTTTTAGTATAATATCAAACAACTCTCTTACCACTAAATCATAACTTTCATGGTTCTTTCAATTTTTGTCGCCTTGTAGAATTATTAGTCTGCTGCACTATTTATTTGGTAGAAACGTCTCTCCCTTTCTTCAAATCCATGTGACTTTACCTAATACCTGTGGTAGTTTCGTCGAATCTCCAAAAACCAACTTCTAATCATGCACCAATAATTTTCTTTTTGTATATCATTAGAAAAAAAAATGCTTGAATTTACAAACATTAGTATTTACTAGTTATTTATTATCTATTCTTCCTCTTTGGACATGCATGTGAGGGGGTGACGCCAAGCAATTTCTGGTCATCCCCATCACTGGTTTCTGTTGTTAGAGGAAGAATGATTCAAAGTTTCATTGTCCTGTGATGCCTCGGCTTGCATTGGCCTAACCTTTAGAAATGCTCTATTCTCAACAAAATGGCTGATTGCTTAACAAGGTCAAAGAATAATTTTGTGATAGCAACAAGGTTTCGTTTTTAAAACTGGCTTTCAAATGATACACGTTTTATATAGTCTGTTTTTGAGCAGGATTTTGTATGTATTTTCATGGTCCAAAGCAGATTCTAGCAGGATTTGCCGTGGAGATTTTGTGCTTAGCCACTCACGGTGATCAAAGCCTTTGGTCAGATCTAAGTTGAAATTATAAAAACATTAATATCGTCCAACTTTGTGTATTAAAGTTTGGAGCGAAACTATATTAAATAACACTATCATCGGCCACTGTTTCAACCCAAAGTTGCATTCGAGACTTGTCCTTAGTAAAAAATTTTTGTTGAAGTTAGCACTGGTTTATTTTTCCAAGAAAAAAAAGTAAAGAAAAGATAACACAATCAACTCAAAGTCATTGGTGGAGTTGAGAAATTAAGGGAAGTTTTGTCCTTCCAAGATCAATTATCAGTGCTAAAATAGCCCAATCAGCATGCCAAGGGATGGAGGGGCTATATCAGGTCGTTGGCATATGCACAGAAGATTAAACTAAGCGTTTGGCCTTTTGGTTGCTGGATCCTATCATATAAACAATGACAATTTTTAGTTCTTTTCTAGAGCCATGGGGAAGATGAGATGGGTCTTTGTAGTCTGAGAGAAAAGTTACAAACCCTTCTATGGAACTTTAAAAACATACAATTTTTTTTTTTTTTTTTTGTGAGCAGAACAGATAGTTGTTTCTTATTTAACAAACCTTTTCAAATTTTAATAAATCTAGCTCGTACTTTTAAAAATTGTCCAATTATGCTTCTTAGATTTTTTCGTCTCAAATCTAAATCCATCTAATGGAAGGTTGGGGTAGTTTGTGCTCTTGACGGGTTTGCGAGGTTTGTGACCGGTTGACCACCAACGAGGCTGAATGTTACCGAGGTGGACGAGAATTGTCGGGTTGCCTGCAGTGCCTGGTGTTGGGATTGCAAAGGGTTCTCGTGCTCCATTTCACTGCAAGGTAAGGGCTTATTCCAAGACTGACATCATAGGATTATAAGAAGTAGGGGCTCACAATGTTCATATGTATACACAACTCGGTGGCTCAGAGGCTCAGAGTTCGTAGACTAAAAATGTGATTTCCCCGTCATAAAACACACAACACACATCCAAATGGTCCCATTCTTCCACATGGAAACCAACGTGCATGAGATGGAAGCATCATGTGAGAACAATTCGACCAGTAAGATACTGTACCCAGGTGGTGTCAATGAAACAAAATTGAAAAAAGAAAAATGATTTTTTTTTTCCAAAAAAGAAACAAAATGTTTAAGGGCCATGCAAATTGAGTTATCCTATTGACGATAGCAAACGTAGGATTTCTCCTTCTTGATAACAAAAGAATCACGTTGACGTGGCACACGGGGCGAATTACTTAGATTAGGTAAAGAAAATGACTGGATAAAGTTAAAATTTTACACACATATCTATAAAATATTTTATTTTATATTATATTAATAATTTGTATATAATATATACAAAATTTTTATAATTTTATGTCTATTTGCATTCATGAAATTGTGTTTATAAAAAACTTTCTTTACATAAAACAATGTTATAATTTGTATTAAAAATATTATATAAACATATTATTTAACAAACATAATTAATTACAGTATAGTTATATAAATATAAAATAAAATTTAATATAAAATTTATATAATATTAAATATAATTTAATGTGATATAAATTAGGTGCATCAACTAAAAAGTGAGTTTTAAGGGTAATTAATGTATCAACTGGTTGCCAGCAAACGCCAGTCAGACTCCAAGCAGCAGTAAGAATGATTCTGGGTCCAATCAACGAGGCTAAGCAAATTATATGGCAGTAAATGCACCCCCCCATTTTAGGGGTTTCTTCCTGCTGGGTGTCTTTATGGCGTCCGTACCTGCGTGCGTGTCAAGGTGAAATGGCCCGAGGAAGAATTATCTAGGTCGTGGACTAACGCCGTCTGCTCTTCGAGCTTTTCGGCAACAGTTCAATACGGCAAACCGTCAGACTAATGAATTATTGGTTGTCTTTAACCCAACGGCCGTCTAAAAGTAAAACATAATACATAAAGAGTTTTTTTTTTTTTCTCTTAAAACTCTTCCCATCAATCGGACCGAGGCATCATAATTTGGGACGTTAAAAAAATATATTGACTCTTAGTTTAAATTTTGTGAGGTCACAAGATATATCAAAAAGATATAATTTAAAATAATTTATTAATAATTTTTTTCATTATCTTGAAAATTTTAATAAATTTAAAAATAAAAAATGCATTTGAATTTTAAATAAACGTTCTTTTTTATTTTTTTCTTAATAATAAATTCCAAAATTTTTATAAATTTTATCGTCTTATAAATTATTTAAGTTTGAAAATCAAAATTCAACTAAATAAACTAAATATATACAATATACATTTATAGTTTTAGAAATAAATTTTTTTTGTTACACTAGAACTAAAACTTTGATGTGAGCTTCAATCATATGATTCGGGCTATTTCTTTCTTTTTTTTTCTTTTTTTTGGCTAAATAGGCTAATCTCACTAAAAAAATCCATTGGATAAAAAATAAGAAAGGGGTAACGGTAATACTCACAAGTAACAAGTTGACGAGTACATTGAGTCAAACGCATTAAATGTTGTTTTGTAGGGGAAAGGCACACTTGTCTAGAAAACCATATTAAATTCTGCTTTGGAATAAAATCCAGCATTTATTTCAAAATTAATTAAGCTCTATTGTAACGAGAGCCTGCATAAACATGTCGGCACATTTCCCTTTTAGAGATTCCGGACTAATATGGTAATTATCGGATGTGATATTTAATTGAGCTGGAAAAGAAGAAAAAAAAAATATAACAACTTTATAAATTTTTTTTAGGAAAAGTTCATTTGAGTCCCTGTGGTTTGATACAATGCCATTTTAGGTCACTCGTTTTAATTTCTATCATTTTGATACTCTGGGGATTAAAGACCCATCGTTCAAATCCATTAAAAATGAACACTCGTACCTCAAAACCATAGATTACCAACTAAACGAAATCATTGGTGAAATGCTTAATTATTTTTAAATCATATTAAGTTCCCACCGTTCTTAAAAGCCTTTCAATCGAGGAAATCATGACTAGGCCTATAGAAGCGTTCCAAAATGTGCTATCCATTTGGTCCCTCTTAGTCTGTCCACTCCACTTGACGATATTAACAATTTGTTTGGAAAAAGCAAAGTAAGAAGAAAATTGAGTAAAAAAAAGAAAAGAGAAATGAAAAGAGGAGAGTGAAAAAAAAAAATCAATTTAGAAAGGTGAAATATGAGAAAAATAAATGAAAATTTTTGATTTAACAATTTTAAAAATTCAAGTTTTCAAAAAGCAAGAGAGAAAGAGTTATTAATGCAAAAAAAGAAAATTAATGTAAAATTAGAATAATCACACATATTTTTTTTTCTTATTTTTCAAACAAAAATTTTTATTACCGTTTCTTCCTATTACTGTTTCTCCTATATTTTTTTTTTGGTAGAAACAAAGTCTACAGTTTTCCACTCTCCCAACACACTATAAATGAGTCTGCGTTGTATTTAATTCCCTGACATTGTAAGATCATGTTTAAGCCGACCAATTTTCTCTTTTCGGATCCGACTACGTAGGCATTAAAAAAAAAAAAGAAGGAGGAGAACATAAAATATTTTTGTACTATATTTAAAATATTATATATAAAAAATTAATATATATGTATATATCTAGAATATAAATCTACTGTGACGACTTTTATGTCTACGTAAATATTCCTTTTAGGTGTTACTGACGTCCTTGCTGGGTTCCTAGAGATTGCTGTGCCCAAAAGCATTGGTGGCTGTTTTTGCACATTAAATTCCACTACAATAAAATCAAAAATATTGATGAATCGCGATACCCAAAAGACTACTTTTAGACTTTCCATCGGCAGGAATGGCCAAAACTTGCCAAACAGTTTTCCAATCAGACAAGAGAGTAGCCGCCATGAAAGCTCCAGAGATCCGAAGGGATCACAGCTAACTGGGGCATGGTACGAGCTCATATTATTGAAACCAACTAATCCTCATGGACCCTCTCAGACACTTGTGAGGTGGCTAAGGAGATACGAAAAAGAAGCTGCTATGAAAATTTTGAAACTACGATATTTAATAAATTGTAAATTAAAATAGTTAATATAATTATTAAAATACAAGATATTTATTGATTGTTATTGTTTTTTTTTTTTACATACAAACTATTCGTTAATAAATTTATAAAATTATTTTTATATGTATGACTTTAAAAATTTTGAAAGTAATTATATATATTAATAATGTACGTTCAGCAGTCTAATTAAAAGGTTTGCTTCGCATGTCTAAATTTTTTAATTTTATTTATTCTTTTTTTTTTTTTAGTCGAATACGATTGAACATTTACGATACAAATTCAAAGAGGGTTGAACAAGTGTTATCCAACAAAACGCACGTGAGTGTGAGTTCTTTTCTGGCTCCTGCGATACGGACACGTATCATTTTAGGAACGTGAGTGTATTTTATACGGCTGAGATTTCCAACAATTTGGCATTAAAAGAAAAACAAAAACAAAAAGAAAGAAAGAAAGGTGAGGACCTTTTGTAATTCAGGGATCTCTTGGGGGGGCCTTTCGGAAGAGGAAGATGGAAGAAACACCGAAGGAAGAGTGAAATCCGATCTTTTGACTCACTTTGTAAATTATTCAGATCTTCTCCCCCACGTTCAATTCAATCCCTTTGCTCGCCATTAAATATTCCCAATATCTAATGCAACCTTTCTATAAAAGCCGCCATTAAACACAGAGACCCACGATCGTTAAGAAGAGGTAAAGAAAGAAGGAAAGAGAGACAAAAAAAAAAAAAGGTTTTGATCCTGGTTGACAATGGGGACTGGCTGGAGAAGAGCCTTTTGTACGTCAATCCCCAAGGAAGATCGAGAAACCTCATCATTCCTCCAAAAAAACAACAGCTGCAACATTCCAACGGCGGCAAGAACAAGAGCAACAACAACGACGGCAGCAGCAGCAGCAGCAGCCACAGTCCAAGAACTAGCTCAAAGTTCAGGTTTTTGTCCAACCCGTCAACACCCCGCCTACAGTCTCAACTCGTTCCAAGCCCGAGTCTCCGGTGCCGGATCACTGCCGTGTCAACCACCACCGCAACGCCTTCTGTATCCAATAACCCAAAGCTCCAATGCAAACCCCCAGCACCAAGAAGGCCAAACACCAGCAGATTGTTTCATTTCTCCAACCCGCCCTCTCCAAAAACACCCTCCAGTTTCTCCTTACTCAATGTCACACTTCGCCCCTCCAAATCGAATTTGATCCGATGCGGAATCTGCTTGGAGAGCGTGAAAAGCGGCCAAGGGACCGCCATCTTCACTGCCGAGTGCAATCACGCGTTTCATTTCCCTTGCTTGGCAGCTCGCGTCAAGATGCAACACCTGCTTATCTGCCCTGTTTGCAGGGTCACGTGGAGAGAACTCCCTCTGCTCGCTACCCACCAAGTTCCGGAAACGAACGAGGAAGAAAACAAGATCATGGCCAAGGATTTTCATAATAATAAAGCCAAGAAGTTGAGAGTCTACAATGATGACGAGCCTCTAATGTCACTCTCCCCCGGTTCTCTCTTCAATCCGATACCGGAATTGGAAGAAAACGACGTCGGAGACGAGCAGGATGGAAACAACAGCGAAGAGTTTCAACTTCATGGCTTCTTTGTTGATCCAGCTCTAGCTCAAGCTGAGGTTACTAAGAATGTTGACGTCAGTTTGTTGCCTGAATCGGCGGTGTTGACCGCCAGGATAAATGACGAGACACGGGTGGTGGTGCTGAAGGTGAAGGCGCCGCCCTTTCCGGCTGCCGGGCGCCGGGTGCGGATTGATCTGGTGGCGGTGCTGGATTGCAGCGAGAGGATGTGTGGTCTTCA
Source organism: Bruguiera gymnorhiza (assembly GCA_020883675.1). Lineage (NCBI taxonomy): Eukaryota > Viridiplantae > Streptophyta > Magnoliopsida > Malpighiales > Rhizophoraceae > Bruguiera > Bruguiera gymnorhiza. The sequence goes on from JAIRCJ010001060.1 coordinate 2,462,007, forward strand.
GTCGCAGATGATGAAGCGAGCCATGAGATTGATGATATCGTCCCTGGGCTCCAACGATCGGATGTCGATCGTGGCATTTTCCGCATCCTCCAAGCGATTGCTTTCGCTGCGGAGGATGACGGCGGCCGGGCGGAGGACTGCCCGGCGCATTGTGGATGCGCTCGGGAGTACCGGTCAGGGGATGAGCGTGGGCGACGCGCTGAAAAAGGCGGCGAAAGTGATTGAAGATCGGCGAGAGAAAAACCCTGCGGCCACCATCATAATTTTCTCCAACGGTCAGGATGATCGGCCCCACGCGAACTCGGTCAATCAGAAGCGTTCCTCCTCATTGGCAGTGTCGACCACGCGCTTCTCCCACTTAGAAATACCAGTCCACTTGATTGGGCTCGGGGAGAGTCACGCGCCACCAGATGATGCTCTGGTCAACTGTCTTCGTGGGCTTGTGAGCGTCGCGGTCCACGATCTTAACCTCCAGCTGTGGTTTGCCCCCGGTTCAGCTGCTGCTGAAATTCCAGCGGTTTACCCCCTAACCGGTCTACCCAGCATATCAGGACCGGGTTCGGTCCGCGTCGGGGATCTCCTCGCCGAGGAAGAGAGAGAGTTGCTCGTCGAGTTGAGAGTGCCGACGCCTTCCGTTGGGCCCCACCAGGTGCTCGTGCGGTCGTCGTTTAGGGACCCATGGTCACATGAGCTAGTCGTTTCGAAAGAACTGGCTTTGTTAATACCTCTGCCCCAAGCCATTCGATCGTCAATGCCCGGCATCCAACGACTGAGAAATCTCCACCTCAGCACAAGAGCAGTAGCCGAGTCTCGGCGATTGATGGAGCTCAACGATTTATCAGGAGCATATCATCTGTTGTCATCGGCTCGAGCCTTGTTCATGCAATCGGGTGATGGCTCGGCTGGTGAGTATGTGAGGAGATTGGAGGCGGAGCTAGCCGAGCTGCATCGGCGCAGGCGGCAGATGGTACTGAGCCGGAGGCAGAGTGGTCAACAAGCGGAGGAGAAGCCGGAGCCGCTGACACCAACATCAGCTTGGCGAGCCGCCGAGAGGCTGGCTAAAGTGGCGATTATGAGGAAGCATGTGAACAGGGTCAGCGATTTGCACGGCTTGGAAAATGCCAGATTTTGATTCTTCTTTTATTTATTTATTTATTTATTTTCTATTTTCGTTTTTATCCGTTGGTTTTTTTCAATTTCCTTTTTCTCCTATTTTGTTATACCAGCAATATAAGAAGCGTACATAGAATAAATTTTGAAGATATTAATTAAAAAAAAAAAAAAGAGGAGAGAATGATTGAATGGAGCTAAGTGCATAATAGCGACAAGCAGTACCGGACGGCTAGGCCCTTTCCGCTGAGAAAAGACCCCAGCGGGCAAAATGAAAGGAAGTCCCGAACCATATTTGATTGGGGTAGCGAAGCATATTCTACTTTGTCTCCATTGCCCCACTCTCTTTCTTTTCTTCAATAATTATTTGATCGGAATACACCGACGGATAGAAAAATCATACCAACTCTTTTTAACTTGTATGGTGTCTAGGAATCCTTGAATGGGTTAGTCTTATTATGTTTTATCAGGTTGATGATTTTTGGTTGAGCGTTCAGTGGTCAGCATGCAAAACAGGCCCAGATGGTTTAAAATGGGATAACATTTGTATTCTTCCGTCAGCTGTTTCCCAAGCCGAAAAAGGAGTCCGGTTGCAATTTTTGAAATCATTCCCGTGGGCACGTAAAAAGATACATTTAGTAGTCTAGTGTGTTTGTCATGGTGCAATGTCCACCTGAGAATGATTGAAACACCACTTTAGCAACACCACTTTAGGCCTGTTAGTGCTAAATCCATTTGTCGAGACACAAAGTAGTGGTAAACACAAGTATGCTAAGAGAGGGCCCTATAGTGTGACGAGGACTCAATCCACTAGCCGAAAAGAACGTGAAGATGGACCACAAAAAAAATGGATATGGATGGATCAATTGGGAAGAAATCCCCGAACCCTTCCAAGATTTTGGTGCCATTGTGAGTGGATATTATAGAGTATTGTTTGGCGTGGGAACCTTCAGGAGGGAATTTATAAAGTTCTTGGATATGAAAATTCTCATACTCGGAAAGTTCGGTCAAAATAAAGAGAAGGAAATTTGACTCCCACTTTTGGAAGTAACTGAAAACACACTAGCCCTTGAGTTTCCACAAATTCCGTTCTAAAAAAGATATTTCAATACTTGATTTTATTCTCACGAAACCCCTTCCCAAATTTTCACGTTCAAAGCGCATCATGCCCAGTTTAAAGCCCCTCACTCATCAATTTATGCCATCTCTCAAGTTTCAATGTTCTTTTAATTTCATTATCCGTCCCTTTTTATTAGTGTGTTTAAAATTACATCTATAATTTAAAAATTTACATTTTAAATTAAGCACAATTTTATTAATATTTAGTAAAATATAAAATTTATATTTGATTGAAGTATATTATAATTTAATATATATTTCAAAAATACAATATTTGAGTCTAGTAAAAAAATATAAAAAAAATGCACCACACTCAATAATTTTTAAAAATTATAATTTTTTATTCTTATATAAAATAATTATAATTTAATCATATAAAAAAATTATTCTTTTATTTTATTAAAAATTTTGTATTTCTCTTTCAAAATTCTATAAATAATTACTGAATAATAATCAATTACGTTTATCAACAATAAGTTTTACCCCTTTTAATTTACCAACCGCAATGAATTTCCACGTTTTCATGAATTGGATTAAAAGTTTGTGAAACGGAAGGAAAAGGCATCCCTCCTTTTCGAGCCAAATTATGCGTGAAGAAGGTGATCAAGGAATGACGTTCACCTGAGCCTTCAAAGGATTTTTGGGGTACTGATGATTTCCTTAAATTGCGCAGGCTTTTTAAAAGCTTTCAAGTGAAATTAGTAAGTTGCGTTGCATTTCTTTCCTTTTGTGTTCCTACATTGTGGGTTTTTTTTTTTTTTTTTTTTCATATGTACGTGCATCCAGAACAAGCCCATCATGCAAATGAATTACTTTAGACCAAAAATTACTCAAATCCCAATAAAGTGCCATCCTTCCCCTGCAATATCATGCATGGTTCACCGTCAAGTACGATCGTGCATTTAATCGACCACGAGGCCGATGTAGATTCATAATACACTTTCCCATAGGAAACCGTGGGCTTTAGAAATGTCTCTATAAAAGGCAACAGTTACATTAGCTCACCGAGCTCTTGACAATGGATGACAGGAATGATCCTTGGAAGTTAGACTGCGGCACTTGGGGAAAAATCCTGATCAAATTGACTATAATCTATAAGGTGAGGCTTGGAAGAGTCCAAAGTCCAATAACAAATCCAATTAGCCTGAGGGCTGGCCGGAGCCAACACACCATCCGCTATAGGACTAGCCAATAGCACGATCCTGCGAGCTTGAGCAGGGCATGGCTTGGACCAACACAATCAACAAATCATATCCAACCTGCTACTTAGCCCGTAAACTATACATCCACTGTAAAACTTAAAAAGAGTGTCTACTTACAAAATGCAACGACGCTGCTACACAACCATTGCTACACAGAAGGCCAGCCCAGCACCATCACGAACTTTGCTACACAACACACCACCATTCCACCCCACAATATTCCAGAGGGTTTTGTCCAGATGAATATAGGAAGGAAACGTACAAGAAACAATTCCAACGTACACGTAATGGAACACATCAGAAATATAGCTGCCTACAATGTGTTGCATCGATATCAGATGGACAGTAAGGGCACTTAAATGTTTTTGAGCTATTCTTTGACATCTTATTGATAGATTGCTTACACAGAACATGCCCACAGGGCATCAACATTGGTGGGTTCTCATCAGTTGACTGCTCCTTAGACACGGGGCATACAAAGATAGAATGGAACTGAAACTCCCTGTCCAACTCAACCGGCACAGGCAGCTGCTTCATTGACTGCCACTCTTGCTTCTTTCCTGCCATCACAGTCAGAAACTTCAATAGGGGTGGTAAACCCTGGAATCCTGCTGCTATGGTCACACTCAATGGACTCTCAAAAGACTGTCCCAGAAGATTGCAGAATTGTCTGGTTAGCTCCGCAGCAACTACATTCCAATTGGTTGGTGATAGTAATTCAGAGTATGGGGATTGATCAAGCTTTCCAGCCCACAGGAGACAGCTCATTAGCTTCTGGATTTCAGCCAAATGGTTGGAAGCAAAAGGAGAAATGTGAGTTCTGGCATATGTGAGAGCTTCATTCTTACTTCCATTTTGCAATATCTCCACAAATTGCAGTTGACGGAGTTTCAGTTGAAGGTCTGATCCATTTTCTTTTAGCTTATCAGAGTTGGCAGCAGCCCAGTTCAGAGCAGGATCTAGGTTTCGACTCTTCATAGCTTCAAGTATCAGATACATTTCTGAGAAAAGGGATCTCATAGTAGCAGCAGACTCTGGTTCCTTGGCCTCACTTGTGAAGCAGTCACCAATATCAAACAGGCCTTGTCGGTAGAAATGACAAGCAATTATCTGATTAACAGTGCGAGTATCAAATTCAATGTTCCTATAAGCCTTTGACATATCTTGGTTAAATGACTTCTCTAGCAGCTTTGGGTACTTGCTCGAGGCTATATTTAGTTCCTTCTGTGTGCTTTCTAGCTGATTGAGCGGAATGACTTCTTGCAACTTTTTCTTAAGTTCATGAAGGACCAATTTATAATCAAATTCAGAGCCAGATTGTTCTGACTGTATTGATTCCAATGCCTTCTCAATTTCTTTCAATGTTTGATCGATCACTTCTTGAGTTTTAGAACTGGACAGCTTTTGCTTCTTCACAACACGATCAAATGCATCTTTTATAGGATTCAGATCCATTTTTGCTTCCCTGTTCACAGTAGCAACAGTTTGATACAAGGAACAATACACAAAGCACCTGCATAAAAGAGACAAAGGAAGAGCATTTGTTAATTTCTAATTTCAGATGACTTCAAGAGACCAAACACCATGCAAGGAAAAGCTTAGGATCAAAAGAGAGAAGATAATTGGATGCATGGTTCATCCCTCACAAAGTAAGTGGATCCCACAATCAAAAGTCGGGTAGGCTCTACCATCCAGTTGAGACAGAGAGAGAGAGATAGTACAGATCAGGCATGTTGAAAAACTTGCCAGACAGAAGTCCACCACTTGACAGTATTTGTGGAAAAAAAAAAAAGAAAATAAATGACACAAGCTATAGGATGAAGGCATCACAAAGCAGCGAGAAGTGTTTGTGGCATAAATCGAAGAGATAAGCACCACCATCTTATGCTTCTGAAGAAACTGATATGAAATTTACTTGGTGTTGCAAATAGCAATGCAAGCCGTAGACATGGGGATGCAAGTTCTTGCCATTCATATTGTATGAGGATAAAATCAATCAATAGAACCACAGGTATAAACATGATTGTTTTTGTGCAGCTTGCATGAAACAGTCATGCCTATATTGAATTGTTTTTTTTTTTTTTCCCTTTTCCTTTCCAAATAACAACCAAAACCTTTTTCTTAAACTGTATGCTGCAATCAATGGCACCATTCCTGTAAGAGTATCCGATGATGCATAACAAACAAGTACCACCAACAGGTTTTGTTTAGTCCCCACATATTAAATGTTTTTAGCCCTTAGCTTTAAAAAAGTTGAAAACAAACCCAGAATCCCCAGTGATGAGGCAAAAAGAAAAATTGCTGAATGTAGATGCATTAATTAGTCTATAATGACCAGTGTACACCAAAACTAATTACGAGCACCTAAAGATTAGGCCTATAAGCAACATGTATGGCACCCAATGTAAGCATGAGATGCTACGCTGGCTAGGTAACAGAAGCCAGAGTTTTTCAACGACAATTCCTTCCACACCATCACATGTAGCAAAAGGGAATCTAGCAAGCACCAAAGGAAAAAGAAAAACAAAAGACTTAAAGGGGTAGCAGAAGCCAAGGAATGAAGCAGAAGCACATTTAGCTTCATATCGTTCCAATTGGCAACAATATCTTAACCAGCCCACATACTGCATTTACCAGAAACAGTACAAAGCATTCAGATCAGCAGAAGAACAAGAAAGTGACTGGCAGTCTAAACAAACCTAAGATTGCTTACTCTGTGGAGAGGGGCACAACTTGTTTTTAATCTGAGATCGCTCTATACAAACAAAAAGCAGCCACCACAAAATGCATCCATTGGGCTAGTTAAAGCTTAAACAAAAAAAAGAAAAAAAAAAAGGATGCATGACAGCTCTTCAAGAGAGGGTCCGGGAGCCTAGTCACAACAGCCAATAATGTCGCTGCGACTCTAAACTATCAAATTATCAGAGCAACACTATCACATAAAAATCTAAAGAGCACGCAACCAATTATAATCTCCATTTGGGACCAGCAAGAAGAATTTCAAACTCAAAGAAAAAAAAAAAAAAGCACCATTCGTAGCAAAACCACCAAGAAAGCGCCGACCAAGATATCCAAACTGAAACCCACAAGCGCAACCAAAAACCTCTAGCGGAATGGAATTTCAGAGTATCATCAACATCCATATTTTCGAATCTTGAAGATAAATAGGATCCAAACCATTTTTATTCACAATATCATCAGCGTCAACGATGAAACCATAGCAGTTATCAAATTCAACAATAATAAAAAAATAAAAATCGCAAAATGCGAGAGAAAAATACCGATAATAACAGGCGTGGAAGAGAAAAACAGAGGGCGATCGAGGACAAGATTGTAATTGATCTAGATAGCCTAGAAAATTCCATTACATGCAACGACATGTTATCTATTTCTGTATATTACCAGATATGATTCAGTGTTGAAACCCTACGAAATCGTTGAGTAAATCGCCCTGTCAAGAAGAAGCACGCGCAAGCTGAAGAAGAAAGAAGAAGAAGAAGAAGAGAAGAGGAACGGAGCTGGTTATAATTCCCAAAATGGCCTTGGCTCTTTGCCCTTATTCGCCGAATCGCCGTTTTATCCTGTTTCTTGACGTAGAGTGGAGGGCAATTGCGTACCGGAAATTTCTGTAAGATAGTTCAATCCTGGCCGTCGATGAGAATCGAACAGTAACATTACCGTAAATAGAAGCCTCGCTTAGATTGACTTGAACCGGATTAGGCCTTATCCCGACCCGGCGGGTTCGAAACTCGGAGGTTGAATCATAACCGACCCGTGATCAGGTCCCGTTTATGTCCATTTTTTATTACGGTCTGATTCAAATTCCGGTTTCGATTCAGGTTTGGTGTTGACATAACAAACTCATTTAACTACCAAAAAATAAAAAATAAAAAATAAAACTGATATTTTTATTGAAAATTTGGTGATTTTACTAAATAAAAATGTTTCATTAACAAAAATGAGCAACAGCTACTAGTGTTAAAACGAATATCAAATTAAATTTAATTAGAGTCACTTTAAATTTAGATTATTTACAACATTTATACATATTACTATTTATAATTCACTATTTACTTTTTGATAAATTAATTTATATTAAAAATATATATTTTTTATTTTTTATTAATTTTTATGTTATTATTTGAATTTAGTTGTTTGTTAATTTGTTATTTTTATTATATTATAATAAATAAAAATATGTTATTCATATATTTATTTTTAATATATTAATTTTTATAATATATATATATATAAGTAATTAATAAAATCATAAGAAAATATTAAATTATAAATTTATTTAATTTTTATAAACAAATATTCATAAAATTTATAATAAAATTTTGTTTTTATTATAAAATTTATGATTTAAATATTATAATTATAATTTTTAATTTTTACAAATAAAAATAAATTATAATTTTTTATTTATTTTATTTTTATAAGAAAGGGACGGTTGAATTGGTGGAGTCGGTCTTGTTTTACCTTAAATTATTTAATTATTTTGGGTTCGAATCATGATTTTCAAGTAAAATTACTCTTTGAACCAAAATCTTCAGGCTAGTTGGAGTGACCCGTGGAGTGATTCCTCTAGTCCCCTCGGGCGAGTTCGGATCAATTTCTAGTCGGTACAAACCAAAAGAAACAACCAACGAGTAAATGCTATCTATTCCTTTCGATGCAGAAGTCTCGTATCAATCTCTCTCTCAGTCAGAGTAGAGACTGAGTTGCTGCGGCATTAATTAATGGAGACGGTGATGAAGGCTGCGATTCTCTCACCTGCTCGTTTCTTAAATCCCAATTCAGCTCGCCGGAGACCGGCCAAACCTCCGACAACTTGCTGCTTGAGGTGAATCTCTTTCTCTCTGGTCTTTGTAGTTCATTATATATATATATATATATATATATATATATATATATATTTTTTTTTGGTGGTGTTTTGAGTAATCGCCTTGCTTTCTTTGCAGGAAGAATGGAGATGCAAATGGCTCGCATGAAGCCTATTCACAATTGGAGTGAGTGGCTTCTCTCCTTTTCTCTTCCAACATTATCATTCAGTTCACGGAAAAAGAAAGTAATAATGATTTTTTTTTTGTCAACTTTATTTAACTAGGTCCTTAACTAAATACTTAATTAATTTCTATGTTTTTTAGGGGAAAAGATCATAATAATGTGGACATGTCTCAGGTACTCTTGCTACCTCATTCGCGTATCAGTGTCACTCTTGTTATTGTCTGTTGTTGAGCCTGTCTGCTTAGAAACAGTCTTTTGTCGTTTGTTTGGCTGTAGGAAAGATTCCCGCTATGTGATCTTGACCCGGAGGTGAAGAACAATGACATATGGAAGCTGTTCAAGGAAGCTCAGCAGAGTAACCTCTTTTTTTTATGTGGGGTGGGGGGGGAGTAGAAGGGGGGATTCGTTTTGTACTGGTTTAAGACATTCAATTGGTTAATTTAATCTGTTTGCATTATTCAGATATTTTGTACTTAAACAAACAACGCATTCTTGCTCTTGAGAAACTCAACAGAGTAAATAGAGAAAAACAGTTGTTGCTTGAGAGAATAGAGAAATTGGAGGCTGAAAATCAAGCCGGTATTGGAATAGGTGATTGATCTTTTTCTTGCCTTTAAAATTTGCGTTTATGCATGGGATTATGACTTACTGGCTTGTTCTTGTTCCAGCTTTAAAAAATATGTGATCTTGAGTATGTGTCCTTAATTTTCTTTAAAATTGGCATACACGTTGGCAGTCTGTTAGAAGTTGTTGAAATTTATAGGGAAGCATAAAAATGTGTTTACTTCTCTATTGACAAAATTCAATTTGAATTATTGAGTTCAAATACTTATACAGTTCTGGAATAGCATAGAAGCATGGAAATACAGCAATAAGTTTGTGTTTGTATTAAGTTCTTGACGCAATTCTCTCTATCCTTGCTGTTTGGTCTTTTGTATGCAAGTTCGAGCAATTTCTTTATGTCAGTGTCCTTTGTGAACCAGATAGGCAGTCATTTTTATGGGAATTGCTGCTTCGAATAGACTCCATGGTCCTCACTGGCATGATTAGCACTGGAGAGGCATCTGATTTGAGAAAGGTGGTCATGGACTACAAATGTAGTGTGGTTGATGTTTTCCATGACATCATGCAGAAAACTGATGATGAAAAACTTTTAGCAGAACTCCATCAATTCTCAGACAGAATCAATAAGTAAGATGTTTAATGAAAGTTATGGCTAATTGTTTATTTTTTCCAATGCTTAACAAAAATGTAATAGGTGCTTTTACTGAGTAAAATGTCTGCCCAAATGAACATAACAGTTGCACTGTTATCATTGTGATGATTCAGAGAGGAAATTTCTGTTTATTTTTTGAACCTAGTCATGCAACACCCTGTTTTTGTAATTTGTGAATTATACAACAGTATCTATACATATTGGAAATAACACACAAACTTCAATGATCTATTGTGTTCATCTCTCTTGTGCTTCCTATTATATGACTCATATATCTACTATTTCTGTGACATTAATTTGAAATTCAGGAATGGTTTTCACATTATCCACATTTGCACTGAAATGGAACCGTTGGTGCTGGTTGGATCCTTGGCATCATATGTGAGGGGTTTATCTCAAGCCTTACAAAAAAGGGGCCATTTGGTGGAGGTTATTTTGCCGAAGTAATTGATGCAGCCTCTTCTTTCTTGTTTAAATCGATTTCTTTCTCAAAGGCTTATCATTCAGTGATGAGTTAGATGACTGGCTCATAAGTTTATAATTCATCATGCTGAAGGAATCTATATTTCCAAGCAGGTATGCATGCCTGGACCTCACTGAGATTCAAGGGCTGCAAGAAATTAAGGCAGAATCTTTTTCGTATTTTAATGGTCAATTGCATGGGAATAAAATATGGACTGGGTGAGCTTCAAATTTTGTTCTCTTCTTTTAACCTTTTACAATAAAGGCTTGGCTGGGTTTATGTACTTAATCAACTACCATTATTGTATTAACTGAGTAGAAAAATGTTACAAGAGACCACAACATCATATTTGTGTGGCATCTCCCATTACTGTCCTCTTTAATGACCCTCTTACTGATGTGGACTTCCAGTCTTATCCAGGGCATTCCAATTACACTGATTCAACCTTTGTACTATGCATCCTTTTTTAATCGCGAGAGAGTATATGGCTACTCGGATGACTTTGAACGGTTGGTATAATTATGTCTTTATGTTTCTTCAAATAATTTTGAGTCAAATGGTTTGAGTTCGTGACCTCTTAGTTACAAGGGCTTTGATATCTTGTTAAAAAACCATTCAACCAAAAGCTTAAGCTACCATGTGAGTTCTCTGAATGAATTTTATATTAAATTCTAACAAACATAAGTATAATTTAACATCTTATGTTGACTTACCATTCTGAAGGCATGACTTGGAATTACAATGGAGAGGACTACTATGTTTGTTAACAAAGGTGCAGGTGCATAGTTGAAATTAGATTAGATAGGTGAGAGCAATCTCATATAGATACTGATGGAGCAAATTACGGTGAGCTGTGTTGATATGGTGAGATGAAAATTGACTCTCCTTATCAACATTGCCCAATTATTTAGATGTTTTGATCTTTTATTATGATTAGACGAACATGTGGGTAAATCTACTTTATCTTAATCATCATCTTCTGGCTGTGCTATAACCTTATCCATCAACTAGATGAGATTGACCACATAGATTTGACCAGTCATGTTTGCTGTAGGGAAAGAGAGCATATAGAACATATTAGCTGATAGAAAGTCGGGCAAAATAAGTGGATGATCTAAAAACTTTGAGCAATCTAATATAAGATGTTATAGTATCTCATTTTATTCTGTATTTGATAGCTGTGGATGACATTGTAGGTAAGTATTTGTTTGAAACTTTCAGGTTTTCCTATTTCTCTCGTGCTTCATTGGATTATATAACAAAATCTGGAAAGCAGCCTGATGTGCTGCACATACACAACTGGGAGACTGCTATTGTTGGACCACTTTTCTGGGATATATTTGTTAAACAGGTCCAAGTTGAACTGCCTTGTCTTTCATTGTAATGAGTCTTTCAATCTGGGTTGCAGATTTTTGCCATTTGGAAATCTACTCTCTCTGAGACACACGTACACACATGCATGAACCACACACACGATTGTGCTTGAAATTACTTTATAATTTTCCAGTAGCCTAGTCAAACAGAAACTGATCATTGGGAACATAAATATGATTTTGTTAAATTTGTCCTAAGAACACTTTCTCTTATGTGTTAATAGGGGCTTGGACGAACCAAAGTTCTGTTGACCTGCCATTCCTTTGATTCTCAGGTGGTTTTTATGTCCCTCCCAAGGCTTCGCTACTTCTGGCTAAGTGCCTTCAATCATATGTCCATGTGATGATGTAATGTTAATGATCATCCCATATGATATGCCATGTTGTGTTTTGATATTTTAGTGCCTTGAGCAACCTGAGAAGGTAGCACTCTGTGGATTGGATCCTGCTAGACTTCACCGCCCTGATCGTTTGCAAGATAATGCTAACATGCATCTCATCAATTTATTGAAGGTGAACTATAGTATATGTTATCTCTTTCTGCATTCAGTCTTTTCTTAGTAATTGATATGGTTCATAGGCCTCTTTGCATCTAAATTTTTTACCCCAGATGATGAAACTTTTTCTTGCTCCTTTTTGGTTGCTTAATAATTGGACAGAGTAACTTTCTGTCATCATATCAACTAATAATTGCAAATGTAGTTAGCTTCCTAATGTTACTGGACTATGAGTGCAAAATCATTTGATACAGATTCAGGTTGAAGAACCATTTGGTATATGCATGAAAACAATAGGTCACCCAGATTCTCATGTAACCTGACACTTTTTCACTCTTTTCCTTGGTATGCAATATGTGTCTTTTGCAAGCATTGTCATCGAACTGATATTCACTTGTTCATTGATTTTTTTGAATTTCATGTGTTGTTTATTCTGTCATCCTCCATCTAAAATATGTCTGCCAAAAATTGACAGGGTGGAATAGTGTACTCTAATAAAGTTGTTGTATTGTCATCAATACATTCAAAAGGCTGGATTATTCATGGTCAAAGTCACGGACTAGAGTCTACATTGGGCATTCACAAGTAAGTCATATGACATGCTGGCTTTTTTGTTCAGTTCATTTCCTCCCCTGCATTATGAAACAGAAATGAGGCATAATTATTGCCACTTAATTTTATAATGTCAACACATATGTTTTGAGGTCATTTGGGTCCATGCTTCATTTCAGGGACAAGATGCATGTGTTTCCTTATGGCTTTGACAACTCAACTTGGGATCCTCACAAGGACAAATTTCTTCCACAAAATTATAGTGCAGAGGATATGAAGGGGAAGGCTGTTTGCAGAATTGCATTGTTGCAGCACATGGGGTTAACCAGTAGTACTTCTACCATTCTTGTAAGTATTGCATATAGGACCTCTAGTCTTTGATTCTGATATGCACTTTATGGTTCAACAAATTAAATGAATCTAATTTGATTAAGATGCATGTCTTTTCAGGAAAAGATATGGTAAATGGATATGGAAAATGTATGCCTCATGCTACATGTGTTTTACATTGTGTTGTGGATACCTGTCTGGTAAAAGCTTTGTTTGAATCAAAGAACAGATATAGAAGATATAAAAAGTTGTAGTTCTCTTACATATTGTTCTGTCCTTAGCTGCCTACATGTTGAGCCAATGAGTTTCCTTTTACAATACTGACTTATTAAAAGATAGGTAAAATAATATAATCAATATGATTTCCCTCTTCTCATGTTTTATCTCTATTCGTATACATGAATCTGAAAGGTAGGAGGCATCTTCTCAGAATTGTTAGATTTTCATGTGGATAACTTGAAGGAAGTGGTTCAAGATGCCAGCGGAAGAGGTGTCCAGGTTTGTTGTACTACTGGGATCACTTGTTTCTGGTGCTAAATATGTCAAAAACTTCTTACTGGCTGATGTTATGAGGGTATTTAAGAAAGAGATGCCACCAGCATTTCAGTTTTTGTCTGTAGCCATATCAATCAGTAAAGATTTCTTTATATTTATATTATTTTTATTTCATTCCCACCCTTGACAAGGGTTTTTTCCCTCAAATCTGACCAGTTAGTTGTTCCCCACAGTTTATCTTCATGGAAAGCAAAATGCCAAGCTCCAAGGCTCTGGAATCTCTTCAGAAAGAACTGAAGGTTGTAAGGCATACATAGCTACTCTTTTGCCCTCCTCCTCCCCCTGCCCCCTGGCTGGCCGGAGTTCACTGACTAAAGCATTGCCCATACATGCACATCTTTTGAGTTTTCTGGCCTTGGCCAAGCTCTGTCATTTCTAACCTGAATGAATAATCTAGTTATGTTTACAGGTTCTTAAATGACAAAACTCTGGTCTTCTGTCTAACACACTTGATGTGACCTGCCTCCTTTGGGCTTTGGCTGAATTCTAATCATTTTATTTTCTGTTCTTGTCTGCAGGATGAAACTGTGCGATTCATTGACAAATATGATGAAGCTTTGTCACATCTAATATTTGCAGGATCAGACTTCATCTTGTGCCAGTCTTTTCATGATCCCCTGCTCCAAGTACCAGTATGTTGGCCTGATTATTTATTTTTTTCAAAGTTAAATCTCAATTTCAAGTCATGAAAAGGGAGTTATCACCTCTGTAAAATGAATCTTTTGGGAAGGCACAGACACCCTGTGAGCATGCCTGCAGAGGGGTGTCACATGCATGCCACAGTTGTGTATTTTCAGATTGTGTTTTATGCAATTTCTTGTGAAGAAGCTGGTTTTGACCTGATATATCTGCTGATATGAAGCTATTTTTCTCGTGAAAGTATCAATCATTTTCTTTGTAACATTTTCTTGTCGCTTGCACTTTATTTTTTTGTGCCACTGTCTTCGTGTTGGTACCCTTATCATCTTGGGCCATTTTGCACCTTGGGGTGCAATCACTTGAACTTAATAAGAAAATTTGTCTGGATACTTTGTAGTTGCTCAAATGCACACATGCATTATAGAAAATTCCTCTGTAGAACTTCACATGTGATATTAAAAATGTAGCTCAAAGCTTTGAGATATGGAGCAGTTCCAGTGGAAGTAACATTTAATGAGAACAGACACCGGTATGTGTATCTTTTAAAGAACTTTGACTAAATGATATTTTTATTTAATTTTTCTTGTGGAAGGCAAGCTCGAGTAATGTCTAATGAGCGGTCTCTTAACAGACATTTTGCAGATCATGGCCAGGAGACCACTATATTTTTGCAGTTCATTAGCTCTACCTTTGGAAATCTATCTCTTAGCCAGGCAGTGGATCAAATTGTGAGCATCTCTATGTCATGAAGAGCAAGAAAATCTTTTCCATTTTATTGTCTGTTTGAAGTTATAAAATTAAAAATTTTTTTGTGATGCTTTTGAGTAGAGTAGCAACCCATCAAAATGGAAGCAAAAGATAGCAGATGCCATGACAAAAGACTTCTCCTGGGACGGAGAATGCTGCGAGGCTCATATCTCTGCATACGCGGCCCTAAAGGATTTGTGAAGTCGGTCCAACTGTACGTAAATGTGCATTAGATCATGAATCATTGTATCCTGGTTGTAGAGAAAATTTCAGAGAGAGGTCGGAATGTCTGCAGGCACGTAAATAATTCTATCATGGTTTGCCGAGCAAGTGTCTCCGATCATATTCAAGAGGGCTAAGCATCATGTTCCGCAGGCAGGTAACTGATTTCAAGTTTTCCGAGGTAGGATGGTAGCTAATAAGGAATTTAAGACCCTCATTTGTGTAAGTTTGTTCAGTATAGTCCAAGTTACATCTGCACGTTCCGCACTCGTACATCTTATGTTATGTACATTAGAGATGTAGTTGGATGAACAGAAACGAAGACCAAGACTTAAACGGTAATTCTTGCATTCACCCTTATTTTTTTTACCCTCTCTATTACTATGCTTTCAAATATCCATTGATATTTTCAAATGTTTCCAAGTGTATGGGCAGCTATACGATGCCCAAAAATTGCCACGTGACACTCAAGTAGAACCTAATTAAGCAATTGAGGCTAATTGAGTCTTACATTATTTTTTTCTTTGTGCACACGTATAGATAGACATAAATTCTGTCATTGACATCGTATGCCCCTTTGTTAAATA
The DNA here is from genome assembly GCA_020883675.1 of Bruguiera gymnorhiza. Lineage (NCBI taxonomy): Eukaryota > Viridiplantae > Streptophyta > Magnoliopsida > Malpighiales > Rhizophoraceae > Bruguiera > Bruguiera gymnorhiza. The sequence goes on from JAIRCJ010001060.1 coordinate 2,477,629, forward strand.
TTTGGATATATGACAATTAAAAGTTATATTTACAATGAATTTTTATTTTATTCTATTTTTGACTTGAGGCCTATAAATTAATTACTCTAAGTAAGTAGTTTAGAATCGACTTTTCCTTAGAGTCATATTGCTGAAGAACTAAGATCTTGATCAACTTTTCAACCAAAACCTGGTCAATTGGGTTCATTTATTGCTAACACTAGAATTCGCCCGACCCAATTGATGTGCCGGTCGATTTCTCCTTCTGGTTTGTTTCCTTATGAAGATAAATTGAAGAAGGAATTGGAAAAAAAAAAAAAAAATAATAAGATAATTCCGTACAAAGCAGCAATTACCGACAGTTGAGACCCTCGGAGGAGACGGCGACGATTTGATGATTACGTGTACGTGAGCATTTATTTATTCTCTCTATGATTAAACCTCCAAGTAAAAGAACTTCAAAAATAAAAAAGAAAAAAAAACGAAAACCTTTAACGCTTCGAAGCCCATCCATTCCAGCAATCAAAACCACCAGCACCGTTCCACTGCCGCCGCCGCCGCGGAGTGCGCCTCCTCCACAGGCGGAGACGGGATGGATCGGACTTCCTTAAAGGATGCTCCTCCCGCTCCTTCATGGTTCAGTCCTAAAAGGTTGTCCCTTTTCGTTTCTTCTTTTCATTTTCTTTTTCTTTTTTCCTTCATTTTATTTGGCGATTAGGGCGGCCCCGGTTCTGAATTGGAGAAAGTGAAATTGCCTCTGGGGTCTCTATCTTAATACATATTCTTCCCCCCCCCTCCTTTTTGTTGCAGGTTACTTATGATCTTTTGTGCGATTAATATGTTAAATTATGTGGATCGAGGTGCCATAGCGAGCAATGGAGTTAATGGGAGTCTTAGCAATTGTGATGATAAGGGAATTTGCACTTCCGGAAGTGGAATTCAGTAAGCAATCCAATTGATATTAATAACTTTGTTATGTGTACACCAACTTGCATGTGTTCGGATTTTGCAGTCAGCTAGCTGTTTAAGCACAAAATTTTTTTATCAGTTTCTGGGGCATAATGTTTTACCTTGTATGTTAAAACACGAACAATATTCTGTTGCAGGGGAGATTTCAGTTTGAACAATTTCCAGGATGGTGTTCTATCATCTGCATTTATGGTTGGACTTCTTGTGGCTTCTCCAATATTTGCTTCCTTGGCCAAGAGGTGAACACATGAATTGTGAATTTGCTGCTCACGCATTTTGATTTGTTTTAATAAAATATGATATTAACCAGAAACTGCTGCACATCTGAAGGGAGACTATATATATATATTCAATAAGAATTATAACATTATGTTTGGTTGCGAGGAAGGAAAGACCCGTGAATGGTTTCTGCATGGACTAGCTCAGTTTAGCTGGGGTGGACCTCGGGGGGAGGCATAAACCTGCTTGTCTTGGCTTTGATTCCCCAATGCCATGTGTTGCTTGGCTTTGTCTTGAAGCCTACCTTTGTGGCTTGCAGGGTGCTGTTGGTAGAAATAGTACTTCATGAAGTGATCTCACTTTTTTGGAAAAGAAAATGGGAAAGGGCAAAGAAAGGAAGTTTCTGAGAGGCTGGACTGTTTATCAATCTTCCCACCTCTCTCCTTCTCTTTCCTCCCAACAAAACCTAGGATTGAGTCACTGCATATAATCTTATTGCATAGACCTGAAAGTATGGAGAAATAGAAATGACTTGTAACTTGTGTATTGTATTTCTGCATTTCAATCTTTCTTTTTCCTTCAGATATTGGGTTTGGACCATAATTAAGTCAATGATTCCTTTTTCTTTTAATTATCTTCTTTGGAATTTGGTTGACAAGTTCTCATTGATTCTTTTCATTCCAGTCACAACCCCTTTCGGCTTATTGGCGTTGGTTTATCTGTATGGACATTTGCTACAGCTGGGTGTGGTAGTTCAATTGATTTTTGGTCTATTGCAATATGTCGCATGTAAGTATAAAATGCCAGTTGTTTCTGCAAGATCTTTTTTTATAGGGGCTGTCCTTTTACATTATTAAGTTATCATTAGTGAGTGACAGTGCAAATCCTGTCCTTTTAGGTTGGTTGGTGTTGGTGAGGCTTCTTTTGTAAGCCTTGCAGCTCCATTTATAGATGACAATGCCCCAGTTGGTCAGGTCTGTTGTATTCAATTTTCCTCTTTACCTTTACAAGGGTTTGAACTTGAACTTGAACTTGGTTTTTGCTATCACTTAGTATATATTTACTATTTCTTCTATTCTTCCTCATCTTTCCAGAAAACGGCTTGGCTTGCGATGTTTTACATGTGCATACCAACTGGAGTTGCCTTGGGCTATGTTTATGGTGGATTTGTAAGTTTATGCCATGATAATAGTTTCAGATTTGTTTTTGTCAAGCTTAGTCTTGTTTTCTTTGAGGTGACATAGATGGTTTGTTCTATTAAAGCAATAAAGTTGCCCCTGTGAGCTGATCAATTAATTTGCATGGGGCTTACCATGAGAAATATCCTTTGTATTGTACAATGTTTAGGTGGGAAACCATTTTAACTGGCGCTATGCATTCTGGTTTGAGGCACTTCTGATGCTTCCATTTGCTGTTTTTGGATTTGTCATGAAGCCCTTACAGCTGAAAGGTGCATTACTTTTGATGTGCCATCTAACTTGTAAAGTTCTGTTGTTCTCCACGATGTATTTACCTATTTCAGAACTTTAATGTAGGTTTTTCTCCTGCTGATTCAAAAAATGCTTTAACATCAATAGAAACGGCTGATTCTGTAAATGAAGGTATGGCAACTCCTTCCTCGTTATTCTTCTTGCAGTCTGCAAGTTAAAGCTTCTCATCTTCCAAAGGATGAAATCCCTCATCAACTTAAGAAATTTTAAAATGCATAAGACTTATTGAAATTAACATATTAAAATTATTAATATGTCATGTCCTTAAATGTTATTTTGTATTTAATAGCAATAGCTACTAGTTACTTTTACCAAACAGTATTAATTTTACAGCTACTAGCCTTTAGCTCTCAACTACTAGCTTTCAACTCTATCAATTATTGGCTTTCAGCCTTTAGCTAATCTTAATGGCTAAACCAAGCAGACCTCTAGTGACCATTGCAGCTGATTGAAGTTAGATGCCAGCAATTGTCTGGATGTCAAAGTAACTAGACTCTAGCCAATGCATAAAATCTGTGAAACAAAGAATATACTGCATATTCTTCTATCTGGATGTTGGAAACCAAAATTTCCCAATATCAATTGATTACTTGGATTTTTCCATTTAGCCTTTCTTTTGTTTATGATCATGTTTGTCAAAGACCTTCTCTTGGCAGCTGTGCTTACTATTTCTGTTTCTCTATGAAAATCAATTCTTTATGGTCTCACAAGATTCTGAGCTGTCAAATGCCAACCTTATCAGCAGTCAATCATATTCTAGAGCCTCCAAGTAAGAACTTCTCTTGATGCATGAGGTAGTTGTATTTGCTGGCAATTTTTTGGTCTTTTCTCTTCCAATTTTGCAACTGGAAACCTTTTTTAACTGTTAACCAATAGAAAGAACTCAAAGGGGTTGGGAAAGAAAACCAAAGAGTTAAATAGGGAAAATATTTGGAAAAAATTATTTTTGAAAGAAACTAATCAAATGTGCACATTAAAGGAAAAAAAATGATCAATGATAGTCTGACTCAAATATTTCATTTTATTACTTCACACTACAGGCTTAAGGGTACTCCTATAATGTTGCAGCAGCTGTCACGATTCTCGAAGGATATGAAGCTGCTTCTGCTTGATAAAGTCTATGTTGTGAATGTGCTGGGTACTTTCTTTACTGTGAAAATTCTCCTGATTGTGCTTCGTGACTAAATATTCATGCGGTCATGGTAACTTTTAGCGGACTCTCATGATTATGCTTCATCACTAAATATTCAAGCAATCACAATAACTTTCAATGATATCCTGCTTTTTCTGATTTTGTGCAAATTCTCCAATCAAAGCATGAACATTTGATGATGTTTTGCCATAATGTGTATTACTATTTTTCATGAACAATTACTTCAGATAATTTACTGATTAACAAGTTTTCAGGTTACATATGGTACAACTTTGTCATTGGAGCATATTCATACTGGGGACCAAAGGCTGGTTACAATATTTATCAAATGGTATGTCATCACCTCATCTTTTCCCCATCTTTTTCTTGTTCAAACCTTTTGCTTCAAATAGATTACTTTTCTCCTTTTTTTTTCCTCGGGTATTCATATCATTGCAAGCTGATATTTCTTAATTTAATTAGTCCTTAATGTTGATGGTGATATAGGATTAAGATTGAGGTTTTTTGGCAGAGTAATGCTGACATGATGTTTGGAGGGATTACAATTGTATGTGGAATTTTGGGAACGTTAGCTGGAGGCCTTGTACTTGATCATATGAATGCTACAATTTCTAATGCATTCAAGGTGAGTAATGTCATGTAAGAAGGGAATTGCAGACCCTCTCTGTCTCCAACACACATGTGCACGCACACACCAGTTGTAATTTGCAGACTACAAACCACATGATTTATAGTCTTCTAAAGTTCTAAAACTCATGGATTCATGTGATTTATGGAACTTAAAAATGCAATAAATATGCAGCTTCTGTAGATTTCCCAATTTATAGATAAAAGAGTGGATATTCATTGCAACAGATATAGTTTTTTGCTTCCTCCTTGAAAAAAAGTTCTTCAAATTGAATATGCATGCAAGCTGTTGATTTGGTATTTTGTGTGTTAATGATTGTCTTTCTAATTCATTGCAGCTTCTTTCTGGAGCGACATTTTTGGGTGCAATATTTTGCTTTAGTGCATTCTGTCTAAGGAGCTTGTATGGTTTCATCATCCTTTTCTCAGTTGGTGAGCTACTCGTGTTTGCAACACAGGTAATCATATTTCAGTTGGTGAAAACTTAGTTCTTTCCAGTTATATTGTTGTACTTGAAGGGCCAGTCTGCATATATATCACTCACATTTTGATTGGAAAATAATTGCACTTGTTTTCTTACATTGCAGTCTTTTAGCTTGTTGGTTAAATGCTAACATGTATTATCACCTATAACTTATTAAAACCACAACTATCAACAGTTACAAATAAGCTGATTATATGTAACCATGTAATGCATTAGCTGGTTTTAACATTTTTGCTGCATAGCACATTATGGTATAGATTATGTTTTGTTTCTTTTCTACTGTTTGGCTGTTCTTTGAAGGATTGATAGCCTTCCTTTGGTCTCATTTGAGTAGCCATAGGGTGCAATGGTTGATAGGAAGTTGTTGCAACTAGTTTTTGGTCAATTTCTGGTATCATCCAAGTAAGGGAGGTTACGATCCAGCACAAAATATGGGCTTGAAGGATATATAATATACACACGGTTGTCCGAAAAATAAAATTTTGCTGTTGATTGCTCCATGGATCCTTCAATCAGTTTGGAGGTTGCAAAAATGGGAATGATTTTGAGGAGGAAAATTTTCCCTCTCTGAATGTATGGATATTTTTTGAATGCCTACTTTTTGGTGTAACCAGTCTTTTATTAGTATTTTGTGCAAGGACTGCATACAACTGGTACTCTTTAGTGAAGTCATTTCCTATTACATTGAGGGGTAGGGGGGGTGGGGAGGGAGGAGGGGGAAAGGCCGTCAGAATGGCAATTGGGTAGTACGCTTGTTTCCCTATGCCTTCAATTGTTTAAAGTAATTTTCACTCAAGTGATGGTTATCATACCCTCTGCCATAGAAAAAACATCCAAATGTACTAGTGGTTGGTGGAGAAATTGTTACAGATTCAGCTCCACTAAAACCTATAGTCCTCTGTCTGGCATTGCTTTTGCAGGCTCCAGTTAATTATGTGTCTCTACAATGCGTCCAACCTAGTTTGAGACCATTATCTATGGCTATCTCAACTGTCTCAATCCACATCTTTGGTGATGTGCCTTCCTCGCCACTCGTTGGGGTCCTCCAGGTGAGCTTGAAAGTCTCCAGCCCAACCTATACTTTTGATAAAAGAGTAATCTTGTTATGGCCGTTTATGTGGATAAAAAATGTGCCAAATCAGTGTCTTTGTAATGTGCACTGCATTTCTGTCGTGTTTATGCCTTGGCTCTGCTGTTGGTAATATGATTGATGGAACTGGATTTTCCTTTGATTCCTTCTAGCAACATGCTAAAATGGGCTCGACCAAGTGAGGTGTTGATGGATTCTCATTTCACTAGTACAGGAGTCAGTTGATTGCGTTCTTTGCCTTATCTATTTTGCTTGCCGAGGCGACAACCTTTGCTTATTTATTTTGTCTAGCATTAAATTCAGATTTTAAAGTGGATTTGTGATTTTGATGAATGCTATGCACAGGATCATGTCAATGACTGGAGGATAACAGCACTCACTCTTACAGCTGTTCTGTTTCTGGCTGCTGGAATATGGCTGATCGGTGAGTAAAGACAAATAGGGCAATTAAATTACATAATCAATTTTCATTTCTTCCTCCTACCCTCCGTCCTTGTAAGCCTCCCGGATTTTGCAGTTGAAAGTTTCTTTGCTCTTTCTTTCCTCTTTCCACAATGGGGATAGTTATTATCTTTCCCTAAAGACAAGTTATCCTTATAATTACGGCTATTACTGCCAGAATACACTTCTGGCTTAACATGTACTACACAAGTCTGTAAAACTGGACTTCCGTCCCATGTTTTAAGTGCAATTTATGAATACCTTGTTGGCAGTGCAAATTCTAGTAAGAACTTTGGTTGCAAGTTTGAATGGCCTTTTAGTCGGGTGGAATTCAACATATGCTTTTGTACCTGGACAGGGGTGTTTCTGAAGAGCGAGGACATATCTGAGGATGGTGAAAATCCGACATATGCAAGAGCCAATATGGAGCCATTGCTTGAAGAGTCTGCTGAAGCATAAGCATCTGGAATCCTACGATTTCAAGTACAACTGCATTTGGACAATGTTTATCCTTGTATGCTTTTCATCCCAAATATGGTGCACAGCATTTCTATTTTCTTTTCCTTATTTTTCTATTTATGTATAGTTTTAAACAATCATGTATATATTCATTCCTTTTTCAAGTATTAAAATGCAAGTAGAAATAATTGATTATTTTGCATGATAAACCTCACCCATGGTAGACACATTGGAAGACGTGCCAAATTTTCGTATTATATATGATCACCAGTTTAAGTGGGGCTTAATTAGTTATTTGTTGATAAGGATTTACAATTTAGCTTCCCTCGCCCTTTTAAGCAATAACAGTTAACTATTATACCGGTTGGCAACCCATTCAACGCAATCAGCTTGACATCAAGATATTCTGAGATTTGCTAGGGATTAAGATTGGATTAGCATAGTCAATCTCAGGATTCAGTGAAATAATTGTTTGGTGCTGTTGACGATGATATTTGATTTGACCTACCTTCTACTTGTCAAATTTCAACTGATATTTCCTAACATCAGCCATTGTGTGTAAATGGAAATGAAATTTTCCAACTGGGGATAGCTACACAAGATTAAGCAATTTTCTACCAGCCATTGAGTCAGAACAGAATTAAGCAAATGCATTGTTCGAACAGGGCTTTCCTTTTCCTGTTTTTTTTTTTTTTCTTTTTTCAATGTTTATGTGCAGTCCCATTAAGTCTGAGTTATAGAACATGAGTAATTTTTTTCATTTTGCATATACTGTAGACTCTTCCCTATTATTTGAACCTAAAATTTCTAAAATAAATACAATTCTCACCATCTGATAGCCTGCTTTGAATATTGGAAAGAGCGCATGTTATGTTACATCGTAATTATAATGCACTATGCCCACCCAGCTCCCACTACCTATACGGTGTGTAATGCCAAGCTGGAAGTGTACGATTTTATGCTATTTTCGTCATACTTGCCCCATTTCCATTCCATTGATGTGCTCAGTCTCCTTCATTTTCAGTATCGTCCCATCTTAGCTCCGCTCTCTTCATCTCTCCCAAAATTGTGCAAGCTAGAAACATTATATTTTGGATGGATCAAGAAAACATAAATTGTAACGTTAGATGGATGATCAAATTATTCTTAATGATTTGGCCAATAAAGCTTTGAGAACTAGAACTAATTACCCATTGGCAATTGAAGAAAATCAACTCTACGAGGTGGAGAACCATCCCTATCCTTTATTAAAAGGCTCTACTATTTCAATACATGCACGGAGGGGCACTGAATGCAAAATGTTTGTACCACCCGAGCCCACCTGACATGTAGAGAGGGCAATTCACTTGAGGTTGCATCAACGAATAAACAGTCAACGGCCTTAACTAGTGCCCTGGATTAGTAGTGTACCTGTGTTAGTTTGGGTCAGTTTGATCCTCATATTGAAATTAAATTGTGAGTAGTAGTTTTAAAATTTTTACAACTACAATTAAACTAATATAACGATAAAATTAATTAAATTTTTATTAGTAGTTATGTGTTGGTTGGGTCAATTTGACAATATAAATCATATATATTGAGATTAAAATTGTCATTCACGTTTTTTATATTATCAATTTGTCTGGTAATCAAAATCTTTGGTATTTAAATATTAATTTTTAAAATTTAAAAATGAGAAAATAAATTTTCATAAACGTTAAAAGATAAATAATTAAAAATAAGATAAATATATATATATATACATGAGCAATGTCCATATTATGTGTGGGGTGTGAAAGGATTGTATATCGTGGGAGATAGTTGGGTTTTTGGTGTGACTCATATTTTCATAAAATGAATATTTAAGTTTTAATATTATAAAGCGATACAATTTGATTTGAGGTTTTTGAACTTTCAAATCTGTAACGAAATTATCCAATGTAGTTTGTTTAAATTACAAGCAATATCCAAATTGTTCTCAATAATTTTAGTAATTTCTGTTTAATTTTGATCGAATTAATCAAGTCGAGCAAATCAGAGGATTTGATTAATACCCTTACCTTCGACAATATACTAAACTTCTCATTTATATTCACTGCAATCCAATCAAACGTAAAATTTTATTCAGTTTTGGTGCCCTAATAAAATAAGATTCGTAGCTCTCATCCATTTCAAGAACGCGTCAACATGGCATGGATGAGTGTAGGAGTCTAATCAATTACACCGAATTGTAATTCTAATACAGAAATATCATACAGTTATAGGAAGATAAAAAAAAAAAAAAAATTATCAAGCCGTAAAATTGGGATCATTGATTATATATTTATAATTATTTAATATATAATTAAAATGAATGATATAATTACAAATTTAAAATTAACGGTCAAAATAATATCATCTTACACAAGTCAAGCAAGTTTGCATTTATGCAATGAGGTTATTTTAACATTAGCGTAGTTCCACGGTCTCCGCTCCGATTATAATCAATAGGGTTGTTAACAATATAAGATTATACACATTACTTTTTAGGTGTACTTTTATTGGTTTTTTTTTTTTTTTTGCTTTTTCCGGCCTCTCGTCGGGTGTGTTCCGTACTGTTAATCTACCATAAAGTGGGTCCACGCTGGATGAAATTATCAATTGTTGTGAGTATTTAGTTCAAAATTAAAAATTTTGAACTTAAATTTAAATTAAAAAAATTAACTAACTCAAAAAAATAAGCATATGCAATTGTTTAGATTATTATTGAAACTAGTTCCATGTGTTCCAGATGAAACGATGTGTGTGGTGTAGATGAGATTTAACTCCTCTTACATTAGCGTAGGGTACAGGTTGATATCAATGTGATCTAGATTTCTATCACCCAATGTTGTTTAACTTAATGATAATTTAATATATTTTTATATATTAATTTAAATTTAAAATTTTTTATTATTTATCTTTCAATTAAAGAATTAAAAATTAATATGTATTTCTAAATTTTAAATTTATTGATATTTTATTTAAATAAAAAAAATTATTTAAATTTCATAGTATTAATATTTTAATAATAAGTTATTCTTATAGGTGATATTGAATCAAAATAAAACAAGTGATTTTTTATTTTTTAACTTATAAATATAATAATTAATATATTTATAGCATATTTTTAAATTTTTTAAAAATATATATATATAATTTATAAGAGTTGAAGTTTTTTTTTTAAACAAAAAAAGGAATATAACTGTTATATTGGTAGAAATATCTTAAAAAGAATTAAAGACAAATGCATAAAAAAAATTATCATATTTTATTACTGTAATAATTAGTCTTTTATTTAATATAGCATACATAATCAAAGTTAACAATGGGAATGTATAATAAATGGACATGACAAAGTCAGTGTAATCGCATTTGTTCTACATCAAAACATTAAGGCGAAGACGCGATGAAGTGCAAAAAGCAAAAAAGCACGATTATCTGGCATCTAATATTAAAACCTAAGCTGGTGGAAAAACAAAAAAAAAAAGAAAAAAACTCAGGCAGGAGATGCTCGAAACAAGTTCAAGCCACGCACTCTTTTCGCATTTGTTAATTGATTTAGGTGTGACATTATGGTCGCCTCTGTCTTCGTCTTCAAATCAGAACAAAAATAATTGGAAACCCCCAAACAAAATGTAACCCTCTAAACACACAAAATCCTCAAAAACAAAACCAACACCCTTCTTTTTTAAGCTTTCGACGTCTATTACTCTTTTTTTTTTTTAATTCTTTTTTTTTTTTCCGGCAGAGATCAATGTGTCCTAATTTAAAGAGGAAAAAAAAAAAAACACTCCACTCTACTTTTTTTCAGACACAAGAAATGATTAATGTTTAATTTATTAATTGTTAAAGGTGAGATTAAAAGAAGAAAAAAAAACACACTTCACGCTACTTCCTTCAACTTGATTTCCAATGTCACGGAATTCAACGGTCAGGATCATTTTACAGAAACCCCTCCCTTCCCTCCACCTCACTTAAATTTTACATTAGATTATATACAAACAAATTGTCTCTCCTTTTTATTCGCTTCTCTCTTTGTTCTCTTTGGCCTTTCTGACCGACTTCGCATTCATTTTTTCATTACCCCGCCTTCCAGGGCACTTCCTGCGCTACATTTACTACCATACACCGCCAACCACCGAATCCTCTCTCTCTCTCTCTCTCTCTCTCTCTCTCTATATATATATATATATTCTTTCCCTCTTGCGCCCACGCAGTTTTATCATTTTCGTTTCATAATGCTTTTTAAAACTCTCCGCATTCTCTAGACTCCTGCCGTCAGATTATACTGAGCTTTTGGAAGATTTCGTTTTCGGCAATGTAAAGCCGAGAAATGTGAATTTTTCTGTCGTTTTCTTTCCCTCCTTTCTCGTTTGTTTGGACAGAAAGAAAATGCACATCTAGCAGGCTTCTAGTTCTTTCTAATGCGGTGCTTTAAGAGTGCTCAATCTTTCTCCTGATTCAGTTTTCGATTAGTTTTCCTTTTTTTTTTTTTTAGCTGGAAAGTAAATTTCATGAAATTAAAATGCCTGCCATTAGAGCTCCGGCTACGAAGAAAACCACAACACTTACGGTTCGTCTGTATTTTTTGTTTTTTGTTTTTTTTTTTTTTAATTTTGCAGTAAAGAAAATGTTAATTTTTATTTTAATAATGTGATGCTTAACTTTTAGTATTTATAATCTGCTCTATAGGTTGCCGTGAAATGCAGACCGTTATCGGAGCGAGAGCGTGGACGGGACATTGTTCGTGTCACCGCCAGTAAGGTGTGTTGCTTTTCACTGTCTTTTTTTCTTTTTCTTTTTTTTTTTGTTAATTAATTTTCTCAATTTTTATTTTTGTGAATTTAGGAGGAAAAAAAAATGTATGATATGTATTGTTGTTGAGCTGTTTTTTTCTCTGTTTTTTTTTTGTTTTTTGTTTTTTTTTTTGGCAGGAAGTGGTGGTACTGGATCCTGACCTGTCGAAGGACTACCTTGACCGAATACAGAATCGAACCAAAGAAAGGAAATACTGTTTCGATCACGCATTTGGTCCTCAGTGTACAAATTTGGTGCGTAGCGATTGATCCTCATTCCTTGGAATCTTGATGAGCTTTGTTTTTCATTCATGTGCTGTTTGGAGTTCTTGATAATGAGCTTCGCATCAATGGATAGTTGATTTGATTGTATCGCGGTTCATTGTTGACTTTTTGGCCGTGTGTGTCCAGGATGTCTACAAGAAAAGTATATGTTCCGTGGTCTCTGGTGTTGTTCAGGGTCTAAATGCCACCGTGTTTGCTTATGGTTCGACTGGAAGGTACTTTGAAGATTCATTTCATAATTTGTCTGTTAATCATCTCAATTTCAATGAGTCTGATCACCCTTATTCCTGCATTGTTATTTCGTTTGAAGTTTCAAGCATTTTTGGTTATTTTTCTGAGAAATCTGTGCATTGGCATTGAGTTTGGAGATCAAGCAATTTCTGGTGACAAGCTTTAGTAATTTCAGTTGGAATAAGTATTCTTAGTTCTGGTATGTCTGGCATCATAAATGGGGAGCAAGAGGAAAGGAGATCTAAAATCACAAGGATCTCTGACAAAATCCATGGGACAACCAATTTGGTTCATTATGGAATGGAATGAGAGAAATTAATTTGTATAAGTCAAATCCTAGTTGAATTTGGCATCAAGGCTTAGTTGAGTTGACTTGAGTTGTCTGGCATGTAAATGATTGCACAAACATTGAATTTCCGATTCTTTGGGCATTGTAGCAGTTGCTTATAATCTTACAATTTTCCTTTTTTCTCTGTGCATGTTTCTAGCGGTAAAACACATACAATGGTTGGGACACAAGATGATCCTGGACTTATGGTTCTCAGTTTGCACACAATCTTTGATCTTATCGAAAAGGATAAGAGCTCTAAGCATTTTGAAGTTACATGTTCCTACCTTGAAGTCTACAATGAAGTAGGGTTTTTTTTTCCCTTTCCTAATTAAGAAAGTTTTGTGTTGCTCATATTTGTTGTACTCACTTTAATCTATGGTTTTCCATTGTATTTAGATTATCTATGATTTGCTTGAGAAATCGTCAGGACATTTAGAACTTCGGGAGGATCCAGAGCAAGGAATAATTGTTGCTGGGCTAAGATGTATTAAGGTCTATCATCTTTCTTCTATATCAATTGAACATATTATATATTAGTTGATGGCACATAAAAATGCTGCCAAACAATGTCTAAAACTTTAGAAAATGAAAAATATTTTTTCCTGCAATTGTCGGTGCTTTAACCCTAGTATTAATAGAATATTTTAGTTGGCATATTTTAGCTAGAATTTTAGTGGGAAGCAGAAATTGTGTTGTATTATCTTATGGCTTTTTCGTGTTTGTAATTTGGGTTTATCAACAGGGGAAATTTTGTTTAGTTTTCCACATTTGAAATGATCTAATTTATATTTTAGTATTTTTGCATCCCTTTTGTTTTACATTAATCTGGAGGTAAGTTAGCCTTTGATAGGATCAAGTTGTCATGTTCTTCCCAGCTTATCATTGCCTGTCTGCTTGAGTTTCACTTAGCTGCAGAGTAATTCAGTGATGAGAGATAGGATGTTCTATCAGAAGCAGAAGAATGCAATCTGTTGATTTTAATTTTTTTTTATTCTTGGTTTGTGGTTGCCAGGATTTGAACTCTAGTTGTTGGGACTAAGAGCTCAGTAGTGGCACACAAAGATATTGTGAAGAAAGCTTTACCATAGGCAATAGCTTCACTCCATAATGGATATATCTATCAGTGAGCTTAATAACATGAACAAATAATTCCAAGTTATTCTCTTACATTCTGTGTGGCATGGAATGGCATATTACATTATCGAATGTCATTTCTGACTGGTTATGCATTGCTTTTGAGTTTATGTTATATTATTATTTTCTATCCTTAACAATACCACATAGCCAGTGCCAAATAGTTTGGGAGTAAGTGGCTTAGTCAAGTTGATTATTCTAATTGTAGCATTGGATGCATGTAAGCATACACAATGGATAGGATACCTATTGCGCCTTATGTTTGACTTTAATTTCAGGTGCATTCAGCTGATAAGATTCTTGAACTGCTGAATTTGGGAAATAGTCGACGAAAAAAAGAAAGAACAGAGGCTAATGCAACATCATCTCGGTCTGTGATTATACTTCTCTTCACATTAGCTTATTCTCATCATTTGAATTTCTGAACATTGTTTGGGACTCCTGCATCCCATTATTTTATTACCTTTAACAGGAATACCTTCTTTGTGATGTGAGGTCAATTAGTACCTGCCATTATTACATATTTGATACTGCAAATTCGGTTTCACTAAAGCTTGATTCAATTTAGTTTTCAAAGGTTTCATGAAAGTTTTGGCCAAAGGTCATTCTACTGCCACTGCTACTGCTACATATGGCCATGCTATTCTGATACTGGAAATTGACTAAATTTAGCTCTTCTATACTGTCTAATCTTTCATGGAACAGGTCACATGCTGTTTTGGAGATAACTGTGAAAAGAAAAGAACGAAATAAGTACCAAGATCAAGTTTTGCGAGGGAAACTGGCACTTGTAGATCTTGCTGGCAGTGAACGAGCTTCTGAAACAAATAGTGGGGGCTTAAAGCTAAGAGATGGTGCCAATATTAACCGTTCCCTTCTTGCATTAGCAAACTGCATTAATGCTCTGGGGAAACAACAAAAGAAGGGTCTTGCTTATGTCCCTTACCGTAATAGGTATATTTTTTGTCTTCCTTTAATTTGATGCTAAAACAACTCTTGGAGGTCGTTTAACCTGTCTTACATAGTAATGTAGCCATTGTCAATGCTGTGCAGCAAACTGACGCGGATACTTAAAGATGGTTTGAGTGGTAATTCACAGACCATCATGGTTGCCACAATATCCCCTGCAGAGAGTCAGTATCACCATATGCTTAATACATTGAAATATGCAGACCGAGCAAAAGAAATAAAGACGCATATACAGGTGAGGTTCATACTTAAGGGTTGAAGAGACTTTATATGACCCCTGCAGTGCCATTGGATGGGCATAAATTCTTCAAAACAAAATCTATATTTAAACCCATTTTCCTTTGGTATTTATCCTATTGTATCAGCTTTTACATTTTTTTTTTTCATTTTCTCGCTCCATAGTTGCCTGACAAGAATTTCTGAAATTAGATCTGGATGTATTGGAAATCTTTTTTCTGGCAGAAAAACATTGGCACAGTTGATACCCATGTGTCAGATTACCAGAGGATGATTGACAGTCTTCAGGCATGCCGCTGCTTCCTTTTTCATATCTGATTCAATTAGCATTTTATCTTGATTGGAAGTTGATTTGCTTGTTGCACAGACTGAGGTTTGCCGGCTGAAAAAAGAATTGGCTGAAAAGGATTCAGAGCTGAGTCTCAAGCCTGCTGAAAAGGCTGCAGATGATGAGTTGTCATGGTTAGACATTTTAAGCTGTGAAACAAGTGAAAATGTTCAGGAGCGGATAAACCTGCAGAAGGCATTATTTGAACTTGAGGAAACCAACCTCCGTAACCGCATTGAACTCCAACATCTTGATGATGCAATTGCAAGACAACAGGTTAAATATTGCCAGTACCCTTCAATTTTATGTACATCTATGGTGAGTGGAAAAAAACAAATTAGGAATCAGGTTTTCTTAGCTTAGATGCGATGTACAATCCCTTTGATGTTTACATCTGTATTCTGGGTGTACAATCCCTTTGATGTTTACATCTGCATTCTGGATGCTGCTTCAATGAAACTACCCATCTAATACAGATAGGTACATGGTGTGTGAACTAGTGACTACAACTATCTGCTTCACTTGTGAATTCTTCTTTCTTTGGCTAGCAGTAGTTGAGGATTGAACAGAATTAGATGAGTGCTGGATAATGATTTTACCATTTCCCTTTTCTTTCTGAAGTAGAGATGAGGTTTGTAGAAGAAGCAAATGTAGGAAGAGTTTGAGATAATTTGGTTTTAATTATCTGCTTATTTGGCTTTAGATGAATGGATAAAAACATCACCTGTACTACATGATAGCATATGTGTTTAATGCAAGTTTGTCTGTGTGAGAATGTATGCATGTAATTTCACTCACAGCCAAACAGCTGCTGGAAAGGCTGTTGAAAAGGAAGGAGCATTGTTGTGAGCATGAGTAGCCATAAAGGCTTCAATTATGTAACAGTCATTTCAACTATCATTTACCTTTTCCTTTTTCTGTTACAGTCCATTGAAACAGATGGAGCAATTGTTGAGGCTTTGAGAGCAAGGAGACAAGTAATTCTGGATAACATCCGCGACAATGATGAGGCTGCTGTGAATTACCAAAAGGTGGAGTCTCTTTTGCAGTGTATTCATCAGGTTATGGCTTTGTTGGTTTTGGTGCATGCCATCAACTTCATATCTTTGTAGGAGATTGAGTTAAACGAAAAGCATCGCTGCCAGCTCCAGGGGATGATCGAGGAAGCCATCAGTAATAATGGCAATAAAACCTACTTGCGGATACTAAGTCAATACAGGCTTCTGGTAGGCAAAGCTGTGCAGGGCTCAATTTATTTGGGATTAATTGTTGCATCCATTGAAATTTGATTTGACATTGCATTTATTGAGCCAACACTGTATTGCTAATTGACAAATTTTGCCAAACAAGGTTGGCTGAAATGATTTTGTTGCTGGGTAAGAGATACCTGTGACTTTATTGATCATTGGAAGCAGTAATCAAGAAAACATGATTTTCGTAAATGGTCTATCAATATTATGCCAGTGTTGGTTCTCCAAGAAAGAAAAAATTTCAACTGTTGTCATAACCTAGGTTTCTGTCTGGGCATATAGCAAGTCAAAGACTGAAATCATCATTGTAACATATTTGGATTTTAGTGTTAATAGTTGCAATGTATTGACATAGGGAATGGCCAATACTGGGCTTCAGTTTGAAATGGCCATGAGGGATCAAATCATCCACAATCAACGAGAGGCACAAAGCAACCTATGGAACTTGCTCACAGGTTTGGGGCTTGATGAGAAACGTTTACTGGAACTTGCAGCCAAACGAGGAATAACATCTGAAGACTGGACAATGACACCCCATTCGGGTCTTTCGGATATGAAGCAGTCACCACATATAGCTTATGGCAAATGTGCTCCCGTGCCATATAGTCCTTACGTTGGCCAAACAATTACTAGATCTTGCGTCTTTCAGCACCATCAAAACTTTGATTCAAGGTCACTTTCCAAGGGGCCTGGGGATCCAGGTTGTAATTTTTGCAGGGAGGAGCACCACAATTCCTACTACATGTCTCACGATCAACCCCATCCTGCATGTCGAAGGTTTAGAAGTAGTAGTGATCACTGTGCTGGTAGCAGGTCAGATTTGTGGTGTGGCACCTCTGGTAAGCATCTCAGAGGTTTTTACAGTTCATGTCTGGAGATGAAAACATGGACTGCACCTTTTAGTGACAACTGCTCGTCAACTTCATCTCTGAGTGATGATTTTAGCCAGCAGCATAAGGTCTGATTGCGATCATTGACACATGTACTCTTTTTGCGTGTGTTCCTGGTTCCCCTATCCGTCTCTTTCCTCCTTGTAATTTGTGTGACTTCTGTCCACAACTGTCATCACTTGGCTGTAGTTATAACTCAATAAGTCTAGCTTTGCTGGGCATTAGTTTTATTGTCCCTTGCCTTCCTTACTTCATAGTTTACTTGTTATGACATCCAATATTGCCGAATGTTCTAATCTGCAGTTACCTTTCCCCCACAGGATGCTTGGACCAATAATCCGCAGTTATTACATGTCGGGATGGTTAGCAGCCAACACCAAGGCATGTACAAAGGAGCAATGATGGGTAACAATCAAATAGCCCAAGGTTTGTTGGGATACAACCCATTGGAATGGGGCGCTACCATGCACAGCTCGCACCAGACTTTTCAGCGTGCCGAACCATCTAGCCACTCAAATATGTAGCTAGGTCCTCCATTAGTCGCTAGTGCTACATATAGTTTTGACGTCGAAGCTCATCCCTCTAGTTTTGTATAGCCTTTTTACGTTTGATTCTTCTTTGTTCTTCGTGTAGGCTCTGATCTTTCCCAATATTTCTTATGTTGAAGTAGAGTAGCAGCTCTTCAGTGGAACTAGGATATGGAGGGAGGGAAAATGCGGTTTAGTTTTAGCCTGTAATTAGTTGGGTATACTTTTTGCGACTCACCAACGCGCAGAATTTGACTGGCAATATCCATGTATTTAGGCAATAAATTCAATCATTCACATCTGTCAGTATCCGGTCTAGGTAAGAACTAATTATAACTGCAGCTCTGGTTTTGATTTACTGCTTGTTTCCATTGTTTGGCAAACAATGCAACTACTGACCTGGATTTGCAGTCTCTAAAGTGGTTTCGATCGTTTCATGCTTTACTAGATTTGAACGAGTTTGGATATGGTTTCTATCGAAATTAAGCTTTAGTGGTTCGTTCTTTTGCCCAGTCCCAGCCGTCGAATTCTCCTCCGACGGCGCATCTTCCCCCGCCTGCAAGACACTCACAACCCACTCCCTTACCCTCTCAGATCCACCGATCTCCACGAGTTCCATGGCCACACCAACTCTGTGTTCTGCGTCAATTCAATCTGCCAGCCAACATGATAGTTTCGGGCTCGTTCGATGAGATGGTGAGGATTTGGGACGTGAAGAGCGGCTGCCTGAAGGTGCTTCCGACACATTCGGATCTCGTGACGGCCGTGGATTTCAAGCGGGACAGGTCGCTGATTGATTCGAGTAATTACAATGGGCTGTGTCAGATTTGGGACGGGGGTACGGGTCATTGCATGAAGACTTTGATCGATGACGAGAACCCACCCGTTTAATTTTGTGAAGATTTCCCCAAATGGAAAATTCATTCTGTTGGGACGTCAGATAACACTTCGGTAATCTGTGCATACCCTTTTGTTAAATTTTTTTTTCTTTGCTATTTTGGTTATGATTAAGAGTGACTTATCAAAAATTTAAAAAGAAACAATGAAAAAAAAAGTTTTTTATGAACGATATCTTGGTGCTTGAAGCTTGTAATCTCTTTCATGATAGTGAAATCAAAGTCAAGAAGCATCATTTGTAGAGACTTGTCTCGATTCTATGTGTTTTTGACTGTCTCGTGTTACGTTGGCTCGTGAATTTCGGTGGAGCTTTTTGTTTTATTGGTTTAGATGGTGTCAACTGGGATTTAAATTCAAAAGCTTTGATCGCTGATAATAACTGAGAACCATTGCTCAAAGGAGCTATTTAGCGTTGGTGCAGAACGGTGGAAATAAAATGAGATATTAGGTTCTGTTTTCAGATGGGAAAAGTGGAGAAATTTCAGATGGTGGAAATAAACTTTGATGTGCCAGTTGCGCAAGGAGGTCTTGTACCTTATCAGCATCGAGCCTTTGATGTTTTCCTCTTTTTTCTTTTTCTTTTCCCCCCCCCCCTTTTGCAGGAGAATACTGGGACATTATTCCCGTTAAGTTTGATGAGTTTTCTGCTGAGAAAATTTTCTGTCACTGCTCTTCATTTTACATTTTAACAGAATCTTTTGAAAAGTAGGCATGGTATCTCATTCCCCGTCAGTGATTACTTAAATGTTCTTTGGCCTTCTTGCTTTTGAATTTTGCGGAATGACGTTTTCATCTTCAAAAGATTAATCAATTAAAGTGGTTTCTCTTTGTGCAACGCTTGGAAATTTGCTTCTTGGTTGCTCCTATCTTGGCCATTGTCTTTTTAAGTGAAGCATTGAAGGATGCATACTTTTTCCCATATATCTGATTCCCAGTAGCAGGATGCAGATTAAGCATAGCATTTGCATTCCTTTTTCATGCTGCCTACCCGTTTGTGATTGGAATTTTTTGTCCTACTACAATTTTTGTATTTTAAATTTCGGGTCTAATTGTTAGTTTCTCTAAACATTCCTTTTTTGAGGGTTCATGATAACTTCTATTCTTTGCCTGAGCTTATTTATGCTCGGTTGCTTGAATAATATCCTACACATAATGATATCTTATGGAAAATCAACAAATACTTGCATTGGAGCTTCAGTTTTTTTCCTTTTCCTGTGATTCCTACTTATTTCTCAGTGATGATGTGGATTCATTATGTCGCGATGCAGAGGCTTTGGAATCTTTCAACTGGGAAATTGTCGAAGACATACACTGGTCATACCGATTGGAAGTTGTGCATTTCATCCACCTTTTCTATGATGAATGGGAAGTACATTGTTAGGGGGTCTGAGGACAATTGTGTATACTTGTGGGAACTTTAGGTAAGGCAAAATTGTTCAGAAATTGGAAGGCCACTCCGACAAATTTATATCAGTAGCATGCCATCCCAACCAGAACATCATTGCTCTTGGGGCTCATGGAAATGTCAAGACTGAAGATTTGAACTCAGGAACAGGATTGATCTGTTTTTCTGGTTGTATTTGTGTAACATGGTTGCACCTGTGCATTACCAAAGTTCTAAACTCAGAAGAAAGACAGGTTATTTAAGTCATAAGCATCCGTATTTTTCCAGACACAGGATCATTTTCATTTGCTGCATGAGATTATTAGCCTCATCAGACCATGCTCCAGAAGTGAAGAACTTGTTCATGTCTATGAACCCGGCATTTCAAGCTGCAATTAATCATATTGTTTTGAGGTAATGTGAATATGATATCTGTCCTCGGCTTTACAAGCTGCAATTAATCCAACTCTTCAGGAGAATGAAAAATGCGATATCTGGGCCGAGTATGCAAATGCTTCTGATGTTATCTACTGGAAACGCGTTGGTCACAATGCCTCTGGTTACCACCAAACGTGTGGTTGGTGTTCTGCATTGATCTGGTCACAATGCCTCTCGTTACCACCTAACATTGAGGTTGCCCCAGCTTCGATGTATGAATGCAATAACTAATATATTTACCATATTTTTTTATGTTGTTAAAAAAATAGAGAAAAAAAAAAAAAAACAACAATGCCTCTTGTTGTTGTCTCTTCTGCTTTTGTGCATAAATTAGTCTTCCATTTCTATTTGTTGGTACATTTTCAGTTTCAGGGCGGAAGCTGAAAGAATCCACTGCAACTTAATAATTCTCACTCTTTCCATGTTAAACTGGCAAGAGAACTTGTTGCACTCCGCGGCGAATTTTAAAAGGTTAAGCCAACTCATCACAATTGTTTTTTTTTTTGTTTTTTGACATAATAAAACAATGGAATACTTCAAGCAATTAAATATGTTTCATGTTTTAATAGAGATATTTTCCAAATGAATATTATCTTAAAGCACGTGTATCAATTCAGATATACTTTTATTTTTATATAACGTCTAAGGCAGCATAACACCAAAAAAAAAAAAAAAAAACAAAACAAAAAAAAAAAAAAAAAGTTTAACTCCCAAAAAGTTTTCTAGCCTCAGTTCTGCTAAGCTAGTGGGTAACCTTGACATTGATGAGTGTTTGTGTTCTCCAGACAGAGATTTCTGGATAGTCCTCCAATGCTCTGTATCGCCCATGGTAATGGTCTGCGTCGTCGCCAACGCCAGCGCTCTCAAGAAATTGCCTTCCCGCCCTCCTAGCAACAAGTGCTTTTTAAGTTTCGCACACCACCTGTTCGATGAATTGCCACAAAGATGCCTCACCCAACAGTCCCCGAGTTTGGCTAGAAAAGGTCATACTGATGATGCTCGTGGAGCGTTGGATCCTTTTTTTCGATTGAAAGGATCTGGAGAACAGCCCACAAGATTCATTCTCTGCACTGCTCTTAATTCTTGCGCCAAGGCACTCGATTTACGCTCGGGTTTGCAGGTTCACGCACGCCTGGTTCGAGGTGGGCATGAGAAAAATTTGATTTTGAACACTGCACTTGTTGATTTGTACGCCAAGTGTGGTGCAATTGAGGATGCCAGAAGGTTATTTGATGGCATGGAAATGCATGATCATGTCTCGTGGACTTCTATTATAACTGGCTTCTCACAAAATGGACGTGGAAAGGAAGCTCTTTTGACGTTCAAGAATATGTTAGATACAGAATTTAGACCCAATTGCTTTACTTACGTGGGTGCTATAAGTGCTTGTAAAGTGTTACGAGAGGGGGCATTTGAAGAATGTAGATTGCTTCATGCCCGTGTGATCAAACTTGGGTTCTATACTAATAGTTTTGTACTCAGCTCTTTGATTGATTTCTATTCGAAGTGTGGAAAAATGGATTGTGCTAAGTTGGTATTTGATGATACTGGAGAGATAGATGTTATTTTTGTTAATTCCATTATCTCTGGGTATTCCCTGAACTTTTACAATGAAGAGGCATTACAACTATTTATTAAAATGAGAAATTGCAATCTGCGTGCATCTGATCATTCTCTAACCATTATCTTGAGTGCCTGTGGGAGCTTAGCAGTTCCACAGATGGGTAAACAGATCCATTCTTTGATCATTAAAATGGGTTCGGAGAGCAACGTGTTTGTTGTTACTGCTTTGATAGATATGTACTCAAAGTCTGGCAGTGCTAGTGAGGCCCGTCAAATCTTTGATCAGACTATTGTGAAGAATGATGTGTTGTGGACTTCAATGATCATGGGTTATGCCCAGAGCGGGCAGGGGACAGATGCAATTGAACTCTTTGAGCTTTTTGTTACCAAAGAAGGCTACAGGCCAGACCATATTTGCTTTACTGCAGTATTGACTGCCTGCAATCATGCTGGACTTTTGGATGAAGGAATAAAATATTTCAACAAAATGAGGACAGATTATGGGCTGATTCCCAAGCTAGATCAATATGCTTGCATGGTTGACCTTTATGCAAGAAATGGGCATCTGTTAAAGGCTAGGGAGTTGATGGAAGAGATGCCATATGAGCCTAATTATGTGATGTGGAGTTCCTTCTTGAGTTCATGCAATGTATATGGTCACATAGAGCTAGGGAAGGAAGCTGCACATCAGCTTTTCAAGTTGGGACCCAATGATGCTGCACCATATGTAACATTAGCTAGTCTATATGGAAAAGCCGGTTTATGGAAGGAAGTAGCTGAGGTTAGGAACTTGATGCAGCAGAATGGTGTTAGCACGCGTGTGGGATGGAGTTGGCTTGAGTAAGAGGTTCATATTCTCTCGGCTGGTGATGCTACCCATCCTCAAGCCACAGAAATCTATGCTGAACTGGAGAAGCTGAAACTGGAAATGAAAGATGTTGGGTATATGACTGCAAAGCAATCTTTGCTTCTTTTTATCCCAAATTTTGTGGAGCATAAAGACCTTGCATTGAAATTCAATCAGCTCAAATAATGTGCTTTAGATAACATGATAAAGAATAAAATATGCTCCACCTAGGCTTAAACTTTTTGAACAATCGTTTAAGTTACAGTGCTGCAAAGTTCATTTTATAAACTTCTTGTTTCTTTCCAAATTATTTGACTGCATTGCAGTGGAGATACACAAATTTGTTTCTAAACATCCAGAAATGACAATGATCCTCCAGCTAATGGAAAGAAACAGAGTTTTACTTTGTCATACCCATTGGACCAAGCTCTGCAGCTGCCTCTGGCTCTGCTATCAAATGGAAAAGTTTCTCTGCTGATCACACAGTTGAGTTTGCTTACCCCTTATACTGAGCAATTTTAATATGCCTTTCCAGCCTTTTAATTTCTTGGACACATGGTGTTGTCTGATTTTATGAATTATCTCTTTCTTTGTCCAAAATTTGACAAATCAAGTCAGGAAGTCAGGTTGGGAAAGTAATTGTGAATGACATCAACTGATCTCTGGATAAAGTTGGTCTAAACGCATGTGTTTTCTCACTGGTAAGGAGCACTGCCATGATGTTTTTTCTCTCCACATCCAATCGCCTTCCTATATATATAGGAATTATGCATACCTAATTGAAACATTCCTTTTAACTCATAAGATGGGTGGACAAGAATTCAAAGTTTGTCAAGCTAATATCTTCTCCACCAGATTGATGATGCTGTTGGAAATTTATCTGGAGGTAGATACTATAACTGGGAAACTGTGGCTTCAAGTTACTCTGGCATCAGGTGCTAACGCTTCTTATGTAGAACCAGCAGAAGCAGTTCCCAGGTGGGATGGCCCTTCACCCAAGTCAGGACGGATGTTAATGGGATCCAATATATGTGTAGTGAGTGAACATAATGGAGGCCAATTTGCTTGAATTTTGAAGGATGTCGGCACTGAATGGGGGCAACTTCAATTGCTCCTACATTCCAGTGACTGAATTTGATGTTAATCTGGATTTTGAAAGCTTGAATCCTCGCTGCTGGGTATTGCAAACTCACGCGCATCATGTCAACGTGTAGGTCTGAACCAGATCACATGTTGTACACCAATGGCTAGGGAGATTGCTGTAGAGGTTTGCATCACTGTCACAGAAACGGGGGAGCCCGTCTTGCTGGAGCTGGTATTGTCAGGATCATCAGGAAGTTCGGAAGAATCGCAAACAAGAAAAATATAGCAACTGTGGAAGGTGAGCTTTATGATCATTATAGAGTCCACAGAAACCATCTCCATGGCAGTATCTGGGAGATGCTTGGCCATGACCTGTTAGATAACATCATTGTAGAACATTGTCAAGGGGGTTCTGAACGGTCATTCCTGTTAAGTAATACCCTCCTTTTATAAATCGCAGAGTGCTTGGTGCACTTCCAATTTTATCTTCCAAGCATTTTTTTTTGTCAAACTTTCGTTTGGGCTTTGCTCTGGCCTGTTTGAGTGACTTACTCTAACCATCTCGTCCAATGGATTGGATTGTGCCTTTCCAGGCTTTTGGGGAGGCAGGCCTGGGCCAATCTAGGACATCTGGACCATTTCATTTTTGTGTATGTCGTGGATACAAAGTCGAAAGCTACTAACCATAAATTTTAGTAATAGAATTATTTGAATTTTTAGTTTTTAAGTTTAGGAATTTTGCTCAAAGGATTGCCGTGCCGACACCATCACTTCTTAGCATAATAATAACTGTAGCGGAATTCTAATATTATGAGATGTAAAAGAAGGCATGCACTGACACATGAAAATCAAGGGTTCAATTTTTCGCTCCATCACTCAAAAACACTCACACCAACCAAAAAAAAAAAAAAAAGAAGACCTAAATTAATGCTAAGTTCCCAAATTCAAGCTAATGTACATGTTTCTTTGCTTTTGAAGTTAAATTTCAAATCGCTGAAATGAAATAGCAGAATGAGTTATTTCATTCCTCTTATGTTTCTGACTCTGAGATGACTATTTTCTGGAACCCTACTTGGATACAATTAGTGTCAATTAGATTTTACTTGAAATAATTGCGATTCATGGTTCCTTACTGTTATTGAAATAGAAGCCTATATTATATAGAATAGACTAAAATAATAGATAAATTGCGCTGTAGAATTTATGCGACAGTCAAAATTCCAAGGGAATATAACAAGGCGTAGCACGGCCCACTATCAAGAACAACAAATTTCGACGACACAAGCTGAAAGGACCTAGGCATTTAGCCATACGCTATAGCCACAAAAAAATAAAAATAAAAAAATAAAAAACAAAAGAAATATGCTGGGTGGTATCTCAAGATATAACATTTGTCGGTTCATTTCCATTGTCCCATTTATCCAAAAGGACAAAATTTAAAAAAAAAAAATTAAAAAAATCCTTCAGGACACACGTTTCAATATTTAAAAATTTAAAGTTATATTTTCAAAATCTTACGAATGAGTATGAAGTTTATAAAAATATAAACAAATAAAAGTTTTATTGTGTAAATTATGATCCAAGAGATTTTTTAACGCTAGGAAATTTAAAATAAAAAAAAAAAAAAGAACTAGGTAACGCTAGACCACTATGATCGTCTACGTATCCCCAAAGGCGCTACATAGACATATTTTTTGTTGGACAAATTTTACGTATTTAATAAAATATATATATATATATATATACACAGGCCCAAAGGGAAAAAAATAAAATTATTTTTCAATTTGCTTCACTTTCTTCTCATCAGTTTTCCCCTCTAAAATTTGTTGCGTCCCATTGACATCGAGAAAAGAATTTTTCCCTTTCCGCATCATTTTCTATTGAGAGAGAAAGTGGAGCATAGCCTGTCTTTAATCTGGGCAGTAATGCTACGAGAACAAGGACTTTTATGCTAAATTTGATATTGTCTAATTATCTTTATAGGTGTTTTTTATGTTATTTTTTAATATAATTTATTATAATTTTATATTATATAAATTTAATTTATTAATTTTTATTTCAAATATATTTTACCTATGATATGCTATAAAATTATAAGAAAATTATACTAAAAAAAAAATTTAGGGTCAAAATAAAAATCACCGTTTTCATCTTTATACAGTGTGTATGAGTTTCACCACTTAAATATTGATTTTACAGTGTACCATATAATTTAGTAAAAATATTCTTGTGTAACTTTTAGTATCCTTATTTATCTAAAGTGCCATATATCATTATGGGGTAGGCTTGACACTCGATATTTCCTCGTATTTTATTTCCTCAATGAAAATAAGATTCCGAAACACAGTAATTATCAGTTAGTTAATCTGAGTTGTTTTTACCAATTATTTGACCACATAAATATTCCAAAAAAATGTCCTGATGTGATAGGGATGCAGTGTGCGGAGCACAGAGGACACGCATAGGACCACACTTCTAATTACATAGTCTTGGAGATCAAATCATTATGATTATTATTATTATTATTATTATTTTCACTTGAAAATTAATTCATGGACAATGAGACCTAACTTGCTTCTATCAAACATTCAATTATTTATCTAGAGAAATGTTCTATTGGTAAGCAAAATGGGTCGTATCGTTTTCGTGTTGCTTTTCCAGAGACAAACGCAAATAATGTATTATATAAAATAATACTATGATCCTTGCACGTAAGATAGCGAGTAGTTATCATTCGGAAGTCATCCGAAAATGATATCTAAATTATGAAAGTATAATACGTCTCAAGTGAGTTTAGGTCGATAATGAAATTGCAAGCATTATAATTGTGTGGACATAAGACTTAAACTACTGGCCTAGAATGCAACCCGACTTAGGCAAACTCTATTTCAATTAAACGAACTCTTGCCACGTACAAACTATCTATTATCATGCCAGTAGTTACAAGGTCTATTAATAGAGTTATTTAAATTCTTAATTTTAAATTTAAAATTCAAATTTTAGTTCCTACAAATCAAGAGAAAATAAAAGAAAAGAAAAGAAAAAAAAAACTATCACCTATCTATTTATTTATATACCGGAAAGATAAAGATCAAAGTTGCTAGTTGTGATTTTACACGAATTATTTGCAATAAAATTAAGAATTTAAGTCAGGGTAATGTCATGTGCACCTAGACCCATGTGTATGCTGTAGAGATATAATTGCTTTTGTTGCGTTAGGGCACTAAACTCTAAGTACTATAGTCTCATTTAAATAAATATTAAAAAACTAAATGTGGGTCATCATAAGGTCAATTCCTAACAATGTAATTTATTCATAATGTCGGTTTTATATTAATAAATTCGTTAAACACTAAAGGATCAAACCAAATTGTTGTCACATAACTAATAGTGATTAAAAATAGCAATCAATCTATTTCCATTAATTAATCAATCCATCTATAGCAATTAGGTGCCCCCTTCAAACCCTTGACAGTGGATAAATGGGAATTGATTGAAAGGGTCCATTGTTTTGGATGGGGCAAGCATGTATATATTCATTAAAGGTTTTTATAGAACCTAGAAAAATTTTAAAAAAGATGAAAAACATATAATGGACGAATTAATACGAGACAACACGTAGCACTTTCTAGCATATTGTTTATTTTATGTTCAGAGTAGGATTTTCATCGACAAGGACATGGAAGAGACCAGACAAAGCAAATGGGCTCTTGCAGGTTGCGATGGCTTTAGTGCTTGTAATCGTCCTTCCCTGTAATTATCCCTTTTCACAGCACTAGAATTCTTCTATAGTACCGTGTCTCATGGAGGCCCCATATATATACAGTAGCTCCAAGATTGCATCTAGAAGAAGATAACTGGAATCTAAAGTACATTTCATCATATGCTCCTTTGGCTACGTACGATCTTGTCGTCCCTTTGAAGAATATAAACAAACCAAAGTGTAAGAACACACACAATTCGTAACACAAAACGGCAAATGCTTAATTATTGATGCACTTTGTTCGATTTAGACAAGCCATACTCATTATTGCTCAAGATCAATGAGCATGCTTTCTTTCTTCTTGCTTGTCTTTATGCTAAATTAGTGGGGGAAAGGACGTACCATTGCAAATCTTGGTTCCAATTGTTTCCCACTAATCAAGCAAAAATGTAAAAACAAAATAACAAAAAAGAAAACAAAAATCTTGCACATGAACAAGTTGCATTATTCAAACGATGCAGCAAAAGCATGGAGCTGGGATTCCAATAAGAGGTGAGACCATCCCAAAAAGAAGAATTTGGGGTGGGGGGGCGCATTTTCAAAGCTAGCTGGCCAGAGTTATGGAAGAGATGGAGGAGTGGAGTCCAAAGGTGAGGGGACAAATGGAACACCATCCAAGGCTTAAATTACTAGTTGATGCAACGTGTTTTCTGGGTTGCAATGGCTTTGGACTCGGGGCTTTAGTGTTTGTTTTTTTTAACTTGGCCCAAAGTTTTCTAGTTCTAAGTGAAAGGGTTTTTTGGAAAATGCAGATACGACCGGCGAATCTCTCTACCCACTCCTCTGGTTAGCAGCCACCTGCCGCAACTGCATTCCCAATATACAAAAAAAAAAAACAATTCTTCCCACAAACGACCCCTTCTATATTAGTACTTCCTGTCCACCACTGGCACACCTCACGAGATCAGTGTTCTCCATCATAACCTACCACAGAGTCGTCAATTGGAAATGAAGTTATTCAACATTAATCTAATTTAATTTGTTATTGAATAGGTGTTAACAATTAACATTTTTAGTATTTATTTATTTTTATTTTTAGTAATATTCTTACTTTTATTCATCATAAAACTAGAATTTTCTGACGATATAAATGTTACTATAAGTAAATTGAAATCATATTACTAGAAAAATATTAGAAAATTAATTAATTAATTAGTTATACATATGAATAATATAAATTATTTGGATCTTTATTTAATACAAATTAAAAATACAAATGATACTATTTTATGTTAGATAGAGAAATAAGAAATATAAAAATTATTACAATAAATTAATCAAATTAACTCAAATAATTTTTAATTGACCTAATTGAGTATGTAAAAGAAAAATTATTTTAATTGACCAAAATTTTGATTCATTTAAATCGATTCAATTTAATTAACTATTTATTTTAGGGTTCTTGCTCACACCTTAAAATAATTTTTTTTAAAAAAAATTCATTCCATAATCCTTAGACTGGATCAAACATAAGTAATTAAATATTGGTACCTCGTAGGACGAATAAAACAGGTGAATAAGAAGTAAGAAGGAATGCTCGTGAGATTGAAGCTTGAAAGCAAAAAAGATCTTGTGTAAGTCGGGGGGCAAGCTTCTCTTATATTCTTCATTTTGGTTTTTACTTAATTAATGAAAGCAGCCCTTTGTCTAGTTGGAGGTGGTACAATTTTTAATTAAATTATTAAAGAAGTTTTTTATTTTCGGTAAAGATGGAAAAAAGAAAAAAAAAAGAATAATAATAATAAACCAACTCCACCAATAAAATTGGCCGTCTGGCCCTCAAATTTGAGAAAAATTCTCCTCAGCTCTTCTCTCTGGGCAAAGCCCCTCCCAAAGATGGATTTAAAAAAAAAAAAAAAAGGTGGGGCCGGGGGGGGTACTTAATCATTGGTCAAGAATCTTTGATCAACGCGAGTAAACGGGCCAAAATCAAATAGCAAAGATGCCGACAGGCGTCTGATAGGTGGACCTTTCTTTCTTTTCTTTTTTTTTGACTACATTTTTACCTTAATAACCTTTGAACCACGTACGTTGTTTGCTTGCCACGTCGAACAAGACACGAGTGTGCCTGTTGCTTTGAAACCGCATGCTGGGGATAATCAAGTTTGCTTTCCAGCAGTGTCTTGAGTAAGAAGGCATTAAAATCGAGATCTTACTTAGAATCGTCTTTGGGTTGTCTAAAATCGAATTGTAAAATTGTAGCATTCTATTCAAAATGAAAGGAACCAATTTTATAATTAAAGAAAATAAGAGTTAACTAACGAATGGCATATAACTCAATTGTCCGACTTTCATCACATACAATACATCAATTCAAGAATAAAAAAGATATATATATTTATTTATGATACTTTCAAACTTTGATTCATAAAAAAAAAAAGAGTAGAATAAAGAGTTAAAAAATTGATCAAAACTAAGTTATTTTTTATATTATATTTTATTATATGAAGTCGAATGATATTGTATATTTATGTATATATATATATATATATGTATATATTAATATGTATTCTTTTCACTTTTTATTTGTATTCTATTAATCTCTCTCGTTTTAATATAATATTATTAATTATATATATTATTATTGATATAAATAATATTCTAAATAATTTTATTATTTTTATTATATAATTAACGCGTTAATGGACCTCTTATTAAAAAAAAAAAAGAAAGAAAGAAAGAAAAAACCAAACAACTCCCACAGAATATTTTATGGGGTCACTTTCTTCGGCGTGGAAGGGAGCGGCTTGTCATTTTCTCTGGCCTATCCGGTTCTAAGCTCGATATGAGAGTGAGACCAGCGGTCCACTCACGCGGGGGGGGGGGGGAGGGCCCTTTTCTGATTCACTGTCACCTTGTTTGAGTCCAGCCATGGCCGGCAGTGGTAGTAATAAAAGTGATCTTCTTTGACTGCGGTTTGGAGGATGAAACCGTAAATTCCACGGAAGGGTTAGCTGTAATCATGCTATTTCGTAAAGATTGGCAGGCGGCAAAGGCTTGGGGTTTGGGTTTTGGGGGGGGGGAGCTTCTATGAAAACACCAATTCTCGTGTCTCACCGTGGTCAGTCAGTCAGTCAACAATGCTTTGACCCCTGTTTCTTTTTTATTTTTTTAATTTTTAATTTTTAAAAAGATAAATTACCCCACAAACAAAATTATTGCTTCTAAATAATTGTAAATCATTTCCTCTTTTTGCCTTTTCTCTTGAAGCTTTGGAATACTAATTATTCGCATCCTTCAGTGTAAATATTGTACGAGGCAAACCCTAAGAAGGGTGAAAGCTCCTTTGCCCCAGTGGCATCACATTGCAAATTTATGAAAATTTTGGGGGCGGTGGTGATCATTTCTTTCCTTTTTTTCTACTATACTTTATAAAAAGAAGAAAAAAATGAAGCTGAATACATGATCGCATCTCTGAACGCATGTCTAAACTATTAGATAATGGATGTAATAACACTTATCTAACACTTTTCTTTTCTTTTCTTTTCTTTTGTTTATATATATATATATATATATATATATATATATATATTTTTTTTTTTCTTGGTAACAATCTAATACATTTCTAATTCGTGTCACGATGAGTTTGAGCAAGTTAAGATTTGGAAATCACTAACATTTTCAAGAGTTTTACTTTTGTGATCAATTAGGTTAACTTTGATCGGCTTGTATCACCCACTTCATATGTCCAATTTTATTCTTAAATTAAAGGAAATTTTTAACATGTACAAGAAATAAGTGCATTCGTAGGCATATGATTCAAAATTGAATTAGTATTTTAATTTAATGTTAGTTTTCATATTTTTAGAGTACTTTAGTGTCACTCTCATTTAATTTTTTTTTATAAAATAAATTAATTTATTACCTGAATATTAATAAATATAAACAAAATTTTATTATAATTGGTCGTAGCAATTGTTGAATTAAAAATGAAATATCCACACTTTAATCAAATTATTGAAGTCCATTTTTTTACGAAGACACTCAAACATATTTTAGCGGAAGAAAAAGTTACGAAGGAAGTACTTAAAAATTTTATCGTCGTCCAAACTCCCGCTTCAAATACTATCATGCGAAAGTATTTTCCTTGATCGCGGAACCAAATCTATAATTGTTTTTTTCATTTGTTTCATGATTTTTTTTTTTTATTATTTTTTCCTTCAGGTTCTACTCTCTCCACACAAAAAGCATTTCCTTCTTTAAGAGGATCCAAGGCTTGCAGGTTCTGATGGGCCATGTTGCCAGATTCGCCCCTATTGAGCAAGGATCTCATTGAAGTTTCATATCAAAGTTAAGACCAACAACCAAAAAAAAAAAAAAAACAGAGAGAGAGAGAGTTTCGTATTAAAGTTAATACAGGGAATGGTGATGATAATCTGCTACTTACAAGGTTGGATTCCTGCCTCCTCCAAATACTTACAAAAATGCAGAATTTAGATGCTTTAATACTCTTCTTATGGTGTTTTCAGACTCCTCTTTCTAATACCCAACAACTCTAATTACAAATTATCACTGTTCTTAAAAAAATTTAAAATAAAAAGAAAAATAAGTGATCTCACTAAAATTTAATTGTGCTCTAGTTATCAGTGCCCATTTAATGTGTTCGCGGCAATAACTTATATAACAAGAAATTGAACTGTTTGTAGCGCTAAAAGAACAGGAAATTAAGTAGAGAAGAAGAGCAACAAGTACAGGATAATTGTTGTAGAAACTAATAAGATTGTTATCTGATTGATGTCTGCAGTTATCTGTTTTGCACTAAACTAATCAAACTAAACCACAAGAAGTAAAACCATATATAACTAAAAAAAAAAAAACAAAAAGAGAGGTATTTTTTTAATGAGAAAAACTTGCTGGCTATCGTCATAGGGCCCTTGTCATATTGCAAACCAGCATATTTATAGAAATTTGACTTCAGATTCCATTCACAGGCAGATAGTCATAACCTTACAATAAGGCCACACTCCTGCCCAAAATCTCGAGGAAACCTACCGTATGCTTCACTTTGATTGGGAGCAAGAGGAAATTTTAAACCATAATTATCGAACCTTCTTCTACCATATTGTCATATCCTCATCTATAACTCTTTGACATTAAGCACATCCACCACCACCCTTTGCGAATAAGATCTGCAATCATCAGTGGATAATTTTATATAAGAATAGACGGGGAAGGGCAAAGGAAGGTGGAATCTAATTGCCATGCCCATTTCAAGAGGCTTTTTGTCAGTCGTGATTGGCCATAAAAAGTTCACCTGGCTGCCGAAAGCGAAAACATACTATCGGGTTTCAACTGCCAGCACCAAACCTTATTATTCCGATTTCAATTTGAAAAATAAACGAAAAATACTTGTTTGAATTGCCAACATGCATGTCAAATAAAACTGATTACCAAAAAAAAAAAAAAAAAAGGATTTTTGTTAGCATGGGAAACATTAATTATCTTGAGTAAGAGACCAGAGACTACAGGTCAGCACAGTCAATAATGAAAATTTCACTTGCACGTTTGTACCTAAAATAATTTACATTTATGCATCAACATGCAAGTGAGCCATAAACACCCAGTTCGGCGAATTAAAACGAGAATATTTATTACTCAAGTCGTGGGGGCAATAATAAGTTGGAAAAAGACCGATTTTCTTCCATTTTCCTCGTACATATTTCGCATTGAACTAAAATTCCGAAACTTTGCCATTGTTTTCTATTTCTTTTTAATCAGCTTGTGTTTAATAATGTTTACTGTTAAGCGAACAATAAGAGTCCAAAAATCAGACTTTTTTTTATAGCAATCATGAAGTGCACTTGGAACCTGAGTTCCTTTATACATATTAAAGAAAAAATATCCGATATATATAAATATATATATATATATATATATATATATATTTATATTTATATTCAAACTTCACCCTCCCACCCAGCCAGCTATTAGTATCAACCATCCCTAGCCTGCCTCTCTGCCTTCGTCCTCTGCTCTCTGCCTCCCGCACTAGAGCACGGAGGGAACCCCCCCCCCCCAAAAAAAAGAGAGAGAAGTAAAAACCACACAAAAATGAGAGTTTTACTTAGTCTCTTGCCTCTTATCCTTCTCCAAATCTATGCTTCCTCTGCACGCACCGTTTCGGAGTACCAGGCTCTTCTCTCTGTGAAGTCTGCCATTACCGACGACCCCCAATCGGCAGTCTCCGCGTGGAACTCCTCCACGCCTCTCTGCTCCTGGCCTGGTGTCACGTGCGACCCTGCCGGCCGTCACGTGACCTCGCTGGACCTCACCGGTCTGAACCTCTCCGGCACTCTATCCCTGGACATCGCCCACCTCCGCTACCTCCAGAACCTCTCCGTCGCATCCAACCAGTTCTCTGGCCCCATCCCCGTCGGGCTCTCCGCCGTGTCCGGCCTCCGTCTCCTTAACCTCTCCAACAATGTCTTCAACGGCTCCTTCCCCGTCCAGCTCTCAGCCCTCAAGAACCTCCAAGTCCTCGACTTGTACAACAACAACATGACCGGCGACTTGCCGCTAACCGTCACCGAAATGCCCAGTCTCCGCCACTTGCACCTCGGGGGAAACTTCTTCGCCGGCGAGATCCCGCCGGAGTATGGCAAATGGGAGTTTCTGGAGTATCTGGCAATCTCCGGAAATGAGCTGGTCGGCCGTATTCCGCCGGAGATCAGCAACTTGTCAACGCTTCAGGAGCTCTACATTGGGTACTTCAACGCCTACGATGGAGGCTTGCCGCCGGAGATTGGGAATTTGTCCGAACTGGTCCGGTTCGACGCCGCCAATTGCGGGCTAACCGGCGGGATACCGCCTGAGTTTGGAAAGTTACAGAAGCTGGACACTCTGTTTCTTCAAGTGAATGCGCTTTCCGGGCCCTTGACGCCTGAGCTTGGAAATTTGAAGAGTTTGAAATCCATGGACTTGTCAAACAACATGTTTGCAGGGGAGATTCCAAGTAGCTTCGCGGCGCTTAAGAACCTGACGTTGTTGAATCTTTTCCGAAACAAGCTCCACGGAGCGATTCCGGAGTTTATCGGCGATTTACCAGAGCTGGAGGTGTTGCAGCTGTGGGAAAACAACTTCACCGGAAGCATTCCACAGGGGCTGGGCACTAACGGGAGACTGAACATTGTAGATCTCTCCTCAAACAAACTAACGGGGACTTTGCCTCCGAATCTGTGCTCTGGAAATAGGCTGCAGACTTTGATCACTCTTAGCAATTTCTTGTTTGGGCCGATCCCGAAATCACTCGGAAAATGCGAATCCTTGAATCGGATAAGAATGGGAGAGAATTTTCTTAATGGGTCTATCCCAAAAGGTCTCTTCGGGTTACCGAAATTGACCCAAGTTGAGTTGCAGGATAATCTTCTTACCGGAGGGTTTCCGGTGGCCGATACAGTGGCAGTGAATCTTGGTCAGATTAGTGTTTCGAACAATCAGCTGTCGGGGTCGTTGCCTCCTAGCATTGGCAACTTCTCTGGAGTTCAAAAGCTTTTGCTTGATGGGAACAGGTTCTCTGGTCCAATCCCACATGCGGTTGGAAGATTACAGCAGCTGTCAAAGATGGATTTTAGTCATAACAAGTTTTCTGGTCCCATCGCGCCAGAGATTAGCCAATGCAAGCTCCTAACTTTTGTTGATCTCAGTCGCAATGACCTTTCCGGTGAGATCCCGACAGAGGTGACCGGTATGAGGATCTTGAACTATCTCAATCTGTCAAGGAACCATCTTGTTGGTAGTATTCCTGCGTCTATAGCCAGTATGCAGAGCTTGACTTCTGTTGATTTCTCTTACAACAATCTTTCTGGTTTGGTTCCTGGTACTGGTCAGTTTAGTTACTTTAACTACACTTCATTTTTGGGAAATCCTGATCTTTGCGGCCCCTATTTGGGTCCTTGTAAAGATGGGGTTGCAAATGGAACCCGCCAATCTCATGTCAAAGGCCCACTTTCTGCTTCTTTGAAGCTCTTGCTTGTTATTGGCCTCCTTGTTTGTTCCATTGCATTTGCAGTTGCGGCAATAATTAAGGCTAGGTCATTGAAGAAAGCTAGTGAGGCTCGTGCTTGGAAATTAACTGCCTTCCAGCGCTTGGACTTCACAGTCGATGATGTTTTAGATTGCTTGAAAGAGGATAATATAATTGGGAAAGGAGGTGCAGGGATTGTTTACAAGTGTGCTATGCCAAACGGTGATCAAGTTGCCGTCAAAAGGCTACCAGCAATGAGCCGGGGGTCTTCCCATGATCATGGATTCAATGCTGAGATACAGACCCTGGGCAGGATCAGACACCGACATATTGTGAGGTTATTGGGGTTCTGTTCTAACCATGAGACCAATCTCCTGGTCTATGAATACATGCCCAATGGAAGCTTAGGTGAGGTCCTTCATGGCAAGAAAGGAGGCCATTTGCATTGGGATACGAGGTATAAGATAGCTGTTGAGGCTGCAAAAGGGCTATGCTATCTTCATCACGATTGCTCACCGCTGATTGTTCACCGTGATGTAAAATCAAACAACATCCTTCTGGACTCCAATTTCGAAGCCCATGTCGCTGACTTTGGGCTTGCCAGGTTCTTGCAAGATTCAGGCACATCGGAGTGCATGTCTGCAATCGCTGGTTCTTATGGGTATATTGCTCCAGGTATGATCTGAACCTCGAAATTTAACTGCCTTATATTTCATGATACGTTTTTGTTACTCAGAAATGAACTCTACGAAGAAAAAAAAAAAAGGAAAAAATCATTAAGAAGATCTGCAGATCTTTGACTCGTATTGCGATTTAAGTACGATTTAGGTACTAATAACCTCTGGTTGGTTGGTTTACCTTTCAGTCGCCCTCTAGAGTTTGGCATTGAAATTAGGTGTCAGTCACATTTGAAATTACATCAGTCAAATGATTTTTACTGTTACACACTTAAATGTAGACCTCTTAATCTTATCCATAATCATGACGAGCCTTCAAAATCACAGGAAAATTGTTGTGTTGTTGGGTTATTGACGTAATTTATGGCCTCATACCAGAGATACACTTTTTAGACCAGAGACAAAATTATTTGTACGCTTAAAATTTCTTCGTTGTACCCCTATTGATTGATAAAATCAACAATCTGTTTGCAGAATATGCCTACACGCTGAAGGTTGATGAGAAGAGCGATGTGTACAGCTTCGGCGTGGTTCTGTATGAACTCATTACGGGACGGAAGCCCGTTGGAGAATTCGGTGATGGGGTGGACATAGTACAGTGGGTTCGAAAAATGACGGACTCAAACAAGGATGGAGTTCTAAAAGTCCTAGACCCAAGGCTCCCATCTGTGCCACTCCACGAGGTCATGCATGTGTTCTATGTTGCAATGCTGTGTGTGGAAGAACAAGCCGTGGAGCGACCGACAATGCGGGAAGTGGTGCAGATCCTAACAGAGCTTCCAAAGCCACCAAGCTCAAAGCAAGGAGACTCAACAGTCACAGACTCCTCACCACAATCGGCTACTACTTTGGACTCTCCAAATGCAACAACAAAAGACCACCAACCGCAGCCACCAACTCAGTCACCGCCACCAGATCTTCTTAGCATATGAAGTGTTCTGAATCGAGAGGGGATGGCCCTTTGTTCGCTAAAATGTCCTGGAATTGTGTTATTTGATCCTTTTTTTCTTTCTCTTTCTCATGGTTTGGTGGGTTTTTCTCTAACTCCATGGTTTTAATGTCTGCAAGCTTTTTCTTTTTCTTTTTTTTTGGGTGTACAGTAGCAATTGGGTTTTATATTTTTTCCCTTCTCTTTGCTCATAAATTTGTCTTAATCATGTACCGAAACTGTGCCTGCTCTGCTATTGCAAACTGCTTCGCCACGCTCTGGCTGAAATGTTTGTGGCGCAGCTGTTCAGTTAACTGTTATAGTGGAGCAGTGTCAACATCGAGGGATGGTAGTCGGTGTGTGGAAGGGCTATTTATGACGTGAGAGTTGAAGATTGAAAACGACACAGATGAGTCGGGTGTGTATGAAAAACCGTGTCTGTTTCACAAAACTTGATCACTGAGGCAGTTTATAGCAACAATAAAGAGTGAATAATCACAGTGAGCCAGCTTGCAATTACCGAGACTGGGGTTCCTCTGCCCTGACCTGTGCCGATGGGATGGTGAGTGAAAACTCCTCAAGGCCTCTGGCTCCTTCTGGTCCCTCTTTTTCTGAATCAGAATGAATTGTAACATTGAGTGCAATGAGTGCTGGGTTTCCCTTTAACAGAAGCAAGGCATCCTCCAACAGTCCTGCGCTGTTTCATTTAAAACTCCGCCAAATTTTCAAACTTCTACCTGAAGAAACAGTGGAGCTCTCAATTCTCCATTACCAAGAATTACAGCCAAGGCAGCAGACCCCATTAAGAGGCTTGCCATGTGCAAGGCACGCTACCCACATGCCGCTCAAAATGTTGGATTTATAGCGGGATTGTCCTTCGGGAGTTGTTAACCTCGATTGTGGGAATGGGGGGCCAATTCTGCAGACTGTATCGCTTTTATGATGCCCCAATTACCCATCTCAGAAATATAATTCCTCCAGTGAAAGCAGGGTTAATTTTGTCATTTTCGGGAATCATTTTGTTGTTATCGTGATCTGCCGCAGGTCTTCCTTTCTTCTTTACGAGGGAAGTTAAATTAAGACAGCAAACGGTGACTTTCAGTCTTAGCTAATCGAGATGCGCTTTTTTTTCTTTTTTTCTTTTTTTTTTTTTATCTTTCCGGTTATTAAATGATCGGTCGGTTGGCGAATATTAAAAGTCTGTAGATTAGGACGAGTATGGGAATTTCACATTTTTCATAATTTTGAGCAACTTGACGCCAATGGTTGGGAAGTTATTTCTTGCTGGCTATGAAGAGAAAGAAAGGTGGAGAGAGAAGGAGAGGAGCATGGCCAAAGCCCACGTACTGTTTGGTAAGTTGGTTGCATCTGTCTTAAGATAAGATATCGACTATTAGATGGTCGACTGACGCAATCAAAGGACCAACAAAAAAAAAAAAAAAGGAGCAAGATAGGTAGTCCGACAATTTTTGTTTTGTTTTGTTTTTTTGTTTTTTCTTTTTTTTTGTTTTTGTTTTTCAGCCATTCAAAGGGCTATTCAACTATGAGAGAGCTTGGCAATAGATAGATATGTTCAGAGAATCGCTGGAGTATTTTCTTCGAGACTCTGTAGAAAATATTTTGCGCGTATTAGTTAGCTAGTAAAATGTGATTTTACTACTTATTGTAGGCTTTTGATTGTAAAAATAAAAATAAAAATAATAAAAAAAGCACTGATTTCACGTTCAATTAGTTCGTCTTGTTGATCAATCTGCGATTCTTATGATTTAAGGCCATAATTAAAAGTAACTTCCGAATATCTTAATTTCAATCTTTGGTTGGAAAACAGGTATTTTGTTTGTTATGCATCGTGGATATTGTAAGCACAAGAATCGAATTAGGTCACCTTAGCCCCAATATCTAAACTCAAAATAAACATAATCTAAATAATATATTCTCTTGGCGAAATCAACTAGTCTAATTCAAGAAGATTAGGTTATGCTATCGAACACAATTAAACTGCTTCGACTTTCGCCCTAGACAGAGAGGCAGAAGCATAAATTTATGGTTGAAGAGTGCTTGCTACTTCGAATACTCTGGCCAGACTTTGTCTTGAAATGACTTGCACATTTAACTTAGAATGGCAAACGTCAATGGTGTTCGCTTACCATATCCCTGTCACTTGCCAATGAATAAAATTCCTTGCAATTCAAAAAAAAAAAAAGAAAAAACAAAAAGAAAAAAAAGTAAAAGAAAAAAGAAAATCTTTGCCACTTATTTGGTCAAATATGAAACGTTTGCAATTATCTTTCCCATAGATAAATTGATGTGTGGTCTAAAAAAAAAATGTTAGTATTTTTAAGAGTATTGATATTTTAATAATTAAAAATTAATACTTTTCCGAGAAAAGTTAGTAAGTCTCTCGAGAAAAAAAAAGAAAAAAGAAAAAAAAAACATGTTGGTGTAAGATCTAAGGTTGCATTCGAAATGACATTGAGATCATTTTCTCCACATCGACACATCAAGGATGATAGGTCGTCCCCTGTATTTTGATGTCCTATAACATCACATGCAACGTTTTAGTCCCCTGATTTAATCGTGCCAACCATCATCGATCAGCCATATCCAAGGAATGGTCAAAAAAAGGATCCACCATAAGATTCCCCAAGGACGGAGAAATGCATCGACAAAAGAGGAAATGTGAGAGTTCTGTCTCTTATTGTATGTACCATGACCATTATTGAGCAACATTTGTCTTCTTAATTTTGTTTTCATTTCGATCTTCTCATCTTGCCTTGAATTGCCTTGGATCGATCCAATGACGTTAATTTTCCGGCAACACTCAATCAGCCACATTCAAGGAATGGCCAGAAAAGGGTTGTCTTGTTCTGTTTTCATTTCAGCTTTCCTCTTCCTTTGAATTGACTCGGATCATTACCGCATTTTTATGGAACTGTGATTTTTGTTTTTTTCTATCTATGTGATCGACCGTTTACCCTAATTCAATCATCGATCTCTTTGTGTCGGTTGTTATACTTTTCCAACAAGATTCCAAAAAATGGTTCTCATTAATACTAACTAAGCTGATTAATATCTATACAAATTGTTAAACTGCATTGAAGAAAGAAAAGTGCAAGCACCCTAGAGAACTATCATAATTCGAAAATAATCTTGTCCCGGTTGATTGTCTCATCCTCCCATAACCATAGAGATACAAGCTTCCTCATCGCATCATCTTCTGTTTAATTAAGTTTTAGTTTTGAATTTATTCCTGTAACTCGTGATAATAAAACGTATTATCATAAACAACATATTCTCCTTGTACACATATTTCGGGGAGTAGTTTCAAACTTCAGCGTTAATGGGACTGATTAAGAAAGTGGCACGTTCAGATAGTTGTTGAATAATTGATACAGAACAGGGGAATCGATTAGGAGCCCATGCCATGCCAAAAAATAAAGGACAATAGTCAAGAAATTAATTATAGATCATAAATTATATTTAATATATATATATGTAGAATTAAGTTCATTTAAGTCTAAAGTATTAACAAATTAAAAATTTATACTTAGTTCACAATTAAATTTAAAATAAAGAGATTTAAATTTATAATTAATTTAATTATAGATACTTTGATACTATAAAAAAATTAATTTATTTCAAACTTGGACATTAATGTGCATCCGAAGAAATAAGAGAATGAATTTGCAAGCAAATTTAGGGCAGCTTTGCTAGTCTATAGATAAAAGAAAAGTGTTGCTAAGTGACAAACAACTTTTTTATTTCTGGTCCATAGTGACAATCAACTTTTGAAAAGCTAAATGCATCAGAGAGTGGAGAGTTGCTGTTCTTGTCCAAGCAAATCAACCTTTCATTTCGCCACAACTTTATGTTTTTATTATTATTATTATTTATTTATTTATTTTATTTTTTGGCAAGGCATGTAGCCTTTTACTCTTTCACTTTCGAATCTGTTTCTGCCACTATGCGTTTACTTCATCTTTCAACTAATTAAGACTTATGGGAGCGATGGAATTTCTAGCTATTTTTCTGTCCCTAGCTTCCTTTTTCCTTTTGTTTTCACTCTAGCATTTTCCAACAAATTCAACTGGAGAAACAAAAAGAGATCTTCCCGCATTTTTAGTAGAAATGAAAAGCTTGGAAAGCAACATCAACAATAGCTTTTTCGAATGTAACATCACCTGATCTATTTCTTTTTTTTTTTTTGAGGAATCCCGTGATTTATTTTTATTCAAACTAGATATTTAAACATGATCTGGATTTGATAAATTTGTTTAAGGCTTTAGGAAATTCTCATTGTCTTTTCTTTTAGCTTTTTTTTGGACAAAACTAAAAGAAAGTAGAGATAATATTTCCGCTAGGGAGGATTGGGCCTTTGTACCACGTAGTGGGCTAAGTAATAATTTGAATTTACGAAGAGAACAGATTTCATGGTGTCTAATAAAAAGAATTAAATTATTTTTATAATTGTGCAAGTATATAATGTATTTTTTAATTTTATTAAATATTTTAATGAAAAAGTATGGCTGTTAGATTCAACGTCACTTGGAATTTATACGCATCAAGTTAGCAACTATGGACCCGTGAAAAAATAATCGTGACTGCAAACATTGTCATTTTTCCCAAAAAGTAGCACTAGCATTATATTCTCAACCTTTACTCTCTCTCAAATTATACACTTAATTTTTTTTTCCTTTGTGCTAAAGTAAAATTTGAATACTTTTCCGATGTAACAAAAAAAAGAAAAGAAGAAGGGTAAAATATAAATAAAGATGAGGTCGTGATATTATCTGTAATTTTTCCAATGATAAAGTAATATTTGCAAGTTAATAGATACTCTTGTGATGAGTAGTAAGTAAATCGATATATGGTCATACTCATACGTCTATCATACAAATCTGAAACTGGAAACCTTACAGATCAAATTGTCTGCTGGAATTTGAACGCATGGAATCTACACAACTGTAGTTTAGCAAACCAAGACTCCATTAGCTAATCTTACCTTTTTAATTGATTAAAGCACTAGGAGTAGAAAATATTAATTACGCAAAGCTTCAAATTGGGGGCATTTCGGGTTGTTAATTACAAAAGATGTTAAGCTTGTGACCCTTGAGGTGATGTAGGAAAAGAAAGAGGCATGTTCATGACATTTGAAAGCTCCATACAAGAAAGTGGTGGGGTACATAAGAGGGAAAAAATAGAGCTGTAAAGTAGGATGGAAAAGCCCTTGGCACCAAGTTGGACTTTTGTCCTTTCAGTTGTCTTGTGTTTTTCCCATAAAAGTAGGACATGTGGAATGAGAGGAAAATGTGGGACAGGGGGGTACACATATGAGATATTCTTGACAGGATAAGGCTCCGACATAGTATCCCATTAAAGCAAGCAGTGTCGTGCGAGTCCGCTTCTTTGCTTAATTTTTTATTAAACCTGACTCTGTAACAACCTTTTTTCGTTGAAAGTATGGTGAAAGAAGTTGCAATCGTAGTGGGGTTTGCGGGAGGGAGGGAATTGGGGTAGGAATATGGAAAAAAAAAAAAAAAAGAAAAACAAAATGCACAATCAGACAAACACAGTGCTTTTGTGGGACCTCAGATACAGGCATGGGCTAATGCTTTTTGAGTCGGGTACATGGACCGAATCTTTAGACCCGGTTAATGATGTTCATCGGCGTTGAAAAATAATGTTTTTTTGGAAAAATTCAAATGTCTGGTAAAAAATTACGCAACAAATTTTTAGTAAGTTATTACCCATTTAAAGCAATTTTGTTACCCTATTATATATCCACATATTTTTGACAGAAGCTAAAATTTTAAAAAATATTTTTTAAATATAAATAACGTTAGATGCATCTTCACTTTTATTTTCACATTTATTTTATGTTTTTATAAAGTAAAATAAAAGAGTTTTTTTCATTTTAAGACAACATTTGATTTCTACACTAGAAAAATTAATTAGACTCATTTAGAGACACATGCTAGGCACAATAAAAGTGAATCAAATTTTTTTTCCTACTACACATAAATAAAATTAAAGATAATAAAATTATTTTGATGTTTTGAATGGATAATTTTAGCTAATTTATCCTTAAATTAGCAAGCTTTTATTTTAAAATTACAAACCCGATTTACTAAAAATCCCAAATTTAAAAAAAAAAAAATCTGATCTTTCTTAAATCATCAATTTGGAACCCTGACAAAACCCACTCCTAATTCATACACTCCCTTCAAGCAAATTTACGAAGAAGAGCAAGGACAGCCCACCAACAGCCATAATGATTTTTCTTTCATCGCCTTCAGCACAAGAGAGGGAGGTTGCCAACGATGGGTTTCCGAGAGGATGACTCACTAGAAGAGGTTGGCGATGAGCTCAATTCAAAAACAGAGGCAGCGTGGCCGTTGATTTGGCATGGATGCGAAGTTAAACACACGATCATTGACAAAAACATCTTTGGACCTGCATTGCTTTTAGATAAAAATTGAACAAACCCAAATGAACCCAGATCAAGCCGATGTCTAGTGATATTTGAGAATTGGGTCTATTCAATGGGCCCTAATTTAACGGAGAAGAGAGAATTCAGTCACTTTTTTTTATTTTTTTAAATTTTTAGTAATATTATTTTGTGAAATGATTTTGGCTTGGATATGCTCGAGTGGTATCTGAGAGTGTTCTGTTGGCAGTAGGGATTATAGGCCAAAAAGGAAAAATTGCATCTTTTTTATTGCACAAAATATAAGCCTTTATTTATAAAGATCAAACACATTTATAGAAGCTCGTCTCAGCCCCTATCTAATATATACTTAAAACTCGGGCAACAAACTCACTCAATTGTACTTTAATTATATTTGCTTCTTAAAAGTACATATGCATATGTGTTAATACAGAATGCCTTGTAGCAATAATGCTAGAGACAATGTTTAGTGAGAAAAATAGGTAGGTTGGGAAGAAATATTTTCTACTGCAGCTAAGTAGGTTTTCAAGGTACTTGTGAAGAGAAGCGATGTTTATAAATGTTCCATCTCCCCTCGACAAAAAAAATTGAAAAACCATGTTCTATATCCCAAATCTTCTAGAACCTTCTAACACACTTCATCAAGTTTCCATCTTGTGCACAGAAGATGGCCAAATTATAAAAAAAAATATATGGAAATGATTAAGAGATTAACAGTGGACTTCATATGACTTTTTTTTTTTGAGAAGATAGCAAAGCAAGCTACCTAAAACATCTCTCATTGCTTAAATAATTAAAATGATAGTCAATATACAACCAAATGTAGATATTAATAGCTCATGCAGATACAATAAAAGAATTTGGTAGTTCATGCTCTTAGCATTAGTAGGCAGGCACAACAAAGTTGCATCCTAAATGCCATAGGCGAATTTTTGATCTATTATTTTTTTTTTCCATCTTTTAACGTTTTCTTTGTTTTTTTTCGGGTTATATAATATAATCTATTTATATTTATTGAAATGCGAAACAAAAAGGCAACTGATACCTAATTAATCAAAGTAAAGTAGTTATAACAGTGCAGCCAAAAAGCATATAAGCAAGGGACTGCA
Organism: Bruguiera gymnorhiza; assembly: GCA_020883675.1. Classification (NCBI taxonomy): domain Eukaryota; kingdom Viridiplantae; phylum Streptophyta; class Magnoliopsida; order Malpighiales; family Rhizophoraceae; genus Bruguiera; species Bruguiera gymnorhiza. Next base: position 2,522,618 of record JAIRCJ010001060.1, read on the forward strand.
GGTCAAAGCAGCCGTGCCCAGAACAGCTCAACCAGTGCACAAGGCACCATCTTTGTGCTTTCACAATGTTTTTGTCTTTGTTGCTCACATTCCTCTTGCATCAATAAATGTCTCCTCTTACGCTACAGTCGCTCACTGCCAAGCTACACATGCAATTCCATATGGAATCCATCTTTGCGTAAGTAAATGAAATCAAGATATGGATATTTCCCAGCCCATTTGACTATTGACGTTATTACAGAAATATTATCTTCACCTATTTGGTTCACCTATTGTGGAAAGCCTTACTTTCAGCAAAGCGCTGTGCTTTTTACCCTTCAGCCAAAACAGAGTGAGGGAAGCCATTTATCTCAGGAAACAGAACTTGAGGCTACAGAACGTGTCATCGGAAATGGCTTATTTCCTGACAAAGGAGATCCCTTTCTGTATGCTTCCAGCCAATTCTTTCTTTGCCTTCTCCAAGCAAGCCCTATTATTTAAAGTTCACTGGTGTGAAAATAAATTCACTTTCCAAGTCTGTGAACCAAAACCATTGTTTTTATTGAAAATGTTTTAGGGATAAACAGTTACACACCTTTCGTACTCATTGAGGGGACCAAGTGGATAAATTTCTTCAACTCCAGTACGGCCAAGCCGTACCTTTGATGCAAAGAAGGGAAGTTCAGTCACCTAACAAAGGAACAGCATAAGTCCCACCTAGCCATTTAAAACTACAGAATTTGCTCCAACGCATAAATGGGAGACAAAAGATGAGTTATGCAAAACACACCTCGGAAGCCACATATGCACATTGGACAATGCCAGCATCTCCTCTCAAACCCCTAAGGCAAGCATCAGCAAATTTAACAGAAGCATATGCCTGCAATTTTCAGGTATATTAATATTTGTCATATTAAGCAAGTTCAAAGCAACGGATATTATGTATGCACAAACCCCCCTGATGGTAGACTATTTGTGAAAACTGGGGAAACAGCTATTTGACTAACCATTGATAGGGTTGCCGAACCAGTTCCAGCTTTAGCCTACAAAACACATCAAAATGCTATGTCAAAAATTATCCAAGAAACAATAGAGTAGAAATGGAATAGAATTATCCATAAAGATAATTTGCCAAAGTCATGCACAGAAATAATATGTCCTTGTGACGAAGAAATATAAAGTGCCATCACCAGCCATACTTAAATGTCTTCTTAGTATAACAAAGATTTCCCTATACAGCATCAATAAATTGGCTTGGTCTTGTGCAGAACATTTGGCACACCAAAGTTGCTTTACAAACCATGGCGAGGCATAGCTGATTCCTACCCCAGTCCCACAAACACATTGTCAGTTTCCACATCTATATAACACAGGGGAAGGCTTCCCACAAGGAGCTCTCCATTCAACATCCTGGCTGTACCAAATCCAGAAATTGCAATCCACTGTAATTTGTAAAGTCTTAGCCATTCACTTGAAAAGAATCCCAAAATTGGGACCTTTTTAGTGCAGGTAAGGCTATTGAAGCCCTCTGCTCACACAAGATGTCATCAAATGATACAAGTCTTGGATAAGAATCTACAACACACTCAACCCAACATTCAAATCAGAACCTAAACAAAATTCTCACCTTTCAAGTTGATAAAAGTTAACATTTCTATAACACCAGGCAGCAAATCTCAAATCATACAAGGTACAGTCTTTGTTTTCTTGACATCATACATCACACACATTGGACATCCGCCAATACCTTAATGCTTCGGCATATGTTTTCATCTTTCCTGCTAAATATATACCACCTAGTGTCCCTCAAACATTAAGGCATTTCTTATCCTCAATATCAATTATTCCAAGTATTTTGCAATTTAAAGGATGCATAGACAATTAATTGTCGATCCTAGATTCATTAGAAACATATAAATGTTAAAAGCCTAAACCAGGCTTTTGCCCATAATAGCCAAGAATCTCCAAAGGAAATAAGTGCACACAGCAGTCGCTTTGCAACCTCCATTTTCTGCACTTGGTCTCATTATTTATAGTGCTATGCCTTGGTTTCATAGGCACTGATGTATGGAACAACAAAACTATGGCAAGATATGAAGCAATAACGCCAACCATTTTGATGGAAAAATTAAGACCTATAATGCACCATCACCTCCACACACCCCACCCCAAGCCAACCTAACCCACACATTGGGTAGCCCCTCATTGCCGGAACAGGACAACCAGAAAAAATAATAATATACAATAAGTTAGCAGGTAAAAATTTGAGTAAGCATCCCCTGAAGTGTAATCTGTGCTGCCTATATAAGGTCCAATAATGGGAACAACCAAACAGATTGACATAAAAGTCAACTAGCACTTCGGTAATTCAGCTCAGCTTAGATGTAGATGAATGACTGACAAAAAAACTGAAGAATGACAGTCAGCATCCAACACAACAGTGAACATTCTTTAAGCATTTTACCTCAACCACCTCTGTTCCACCATTTTGGATACGATCTGTCAAGTACTCAATCTCTTGCTGGGTGAAAGAGCATGCAGGTTTGACCTACATTGAAGAGAAAAGATTCTTAAAAGGCAAGTCCAAGAAAGCACTTACATAATACCACATTGGCAACTCTTAAGTACATAAAAAGGTTCTCTTTTCACCTGTGACAAAAGTGGTAAAATAGTAACTCCAGCATGACCCCCAACAACTGGGACATCAACTTCCCTAGGATCAAGACCCAAAACTTCTGCCTGTAGTTCAACCAAAAGACATAACATAAACATGGTAAACAAAGGATGGCAGCAGAGGATAGAAATTTATTAGCTTTGAACAAAATGAAGAAAATAATTGCATGTTAAAGGGAGGGCCAACAAAGATACTATTAAGATAGTCTCTAGGTTGATGCTTCGAACCTTCAAAAGGAATTAAGCTTATGATAGTTTTTTTTTTATTTTTTATTTTTGAGAAATGAAACTTTCTCACAGTTCATCAGCATCATTCATGTAAAATGAAATAAATGAAATATGGAAACACAGAGATTACTTTCAATGCCTCATTGATTTCCCAATTCCTTTCCTTTCAGCTGAGTGAATTTTCACAACAAAATGAAATATGTCAGATGCATATAATTGCTTCTTTCGCTAGGGACAAACATCCAGAAAACAAGATCCAACTGTGTCCTAATTCATTCTGACAAATGCACTAAGTTCCCCCAGGGCATTAATAATAAAAGCAAGCTAAAATCACTCCCTTCATATTATGCCAAGGACATAATCAATGACAGCAGTATCTTTTTACCACAAAAGTGTTGGCTCTGACAACATCAAGCATTGTTACTCCCAAAACTCGCTTCGGATCATAGGCGCCAGCCTTCTTGAAAACCTCAGCAGCAATTGGAACTGTGGAATTAACAGGATTACTGATAATGTTGACAACTGCTTTGGGACAGCACTTGGCAATTCCTTCACATAGAGTCTTAACAATTCCAGCATTGATGTTAAAAAGATCATCTCTTGTCATTCCTGGTTTTCTAGGAACCCCGGCAGGAATGATCACAAGATCCATCCCTGTAAGCGCATCCTCCAGTTGCTGCTGCCCCAAGAAACCACGTACCTGACAATAAAATACTTAAGCATTTTGCGTTGTTCAATTAATCCTTGTCCACGGGAACGGCGTCCCAATCCTTATTATTGGGGATGCACGGAATTGATCTTATCTTGTCCATTAAAGCAGCAACAAAGCAAAAGACAAACAAATCATTGAATACAGGAAACTGACAGGTGACATTTCTCAGTCATAATAACATGTTTGACTCCGATTTCGATCAAAACTCAGAATTCAACAACACCCCAGTTAAATTAAGCTATAACTTCACATTCTCAAAACACTAAGCTGGAACAAAACTGGTAAAATTGAATACCGAAGTAGCGAGAGAAAGATGCTTTTTTTTTTCCTAAATTCTTACCACAGCCCCGGTGTCCATATGACTAATATCAGCAGTAACGCCGGGAGTGTTGACCACGTCGTACAAGTGAAGAACCGAGACCAAGGGGTTCATCTTCATTAGCAAGGCCAGCGGCTGTCCTATGCCACCGGCGGCTCCCAGTATCGCCACCTTGAACCCAGCCGATCCTCCTTTCGCCCGGCAATTTGCTTGGTACAGACCGCCACCGTACTCCTCCATCCTCTACCGTCGAATTCAGAATTCTTTTTTTTTTCCATAAAGAAAAAAAAGAAAAAGAAAAGAAAAACAGATACATAAGACAAGACAAGAGGCTAAGACAGACAGACCTGGATGTGGTTGGGAGGATTAAGGTGCGCAGCGATTCTTGAAATGCGTCCGTTAGGCTCCATAGCTATGGTTGTTCGTAACTATTCCTTCACAAGTTAGGCAGCGCTGTCTGATGATTTGCACGCCAGCCGATGTTCTGGTTGAGGGAGTATATATATATATATATATATATATTAAGTAGACACATCATTTTTAATATTTTAATAATAAATTTAAAATATTTATTAAAATATAACGATTAGTAGTTATTATATATTTTAGAATGAAAAAAATAAAAATTTATTTAATTATAAAAATAATTTAATTATTAAATATATAAAGATTGGGTGAGTTGTAAAAAACTCGGGAAGCTTGTCAGCAATAAGGGCGATCTTATCTTTTGCATCTTTCTTGGATTTGTCGTTCATAAAATGTTATTGTGGACTTTGATTTATTATTATTATTATTATTATCTTTTTGTAACTATTAAAGTAATAAAATGATAAAACAACACAAAAATATTTATATAATTTATCTTAATTAAATTTGAGATTATTTTATTTTATTTTTATTTTTATTTTATTGTTGTTTGGTAGTCCATCAACTCTTGGCTGAAGCATGCCTGGGTGTGGGCTTCTTGGTGTACGTCTCACATGATCACATGATTTTTTGGGTTCAAGCCTTGCATTCCCGTTTACAATTGTAGGCAGCTGTTTGCATATAGTCTATCACGACGCAAAGGGGTAAGTACCGAAACAAAAAATTAAAAAAAAAATTAGAAAATTAAAATTAAAATTAAAATAATATGCACAACTCAATACGAAAATATTGGATTTAGAAGAAAGAGAGAAGTGGAGGGATACAGAAGTTGTGTGAGAGAGGCACTCTTGAGGGAGTGGCCACGAACGCTAACCGCATAAAGCCTTAAAAAACCTATACAATGGTTAAATATGTGGAATTAGAATTTTTTTTTTTAATTTTAATTTAGGCACTAATGCCATTGAACGAATTTAATACTAACTTATTTTTAAGGAAACTAATAATAATTAAATGTTTTCTTACTTTAGGAGATTAGTTAATTAAAATCAGTTAAATATATATTTTTTAGAAAATTATTGGTTAAAGTGTATTTTCTCTTCTAAATTTAATAATAATAATAATAATTATTATTATTATTATTATTAGACTAAATTGGGTAAGATTAAATCAATTTTATCCTCTCCTCTCTAGCATCCAAATACTCGTACACAAATATATAACATATGGAATAAAACTTAGGAAGAAAATCACAACATCCAAAACTATTGTCATAAAATTTGCCCATTATTTTTTTAATCTATTAAAAATCTTATTGAATTATAAATTATACAATAAATAGTTAAAAAACAAATTTGCCTATTTTATGCATTTTTTAGCAATAATTATAATATTTAATTAGAGACAAAATACAATACTTGAATCTATAGAGACATAAAATGTAATTAGAGTGATATATACTTTATTAACTTTTGCATAAAAAAATTATATGTAATCCATATTTGTTACTCCTTAAAAAGTGAGTTTTACCACTTAAGTTAGTAGTATAATTAGTAATTTGATATTTTTCTATTAATTTGTATTATAATTATAGTATTTTTATTGTCATTTGTTTGTTAAATACAAAATGAAAATTTATGCAAAATATATGATATTAAAATTTATATTTTTTAACAATAAAATTAGATATAAAGAGATTTATTTAAATTAAAAAATTGAATTAAAATATCAATAAATAACTTTAAAATTAATATATTTATAAAATATTTTTTAATTAAAAAAATGAGTTCTAAGATAGATATATATATATTAGGGGTGAATGCATTATGAGGGGATTTTGATGCGGATTGAGTTCATTTATGCAGTTTTGCTTTCCAAGCAATCATCTTGATGCCTTTGGTTGAGATGTATATTTTTCACCAGCTTGCTAAGAAAGGAGAGCAATTTATGGATCTCCCTTTCGTTGTCAAAGGGAAGGATGTTTCTTTTAGTGGGATATTGAGCTTTATTGAAGCTACTGCCGAGGAAAAGCTTAAAAATAAGTGAGTGCACCCCTGCAGACTTGTGCCACTCCCTTCAGGTATGTTGAGTATGGTGCATGCCAAGATGTGCTAGAAATCTTGTTATTTGTCAATAAAGTATAAGTCCCACGATGAAAAATGAATGTGAATTTGCATGCATCTCGTGCGTGCGTGCATGAGAGTGTTGGTTGCGATGTATGAACTCTGTTATGCGCGTTTGCCAAGCTTGTGGAGATCACGGAGCGGGGGCAATGGCACATTGTGACGAGAAGGATCTTTAAATATTTATTTAAAGATATTATATGTTTAGTGTATGGGCTAAAGTGTATTTTCTGTTCTAAATTTAATTATATTAATATATTATTAGATTAGCTTAGGCTAGATTAATATATATATATATATATATATATATATATATATATATATATATATATATATATATATATATATATATATGAAAATTTTTTGCACCATAAAAAATAAGCAAGAAACGCCAATGTAGCAACGAGAAGTTTCAGTACATGGGCCTTAACTCACCTCTTAGGGTTACCATGCCATTCGGTTTTCCATGTGGAGAAGGGGTCGAAGCCCACCCAGCACCGCAAAGCACAATTGGGCAACAATGTCGACCATGCACAAGCCCATAATTTACAGGCGGCAAGATTCTGTCCAGTTTTGCCAATAAAAATAAATCAAAAGCATGCTATGGGTTTCTATGTTTTCTTTGGATCTCCCATAATTTTACGGGAGAAAATTGCATTAAATTTTTATTATATAATAGATTGAGTCATTCCAATAAATTTACAAGAAAAATTAAATTTTATAGTATTTAGTAAAAGTATGCAATCATTTTATATGTTTACTTTTATTAAATATCGTAACAAAATTTTTAATTTTTAATTTAATTATTAAACTATAACTTCACGGTATTTGAGCTTTCTATCCTCTCCTTTTCTGACTCAACCTCGATCTCACTCCCTTTCCGGCATCTGGGTACTCAAACACGTATAACATACGAAATGAATCATTCTAGTTTACAACTTATGAACTTGCACTGTGAGTCTTTCTTTCTTTTTTTTTTACTTCAATTTAATTCCAATATCAAGTCTGAAAACAACTATAAAGTAACCTTTTTGTTTATGTCTAATTAGCTGATAAAAGAATGGAGATGTTATCGAGCTCTTGTTGATGGGTTTATGGCCAAAGCTACTCAATTCAAAAGCACCGAAGCATAGATCTTCTAGAAGGAGGGTCACTGCGGTTGATAAGGAATTGAATTTTGGTTCCTTTCTTTGCATTGGTGTGGGGTATCATCAACGTGTAAGGCACAACGCCTGCTGCCTTCATTGTCAAAAAGGGTGCCCGCTGGGTTGTGCTGACTTCTAAATGTCAAATAAACTAATAGATAAACTAATTAAGGCGGACATGAACTGATATAAAGAAGTAAGCATCAACATTGGTAGATTGACGTATTGCACATTCATGTCAATCAATAAAATGACATGAAACGTTATTTAGCGATTAAGAAAAATATTTGATCTTCTAAATATAGGCATATATCCATTAGTGTTTATAAGTTCAAAATATTACATTAATACAATTAAATTAACGTATTTTAGATAAAAATTTATATATTATATTATTGTAATTATTAATAACACATTTTTCATTTTTTAATATACTATTATAATTAACAATAAAAATTTAAAATGTACATTATAATTAATAACACACTTGTCACACATCGCGTAATTCTGCCCAAAACTGAGCTATTTAAAGAGATTTATTCCAGCCACCACTCCCAAATTCTAGAATATGGTGAAAGCCTCTAGAATCTTGTAAATAGCTCCCTTATCTTCTTGTAGGATGTAGAGGTTGCTAGAATACTCTAGAAGGAAGATAGTGACCGTTAGATCAAATAGATCCTAACCTTCTGTTGAGGAGGTGAACAACTATAAATAGCCTTAGGGACTTCATTTGTAGACACCAAGAAATCAAGCATCAATATAGTATTCTCCAAGTTCTCCATCTCTCTTGTATACTTTGTGTGCTTCTCTCTATCTTTTGCTAGCAGCATTCTAGCTCTCGGAGAAGGCTGAACTAGCATTCGAATCCAGCGAATTGCTAGTGCCGCACGGGTCGTTGGGTGATCAAGACCAAGTCCATGACAAGTGGTATCAGAGCAAGGTTTCTACAAGCAGCAAGCACACTCGGTTAATAAGGATGGCTGGTCCACACAGTGAGACTACCCACGTGGTTGACGAAGCGAAGAAGCAACCGAAGAGAGGGAGATCAAGGTTGAGGGACGTCTTGGAAGACACCAACGCAAGGCTCGCAAAGGTGGAGCTTGCCATGGCTGATGAGCAGGAGAAGTTTGAGGCGGTAGACCAACGCATCGACGAGCTCGAGAGGGAGAATGAAGAGCTTCGTGAAGAGTTGCAAGGCGCTTTGAACCAAGCCATGTCAAGGTGTCTAGGCCAAGTGAAGACCTTGGAGGAATCCCTCCATCGTGATGTTGGGACGCTGAAGGAAGAACTTGAGAGAGTCTCCAACGAGTTGAAGGAGACCAAGGATGAGCTAGTCCTTTGCAAAAGGGCAATTGCTCAAAGTGGGAACATCGCCGTGCCAACGGTAGTCGCAGCTCCTTCAAAGGTGGATGTCCCGCGGCCCAAGGCGTATAACGGGTCGAGGAACGCGAAGGAGGTTGATAATTTTTTGTGGAGCTTGGAGCAATACTTCAAGGCACTTGGCGTCACGGAGGATGCCAAGAAGATTGATAATGTTGCCTTATACCTCGTGGATACCGCAATGGTATGGTGGAGAAGGAGGTATGGCGACATTGAAAGAGGAACTTGCATCATCAATACATGGGACGAGTTCAAGAAAGAGCTCAAGCGGCAATTCTATCCGGAGAATGCCGAGGAAGAGGCGAGAGCGAAGCTAAGGCGTCTTCAACAAAGGGGAAGCATACGTGAGTACGTGAAGGAATTCTCGGAAGTGTTGCTAGAAATTCCTGGGTATCCCAACAAGGAGGTGTTCTTTGTGTTCAAAGATGGCTTACAAAATTGGGCGAAGATGGAGATCCAAAAACATGGTGTTCAAGATCTCGCGACCGCAATTTCCATTGCCGAATCACAAATTGAGTTCCGGAAGTCTGAAAAGCCCAAGTCTCAAAAGGACAAGGCCGGTAAAGGAAAGAGTGGGGAAGAGAGTTTCTCGAACAAAGGGCATTTTTACAAGTTTAACGCACCTAAGAAAGGGAGGAACACCAAGGAGGGTCAAAGCAGCAACAGGCCTCCTCTCAAATGCTACTTTTGCGACGGGCCGCACAAGGCAAGGGATTGCCATAAGAAAGCCAAGCTTTCCGCCCTGGTTGAAGAAAGAGAGGAGCAGCAGCAACGTGAGGAGACGAGGATGGGATCCCTACAAATCCTCAATGCCATCAAAGCTAAGGTCGAAGTGCCCAAGGCCGAGAAGAAAGGACGGTTATACGTGGAAACCAAGGTGAGTAACCAAGTGGTTAAAACCTTAGTAGATACCGGAGCTTCCAACAACTTCCTTCAAGAAGAGGAAGTAAGGCGATTCATCAAATACAGCAAGGAGCAGGGATGGCTTAAGGCAGTAAACTCGAAGCCAAAGTCAATTTTTGGCGTTGCTCATGGCGTAGATGTACGTATGGGTGAATGGTGTGGTCTTGTAGACTTTTCTATTGTGCTAATGGATGATTATCCAATTGTGCTTGGTATGGAGTTTATGGACCGCGTTAAGGCCGTGCCTATCCCCTTTGCCAACACAATGTGTATCTTGGAGGAGGGCAATATATGCACGATGCCCTTGGCTAAGGAGACCAGCCTTCAATCTAGGCAGATTTCGGCCATGCAACTCTCGAAAGGTGTCAAGAAGTTGCAACCCACCTTTCTTGTATCCTTAAAGGATGGAAAGGATACACCCCCGTCAAATGTCCTACCGAAGCAAGTCTCTCACGTCCTGGAGGAGTTTAAGGACGTGATGCCTACAGAATTGCCAAAGAAGCTCCCACCTAAACGTGAGGTGGACCACAGGATAGAATTGGTCCCTGGTGCGAGACCACCTGCTGCAGTGCCTTACCGAATGGCACCCCCGGAGTTGGAGGAACTCAGGAGGCAACTAAAGGAGCTGTTGGATGCGGGCTACATTCAACTGTCAAAGGCTCCCTATGGTGCACCCGTGCTTTTCCAAAAGAAGCACGACGGGTCACTTTGGTTGTGCGTCAACTACCGGGCGCTCAACAAGATAACTGTGAAGAACAAATATCCCATCCCATTGATAGCTGATTTGTTCGATCAGCTAGGTGAAGCGCGGTGGTTCACGAAGTTGGATTTGAGATCGGGATATTATCAAGTGAGGATTGCAGAAGGAGATGAGCCAAAGACCGCTTGTGTTACGAGGTATGGCTCCTTTGAATTCTTAGTGATGCCATTTGGACTTACTAATGCTCCTGCCACATTCTGCACTCTTATGAATCGAGTATTCGAGTCGTTTTTGGATAAGTTTGTCGTAGTGTATTTGGATGATATCGTTGTCTATAGTAAGACGTTAGACGAGCATATTGAACATCTACGACAAGTTTTCCAAGTACTAAGAGAGCACGAGCTGTACGTGAAGAGGGAGAAATGTGCCTTTGCTCAACGAGAGGTCACATTCCTAGGGCACATCATCGGCAGAGGCAAACTATGGATGGATAAGTCCAAGGTGTAAGCGATCCACGACTGGGAGCCACCAAAGAAGGTGACTGAGGTACGATCCTTCCTAGGCCTTGTTAATTATTATAGAAGATTTATAAAGGACTACTCCTCTATTGTAACTCCACTCACTGATTTATTGAAGAAGAATAGAGTATGAAGTTGGGATGTTAAATGCCAAAGAGCATTTGAAGTGCTCAAGCAAGCTGTGGCTGACGAGCCAGTGTTGGCTCTCCCCGATCACACCAAACCATACGAGGTACAGACCGATACTTCGGATTTTGCCATTGGTGGTGTGTTGATGCAAGAAGGGCATCCCATCGTGTATGAGAATCGCAAGCTGAACGAAACCGAGCGCCGCTATACAGTCCAGGAGAAGGAGATGACTGCAGTGGTGCATTGCTTACGAACGTGGAGGCATTATTTGTTGGGGTCCAAGTTTGTCGTGAAGACGGACAACATTGCCACAAGTTACTTCCTCAATCAAAAGAAGTTGACGCCAAAGCAAGTGAGGTGGCAAGTGTTCTTGGCGGAATTTGACTTTGTGATGGAGTATAAGCCAGGCAAGGCTAACTTGGTAGCCGATGCATTGAGTAGAAAGGCCGAACTAGCTGCCATTACAAGTCCAAACTTCCCGTTGGTCGAACAAGTAAAGGAGGGATTAGAGCACGACCCACAAGCCAAGAGTTTGAAGGAGTTGGCGAGTAATGGGAAGACACGCCGGTTCTGGCTTGCAGATGGATTGCTCACTACCAAGGGTAATAGAGTTTATGTGCCAAAGTGGCAAGGATTGAGGAAGGCGATCATTAAGGAGTGCCATGACTCGAAATGGGCAGGACATCCAGGTATACGTCGTACGTTGGCACTTGTAGAGCGGGCATATTATTGGCCACGGATGCGAGATGACATTGAGCTCTACGTAAAGACGTGTCTAGTATGCCAACAAGACAAGGTGGAGCAACACCAACTGTCAGGATTGCTGGAACCCCTACCTATTCCGGAGAAGTTATGAGAAAGTGTTTCGATGGATTTCATCACGTGTCTACCAAAGTCGGATGGATGTGCCAACATCATGGTGGTGGTAGACAGATTTAGCAAGTATGGCGTGTTCATCCCCGTACCCTCAAAGTTTACAGCTGAGGATGCAGCACGCTTATTTTTCAAGTATGTGGTGAAATACTGGGGTATCCCCAAAACGATCGTTAGCAACCGAGACACTCGCTTCACTGGGAGATTCTGGGTGGAGTTATTCAAGCTGATGGGGTCTGAGCTCAACTTCTCCACAAGCTTTCATCCCCAAACTGATGGCCAAACTGAGAGGGTGAATGCCTTGTTGGAGCTATTTTTAAGGCATTACGTAAGTGCCAACTAGAGTGATTGGGCTAAGTTACTTGACATAGCCCAATTTTCATACAATCTACAAAAGAGCGAGTCAACTGGAGCTAGTCCGTTCGAGGTTGCTACGGGACTACAACCATTGACTCCACACACATTGGCGGTTGGCTACAAAGGGCCTAGTCCTGCTGCATTCAAGTTTGCCAAGGGTTGGCATGAGAAGTCTGACATGACACGGGCACACTTGGCCAAGGCTACCAAGCGGATGAAGAAATGGACCGATACCAAGAGGAGACACTTGGAGTTTGAGGCAAGAGATTTGGTGATGGTGAAACTCCTTCCCCATCAAAGCCGAAGGTTTGCCAAGGTGCATAAGGGTCTAGTGAGGCGTTACGAGGGACCCTTCCCAGTGGAGAAAAGGATTGGCAAGCTAGCTTACCGGTTAACTCTACCGTCACACCTGAAGATGCATCCAGTTTTCCACATTAGCTTGCTAAAACCTTACCATCCGGATAAGGAGGAGCCGAGCAGGGGCAAGTCGAAGAGGGCCCCTATAGCCATAACGGCCATGCCAGATCACGACGTGGAGGAAATATTGGCGCTTCGTGTCATTCCAATGAGAGGCAACCATCCAAGTTACGTCAAGTACTTCGTTAAATGGAAAGAGTTGCCGGATAGCGAGGCAAGTTGGGAACACGAGCTGACCCTATGGAGCAACGTCGGTGTGATCGAGGCTTACAAGAAGGACGCGACGAGGGCGTCGCCAGATTGAGTGGGGGAGAATGTCACGCACCGCGTAATTCTGCCCAAAACTGAGCTATTTAAAGAGGCTTATTCCAGCCACCACTCCCAAATTCTAGAACATGGTGGAAGCCTCTAGAATCTTGTAGAATCTTGTAGATAGCTCCCTTATTTTCTTGTAGGATGTAGAGGTTGCTAGAATACTCTAGAAGGAAGATAGTGACCGTTAGATCAAATAGATCCTAACCCTCTGTTGAGGAGGTGAACAACTATAAATAGCCTTAGGGACTTCATTTGTAGACACCAAGAAATCAAGCATCAATATAGTATTCTCCAAGTTCTCCATCTCTCTTGTATACTTTGTGTGCTTCTCTCTATCTTTTGCTAGCAGTATTCTAACTCTCGGAGAAAGCTGAACTAATATTCGAGTCCAGCGAATTACTAGTGCTGCACGGGTCGTTGGGTGATCAAGATCAAGTCCGTGACAATTGGTGTGGGGTATCATCAACGTGTAAGGCACGACGCCTGCTGCCTTCATTGTCAAAAAGGGTGCCCGCTGGGTTGTGCTGACTTCTAAATGTCAAATAAACTAATAGATAAACTAATTAAGGCGGACATGAACTGATATAAAGAAGTAAGCATCAACATTGGTAGATTGACGTATTGCACATTCATGTCAATCAATAAAATGACATGAAACGTTATTTAGCAATTAAGAAAAATATTTGATCTTCTAAATATAGGCATATATCTATTAGTGTTTATAAGTTCAAAATATTACATTAATACAATTAAATTAACGTATTTTAGATAAAAATTCATATATTATATTATTGTAATTATTAATAACACATTTTTCATTTTTTTAATATACTATTATAATTAACAATAAAAATTTAAAATGTACATTCAACTGAATAAATTTAGAATATGAGACGTGTCAAATTTATCATCGGTGTGATGAAATTCCATATAAGCCGCCGTGGATGCTTACCCGATTATATAATGCATATTCAAGACAGTTTATTTGTCCAATTGGAGTAGGCAAGGAAAATTTAATTATTTAGTAATATTTGATATTCAAATTTCAGGTTTTCTTCTAAATTTTAGATTTTTTGTTATTAATTTACATTTTTTTAACTATAGAGGTTACTAATTTATATCTAATGGCTGCTATATCTTTTTTTTATTTTTTTAACCTCTCCGCCTCCACATGCCTTGCATAACTTGTTTTCGTACGTTAAATTTCTCAATTAATTGGTTTTCGAATTAAAATTTCACCTCTGGCCTGCACACAAAAGAATTATTTTCTTTTCTTTTTTGGTTGGATGCTGGCATGGGCGAGTGGATCAATGGCAATTAATAAATGACGCAAAAACTAAATAAAAAAATAATCGCACCTCTGGCGATCCATTTCTAATTCCGTGAATGGGCTCTTTTGCCGGAATTAATTATTTTTTATGAAGAGGTCGTACATATATTTTACTAAGCATTGCATGGTAATATATGATATCCTCTTGCATTTTATTACATTTTGGATATAAGTTTACTTTTTTCTTTTTCTCAATTATAACTATTAATTATTATTTAAAAAAATAAAAAATTATAATTATATATTTATAAATTTGTATTTGTTGTGATATTTATTTTTCTTGTCTTTATAATATGTTTGTATTTGTATAGTTCATTTTGAGAATGGAGAGACTTGTAACTTAAAATGTAAATAATCCATTCTTTTTTTTTCTTTGTTTTTTTTTAGAAAAATAAAAACATTAGAGTAGTTTTATTATTTTTATTTCTTTAATTTACGAATAGAAGAAAAATAGTCATAAAAATAAAAATAGTAATATGACTAAAGGAAAATAAGTTGATTTTTTTTCCCAATTTTGTCAATATATAGAGACGTACATATAGATATGTATATAGAGAGAGAGAGATAGCACCATTCATCTAGCATTTTAGGATTCGTGTGACAGAAACAAGCCAACCTTGCATACAAAGTCCATGGCATTGTAGGTGTCTATACAATGACCCAAAGGAAAAATTAATTAATAGGTAGAAAATGTGACCGTGAAAGAGAGGGTTTTGTGTCTCACCAGAAAACGGACAAAAGGGTGAGTTGAAAGACCGGCCACACAAATACCAACGGAAAGACAAAGTGCCTCGGCCAAAGCAAACCAAAGCAAAAGCCGCATGCACAGAAAAAAATGCCGTGACTACTCCTCTTTCCTTTAAGGATGGGTCAGGCGGGGCCCTTCCTTTTAAAACCCGCTCGCTCCCCCACTTTCTTTCCCCATCTTTCTCACAACCCCACCAACTCTCTCTCTTGATTTACTTTAATTTTGGAGAGAGAGAGAGAGAGAGAGAGAGAGAGAGAGAGAGTATGAAGAGGAGGTGGTTGGTTGGGGAGTTGGAGTTGGACTTGAAGGGTGATCAGAAATGGCTCATTTCTTATCTTTCTAAACCTACCATATGGGCCATTTACTCCTCTTTTCAAGGATTCAGTGAACTGACTACCGTTGATTACTAAGGAGCTCCCTCTGTAAACCAAAGGTGAAGAGCTCTGCGATGTAACCCTCTCTTTGTCTGTTTTTACTTTTGACATCAAGAACATTCCTGCTTAAAATAGAAAAGGGCAGACAGAATGGAGCCAGGCAATTGTAGCTGTAGTCCTGTACTTTCTTTTACTTTTCTTTTATGCAATGGTACCACCTCGCAACCCTTTTTGGTTATACATCTTTTAATTTTAGATTCTTCAGATGGAAGAGCAAGAAGTTGTTATCATCTATCGTTAATCAATATGTCATGTACGTGACTGGTCCATCATCATCATCATCATCATATATGTATATGTATATGTATATATATATAAAGAATTCGGTCACAGGGAAGGTCGCCGTGGTTCTGAATCTTGCTCCTTTTCTTCGACGTGATGATAATGATGATGCATGATCTTCCCATTTCTCAATAGAATGGATTTGGTTTTGCATCGGCTATGGGTTCTCTCTTTATTGGTGACGGCTATATATTTGTATAGCTCTCCGTGTTTTTAATTTGCTTACTAGAACCAAGAGGCAGAAGTTCTGTTCATTGTGCGGTCGTGTCTCGTTTCTTTTGGTTTTTCCTTTTTTTTTTGTTTTTTTTTTGATTTTTTTTCTATGCATGGATGATGATGCAAAAGCTGTTTCTATAATTAGGTGCACAGATGAGAAAATTCAGTGTTACTGTCTCTTCTCTCTCCCTCTCTCTTCTATTTATTTATTTACCTTTTATCCTTTTCCTCGTGTCCATATATCAATCACTCGCTTCCACTTCGAGCATCCGCCGCAAGCCTCTGACTTGGTTTTAGTTTTTTTTTTTTTTTTTTGACGTTGATGATGCCGCCAAAGAAGGCTCTCTAAAACTTTCGGAGGTTGTTCTTTACTTCTTTAGGGGCTTGGTGTATCTAGCCATGAATATGTGCGCGTCTAAATCTTTTGGGATGTGACTGATCTAATTCATCTTGTTTTACCTTTTCTTTTCATGGGATTTCCTAATATTAGATGTATAGATGAGGAATAGATTAGTCGCATGCTATGCAATTTTTTTTTTCGTCCAGTTGGATTGAAAATATTATATAGATTATGAGTGAGATCTGAGATCTAAATTTCAAATATTACCCCAAGCTTTATGCTTGATGACTGTTAAACTACACCTGTGTTAAGCAATATTTAGCCAAGTTGATTAATGATTGCGTTGAACTTCCCAAGAAGATAGGATAACTTACTCTGAAAGGTAGATCAGAAATGAATCTGATCGTATGGTGAATCAGGGATGTGCCCTCCAATTGTGGGGTTCGTCCATTTGTCAAACTATATGATTGCACTTACTCAAACCCATAAAACAAGACCTAAACCCCCTGAGGAAAATCTGCTGCAATCGTGATAGTCCCTAATTTGACAGTTTTGATATTTTTGCTGTTTTATCCTTCTGCACGTTAGTGCATAAACCAAGTCTCTAGGCATGTTACTGCAAGTCTGCAGGCCTCCATATCTGTGTAATCAGCTGCATTCAACTTTCATGAAAGAAGATGCATACCCTTCTAGTAGGCATGTATATGATCTATAGAGTGGTTGGTTGGCTCACGCCATACGGCATTGTAAATATGCCTTTTCATACATGTTGCGAATCCTGTTTTTAAAATGCATTTGGAACGAGTCTATATATATATATATATATTTTTTTTTTTTTTATGCCTTCGTTACTTTACTTTGTAATACGGAAAGGCCATGCAAGAACCAAAATACTCCAGTTAATAATACATATCATTTTCACGATTATATTTTTTTTTCTCTTTAATTATTAGCATTAACATGTTGTAGGTTGTCCTAAAAGCGGACAATTGTTGTGTTTCCTACGGCTGTTTCGAACATCTTTGTTCAAAACATTGCTGCCGCCCACAGACATAGGCAATCATTTAATGATATATTTCCAAGTAATTTTCAAATAACCACCAGTGGCTAACGATCTTGAAAAATGTCTATCTTTAGGCTCAAAATATGTTAAGTGATTGGATGCATGCCACAAATGACGAGATGCATATCGTTGTCCTTTTCGTTTTCACTTGACACAAATTCATGACATTTGTACCCTGTGTGAGATCGTTTAATACTTTTTAAAGAAATAGGTGAACGATTTTTTTGGATGATTACCAGTGAATTTCCTTCTACAATTTAAATCTTCGCTTACATGTATGCTTTGCACATTGCAGTAGATAACAAAACAAGCGATATTTTTGTTCCTCCATGCAATCTTTATGTACTTTTATGGGCAGGGCAGTTCTTAGCATTAAATATTCTCAATTTGTTCTGTTCAGTCTTGGCCAGCCTATTATAACATTTTTCCCTGAAAAGTTGATCGTCAATCTATTGGAAAAAAGAGAATTATTTTTATTTTTAATTAAGTTAACATATCAAAAAATAATTCCAGATTTATAATTTCTAAATACTTTTTGTGTCTGAAAAGCTCGTTTGAACGTGAGAACTAACTTAACCTATTGCCACAAAACAATTGTATAATTATGGAAAGCAAAAGGAAAAGATCTACAAGACTACAAAATGCTTTCATCGATTTTCGGATATCTATTTAAGCCTGCACCAAATTTGGAAAGGTTCATCGTTACTTTTCAAAAGGATTGTAATTTATCGTACATTTAAATCTAACCCACAAACCCGTTGCAACGAAAACATGGATAAAGCAAGACTACTCCTTACTTGGTGCAAAAATTCACAATTAATTAGAAGGATAAGTGTAGTGTGATTTGAATGGTTTAAAAGATCTACAAGACATAGAAGAGAGATTCGATCGTGAAAAAACCATTCAACTAAAGAACATAATCATTCTATCTAAAAAAATTAAGTTGTTAGATGAAAACAAAATAAAAAAAATAGTATATATATATAATTCTACTTTTAACGTTGAATTTTATAAAACAGTACATTAAAATCATTCGATCCAACAATTGCAGGACATTTTGGCACGTGCAGTACTTATTCACATGTGCGAAAGTTCATTTTCCATTGTCAATCGCATGGGTTTACTTTGGGTGCCTCAATCGTAAGGGGGAAAAATATATTTAGGATGTCGCGTCAGCATCAGCATACGTACTGAGGACGCATACCATTGTGCCTCTCTAAGGCAGCAAAGTGATGACATTGTCCTAACCTTGGGAAAAAAAAAAAAAAATGTGTACACGAATTTTGTGGTTCCTGCTGCAGTTCTTACTCAGTTTTGTAGTTGGGGCCTGTAAATTTCTACCTTTCGATGACCACCTTTAATAATATGTATCAGTTGGCTGTTAAAAGGAAAAACTAGGGAAAAAATGTTGTTTTATGAATATCAGAATCGTGACGATACCAAGGATTATTACATTGTCGTCTTCTGCTTGGCTTATGTTACATACTTTATATTTGCTTTCGGTGTTGATGTTATAGCATCAACTGCTATAAAAAAAAAAAAAAAGTTGATTTGATAATCAGATGTCGATTGTTAATTTGTCTAGATTTGATCATTCGGAAAATGCATTGGACTTATCCCTGAAATGTCTATCTTAAGATCCTGGATCCCTGCCACAGTTTGATTTTTTAATGTAACTTGTGGTCGCGTATGTTTCCATTAGGCCTGACAGATATGAAGCTTGAATTAAGCTTAAATTTCTGGTGATATGCAAGCAGACAGTCACTGCCAGCCCAGTTACAACTCAAAACCCTCTGTAGTTAACAGTCATTGCTGGTAACTACATCAAGACATCAAAGGTTTAAAAATACATTATACTATATATATATATGGTGTATATAGTATATTGCATATACTATACGGTATTTAATATATAGTATATGGTATATATGAGTCCACCCCATGGTATTGTGGTTAGCAGCAAAGGTCCAAGGTTCTTAGTATATATATATATATATAGTCTTTTTTTTTTTTTTTGGTACATCGGAAAACTAGTTGATGAAAGCCTTTTCTGTTCATTTTCTTTTTTGAGCAGTTTAATTTTGTTAAAGTATGGACCAAGTGACAACTTGTCTTCGCAAATAATCCATATATTTCATCCCTGAGCAATATACCGTAAGTCCAAAAATAAATCAGTGTCAGCCCCAAAAAGAACAAAACAAGTGAGCTTTTTTAGTTCTGACCACAAAAAAAGAAAAGAAGAAAAAAAAAATTGACGAATGCTTATGAATTAGATTAAAATAAATCAGTGACTTGTCATTTGGAAATATGTCATTGGCCCTTTTTCTGTCTCAGAAAAAGAACTAGATGGAGTGTAAGCTCAACTGCATAGAGCGGTGTTATTTGGAGTTTCCTCCTAATCGAATGCAACTAGTGACTAGTGAGAGGGTATAACCTACGAGAGCATGCAGACATGTACAGGCTCCTGTCCATGGCCGGCCTTATGAATGATGATATTCACCTATAACGAATAACTTGTGCGTTAAACAAAATTTTGCATTAAATAGATTAATGTTTCATCTAAACATAGTCTCCATTTAAGCATAAATTTATCCATGAAATGCATACAAAATTCGTTTAATGCAAATATTTTAAAATGTTTTTTACTTAATGCACATATTAATATCACTGTAAACTTTTGAGTGTGGTCAATGAGATCGGTTAATGGACTTTTTCTTAACATATAACAAAGAGACATGGACAAATACCCATCGGAAGGCTAACCACTTATCCCTCATGGAGGCACATTATGTGAATTTCCCTTTTTTCTTAGTTAATGCCTAAAATTGTTAGCAAAAAAAAAAAAAAAACAACCAAAGTTTACTTATTGCGTGATTTAGAACTTCTAATTAGACCAAAAAAAAAACAAAAAAATCTACGGCGACCCGGTCGAGGGGTGGATTTCTAACATGAAGGTGGCACTCACATTATTGGAGGAGGTTCATTGTGGACTTGAACTTTCTCCTAAGTAGAGGATTGCTGTCAATGTTTTCTCATGGAGGTAGTTTCAAATCTAGTCCTGGCAATTGTCTTTATCCTTTACTCTCTCTACCTCCCTCTCTCTCTCTCTCTCTCGCTCTCCTTTTTGGAACATAGGAAATCCTTTACTTTTTTTATTTAACTATAAATTATCTCAAAATATCTGACAATTTTAACGACAAATTTTAAGATTGTTTCTTTTTCAACGTCATGTCTAACCATAGTTTCGTCAAATCTTATGATTTTTTATGTCTCCCATAGTTATAGCTTGTGTCTTCTCTCATTTTTTGAAATTTTGGTGGGTTTACATCTGATACATGTCGTCTTTAATTGGCATATGTGATATGGTGCCACCTCGCTCTATCCAGCTCCTGTCCAAGTTCTTCCCCCACCATCTCATTTATATATATATATATATATATATATATATATATATTTATTAATAAGTATCCATATTAACAATAATTCTTTTTTTTTTTTATCAGCCACTACAACCTAAATTAGAGACTTATTTTAGCTTTCTTAAACATTCAACTTCCAATTTCATGTCTTTCTATCCATATAGGTACTTCAATTCCACAAATGGTTATTTATGGATCCCTTGAGCAACACTTACCAATCTCTCTCTGTTAATTTCATTTCAATTACTTCCAAGTATCGGCATTAGATCTGTGCATTAGCATCCCATTCATAAATTCAGGCAAAGTAGGTTGGAAACTATATCTTGGTTTTAGGAGATGAAAATTGTTGATCGAGGCCACATGTCACACACCGTTTAATACTGGGAGTATTTGCAAATCAAGGCCATAAGTACCTTTTTGCAGCGTACTAAGAGCAGGGAGGCAGGAACTCGCAGTCACAGTTGACTTGGCAAATTGCCTCGCGAGTGGGCTGGGGGCAAGGGGAGCACACCTGACACTGCGACCCTACCTGGTTCTACGAGCTGCCTGATGAGAGGCATAAAAACTTATTTAAAATCTCAAGGCATCAAACAAATAAAGTAATTAATTATTTTTTATTTTTTAATGTAACGAATTAAATTTGTTTAAAAAATGTTGTTCCTACTTATGTTTTTGAAATAGTACAATACTTTTAGTCATAATTGTCCAAAGACAGAAATAACCACAACTGAGAATAGAGATAATAATTGGACTTTTAATAACTACGTGACTCGATGAAATCAAAAGTATGATCCAAACTTCTATAAGGGAACCACTCCTAACTGTACCCGAAAAACTGTCCAAAATAGTGTAAGTGTCCCTGTATTCACAAAATAAGACCCCTCGTGTACAACAGAAAAGCTCGGAACACTTGGCCCCCCCCCCTATACGCTACACTCACTTCCACGGGAATACCGCAGCTGAATAACAAAATTCATACGAGAGTGCCCACAAAAATAATTTCAACGCTGCAGCATGTTGCATTTTTGTTCCCACTTATATTTTCTTAATTTTGCACTTGCATAGTAATCATCTTATACCAATTTCAATTTTTTTGAAAAAACAATAAATAGCAACGCTTAAAGAACAATGAAAAATGTGAATTAATTATATCTCATTGAATTTTATTATATTTTTATATTTATCATGATGTTCAATAAATGTTGTTATAAAATGATTTTTTTTTTTTTCAAATTTGAACGATTCAAGTAAAATTATAACGCTAAATCTCTTGCGACAACAGAAGAATACAATAAGAGAAGGAAATCTCTAAAATTAAGCACATATGTTTCTCGCTCTGGCATGGACAATCAATAAATCAAGGGATCATTCTTTTACGTTGTCATATTGGCCGTCAGCAGACAGGCGAGTTCTACTTAAGGAATTGAGCCACCCGTCAATATTCAAGGTGTTATGCCCGTTATCAAGATACGGCTAATTCACCGATACTAGAATTGTATTCGGAGCTAAAAGGTTTCGAGTTTCACTTTTAATATGAGTCAATTAACAAAAAAAAGAAAAAGAAAAGGCCGTTAATCCAATATGGCATTGCCTCTATTACCCTTGGTCAACTTTCCCATGGACATATCTACGTCAAACATGAGAAGTAGACTGACTGAGTGCAAACAATCTGAGGTCAAAATCGCTCGTTAAGCGAACAGGTGAGCATATTTAGATCGACCCACTTCTGAATTAGTCTCCCCATCAAACCACACAATTCTATGAAACGCTTCTTTCTATGCCAATGAGCACCTCCATGACCCTAGTGTCCTGAGCGGAGCCCTGCTCGTGGTTGGTAGTCCAATTTTTCACCCGTTCCTCACATAGGCCGTTCTTTAGGAGGAGAGGATGACCGATTGACAAACCTTCGGTCAGACCCCAAAAGTGATCGATTTTTGGATTTTTGTCGCCATATCTGACAACAACAATTAGTCGTGGGGGAAAATGCCAAATGACTTTGGGTTAGAGAGGATGCTTTACTCTTTTCGGGAGAAAGAAATGGAAACCGAAGTGATAGCAGGTGCCACAAAGATTAGCGCCAGCTTGTAGATCCAAGGATGAGCTAGTCTACTTGTGATTATGAAGAAATTAAAAAAGGGTGATGAGTGAAGGAGGTAGGAAGGATAGTTGAATTGCTCTCGAGGAGCATGAGGAACCGGATGAGCCAAAAAAACAAAAATTTCAATTCAAGTAATTTGTAAATTTGTGGGTTTAATATTAAATTTTAATTTAAAATTTTAAAATATTAAATTTATTATCTTTTTTCATTTATACACTACTTCTTCCCCTAATTTCCAACCGGGGACTCTTAGTTCCACACTTACTTGATACTTCAACAAAATATACATTAGAAAATGAGTGGGCCATAGGCAGTAGCAACTAGTAGATCTTTGCTACAACTAGACGTCCTGGTTATTTTTTGTATTATGCTGAGCGACCTTTATGCGCAGCAAATTGCAAAGAAGAAGACAAGGACAAGTTGGCATAGGTCGTCCGTGAAGTTTCCTGAATTTCCCATCATCAGATTTTGGGCCTGCAAGCTTGCAAGAATGTAAGCGGTAAACACACGAGGAATGAGAAGGTAGGGTAGCATTTAGACCACGACTCATCAGTTTGACTAAGAACAGCGTATAGATTACCTTCCCCTGAAAACAAATATTTGGTACAAACCCAAAAAAAAAACAAAAAAATTACCTTCCCATCTTATTCACCTAATCCCTCATCGGGACTCCGTTAATAATCTGGTCAGCAGTTGCATGAAGATATGAAAAATAAAGGAAGAAGAATCAAACCCAATATTGTAACATTTTCTTCGGTAGCTGTGGGTGAATCAAATGTGATAGTGATGACAGGCAGGCAAAAGATATGATAACACGCAACCAATTCAATTAAAAATAGCAAATCTCCAAATGGTTATGTGGCTAATTAATCTGAACGTTTCCTTAATCTTACCTATACCTGATCAACCTTAAGAAGCAATGAAGTTACCCAAAAAGTTAAAAATGAGACTATATCAATTAATGGATCTGTAATCTGATTTTTTCCTAAATAGGTCAAGTGAAACATAAGCCTAAAAAATATAATACTTTGACATATTGTCTCCATTTGAAATAACTTTTCGGCCCCAAGAAACAGTTCAAGTGTTCAGCCACTGTTAGTCGCATGCTTAGTCCCAAATGCTCGTCTTTCGACCATCACTACGTTCCGGCCTTTACAGCCATTGGCCACTCGAGCTAGCCTGACTGGTCAACTACTGCTAGTTTAGGTATGACACATTTGGCGCAATGATGTGAAAAAAAATGAAATTCCATGGTCATTTTAAAGATAAAATAATGGTAAGAGGAATGTTATATAGACAAAAGTGTTGGTTTTTTTTATGCAAAAATGAGAAGGATGACGCAATTATATACATGGGTCGGTAATTTGAATTGTCTTCGTTGTATTCCGTGGTCACTATACGTAAATTGTCCTCCTACGCTGTCGTTTTTTTTCCTCAGGAGCAACTCAAATTCAAAAATTCAAACAGGTAGCCAAGGTTGAACTAATCGCACTTAGCACCCTAACCACAATTCATAAAAACACACGGGAGATAGCAACGGCAGCATTTTTGCTTCTGGGAGTGGAGAAGAAAGGCATATATAGTCATTTTGGTGGTATAATTTACGATTTAATAAACCTAGTAATTGACTAGAAAAGAAAGACGTATATATTCATAAAACGATTTCCAACCATGCTACTGTCCGTTCTCTTCCGAAGGACTGGCATTGTGCATGGGCTTGCTCTGTCCTATGGAGCCGAGTACCTCAAGTATCCATACCCAAGTCCAGATAGAAAAAAGGCCGAGCACAAAAAATGTGATAAGATTGGGCTGAACCATCATATGGCTCTCTACTCATTTTTAGCCCAATAAAAGGGTTTAATGTGAAAATCCATATGTACCTTCCAGGACGCTCCAGCATCTGATTTTCTTAAGGCCAGTTTGGTTACTATGTAAGCTCTTTGTTGCTATTTTTTTATTTGTTGTTTTAATTTTGTTTTTTATTGTCTATCTTTATTATCTACGTATTTTTTTATTAATAATTATTTTTTTCTTAACAAGATCTTTGTTAAGAAACTGAAAAGGTTGAGAAAGAAAAGGTAGAGAGAGAAATGGTAACAAGATTAGAGAATAAAATGGTAGAGAAAAAAAGTACAGAAAGGGAGTAGAGAGAAAGGATAAAAGGGCAATAAATTGTAGAAAGAAAAAAGATAGAAAGAGGGTAAAAAGTGAGAAGATAAAAAAAGAAAGAAAAAACGAGAAAAAGTAAAAGGAAATAGTAAAGAGAGAAATTAAAAAGAGTATAAAAAAGTGAATAAATTAAGAAGGTGAAAAAAACTAAAACTAAGTCACTCTATAGTGTGCCTAATAAAAGGGCAATAAATTAAGATTTTTCCAACTTGTTTTTTTTTTTTTTAAATTTAAAAAATGTTTTCGACTTCTCAGAAGAAGGGAAGAAAAAGAAAAAAAATGACCAAAAACAGAAAATACCCGAACAAGTCCTTAGCTTCAGAATTAAAGACAATATAAGATCGGGAATTGATTGAGTGCCCTTCATCTAACACGAGAAGGCAACTGGGGAAATCCTAATTTAATATTGATCTCTTTCCAGCTAATTTCTTATCAATGAGGTGCTCTTAACAGGATTAAGACGTTCCAGTGGGCGAAAGCCAAGTTACACGCCCCAAAGCCTAAATGTCCGGGGGCTAACAATCTCACAAACCAGGTATTAAATTTGTTGATTAAGAGTCTTGTATGATTTTCGGCTTCCTAACCACGACAAACGCCATGTTCCAAGGAAAAAGAAGGAAGCGAACAGAACAAAAAGTTGATGGTGAACTAGTTTAGAGCATTATCTTAAATACTTGGATCTTTTGTTAATCCAAAATCATATATGATTAGTTATGGGCTAAGCGACCTTTGCCAAACACCGAATTGGGATTCGATACGTAAGTCACAATGACAAGGGTGAAGAGAGTAAATGAGGCGAGAAAAATATACGAGTTTTAACAGTTTATTCATCTTGCAGCTTGGGGCACCTAGCCCAGAACTCATCAATACCCAACATAGTGTGGACTAGCGATAAGCTGGCAAAAGGCAATGGTAATGCGGCTGTAATAATCTAGTGCTGCTTTGTTATTTGTAGTAAGGCCGTATAAAAAGGACCATGGACCCCTGATTGTAACTAATGCAAGCTTTTGGTGAAAAAACAAAAAAAAAAAAAAAAAGCATTCACTTAAAGACCTAATTGCAATTGGAACGAACCTAGCTACCAAGAGCAATATAAGGTAGGAAAGGATATTTTATGCATTTTCATCACTTTCTCTTGTTTTTGTTATTGAAGTCATCCTGTTCTTATCTGCCCCAATTACAAGTTAAAAATGGTTTCTTAGATTTGTTCATCGCGTTCTGACCTCAATAAAGCAGATTGCCATATGGTTTGCTTTGAATAAGTCTTGTTTGTGTTTACTAAAAGTTTGTTGGGTCTCTACTGTACAACATATTCTCTATTTCATTCTTTGTTTTTTCGTTGTTTTTTTTTGGGGGGGGGGGAGGTGGTGGTGGGTCAGGTGTTCTCCCTTTCATTCTTGAGAATCCAAACATATAGTTTGTACTAGCATAAAGCTGACCAATTTTCATTTTATAGTGGACTATTGGCAAGTTTCACAAACATATAGGCTCCACCTTATGCCGTGGGGATTAGCCATATGTGGATATACTGTGGACAATTGGCAGGTTTCATGGAGATAGATTTTTTTTTTTTTCTTTTTAACTTGCCCGCCCTAGCATGAAAATTTGGGAGATCAACTTACAAAATGGTAAATTTAAGAATGACTTGTGTCAACCAATCGAGTCTTCGGATGTGAAAAAGGAAAAAAATGATAGATAATTTTTTTCCTTTTTTTTTTTGCTCTTGATGAATAATATGTTGGGATTTTCTAATGTCTTGTCGTAAGCATTAAAAAATTAAAAATATTCAAATATCTCTAATTTTATGAAACCTGTTGAAATTATTTGGAAGATAATGAATGGTAACATTTATTACTTAAAATCGGCCAATCTATTGATAAAGATGAAATAAGTGTAGTAAAATAACGAATATGACCTGAGGTCAATTAAATTGTAAAATTACATCAGTATTATGTTGAGCTTTTTTTTTTTTCTTTTTCATATTGCCAATTATAATTAGCTTTGATCTTCTCGATTGAAAGAGGAAAAAGAGATGAGTAACTACAGACTTAAAAAAAAAGGATTAAAGAAAAAAATAGGTAAAAAAGAATAACGCAGACCAAGAAAACCACTCTTTTGTGGGAATGTGTGAAATCTCTAATTAAAAAGCTGCCTTCATCAAGTCTTGGCTCCATCACTGCATTTACCATAAACAATGGAGCAAGTGGGGCTAGGGGACCATGGCGCGCACCCTCGACTCCCAAATGTCTGCAGCCACCCTCTCCCTCTTGTCACCGCATGTCTCTATAGCCTCAGTTAATATGGATTAATAAAAATATGGTAGCGTCTTCAGTAAATTAAGTCCATGTCTTAGAGCAACATAAATTTGTATAATTTGTCCGGTACATCAAAGAAATTCATCGAGTCAATTTAATTCATTTTTTTAATGTAAATTGAATTAAAAATTTTCTAAAAAAAAATTTAAACTCTTAATTATTAGATTCTCTTGGAAACACAATTTTCTTGAATGTCATGTAAGGTATTAGCTTTTTCTTTTGTTACCCATTTTCCACGTCACTAGTTTTATAGTCTTATTTTGTTTTGCATAGTATTAGAATCGATAAATTTTCAGAAACATTATTTATTGTAAGCACAATTATACCGTGCAAAACTTCCATTTAAATACGTACTTTCTTACATTTCATAGTCCTATTCCATTTTTCGTCATTATATTATTATCTATAAATATTTTGACGATACTAAGCTTCGGAAAAAAAGAAAAAAAGTTTAGCACAAGAGACTGAAACTTTAGCTTAATGTTTAATATAGAGGCTTTGGAATAAGAGATGTCCACGCTCCATCTTCAAAAAAGGGGTATAAAATTATAAATTGTAAGAACATGTACAATTGCTTCCGCACTTGAAATTCTCACCTCCCCTGGACTTTTTAGGCAAAGTTTCTGAATCTGCCATTGCTTATCGCAGTCGAGTGCCATTAATACTGACCCATGTTTGGTCTAAATAAAGTCTTCGGTTAGGAATGTAGCACGGGAGCCAAGTAAGAATACAAAAGGTGAATGGAAACTGACGTCGTTGAATCACAGTACATCGATCTAGAAACCCTGGACAATGTCAAGAAAATTTGGTGGTTTGTTACAGATAGCTGTTCCTGGTCGACCATTAATTCAGAATCAGTGCCAGAGAAATGACGTTGACACTACATTTTCTGTGCCACGGAGAAACGTACGCCACCTTCAGACCTTCTGGTGAGACCATTTGTGAGTTTGCGCTACGTTAACGTCATTGTCATAGAAACCCCGAATGAGAAAATGAAGACTTGCACAAGGATCCAAGGTGACCATTTTTGTTTTTTTGCAACGCGTGAAGCTGGCTTCCATTTGTTTACGTCGAATTGCAGCCTCTTTCAAGTGATTATTTACGTCCTCTTTTAAGCCAAATGCCCCACGGGCCGCGTGGGATATTTAGCCAGAAGGAGAAAATTATTATTCTTTTGTAACTTTAAAATCATAGTTTTGAATTACAGAAATGACACTTTACAGTGTAAAAAATTTTTGTATTTATGTCTTTTTTTTCATGGGTAATCATTTTTTTGTATTTTTGTTTCCAAAACAAAATGCAGGAGCCATGAACCGGATTTTTTCCTAATTGGGGTAGCATTAATTGTATTTGTAGCATTTCACTTACTATCAAAAATTAAATTGTGATATTTATTCATTCTCGCCATATGGATTGTTGTTGATGAATAATATTCTAGAGGAAGTTCCCAACTTTGGCGTCCTCGAGGAGACCAGGAGTGGTTAAGAACAAAACATACGATTGTAAAATGAGTAAATCTTTAAATCATCGAGTGATGGTAGGATATTCATGGGACAAGCAAGAATTACTTTTTATTGTAGTATGAATTGGCGGCATGGTTTAATGATAGAACATTTGAGAAAAAAAAAAAAACATTTCGATCAAAATATAGTAATGAAAATTTGCCTGAAAAGAGACATATTCATCATTAAAGTCTATGTTTATTTAAAAAATATATATAATTAAACTCACTTAAGGAGACATGATAGATATAATTGTATTTTCTTTTTCGTAATGAGTAATATTTTTATGTAATTATTATATATTTTAATAAATATAATTACGTAGTATTACATTTAAAAAAAAAAACTTAGAAAGGAACAGAGAGAGAGACAAAATTACTATGATTATTATTGTGTAATTCAGGCTCAATTAAAATGCAATTAGTAAAAATGATCCCATGAAATAAAATTTTCCATACTGCCGAATAGAACTTTGGTTAGACACTTTAGACTTGTCGCTGAACTCGCAAGGCCGTCTTGCATAGGAACACGTTATTCTCAGTTCGGCCCACACACTTCATCGTCTGTTCCTTACAAGTCACAAAGAGCCCATTTTAAAGTTCTATTACTTAAACACGATAATCAGACAGGACAATTAAATTTTAAACTCCCGTTATTTAATTTTAATCATTTATTACGGTAAATTGATTATTTATTAAAAAATACATTAATTATAATTAATAATTAAAATTCAATAATATATATCTGCGTTTGATTTCCACGTTTAATTCACTGTTATATAACTTTTTTTCCCATTTGATGCCATGCCGGTCGTACGAGAACGTTATGATCTGCTCCAGTTCTCCCAAAGCAAGTCAACTTCTGTGTCTCTCCGAACCCCATAAATACGGATCTTGATGAACTGCAGTCGAGACTCCTCCGCTCCACCGCAACTACCCCTCGTCGCGGTGCCGCCTCTCCTCCAAACTCGCTCTCCATAGCCCCAGCCCAATCCAGTAAGCCAGTAACCAAATTCATTCTTCAAATTCTACCGATTCAAACACATCACACACACACACACACACACACACACACCCATTACACTGTAAAGTCCTGTTTTGATTTCTCTGCGTAACTCGCCCGTTAAAGTATCTCAAGGAAAAAATTGACGACCTCCCCTCCCTCTCATGACAACAACCACCCAGACGCCATTAACAAAGGCAAAGCCCATCTCGCGGTCAAAGGTAGCATGCTTCTCCTTCTCTGCCTATGCCAAGACCTTAATAGACCACCTGATGTCCCTTAACATTCCAATCCTCCCTGGCCTCACTGACTCCGAATTCGCCTCCATTGAATCAACTTTCCATTTCTCTTTCCCTCCTGACCTTCGGTCCATTCTCCAAGAAGGCCTCCCCGTTGGGCCCCACTTTCCCAATTGGCGTTCCTCCTCTCCCCAACAACTCAAGATCCTCTTAAACCTCCCTTCTTTAAACCTCTCCAAGAACATCTCTCGAAACAACTTCTGGGTCGATTCATGGGGTGATCATAAGCCAGAAGACGGTAACCAATCTTTGAATATTGCAAAACGGTTCGTGGGTACAGCTCCGATTCTTGTGCCCTTATATAGAAATTGTTACATTCCTTCTACTCCGAACGCCGCTGGGAACCCGGTGTTTTACGTTGATGATCAGCAGGTACGCGTCTTGAGCTTTGATGTGACCAGGTTCTTTCATGAGATGGAATTTGGTAGCTTTACTTGGCGGCCGGCGCTTTTGTCAGCAGTGAAGGAGGAGAAGCTGTCCAATTCCAATATCAATGTTCCGGCCTGGGCGGCAACCGCTGCACGGAGGATTGAGTTTTGGTCGGAGGTGGCGGAGAGAGGGAGGAGAGTGGTGGCGCGTGAAGCTACGCTTGGGTGGTGGAGGGCCGTGGATTCGAGTTACCGAGAGCTAAGGGACTGCTTAGAGGAAGTGTTTTGGAGGCTGAGAGATGGAGGGTGGAGGGAGGAGGAGGTGAGAGAGATGATGCTGATGGACGGTGGCGATCACGAGAGCGGTGAAGGTCGTGGGGCCCAGTTTGACAAAGAGGAGAATGTTATGTGGCACATGAGAGTGTTATTGCGTGCGGGGTGGAACAGAGAAGATGTCGTGTACTCGCTTGGTCTCCAAGATTTTGTGGATGATGATACCAGTTTTGTAGATGGCAAACCTCTTTCGAACCGCCGACTTCCAACCGGCTGTTCCATTGAGGATCATGACCGTCAAAACCTGCGGTCTTCCTGAGGTGTGATGGCCTCTAGGGCCCCCACCCAAGAAATTAATTTTGAGATTTTCATTTTATTTTCCCTTGCATATTTAGCCTGTCCCGTACTTTTTTAATCTCTTGGTGGCGGGTAGCCATCTTACAGAAATTTTAAAAAAATGGCGAATTCATTGTTCTCCATGAGTGAATGATTGTCCGTTTTGACATGCAAATGATAAAACTTTTATCCAACAAAAGGGGCAAATTACATTCGATTGTATTTGCTAGGGGAGCATGGAGAATTCTATGAAAGTGAAGCATAGGAAAGCCCAATTGTCAATTGAATAAAATTCTTTTTGAAAAAACTAAAATAAAATAAAATAAAATAAAAAAAAAAATAAAAATAGCAATTTTTATTATTAAAAAATTATATTTTTATATTATATAATATAATAATTCTATAATTAAATATACTAAAAAATATATATCTTATAATTTAATCACGTCATATCAAATATTTTGAAAGAGAATTAAACTCATTTTTTAAATAAAATAAATTATTTTTTATTAAGTTGTAATATTGATATTTAAATAAAAATATTATAGATATATTAATTATTATATTTATAAATTAAAATTAAGTGGTTAATATTTTTAAATTTTTTAATACTGAAAATTTACTATTTGAATATTATTAAATTTGAATAATTTTTTATATTATTAACTTCAAGATTAATAAGTTTGAAAATTAACACTACATTTTTAATACAAATATTTATTTATTAAAAATAAATAATAATAATAAAATAAATTTGAGTCAATGTAAAAAAATTACACTAAATTATTAATTATACTATTATTTCAAATAATAATTGACAATAATTTTATTTTATTTTTTATTTATTACAAATTTATTAAATTATGAGTTATATTATAAAAATAATTTTTTAATTGTATACATTATATATTTTAAAATATAAAATTTTAAAAGTAAAACTTTTTTTTTTTCCTCTTTTCTCTTTGGAACTCAAAATTCTTTATTTATGGGAATCCTCTCTTTTAATTTTTCCATCTATACTACTTGTTCCGGTGGATTGCTTTCACCAGAACAAGTATAATACTTCACTCTCTTAGTCTTTCTACATCTATATTGTTTAATGTTGCATAATACTTCACACTTATCCATTTATTCCGATTTTAATAATGAACAGTGTAATCTAATGTTTATAATTGTTATTCTTCCCATATCAATGATAAATTAGTAACTATTAGACTAGTTTTTAAGGTTTGTGAGATGATAATTCTTTTAAGAGAAAGAACAAATTCATAGTGCATATGTCATATGACATCTACGATGAATGAAAATTTTTAAAATATTTTTGGATCTAATAAAGTAAAATAGAGTGTTTTTTTTTATTATATCATTAACTAATTGCAATTCTGTTTGGTTCTTAAGCATGATTTAGTCATTATCAGTAACCTTCATGACTGAGATATTGCCATTGATCTTCAATTGACACATCAAATGTTTTGGTAGATCTATTTACCTTTCTCATCATAGTAATTTTAAAATAATAATTCATTTGTTGTTAAAAAAAATAATTCATTTGAAATACCATACCACAAAGTCCAATCAAAAGAGATGTACGCTAAATGGAAACCATAACAAAAACTTATAAAAAACGACGATCAAAACTCATAATCAAAAGAGAAGAAGACCCTAGAATCTGCCATAAAAATGCTATATTAACAAAAACAATTAGTCAACCCTTCCTCTCCCTCTCTTTGCATTTCGTCCCTCATCTTTTCCCACACAAATTCTCTACGATTTGAAGATTTTTCTTTGGATTTAAAGGTATTTTTAGCTTTTAATGTTCTTCTTATTTCAATAAATAAATCTGAGAGTAATGTGCATACTAAAACAATGATTATTTTAAATATTTTTAAAAAATTATATATATCATAAAATTTATTATCAATAAAATCGTTTAGTTTTTCATTAAAAAAATAAAAAAATTAGTCAATAAACTGAGTATTATACAGTTATCTTTCGTAAAAATTAGAGCATCAAGCTTAATGGTAATGATTTTGCATTACACAACACATATCATTAGGAAATTATTTGATGTACACCCACAGTCTCATCTCTCTCTCTCTCTCTCTGTTGTTTTTCTTTTTTTTTCCAGCTTAAATTAAGCCTAAAAATTTGATTATATTTGGAGAATGTATGGAAATGACATAAGATATGCCTTCATGCATTCTAAGATCCTTGAAACCCTCTTTGAAAAGAACCAAAAAAAAAAAAAAAATGAAGCTTTGTCATTGACTTCCTACCATGGTTGGTCCCCCATCAGTTGCAGTGCTTGGACTATCTGCAAGTATCTATCCACTCATTAATTATGCCGCGGTGTTGGTTCAACCTACATATTTTTGCTTCTCTCTATGCTCTATCTGGATTTTACTTGCTGTCTATTGTGATTGCATTTGCTGATTCTGATTGTTCGAAATGGAAGATCACATGCGAATGTACAACGAAACAACAGTCCCACAAATTCAAGAAGCTTTCATAGTTTTTGTCAATTCCAATATTTGAATAACAATTTCCCCTGATAGCACAAACATCCGTCTATAATTACCATTTGAATAATTTTTAATCCCATTAAAAAAGAAACATAAAAAGTAAACAATAAATAAACAAATGAATAGATAAATATACGAACAAGAGTCTTCGATTGCGAATGCTTTGGAATAAAAGAATTTCCATTGAGTCCATTGGAATCTCAACAATAAATGTACGCGAACGGGGCTGGTGAAGGGTGATGAACGGGTTTCCGAAAAAAGCAAATATTTATTTAAAAAAAAATAGAGATACATCATATAATATTTATTTATACTTTTTATCTTATTTATATACGTATTTGATATTTTACCACCAAAAAAAAAAAAAAGACGCATAGGGTCCATAGGACTCATATCTTAACATTGATCTTCCTTCTCAGTAAATCGGGTCTCGAAGTTGAATTGTACCGTGTGGTTCTGGAAAGTTTTATTTTTTTTTAAATTTTTTTTCATTAAAATCAAGTTTCACGTTTTGTGAAAATTTGAGAGAGGGTGCAAAGTTGATTTCGGAAACGCAATTGTGTTGACAAAAGCTACAGAATTTCCAACGTGAAGAAGAATCGGTCAATAACATTTACTTCTGTGCCATCAAATGCTGACAAAGGTCAGAGGGAGAAAGTTCTAAAGAAGTCTTATTCGGCTCTTTCAAAGTGGTTGGTGTCATGGTCCTCGGGGGCCACAGTATGTTCATTTTGAAACACTCGTGGTTTAAGCTTCGTAGTAACCGGCGATTTTGAATTTGTGTAAGATAGACTTATAGTCTAATATTTAAATTCTCTGTAAGTGCATTCTACGAAGTGCCATGATAATTTGTGTAAAGCTGTATTGAGTTTATTTCTTCAATTCCGCCAAAAAACTATGTTAATCATATTAATACTAGAGATTCCACTAAAAAAACATCCTTCGGCTTATGTTTGGGCCAAAGATGAACATTGTTTGTAAAGACAAAACATAGCCTTTTTGCAAACATAGCATTTTTACGAACGTGCACATATGATAAAATTCCCAAAGAATTAAAATGGCTTTTCAAGATGTATGGGGATTTAAGTCTTGAGTGCTAGATAGGATAAATTACTAAGAATGGAAGTTCACTAATCATTTTAAAATTATATATATTTTTTTATTTGAAGCTGAGTGAGAGAAAAGAATAGAAAAGGCAAGAAAACAAAACGACTCTAGTCACCATGTGGGAGGAGGCTTCTGTCTACAATGTCGGCTTGTAACAGAATATGCAAGTCAGGTGGGGAAGCGTCCCAGATCACCAGCAAAGCATGGTCTGCGATTCTAAGGTTTGGCCATGAGGTCCGCACAATAGTTCTCTTCCCGTAAGGTGTGTCGTAGCTTGCAATTCCGGGAAAGTTTCAGCACGCAACCGCATTCTACGATGATAGGCCGATAAAAGTCGGAATTCCAATCTGATTTCGTAAGCATTCAGCACGTCTCCACAATTATATTGCGAAGACCATTTTTTTCATGTTGTCCGCAAGGCTACAAATGTAGCTCTCTACTCTGCACCCATTGCCATGGTATACCCACAGCAACTCGAAAAGTCAGAGATCCAGCGCCCGAACATGTTGAGTACACGACTCGTTCATGTTGAGGATACATTTGAAATACTTTTGTAATTTTGACAATAAATATTAAAATTTGATCAACATTTTATATTATATTTGTAAATAAAAATCTCATTACTTATTTAATTATATTTATGAACGATTTGATAATTCATTATATTAGATTTGTTAATAAATTTTATTAACATTATTATACAATAATATATATATATATATATATATATGGGTAGAAGTAAAATTTCTAGAAATTTTACTTAATATAATATGTATAAGTTTATATATAAATTGTGTTCTTATTGTATTTATATCTTTATTTTTTAAAAAAAATATTAATGTGTTACAATATTTTTATTATATTATATTTCGATTGTTGTGTCTGTGTCTGTATTTGCTATAATAAAGCTGATCAATGTGCTAACTGTATGTCTAGTCTATCTCATTAGTCAAAACTCGGATCACGCCTTCGGCACGTGCAAGAGCTATACAGGACACGGATTGTGCCGACGCGCTCTGTCTGGGGCTGACGTGGCTTAATTTCGCTTCCTTTTACTAAATCAATCAGGCGCAACGCAAAGACCGGACAAAAGAAAAAAAAAAAAAAAAGAAAAAAGAAAAAGAAGACAACAGCTGCTGAAAAAGACAATGGCGATGGCGTCGATGCGATTGGGCGCACTGCGAACCGTCCCTCGTGGCGGGTCAAAAGTCTCGACTCCTCCCAAGCGAGGCTTCGCTTCCTCCGCTCATCACGACGATGCTTGTACATTCTCTCCCTCCTATTTTGCCCTATATATATATATATAGATATATATATAAGCACCTGATACTTATCGGATTGATGCTTGACTTTGCCTGTTCTCATTGAACGGAATGTTTGATGGATGAGGCTGCAAAGTGGGAGAAAATAACGTATTTAGGAATTGCTACCTGCACCGTACTGGCTATTTATAACCTCTCAAAGGGTCACCATCACTTCGAAGAGCTTCCTGTGAGCTTTGTTTTCTCTTTTCCTATTCATTTTGATTCTTTTATTTTTATTTTTTTATTTTTATTTGTTTTTCTATAATTGGGAATTTCTTAGAGATTGATTTCTTTTACTGCACTTGAACTGTTATTATTGACGACTAAGTGAAGTTTAAATCTCTTTTTGGGAACATGGGTGATGTAAAGTATCGTGTATTGGAACACAATTTTTTAACTGTGACGGATCGCTTTTAATTTTAATTTTCGTCCGTTCTGTGTATTTGTGCAGCCATATCCATACCTGCACGTTCGAAACAAGGAGTTCCCATGGGGTAAGTTTCACTTACATTCGATGTCCCGAATTTCATTCACTGCTTGCCAATGAATATATAAATATGCCTTTTTTTTGTCAATTCCAATTGTGGTGTCTCTAGAGGGAACCTTAATTATGATAACATGGAAAATATAGTGTGAAGAACAGCAACGCGAGGAGTTTAGTGTACGACAGAACTTTAGAGAGGAGGGCAAAGACTAGGGTGTCAACAGACTGAAGGTATTATTCATATTCCAAACTCGAACAAACCCCTTTTCCATTGGTTCGGTTCTTCTTGTTTGGTGAAGGCCAGATAATTAATTCCTCGTGCTTCATGATGATTTTATGCTAATCTAAGATGGGATTTCTATTAACAGTTTTTTGAGGGTTCACTGGAATTCTATAAGAATAGATTGGAAATTCTTTTCTCACAAGTTTATTTTAAGATGTGATAGTTGTATTTGTGACTAATTTTTTGTTGATTGCATTTTTCTTGCTTGTGGGTGTCATATTCCCCTCAATGTTGGATCCCAAGTTGATCTTAATCCAAAGTTAAATCACTGTTCATATAGCTGGGTTTGGGTTTGCTATAGCATGTTGCTATAGATCAAAGTTCAACTGCTACAAGGCATGGTAAGACAATTGGTACAGACGGAACAGTCGGAAAGATGTCTCACTTTATTATGTGTTTAGTCATTATATGGGGCCTTTGCCATAATCATTTAATGTGTTGCCTCTTTGGTTTTGTTCTTCTCATGCTTTAAGATGAGGAACGTCGCTTACAGGATATGCGTTTTTTTTTCCTCTTTGGTATGCAGGGCCAGATGGACTCTTTGAGGCGAAGAAGTACCACTAAAAAATTGATTGTGCTTTCTCAAGCAGAACTTCTAAGATCAGTGATATGACTTCGGATGCTTTTTGAATTTGATGTTAGGATGTCCATTTCGCATTATCAATTCTGGTTTTTATACTGTAAATGAGGAAGGCTTTATCCTTCGGCTTTAGCTTGTTCTTTTGCTTGCTGCTAAATAAACTTTATGAACCACTTGAATTGTTCTTTTGCACCTTTTTGTAAGTTGTGATCTATATTTAATCTTTTCAATGGAGAAATTGTTGGTGTCTTAGAAGCTAAAAAGACTGAAAAGAAAGTAAATGATTAATGCAATCTAGGATACTTGTTCTAAAATTATTATTATTTTTATTTGCAAATAATAGGATGTGCTCAGAAATACTGCACCGGCTACTATTTGGGTTTTAAACAAATGTTTTAGTATTTTTATTTTTGACGGAAACTCTTCTTCTCCTGGGTGTTTAAAAAAACAACTTGGTCCGTTTGGCCAGCACCAGCACCATTATCTTTATTTAAAGATGTGTCTTTCTGGGAGTTCGAAGGGATGTGTCTTTCTGCATTTTCATTTGTGTTAGGCGCCATAAAAGTTTTGTAAGTGCCTGAACGAATGCGATTTTCTACGCGGGCAAGATGTGCCTACGGCTGTGGCATGGGGCAAAGCCTCCATCAAAATATTCAATGTTTCAATCTATTTTTAGTTAATTAACTCAGACTAGTGAAGTTCCGATATTTCAATTTATGTACGAAAATCAATGAAACGGGTTCTAGTGGAATACTGTATTATTATTTATCATGGGGAATTGAATTGTTGTACATCGAGCTGGGTTTTGGGGAACTTGATCATCCTCTCTCTCTCTCTCTCCCAAGGATAAATGGCCCATGAAAATGCAACAACAGATATATAAAAAAAATATATATATATATTATTCAAAATAATAAATTTGTTATATTAAAAAAATAACTGTGATAAATATTTATATATTTTTTATTGAAAACGGCATATTTTGTCCACCAGTCGAGAGAGAGAGAGAGACAGAGAGAGAAGGATGAGGAGTTTTCAAAACAACAGTGATCTGTTGTAGAAGACAGCCCAGCACAGCAAAACACACTCGTAAGCAACAGGCACGGGGAATCAGAATCCTTATTTATCACTCGTTGTACCTCAGCTTTCTTCAGCTTTGTCTGACTGTGACCTTTGCATGAACATTCTAATTTTTTAGGCTTGGACTTTTGGGACGCTACGCGTGACCGTTTGCGTCCTGGTGGTGGGTGTGTACGTTGATATATTCCTTTCCCAAGGGAGAATAATTTTGCTCCTATCAGATTATCTGGATAACTTTTTTCTTCTGATCCGAGGACAAACATATCTATTTATGATGATAGAAAGGTCTGATCAATTAATCAGATAATAAAGAGAGATGTTTTGCAGTATGTCAATGATTTTATATAGGCACTCCCACAGCCATAGGATGGATCATATGATTATTTACTGGATTGAATAACTATAAATGTTGTGATCATTTCATTTAAGCAGTTGTGGAGTGTGTTCATATCGTGGTTACGCTTGATGCATCAAATTAGAGTTATTTATGACTAAAAAAAAATTTATATTAGATTAGCCAGCAAGAGCATGCTCCCAAGAGGATGCAATCATGTCATGTCCTGTCAAAATTTGATTGGACCATGGAAGCCCTGCCCCCCCTCTCTCTCTCCTTCTCTCTCTCTCTCTGGGTATATGGCGTACGTGGTCATTTAGCATGGCTACATTCACTGCTCTAGATTGATTTGTGGTGAAATGTCTACGTGAAAGAGGGAAAGAAGGAAAGAAAGAAAGCTGCTCGCCTTCTTCATGGGTTATAAATGATACCTAGGAAAGACCCATCAAAGAGGAAAACAACCCATGTAACATCCACTTAATGTGCAGTAGACATTTCTTTTTTAACAAGACACCCATCGTTCTCTCTAATCACAATTTTTATTCTCTTTTTTCTCTCCCATCCTTTTGCTTCCTGTTATTGCATGAAAAGGAAAATGCCTGCAAACATATCAAACGTCTGGACATTCATCATTATTGGCCCAAAATGGAAGGACCCTTTGCCTAAACGGAGAGAGTCCATTCTGACAAAAGTCATAATATTAGAGCTCATGTTGAAACGCCTGTGGATTATATCTCGTAGCCTCCCTTTCGTCTAGGAATAGAAAATTAGTAACTAATCTATTTTAAGCTTTGAATTTAAATTGACGGGTGGAAATTTTTTCTCTTGGGGAGCTAAATTAACATTTGTTTAATTAGCAATCTCATGCCTGAAAAGAATATTTTCCTGTGGAGTAATAATAAGTTTGGACATGTCCGAATATGAGCATAATATCATTTTACTTGTCTAATTTAGATTAAAAAGTGGGAAATGGAAGAGCCTGGACCGGGAAGACAAATTAGAGAAGACAATATTTTCTTGTTGAGTAATATTAAGGGAACCAAAAATTTTATTAAAGGTGGTGAGACAGACATATAGGTTCCAACTTCTTTTCATGTAAGCTCCATCTTCTGATTTTTTTATGAGTAAAACATATAGTTTTTATCACCATAATTAATTAAAAATTTTTGTACGAGCTTTATGCCCAAGATAGTATTCTTTCTTATGTGGATATTATCTCGGAAAGTAATATGAATTAAAAAAAAAAAGCTTTATATACAACCTATTTACAACAGAGGATTTTCTCACAGCGGGGAAAAAGAAT
Source organism: Bruguiera gymnorhiza (assembly GCA_020883675.1). Classification (NCBI taxonomy): domain Eukaryota; kingdom Viridiplantae; phylum Streptophyta; class Magnoliopsida; order Malpighiales; family Rhizophoraceae; genus Bruguiera; species Bruguiera gymnorhiza. Next base: position 2,562,943 of record JAIRCJ010001060.1, read on the forward strand.
GAGCAAGTATATTTCGAAGCATTTTAATCTGTAATTTAGAGATTTCAAATTAAAGTCATAATTGGCATAATATAGGTCGTAATTTTTGAAATAGAAGACAACTATTCCCCGCTATATAACCTAAGGTTTGTAGAGAAGGTGGAAAACTTGTTTAGACTAATGTCACTTATAGTTTAATTAGGCTATAAGACTTGTAAGGAATGACGGCCCGATGCCATGAACTCCCAAAGGAACTCATAGAATCCAGGTGCTCATCTGGCCGCCCTCTCCCCTTCAGCTGGCTCTGCCGGCAACAGGGAAACCAGTCAAACAACCTTATCATTCATCCGATATATTGGCTTCCCTTATTTGGTTTGTGCAGTGGAAGAAAGCAAAATAATGGTTATTTCAAACAATTAAAAAAAAAAAATGATGGACGCGCTACTTGGGGGATTCAAGTGGATACAATATAATTTTATATTAGATGCAAAATATTTTATAATACATATATAACATTTAATACATCTTAGAGTTTTACAGACATATAGTAGATATTTATGTAAAATCTATTTATATAATATTAAATATTATTCATGTTGTATAAAATATCATGTAGTGGTATAACATTATATTGTGTCTACCCGAGAAAATCGGACAGCGTATCTAGAAAATATTTTTCTAAAAGAAAAAAAATTGTTATGTGTATGAAAATGTGGAAGGTGTAGCGATTTAATGGATATAATTATAACCTATATATAATAGGTAACTTTTTAATAAAGATAACAAATATGGTAACTAATTAGTTGAAAAGAAATTACTTAGGTAATCTATATGTTATCTTCCAAGTACATCATAAATGGTACATTGTATGAGCTAAAATTTTTATTCAAGTTTAAACCAAACGAAGATTGAAATACTATCTAGTGCTTAACGAGAGGGCTGGAGTGCCAATTAGCTCGGCCCCTTAATAAAAATTATTAAAAAATATACTTGATTTCAGGACAAATGTTTCACCGGGCGCAAAAGCTAAAAATCTCTTAGTCAGATGATCAAAACTTATTATAATTATTTGCAATACCTTTTGTGGGAAGTTTGAGGTACTCCTGATTTTGTGGTTTCTTGCACGTTATGAAATGGGAACTCCAACCCAAAATCTGGAGAAACGTCCAAGCGTTGAGACCTCAGCACTTGAAGCCAAGCACTGAACCATCGAGCGGGAGTTAACCGCTGCGTCTTTTTTTTTTTTTTTTATCAGGACAAAGAGTTAGCAACCACTTTAATATGTGTGTATTTGTGACTTATCAACAAGAAAAAAGAAATGTTTGTATTTGTGTGTGTGTGGTGGTTTGCTTTGTAGTTGCTTTTAATTTTGGAAGGATGATGATCAAATAAAATTTTGGAGATATGATAATGCAGTAAGAGTGAACAACTTTGCAGAAGCATGCACCGATATTGTACCTCCTGAAATTCTTTTTCGAGCAATAGGTCAAAGAAAAATGACCAAGAAATCAGGTGTCTTGCATTGCATGCATATTGTTAAAAAACTCGGGTCTTGAACACCTAAGAAGTCCCATTAAGCTTGTTTTACTCAAGGGTTGAAGATTAAATTTCCACATTTGCATTTCCAACTCAATGGCTTGTAATTGGAGCTACCGTCATATGCAACGCTGGAGTCATTGCTGTCATTGCCATGATTTACCTGGGGATTTGTAGGCACCTGAATGGCTTCACAGTGACCACATGAATTGCATCTTTTCTCGCACCCTGGAGGCCTTGAACCTATCTGGGACTTCACAACCCCCTCGCTTTCATTTACTGTCTAACCAAATTCCCCAATAAACCCACTCAGTACTCGTCATTTTCGTTTGACTTTCTTTGCGTGCATGGAGAAAAAACATAGAGAGGCCAATATATTTCTAAAGATTTAACAGAAATTAGGAAAAGGACGGTGCTCACCAGTGAGAAGGTAGCGATTTTAGGAGTTAGTCTACCTGCAACAAAACAGAGCAAGTGAGATGCACCTATTCATAACATAAATTGCTTTTCCAGTTTGGCTAATAATCCAAGGCAAAATTCGGCAGTGACCCATCTACCTTTAGCCTTGAATCTGAACTGGGTTGAGCTTGAAATCAAGAGAAACAGACAGGAAATGGCAGCATAGCTAAACCTTTGACCCGACAAGAGCTTTCTATTACACCCCATTTAAGAATAAGTAAGCGAAGGTGCTGTATGTAAAGTGAGAACTGATAGAGAAAAAGATAAAAGGAGAGAGAGAGAGAGAGAGAGAGAAAGAGAGAGAGAACACATATAAGAGAATGAAAAGGTAAGTCTTGCATTGTTTATGGTAGAAGAAAGAGAAGGCAACTGTGGGTGTTTTGAGGTAGGCAGGGACGTGAGGTGAGGTGTTCTTATGCAGCTAATCGGATCGGATGCTCCTGTGTGGATAGTTGGTGTCCACTCATAAAGTAAAAAATGAAGATTTGGGCCTGAAGCTGGAGGGACATAAGCCCCAATCTTTATTCAAAATCTTTTTGAAAAAGGAAAAAGAAATGAGTCATGGCCTCTCTATGACAAGAAAATAGTAAACTGATAAGAAGTCAAAATTGTTTGTACGTGATCTATACCCTCGGAATTAATAATAGAGACAACAAAGTGTAAATCTAATAATTATAATAGTATAATTATTAAAAAAAAGTAAGGAGTCAGAGTGGCTTTCCTTATGCTATTGATTTCAACTCAAAAGTTGGCCGAGTGGCAGTTCTCTGTAGGGACGCTAAAGGTAGAATTCGGGAGGGGTAGGCCTGGAAAAATAAACTGCAGTTTGCACTCATGGCTGAAGCTTGGGCACTGACGGAGGCGACTAAGCTTGCAAAGGACATTGGGTCACATCAAGGATGTCCATGGGAGAGATTGGAACCCTTTTGCGATGCAAAAATAATTTGTCTGATGTTGATTTTTGAACTTGCAAATGTACAAGTAGAAATGCAAACTTGGTTATGGATTGGGTGGCAAACCATGTTAGAGTTTGCTCTTGCCCCCTTGATTGGGTTCCAACACTTGGCCGCAAGTAATGAATTTACTGTGTAATGAAACCATATAGTAAACGGAACAACCTTGATTTCTGATGTAAAAAAATAAAGAAAAAGAAAAAGAAAAACCCCAAAAACATAACTTGTAATTATTACATATCAAACCACTCAAACCACACTCACGACTTTGTGCAACTTACATAACACCAAAAACTATTAGTTGACATCCGCAATCGTTTACTGCCTTTAATATCACACATTGTATCGGGCGAGAAAATTCTTAGGTATGGGCCTTAGGTTCGCCTAAATCCATCCTCCTAGGTTCCAATCTCACAGGACCAGTCCACTTGGATTCATGGCGTTAGAATCCAAGACTGTTTAGCATGCCTATATCAGCTTGGTTCCATGCTGGGTCAGTGTGCATGATCTCAACGACATAATTACCGAGTTGATGTCAGTCACATCTTACTAGAACTCAAATACTTGGCAAAGCCCTTGTCGGACCGGCTTGAGACTCCTTTATCTCTTATTTAAAGCTCACCAAAGAGAAACCTGTCTAGTTCTACAAATACCCAAGACTCGCTAAGGCCCGAGGTACGCAAATGCTCTCTCTACATCTACTTCTCTCACTAATTTTCTTTGCAGTCTTTGACTTAATCTAACGTCAAGCTCCAACACGACGTTCTTAGTTTTTCGTTATCTTTCAAGTTTCTAGTTCGCTCATCCGGAAATAATTATTTATCTAACAGAAATTTAAGGTGCTACCATAACGATATTGATGCAATCACTCGCAATGTATTGCTCAGCCACTTATGAATAGTCTCGTAATGAGGAAGAATTTGGGACCATTTATTGGGCACATAATCTGAGGTTCAAATCTCACTAACAGCTTACGATTTGCCAGAAAAGAATTACTTTATTAAAAAAAAAAATCCTTCACCACAAGACATGTACATGACATTCAATTTTTTGCACAAATACCGTATAATTTTGGATAGTTGCAAGCACAACCCTCCTCTATTTGGTAAATCTCTCTCTGTCGCATTCTGCCAAAGAACACTATATATGCCATGACAGATGAAAGACAAAAGTTCCCAAAAACTGACAATTCATCACGGCTGTGGATTCTAATTTTCTTTTCTTTCTTTTATTTTGGGGGGGGGGTTATCGCTTACATTCCTACTATCATATCATATATGGGTTTTTCCCCCTCTCTTTCTCTCTTTCGAAAATGAAAACTACTTATTGGTTGGCCTCAGCCATGGCCCCTTATCATAACATTTATTCACTCATCTCACGCTAAAAAGAAAGTAAAGGAAAAGGAAAAGAACTTGCGCTTTACAGTACACACACCTCGGAAATTTGAGTAAATTAAGCATTAAATATCGAAGTAGCAAAATAAAATGAGGAGTAGATAAAATAGGTTTGTTAGATCCGGTTTACCAACTAATTACTTCCCTTCTCCTTCTCCGGTATTTATTCAATCGTGACACTAACATGGTAATCATTAGCATGATAAAAAAATGCTTTGCCGTTTGTCTCGTCCATCCAATATATTTCTATGCTACTTTTATTGGTGAACATGTATAATTTTTTTTGTCTAAATATCATAATCCGATGTTTTTTATTTAATATGTTGTATATAATTAATTTATGTATATTAATTTTTTATAAGACATGTTTCCTATTTAATTTGGATGATTTCTTTTTATTTAGATTATAAGTTAATTTTCATAAATTTTATTTTTTTAAAAGAATTATAACTTAACAGTTCAAAAATAAAATTTTAAGTTTTTAATTACTTTGTATAGTTTAAGCATACGCGTGGAGCTCATGGTTGACGCTATAGGGAGTGTAGCCTGGAAGCCCAACTTAATCTCATTCTCCCGATGCCTTGTGCTTTACCCCCAACCCAAGCAATGAGAGAATAAATTTAATGGGCTTGGCTCTGACTGGATCAAGGCTTGGTGTTTCTGCCCGTGACAATGTTAACACCTAAGCAACCGCTACCGGCACAACGAGGCAGGATGAGAAGCTAGACTGGCTTGCTGCGTTTCCCGGGATGAGAAGTGCAGATTTCTGATAGGAGTGATACGAGTTCACAAAAAATAAAATCAAAATCATTCTATGAAGATGGATGGAAAATATATAATTCAGCGATTATAATTGTAATTTTTGTAGGTTATCGTCAAAAAGTAACATCCCCTTAACATTTTCGTAACATCTTCTTATCGTCCAGAACGGACGATTCATTGGAGCTGTCGAAGAGGAGCTAGACAAGCCCCTCCTCTGGGACGTGTTAAGACCCACCCACCAGCCCTCCTCCTCAACTAACTAACTAATAGCGTATTAATGTACATTGATTATAAATAATCTATTTTGATTGTGATTATGTGTTTACTTTTGAACATACTTCTTTATCAATTATAGTAAGGAAATTACCATTTATGCTCAAAATGATTTGATACACATATATGCAATCAGTAAAAGAACAAGAAAAATGAAAGTTGGGTGGACAAATTGCTAATTTCTTAAGGACAAGGACGAAAAGAAAAAGAATTTGAGTCAAAGCAACATAAATGTAAAACATTTGGTGGGACAACCGTAAAAATTTAAAAATTTGTACCAAAGTCGTGGTATCTTTTGATGATTTTTAAAAATTATGGAGCCACGCTGAAAGCATAATGTGGCTCAGCCTCTCTACGCAACAATTTTTAGAACAAAAGTAACAGTTAAAAGAATAAACCTAAAGACTTTTTTGGTACATTATTTAGGGTTTGTAAATAACACCTTTGAATTATAAATCAGAATTTTCACCATAAAGTTAATATTGCAATTGGAGAATTTTTAAGTTCAACTTGTGAGTTGATTATTATTCTTATTTTGTTGAATTAGGGGTGTAGTGCGAGTCCCTTGTCGGATGACAATTTGCTCGTGTGGAGCGCCACCATTTTTGGGCCCCACGAGACTCCGTGGGAGGGTGAGCTTTGTGTTAAATAACCAATTGAATTAATGTTATCAAAGTCGTTTTTATTTATTTATTTGTTTTCAATGGTGATTTTGTTTTGAAAGGGGATATGGTTAATTAGGTGTTTGAATTTGGTTGAAATTGATGGTGGGGTTTATAGCTTAAGGTTGACATTTGGTGAGAATTATCCCGAAAAGCCGCCCCAGGTCCGGTTCACCTGCGACATGTTTCATCCTAATGGTTAGCTATTATGCTCTCCTTTTAATCTATCGTCTATGTTCTGAAAGATGATATGTGTTCTTTGCATTATCATTTCCTTGTTGGAATTTGATTGCTAATCTAGGAAAGAGACATGGATTGTGTTCTTAAATTGAACAATGCCTCTGTTCTGGCTTGGATGTTATGTTAAAAAAAAAAGAATAAAAAAAAGATTCAGGTTTTTGAGGTATTAAGGTAGTGTATGCAGATGGCTGGTTTGGTTAGGATGAGCTAGAAGTTTCTTAGAATTATGTGAAAAATATAGGGGGTCTTTTGTTGAATATGGAGGGGCTATGGCATCTGAGATAAGGGTTCAAATGGCAGAAAGTGAATGGCAGTGATGAGAGGAAGCTCACCTGTCATTGGAATGTCTACTCGGTTTAGCTTATCCCCTTCAAAATGCAGCAGCAAGACTAAGAGTGGGATAGGAGACGAGGCCAGCTTCATCTTTTGTCTTGGTACAATAGGATGCACAATGAATTGCCTGTTTTGGTTCTATAGTGGTTTTGAACCCCTTGCAGAGTTGTGGTAACAACAAAAGAAGTTTGTTGTAATGTGTCCATTCGCTTTTGCAATTTAAAATTCTCGTAAGTTGCTTTATGAGACAAATCAAGCACCACAACACAGACAAATTGCAGAGGGTAGGCTTGAAGAGCACTGTCTCATGTGAATTGCTCTGTTAATTGTGTGTTGTCCCTTATCACTGCGACTAGTCTTTTGGTACAATATCTGAGCATGGTCTGCAGTGATGACGATGATTAAAGTCCTCTAGAAATTCCATCCCTTCTACAATAATCATGATTATCTACTTGTTCATGCCAGAAATGTATCAGATTCATTTGTAGGTCAGTGAATGTTTTGCAAAGATACACATGGCAGCATGTAGAAGAAATATTTCTCTGTTGAGCGTTCTTGGCAGAGATAGTCCACAGTCCACCAGCTAAAAGCCAGAAAAGATATGAAAAAGGGCTATTAGGAGATTCCCTATAAGGTGGAATTAAACTGTATGATTCCGAAACAAGCAACAAGAAGTTATAAATACAGCAAGTTGTGTTGTGTAGAAGTTTTGGTGGTTTGTGGCAATTGTATGTCTGTGGGTTTATGAATTACACAGTGCTAAGAGTGATCACCATCTGCCTTTCACCGTCTGCCTTTCACCATCTGCCTTTCATTTTCTTTTAATTGGACACCCACCGTGCTTATCTTTTGCCAATCAATCACGCAACTCGCTGTTGTATTTTATTCGGAACATACAAGACTAAACAACCAGTCTCTTTTCTTGGTTTAGACGGGTAGGCTATCTTACCCCAGCGACAGTCTGTAAATGTTTTGGTCTGAAACCGAAATGAGAATCTCGCGACATTAGAGCAGATTGTACGTGGAGAAGCAAATGATAACTTACACTAATATGATATTAGGAACAATTACCGTTGCCAACCGATAAAGAAAAGAAGGGAACATAGATCGTGATTTGTTTCAATAAGCTCGGATTTATGTGATTGTTTGACAAATTAAAAGATATATTGAACATATCATAATTGAACGAGAAAGACGAACAAATTTGTCCGATATAATATAACAATTGATGTTCAAACAAGCACATGTATCAATCCTAGACTTAGAGGAGTTTAAGTAATTTTATTATTGAATCTTGTGGTCAATACGTGAAAGTATGCTTCAACAAAAGCATGCGTTTGAAGTAAAAAAATATAATATTACCATTGAGATTATTAGATAATAGGAATATAAGGTGACTAAGAATGTGTTTCAAAATATAGTGTTAATGTACTTGAAACAAATGATAAGAATCATGAAAAATTTACCTTATGCATTTGGTATAAAAATACAAAGTCATGGAAATCTTGACTTTAGTGGGAAAAATTAAAAAAAAAAAAAATCCTTGATTCTCTTTAATTCAAATAATGCAATAAATTGACAATATAATAGTATGCAATATCAAATTTATTTGTATATTCAAATAGTATAGTATATAACCATGATGGCTAATATTAAAATATTTTCAATGCCTAAATTCTTTTCAAGTGATAAGATCCATATCATATCGTTTCAATGTAGTCATTGGGACCAAGCATTCAAAAACGTGCTCCCTCCCTCTTCTTCCCAAGCCCTAATTTTGCTAAGGTTTTTAACATGACATAAATCTAATATTATGTAGTCACATATCCATTTTTTTGTCCAGAGAGAGGGAAAATGAGGAGAAAATCTGTCCTTGTCATCATTCCTAATTTCCTAACTGGTAAGAATCCAAAATTACTATCCTCTCCATGGTAAATTGATACTCAAATAAAAATGATATGAGATTATTGTAAATAAAATATCATCATTCTTTTTTGCCCGTCGAGGTGCCCCGGCATTTTTATCGGTTGACATCCTCCACTCCAAATGCACTCTAAGAATAAAGAGTTTTCTCTTTCAATATACCGAAAAAAACAAAAGAAAGACATTTCCCATTTTCTTTTTTTTTTTTGTCCAAAAAAACTCTTTTCCAGTTCAAGCCTCCAAGGTCTCATCATTATTATTGCCAATTATAAGAAAAGGCCATATTTAATCACTAGGCCCGATCGGAATCAGATCCAAGAGGCCCTGCGACACGGCGATGGCGGGACATGCGAACTTCAAGAACAAGCTGCGAGCTAATGGTTAGATCAAGATCTTCTGAATATTCTCAATATGAGTCAAAAGCTCCGCGTCCAATCCAGTCGTCGAATTTCCTCTTTAGCCTTATCAATATTAAACCTCACTTATTACAGGAGCCTATCACTTTCGTTTAAAAGTAATTCTTTGACATAATTTTTATCATCGTATTTGATTGTCTCGTGCTTATTCACTAATATAATTATCAAAATACTGAAGAAAGAAAAAATAATGCCGAAAACATTTTTCGACCCTTAACTATGTGTTCTTTTACAAGTGTTAGGCTCATCATAAGTCCGGTCTCCGACCTATCCTTCTAGGTCTTCGTCAGCTACCTATAGCCTTGATGGACTAGAAAACCTTGCTCTTGGGAAAAGCTTTGGAGCTTCATATAGTCGCGCCCCCTTCTTATCTCTAAGTACATTGGAGGGCCTTTTACAGGATATATCCAATCCAATTGTTTTTGTATAATGAAAAAAAAAAAAAAACTGCTTTATGAATCAATTCTCAGTTGTGCAAGTAGTCTGAGGACTCGGGAGTGAAGTCCCCATATATTCATGTGCACGTGCATTCGCTTCATTACATTAAATGAGTTGCCCCAATTTTTTGGCACGCTCGTGTGCTTGGCATTGATCATTGTTTTGATGTGTGTGCAAATGGCAGAAAAAAAAGTTATAACTTTTAAACTTACAAAGTTGTTGTCGTGGACTTTGATTTTGCAGTGGACTCTTGAATGGGAATTGGGTATGTACCGTATCCCAAAGATGCACAGGCTAACAGAAATGTTAGAGCCAATGATAAATTAACTTGCCTTTGAACAAATTTCTCTGTTCCCTTTTGATTATGAAAGCCGTCACTTTTCCGAATGCACTTTCTGTATCAATTACAATGTCAAAGCATGAAAAAAGACGAGATTGAAAATACAATTGAGGTGGAATCATGTCGTCCAAAGTTTAAACAACAATTAATGATCTTAGCATCTCTCAAGACGCTTCTGTACTCATTGAAGCAATACCAATATTGCATAATTCTAGTAGCATGGGACTTCGAGTGCTATAGTTTACGTTAGTTAACCATCTTGATAAATGGTAAAGACCCATTTAAAGAAATGCTCGGTGTTAATTCATGAACTATCTCCTGCAGGTGTTAAGTTCAATCTTCACTTTCGAGACTATTGAGCTCTTTGAAGACAGTGAAATTTGCTAACCAAAACCATAAAGAGCAGATGGATTTAGACTAGTAACCAAATCCATATTTGTAGATTAAGAGCATCACCAGATTACAAAGATAGTATACAAATGTTGTCGGTCAATATTATCGCACGAAACAACTTTTGCACTTGTAGCCACTTGCACCATGAGAATAAGATAGGTAGTTCGGTTGGGCACATCATGCTAGCTAATATATTCTGTAATTAATTGATAGGCCTATCCTTTCGTAATCCAAGTGGATGATCATCTCTATATTTATAAAACCCATATGGGCTGTATCTAGGTTCAATCATGTCTCTTGCGAATTAGCGATTGTAGTACATAAATTGCAACAATAATGCATGTAAATATCTTACACGATCCTCTCCCTTTTCAAATGCTTTGATTGCCATATAATAATCTCATGGGTTGAGTTCACTAAGGCCCCACTACGAATAATTTCTTACCTGTGGGTCAGATTTTCTTGCTAGTTTGGTGGCAGAAACGAAGAGAAAGGGCGAAACCGACTCTCTTCCAAGTTCCATTCATTGACATAACCTACAACTTCTGAATAGAACCATAAGCATTTAAATCCATTTAGTGTATGTCCACACCCATGCATTTACATCCACCCAGATTGAAACTTGCCGATGTTGACGCTAAACCGGACGTCAAACTTATCTGTACACGCAGATTATTGATTAAACTTTGGTCTAATCCCTAAGTTCAGGAGATAGGTCCACCCTTAGATAATATTCCATTATTAATTAGAATGTCACGAACCAGAACGTGGCATGCTGTCAACATGTAGAAATGGAAGTAAATTGAGTGGTGAGAAAGAAAATCAAGAGAACAAAAAAAACAGCAATTTTCTGATAAATTGTTTAGATAAGATAGAAAAGGAAGAAGCAAAAAGGAATAGAAATTAATTTTTCTCTGTTTTATTGATATTGAAAAAGAAATGAAAGAGAAAGAAAATTTGTATTTGTAATTACTCTTATGCACTCAATTCGCAAATTATCGAAGAGAAAGAAAGCAACAGGCTTAAATCTCTTGGTGAAACATTGAAAATTATTTAAACTAATTAAAGTGAATGAGATCGTGTGTGTGTGTGTATATAAATATATATTCCGATAGCTACTTTACACATATCGTTAACCACAGTGTTGCTATCCAATGAGGGACCCATAAGGTCGGAATCATTTGGCCCGCATGCAAATTTTGGAGGACTTAGATTTCTCTATTTCCGTTGCCCAACTGGACAACAATAGGCCTGAATGAACAGACAAGCTTTGGTTTTTATAATGTGCAATATAACGTGAAAATAGTCTTTTCTCCTATGATAAATAGGCATTGACTCAAGGGTGGTACTCATACCAAGTTCGGACATACAGAGTTCAGAAATCCAACTTTGATACATAGTTTAAAAATGGTCCAAGGTGAACTTGGATATCTTCGTCGGCATGGAGAGAATTGGCTACAAAGCGAGGCAAAAGACCCATCTTGATAGAGCTCCTCTCTTGATTGTGAGAAAGAAATAGAGCTCTCCATTAATGACAGTACTTATATTCTTGTTTTTCAAATTTAGCCACTCTGGTAGCCGGCAAGAAATGAAATATCTCGAGATGCTGTCCCTGGACGGTCCACCGATCCATCTGGATAGGAAAATAATTGAACGTATTAATAATGGCTTAGGGTTAATGGAAGTTCTTATAATAAACCTTAAATATATCCATATATATATATATGGATCTTGATGTTTTATCCATTAGTGGCTATTGGCATAGCTCAAAAGCTTAGACAAGTCATCTCGCTAAAGTGACTATGATGTTGAGGTAGAATATTATACGGTGGGACTTGTCAAAGAGACGGAGAATCCCCTTCTGCTACTGAGGTTCAATTTTATTTTGATTAATTATCTCTCCTAGAATTTGGACTTGGATTTTTAAGATGAATATATAAATTCAATGACTAATGAAGCTTATTTTTATCGAAGAAAAATTACAGGTTTTTGGTCATAGTTCTACTGCTGCTTACCATATAATGGAATCTTTTGAGCCCATATACGCGTGGAAATATGTTAGCATGTTCAATCAAGGCGAACAACAACATGAAGCCTAACCAGATAATACATTCTAGTTGGCTGTCATCCCAACTACAGGAATCCAAAACACGTCCTAATCTTTCTATTATGTCATTGAAATTACTTGGCACATAGCCATTGGCTCGAATTTGGCAAATTGCTGAAACAAACTTTTCTTCGGTACATACATTATTGAAACTTTAATATGAAGTCACCCTGCGATGTGTTCAATCAACATATTAAAAATTATGATATTATTTATTAGATATATAACAATTTTTGAATGCAAAATATGAAGGCGATGCTAGAGATCTTCCTCGTAATCCAGAAGCAACCAAATGTATTGCATCAATAGATATGAATAGATACACACACACACACACACAATGTTTAGCTCTTATAATGGTAAAATAAAATATTAGATCAATGGGGTTGGCTCACCATTCCAGGTCCTCAAAGGTGCCCTTGAGGAGGGGCGTGTATGTTTGACCCTCATCTCTTTGAAAATGCTACAAAATATAACTTCTTCTTTAGCCTTTATTATGTGTTTAGTGTTCAATTTAATTTATGCCTCACACACAGTTCAATGTAGAATCCTTACTTAAACATATAGATCATAAGTCATAATTTACAAAAAAAAAAAATAAGAAAAGGACTTTTTATCAACATATCATTTATTTTAATGTACATAATCAAATTATTTACATTGGCTGGACTTCTATCACTTTTCTTAAGAATATAATCAAGGTACTAGTTCTTCGATTCTAAATTAAAAAAGAGAAAAAATTGTTTTTCTTTATAAGATAAAGTAATATTTTATTAAAATAGAAGAGCTATTATAATAGAGATAAATAGGTAAAAAAGGAAAAAAAAATTAGATTATTTAATAATTTCTTATTTTATTAAGTCATTTGCAATAAAATTATAGTTCCTATTAATATAATTAAAAATTCAAAGAGTACAAATATTGATAGTATCAAAAGCACACCGAAAAAAAAAGTTTCAACTTTCAAGGTCGTAGTTCTTTCTTCCTAAACCAAGTGAGAGCGATATGAAAATTCAATTTTAACATGATAAGCATATCACACAATTTATCATTTGCAGGCATTAGTTCAATAGCCTTAAGAATAAAGAGAAAAAGATGTTACGTCAACCCAAGAGAATAAATGAAATTTATTAAAAAAATAGAAATAAAAAAAATGTTGAGAGTTATGGTTAAAAATATTAATAAAAAAAACAAAAAAATAGTAATTGTTGTCAGCCATATTAAAGATGTGTATGTACAATGCACATGGATATGTTTTTTCAAATCAAATTAGTACACATAAACTATAAATTATAAAAATGCAAAAATAAAAAAAGATATGTTAACCTCTCATGATAATTTCTGAACAATAGTTATTGAAATTTTATTAATGAAATTTGAATTGTTTTAATAAGAAAATTAAAAACCATGAAGAAAATGCCTAATGGAAAAGATGAAATCAATAAAAAGTTAAATAATCAATATGCTATCATATTTTATTGTATTGATTGATTAATATATCATTTTTATTTTAAATTATATTTTATAATTTATCTGCTTAATTTGATTTTAAAAAAAAAAGATTTGCATACACTATTTATATGCAACGCATATGCTTAAAAATTTCCAAACCTCCTAAAAAATACATGCAATTTTTTTGGCCTTATAAAGAGATAGAGAAAACCATTCTATAGAATGTTGCTTAAATAATAGAATTTTCTTAAAATGTACTTAAAAAGTTTACATACTTGGAAATTACCAACAATAATTACTAATTAAACCAATTATCTCTTTTGGTGAGTGGAGGAGCATTATTATTGGCTTAACTGTCAAAAATTATAGAAGTATTTATCAAATTAATATATAAAAAAATATTTATTTAAAATTTTAATTTATAAGAAAAGATTAATTATTTGTTAAATATAATTATAATTTATTTTAAAATAATTATCAAAATATTTTTTAATTTTTTTTTCTCTTTTGGGTCTATTAATAGGTTATCACAAACTACCACTATTCAAGCATTGGGTTTCTAATCGTAATCCATGTAGACACAACCTAAATCTCTTTTAAGGAGAGAAAGAGAAAGAGACCAATAATCTTAGTGTGTTAGGCATGTAATATCTAACTCTCTCATGAAGTATTAGAGTGTTAGAGTGATTTTAATTTTACATTTCTCTCTTTAAACGGCTTATATTAATTTTTAATAAATTTCACTTTATTTCTTATATTTTCAATTATCATATATTTGATTTTATAAAGTTTTCAAACTTTTCAATCATATCTAATTTAATTTTTATTTTATGTTTTCTTTATTATCTTTATGTATATGACTCATTAGAATTTTAACTTATTGGTAATTAATATGAATTATGATATTGAAGGATTAGATAAATTAAAAATTTTAAATTTATCATTAATTTTTTTATTAATCAATTTATATACATAGATCAAAATTGACGTCTAACTATGTATCATGGCTATTCAAGTGTTAAGATTGTAAGAGTGGTTTGATTAATTCTTTCAGTACACATTCTCTTAGTATAATTCAATTTTGTCATTATACTAATATTTTGATTAAATATAAAATATGAAATTAGTATTAATTATATATTATCTAATTTTATTAGTTCTTAAATATTTATATAGTCATTGATTTTATGAATGAGATTATAATTATTTATGAATTAATGTTTCACTTTGTACAAAGATTTTTTGAATCAATACTTATTGAAAATAAACAAGATATTCTTTTATGATTACTTCAGGGTGATGAATCTTTTACTAACCACTCAATTATTTCATATAGTTTATTATATACCTAGTTGTACCTCCATAAACAATCATTAATTAGGACAACTTATAAGTGAGATCAAAACATACTAATTCCTACATAAGATACCTCGATGATCTTAAATGTAAAGATAACTTACATAAATGTTACATGAAAAATTGTTTAAACATACAAATAATGTTCTATTTGAGAATTTATATAATGGGTTAATTCAATAAATTTGTTTAACTAATAATTACCTATGTATTTGTTTAAATATCTTTATATTTCAATTTATAAGATCAATTGTCATAAGAATAAACACAACATATACTAGTCTCACAATTCCATCAATATCCAATTTTAATGGCACATTGATTAGGAATATTTTGATATAATAGGTACTTATAATTATGATTTCATCATAGTTACTTTTAAAAAGTATATTCATTTCATAAATTTTATCTTTAGAATTTATTGATGACCATATCGGTATATAAATAATATTAAAGATTAAAAAATACATTTAATCAATATATTATAGATATGAAAATGTATTTATGATGGTAACCAATATATTAATTATTAGGGTATACACTAATATTGCCACTATAGTATTGCTAAGAGAGTTTTTTTTTTTTAGGAGAAATATGTAAATTAAGAGTTAAAATCTTATAGTTTACTCCAAATTTTTAATTTTAATAGTCATTAAATTATACTTACAGATTATACAGAGAATTTAATCTTAGTCCTATCATAATTACTTAGGAACTTTGATTGATAGGTCTATATAAGTCCATTAATAAGCCCAATATGGCATATAGATTTAGGATCCCACGTCAACAATACAGACCTAAGATGTTAGTCACTAATCAATGTTTATGAATGGTATAAAATTTATTATTATTATTATTTCTTACTTTTATATAAGGGCATTTAATGATTATTATAAATTTATGATTGGACGATTGTTTAGTATTTATCTTTCTCTCTCTCTCTCTCTCTCTCTCTCTTTTTTTGTTTTGTTTTTGTAAGGTAAGAAAAAAAGAACTAGAAATGAGTATAATATCTTTGGGGCTACCTACTCAACCAAAATTTAATCAAGTTATTAATGCAGGATGAAGTGGTAAAAATGATGATACTAAAGGTTAACACTTGATTTAACTTTAAAAGAGATATTTATAATTTACTAAAGAGAAAGATAGTAAGAAATATTATATTTTTACTGACATTATTTATTTATTAGAATATTAAAATATTAGAATACTAAGATACTGAGATGATGTAGCCCTTAAATTTATATACATATTTATAACCAAAACCTCTAGTTAACTGAAAAAACTTTACCTTAAGTTGATAATGAGGAGCTAACTTCTTCCATATCACAAGAAGAAGTATTTTGAGTGTATCAATGTCTTTAATCTTTTTAACTTGTACTTGCATTTTTCTAAATGAATCTTATTTTTATCAATAATTGTCATTGTCTTATGATTAAATTTCTCAATTTTGATAAAATAAACAAAATTGGACATGAAAGATAAATAATTAACAAGATTTTTGGACTTATAAGTTATATATTCATCTTTTGAGTTGGTAGAATCTATTATCGATAAAGTGATCACTTAGGTCTTATGATTGCAATCTTCATTTACACACAAGAAATCAATTTGCTCAACTATAATATCATTAACAATCAATCTTTCACCTTCTTTTTAAAGAATCTTCTATTGATTAACAATTTGAATCATCTCTTTTAGATGAAGAATTGGTACTTAATTAATAATATCATTGGGATAAGCTAACATATCTTCAGATTTTAAACTTATTTTCACAATTTTAAGGAATAAAAAATAAGAATTAAATTATTTTTCAATCCTTTCTAAAATTTCATTAAACTTGTCATTATTATAAAATTTAAGTACTAATAAATTTTTCATATTTACTTATAAACACATTTTTGACTTATTAGATCTAAATTAATAATATTTAATATCATTTTATCAATTAAATGTATTATCTCGAAGTTTAAAATATACAAAAGTTATTTTTTTTCCTCACAAATATCATTATATTTGAAATAAGTATCAAACTCTACTAATTATCTAACAAAATTTTTAACAAAGAAATTTTCATCAAATAAATGAATGTTTTTAAAATTAAGAATATATTTACAAAAAAATTAATTGCGAGCGATATTTTTAATATAAGATTTGTTGTATTCATGATCTCATATAATAACTCTAGAAAAGGGTCTTCCTTACACGATCATCATCATTAAAAAGGTTACTTTCAACCCTGTAAGATGACATCAACATAAGACAAACATGTGTTGATTCTATTTGACTAGATGAAAGAGTAGAAAACAACAATACCAAAGGCTAACATTTGATTTAACCTTTGAAAGGGGGGTTTTGGAAGTCACTAAAGAGAGCTAGTAAAAAAAATTACATCTTTTATTGAAAATATTTATTTATTAGAATATTGAAATATTGAAATATTGATATACTAAAATAATTTAGACCTTATAATTACATACTTATTTATAACTAAAACTTTTAATTAATTGAAAGTATATTATGAGTTAAATGAAAAAAATACTTAATAATTAATTAATAAAATAATCTAATTAAATAAAAAATATTTTAAAACAAAAAAAAATCAAACAGTTCATATACTTATTAAATAATTTAATTAAAATATTATAAAATAAATAAATAAATTATAATATAATTTATAAAATAATAAAAAATAATTTTCATAATATATTTTACATCAATTATGCTACTTCAACTACCGGCTAGGTGCCTTGTACTATTGGATATAATCAAAGTAATCCCAAATTGCCACTAATCCTTTCTTACTCTTCACTTCTTGTAATAATGTGATTCAAATCTATGGTTTAAATAATTGCAGACTTGCACTTCGGTATCCCTATTTATTATTATTATTAGCATTTGTTATCCCTATTATAAAGCGAAGAAAAGTAAGATTTTAAAATAAAATATCCTTTTTACGATGAATAAAAAGAAATCACCTAACTCACATCTAGTAACTAAAGGGGCAGAGTATTCTTGAAACCATATATTCGTGTGATTTTTTCTAATTGTTGATATATATGCCCGGGACCAGCGTATGTAAAGGCAATGGAAAATTATATTTCCTCAAAATTTATATTCGACTATTAAGAGTTTTAAAACTAACAAGAGACAATATTATTAGGTGCACGTTTTGGAAAGTCTCTTTTTTATTTTTTATTTTTCTCAAAGCTGTGCTTTTATATATAATGTCTTCACAAATATAAAGATATCTAGCAATAAAACATAAAAGGGCTTGTGATCGGCATCGCTCCTCAAGACAAAATAGAAGCACTATAAACTAAAATTCAGAAGACAAATAACACGAAAATATCCCAATGGCAACTCTTACTCCTCTAAACAACTTTCACCATATTTCAAAGGTTCCTATGAAATTCAAGTATTATATTGTAACCGTACACCGTATAAAACTTCATTCATATCATTGACAAAAAATAAAAATAAAATAAAACTCATATATCCACATTCAATAAATGCACCATGCGTAAAATGACAAATCTCAGCACGTTTTGCAAATTCTCTAGTCTTTCTTTTTGTTCTTTGCGGTAGCTCGTCCATGAGATCATTGAAACAGTAAGGAATAAAACCATTATCTTCTTACAAATTCTCCTATATCACAAACAAGTGAAGTCTAATATCAAGTTTTATCGGTTTTTTTCTTACAGAAACCCTATGGCCCGACCAGGTCAAACTTAAGCAGCGATGCCTCCATTTTCATTTCATCATGTCACTTAAAAAAAAAAAAAAAAAGACTCAAACTAGTTCTAATGCATAACAAAAGAGACTTACTGAAACATGTTTTCATTCACTAGAGTCCAGGAGATTATGAATATATATTATAAAAATATCAAATATCATTGTTTCCTCAATTTAACTAGAGACCCAACCTTTTCAGAAGGTAATATCGAGGACGATACATCCACATAAAATGGTATTTGGATAAAAAAAAAAAAGAGGTTTTTGGATACATATGTAGTAGAACAATTGTGATACCCAGCGTACATATTAAATGATAAAGAAAATCGTGAGGTGGTCGATAAAAGAGAATAAGCTCAGATTTGTGGTTGGGTAGGGCCTCATGACGGCTTGCCATTAGCTGGATCTGAAAGCAAACTGAAAATGTCGCTTTCCGCTTGAATGCAGCGGTCAACTCCAATCTCCCACTTGCCAATCTTCCAGCTATATATATCCAATAGAGCCCATAACCCCTCTGAGCACAGTCCTGTTAATTCTCTATTATCTCTATTCGTATTATTATTACTACTTTATTTTTAGTTTTGCAACCAAAATAATACTACCATGGTAGCCGCCATGTACCGTAATTTGTCTTTAAGAAATGCCATTGTTTTGCTTTTCTGTTACATTTTAGCATTCTCTCTCCCCGCTGTTTCGGCCCGACCGGCAACTTTTTTTGAGGACTTTAGAATCACATGGTCTGATTCCCACATCAGGCAAATTGAGGGTGGGAAGGCCATCCAACTCATTCTAGATCAAAATTCAGGTTAATTTATACTTTTTCTTCCGTTGGGTTCATAACGTTTTTCTTCTACTCTTTTTGCCTGAAAATTATGACGCTATTTGACAATGTCAATCTTTGTTTGTTACATAATTCCAGGATGTGGGTTTGCTTCCAAACGTCAGTACCTGTTTGGTCGTGTAAGCATAAGGATCAAACTCATTCCTGGAGACTCTGCTGGAACCGTCACTGCTTTTTATGTGTGTTCTTACCCTAAATAAATGTTCTTGCTTCAGCGTTTTGGACAATGAAATTTTATTCGATTTCCAGTTAATTTATTGTACTGTCGCAGTTGAATTCGAACACCGACACTATAAGAGATGAACTGGACTTTGAATTCTTGGGGAATAGATCCGGGCAGCCATATACAGTCCAAACGAATATCTATGTTCGTGGCAAAGGCGATAAAGAACAGAGAGTCAACTTATGGTTTGATCCTTCTGTGGAGTACCACCTGTACTCTATTCTCTGGAACCATAACCAAATTGTGTAAGTCAATATGGCAGCTTAATTGAAATTTGAAAGACTAATTATCAATTAACTTCTAGCATTGGTTAATGCAACCGATAATCTTCATTTGTATCTTTCTGGAGTGTGCAGGTTTTATGTGGATGATGTCCCTGTCAGGGTTTACAAGAACCAAGAGGCAAGAGGAATTCCATATCCAAAGTTTCAGCCTATGGGAGTGTACTCAACTTTATGGGAAGCAGACGATTGGGCAACAAGAGGTGGCTTAGAAAAAATTGATTGGAGTAAAGCCCCTTTCATTGCCTACTATAGGGACTTCGACATTGAAGGATGTCCAGTGCCAGGACCAGCAAATTGTGCCTCAAACCATGCCAACTGGTGGGAAGGTGCTGCCCACCAGGCCCTCAATCCGATGGAAGCAAGAATGTACAGGTGGGTTCGTATGAATCACATGATTTATGATTACTGCGTTGATAAGTCCCGATATCCCATCACCCCGCCGGAGTGCGTGGCCGGCAGATAAATTTCCGGCGAGCAAGCGAATCAATCCCATCAAACGAATTGGTACATGTACATTGATACAATACTTGAATGTCTTTCTCTTGTACTCTTTAATTACGCACGTGTGTCCTTGTTCACTACTGCTGTGACAAGAGACATGCAAGGCAATCTCGAGGGGCAAAATCGATTTGCGTGCAAAAGTGTGCGTATGCGTACAAAATTGTGCGGATGTAGACCAGAGTGACTCGTATCCATGTGTGTGTGTGTGTGTGTGATCGATATGGTTTTTGTATCAAATAAAAGCTTTTTGTTCATAGCGGAAAAGACTTATCCATGGATTTTGCATGTTCATTTCTACTTTCATCAGTCTACGAAATTCAATATCATCAATTTCAATCAGCAACAATGTTGTTTTAGTTTTAGTATCTTAAGCTTCATTTAGGCTTTTGCACATGCTTCCTTTTCAATTGTCAAAATGCGAAGCCAAGTACGAGGGGGAAAAAGACTTTACTTTTAATTATTGAAACTAAGAAAATGGTCGGCCGATCAGATAGGTCCATTCCAATACAAACCACCAGAGGAACGAAAGGAAATCATGGCCAAAACTGAATTATCCTACCCTTTTAAATTGTCATTCAATTGCTATGGTATCCCATTAATTTCTGTTCAACGCTCCTCAAGAAGATGATCCATATGGTTCCTAAAATGCAAAGATTGGCCACGTGGCTTAGCAGTTGGCATACTTTTATTCTAGCTTGCATGGTCCCATGTCAAGACTGATCACGGCTGAATCATCGTTTAGAAGCATGAGGCCTAAAATGAATCTTCTTTTGAGTTTGCATCAGGTCAGAAGGATCCAATATTCATTGAGGGCAGGTTCGAAGCATTTATGCCGACTCACTGGAGACTGGCCTATTAAGCCGATCATGAAGTGATCAACAATTTTGTCACCCTTCAAATTAGAGGGAAAAAACTCAAAAAAAAAAAAAACTCAAAAAAAAGGAACGGCAACTTGATTAGTAAACAAAAACTGGCATTTCTCATCCATTCCAAGCCTCTGACACGCATGCTCTTTGAACAGCCCTTTGTCGTCCTTCCAATGGTTCTGACAGTTTAAACAAAATAATGAAGAGGTTCCAATTATGCAACCGAGGAGGATTTGACAGGAGGAGACGGGATCAGTGGATCCCACGAACTATTATGCGATGTGCAATAAGTGGTTGATAGTGTTACACATTTTATATTGTGTACATTCTATACTTCTCACTTTACCTCTTATAATTTTCCAACGAAAATTATTTTTGGTCACGAGATCCACTGCCCCATCGGTGCCCCTACATCCTCCACCGACTACCTAACTTTTTCCCAATGAAGAGACTGATATAAGATAACTCGCAAGGGGCCCAACCTCTCTATTTGCCTACAGCTTCACTGGCTTGGACTGAACTCAACTGTTAGAACTAGGGACCATAGCTTGAAAATCGACATTATAGCCGATTTCAATCGAACTGGTGGGATAGAACTGGTCTCCAATGCTGCCAATGCACAGGAGGAGAAAAGACGGTTTGCTTTTATCCCGTTGTGGTTCTGCCAAAAGATTCCTCATCTCAGTGTCAGCAACAAGTGGGACTTAGAAATCAGAGGATATGCTCAATCATCAAGAAGAAATTAACAGATCAGCAAGATGTAAATATATCTGGTTGACAGGTTCCAATCAAAACGTGAAGACACCGGCGGTACGTCAACAAGCCATCCATTATAAGTGGGGCCGGGGGGTGGGGAGAAAAGGAAAAATAAATTCAATAGGCGGACGCATAATGTCAGGACAAGAATAATGAATTTGAAAACTGCATAGCAATGCAGGATCGTGGGCCACATTTAATGAAATACAGCTACATACATACCGTATAAGGCACCATTCGTTACTTCTTAAACATTATTGACCTCAGCAACGACAAAGGCTTGGATCTCTCGAATTTGGGTATTTTACACGGGTGAAAAAAAGAATCCTAATTGAAAAGGAAGGTCAGGAATATATGGTATACCATTCTCGAGAGGATGAGGCTATTTACACCGTGAAAATGGCTTCATACACGCTAGCTTAAGCCATTCTTTTTTGTCTTTGTGTATTTTATTTGCATGCAAGGAGTCATTCTTGCGTTTAAATAGCATCGACCTTTTAAAGAGCTAGCTTAAGGAGCAGGATTCTGACGATCATCTGGAGAAAATTAACAAGAACAGGGTGAGACAATTAATCAACACTTTGCTCCGTTTGTTCTGATGGCTACTGTCTTGGAACTGTAGGGACAATTACCAAAGAGAACATTAAACGACCTGCAAAACATAAGAATGCGCACAAACAACTACAAAGTTAACCAGGGGCTCAAGATGAAAGAATAAATCTAACTAAAGGCAGCCAGTTCTCAGCATCATAATGGGGAACCATGTGAAAACGAATTAAGGAATAATGCTTGCTAATTAGGGGAAATATTTTCAATAAAAGAAGCTAGTTTTTGATGTAATGATAAGTTTCCTCAATTAATTGTAGACTGTACACGTCGCTTAGATTAACCTTTCAGCAGTCCTAGTAGAATGTACTTGCACGTAGTGCGCTGCAGGTGACTTCGAAATAGAATCCATCACCAGTTGACCACATGTTCAACAATAATATCAGATAATTATGTCATTTCTTTATTCTTAATATTTGGTTTTGTTTTTCCATCCACCATGATGAGATCGACGTTAATTTTTTTTCTTCTAATTCTCTGCCCAGAAACTCTTAATGAAGAAGAAATGTTGAAGAATAGAGAGAGATATCAGAGACTGGCACACCCTGCATCAAGAAACCCCTGCATGCGAGGTAGACCAAAATTCCTGAAGCTTTTCCAAATGATGTTATTTTAAGAGTTTCAAAAAAAAAAAAAAAAACTCATTTCATTTTGATTGATGCCCTTTTTTAAGATGTGGGAATTCATGAATACAATTGAATAACAAGGAAGACCATCTACACAAAAAACAGCTGGAAGCCTGTAATTCTCGTGGACGGAATTCTACAAAGATGGGCAAGAAACCTATTGAAAATGCAGAAGCACGAAATAACCAATAAAACAAACATTGCCGACAAAATAAAACTGAAATAGCCAAACCAAAAAGAACCCTTAGTTACTTTTTGACAGGAAGAGGAATGACAGAGTAGAAACGTCCTTATAAAACACAGAAAACTAAGGGACCTTAGATCTGCAGACAAATAGACCTGGGGCTCCCTCCCATCCCGCCTCTTCTACCTGTTAGCCTATACTAAATTAAATTATTTAACTAAGAGGTTTTGAGTTCAAACTACAATAATATTATTATTATTATTGTTCAATACATGGTCTTAACCAAAAATTTATCACCCGCTTATTCCATGCAGCCTTTGTTAAAACAATAAGGAAAAATTTCCTTTTCTAAAATTCTCAATCGTTAAAACAATAAGGGAGAATTTTCTTTTTTAAAATTCTCAATTCTGTAATACATGATTTTTTCTTTATGTGAATACTAATATGTAAATTATAACGAAATTTACATACTTTTGTCCATGATGTCGAATTCCTATTGTGAAAATAAGAATCTTCTTCTAATTTTACCTTTTGATGAATTTCTCCTACTCTTTTCCTTTCCCTTTCCCTTTCCCTTTTCTCAGTTCTTCTATAGTTGAGAAAAGGAAAAGAGCTAAACTTGCTATAATGGAAAAATTATATCCCTTTTATTTTTCTGTAAATTTTTCTGTAACGGTTGTTTTTAATAGTTTTTAATGAGAAGAGTGATTCCCTCTTCTTTTAATGGTTTTTAATGAGGAAAATGATTCTCTCTTCTCTGAATGGTCTTTAACGAGGAGAGTGATTCCCTCTTCTCTTAATGGTCTTTAATAGAGAGAGTGATTCCCTCTTCTCTTAATGGTCTTTAATAGAGAGAGTGATTTTCTTATCTCTTATAACCGTTATCTTTAATAGGGAGAGTAATTCTCTCTTTTTCTATAACCGTTATTTTTAATAGGGAGA
This sequence comes from Bruguiera gymnorhiza, assembly GCA_020883675.1. Classification (NCBI taxonomy): domain Eukaryota; kingdom Viridiplantae; phylum Streptophyta; class Magnoliopsida; order Malpighiales; family Rhizophoraceae; genus Bruguiera; species Bruguiera gymnorhiza. Next base: position 2,587,523 of record JAIRCJ010001060.1, read on the forward strand.
GTAGAGGGATTTTAAACCTAATAACCCAAATTACCGTTATATTTAACCGACCATACCTTTTATATTTAGTAATATTTTAAATAACAAGGGTAAGCAAAGCAAGCAACTAACCCTACATTTTTGCCGCATAAATATCACTCAAATAGGGGGCAATAACCGTAATACTTTAAAAAAGTGGTGTAAACCTCGGAGTAAATAGAAGGGTAAAATGACTAACACAAGATATTAAAATTTTAAATTTTTATTTACATATCTTGAATTTTAATATTAAAAAAAAACTGTAAGATTTATGAAGATAGAAAAAATTAATTTTATTATATAAGTTATAATCTAAGTAATTTTTAATAAATAAATTTTAATTCCTATTTTTCTTTTTTTTTTTCTCTAGTGAAGTAGAAAATTACTGTAAGTTTATAAAATTTCAATCAAAACTAATAAGAGTTTTAGTTTAGAATTTTTAATTTTTAATTTATCAAAATTCAAACTCATATTTTATAAAAATTCAAGTAATTTTGACTAAATTAATTTAATTAGTTAAAATTTTGATTTTGACTTGGTTGCAAAAAAGTTAATGTGTGAACTTAATATGGATGAAATTGGTTGTGTGATATTTTGATAAGGGTAAAAGTCCATTTTATTTTATTCACAATTTTCAGTTTTTATGATCTAATTGTTGTGATTATCAGCTATTATACTAATTATTTGTTCAAATCCATTACAGATGCGATTGCGTGCTTGCTTTGGCTTTGATGTATGGTGATGTTCTTAAGTTTGTGAGGTCTTTTACACACTCAAATATGAGAGCAACTCCATATTACTCAATAACTCAAAGATTGCATGACCACAGCTCATCATGCTATTCTTTTTTTTTCTCTGCTTTGTCATGACACCGAGGGCATTGTTACCACATTGGACGATTGGCCTCCAAATGAGCTGAGGCACAATTATTCTATTTCAGTGCCTAATAATTCCTGTGAAAGTTGACAACCACCTGCCTTTTCTGTTTACAAAATGAATTCGACAGCCTATCGTAAGAGAAGTGAAAAAAAAACAAGAAAGTAGAATACATCTATAGATATTTATTGCTACATCAAAGATGCCCATCGTTTTTTCCCTAAAATATGTCATATTGTCATCACCATAATCTTTATTTGATATATAATTTTATTGTGCGTGAAGTTTTACGTAAGAACATGAATTTATATTGTTATTGGTCAGTTTTTGTTATGTATATGTACATTATTTTTTTATTCTAGTTGTCGAATTTGGGATCATAAAATATATTTCAAGTCTTTTTTTTTTGTAATATCTTGATTATACTTTAATTTTTTAAAAATATGTTTATAATTTTAAAAAATAATAATAATATTTTAAATAATCATGTGTGGAGCCAAAAAATTTATTCCAAAGATAAAACATAATAAATAAATTGTAGTATAGACCACGAATAAATAAATTGTTTATGTGGTTGGATAAATAGTCTAGAATTTATCATCCATACATATATATAAAAAAAAATTAATCACACACTTGTTGCTCTTTATAAAAAATAATTGATAAACGTTCCAACTCAAAAAATAAAAGGAAAAAAAAATGCTCGTCGGATTGATGTTATTTGACAAGACTGAGGACTTGACAATATATTAAACCTAATTAGGTTGAGGTTTCTAATCAAAATTAATTTAATTTTATTTATATTTTTATTATCACATATTTGACGGCATTTGTTTCGCTCGGGAACCATAAATAATACTTGTTATTTATGGTAGTTATTCACGTCCCTTTGTCTTATCGGCCCAACCATTGAAAAATAGCTCTTTCAAAACTCTTTGGAGTCTAGGCCGCGTCGTATTATGACTTAATATTACACTCTTTCTTATTTCAAAACGTATTGATATAAGCCATGTATGGTCAAGCACCATTGCATAGGCACATGATGATTTCATCATCGAACCTTATTTTAATCAGCAACAAAAGCAAATATATTGATGCAACAAGAAGTCACGCTCGTGATAGGCTTGCAAGCACTCCCATTAAAGGCGCCAAACCAAACCAAGAGACAACTCGTGCTCAAACATGTCAGAGCACCTCTAAGACACAAACAAATATAATACTCATTTTTGGCAAATAACAAACCCATTCTCATGCCTTTCCCCAATTGAAAAACAATACATAGTACAACTTACAAGCAATCACCAATTTCTTCAAGCAGAAGAAAATTGGGTCTCCATCTTTCTCTAGGGAACATTTATGATTGGTTTCATGATCGATCTTCTCCCAGTCAACCCCTCGAACCATTTGACTTTTACAAGAGAGGATCACAAGTGCTGCCTACCTGTTATGAAGAGGATTGGCTCCAGTTGGAATACCCCTCTTGTCATCGAGAGTCACGTTGCAGGAACCATTGCAAGGAGCATCGAAGTGAGTGAAATTGGAAACTCATTGGGCAGTAGAAAGAGCTCCAAGGTTGGCTAAAGCGAACAAAATCACTATAACAGCTAATGCGCCCATGTTCCCAATTCAATACATGCAATTCACTTGACTATTTAGGGTAGTCCATAGATATATATTTGCCACTTCAACAGCATAAAATCTTGGACAACTGACGAGCCACGATCGATGTAACTCGCCGATATATAGACTGCTTTTGAAGGCAACCAGTAGCCGATCAAGGCACTTTGTTGCATTATATAGCCGTGGGAAGCTAGAGCGCGCAATTGACAAATTAATTGTCATTGTACATGTCGGAGACGCCAACATACGAAAATATCTTCAACTGGGTCTGCAACCCATAAGATGCATGTGGAACTGAAGAATATCTAACAATATTTTCTGGGGCTCGTATATTGTGTTACATGTAGAGACTCCAACGGCATCACAAATATCCAGACCACAGGACCATCAATTTCCTAATAAAGCACCCTGAAGCTGAAGAATAAACCAGCTATAATAATTCTGTAACTTTGTCTAGCCTTAGAGCCAGGATGGGCTTGCGTTAGCTTGGGTTGTCAGTTTAATTGTGTTAAATAGCTAGAACGTTGGTTTTCAAATTGAGCACCTCAATCACAATGGTTGTGGCACCCGATTGCTCAGCTACTAGCGGTATGTACGCAACATCCGTAATGATAATTTTTGTGCCAATTTAGTGTCTTCGTGGGAGTAAGATGTTGCAAAAATGTTGCAAAAAGATAAAAACTCATTACTCCTCCTTAATTACTGTCAGTCAATAAAAAGTTTCTTAAAAAAAAAAAAATCTGTAAAGGAGATGGCCATGCCATCATAGAAGTTGAAGGCACAATCCTTCAACCTTCGCGACAAGCCGCGTTCTTATTAAAAAAAAAAAAAAAAATGTTTGGCACACCCAGGAACGTACAATTTCTTTCTCCATTGGGCCGGCCATCGCCGGCACCTGGGCCTTCCTATATAGCATGCTACCATCATCAGTTAGCAACGGTTCTGTTCACTATTCCAGATACTCTCGGGCTTTATTACAGTTCTTTATATGGCAGCTTGGCTCACCAATTATGATCATTCTCGTGAGTTATTAGTCATAAAATTTAATAATATAAATAATAAAATTACTAAAATTCTTAATTTAAGATATAATTTTTAATTTTTAATCTCTATAATTTAAAAAGAAAAAAAGAAAAATTATCATCCCTGCGAAACTACTATGGACAAAAAGGACCCTCTGTAGTACCTCGTGTCATCCATTTCCAACCATTTTGCACCATACATTTGGGAGCTAGGCATGGACTGGGCTACTTTTGTTGCGTGTACTTTACATGACTCGGGATTTTTTTTTTGGAAGTACATGATTTTGGATACATCTTCGTTATTAATTTTTTTGTTTAACAAAAAAAAAAAAGAACTTTTTCCCCCCTCTCTTTGAGAGAAAAGATTAACATCAAATCATTTTGGAAAAAATTCGAAAAGTAATTAATTTATAAAACAGCTTTACAGCAGATTTCAGCTACTGCTCTTAAAATGAATGGATCATATGTACCTAAAATCGATAGAAATTCAGTCTAAAGATTACCACACAAGTCTGAATCAAGATATCTATTTATATCTATTATTAGATGATAAATACAAAGTTGAGAGAGAGAAAGAGAGCTTTGAGTCTCCTTCATGTATTCATTTGTGCAAGCTGATATGCTAATTATGCTAAAATTAGAAATCTAATAAATTTTTTATCTTAATTAAGTCGATGAGAACAAGTGAAGAATAAATACTTAAATCCGTGATAATTACTTTGACATTCGAGACGTCTAATACTGTTCAAGTTATTAAGAACAACATGATATTATGAAGTTATATTTTTCAGCAAGTAATTATCCCAATGAATAAATGAGTATAAACTGCATTTGGCTTTTCTAAACAACCTCTAAAGCTTCATTCATAACCAAATGCCTTGTGAAAAAGAAGACCACACGATCTCTAGTTTCAACTGTAATGCATACAAACAAGAGAAATGAAGGAGAACAGGGGCACCGTTATGGATAATACAGTAGTGTGAGGGGGCGAAATGACTGAACACGTTTGGTAGAACATCTTTATGTACTGTAGGCTCTGGTGTGCATCTAAACTGTAGATGTCTTTGTCTAGGAGCCCAAAAGCCTACACCGCCCATTAAGATGGCATAGTCTCTCACGAATCTTTATCAAATAAAATCAGTGTGGTAGAAAGTGATTGATGTGCGGGTTGCAGGCACCCATTGCAAAATGCCAATAACCCGATAATGTGACAGGTCCAACAGTTTTTATTTTATTTATTTTTATTTTTATTTATTTATATATTTATTTTTGAGAAGAATGCGATGGGTCCAACGGTTACACGTGAGTAGATTGGAATTTGATTGAATTACAGTTTTTGTTGCCTCTTTATCTTAGAAAAAAGCCCTTGATATCTTTTGAGATATCATTGGATTGCAACCAACCAGGAAAAAATAAAAGAAGAAAAGAAGGGAAAAAAAAAAAAAACCATCTCCTTCTCTCCTTCTCATGCTTTTGTTTGTATGCTTTTGTTTGTAGTTGGGGTAGAGTGTGGACGGTTATTGTTTGAGATGAGACTTTAATGAGGATTTGCTCAAGAGTGTTAGGCCAATCGCAACCTAGACAAGATCAAAACGGATCTCGGGCCATCCAATGACATTTGTTTGGGCCAGTCTATTATCGTAATGTCCCAACCAATGTTTACATTGCGTACGGGAGTACTAATGTGGCCGCTCGTGACTAAATTTGGTTACTTCATTTGGGATTTGCATACCTGTTTATCTAGATTACTTGCACCATCTCTCAAACCTCAAGCTCCACTTTATGGCAACGAGAACATCTGTGCGGTATCATGGTTTAAGAGTTTCCACCTTCTGGGTGTGGACCACCCAGAAGAAGGGGATGGGATGACTGTTTCAACAGCTATTGTGACTAAAGACACTTTAGTAAAATCTGTCAAACTCATTTCCCTTTGTCGATTGCTTTGGAATCTCCTTCCAAATCATGTCAATTACGCACAGTAAAATTGATTTTAGCACTGACATTGAATAAATAGCAACTATCTCTTAATTAACACTGGAATTCGTTACGTTTTTCACTTTTACCTTTTCTTTAGTTTGTACAACGGGACAGATCCCCCAACCGCGTTTTTACGAGCTTAAAATTTTTGTCTTCTGATCAAAATCTAATTGATTAAGTCCGATCGTACAGTTACTTTATCTTAAAGTTTCCCACTTAATTATTGTCAGTGTATCTTGACCAACAATTATTATTTCACAATCCAGTTGGTTGAACGCTTTGATTTAATTAAAAAAAATGTTTGCCGACAGACAATGCATTATTATTACTCCTCTGGATGGGGTATTCCGATGGAAGTCTTGTGTCTTGAAGCAAGACTACAGAATCACATGCATGGCAGGGATTGTGCATATGGTTGAAGCAGCACTGACCTTTCGGTCACTGTTTTTGACTTTTTGATGCAATTTTGTAAGCACATAGGAATCAAATGGAGCCCTAGCCCTAGGTCATATGTGCTCAATTATTGTATGCCTTGCTTAGGTCGGCTTCCCTGTTAGGAGATGCCCACGATCTAGGCTATTCAAATACCTAACCTACTAACAAGGCGATTTTTAGTTGGACATATGTGTCCTCCACACCCCAACCATGTCCCCTCCGTCTCAATCATGAATGTTGTGATGACTGAAGTACATATACCTTAATGGGTTCGGATTAAAATACCTTTTTATTCTGAGTCGTATTACATAAATATAAAAATTTGACATGAGACAAACACATATTCACATAATGCGATTGTGATAATTAATTGTACCTACGTAGTCAAATGCTCTTTTAGGAGCAAAAAGTCTTTGTGACGAATAATGATAATAATAATAAATAAATAAATAGAAAGAAGTCTTCGCTGGGTCCAAGAAATGAACGATAGAAATTAGGCCATTTGGTTGGCTTAGGCATGCATGGCATTGAAACTTAGCTAGCCTAATCCCAAGCAACTTATAATTGGTTGCTTCCCCATTGAATGGGGACGGTTGCATGCTCGATCCTTGATTTTAATTTATAAATGCACTTCCAGTCGTTTAATATTAAGCTTAAGTAGCCATGAAACTTGTGGATCAAAGCATAAGATTTAAATATCGCAAAAAATTGTGATCCATAGCATCATCATGCACATTTCCAATATAAAAGCTCCGACTTTGCCGACAACTTAGCCAACACAAGACACATGTCTTGTGGTGCTTAAAATATGAATTAGGTGCGTGCATCCCTAAACCAAAATTTAGGACATTGTAATCAAAGTGTTTTAAGGGCTACTGCAAAAGAACGTTTATCTGTACAATTAAATAGTTTTTAAGTGATACGATGATACGCATAATTGAAGCGATGGGGCACGCGTTCTAATCAATCAGATAACTATATGCATTAGTTTATATACTATTTTAGTATTTCCTTACTTTTTGATTAACTCATATTCGTAATATTTATAGTTCTTCGTATCCAATCATTTTGAGTATGCATCGGAATACCTAAAACCTTAAGGGTAGACACTTTGACTTTTTCTTTTTTTTTTGGGGGGGGGGTAACCAACCAATCTTCAGGAATTTTTTTCTTTGTTTCTCTTTCATTCACGACTATAGATGGCTTAAATTTTCAAAATAATAATAATAATAAATAAAGCAACATTAATCGTTACCATTTAGACACCAAAATTGCACTTTCCCGAAGAATATACAAATCTCACTTTCTTTTATTTTTTTTTTCCTCATTCTTGTAATTTTGAATTTATTTATTTCCATTTTTCCAAAAATTTTTGTCCATTCATTTGTATATAGAAGTGCAAGGCAACTACAGGAAGTCCTTAATTAAAACACCACAAAAACAAATGCATAATGAAAACTCGTGCACCGTTCATTTTTATTCAACTGGACAATAATTGTCCATTGACGTTCAAGAGGGTCGTTGTACCTATGCCTCATGGTTTGATACAAGAAAAATCTGATATGGACACAATTTTTTTTTTTTACACCGAAATAATATAGGTGATGTGATTACGAATAATAATGATGATGATAATCCTACTTTTTGACTGATATACAACTAGTTCTAAAAACATTATTCTAGTAACAAATTTAAAATATTTATTAAAATATACAATTAACATTTTAATTATGAATATAATTATCTACATAGAAAAAATATATACACATATGTACGTTTTTTAGACATCAAAAATTGAAAAGTTATTAAATATAACATGTGCAGAAGAAACCTTATTACAATAGCATAAAGGGAGAGTTTGAACAATCTTTCCCGCAACTCTAGCTGCCACTCGACGAAAATTCTTAATTTTTTAAAATTTGTTTCTATTTTTATCCCTTAATTATAGTAGGTCATTTATTCCCATTAATAACCATTTCAATATCTTTTCGGTTTCTTCTCTGGGGGAGTTGAGAAAAATGGTGGCCGTAATTCTTAATTTCTGGTAAAAATTCTTGAAGTTTCTGAATTTCTTTCTATTTGTATCTCGTTAATTTTAGACTGTAAAATTCATTAATAGGTTATTTATTGCCATTAATAACGATGTTTCTAAATTATTTTGGTTTTTTTTTTTTTTTACTTT